>OU611788.1:16291065-17549278 GCA_914767645.1 Hydraecia micacea | reverse complement strand
GGGTAGAGGGCCCTGGGCACGGGCCCCGTGTGCCCTTATGGTAAAGACGGTACTGGTTACAGCTTCTGAGATCAAGATCGTGATTGATAGTCGTCTATCAACAAGGCTGCGTGTAACAGTGGAAGCTGACTACTTACCTACATTAGATAAACAGTATACTTACCTACATTATCTTACATAAACTCATGTCTTTATTCCATGGGGGTAACAACAGAACGCCATAAATACCTACTATGATGAACGATATTTTATTTCTGTATTTGGTTTTCTTATATAGGTACGTCAAAAAGGAATTATAATATTTAAAAACTAGGTAAGGTCGGTGTTTCCTTACCGATTACCTACTCTGAAAAGCTACATTAAAAAAAAAACCGAGGTCGAGTCTCTGTTAAAGTTTAGCCATTATCTTGGTCACTGCGAGGAACATTTTTCATGCTGCCCTCAAAAACTATGAAAAGTTATTTCTTACCTTAACCCCAGGACAGTCCCCATCCACCGCACAATGTCCTGAATCGAACTCACTCCTCACAGTTCCAAAGGCTTTAATCAAATACGGCCTCAGGTCTTCAGTAGTCCATCCTTCAAAGCCGAGTTGACTCCATCTTTCGTAGTCCTCGGGAAGACCAAACCCGTGGAGTAAGAAGTTTATTTGTCCTGAACCACCGAGGCCTTTGCCTCTTGGTATGAATTGTGACTGGAAAACAATAACGCAGTAACTTTATTAGATACCAACCGAACATAACTATGCACTACTCGTAACTTCGTAAGTAGGTAGGTAATAGTTCGTTTTGGTTCCTAGACTTTACATACAGACTGAAGGTAGACAGAATGTAGTTGTAATATTGGATTCTGGACTGGATTAAAAGAAGCATTAGAATAAAAGTACCTACATTTTTTTATTAAAAGGGTTTAATACAAAACAGTTTCTCCCTCAATCCTGCTTAGTTGGTATTTCTTTGTACGAACAAAAACACAATAATCCAGAATAGTCAATGAACGTTAAATGTTACCTGTGTCCATAGCCCAAACGAAGAATACTTCTGCGGCTTAGTCCTCACAGCCCAATCATCAGGTCCTTGCTGGGCTGCTGTAGGAGTCAGCGGTATCTTGGTGAAGTAGCCCATGTGGTCTCCGGCTTCAACCAGCAGCACCTTGGTCTTTTCGTCTTCGGTGAGACGGGAGGCGAGGACGCATCCTGCCGTGCCTGCACCGACTATCGAGAGTAGGTAAGTATACCATTTGGTTTTTAAGACACTTCATAAGAGCACGTACCTCCTACTTATTGCTAGTAAAGTTTGGACCTTTTGAGAAAATTTTGCGTCACGATTATGTAAACAAACATGCACCGCCAACGCCCTACCTATTTTAATAATTTCAGAAAAGTTGCTTATTTTTTTCTAATAGGATCTCCAAATTGGAACAAAAGACTTACCAATAATGTAATCGTATCGCTTCTGCGGCTTAATAATTATACTCGTATACACATTCACATATCTTTGATACACCACATAGGACACACATGCCATGAAAAGCCCGAATAAATACGAAAATAAAGCCATTATTAACGCCTTATAAAAGTTTAACAGCAATCAATGGTCACGAAGACATTGTAATCATTAAATATTTTAGCAGGCTTTAATAGCTGCTGACGCATGAATGGCTAACACTGGAAGGACTACACCAGGAAGGAATAGATTGTGAAGCAGGAAGTCTGATAACCCCGCAGTTTGATTTCTATAATGTTATTTAATTCTTACGTTACCACTAATTGAATTAGGTAGGAGTGTACAACATTTAGCTTAGTAGGTATACCATCTATCAAAAGTTCCTGTTTGATAGAATGCTCTATCTTGTATCACATCCAATGTAAGTAGGTACTGTGTTAAAATATAGGTAGGTACCTACCTACTCCCTACAATAGTTCTTAAGGATGCAACTGTGCAATGACTATAAGTGCACACGCAATGATACGATTTTTTCAACAGGAATGAAAGGAAACAATAAATAAAATTATATAAACACTAGCTTCTGCCGGCGACTTCGTCCGCGTGAAATTTCTTGTACACACGGCTACACATCAAGCTATACATTTCCAGTTTGAGTTGACCTCGCACTGTATAGGTTTTTCGTACAATCCGAAGTCAGCTTATACTGGTTATGTATAGCTTGATGTGTAGCCGTGTGTACCCCCGACCCACCCCGTCGTATCGCATCACTTCGCTTTCGCTTAGCGTTCTTTTACTTTTATTCTTTTCGCTCGGCCCCTAAGAGACATAGCGTGATGTTACCTATAGCATTCCTCAAGAATTGGGCTATCAAATGTAAAAATAATTTTTCAAATCCGACTGGTAGTTCCAGAGATTACCTACAACCTCACAAACTTTACCTCTTTATTGTAATATTAGTAAGCATGGATAATATTTTTTCTAATATTTGTAAAAACTGGCTCGCGGATATTTTTTGGCCGCTTTGCCTCGAAGCAGCTAAACAGCCTTAGGTACCTATATAAAAAAATCTATATTTAAACTGTTTATTTTTATTTTAGAAGACTAATATTAATTTGTTCCCTAAAATAATTTGTTGAAATACCTAGCCACTTTCAGACTTTCTCTTATGTACAGACGCCAGCACATTAACCTACTACAATCTGTCAGATTTCTGTAATAGATTTTCAACTTTATCGCTAAAGCATAAGGTTCAATGTTGATTGGGAAAATTTGACAGTTAGGTGTAGGTTGATGTGCTGGCGTCTGTACCTACCTGTAATAGGTAAGTACAGACGCCAGCACATCAACCTACTACAATCTGTCAGATTTCTGTAATAGATTTTCAACTTTATCGCTAAAGCATAAGGTTCAATTTTGATTGTTAAAATTTGACAGTTAGGTGTAGGTTGATGTGCTGGCGTCTGTACATAAGAGAAAGTCAGTTCATACTTATTCTATCCATTCGCGTAGGTAACACTACACATCCCTTTTAGAATTCTCATTTCAGCTGTATGCAATTGCCCAACATTCTGATCCATACAAGAACGACTAAGTAATAATTGTTTTTATGAAATAATTTTTCGTTTCTATTTAACTTTTAGATCAGTAATTTTAGAAAGCTAAGCTAATCCTGTTAACGCTAAGCTATAGAACCTATATTTACTTGTTTTGTATAATGTTCAATAGAATGTTGTAACCATGGAAGAAATTCTAGCTTCAATTTCTTTACAAAATGTTTGTTCCACCTGCCTGCTAAGAGGATTAGTCTGCGATACTACAATGCGGCGAGAAATCAATACTTCTTTTATATTACGACATGCAATATGTCATGTTTGTAGCTATTAGGTGGCGTTGTGTATGGTATCTTCATTAGTTATAGCCGTGGTAACGGCATCAGTTACGCGAATTGGATAACTAGATGGACTGACCCATATTTATTGCCTGGATGGAATAAAATGTTGCAGTCTCAATCTGCCATACCATTGGAAAAGAGTTAATAATTATGTTGTTATAATAAATTTAATTCAATTGTATTATATGTATTTGATGCCTAAAGGTAAAATGTATTGGAAAAAGTAGGTACTATTATTATAAAATTCAATCTTATCTGTAATACCTAGTCCCAACATTATAAGCAAATAAAATATTTCTATTTCATAGTATAAATTATGTAGACCAAAAACTTGCATACTATTGATTCTAAGAACTACCTTGGACAATTTTTTTTAAATAAAATTATTATCGTAATAACTCAACTAAGTTTTTTTTTAATTGCTGGTATTTAATTCAACAGGCTAATTACGAAAATAAAAGATTCATTTCACTATAAATAAGTTTAATTACACTGTAATAATCTGTTAACAAAAATTACAAATATTATTACAGAATAATTTGTTATAATTGCGTATAAAGAAACTTGCTTCTCTTTCTTGATATTAAGATGGGTCAATTACATTCATTTGGAACATCAAATAATTCATCTTTGTTGCAAAACACAATTCTGGAGACCAAAATTAAAATACAATGATGCTGAAGGCTTAATAAATTTTTGTATGTTCCAATGAAAACTCCAAATCACAGTTTACAAAATAAATCAACACTTAAAATTAATCTGTTTATAATTCAATGTCTCCGCCATCTTCAATCATCTCGCCAGTAGCGGGCACCATGACAGGTGCCTCAATGACTTTCTTGCGGCCCTTGGCGTCAACAACCTCAATGGTCTCAGGTTCAATGTCCATCTCTGTCTCTTCTTCCAACTGTCTTTGTTTAAGACCTGCTGCTGGTGATCTGAAAATAAGAGAATAGAGAATTACAAAATAACCATAACATTAGTTTTCAGCTGCGTCTGGTTAGACTGAAGCCAACCCCATGTTTATTAGTCTAACTGCACTGATGAATTCAAAATAATAAATTATAAGTTAATAAAGGCAAAAGGCTATGCAAATTGTTTGTTAATAAAATTGCACACAACCCAATCAACTTAGTTGTTGTGATTAGTTGATTACACAACAATAATAAATATTTGGAAAACATCCAAACACTGTTTTCAAACAGACCTGTAGGACAGGAGTTTAGATGTAAGCATTTAGTTGTAGATAGTCTAGTTACCGAACATTTAAAACGCTTAAATTGGGAAAAAATTATTGCCTTCCACTGTCGAGAGCAATACAAGTCTCAGGTGATGAATTAGCAAACATACAATTAAACCATTACCCTATCCATTTACTAATCTCTCCATGGACTAGTCTTCCACTACTTTATACACTATAATACATTTTAAAACAGTCAATATACACTTACTTGATCAATGAGATATCCCGCTGTACTTCCCTGACATCTCTCTGCCACTCTACTTCCCTACCCTTTCTCAATCTCTGCATAATGTGGTTGTTACTTCTTCTCTGCCTGATTTCTTCAACCTTCTTCATGGCTTCTATGGTCTTAGTCCATAATTCTCTGCTGTATTTGACTGGAGCATTGCGACGCTTTTCAAATTCAAATGACGGGTCAATAGCCAAGTCTTTGCCAGCGGTCTTACGGTACGCTTTGGTCCATTTGGTTTTACGCGGGTTCTTCTTCTTTTTGAACGCTGCATGGCATTTAGATCGGCAAAATCTGAAAATCTAATGACGAATAGGTTAGTGGCGTAATATTGTGGAACACTGAACGTTTGTTCGAGGATAAATGTGTTGAATAGTTACCTTGCAGTCATTTCTGACGAATTGGATCCCGTGTCCAGGATAAACTCTGGACGAACAGAAATAACAAGTTTCTATACGCATTTTTTACACGTGCTGTTTTGTTTGGTAGCACGTCAGGAAGGAACAATATGGCCGAATGACTGACGTTTTGTAGTTGAGTGTTGCCAGTGTCATTAATCTGGTTGTAGATAATTAATGAATTCGTTTTATTACAATAACAAATAATATTCTATGTGCTTTAGAGAAAGTAAAGAATATAAATAAAATAATTTGGTGGTACGTGTAGGTATAAATAAAATGCTAATAAAAATGACACGAAATTTTTAGTGACATCTTAAATTGTAATTGAGAACTAACGCATTCTACTTTTGCTACTCCACAATAGATGTCGCTACAGCGGCGTCATTATTTTGTCACTACTCACCGCTAGAAGTCACCACTACAAGGCACATTGTAAATAAAATGTATTGCAAGTTTGTGTTTTAACTCAAGTTAAAATTACCTAAAGTGATTACTTTTCAATCACCCTGCCCATTTATAGTCTTCCTAAAATAAACCGTCGTGTTTACAACCAAGGATCGATGGTAAGCTTCTAAATTTCCTAATCGTTCAATGTAGACAGATGATTATGAATGCATTTCCACGCGAGCACAGATAGAATTACTTCGTTATTTATGGCTTTTGAATATTCAGTATCATAATGATTTTTACTGACTTGTACATTGAATTTGGCTCAGTTGTAGCTTGTTAGTGTCAAATTCAATAATTAAAAATGGTTTGATAAAATAAAGTGTAGTGTACGTCGCTTTTATTTTCCGTTACATTATTATTATTACTAATAAACGTCTAATATCAGATGAATAGTTACACACCGATTTCTCTCTTTCAGTCGTCAGTAATTTGACATTCGAATAAAGAAGACAAAGCGTTGTGCCTACATACAGACGCTATACGTTTATTAGTAAGGGGGTAAGTATTTACTTATAATAGTTACCTTTTCGAAATTACACCAAGTCATTTACTTTTTCTATGCCAATTAATGGCAGATAGGTAGATAAGTAATTGAATAGCTAGGTATATTAATAGGGTTAATAATTCTGCTGTTTCTTAGCTGTTATTGCAGTCTTAAACCCAAAATTGATTGTAAAAGACGTGAAGATGTGCTTAACGAGTTTGTGTTATAAGTTTTGTTATAGTTCTTACTCTGTATCTTAACGAATCAACTGCATCAGTGCTGATAGTATCATTACCTACCTAAACTATTGTCTGAAACCAAATTGGACAGGTAAAATAGATAGGTACCTACTTGCCGTGACTCATCCACATAAGAAACAATACCCTGACTGTATCATGTAAGTATGACCTGCCATACACCATACTTACAATTCAGACTTTATTAAAACAGATTGTGATGGTAATGTGGGCCGCCGGTGGTCCATTCATGCGGGCCACGTCTGCTAATGAGATGAGCGTCGTGCAAAGATTCACCATCGGCTCATTACCTCCGTCGGACATCATCACCAAATCGTCAGTCACATTATGCGCACGTACAGAATTTTTATCGCGCGAATTAGACGAATCACGAAATAGTTTTGTTAAATTCTAATGTGTGACGCGTCATTATTTTTTATGGGTATTTAATTTACTTTTTATTGCTTACGTGAGCTGTGTCTGATGTGTTTTGAAGTCATTGGAGAAGGATAAATTCTGGGTGGTAGTAGGTACGTCAGTCAGTAGTGAATCTTTTATTCTTTGCGAAAAATTACCGACGTATTTTAGAGGTTTTAGTATATGAGGAAATTCACTAGGTACGTGAGAAGATCTGAAAGTCTTGTCGATATATCATCATCATCAAAATCAGCCTACAATGAATTCCCACTGCTGGAACACAGGCCTCCTCTCTGTGAGAGGGAGTGGGCCGTAATCCACCACGCGGGCTCAGTGCGGGTTGGCAGATGTCACATGTCTTCGAATTTTTGGTTCTAGGACATGCCGGTTTCCTCACGATGTTTTCCTTCACCGTTTTGAGAGCAGTGGTGATGAAATAATTTACACAAAGTAAAGCGCCTGTCTGGATTCGAACCTACGACCTACAACTCGTAAGTCGCGGCCGTTATCACTAGGCCACCACTGCTCTAATATATTATACAATCTGTATAAAAAAATAATTTGTTTTTAATCAATTGTCTAATAATTATGTACCTTGTACACCACATAGATCAAGTGGAAGATTCGGTCTTCTTTCAGAAAGTGATTTAAATGCACCCTGATTTAGCAAAGAATGGGTAAGTAAGTGGCACTGACAATGTAGAGTAATGGCTGTAGAAATTTTGTAAAGAAATGAGATAGAGCAACAACTCCCAAAACTTCGTAACCATTTTTTAAACACCTTCTTAACCTAAATAAACACAACCTAATTAAAAACCTAAATACCTAAGGAAAAATGCAAGTTAAGTACTTTAAAAGCAATTACTTAACTCTCCCAAAATGGAGCCTTGTTCCAAACTCCCCGAAGGCAAATGCGAGCAGTTGGATATTTTTCAAAGCCCTCCGGAATGCGTGGCGGCCATCCATCCAATTCCCACAAGTGCAGCAAAAAGTTACAGCTTCATTACAATTCGGTGCACATCGCATGCAAACACTGTGGACGTGCGATTTTTTTCACCAACAGTATTCGTGTCTGTCGCGTGGTACGCACGCCATGATTGAGGGAGGGACAGTCTCGTCACCGGGAAAACAAAAGATTTTTTTTCTGTTTAGGCTTGCTTTGTAATGCGACATCCATGGTTACAAAGTCAAAATTGGTTCTACCTACGTTCTTTTATAAAGATCATTTACCTATTTAACTTATTTTTGCATCCCTGATCAATTACACACCCAATAAACACACCCAGTAGCAGAGAAGAAAAGAAAGAAGAAATATTTCAGAAGCACGGACACAGCATATGAAAAAGACAAATTAGCAAACTCCTGCCCAGGATTGCACACAGTTACGAGTTTGTCAGGGTCCAAAGGCACAGCAACTATCTGGCTATAACCATTTTTCATTAATGGACACGTAAAAGCACCGTTCCGCGGGTTGAATAAAATTAAATACAAGGTATTTGTGGACAGTTCTTCACAGCTTCTCACTAGTAACCTACGCCTCACGGACCTCATCTTTGAACTTCGCACGTTGTTTACAGCTAAACGTGTCAAAAGTGTCGTTGAGGTTTTACCACCTACTAAAGAGTTGATATCTTTAACATCTCAACGTAAATCCTGTACTATTGCTTGGACGGCGCCGCGGCGCCACTACTCTGTCTGACTGAATGTAGGTATCCTAATTCAGGACGGGGAAAGAAAGAGCTACTACATCATTTGCATGTGAAGCCATTTTTTAATCTGTTTCTGTTTTTGTGTTGTCGTCAATTTCAGGTTGTCCACCTATTGTATAGGTCAATAATATTGTCCTACTTCCATTTATGTTATACGACCTCATCTAGTTTTTTTTTTATTGGCGTGTTAACGTGTTTTTATAACTAGGTAATAGGTAATACGGGCTGGTGTCCTCAACTCCACGTCTATGCGCGTATCTTGCGTAGTTTTTATAACTAATTTACAGAAACAAGATATCAAATATCAACCTACAATAATTTATTATGCATGAAAATATAATGTAGGTAGGTACTTAATACCTATCTACCAAAAATGAAACGACTTCCAACAAGAACAAACAACTAAATAAAAATAATTTTCCTGAAATTCGTTCAAGAAAAACAGTTGATAAATCAGTCCAAAAGCGATTCATTACCCAACTAGGACATGTCCGAAAACCGCCAAACTGGTGGGGTTATTAAGTGCATGCAAAAAAGTGCACGTTTGTGTTCTTAGTGATAAATGAGGTGACATGGAGAAACCGTCACGAGAAGCATCGTGATTATGTGTTTCTGATTTATAAGGGGAACAGCGCTGGTGGTGGTAATTTTGTGCTTTTTGTTGGTAGGTACCTACTTTCACACTTTTTTTGGAGGAAATTGTGTTATTAGAGATTAAGTGATTTCAAACGGACTTCATGATTCTTGACCTCACAAATTACTTAAGTAGGTATCTACTGTTATTGTTAGCCTGTATCATCCCACTGCTGGGCAAAGATCTCATGACTTCCAGCTCTTCCGATCCACGGCTAATTTGGACCGCTGCTCGTTCAAAAATGACTTAAGTAATTCTTTTTAAATTGCGTCTTCGTATTTTCACCAACCTCTTTTACAATGCTTGGGTACATAATTGCAAATATCTTCTTCATTACTTATCTAACCCATTTAAACCCATATCACCCCTAAGAGATACTCAACTATGGCCTTAAACTGTTTTCAACAACTTTTTGCAAAAGGGCGAATTTCACCAAACTTTTATACCTAGAATAAGTCTTATCTTGAGAATAAATATTGAATTTTTGACTGTTTTTCCATACTAAGACGTCAATTTTATTCATCATCAGCCTAGCCTTTTCTCCCAACTATCTTGGGGTCGGCTTCCAGTCTAACCGGATGCAGCTGAATACCAGTATTTTACATGGACGTCAATTTTATTCCACGGATAAAAGATATCTGAGTTTTGTAAAATCAGCTCTAAGCTTTATTAAAACTTGAGATAGATAGTCATGACGTCTCCTAACCAAAACGCAGAAGCTTTATCAACTTTTTGTCAACTTCAAAATAAATGGCAACTTCTAACAACAGTATTTAACCATCAAAGAAACCATTTGAACATAGACATAGACGTATAAATCATAAATGTAATGTCCTGAAAACAGACAGCGCCACCTGCCGGTGGAATGAGTTACTGATGTAACGTCTGCGTTTCGTCGGTATATCACGCGCGACGCCGGCGGGACAGGAGCATGACGTTACACGATGATCAACAGCGTTTGAGGGGTTATGTATCAACTTTATCATGTTGTTAATTTAGTAGATTCTTGAGCTGATAAATACCAGCATGTGAACGAATGAATGAAGTGTTTGGGAGTAGGTATTTACTGTTTCACTCTTCATTTCATCGGGCATGCTCGAATAGTTTCGTGATCAACTGGACCTATCATGAGCTGGTCGCGTGGCGTGGACATGAATCGAAAGAAAGTTCTTTTATCAATCAATTTAATGTATAAATCAAGATTTATATTAGGTACCTATACAATTGTTTTGACTACAGAATCAATTAGTTAATTAATATTTTAATTTAGTTATACGAGATCTATTATTACGACAAAGATTGCGGGCTAATGCTGAGTAGGTATGTATTTACTTGAGCCTTTATAGATATAAATCATATTTGGTCACTAATTGTAACACACTATCAATCACAATGTGAATAATTTTGAAGGATATTGCTAATCCATTGCTTCATATGTTTGAAAAATTTGTCTGCTCAACAACGTAAATAACGCAATGAATTATGTTGAACTGTCAAAATAAAAGCCATTGATTCCTATTAGTGTCTTACGCAATTAAGTACCCCGCAGAAATAATCGCCATGAATCAAAACATAATTCATACCTTTTCTGTTCCGTGATCACACATTAGCTAGTCAATTTCACATCTAAGCTCACGCAGTCACAACCCGCTTACCCAGATCCTAGCATATAAAACAACAAGTTTATTAAAAACTGCCAGCCTCTAATGCAGCCATTTAGCGACCGGACCAACATTAACTGCACCCAGTCAGCGTGAAATCTGACAATAAACTGAACGTTTTACTTAACCTAAGTCTTTGATGTGCCGACGCTGTGCCTACCTACTATAACTATGTGCCAGCGTTTGTCTAGGAGACAAGCGCTGGCTTTTTCTAACTCTAAAATTATAACGTAGATACCTATTCAAATAACAGTAGGTACAGTAAAGTTGGATTTGTTAAAACCAATTTAGGCCTGTCCTGCTGCAGGAGTGCAGGTCGCATAGCACGGCACGCCAGCATCAACGATATTATTCGTCGAGCTCTTGTCACCGCCGGCGTACCAGCGGTATTAGAACCAAATGGCTTGGTACGTGACGATGGGAAGAGACCAGACGGCATGACGTTGTTGCCTTGGAAGGTGGGTAGGCCTTTGGTGTGGGACGCAACATGTGTCGATACCCTTGCGCCATCTCATGTTCCGAGCACGGCGAGCTGTGCTGGCGCCGCTGCTGCGGCTGCTGAGACCCTCAAGCGGCGCAAATACTGTAACCTTGTGGGCAGCTTTGAGCCGTTTGGGGTCGAAACGCTCGGGTCATGGGACCCGAGCGCGCGTCTCCTTTTTAAGGAAATTTCTCGCCGGCTGGTCGATACTTCACGTGACCAGAGGGCTGGGTCGTTCTTTGGTCAAAGAATTAGCATTGCCATTCAACGTGGCAATGCTGCCAGTCTTCTGGGCACGTTTCCGGATGACAGCGATGCGGATGAGTACTTCGACGCCTAAGTGTCCTTTGGTTTTTTTATTTATTTTTATAGTAGGTTAGTTAGTCTTTTATTTTAGTATCTAGTGTATATAGTTATATTGTAATTATGTGTGTACAGGAATTAATAAATCCTGGTTATTTATATGTAAATAATGAAATAAAGGTATGATATTTAGAGAAAGAAACTGTTCTGTGGAAAGAAATATGATTAATCATGTAGCTCTAGTTCTATTGTCTATAGGCTATGCCTGGCATGGCATGTCAAAAGGGTTTTTGAATAAATAATATTATATAAACTTCTTAAGGCGCGTTGGGATTTTTTTGAAATGGGAAGAAACTATTGAACTCGCGCCACTGTTACCGTAATCGACACCGCTTTGGATGAGTTCGGAGTGCCACTGTTTTGTTCCATTTGTATACATTTGATAAAATACAATGTCCATCTCTGAAACGTTCATTGCATTCTACGTATTAATTTATAATTAATTAGGTGACAAGTTAAAACGAAACCCATGTCGTACATGAAGACATTATCTCGCAAGATTGCACATTAGCATTTAGTTTGCGCCAGCGCACCGCAGATATTCAACTGGAAATTATCATTATTATAATTGCACTTGCGATAGAAGGTTCACTCCGAGTGGTCCTTATATGGGAATAAGAATAATATAGCACACAGTTTTATACTCAGGGTGACATAATGACGGCTAATGGCTTGGTTAATTGAACTAGTCATGCCCTATCATTAGTGGTTCTGTTGCTTAACGCAGCTCCCTTTAAATTGTCCTTTCATAGAAGAGGATAACTTGTAAGTAATGCCCGAAGAAAGATGATTAGTTACAGCATCAAAATCTTTCCTTGATGCTATCAGACACTTGCTGGTCATGAAAATTTTCGTATCTCATCGATCTTTGATGTCTTCTTTTAGCAAGTCCATGTCCAGCAGAGGACGTCTTTAGCTTAAGGGAGGCCTATGTCCAGCAGTGGATGTCTTTAGCTTGGGGGAGGCCTATGTCCAACAGTGGACGTCTTTCGGCTGAAATGATGATGATGATGATATTCAGCAGTAGATATTTACAGGCTATGAAGTTGTCATTAGTGGAATCTGTGTACCTACCTACGCTACAATTATTGTTGAGCATGCTGCTTAAAAAATCGTTGACATTCTGAAAGATCTTGTACTGTGATAACATCGAGACATCGACACCTCATGTTTAATAACTCTATCATATCTGCGACGCCCGCAGGTCGCGGACTCCAAGTATAAATACCTCGTTAAGAAAGGACGTTATAATCGCTTTTTATTCATAGAAGATTTCCTAGTTATGGAGCGTTTACGGTCATGTCTTATTATAAAATGCCATATTGCAAAGCTCTTCCGTTATAAAGCTGCAAAAAACAAACACAAAAAAAAAAACATTAAATAAAACTTATACTGAACATAAATAAAAGACTAAATTCATGACCGTAAAATGTATGTGGAATTTGCATAAGTTACAGAATACGCCTTGCTCGGCCATTTAAATAGACTCATGTCAGGCGAGATAAGGAAAAAAAGTTGCTAGACGCATCGAAAACGCCTGGAAGAGCCAGGTCGATGAAAAACCTCATGAAAGGACAAATACCAATTTGGGTTTTCATCCTCTCATACGGTGCTCAAACCTGCAGTGCTATTTTGTAAAAAACACCGTGAAAACTTAGGTGAAGTGAGCGTGGAGTGAGCTGTCAATAGTGTCAATCCCTGGCATCTCAGGTAGAATACAAACTCACTTGACCTAAGTTTTGACGTCGAGATTTTTACAGAATAGACCGCCTGCTCTCTCAAAATTCAGCAGTGGTTCAAGCTTGAGGTTTGTCAGCGAACAATGGAGCGCAACATTGTTGGCGTCATATTGACCGTTTTGGGAACACAGTGCTGCGCTCCAAAACACTAATCACCAACGTCCCTCAAAAAGCGACTCCGCATCAAAGGTGAACTTTGACGATCCTTTCTTAGAAATCTTTGTCATGTTTTTCAGTAAAGACGAAGAAGGCAAGACACGGCAAGCTGGTGGGGGCCGGCGCCCGTCGTCGGCCTAGTTTTGCATCCAATTACATTTAAAAAAATCTGGAAAAGGCGATGCAATAGTATGGCAAAAGCGAGGAAAATACTTGATTATTCAACAAATGGTAAGTTTCAAGAAGCAACAATACTTTTATTACTCAATGTGATCCATGCTGCTGGGAATGAATTAACGCCAGCAATGAAATACGTAATTTGACTGATGAGGAAATCACGTATAAAAAAGAAAGGCGAAAAAGCAAATTAAAATGTCTCTCCAATACGATAAGCATTATTCATTACTTTTTATCGTTTCGCGAATGTCAATTAGGTCGAACTAGACCTGCTAAGTCTTAGAACAACATTGCCATAAGTCCGGGTTGGGATCACGACAGCCGTGTTCGGTCCGCTGCCCAAAATTGTAACGTAGTAGGTAATTAGCAAACTGCAGTAACGATTTCCTAATTAAAATTGGCAATAGCATGAGAATGGTGAATATAGTGGGCATAAATGATTTTCTAGAAATGGTGTCATTGTCATTTGGCGCTGCCACTGCTGCCTGTGCGGAAACCGTAAAACGCTCAGTTTTTTGTCACACAGACACTGACAAGCCAGAAAAAAATTGAGTGTATTGTGAAATGTTCAAAGAAAAGATTTAATTAAAATTATTTCATAAAAATAAAATAATATCAAAACAATCGTAAAACAGAGCTCAAAAATTTTTTTTCGCCGCATAATTCTCAAAAATGTTAACCATACCTATCATATTTTATGTAATGATAATAAAGAGAATTCTAATCAACTAAAGAAATAACTAAAATTATCTACTGAATTAAAAAAAAAATAAGACGATTTCGTCTTATTTTTTTTTTAATTCAGTAATTAACAGTAATTAGCATAATTTTATGCTCATGCGATTCAACTAACATCAAACACATCGCTGATTTCAACCTCATTTGTTGCCGCGATGCGCTATAGTCCTAACCTAGTGCTAACCTAACAACTTGCTTCTTGGTCGCGTCTCGCATCACACGCGGGGTTTGCCTTAGTGTGGCTAGAGCTTAGATTGGTCATCGGTTGGTCACTTACCTATTTTGGTTTTACAGAAGAGATGTGATACTAATCAGATTAATTCGAGATAAGAAGAAGATCAAAGAAGAGAGAGAGAGGGAGAGAACAGAGACAGATACTTTTCAGTCTCTGTTCTCTTTCTCATCTTTATTTATATAGTTATCATAATTCGAGTTAACTTATATTTTTAACCCCCGGCAAAAACAGAGGGGTGTTACGTGTGTCTGTCTGCGCCATCGTAGCTCCCAAACGGCTGAACCGATTATGGTAATTTTTTATATGCCCGTGTTTCTGTGACACTAGAACTTTCTCATCATTTCTCTTTCTTTCTTATATTGTGAGAATTTGCGATCTTGGTTTATTTGTTTTGACATCATTATCATCTGCCTAGCCTTTTCCCAACTATGTTGGGGTCGGCTTCTTGTTTTGACATGCCTACCCTTAAACAAAACTTTGACATTTCTAGAAATAGTGACTGTCACCAACACTAGATATATAGGTACTAGGAATACCATAATCTAATTCCCTGCCAAAATAAAAAACACCAAGCAAAATCATCTAGGTGATACTTTTAATGTCTGAACTAAGTTTTGTAACCTATTTTTAACCCGATTGAATATTAAAAGTTAACCCTGTGACAGTGAGGTGGTGTCAGACGGGACATTTTTACAACCACAGCTGAGGTACGGCGTCTAGACGATAGGACGTGACCACAATCGCATTAAAGTGTTGTGTGTGGTCAGTGACATTATTGCTGTAGTTACCCAATGTTTTTGTTGAAAATTGTTTTATTGATAGTCGTGGTAGAGTCTGATAGCCTGTTTTTACCCGCGGATAATATACATATATAAACCTCACGCCCTCTTCCAATTGGGGCAGGCAGAAACTACACCTACTGCGATCCTTACTCCTTTTGCTTCGTTTACCCGCGGATAAGTTCCCTGGCTGGTAATTTCTGAATCCTGTTTCCTTTTTTATCTGGCCGATAGTGGCTATAATTATGTCTACTGTAAAATAGACCCAACAGAGTCCAAAAGGAAATGATTAAGCATAAATAATTTGTAAGATACAAATTATTTACTACTTTAATCATTTATGTACACACATTTATAAACAGACAAGAAGAAAAGAACAGCAAAATTCGTACAAAGGTGATGCTTATTTGTAAAGAAATCTCTTCCAGCACACCTGCGATAGAAAAGTAGATAAAGAGATGTTGTCAACGTGTGTAAGAGTAGAGACAAAGTAAAATACATGAAATCAAAAATAATGAACTTAATAAAATATAATCGCATCGCATCGTCTGCCCGCGCTATCACTTCAGTGTCGCTTAGCGTTCTTTCTTATTTTTTTTTACTTTTTGCTCTGCTCCTAAGGCCTAGCATAATGGTGAACAGTCTAGGTATAGTCTTCCTCAAAAATTGGGTTCTCAAATGCAAAAAATATTTTTTCAAATCCGACTGGCAATTCCAGAAATAGCGCGTTCATACAAACAAAAAAACTCTTTAGCTTTATTATTAGTATAGATTTTTGGAATATTGTTAAAGCATGGATATTTATTTGCCGAAAATCGAGTTGAATGGCAAGCAATAGGAGAGGCCTATGTCCAGCAGTGGACTTCTATAGGATGATGATGATGGATATTTTAACAATAAAACAAAACACCAAACACATAAACGATTTCTTTATGTCGTCCAGTTAGGGCAGTGCCACAACCACCTAACCCAAGCCTATACAAATCTGTCTTAGGTTTAATACTAATCCATGCATCATGTAGGACCAGTAAATTCTCTGTGACGGTAATCCTACATTGCTGCTTATCTAGAGCGTAGGTATGAAGTCACGAAACTTTTAACGAATTACGTAACTCACGAGTGCGCTAACTTAGGAAAGCTTACGAGCAGAAAGAAGGTTTGATCCGAAATTATTATATTCTACAAATCTTAAAGTCTTAGCAACAAGGTACTTGAGAGCAAAAAATTCATACATAATTCACTCAAAACTGGATTGTTAAGCCCGAAGAATATTATAATTATGGTAGACTTTTGTTAATCTATTACTCGTAGCTGCAGCCCGCGGCTTCATCCGCGTGGAAGCTGGAAATTATCCCACGAGAATGTGCTATCGGGACAAAAAGTAGCCTATGTCACTCCTTATAACATCAGTTATCGTTTCAGTTTCAGTTCAGCCATTTCGGAGATTAGCCGGAACAAACAAACAGACAGACAGACAAAAAATTGTGAAATTGTTTTATTTTGTTTGTTTTATTTATTTATTTTAAAAAGCTGTTATTTTGACATTACAAACAGACACTTCAATTTTATTTATTTGTATGTAAGTAAGTATGTATAGATTCTCTCTTGTAATTGTAAAATAATAATACTTATTCTATCTTCGACATTCACTTCACAATTATGAGATTGATGGATTGATTTTGCTATTTCAGTTCAGTCTCTTGAACATACATTATTTTATTGATTGACTGCAAACTTTCACACTTCAAGTTTGAACCAGGACACATTTCTTACCTTTGAAGTTAATCTCTATTACCCGAATCGTGACTCCTAAACCGATAAACTGTCTCCAGTCTGAACCTAAATCGACATGGTCTTTGCCCCTCAATTTTGCCAAGAGACATTTATTTATCCGTAAATTAAAGGTTTAAATTGACCGTTAAATTATCCATAAATAATAAGTAAGAACGTACAGAACCTTTAAGTACCCATCTCGTTGAGAGTTCCGCTTCCTCCTAACCTTCGTGATTACTCCAATTACTAGGCGAGCATAATGTACTAGGAAGCTTACAATATGCGTTTAGTGATTCAAGTGTGACCGTTTCTACCGTGCATGCGTACTTTCTAGTTGGTAATATAGTTCGTAATGACCTAATACGGTGTTCTGTTACCCTGGTAGGCAACAATGCTTAATGTAATGAGGCAGGAAGGTTACAAGATGTTGATTGAATGGTGCAATGGACGTTAGGACATTATTCACGGTTGTAGAGAGGTGGACGTATTTGGGTCGTTGTTTGTGTATTCGTGTATGATTTGTTGGTTAATCTTAAATATCCTGCTTTTGCGTTTCGTCTTGGATATCACTAGGGAGTCAGGATAATAAATAGCAGTCTCCGCTTTTTCGCTCATTGAAATAATCAAACAGCTTGCCGAAGCGTTGTGGTTATAGCAAATAATTCTCTATTAGTTTCTTTAGTGGGTGGTCGTGAAGCATAATGATTACGTTGAGACTTCTGCGAAGTCTTAAAAGATGATTGCAAGAAACCTGATACTGCGGTCTTCTTTATCATGCCTAGCTCTAATTTGTCTGGGGCAACTCTGATTAAAGATAATGAAATGTGTTATGATACAGCTGGCTATGGGTTAGCAAACTCATAATTTCTAATGCAATGTTTTGGTCTTTGACCCAGGAAGTTATATAGAAATGTGACACTCTGGAGATTTGAAAGCCACCGACTGGATTAAGTACTTAGATACAATGTAGATAATATGTAGGTAGTAGATACCATTACTTTACACTCTCCATGTGTCCTTTTGACTGAGGGCTAGTTCAACCATTGACAATGGACTTACGTCAGTGCCAACGTGCTACCTATTTAGTTCGTTCAGTAGCCACTCAATATTCTGTATCGTGGCGCTAGTGTCCACAATTTTATTATTTTCAATACTAACTGCCCTTATTCGTGGCACGTGGCTCGATTGATCGAAGGTGCGGTCAGTTCATGGATGGGTGTCCTCCGTGCCACGGAAACCACGCTAAGCCGTTGGTCCCGGCTGTCCTTCATAGATCCTTGTCAGTCTTTACGGGTAATCACAAGCCCAAAAGTCTGACAACCAGTCTTACCTAGGAGCACTGTGTGTGTTGATTGACTACCTGACCTTATTGTATCAAATGGTGGGATTATCTCTATGTGTCTTTGTATAGTCACTTTCCTCGACATACTTTATAATAGCCTTGTTATTTAAACTGAGATTATGTTTTGTTCTTCTTAAAATAACTTCTTATTTCCCATGACATCAGCGAGGAACATCGAGGAGGTTTGTTTTGATAATATTTTTAATAGCATGTTTGAAAACGACATTGTATTGAGTTTATGAACTTCCATTGTTGTCGTTACGATGTTATTGAAGTGGGGTTTTGATGTTCTGTATTTATCTTCAGGGATGAGATGAGGATTAAGATCAATCTGTGTTGTATGAAGGGTTTTTTATGTTATAGGTTTTTTTTAGGTAGGTATCTACGCTCATAATGGGTTCTTTTAATTCTTATTTACTGATATGGTATTTTTAACGGTACCGATTCTTAAGTCCCAACGATGCCCAACATGACATAATTGACCTTTTTAGCATACGATCAATAATTTATTGTATTAGGTAAAAATTTCAAAAGAAATGTTCAAATGCTACATGTTGGATTTGCCAAAATTGACGACCTGCCTGAAACCACTTATTAATTAAATAACATCTAAACATAATTGACAACTTAATTTGCACTTCACTAAATTCGTCCTAGACGACTATCACTTTAACATTTAGTACTAAACAGTTAAACTAATTACAATAGTCGATTACTATCCTACATTAAGATACGTCATTTTACGCCGCGCTTGCTCTACTAATAATTTACGATTGTTTACGCCGCATTAAATGTATCGAGGCTACTTACCTAGTTCGGCCCTGTAGTTATTAGGTTACTACTAAATTAAATGTTATTTTATTTATTGGTCAGAGTTCCGTTAGTTAGATATTAGAATGCGTACTAAGTGGTTCTTGTTTACACCTGTTATTCTAGAAGGGTTTGGCAGAAGTCCTTGGAACAGGCTCTTAGATGTACTTATTACTACTAAAAAGGTCGTTGATTTTTAATTTAATTCATAATGGTGAGAAGATCTTTGCTGAAGAGGCTCTGACTAATTGGTGATCGAAGATTAGTGTCGGACCATTTTTCGAATTTCAGTTTTCGTCGGAGGTTCCTCCCTTGATATTATGGCTCAGGAGTTTTCGTTTTCATAAAAAAAAACGATATCTACTAAGTATGTTTCATTTTCACAGTTCACCAATATTTATTGCGTTATTGAGCAGATTTTTTTTCGAACAAGCGATGGATTAGCATCAATATCCTTCAAAATTATTCAGATTGCGATTGATAGCGTGTTACGCAATTAGGGAGCAGCATAATGAAGAATCCATTCGATGTCCGAAGAGATGACAGCCATGACAGGTGTCCCAATTGCTTAGAGCCAAACACTGGTTAGAAGGCCTCCCACAAAGTGGACCGACGATCTTGTGAAGGCCGCAGGAATCCGTTGGATGCGAGAAGCACAAAACCGGTCGATGTGGAGGTGCTTGGGGCAGGCCTATGTCCAGCAGTGGACGTCTTTTGGCTGAAATGATGATGATGATGAAATACTGGACTATTGTTTTCAGGGACGTAGGACCTTTATAGAAAGTAGGAAGTTAATACTTTTAAGATCAACATTTTCTCACATCGCAGTTTCAAGTACAGTTAAATTTCTAATATGTCGGAACCTAATACTTGTCAGAATGTCAAACGTTTTACGATATTGTCATATATATCTCGCGTAGCACTCGATACCATAACTTTATGTTCTTATAATATCCTGATAGTCGAGTTAACCGAACTATAAAACACTTTCTCTCTATTCGGGATATAATAACATCTCGACAGGAGATGCTGCTGTATGAATTTATTATAGGATGCGTTACAAAACTTGAAAACTAGCAGTTTTTAGTGATATAAGGTTTGGATGACATTGATACTATCGATTAGTGAAATTGGAGTAGGGATGGCCGGTCCGGTATATGAAACAAAGTATAGGATAAGCCTTACCAGCGGGGCAATTGCGTAACACATTATCAATCGGAATCGGTTTCATTTTGACAGTTCAACAACATTCAGTGCGTTATTTACGTGTAGAGCAGACAAATTTTTCGAACTTATGAAGCAATGGATTAGCAATTTGCTTCAAAATGATACAGATTCCGATTGACAGTGTGTTACACAATTAGGGTGCTGCATCCCAATTGCGTAACACATTCTTTCACAAGCCGAACGATTTTGGAATAAATTCCTTACAAAATATCGAAGTGGATTTATCACACCAGTCAAGTTTGATGGCCAGATTATCTGGGTAAATGAGTCATTTATAGGAACTTCGTCATAAATATGTAACTCGAGGTACTCCGATCTCTACACACTATAAAATAAGTCACTAATTCAATTTCTAATCACCATTCTGTCCGACTCAAGAATAAACGTTCAAAGAATAATAAAAATCGTTTTAATAACCCATTAATCGGAATAGACCGAATCGAGTTACAATCGAATCGAATATGGAATGCATAAAATTCGAATGCACCGCGTATCGAATGGTATCGATAATAATGTAAATCGATACATCGATAATCTTTCACATGGAGATTGGGTGATAGTTACTTACCATTTGACGGCCAGTTTTGTTAGGTTGGTAGCATTGATAAGTTAAAATTTTATTGTTGGCAATAAAGCTGTAACGATTTTTAGGGTTTTAATAAATTTTGCCGATTTGAGTTTGTTGTGAAGGTCGTTTGCATACATTATGAACTTTTTCTGTAGATATCTACATTTTAGAGATGTTTTATAAGTAAATTTTATGTGGTCTCAGTATGCAATGGGTCATTTCATATCTCTGCCTGTTCATGTCGTAAGAAACCTCAAACGAGTACCTAATTAATAAGCTCTTCATTTTAATTAATTCTGGGATGAAAGATTAATATAACATTTGTAGAGGTTATTTCATGATGCGCTGGCCATGTTTGTCGAAGGACGATGGCTGGTAGAGCGGACGAGTCCTAGAGTGGAGACCGCGTATCGGCAAGCGTAGTGTGAGACGCCCCCCAGCTAGATGACGGACGACCTTAAGAAGGCGGCTAGGACAGACTAAATGCTGAAGGCGGAGGACTGGATGCTGAAGGTGCTGTGGCGCGGCCTGGGAGGTGTCCAGCAGTAGACTGCGATAGGCTGTTTTGATTTCATGATACGGGGAAACCATAATAAGCATTTTTTCTACAAGCTGTTTCAAGATTTCACTGCGATATTGCTAAAAACAAAAGAATGTTGTTTTTAACAGTTCGATATTTCGATATCCAAAAATAAGTACCTACCGCCAGAAAACAACTGCATACAATTTATTTTGGTGTACCCGTATACAATACACCGAAATTGAATAATGCAATTTAAATACTACAAATAAACGCTAAAGGTGAACATTTTAGTAATTTTTGCATATAAATCTTTTGTCGGCAAGAAAAACCAACCTAATTTAGCAGTTTTTCAGAACCTTATTCAGTTTCAATAGAGTTGAAAATACGTAGTTTCACGTGCATATTAAGTTTGCATGTTATAATCGCTTGTCTCGCTATGCGTTTTCGCCTCCGGGTGACAAGTGACTTTTGACTTCTTTTGTTTTGAAATATGGCGTAAATTGTAAGCGAAGAGCGATCGTTTTTGGGAACAAACAAATAAAAACAAAAGATTATTGTAATCATACTAAATAAATGTACTTGCATGCCTTTATTTTTTGTTTTGATCAATTATTTATTGCATTTTGCATTGAAATTTATAGAAAAAAAAAATATTTCAATAGCATGAAACAAGAAATTATTATTATTTAGTAAAATAAAGAGATGTTATTAAATAAAAAATAAACAATAATGATGTTTGATTTATGATTTTGAAAAAAGTTACTTTCTGGAACTAGATGCTCGTACAGCTAGCGCCATCCACGAAGACGCGCCCCAGTCTCCTTCCTAATAGCTTACAGTACAAATGTGCAACATTCCGCTAGGGTTTTAGTTTTGTCGATACACACTAATCACTTACTAGTGGGTAATTAGTGTGTATTGAAAAAACTAAAACACAAGCGGAATTAATCAGCGATAAGAGTGGGGCGCGTCTTCGTGGATGGTTACTATCTGTACTTCATATATGTGTTTTGGGTAGAATTTTCTACTTGTATCATCTTTTGATATTAGACCTACGTAGCTACCGTACCTTTAAACATCCATAAGCCACCCACCATTGCTGTAAGCATTAGCATAATTACCTCACAAACAATTGAAAAAGACTTGATTTTTTTTTCACAAAACAAATTCTTCGTATAAGTTACCTAGAGTTCATCAGGTAGTGTGAGCCATGTAGAGAATGTTGTTGACGTTACCTTGTCATTGTGAGTTCTCGTGATCTCCGACCGGCGCCATTGTTGCCTCTACATAGTGTGTGAAAAACTTCGTGTCCGTTGTGGTTTACCTACTCACCGACATTTTATGTTTTATGACTGTTCGCCACCTTGATCTGTAGGGGACTGTGCAGGGGGGGCACACTTAGCACTGTCATCAATTTCCATAGACGACAGCGACATCTGCAGTTTGGTGGGTTAAAAAAACTGGCAGCCATTTTCTTGTTTGTCAAATTGTCAAACAAATGTCATTGTCGCCGCCGGCCATCCGCCATTATCATTGTCAACTCCGCAACTCCGGCTTTCCCGACGTTGATGCGCTTCCCGAAATCCCGAGTTTATCTCAGCTAATTATGTTAAAATTGTTACTTGTTACTGTTATTTGTTAAACCCTGATTGTGACCCTAAACATTATAATAAAGATTCGCTACTTATAGTAAGTATGCTTAACTATAGGTATGTGTATATTTATTAGAGCCTTAGGTCACCCACCAAACTCAAGGTGGCAGCACTTTCCATACATGCAAATTTTACCACAGAGTTGTCACTCTTTCCCTCTATAGTTACTTTACTCTTTGGGACTGTGTTTCTCAGCGTTTACGGGAATAACGTGGTTTTTATGCTAGCGTATATAGGCTTTTATTTATAAAATACTAGCAGCGCCCCGCGGTTTCACCCGCATAAGTTTCGAAAGACAAGTGGCGCCATCTATTATCATAATAACGTTATTGTTGTTTTCCTCGGGAACAGCACTTTTTTTCGGGATTAAAGGTGCCTATGTCCGTTTCTGTACACCTGACAACATTTATGCAAAATTTCAGGATGATCGGTTCAGTGGTTTAGGCGTGAAAAGCTAACAAACAAACAAACAAACTTACTTTCGCATTTATAATATTAGTTAGGATGTACTATGTTTTGCCCGCGTCGTTGTCGGATTATACCAGTGGAACGTGCTACCAGGATAAATAGAATCCTATCGTCCAAATCTATTCAGCCGTTAAAGACAGAGTAACTTTCGAATTTATAATATTACGAGTAGTATGGATTTACAGCTATATATACGACAATTATTTTTGACTCGTTGCCGACAGCTTTTCCGACCTAGTGATCGCAATTGCTGCTGTTGAGCATGGTTCGAGGAGACCCCGAGGAAATATCGGGATAAAAAGTATTCAAAGTCAAAGTCAAAGCATTTATTTCAAATAGGTACGGTACATAAAAGGCACTTTTGAACGTCAAAAATTACGATAAAATAGAATTGATTCTAGTCGCCCCTTCCAAAAGGTAGTTTTCGTATGGAGAAGAATGGGCAAGAAACTCCACCGTATTCTATGTTCTGATCCAAGTCATAGTCAACCTATGTGCCAAATTTCATCCAAATCCGTTCAGCCGTTTTAGCGTGAAAGCGTTACAAACAAACGTACAAAAAATCTAATCTTTTCTTAAGTTCTTTGTAATAAGTTTAGATAAATTATCTCCGAGGATGTTTTTTTGTTACTATTTCGTGTAATTCGAGTTCAACTACGTCTATACACAAAAACAAATGAAGATCTTAAATAATAATTAATGTAGTCTATCTGCTTATACCATGAAGATCACTTTCCCATGTGAAATGAACACCACAAGACATAAGCACCAATAAAATACTTTCAATAATATTTTATTCGAAAATCAACAAAAAATCAGTAAGTTTCGTAAAATATCTTATACATTCAATTGAGCATCTTAATCGTCAATTTAGCAGAACTAGTATTGAACATCTCATTACCCTATGGATTTGACTGGCTCATTAAGAGGGTATCACCACAACACAGGAGACGAACAGAAGTTCCACTTGCTTACGCTGCTTGCTTGCGTTGAAGCGCATGAAAGCAGCGAGTCGATTTCGTACAGCGGTTCTTTTTCAGCTGCAATTAGAACTGTCAAACTTACAAAGTATAATGAAGACACTATCTTAATTAACATCTCAACATAGAATACTGGTTTAAAATGAAGTGACGCTAAGCCAGAACCTGGAAACAGGGCTAAAAAGATGCCTAAATAATTCGTGGACTCTATGCACTGGACACTGAAAGCAGCCAGCCAGCCAGAGATCGGGATTGGGTAATATCAATTAACTAGTACAATTACTACACACATACATACATATACATACACATACGCACACATACACATATGGTACATATTAAGGGTCTACTATCTTGAGGGAAATTATATAAATACGACGAAAAAGAGAGGCTTATGTCCAGCAGTAGTATTATTATAAAGAACACGTGAATCAGGTGTCTTCCCCTTAACATAGTGCATAAGAAAGACCTTGTTGGACAATTTTTTAATTTTATAGTTAACTAACAGCGCCCCGCAGTTTCACCCGCATATGTTTCGATCCCGTGGGAATATTGGGATAAAAAATATCCTATGTCCTTTCCCGAGACTCAAACTATCTCTATACCATCATCTAAATCGGTTTAGCGGTTTAAGCGTGAAGAGGTAACAGACAGACACACTTTCGCATTTATAATATTAGTATGGATGGATATTTGGTTATGGATTAGTAGTTTAAATTTTATTTAAATTACTTACTAGCTAATGGACTAGATTTTACTTTGGATAAAGTATCATCGACTGTGATAATCTATCTATACTAATAATAAAGGTCAAGAATTTGTTTGAAGGCAATCTCTGGAACCACCGGTCGGATTTCAAAAATTGTTTTTTTTTATTTGATAGCCCAATTCTTGAAAAAGGCTATAAACTATCGATATTAACATCACGCTCTGACCCTTAGGAGCCGACCAAACAGAAAACAAAGTCGAAAGAACGAAACAAAGTGATAGCGACGGCACACCTGCCGTCGCTATCACTTAGTTTCGCGATGCGACGGGGTGGGTGGGTTAACAAGAAATTTCACGCGGACGAAGTCGCGGTCAGAAGCTATTTTATTTATAAAATAAAAAAAATCCAGCAATAAAGAGAAAATGTTAGCTGTTGTGATGCATAAGAAATGCTACTCTGTAACTTTAAAAATAAACACGTTCTTTCTAGCTTTTTGTTACGACTGGTCCTTCTGATCTCATGTAGGTGATCCACCATCCAGGTAATTATGGTTGGTGCCTATGGCGTGAGATACAGCGCTTCTTGTCGCTTCGTCTCAGGAATGCAGCTGTTGAGGTGCGCGTGCGACCCTAGGTCCGACGTCCCGTCGTATGATAGATGAAAAGGTATACAGTTTTAAGGCAGGGAAGAAAATATGGAAAACGCGATGTCTATAATACTAGATGATCGCAGATCTATGCCATCCTAGAGTCAAAACTAAAGTGTCTCCTGTAACACGGTAACAGGGACACTCAAACCCTGTAAGCCCAATAGTTGGTATTCAAAACTATTGAGGCTTATGTCCAAAAATTAGCATTCTTAACAATGTCATACGATTGAAAGTACGGCTTTACAAACAGCCAAAAGTAAGTGTACACTGCAAATAAAAGTGTTATCACCCGGTGTATAAAGATTATAAGTACGCGCGTAGAATACTGTTGCTATCTGTACTTACGACCACTTAAACGTAGGCAACTCGTTTTCCTCATTTGACTATCTCAATTTAATGTGAGATGGTAATCACCTGATTGGCTCTTAATTTAGTATTCGCTCCCAGATCATATCGGTTTATTTTGAAAGCAAATAAGCAATGACTTCAAAGTAAACGTACTAAGTATCGCCGAGAATGAAAATGTTTGTCCGCACTCGCGAAACATGCGAAACAAGCCAACAAAACCAAAAATTCGTTAAATAAGCAATCCTCTTTTGGCACACCTCTTAAAATCCTTCGAAAAAAAAAGAGAAATTTAAATTTCGACCGGATTATCCCGTCAAAAAAGTGACATGCGAGCATCCGAATTAAATTGGACGAACGCGGTGGTCGAAGAAAAAAAGAGCAAAAGTATCAAAGAAAACCGCAGACCGAGGCGTCAATCTTGCAGATTTTCAGTAAAAAAAAAGAAAATAAAAAAAATAACGAGGTGGGTTATTATTGCTGTCTCGTGTCTGTATTGGTAGCTCAGTGTGAGATCCGAACGCACCGCGCGCGCGCGCTCCCGTCATCGCGCCATTTCCCATTTACCACCACCGTGACACGAGTCCCATTAGAAAAAAAAAAACAATAGAACTTTAGACGATTATTGATTGATAATCGATTTTCAATTCGGTATTTCAGTGCGTGTGTGACTGCCAGTGTTGTGTAGTGTTCTTTTTATGAAATGCAAAGGTGACTAGTTTTACTTTTTTTTTCATTTAATTAAGTATTATCTGTGCCTGTACTATTAGTGGTTCACTGATTACGTCGCGAAAATGCGCGACAGTTTTGGTAAGTATCAAGTTTATTCATAATTACCTATTGCTCTATATTTTTATCTGTTCATTTTTAATTGTATGAATCACAAAACTGTGTGATTACCGTTCGCAGGCGACATATCTATGAATAGAACGCATCCATTCTGCTAATACATTCGATCGGCTGAAATAAAAAAGTTCTTGGTGTAGGTAGTGGGTATGCCAACGGCGATAAGTTTTAAATGCTTTGGAAAGTTTGATTGGAAATGTCTACTGAATAAAATCATGGTCTTGTTCTATAAGAAATGTATGTTAATTAGTTTAATTTTACATAAAAACTACGGTATCTCCATCATTATTGTTTTGAAATTCCTGTTTTATCTAAAAATCAACGACCTTATGCTTGATTCTTATGTCTTGACTGTCGTTAAACGGTCAATAGTGACGTTCTTGCAACTTAGCCAAAATCGGAGCTGTGGTTGTTCAATCTGGAGTCTGAGGATGTGAGGTGCCTATAAGTATACCTTACCTACTGTGGTAGGTAAGGTCACATCCTCAGACTTTTACCTCATCGTCATTCCACTGCATCACTTACCTACTTACTCACATAGGTTTGTTGTCTTTTTCATTGTAACGGTTTAATAACTCGTCTCTATTCACTCTCTCCACCTTTTTAAGAGCAGTTGTGATGAAAAGATTCATCAACATCAACTCTGTCTATTGCAGTCCACTGCTGGACACAGGTCTCTCCCAGGCTGCGCCACAACACCCTGTCTTCCATCTTTTCCAGTCGTATCTAGCTGGGAGTGGGGTGCGTCCCGCACTACTGCTACCGATACGCGGTCTCCATTCCAGGACTTGAACACGGACTCTCAAATAGATTGCCTAAAGTAGACTGCTTGCCTGGGTCCGAATCACGACATGCAACTCGAAAGTCTTCGTCGAAATGCCAGGTTATAGCACACTGGTAAAGACTCTGTTTCGTATGTATGAGGTATCTGTTGAAACGAAACTAGCTCTCTAAGTTAGCGCCGTCACTGACGCGTCTTACATGAAACTGTTCAGCGAATGAATGTTAAATGTTAGACCCCATAGAGTCGCGTGACTGTGCTGTAACGCTATCAAGGCAGAGGCGACAGCGGTTTTCAAATTGAACAGGATTACTATAAATATTGTTTTTTTCAACTCCAAATCTTTTGTACGGGTTATGTTTAAGTCTCATGTAGTAAAGGGCGAACGTATTGCCATCAACCGGACACAAAACCAGACTCCGGGCTGCTACTGAGAAATTTCAGATACAAAAACCCAAGAACAGAGTGCCCAACCTGGGAATCAAACCCAAGACCGGTTGGATTCACAGCCTTTCCCAGACTATGTGGTCGCAAGCGCAACTTAACTGTTGAGCATGAGCTCACCAGTAGCGCTTGCGACCAGTAGACCAGCGAGCCAATCACGAGTGACGGCACTACTTTTAAGGACACACGTCAAGCTTTAAGATTACAGCTCTCTAGTACGCGAGATTTTTAGGAGGTCCTAAAAATCTCTCTTACTAGCGAGCTGAAATTTCTTAATGGTGACTTTTCTTATAAGCGTGTCGATGGCAATATAAATGGACTCGGCCCAGAAAATCGACTACGTGTTTGGCGCCATCACTAGCGACCATAAGTTCCTGTAAAGTACAGCTGATTCTTAACGGTGATTTTGGACTGTTTTGTACTTTCAGTGTACTTGGCGTATCAGTTACTATTTTAGAGTCCAAAAGAACAGGCTTGCTGTAACAGAATACATCGGCAGACTGACTCAGAATCTCAATCTTATTAGGAGAAAAAAAAATTGTTTCGTAGTTACAAATTAGGTACTGATTAAATTACCAAAGTAGGTTTTCTGTAAACTTATGAATTCCTAATTCGCTCAAAAGACTAAGCGCCGCTAAATATTTATGTAATTTCGTTTAAATATACAATATTATGTAAATTGCACATTAAAATTTAAAGTAACCACTACCGTATGCAAAATTCATTTGTACAGTGTACACGGCAAATAAAAACTTTCTTAGGAGTACAATTAGGGGCAAACAAACTGTCCCCAATGTATTTGTTTAGAGTCAGTTACACTTATGGGTAGATAAAGAAAGAAAGAAGGATAAAAATACGTTTTTTGTCGTGATCTTACTTTGTCCTTTAAGAGAAGACTTATTGACGTGTGCATACTTCCTATCCTCACATATGGTGGTCAAAAGTGGGCCTTGACAAATCAGCAGAGGTCCACGCTCGAGGTTTGCCAGAGGGCCACGGAACGGAGTATTCTAGGTAACAAACTATAGACCCGGTTAGGAATACGATCATCCATTCCATCATAAAGATAACTGATGTAACTTGGAAAGCTGCCACGCTAAATTGGAATTGGGTTCAACACATCAGACGATCAATGGGCCCAACTTACGACCCAATGGGTCCCTCTTAATGGCAAGCCTTCAACTAAAACTGGTTCATAGCAGCTTTAAATAGAGAGAAGTGGCAAGAGAGTAGGGAGGCCTTTGCCCTGCAGGAGTGGGACATCACAGGATAATAATAATAATTTGCGGTAAAACATGACGCAAAGCGAACTATCTTCGCAGGGTGGTTGGTCTTGCTGGATGAGAGTTGCCGAGAATCGAGTTGAACGGCGTGCAATCGAGAGGCCTATGTCCAGCAGTGGTGTAGGCTGATGATGATGATGCAAACACAAAAATTAATAAGTAGAGGGAAAATATGCGTATTTGTATGTGTGTGCGTGAGCAGATATTTCAGCATTTCATTTGTTTTATAGTTAAATTATAGTTAACCTACTTACCTATTCTAGTAAATTTACTGGTGCCTTTAATTATCTTTACTTCCACTAATCTCATTATGTCTGGTCGGCGACTACAAAGCATAAACTCTTAGATATTTTCGCTCAATGATGAAGACATTGACACTGCAAATATTTTCATACTTAGCGTATTGTCTTTGGGATATGATAACACTGTTAAATTACTACTAGGGCAAACTCTTTTAAACATAAAATGTTACTTGAAAATACGGATATCACAAGTCCGGCAGAGAAAATAGTTCACCTTTTATTTACCGAACCAACTGTTTATTAGTAAGCTGTGCAAATAAACAAAATGTGTAATTATTATGCCCGCCAGTGTACAAGATACATCTTATCTAGTACTAGATAGTAGGGGTAAACGTTTGCTTTGAGAGAAATATGTAAACAATTAATTTTGCATTCAGTCCTTTCTCTAAGACTTGTGGCTTGAGCATTTCATTAGATGATGAAGAGGCTTGTTAGTGTGACCTCGCTTTTAAAGTTGTACCTACCGTTGGTCCTCTTCTTGTTCTACATTCATGTAGATCGCCATTTGTGTCGTATATACATATAAACTTTTCATTTTTAGAAACAAAGAACCTACCAAGACAGAAACAAAATAATAATATAAATAATTTTTTGGGATCCATGAAGAAGCCTCCTCGTGTAGCGCAGTTAGTTCCGCCAGTTACTCAACTGAACCCGAATTCTTCCCTTGCGGTGGTAGGGCTTTTTTTTTTTTGGATGGGAAATCATCTAATGACTCCTCCCGCTCTGGGTGGAGCGGAAGGGAGTGTCAGACTCTTTCTGACTAAAATCCACCCGTGTTCCTTCCTTAGCCCTTTATGTTCCGGGCAGCGGTAACCCTTTCGGACGATCCCGCTATCCTACGGCGGTAGGGCTAAAGCCCGCCTGGTATGTGACCACCCTTCCACCGGAGTCCGGCGTCAAGCAGCCTGCCGCGTTTCGTCGATGCGTGGGAGTTCCAGTGCCTTAGGTATCTTCTGGGCACGCTCGTTACATCATAGACCTCAGCCATCGCCTTCCATCAGGCGTGATCGAGGTCAAGAGCGGGCCCATTCAGCAATAAAAAAATAAATAATAATAACTGCGTCACTGGTCTAGTGGTTACTAGAGCTAATGCTGAGCATGAGGTCCTGGGTTCGACTCCTATGTCGGGCAGTGTTATTGGGTTTTTCCCACGGATATCGAGTTTTTCCATTAGGTGTTCCCAGAATCTTGTTTTGGGCCCGGTTGATGGCGATAGGCTCGTCCCCTATTACATGGGACTTTAGGTCACGTCTGCCTAACCCTTCGAGACAACAAGTGTTATTTTATGTCGAATGTTACAGTCGATCATCAGCATCCTCCTACATCCCAATTTATAGCTGCATTTGTCTTTTTATTCCACAACTCATTCTTATACTTTGATGGTTTCTAGAATGTCATCACATCAAACTTACTATTATAAAGGCGAAAGTTTGTGAGTGTGTTTGTATGTTTGTCACTTCTTCACGCAAAAACTTCTGCACGGATTTGGATGAAATTTAGCACACAGGTATTTTATAGCCAGGATAAACACATAGGATACTTTGTATCCCGATATTCCCACGGGATCGAAACTTATGCGGGCGAAACTGCGAAACGCTGCTAGTCAAAGTATTTAAAATCAAAAGTCATTTATTCAAATTAGGCTTAGAATCAGCACTTTTCGAACGTCAAAATTACATAAGATATTCCCCCAAAATGTCCACCTTTCATCCCTTCCTACTCTTCCTAGTGCTTTCGCTGGGAAGAAGTGACGCAACAAACTCCCCAGCAGCACAGCTGCGTCAGCTGCATGTCTATACAGTTAGAAAAACTTGTTTCTATACAATAGTAGGTATGCATAGTAATAATATACATTTATTTTAAAAGCTTAATTTGTCTAAGAGCTACTTGCTGACTGAGTTTTTGAACCAAGAAATAAACTTTTCTGTTTCTCAGACCACCAGTTTGTATTTCAACAACATCCGTACCTACGAAACATTTTTGCAATGCAAGCAGTATCTTTAATACCCGACTCATATAACCAATGACGAATCGTGTAGCTTATACTCAGTTACCGATGGTAGTTATTGGTTATCAAGCGATTCCAATAAAAACACCTACTAAGTATACTGTGGCCTTGTCACACACATGTGGTTGGTTGCGAATCTGAAACTCTACGGTACAGTGTTACGGCTCGCTTACCGTTATCGGCCGAACTTTGCTAGTAAGTCGTCGGCCGAACTCGGGCGATCGAAAAAAATATAATTATATAAAAGCAAGTGAGTGGCTGCAGGAACCCGTTGAATGCGAGAAGTACAGAACCGGTCGAAGTGGAGGTGCCTGAGGGAGGCCCATGTCCAGCAGTGGACGTCTTTCGGCTGAAATTATGGTGATGATGATGAAGTGAGTGCATACTTTTCATCAACCGACATCGTCCGATAACTAGGTGTAGTATGTAGTCCGGCCGATGACGAATTAGGTGTCAGCCTCGCGTCACAAAAATATTCCTCCCATGCCTTCCATTTTTGACAAAATGTGAACTATTCTTAGTTCTCATACTTATATGATTTATTTTCATTCCAACTGTGGAATGAAAATAAAAACTATCTGGTAAACCAGTGTTTACTAGATAGTTTTATCACTTACTTGGAATGCAATTTTACAGACGCAGTGCAAGCATTCGAATGCATTATCCGCTGCTGAACGATTAGTCTATAACTTTGCGATGGTTTAGCACATTCTCAACCACAGAGCACGAAACCGGTGCGCGCCGGCAGCGTCTAGACAAGGCATTACTAATATTCGTGGCGCCGAAAGTGCGTTGAGCACACACCACCTTCCGGCAAATCCGGTATTCATCTAGCTTCGCGTCGGGTACCTACCTACCCGCATTGCCACGTCGAGCTCATAACGGGTCTGACGAGACCATCCGCCGACCATCACCTTCCATGGCGTTTTGCAGCGTGGCACACCCTCTGCGGTCTTCGTCACACCAGGCTGAGATAGGACAGTACTGCGCTACTCCCAAAGGGGTTCGTAGGAAATAGCCGTCAGTGTCTATAGGCATTTGTGTCGTAGTGCGAATAAACTGTGAAACAGTTTGTTTCCGTACTCTGTGTTCACAACTAAATACCAACAACATCAACAACATTCAATACCCCTGAATACCCAACAACTGTATCCCACAGCTCACTGTAGTTATTTAAATTATAATTAGGCTATAAACGCATATACCGCGTCCACAGAAACTGGTTTACGCAAATAAAGTTCAAGTTAACTCCAACCACTTTAATTGCTTACCGGCCGACTGTTTCGAAACTATGTATTTGTAGAAATTATGCAGTTCCAATGAGTTTTTCTAATCTGTGGTAGTATTAAAATAGGTGATTTATTTTGTGGGGACTTTAATTGCTTTTCTAACTAAATTGTTACGACTTGCTTGAACTTTGTTGCACTGGTTATGACTTTTGATCATTCACCATTTCACCCCAAAGTTACATGCTACCTAAGTAAAGTTGGGATTCCGGATATTTTGGAACCGAATGAACGGTGGTTTGCATAGCAATAGGGTGCCATTGTCTTGCCCTTCATAATCAAAGATCAAGGAATCAGCCCCAGAAGATAGTGTTGCTGTCTTTAAGGGTAGTGATTTTGGCTATTTCGTATTTTATTTGACCATATATTATTACCTACACATGGAACTTGCATGGAACCGGCATGTCTTAAAACTAAAAAAATCGAAGACATGTGACATCCACCAACCCGCACTGAGCCCGCGTGGTGGATTACGAACCGTTCCTTCTCACAGAGAGGAGGCCCATGTCTCAGCAGTGGGAACATTATAGGCTGATTAAGCTTATGTTACATGGCAATTAAATATACCTAACTGGTAATATGTTCATAGGTAGGTGTGCCATACACCTCTGCCTTATCCTTTGAGGAGTACAGGCGTCGATATGGCCGCTACATTTAAACGAGCCCATTCAGAGGGATCAACAGTTGGCTAAAATAATGAAACAAATATCCAACAATTACAACCAACTTATAATTGCATAAACAAAACTCAATCAAGGAAATCCTTAATGACAGCCTTTTAAAGCCTAGTTTGTTGGTCACCAACACAGTACACCAATAACGGTGTACTTATTGAAATAGCTCGGCTGTATTTACGATGCATCGCGTCGCATAGCTTCACATAGCGCGCTCCACATATCAGCCGGCACATCAAAGCTAAGGGCGGGACACACTGAATACTAAATAACACAAAATGATTGAAACAGGAATGTTTCCTGTTATTGTTTTTACGTATCTTTGTTGTAGAAGTCGTGGTTTTTGTTTGTGGAAGTGCCGACTTGAATTGTGTGTAAATATCATGTAAGGCCTCCCGAAGTGCCGTCTTTCGGCTGACATGAGGTTCTTGATGGCGTACATAATCTTCTATTCTCTTCTATGCTTATGAATTCAAGAGATAGTCCGAATTAGCATTTATTTAACTTCCCCAAATGTTTTCGTTACTTGAGTCTACTTTAACATAATCAGCCTATATCGCTCTCTCAGTACTCTGCTGGGCCGAAATTGTGACCGTAGTCCACCACACAGGCACAGTGCTGGTTGGTGGATGACACTTGTTCGAACCCAGACAGGCATTACTTTGTGTAAATTATTTCATCACCACTTCTTTCAAAACGGTGAAGGAAAACATCGTAATGAAACCGGCATGTCCTAGAGCCTACTGTACTGTAATCTGGATTAAAATATTCAAACCATCAGAGTGGTGGCTTAGTGGTAACAGACCCGACATACAAGTTGTAGGGCGTGGGTTTGAACCCGAGCAGGCGCTTTGCTTTGCTTAAAAATGTTGATAAAAACATCGTGGGGAAACCGTGTTGAAAAGGAGGCTTGTGTCCCAGCAGTGGGAACGTTATAGGCAGATTATGAAGTGTGACGGCTAGATGTCCCGAGCAGATAGTTTTGGCTATTTAAACTTTAATTTCTCGTGAAGGTGTCCACTTATGGCATGCTAAAGTGGCATTGCGCTCGTTACCTAGCGACACTGTTGAAAGTTTCATATGCCTGTAATTTCACACCTATGGTTTGGTGATAGAAATATAAGTATGTTGATGTTACGAAGTTTTGGCGACTGTAGGTAGCGATTTACTGTCATGTGACCACAACTACATATGAGCCCGAGGTACGATTTATTCTGGTCTGATCCCTTGAGCCCCCCCTCCACTCCCCCCCCTCCTCGATCCTCTGCTAGTTCGTCTTCTGTTTTAAACTTTGTCTTATCTACTTTGGTACTTATTATTTTAAATACATTATACGGGGTGGGGTGGAGGTGACGTCGACGCGCAAACTGTACCTTACCATGAATTCAGCGCATGATTCTCCTAGCGTAGAAATTCGTAAGTTATCAAAAAAAAAACAGCTGTTTCATAGAAAAGTGCAATACTACTCGAAGCAAAAAAAATCAATTTATCGTTCAGAGTTATGTACTGCGGTGCTATTCTGTAAAAAGTTCACCGTAACTTAGGTGAAAGTGAATTGTCATTCCACCTGATGCTAGGAATTGACACTATTGACAGCTCACTTTAAGCTCACTTCACCTAAGCTTTCACGGTGAGATTTTTACAGAATATCATTACTGAATCAATGATGATAGGTTGGGTTAGGGCGCGCGTCGATTTCCCTCTCTATCTGCACCCTAATTGCGCAACACACTATCAATCTCAATCTGAATCATATTGAAAGATATTGCTAATCCATTGCTTCATATATTAGAAAAGTTGTCTGCCCAACAACGTAAATAACGCAATGAATGTTGTTGAACTGTCAAAATGAAAGCGATTGCTACTGATAATATGTTAAGCAATTACCCCACCATATTAATTTGGATCATTTTTTTTTTACACCGGTAAAATACTTAGCTCGTTTTACAAGCTGAACACAAACAACTAATTCTATAAGACCAGCTTGAAATCTTGAAAAATAAACGTTTCTTTATACAAATCAGTAATGCAATAACCCAAAGAAAATATATGAAACAGATGCATATTTTGCTATTCCTGAATAGATCATTTTCGAAATTAAACTTCCTTTCACCTCCTGAACCGTTACCAATGATGAGACTGAAGAATAAAGACAGACAAGTTCCATTTGCTCTGAAGTCTGATCACATTTTGTTCTATATAATAAACTAATTTCCCACCGTCCTAGATGTGTGATCTACACATATTGAAGATATTTCCATGTCTCTCCGAACATGAGGAAGCTATTTAGTGCTAAAAAACTAACGCTTAATCTCTAGGGATTATCTTATGGACCCCCACGCTTTACTCCTCTTCAATCTAATTTGAATCTTATCTTCAACAAAGATAGAGTTTAAAATACCTTGTAGAGTAGAACAATTATTTTACTAGGCCGTTGACGTTTCTATAATTATTTAAAAGAGATGAGAAAGTAATTAGGAATAAATTAGTTTTTATTTGTCTGTTAGGTTATTTTATTTTTTTCCTATGGTTATTTTCTCACAGCTTTTTGGAACAATTAATGTTTATCAGCTACTAAATGGGACGGGTTTAGGAGTATAAGTTATTGTTTTCCAAAAGGTTATGGGATAATCTTTATTGTTGTCTTGTCACCTATTTAATAAGCATAATTACATGCAATTTATAGGGCATGGTTCCTGTCGTTACAAAAATTATTAAAATAATTATGTGGGGAGCCAATACTTTTTTGATCAATTTTGCGTTTTGGTCAGTAGATTGTCATCACACACATATTGGACATATTCTTTTGAAAAGTATTTTTTTTCCCACATTAAAGTGCACTGAAAAAGTTTCAAAAGCCCAATGTAAAGCCTGTTTCCAGGAAAAATTGAGGATTGACAATGAAGCAAAGGTGACGGTGGTCAGTTGATCAGAGGTTAAAATCACTAATCTGCATGGTCCTAATATGGCCTGACCAAGGTTATGTCTTTCTTCTCAGAGTAGTCGGTTAGGAAACACCGAACGCATCTAGTTTAAAACCTAATTTAATTTGATGTGTCACCACACCACCACCACCTCACCACCTCATTTGTCACCTCAGCCACGACATTGGGCGGTGCGTCTTGCGGCGCGGGGCGTCCTGCGACTGGCGTCGCCATGATACGACCAGTGGCGGCGGCGACGGCGGTGATGTCGTTGCCTTGGGGTAGAAGTGTTTTTTTAAATGAATTTACAGAAATAAATATCATTTATTTTTATTTACTTATCTACATACATGTACCATTACAGGATATAACCCAATGCGATAAATGCAGTTATCCTAACTTAAATTATTATTATCATCATACTAGTCCGAAATGACATTTGCAATTCTCAATACCTGCAACCGTAAACCACCGTAGACGTTACGTACGTTACTGAGACTCTCTAGTTGTGAGCTTTAGGAATTATATAAAGCTGCTGTGTAGTCGTTTCGGTAGGCGAACACAATAGTACTTTATTTTAATTAGCTCGTACAACACAAACACTATGTTAGCGCCGACTATTTGTTCACAAGCTGACTGGTGGTAGATGTATTGCTGCGTGAAAAGCCGATTCATTTCTATTTCCATACACTTGAGATTTGAAATACTCTAGAATTAGCTAGTGCTTAACTTTTACAAATGACTTAGGTTAGTTCATTTGGTTAAGGTGTATAGAGGGCCCACTGACCTTGTGCATGTGGGCGGAGCCAAACGCCCTACTCCCCGAATACGTAAAATGCGCGCGGTGGCGCACTACACTAAAACTAAGATCAAAGAATATGCAGAGACGCAGACATGCCGCACGTAGGTCGCTATTTTTGCCTACGATTCCAGAAGGGAATAGTGGATGCAAGGCTGATATATTTTGTATAGATAGATACTTATTACGTTTTATTATTATTATTACTTATATGTTACGGATATTTTAAGTTTTTTCCGGACATTATTTTTTAGCATTTATGTGGAAGAAAATATATTTATTTAAGTCATAAGTAATTTATTTCATAACAATATAGATACATTGTGTTGAAATAAAAAAAAATAACGTATTACAATTGCAATTAAAATAAAATTAATTAAAGACATTTCGAAAAGTCAATAAACCAATAATAATTAAAAATTCAAGTATAATAAATTATAAATGTCGTCATGCGGGTGCACGGAGCGGGCGCCCGCGTGGCGTGCTGTTTTCTATTATCATCCTTAGAGCAGCGCTGCTTGAGGCGGGGCTCTCGTCGCATGCGGCATAATAGGAAACAGCACGTCAAGGTACAAGTTCGAGATGGGCTGCAGACTGCAACCGCAGGCGACACTGCGGCTAGCGGCTGCGGTTGACCGCAGGGCTGCCTGCGGTTGCGGTTGCTTCTATTCCAAGCGCGGTGGCATGCCGCGGCTGCACAATGCATAGAACCATGCCTCAGTCAAAGACAGAATGTCGGACAACACTACCGATAGTCGACATTTTTAACCGACTTCAAAAAAGGAGGTTCTGTATTCGACCCGTATGTATATATGTTTGTATGTCCGCGATTTTCTCAAAAACTTATGAACCAATTTTGATCATTCTTTCACTAATGTGATCTACATACTTTCAGGAAGGTTTTAGTATATAATACATTATGTACTTATTCTTATGTACGATGTTATATGCATAAATGTACTGCATCTCCGGCATTTCTATGCGAATTTTGATGATTCTTCTAGTCGGTGTCTTCAATTCCTCAATGCACTAGTGTTATTTGAATTTGTGTGGAGTACTTAGGTAGGTACAACTAAAAAGTAAAAAATATTTTTTTTTTTACAAAAATAGACAACCGACTTCAAAAAAAAATACAAATGGATAAATAACTTTAATTTCGGAAGTCGGTGTCAAAAAACGAAAATGCGGAACCAACGACACCGACTTCCGAAATTAAAGTTATTTATCATTCTGTAGTTTTTTTTAAAGTCGGTTGTTTTTTTTTGTAAAAAAGTTTTTATTTTTGCACGTGTGAACTCTGCGGTTCGCGACACCACACCACTGGCGCTGGTGTGTTCCTCTGTGGCCGGACCACAGTTTAGTACTCAGATGCTATACTTAGTTCGAAATAATACCTACCTAAAGTCTACTTTCATCGAATTATATATATATATTTTTAGTACCTCAAGAGATATCTTTTTATTTAACAATTTATGTGGTCCGGCCGCCAGGCAGTGCTCTCTGGCCGCGCCACCTCAAATTAAATAGAGTATAATGAACTATTAGTAAATCAATATCACGAAAAAGACTACCTAAAGAGTACCTATTTTTATTTATTAATTTAGTTTAACCTTTTGAAAATATCTATGTATATCTAATACTAAAAATAACAAAATTAAATCCTAACTTAACTAAAACTATACAGAAACTAAAATATAGCGTCGAAAAATTCATCCGCATCGCTGTCGACTGGTAATGTTCCCAAGAGACTGGCGACATTGCCACGTTGTATGGCAATGCTTAGCCTTTGGCCAAGGTAAAAGCCAGCTCTTGGGTCACGGGAAGTGTCAACCAGCCGTTTTGAAATTTCTTTAAAAAGACCATGAGCACTCGGACCCCATGGCCCGAGGGTTTCAACCCCAAACGGCTCGAAAATATAATTTCCGATAAGGTTATTATATTTTCGCCGCTTGAGGTTTTCAGCAGCCGCAGCAGCAGCGCCAGCACAGCATGCCGAGCCAGAAAGATGGGATGGCGCAAGAGTATCGACACACGTTGCGTCCCACACTAAAGGCCTACCCACCTTCCATGGAAATAAAGACATACCGTCCGGTCTCTTGCCATCGTCGCGTGCCAAGCCATTGGGTTCTAATACAGCTGGAACGCCGACGGTAACAAGAGCTCGTCGGATGATGTCATTGATGTTCATTCACTGCGGCTGCAAGACAGGCCATGATGTCCGAGGCTGTTGACATCTTCGCCACAGTGACAGCGATGAGGAGAACAGCAAGGAGTTCCTAGTCTTAGGGAAGCAGCGAGGCGAAAAGTAGTGTCGTCGAACAAAGTGCCTATGTTCGACGAAGGTAGTGCATGAAGCCAAAGACCCGACTCCCACCTACCCACAGCCAGCAGGCGCGCACGTTCCGCAGTAGTAGCAGACGAGTCAAGTAAATTATTCTGTACTACTCTGCAGAGCGGCTCATCCCACCGTCTCTGGGAAGATGGATTGTCGGGTAGATCTGTATTCGGGCAAGCGAGTCTCCAAGCATCCATAGCCTCGGTGAAACACGGCACATCAGAATTAATCAGTGTGGGGGCTAGGATTTTCCTGATTAATTTATCAGTGCCGTGGACCGAGGATATGAAAGCCGGTAAACTAATACTAGAAATTTTGCGGACGCCGAGGCCCCCCATACGAATAGGAAGAGTAGCTTGTGCCCAAGCTCGGTCGTCCATAGCCACATTTAAAATAGAAGTTAATGTATTCCTGATAATTTGGTCCATTTTGTCCAAGAGGTGAGTGTGCTTCCATAGATGGGAAGCACGAAGGAAATATGTTAATTTAGGGCCGAAACAGCAGTAGCGGATTAAGGTTATGGCCGAATGCATATTAATTTGGAACAATCTTTCCGAAACATCATTGAAATTTTGGATTTTTTCCTCAATAAAAACGGGAAAGGAATTGTCAAAGATTGGAGACCCAAGGAGGCGAAGAGAGCTTTTTTCAATAATTTTGATTTCTGGAGCTATTGCGTTAAATTTGGGAAGTGTCAGGTGTCTGTCAGTACCGTCCGCTAAGTATAATTCACACTTCGAAAGATTGAGATCAAGGCCAATGGAATGAAGTTCATTTTTTAAAAATTTAAGGTCATCTAATACAGTTTCTGAATCGCCTCCCAAGGTTCCATCATCGAGATACCAAACGTTAAATTTGGAATTTAGCTGTCGAATAATTGGGTGAATGGCTAAACTAAAAATCACTGGCCCGAGGGGATCACCTTGTTGGCAGCCAACAGCAGATTCCAAAAGGTTGTCCCGATACAGTAATTTGGTAGGGTTTCTGTAACATTGCCAAATGAAACTATAAATTTGGGGTATTTCTTTTCTAGTTTCTGCCAGCAAGGTGTCCCTATTAACAGAATTGAAGGCATTCTTTATGTCAAGAGTACCTTGCATACGACAAATATGGTCCAATAAACAACTTTAGTTAAGGAGTTATTGGTCGTAGGGTGTGGTCCGGCTGGAAGGTATACTCTGCAGCAAGTCAATTTTGCAATATTTAATATTAACTATCCATAAATCAATTTATATACCTTTTCTCTACTCTTCGTTGATACTTTTTTCTCTCAAGAAACTATTCATTTTGATTAATTAATCTTTAAAGTATGTGGCGCGGCTAGGGAGGATTACTTTCAGCAAATATAACGAAATATGCTTTATTTCTTTATGCCAACGAAAACTGCATAATAAGTACTTTATAAAAAGACCTGGACATCATCTATAAACTTTTATTTTTATAACCAATAATGATTTTGAAAAAGGTGCACTTTTTGGTTTTTGTTTACCTATCTACCTAAGAATAGGTAGAAAATATTAGAATTTTTCGTCATGGGTGTCGTTTTCATAGTTTTCGATGGTGCTAAAGTCGACAGTGGGGTCAAAGTGTAAATCCAATATAGCTGCTGAGGAAATTTTGTTTTTGGTTAAAATCATACGTGAGAAGTCTTTCTTGACTTGCTTTGCCTTGGCATTTTTACTTATTTACAAATTATCTTATATTTACACAATATACAATATAAACAAAAACAGTATTTAGAAATGGCACCACTAATAAGTAAAGCGTCCACGCGCACAATAGAAATGGGCCCTCCGCAGCGAGCTAGTCTATAAACGCACACTGATACAATTCGTTCGTAAATATTTGCACTAACACAAACAAACGCGCGTAGTCGTTCGATAGCCGGGGCGGAGCAGCGAGCGACACAGCCATCCCGTCTCAATGCTAACGCACGACTGCCGCCCGCGCCCGCGCAGAGCACGTTCTGTACCTCTATCTCAAAATTGGACATTTTCTTTGAAAATGTTGATTGATTTACAAAAGCTGTTTCATATATGTAGTACCTCTAACCATAATTTTTTTAGTGTAAAAAGATTTCCAAACATCAAAGCCGTTTAGAAGTAGTATTGAATATTAGCCAAAAATAGCGGTTTGGTAAATATTTTTTTAAGGCAAAAGTATTAGCCATACGAAAAAATCCTGTTTCAGAAATGTTGTACATGAATCTATAGCAAACATATATTTTTTTCAGAACTTCTAACCAAGCCGTTAATGAGAAATAGGCTTCATAAAGTGACCGTGTTACGGTACTAAACGAGAGTAAGGCCCTTAAGTTGCCCTTTTTACCGTGACTCTGCTTGCCGACACTTGCCGCTGAATCAGGAGTGGCGTTACATATATATCTACAGATCTCCGAGGTAAAGGATGCGCTTCGGCAATCATCGTGTATCTTCGGAAATACGAATTCGTGATGATGAGATCTAATATAGAGCTGTTACAACCACGGAAGTATTTCCCTCTTCTGTATTACCATGGCAAGAAAACTGTAGATTAACAACTCTATGCAATCCCAAAACAATGTTTCATTAATCTTTTAAGTGACAGAAGACGAGGTGCGACCGGAAAACTTCATACATACGCGCAATGACACGTGTACTACAAGAAAGCGTAAAATTTTGTAGCTTTGCCTCTTTGGTTACTCTGTGGAGAGACGTTCGTGCTAATTCGGAAACACGAAGATTACCGAAGAACATACCATTTCTGGTTTAACTGTAATTTAGCTTAATTGCAAGAGTCTGGAAAGCCTGCCTGTCGTATCTGGATTTCATCCTGACTAAATTCTCTTGACATTGACTTAATATGGACATGGACTTGAATAACAGCTTTAGAGGATCTTGTAGCGGTCTAAAGTAGCATTAACATCGTCAGGGCAGTTAGGGCATGAATTGTGTCTTCAATTAGTCTGGCTGAGCTTGGTCTGAGTTTAGAAATCTGGATGTTCTGTGGCAGTTAATCCATCATAGACTGTATTTGGGGCCGCTTACAAGGCTTCTGAGGCCCATCGTCCACGACGCAACTCATCACAAACGCATCAGTAAGTCGTAAGAGGAAGGGCAGTAGTGGCCCAGTGGCAACGGCCGCGACTTATGACTTGTAGGTCGTAGCTTCGAACCCAGACTGGCGCTTTACTTTGTGTTAATTATTTCATCACCACTGCTCTCAAAACGGTGAAGGCAAACATCTTGTGGAAACCGGCATGTCCTAGAACCAAAAATTCGAAGACATATGCCATATACCAACCCCCACTGGGCCCGCGTGGTGGATTTCGGCCCACTCCCTCTTACAGAGAGGAGGCCTGTGTCCCAGCAGTGGGAACATTATAGGCTGATTAGGCTTATGCAGTAAGTCGTGTCGTGTACGGATCGCCATTAAAATACTAATGCTGTGAAATTCAGGCTACTCATTAGGGATTTGAGTATTTAACTCGTTACTTTTGAGTAGCGTCGTGGACGATCGACCTTAAAGGTGTACTGTCAACCAAAATTGCGTGAGACCGTAGTATCTACAAAATAAATTCAATTTAATCAGACCATAGACATGTACCCTTCACTATCAACGATAATCCTCTCAAGTTGCCACATCTATAATTTATGTACTAGTTCATTAGTTTATGTATGTAAAAGGACACTCATATTTTATAGTATTAGTGTCTTCACCTCAATTCTGAGCTATGGGCAGCCACACCGTCATAAATATAATTATGTTAGTAATTAAACATCTTATTAAATTAATGTTGTGTGTACGCACATGACATACCATAAATACAGGGTGTTGTACTATAAGTTATACAGCGTGTTCTGTTCTCTGTAAATGGCAAGTTGACTGAGGAAGGTGATAGCTCTTTTGTTTTTAAGGAGTTTTACTGTACCCATTCTTCTAGTAATAAATATTTTATTATTAGCTATTGTCATGATTTAGCGAAATTGCAAAATCTTTAAGATCAAGTAGGTAAAACTTTAGTGTAAATTGAACAATAGGTAGTAAAACAATATTTGTAGGGACCTTTTCTTTTTTTAAAAAAGCCATATCTCATAATTATTGAAACTCAAACTCAAAGCATTTATTTCAAATAAACCAATTACAGGCACTTTTGAATTGTCAAGGGGTCGGTCAGTCAGAAAGATGAAGCTAGTTGCCCATTCCAAAGCATAGGTACCTATGGAGAAGAACGGGCAAGAAACTCCATGGACACTCTTTTAAATCAAAATAATACGGTTACAAAGTCTTGGTTACATCATTCAATCAACGATGCAGAACGTTAAAAGTGTCCTTAATGAAAAGATGGAAAATAACAATTCAAATATTAAATTAAAATAGCCATGGCAGCAAAGAGATGACCAGTCCCTACTGACGGCGCCCGTTCACGAATATTATCAGTCCATAAGTTATAACAAAACAATTCCGTACTCCATATTGTTCTGTTTTTATTTACTGGATAACCATTAAAACAAATAGATCTAGTGACTTGGTTTACATTAACAATAATTATATTATTATTCCACTCTCAGAACGGAACGGAACGGAACGGAATCTCTCATTGCGCGGCTGGGTCAAGGGCTTGATTCAGAAAGCAGTACTCCTGGACACGGCACGTATATTGAGGAGGGTTCTCTCTCTAGAGCCCTGGCCGCCGGCAGCTAAGACCCTGTTCCTGATGCCGATGGGCCACTATTTTTTATATTTTTAAATATTTAAAAATGTAATCAATATGTATGTAAATGTAATAAAAATATCAGCCTGTTATTACCTCACTGCAGTGCAAAGGTCTCTTCTCATATAGAAAAGGTACGAGCATTAATTACCACGCTTGCTCAAGACGAGTTGGTGATTTCAGACTTATGCGAGTAAGTCCAGGTTTCCACACGATGGTTGCCTTAACCGATGTCAGTAAAGTCCAAGATAAACTCAGAAAGTACATATGAAATATTATAACTTGAGTTTAAATACGTCATCGTGTATGCATGCACCTACATATAAGCACAATTGATGCTATAAGCAGCGATTCTTCACACCATAAATAAAAGGCGTTTCCTCAGCATAATTTTTGCACAAATTTCTAAGTTTGATGTTCAGAATGTACGCATTCTGTAACAATCAAACTAAGTAACATTGTGCGGCTATGTGTGTCTTTTACACTATATAAAATATACGTCATTGATTTTCTATTACAACGGTTACAACATAAAATCCACATGAAAGTCATCTAAAATTAGCCTAAAACTAAATTATAGACACTAAAAACTAAACAACAGCGACTGGAGAAACTTTGACTCTCTATTCAAAAGTTAGAAACTGTCTTTGTGACGTCACTGTTTGTAAATCACGATCATAATAGAGCAGTAAAGTGGACATGAGTGTTATTGAACTTGCCTAGTGCCAAACAAAGCACGAAGCCAGTGGGTCACTCAAGTGTTTAGCACTAAACTATATAAATCTCCACGTTTCTACTTTCTACTGAAATGTGTTAGGGTTGGGGTACATGGTTTACTTTTGAAGTCGCAGTCTGCGACTTTGATTTTTGTTTTGACCATTCAGGTTTAAAATGTTTCAGTTTATGTATTTTTATAGGAAAATATCATAAAAATTGCCAAAAGCTAACTTGATTACCTACATTTTTGTCAATAAAACTGTTTCATAACATTTCACTTTCCTGTAAAGTCATTGGCAACAACATACCTAACTAATAAGTTAATAGCCTCGACTCGAAACTTTGAAGTCTACAAAACCGTCTACCCGGGCACTAATTTACACTTATGTATTGACTAGCCTATTATAATACGGTATTAAAATGGTGGACACGCGAAGCTTAGAAATGGCCAGTTTACTTGAGTGAAATATTACAATAATATTAATATTTTATAGGAAATTGAATGCTCTTGAAGGTGTAGGCCATTTGAAATGGCTGCGTATATTTTTAAGTGCTTAGTGGGTAATAAATGTAATAATATTTATTGGTTCACTGATCTAGTGGTTGCTCAGCTTGTACTTGAATTGCTAGATTGCTTTAATGTCTTTCGTGTGATCATACTTGTAGCTAGGAAGTTATCTCTTGGGTATAAGACTGCCAAACAGGAACTGTATGCTGCAATAGAATTTGATGTCGCGTGTTGATGTTTGGTTGCTTTAATGTTTTCTAAGTTAGTAAACTGCTCTACCTGATTGGGTTATGCGTAATAGCAGGGCAAACTGATCAGTTTAGAATGGCTTTCCAAAAGTGTATGGCCAAGAAACTGAAAAAGATCAGCATGGAGCTATTTAATATTGGATAGATATTATTGTAATAAAACCTTCTTCATGTACCTATTCTTCTAAAGACATGCAACAATACACTGGTTGTAAAGAGTTTTTTTTTGAAAAGCCATTAAAGGTTTTCTTTTTTAACCCCCGACGCAAAAACGACGGGGTGTTATAAGTTTGACGTGTCTGTGTGTGTGTGTGTGTGTGTGTCTGTCTGTGGCATCGTAGCTCCCAAACGGATGAACCGATTTTCATTTTGTTTTTTTTGTTTGAAAGGTGAATTAGTCGGGAGTGTTCTTAGCTATGTTTGATGAAAATCGGTCCAAGATGGCCGCTGCCACAAAATGGCGGATTACATAATTTTTCACAACTCCCTCAATATGGGTATCAAATGAAAGGGCTTGACTAGTAGAATACTATGCACTATGATACATTTCAAATCCAAGATGGCCGCCACCAGAAAATGGCGATTTACATTTTTTTTTCACAGCTTCCTCAATATGGGTATCAAATGAAAGGGCTTGACTAGTAGAATACGATACAATATTACAAATTTCAAATCCAAGATGGCCGCTACTACAAAATGGCGAATATCAAATAAAAGGGCTTGACAAGTAGAATAATGTACACTATATTGAAAGGGAATGAGGAATATTAACTAACGAAATGAAAACTAAAAACTTGAAAATTATTTTTTTAGTCTAATCAATGCCCTAGCTAGATTGATGAGGAAAGTGGAGTGATGACTGGTACCTAGGGCCTAACGAATCATTTAGCTTTTAATACATTATTTACTACATTATCATTACCTTTATTTTTTCAATAAAACTGTTTAAAAAAAATGTAATTAAGCCAAAGTATTTGGACTAGTATCATTATCCAGGGAGAAAACAGAGGAATACGTTAATATGGAATGGACGCCAACGACCACGAGTACCTAACTAGCTTCACTGTGGTAAAAATACGTACAGGTTCGCTGATTTCGGCGAGTCACGTGTCGATCGTATATCATGTTTACTAGTAATATAATATTATAACGTTTAAAAAGCAAGAAATAAAAGTTAAATTAAAAATTTAAAAAACCCCCGACTCAAACAAAAACCTCTAAAAACTAAAAAATAATATATATTGGCCCTTTAAGTTTAATATAAGTTGCAGGAAATATTTTGATCCAAGCGTCCTCACGTCGGGGGACGGCTAATACGGAAAGGGAGGACCTGTACTCTACAGTGCGTGGATAGGGATGCCATCGGCGATGATGTTTAACTGCTACGGGTGTCATCAAAGTGAAAAGTACAAGGGCTGTTTAGCAATTGTCACAAAGTTTATCGACCCTCTAATACAAAATTCGACACATGTCTCGTTTTGCCATACTATACCAAATACAAGGAAAAATGCACTCGCTTAATTATTCAAGCAAACGTGTTGACACTAGAAGATAGCATCATGACGCTATCATTTGGCGTCGATAAAATAAACAATAATGGTATGTGAGATTGACGCATTTTTAACAAGACAAGCTCATGAAATATTCATGGGCCGACTCCCAGAGGATGTATGTAATCACGAAGGTACTCCATAACCGGCATAATTTATATAGGGTTTGCACGGAGAGGCGAATTTTTTGATGCAGTTTTTGTAACTTTCACATATTTTTTGGTATCGAAATAGGTGCTTATAAGACAAGCCAAGAGATAAACATAAGATATACTTAACCATACTGTCCTCTGACATCTATTAACAATGTAATTTGAAAACTTTGTACAAGCCAATTCAGTGTAAGTAATAACTTAGTATATTTATTTTCTCTTCACAATAGTCGTAGTGCTTAAAACTAACTTAAGGATAAGTTTACATTTGTGAGAGACTGGTTCTTGAAATAGGCAACGCCTGTAGTACAAGTCACCAGGGCCCCACGAATTATTTTTAAAACAGTAACCGTGGAGTTTCTTGCTCGTTCTTCTCCGTAGGGAACGACCAACTAGAACCGTGCACCTAGGTTCTGACATTTCATAAGTGCTATTGTAGGTTTATGTGAAATAGAATATTAGATATGAATTTGAATGAGACTCGGCCCATTTGGATTTAGCTACTACTTAATGCCGCGCCATCTGCATCCTTCCCGTAGGTGTCGCAATAATTATGTAGAGTTGTGTCAAGTCAGATGGATTTCAGTCAGGGGTGCGGCGAATGTACAAATATCTCCCCGACTCATGCTGGCGGAAGGGACCGTAGGGTTATAGATTTACGGGATGGAACAAGATACATTAGTGTAATTCAGGGAATAATGCTTTATTATTTTGTTATTTGAAAGCGGACAATTCTTAGCCCTGATTTTTCCTGGTGGAAAGCAAGCTTTTGTAATTAAATATTTCATAAGGTTTCAGGACAGAGAATCGGCCTCAATCTACGATTCAATATGACGGCTTCTACATATTTAAAAAAAAATGCATCGATTACAATATTTTTGTGTTGCTGTCTATGAACCCTACATGTAGGTATGATTTATTCCGTAGGAGCGTGGTTTTCTGGGGACCTGGACTAGTTTGACAGGGTTCTAACTCAAGGACCCTGCGTGCCCAGATAGCGCTCGAGTTCCGGAATAAGAAAGAACGTCGTGCAAAAAACCAAGTAATAGGCGATGCGATGCGACAAGATGGGTCAGGGGAACATGAAATTTCACGCGGTAGAAGTCGCAGTCTTCTGACAGCGACTTCTACCGCGTGAAATTTCGCGTGAAACTAGCTTCTGCTAGTTTTAAATAAATAGAGAACATTTAATCAAATCGGATTTCAAATGTAATGGAACTGATCATAACGGTTTGTAAATGCATGTAAACGGTTAATTCATTCATAATTGAAAAATGTTCGACCAATACTATTATTAATGTTAAAATTACAATAAATGGTGGTACATTTATTGTAATTTTAGAACAATTTGTATAACTTCCACACCTTAAGGGCGTTCACTATTAAAACATTCAATAATTTCAAATTTGATTTATATGCTAACGATTTATAAATGAAGTTGAGACAGAATTTGGAATCAATCGATTTGAACATGTTTTAAGATATCGATTTAGCAATTGGTGCATTCCTAAATCGATTACAGGGAAAAGGATTTTATTGCAGCCTTGTCTTTATGATAATTAATGTACTGCCATCACTATAAAGTTTACTACCTAATCATGCCGTTAATTCTCGAAAGGTTAAGCAAAGATGTACCTATAGTACCTACACCCACATTTCACCAGTTATGTTTAAGTCCCATTTAATAGGGCGTTTGGCCTTGGTCCAGACTCCGGGCTACTGAGAAATTGGTGATGGAAAATCCCAATTTTTCCAACCTGGGAATTGAAGCCAGGTCCTCATGCTCTGCAGTAGGGTTTGCAACCACTAGACCAACGATGCAGTATTATCTAATCCTCATGATTATTATTATAATTATTCTCCTAAGATGTTCTTTATTGTTAGTGATCAAGGCTCTTGTCCCTACTTTACGAAAACTGCTATACAAAAACAAAAACAGCTGTTTCATAGAAAACTGCAATATCTACGCGGTCAAAATGTAGGGAATTGCAATTCTTTTTTAATAGCCTAGGAAATATTTCAGCGTAGGGGTTTTCTGAATCATGTACCTACTAAACACATATCAACACATCTGCCTTGTAAATACCTTTTGTTTGTTGCCTTTCATTCATCCTCTCTACATGACCAAATCATCTAAGCATACTCTTTTAACCCCTCAAGCGTCAAGTGTACACCAAGTGTATATAAAAGAAAGTGCTCGAAACGTCAACGGTACACCAAGTGTACACATAAGTGTCGTTGTTCTATTGTTAAAACAATGACTTTATTGCGCCCATTCAACTACTCCGACGCGTGGGGTGTTTCGACAGGTAGGCGGGCAAATGTGTGAGAGGTTAAATTTTTGTCAAGCTCTAGAATGCAATGCTATAATTAGATAACAATCTGTTATGTACATATCTCTACAGTATTTTCGATAATTGCTAGGTTACAATGACAACGATTGCGCCGCCATTACCAAACGAAGTCGTCCTTAGCTTAATAGCAATGTTTATTAATACCAATACCCATTAGATTAATCCAGTTTCGTTAATAACTCCGCGACCTCAATTATACGCAGAACATAATTTACACGTACCTTTGATTTCTAAAATTATTCGCTTATTGGCAGATTCGGTTCATATCGCTTTATTCGTACCTTTGTACTTGATTGAAGCTAGCTTTAGTAATTAGGCATAAAATGGTTTCTACTATGGTCTTGGTAACGGAATACGGGTAATCGTTTAATGAAAAAAAATATATATACAATACGTGTCGACTTGAGAACCTCCTCCGTTTTTTCGTCGGTTAATGAAAAGTAAGTCTCAACATCATCGGCCTAGCCTCTTCCCAACTATGTTGGGGTCGGCTTCCAGTCTAACCGGATGCAGCTGAATACCAGTATTTTACATTGAGCGACTGCCTATCTGACCTCCACAACCTAGTTACAGAGTAACACTACGATACCCCTTGGTAAGACTGGTTGTTAGACTTTCGGGCTTCTGAAAGTAAATCTGTTGTTAAATACTTCTGTGTTTCCCATCGTATTTGTGAACAGAGCTCATTTTCGCTTAACTTGTATCTAAGTCAACTAACGTCCTCTTACTCGTCCTTTATTCGTTAAGTTCTCTGCTTCTAATTCTGTGCACTTCTGTAATTGACCAATTCACAATGCCTAAAACTGCATGTGATTTTTGTTTGTGTATGTTTTATTGAGAAGTCTTTGAAGTGCCATACCGATGACTAAATAAATAACAGACATTTATAATAATAATAATAATCCCCCTGCCCGTTTTGGTCACGGTAGCCAATCTCAACGAAGATTAGCCAGGTTCGCATGATATATTATAGTGCACAAGTGTGTGCGTGAACACAGGTGCACTCTCTGTTCCTTTACTCTCATAGTCCGATGGGACGGCAATCCGATACGACCGGGGAGAGATCGGGCGCAGGACTAACGGCTTTATGTGCATTCCGAGCCACGGGGGTATTACACCACCAACTTCCAAACTCGATGGATGGAGAGGGAGATGCCAAAGAAAAGATGTATGGATTGTATGTATGATTTTATGTAACAGAGTTTTGTGAAATTGAGCCATCCTTCTAAATCTGAGGGGCAATCCTCGTAATTTTAAGAACGTTCACAGTATGACCTCAGTCTCAATCTGTCAAAAATACCTCTAATTTGCCTACATTTTTGACATTGTCGCTGAGATGAGATTGCGACTAGATTTTGAACGGTTTTTATTACGGAAGTTGGCCTTCTGTTATCGAAAATGTCAACGTCTATGATTAGTTGTGGTTAAGTGGTTATCCTAGTCATCCAGTCACAGCATCAAAGATGAGTTTTAACGAGTTGACTTTCAGAAACTTGATGTCAGTTTTGCTAGTTATTTTACAACGTTGCAGTTGTGCGAACACTGATAATCTGCCTAATGTGTGTTTATGGTAACCAAACCGGTCTTTATCTGTTAATTACTTCAAGCCATTTGACATGTCAAGAAAACTGATCATAATTTTCTTATACTTCCTCCCCAGATATTAATTTTATGTATTTTTAATAGAACATAGATAAAGATCTCTTTCGTCCCCAAGAAAGTTTATTAGCCGACTCGAGTTGACACTGTTTTTATGGTCTAAGGTATTAAAATAAAGTCTTAATAACTGACATAGTGCGATGGTGGGGGAAACACTTGAGTTTAACGATATTGTGTCGTCAGGTTTCACCGTAAGATCTTTAAACCGGGTTCAATTTATACTGCGGTTTTATGAAATGATTGGTCAGTTAAACGGTTATCGTTCACAATAATATTTCCACCTGATAAACAGAATGTGCCCTTAATTAATTGTTTCCTTAACTTGTTCAGTTTACATAGTAGTGGTGGGCCAGTGGTATGGCGGCCCCGACTTACGAGTTGTAGGTTGTGAGTTCGAACCTAGGCAGGCACTTTACTTTGTGTCACTTTACTTTACTGGACAAAATCAAACTGGTTGCTATTTAATTGTAAAATTTATTCTTTTTTGACATTGATTTACATTCTGTAATTACTTTAACTCACACCCTGACTTATTACTTGTAATTTTTTTTTTAATGAAAATCGTCTACTTTTATCATACCTATTTGTAAATATGAAAGCACCATGTATCTATCAGATAATTAATTGTCATGGTTTCATTTTTAATTCTTTTACCTATTGTGGTAATTTTATTTTAGGTGCATCGTCTTCATATATTATTATATATAATTAATGTATACAAAATCTTGTAAAATATTTTAAAAGAATAACGGTGGAGTTTCTTGCCCATTCTTCTCCATACAAGAACTACCTTTTGGTAGGGGCGACTAGAATCAATTCTATTTTATTGTAATTTTTGACGTTCAAAAGTGAATTTTATGTGCCTGTTTGAAATAAATGCTTTGACTTTGTGTATTTAATTTAATTAAAAACAAAAAAAAATTAAAGCTGCATGCAGAAACCGGCATGTAAAGAAAAATAAAGAAAGAAAGTAAATACATTTATTTAGCACATACTAAAAGACACAATACATCAGATTAAAAAAAAAAAACAAAAAATAAAGATCAAATCAAAAGCGTAAAGTCCGATGAAAGTAATTAGCAGGAAGGTGTGCCTCACGGCTGCGCCAAAAAGGCCCAGTTCAGCAATAAAGCCAGACACTAGTACCTGACGCTGGCATGTCCTAGATACCAACAATTCGAAGACATGAGACATATACCAACAACAACATTTAAAAACGTTTTCAGTTTATTTAACTTACTTCTTGTAAGTTGTAAAGTAATCGTGTCAGTAAGAAGAAAATCATTATTTTAATAGAATCCCCTGGCCCTGCAGTTTCGACAAATATAACGACAAAAATCGGTCGATGTCAAATTTCTTTAATACATTTTCAATCTTATGCTTTCGAAATAAAGTGGAAAATCTATTAAAGGAATTTGACAACGATATGACTTAGCGACCGATTTTTGTCGCTGTTTAATGTCGAGACTGCAGGGGCAGGTTATGTTTACAACTTTGCGAAAGGAAAATAGCTGATAGTTTTTATGTCATTTTACAGTCTGCTTTCAATTAACAGGTCGACTAGTTACGGTACTTTTATTGGCAATAGTTACAGTTTAATAAGCATTGCTTGGTTTATTTGTAGTGGACCGATGTAGTTAGAAATTATTACAGTAATGGTTGTTAAAATGTTATCGACTTTCTTAAGGGGTTTATTGATTCAAAGGTTAGCTACAAGTGTTTAATAAGTGGTTTTATGTTGTGCATTCGTGTAAACTGATTGCCAATGCTTTATTTGCCATGCATAATAGCATAATCAGCCTATAATGTTCCCACTGCTGGGACACAGGCCTCCTCTCTGTGAGAGGGAGTGGGCCACCAAGCGGGCCCAGTGCAGGTTGGTGGATGTCACATGTCTTCGAATTTTTGGTTCTCAGATATTTTTCATCAGAAAAACATAGTTTTCTTCAAAATAACTAAGTTTTGTGGTTTTAATAGAGCTTATATAAATATGGGATTTTCTTCAGGAAGTTTACATTACATTGGAAAGGTGTTAAGATGTAGATACATGTTGGTTTATCCTAGATTTTCTCTTATTTCCGGGTTAGGGCGCCATTTTTACGACTAACCTACTAACTACTTAGTTGTCAATAGGCTTCTAAGGAATTAACTTCCCGTCTTTCTCATCCGGGCTAAAAATCCATGTCATTTATGAAAGTAGAAAGTACCTAAGGGATTGGTCCTAGTTTTATTTATTCAGAGGACATATTTTTATATTTTTTTAGTATCGTCGACGTGGTAGATATAAATTGGACCTCTATTTGATAAAAAAATTGATATCAGGCGAAAATAAGTATTGATGAAGAGGAACCTGGGGGAAGGAAGCAACATCTCCCCTTCATCAGTACCTACTTGTTTTAGCCTCCTGTAATTAATCGCAGTTGAGTAGAAACGGGGCTTAAAAACTGTATAGAAAAGTTACCGTCAGGAACTATTTCCATTGTCAGAAGCTCTATCTTGTCTTCCTACTATTTACAGTCAATTGAAAAATAGTGGTTTCTGTAATAAATAATACGAGTAATAAAACTAAATAAAATCTAAGAATCAAAGTTAAAGAAAACATAAAAGAAAATAATAACAATAAAACTAGAAAAAGGAAACCGCTAAAAGAAATAAATAACCATTTCATCAGTTATACAAGACAGCCCACGGGACCTAGTATGAAAATCTCATTACAAGACTCGAGAACAAATCGACAACATTGCACACCATTGTCAACAAAAGATACAATGTTGCCATACTCCTTATAAGGAACTCGAGTGAAGCGGCAACACTGGCAACTCTCAAGTAAACCGATGGCTTGGGTAAAGAGTCTCGACACCTCTATTATATTCACATTCTGGCATCAAGTTTATTTTCGCAACGTTGATAAATCCACACGACTTGCATGTCCTTTTAATTTATTCACAAATCAATGATTCATCGAGTGTTTTCGTTACGAAATTAGACCTACATAGGTTTCCTATTTTCGCAACACTCAGTGGACATTGTATAAGTGGCGACTTTATCCGAATACGCCCGACTACTGTCGGCGGGTTGCGTTTGCGCAAAACATTATTTTATACAAAATTAATGTTGCGACTCCGAAATGCAATTGTGTTTGACATCACGCCTTAATCCTTTGTAGTAATGAGGGGTGTGTTAAAATTTTGATTTTAGGGAATGTATGTTTAATTTTGTAAATGTTTTGCTTAGTAGGGACGCGATTATTTTGATTATGAACGCTATTATTACAGCGGTAGAGTTTAATCGAAGTTGGGTGGTAATCTAGTAGCTTTAAACATGGGTGATACACCATGTCGCCAGTATGTATGACAATAATATTTATGAAGGGACATTAAAATAATTGACGACGATTTAAGGAGGAGTTATGAATGTGGTCGGCACAGTATAGACCATACGGTAGCCATTGCACGATTGGTAGCAATGATTTACGAGCATTAGGTAAAGTGCGATCATTTAATGGGATTACTAAATTTATTTGTATGAATGGTGATGAATCTTTAGATTAATTGGTATTATAAAATTCACAGGTATTGCTGTCACTTGTCAATTAGGTGCTAGGCTTTCGAAACCTTGAGACTACTATTTGATTCTCTAGGTGAGCTTTAACCCCAAATTAATGGCTAAGGGCAAGAGATTAACGATGATGATAATATGCTAATCATGGAGTCAAATCAGCGGGGTGAGATGGTAACAGTATAAGGATAATCAGGCTATGATGTTCCCACTGCTGGGACACAGGTCTCCTCCCTGTGAGAGAGAGTGGGTTGTAATACACCACGCGGGCCCAGTGCGGGTTTGTTGATTTTTTTGGTTCTAAGACATGCCGGTTTCCTCACGATGTTTTCATTCACCGTTTTGAGAGCAGTCTCAAACTCAAACTCAAAGCATTTATTTCAATTAAACCGTTTACAGGCACTTTTGAATTGTCAAGAAATAAAATGAAGCAGTGGTGATGAAATCATTTACTGCACAAAGTAAAATGCCTGCTAGGGTTCGAACCCATGCCCTACAACACGTAAGTCGCGGCCTTTATCAATGGGCCACCACTGCTCTTTTTGGATGGTAGGGTAATAGATCCTACTGTAATTACAGTATAATCTTTTATACCACAAAGCTTCAGCGTAATACTTTTCGGCTTTAAATAACTAAGAATTTAAATAAATAAATAATATTTCGTGGCAGCCCTTACTAAACAGCATTAAACGCGTCGTCGGCTATTATCGCGGCATAATTGCGGGTGGCTGCGATGAGGTGATGTGCTTACTGAAAGCGATTCGCGATTGATGACCAGGAAAATGTATGAAATTCGTTCATTGTTGGTAGTGCTTAGAGATTATGAAGATAGACTTCTGTAGAGTTTGAAGCTTGCCTAAAAGTTGATATAAATAAATGCCCAGACCAAGTCAGCTCGGCTGAGGAATATGACAATGAACGTAACATCGCGGTTGTGTTCCCCGATGAGTTGGATAGAGGTGGAGGTGGTTGGTGGGTTGGAGGAACAAGAATGAATAAAATCGAATAAGGATTGTGCTAAGAGGCTGCATAAATATATTGTCGTCATCATTCTGTAGTTACTTGTGTCTGGGACACGGAGAGCTTTATTTTCAGAGACCATTTCTGCTTGATCGGCACTAAAGATTTTCACTAAACTCACGAATTATTTGCGAATAAACGTGCTAAAAGGAAGGAGACTTCCATACGTATTAATTTCCATATTTTCGCTATCCGCTCTCCGTATAACCAATTCCTATCAACCTAATAATTACATAGCGAGCCGCTTGCACCGAATTGGAGGGCGCGGAACCGACAGTTTGTTTTCGCTTAGTTAGCTTATTATACAGCTTGTTTTCTTATAAAAAAAAAGTAAAATAAAGCCGGTTTCATACGAGCCGATCTTTCGCACTATATTTAGGTATCGTATCGGTTATGAGGTGTGGGATAAAGGCAGTTTAGATAGGCTTTTTAAATATAGTTTGTGGGGACTTGTCTGGGTTTGTAGTCTATCTATATTGGTAACCCTGTTCTGTATAGTTTACCTTGTATTACAAGCGTAGGTTTTAATTGTGTGTTGATAGTCTGTAGTTGTGGCTCTGGTGAAGGTTTTTTCTCGTGCAGAGAAGGTCGTGTGTGATGCCGATTTAAGGCGCGGTAAGAAGCACATTTTTAGATAATTAACAATAGCTCATCGCGGCAACAAATAATAAATAACGTTCAATATAGCGGTGCGTTTGATATAAGTGCAGTTTTAATGAAATTAATAATAAATGCACGGCTCAGTGGAATATTTTCTATGTATTTCTTAGTTGATTGAATTCCCTTTATTGTCATTACATAAAATATTGTAGTTTACGCTCAAAATGGTTTGAGCTCTTGTACGATCAACTTTAATAGTGATATGGGACAAACTATGAATTTTTTGGAATGTGGGACACAACTTCGGGACGAACGAAGAATAAATCGATTATTTTATCATGATACTAGTTAATTTTTGTGAAATATTTTTTAATAAGTCTTTTCTTGCACTCAATTTTTTCTGGCTTGTAATATGTAGGTACCAATACGCCTAACTGTGCGACCAACAACTGGCAGCGCCTTAACTAAAGTGTCCTAAGTAAGGAAGTACTTAACATTAGCTGATGATTGGTGAATTTAATGCTAACATTTTGCTTCGTAAGATCTAATTTCCTAAGAAAACCACTTCTGACAAATGCATTCTACATTAAATATGTTATCTGTAATACGAATCGAAAGTGCCCGTAGATAATATAAATGTACACTATCTTTTAATGTTTCCAGAATTAAAATAAACAAGTTAAATGTACAAGTCAAGTGCCATTAGCTCACTGAGTTTAGCATAAATGTACCGCCTAGCGCCACAGATTATAAAATAAACATTGATATTCTTACGTCAAAATAAAACCGACAACACTTCATTTGCTTTGCAAAACCACGTTTAAAACCTAATCCGTACTAGCAGTCGATTTAAACCAAAACATTGAAACAATCAACGCAAGCGCAATGTCAAACTACGTAAACGGACCAATTAGTCTTGATCCTCAAATCCCTTCTATAAACCCCGCTCTTCATCATTCACACGATAAATCAGAGCGACGAGGGGGCTCTCACAAACCTGGTCCCATTTCCAACTGTTAAAGAGCTGGCACAAGCCCAAATGAACTCGAGAAGCATACGATTTATAAAAAATATATACCAAACAATATATTTTGCAAGTATCAAGATCGCTTCGTTTGAATAAATTAATTGTGTTCCGAGACGATTTCTAGGAAATAGTGTTGTAATTATAAAAATAGTGACATCGGACGTGGAATTTGTGTTTTACGTGTGTGACTAGAAATAACTTGATTTTATCTGTCTCAGTATTAGGGACCTAGTGATGTCTGTGACAGTAGTTCTAATAATGTCTGCTGAAGAATTTTATTTCTTTTTCCGGAGTGACTTCTTTATTTTGGTCCGTATTGTATCTCTTTTGGTCAATGCATTCTTCCATTGGAGTATAAAATGACGAAAATTACTTTTCGTCTCGTCATTTGAAGGCCTGTCTTATCTGTAATCTTATTGACACGCGGTTCGTCCACGTAACGTACATAGTAAGAGAAAGTTAACGTGAAGATTAGTTATGACAACAGGATGGGTTCTGTAATCTAGTTCTTCGACGTGTGATTGTGTTTTTGGGGGAAATGGTTAATCAAGATTTTAAAGAAAATTTTCAAATTTATTTAATTCTATTTTAGCACGTGCTAAACTTCAATTTAGAATGCAATCTGCAGGGTAACTGTGTTACACACTATCAGTAGCAATGGCTTTCATTTTGATAGTTCTACAACGTTCATTGCATTATCTACGTTATTGAGCAGACAAATTTTTAGAATATATCCTTCAAAATAATTTAGATTTTGATTGAAAGTGTGCTGAATTCTGGAAACACTCATGGTTTATTTAATTAATAGGTACACATTTCTGCAAACATATTACTCAAAAATTTGTGTAGGGTGAAAAAGGGTGAGGTGAAATTACAGACACGTTAACACGACAATAACTTGATTGTCCCTATGTCCTCTCTATGATAATTTTATCCTGTAGACTAGTTTAACTCATAAGATTTATAAGCAAAGAGATAAAGAAATGTAAAACATTATCAAAAAGCAATTCCAAATATGTGTTGCCGCGGTGGGCTCGTATAATAAATTAATTTCGTCATATTGCAAATATATTCAGGCGAGATCAAGATACAGGAGGAATTCATGTCGTTATTAAAAATTATTGCGGTGTCATAAGCAAGAGGCAGTTTCAAAGAATTGCCAATAACGGAGATCTGTGATAATTCTCCGGTATTTGACCTTCGACTGGTAATATTAAAATCATATTATTGGTAAAGATTGTTTCACATTGGAACAAACGACCCGGGGTTTGATAACTGCGCTGTTCCTGTGCTGCTGGGGAGTTTGTAGCGTCACTTCTTCATCCCAGATAAAGCACTAGGAAGTGGTGAAGAGCGGGCGCTTTTGAGGGATTGTAGTATGTAATTTTGACGTTCGAAATGTTCTGATGAATTCTTCTTCTTTCTTAGTCTAGTTGGAATAAATTACTTTTGATTTTGCAACTTATTAGGATCGAACATTTTTTGCGTGAGATATCCACCGGCCCCCCCTGGTCTCGCGTGGTGTATATTTGCCCGGTCCCTCTCACAGAGAGGAAGCCTGTGTCTCAGCAGTGGGAACTTTATAGACTGATCATGATGATGATGCACAAGGAGAATTTCTTCCCTAAGAGTGGACAGTCATATACTAAGTTGAAGTATACAGTATACAGACCGAAAATAATATTCTACTATTTGACCAACTCAATTGATTTAATAAATCAATATAATTCATTGAAGCTGCTTGATTATAGAATGCAACAAATGTCTTTATGGGCTCCGAAAGAATGAAATAACACAACTTGTGTTATAGTCTTTGACGTAGAATACGAGTATAAAGAACCATTTTGTTTTAGTAGTTTTACATGTGTCCACATTTATCATACGCTTCCTTTGAAGCTGTGCTTCTTTAAACCTACTCTCCTAAATTCTCGCGTTTTGTAATGTCATGTTTTCAATGTTTTACAACATGACATTACAGACGTTAGAATAGTATTTAAATGTTTATGATACTTTGTTGACTTGTTGGCATCAATTCAACGTAGGGCAGGACGTGTTTCATTGATATAAAAGGAAGTTATGATCCTTCTGCCTCTTTACAGAGTTTCTTGATTAATGTACTTTTTACACTTGATAAATGTCACTTTTATTTATCTCTCTCGAAACCCTAAAAACCGGGGTTCTTAATGATATCCAAAAGTTATACGGACGGACTGCCCGTTATGAACAATAAAATAATGGCTAATTTAGTACCTAAAGCATGGTTGCTTTACTATCTGCATCTACGTCTATCATTTTTATTGCATGTATAATTATAATTAGAAGTAGGTTTGATTACGGCATTATTTTCTCACCACCAATCATTTGACTAGTCTACAAATTATTTACAATCACTATTTAACAAATTTCCATAAAATTGTAAAATATAGTATACTCTTTAAGATTGAAATAATACGAAGTTTTGTAATTAATTGAAATTTAAAGAATGAGCTTCCAATAGCCCCTGGTTCTCGGAATTCGTCGATACGAAATTATGATAATCGCCACTGTATCCATAATTATGCACATATTTATATAATAACAGCTATTATAATAAGTTGTATATGTTTATTGGTTTGAAATGCTATGAATTTCTGTATATTACGAGAGCAGCCTCGTTCAATGTGCCAAATTATTGTTGTTAGAGTAATTATGGATTTGAAGTCTTATATCTAATTTGATTATTTTCTTGATGTTTACTTCCGAATGACTTCAACAGCATTAGTACATAAAATGATTACATATTAATTATTAATCATTTCCCATAAGTGTTTGCGAATAAATTAGAATTTTTTTATAATTCTGAGTTAAGTTTTAGCGTAAGTTTTTTTATACTAGCTACTCATTAAGATCATTCCAATTATTCAAAAGCCACACATATGGGCGAGGCCACAACATAACGTTGCGGCGTCGCATCGTAAAAATCTACATTGCATTGTATTGCTGTGCGACGTCGTTTTTGCTATACGACGCTGCAACGCAGTGTTGTCGCGTCGCCCTATAGGATTTAGTCAAACCTTACCACACCGTGTTACAACAAGCAGTACACCCTACCGCACAAGTTTCTCTAATAAACGATCCCACCTGCCCACATCATACGCACCTACTGCATTGCCGAACCTACGAACCTTATCGGACAACTCAATCTTTGAAAATCAAGTCATTTCAATGTAGATGCAGCCATATTCCAGTTTGTAAGGTAAAGTATCAAAATTCATAAGGTGTTAGCCGATGTTAATCTGTTTAATAAGCATTTTGATACTTGTGATAGTATCAGCTGAGCTACTAAGGGTTTCATTCAGAGGAGGTTTTATTAGTAGTGTTTTCTTAATGTTATTTTTATGGAAGAAAGATGTGTTGGATATGAATAGTGGGTCAAAGATTACTGTTAGTCTGACACGTTGGAGTTCAGGAGATCAGCTGCTGTAGGGCGATGTTAAAGCTGATTTACATCGTGTTTAAAAAACTATACAGAGATGAGAGAGAAACTTTTCGTTTAATGTGGAAGGGAATCTTAATATTTTTGTAATTTCTAGATTAAAATCTTCGTGTTATGTGTAAAATCGTGTAGTGGTTATTATATACCAATAATAAAGCTGTAGAGTTCTCTGGAACTATCAGTCGCATTTGAAAATCTTTTTGTATTTGATAGCTCAATTCTTGAGGACGGCTATAGGCTATTTAACATCATGCTAGGACCCTTTGGAGCCAAGCAAAAAGAAAAAAGTCACATAGAACGCTAAGCGAAAACAAAGTAATGCGGGGGCAGGCGATGCGATGCGACGGGATAAATCTGAGGAACAAGAAATTTCACGCGGGCAAAGTTGCAGGCAGAAGCTACCCTCATGAATATAAGAATGGTATAAATTAATTATTGGGTACTATGCGACTGCGAGAAAACCTTCGACTCCATCGAAATATGGACAGTTCAGGCCTCTCTGCAACGATGTCGAATTGACTGGCACTACATCGAAGAGTTAAAATGTTTATATGACGCTGCCACAATGACTGTCCCGATCCAGGATCAGAAAACCAGCCCCATCCAACTGCTCAGGGGGGTGAAATTGTCCGGAATAGAACCGGAGTTACCGACATAGCTTGCAGAGCAAGCAAACTGAAGTGGCAGTGAGCTGGCCATGTTTGTCGAAGGACCGATGGCCGGTGAAGCAGACGAGTCCTGGAGTGGAGACCGCGTATTGGCAAGCGTAGTGTGGGACGCCCCCCAGCTAGATGGACGGACGACCTAAAGAAAGTGGCTGGGACGGACTGGATGCGGAAGGCCAGGGTGTTGAGGCGCAGCCGGGAGAGGCCTATGTCAAGCAATGGACTGCAATAGGCTGAGTTGATTGATTGGTTGATATGCGACTCGAAGCATAATACAAGCATGACAAAAATGACCGACTCACTCCATGATTCGATTGATCAATATGAATGGGTTTTGGTCAATTTTTACAGTGTTGTCACAAATTAAGTGTTGTGCTCAGAATCAGTCCCACAATCACCTCGTTCAAGCTTGATTACGCTCAATTACACAGCCTGTAATCACTCCATAAACGCAGATTCAAATTATCCAGCTTCCACTTCAATTACTTAAATTATTTATAGATCACCAACTCTATTACATTCTTTCACCCAATTATCGGTAAACGGTTTGCAAAACAAGACAGAATTATTGACATGTAGACCGCAGTACGGTCAACATGTCAATAATTCTGTCTTGTTACGTTGTGCACGACAAAACATGACTTACGTATAGTCTACGGGGTAACAAGAATCGATACTGTTGCTAAGAAAGAAATACAACAGTACACGATCAACAGTGGTATTGTGATCGGCAACACAGTCGCGGAAACTAACGATTTTGAAACAATCGAATCGGGCTTACGTTTCGCTCATAATCGTATTTCATAACGTCACCATGTGGGTTTATGTGGCAGCCTGCGTTGATATAGCGCTGTGTTGACTTTATTTAGTCATCTTTGCACTCGATTTCTTTTATAATGAGGCGAGATTTTCTTTCTCTCGTAAGCATGACGGTTTCATTTGTTTATCAAAGACGGTTTGCTCTCTGCTCTTGTTTTTGAAGTTTTCCCCAAGCTTGAAGTGGGCTGTTTTGTCTTTTATCTTTATTTATTTATATTAGCAAAAGCCTTATTGGCACAGCTTTTAATAAAAGGCAAGTATTATTTTTTGTTACTTTATGAAACTTCCTCATTGTTTTTGGCATCATGGAATTAATTTGGAGAAAATGCATACATACTCGTTAGTCCTATACGTTAAAATCATATAGAGTTTAGTACAATTCAATCTGCCTAGCCTTTTCCCAACTATATTGGGGTCAGCGTCTAGTCTAACCGGATGCAGCTGAATACCAGTATTTAGTAGTAGTTAAGTACAATTGTGTAGCCTAAAACATTTGTCAGAATAATGTCTGTTGCCACCGCAATAAGATAATCACTATCTATTCCCGCATGTGTACTCTCTCTAACCGTATTAAGATATCTTGGCAATCGACAGCTAGTTCCAAGTCTACAACTAGTAGAAATGCGTTTGCTCTTATTGTGACTACACTGCCCGCAGCCACAACCGCGTGTAAAACGTCTGCTAGCAACACTAACCTAGGTTCAGTCTACATCGTTTATTTTGCCGAACATCCCCAGGTGTCTGAGCTGTTACTGAGAATTTATAGTTTCCGTATTATGAAGACAAACAATCATTCCTTTTACTACCGTTTCGCTATTAGTTTCGCCCTTAAATATTATTCCTTTGCAATAAATATTATCTTCAAATGTCCTAATTCCTTTTGTGAAATTGAAGTTTTCATATGTTTGTTTAAGTTTATTGTTCCTAATCGTCAACGTTACTTGTAAGTAGTTTGGTTCTGATTAATGAGGCCCTGCGGACCGACAGATGGTGGCGTAAACATTGTAAGTGTAACATGCACCATGTAACTTGCTAGCCGATATATCCCAGCTAAGACTGTTATGGGCAGTAGCGTTATTATTGCTTCTTGCTTTGTGGCCATCAGCCATGTTGTCGATAAAAGGGCTATGTGTTTCCTTATTTGCAGAAGCTATTTCCAAATGTGCGCTAGCTACTTGAGATTTCAAATTATTACTAGTGCCATGATACCAATGAATATTTTAGTTTTCAATCAGAACTGTAATCCAAATAGTCGTAACATCGGCCATAAACCTTTAACGGTTGAAGTATTTTATTTACCAATTACTTTTTAGCTCATTAGTTAAGGGAAATTGTAATATTTACTGCGCTTCGTTGACTATATCAATTAGGTCAGTTCAGAAATTAGCTACGACTAATACATTATCAGTAGCGTCCATACGTTACTCCAACGTGCAGGAACAGCACCACATTTGCACTGCAGGTTGGAATCGTCCTTGGATCTCCTTAGACCAAAGCGGGTTTTCCTTGCAAACTCAAACCATTTATGTCAATTTAACCAACAGACTTTTTGAAATGTTCGGTCAGTTAGTCAGACAGTTGAAGCTAGTTGCCCAATCCAAAACGTAGATCTCTGTGGAGAAGAACGGTCAATAGACTCCAAAGACACTCTCTTAAATCAAAATATTGCATAATCCTGGGTACATTATTCTTGTTGCTTCTATATGTGACAACAATTTAGTTGCTTCGGCCAACTTGGCCAGGATATGGGTTGGTGAAAACATTGTGTTGTTTATAAAACATTAGTCTGCTTCTGACATCTTGAATTTTAAAACGAGTGATCCATTCTTTCCCTAGAACAAATCGAAACACTTCTCCCATGTCAAAAGGTCGTTCAACTCTCTTCAAATTCTTCTAATCAACTCGTTTTCTATCACCAAAATGTTATCTCACAAATCTAACGCATTAACTACTATGATGTTGTAGGTACACGGGACTTTCTCCAAATACTAATTACGGAGATAGAGCGTCTACTAATAAAGTGTTATATTTATTACACGATTTTTATATAATGCGTGTCTGCGGTAATAGGTTGATTTTATTAAGATGTTTACGAGTTTGATGCTTTTGGATGAACCTAATTTTTTATAATTTTTCTCTCGGACTGGTGCCAAAGAAATAGGTACAGACGAATTATTATCTATTTGCTAAGAATTAAATAATACATATTAAATGTATGGTTTTAAATAGGTAGTTATATCTTAGTTTTTATTGTCTACAGTTTTGCTAGTCAGTAATTTCCTTTCAAATCAAAATCAATCAAAAAATCAAAATCAAAAGTCATTTATTCAAACTAGGCTGAGAATCAGCACTTTTCGAACGTCAAAATTACATAAGACAGTCCCCCAAAACGCCCGCCCTTCGCCACTTCCTAGTGCTTTCGCTGTGGAGAAGAAATGGCGGAACAAACTCCCCAGCAGCACAGCTGTCTGTTCAGTTAGAAAATAATTTGATTTTATACAACACTATGTATGAAAAGTAATTAACGTTAACACAGGACATTAAATTAGATTATTTGCCATAGGTTAGCTAGCCACGCCAATATACCAACAAATACAATAAACACTATATGTACTCAAGCAAAAAATAAATAAAAATACCTAATAATAATTAAAAATGTAAACAAGAAAAAAAAAAACTTAGGTACTACCTAAATAATAGCCTCCAGGTATAAAGGGCGTGACAGCTTACATATTTATGCAATGCTGGGTTCTGTTTACATAGCTGTCACTTGAAGTCACAAATGATAAACTAGGACCATCTAAGCAAAATAAACAAAATAAATAAACAAGTTATTACTAATAACAACAATAAAACCATGGTCAGCAAGACGACCAGTCACCACAAGCAGTCACTTTGCCAAAGCTTGTAGTTTTATGAACGTAGGGACAGGTTTTCACTCAAATCAACTATTTAGTTAACTTCTTATATTGTTCCTTTTAATAGAATCTGCAAAAGGCTCTCTTTCTTCATTCACTGTTGAAGAATCTTCTAAAATCACTACTCCTAACATCCACCGTAACTGGTCTACAACCTAACTCCTCATTTCATTCAAAACCTGTACGAGTACCGAAGTTTATCTTCCCATAATGACCCAGCATGCATGTCACCCGGTTATCACAAGTTTATGTAACTATTATTAGAGGCCACATAATCTGCATGCATGTTCAATAAACGGATAATCTTAGCGACGGGCTCGAGACAACAAGAACGGCGCGGGCGCAGCATTGCAACCTAAACTGGTATTAAATAATTGATCCATTAACATATATGCTGGGTATAGATTAAGATGTAGATGTGACAAGAGGAATTGAAATTGGAAATGTTTTTATTACCGTTTCCATATTTATACAGGATAAGTATAGGTACCATATTCATATAAAAGACCGCGACGATCGCGTACTCGCGCGACTATCGCTTTCGGTTAGGACGCGGCCTAAGAGTGTAGTCATGATTAAAATATTGCAATGATTGAACGTAAAGCTCTAACAATTTTAACAATAGCGGTCTCTGAAATTTCATTTCCTAAATTGAATTGTCCCGTACAATGTACATATTTTGAGTACAACTCAGATCAGATAGGCTGTCAGTACTACTAATATGAACGTTTATGCAAGACAATAACGTTCCAAACTTAGGACTGCTGCTGACAGGTACAAGTTCAGTTTGACTGGAACAACTTGCACTGGGAAATAGAAATTATGGCTTCGATTTTTTTGTGACCATTCCCGTAAGGCCACTTGGCGAAAATAGATATATATACACTAAGATACCCCACCTACCTATTATACATAGCCTATATCTATATATTTTGACTATGAGTCTTTGTTTAGAAATTAAGGATGGATTGAGTGAAAGATGATGGGCTAGAAATGGAGTGAACACAGATGGTGGCTGATAAGGATTATAATTATATGGAAGAAGAAGGTATAGCATAGTATATACGAGTACATATACATTTATGTATACATTTTATTTTATATATACATTTAAATGTATTGAGCTAAAAGCGGAGTGATGAAAACTCAAACTCAATAAACTTTATTCTTTCTTTCAATTCGTTTAAAATGAAAATACATTGGCATATCTTTGGAAATTGACTGATCTATGACTACCTTGATTAGGTCTCGCATATGTGATGCATATATTTAATTACTCGTTAGCATTAATACTAATATGCGAGGTGCTGCAAAAGGATAGGGGTCCTTGTATATTGATATTATGAACAGGACCTTGAATGCAAATACATAGAACAAATAATTAAAACATTCACTAAACGTTATAAGTCATAAGTCATTTATTAATTTGTTGAACATAGGTTACAATAATGATGTTATTATAAAGATAGAATAGTGCGCTATGTTAAGCCAGCGGGCGTACAAATGTTTGTGGTTAAAATTAAAAATAAGCATGGACAATAAAAATAAAAAATAAATTAAGGAATGACACATTTTGAAAAATTAATTAATAATAAATAGCAATAGAAACCAATGTCAAAAAACACAAAAAAACAAAAAACAAAATAAAATGAAAACTAATAATAATTATGTCAATATACAATACTAATGTCAATATACAATACAGATGTCAAAAATACAATACTAATGATGTCAATATTATAATCCTAATGCCAAAATACAAAACTTATGTCAAGAACAACAATAGATATAATTTATTAGCATGTCAACATTCTGTCTTAAGATTTTTGTCTGATAAGAATTCTGAAATACTGTAATATGCTTTGTTCACAAGTAAGGATTTTAGCCGTTTCTTAAATAAGCTCACGTTCAATTCTTTGATTGACGACGGTAAGCGGTTAAATATAATTGGCGCCATGCAAAAAACACTTTTGTACATTAATGCTGTGTGAGACCTTCTTACACATAAACTATTATTATCCCGTCGACTTCGGTTATTAATATCTGACATTTTTTTAAACAACTTTGGATTGGTCTTAACAAATATAGCAACCTCAAAAATATATAAAGATGGAAGAGTCAAAATATTAAATTTAATAAACAATGGTTTGCATGTATCTATGACCTGCAATCCAAACATTGTACGGATACACTTTTTTTGGGCTTTAAAGATTATTTCCCTATTGGTTGAATTCCCCCAAAAAATAACACCATATCTTAACACCGAACCCACTAGTCCATGATATGCTGTGACTAAAGCGTCCACAGTCATCACTGAAGTAAGTTTATATAGGGCATAGGCAGACTTACTAATTCGTTTGGTTAGCTCCTCCGTATGTGTTTTCCAATCTAATTTATTGTCAATTGTTAGACCTAGGAATTTCGATGTGTTTACTTGTGTTATGCGTTGGCTGTTATAGCATATGCTCATATTGGTGTTTGAACGTTGGCTAAACATCGTTAATTTTGTCTTTTCAATATTTATTTTTAGATTTTTATTATCTAACCATTGTATTATGGAGGTTATTGTCTTTGTAATTTCGTCGTTATAATTTTGAGCGTTTGTGCTATTAATGGTTACAGTGCTGTCATCGGCAAATAATGACATAGGGTGACTTGTAACTTTCGGCATATCATTTATATAGATTATAAATAGAGGAGGCCCTAAAACACTGCCCTGGGGTACGCCATATGTAATCGTTCGATGATCAGACTTGTATATTCGTTGACATTTGGTTTTATAATCTATTTTAGATACTTCCACGTACTGTTTCCTGTTCTTTAAATAAGATTCTATTAAATTCAAGACATTACCTCTAATGCCGTAGGCGTCCAGTTTACTTAGCAAAATATTATGGTCCACATAGTCAAAGGCTTGAGTCATGTCACAATATATTGAGCACACAGGTATTCTTTTGTCAACATTCGTATAAACATTATTTAGAAAGTCATAGATGGCCATATTGATCGTTTTTCTTTTCCGGAAGCCTTTTTGTTCCTCTGTCAAAATATTTTGTTTGTCAAGGTATTTATAAATATGTGAATAAATGTATTTTTCAAATACCTTTGATATTATTGGAACGAGTGCAATGGGCCTATAAGACTCCATGCATTCTTTGTTTTTTTTTTTAAATAATGGTTTAACCACAGTTGTTTTTAGGTTAGTTGGATATGTACCATGTGTTATGCACAGATTAAGAATATAGCTCAAATGCCCACTAATGTAGTCTGAGACGTACTTAATCACTTTGGTAGAAATTCCATCATTTCCTACACTACCGGTATTTTTTAAAGACTTAATTATGGCTTTGATGTCTTGTTCACTACTTGGCGCCATAAACATCGAATTACTCGATTTTGAGATATTTGATGTCACCTGTACACCTCTATTAGTGATCGGTTTTATCTTATCGACAAAAAAGTTGTTAAAGGCTTTCGCTATCTCGGACGGGTGTGTTACTTTTTTATTTCCTATTTTAATGCTTTCAATTGAGTTTTTACTAGCCATATTCATCTTCGTTCGATTAATTATATCCCATGTCGTTTTCGACTTGTTAGATGATGTTTTGATGTTATAGCTGTTCTGAGCACGTTGTGTTAATTTAATAATTTTTTTATATATTGCTGTATATTTTTTAAATGCCTGTTTGTTTTTTTCATTGCGTTCCAGTCGATAACGCCACAGAAGTGTTCTTTTATTTTTACTACATGTTTTGATTCCCCGCGAAACCCATTGCGGCCTCTTGTGTATGGTTATTTTTATACGTTTTAATGGAAAACATAAATTATACATTAGGATAAAAGTCTCCAGAAATATATTATAGGCTGTATTCGGATCGTCTAATTGATACATCTCCGATAGAGAAACATTTTGCAAACATTCCCTGAATTTATCCATATTTTCCTTATTGTAGTCGCGGCGTTTAATATACCAATGCTTTACAACACATATCCTTTTCACCGGACACTTGAGAATTTGACAGGTATGATCAGATAAAGCAAAATCGATTACGTTTTAAGACTTCTTTAAGATTTTCATTCAGAAACTTATTTTGGTGATTCTAAAATCGTTGTCCTTTATAGCCGTTGGTCCTGGTGTCATTCGTAGATCTTTGAAAGTCGTTACGGATAGTCGGAAGACCAAAAAGTCAGGCAACCCAGTAACTGGGTTGTGGAGGTCAGATAGGCTGTCGCTCCATGTAAAATACTGGTATTCCTGCATCCGGTTAGACTGGAAGCCTACCATAGTTGGGAAAAGGCTAGGCAGATTGATTGTCTTTTAAAGCATAAAACGATCCATATAGATACGATTCAATTGATTTCAAATGATACTACTGTCTATGCAGCTGTCCCTATAAAGTATCCATTTATATGGCTTTTCACAATCGGATTCCTCTGCGAATCTTCTTAGTCTTTTCATCTTTTGCCACTAAATATAAACGTTATTGGCACTACCGCATGTACAGACGCCAGCACACCAACCTACTACAATCTGTAAAATTTATTTAATAGATCTTCAACTTTATCGCTGAAGAATAAGGTTCAAAGTTGATTGGGAAAATTTGACAGTTTCGGATAGCTTGATGTGCTGGCGTCTGTACTTAAGTCGATCGTCAGCACTAGCCCTATTCATTTTGACATAAATTGGAATCCCGAATAAAAGTGTAAAATTAACTCCAATTCTCACATCACATCAGATTTACACTTTTTAAAGCCGACATCTTGACAATTTACCGCTGCTACCGCCACATAAATTAGTGAACCATAAAATAATAATCCATATTAACGAGCCTGACCATATTTAACTGGTTGTCTGATGTTGGGACTGGCCAATCAGGTATTGTAGACGAGACATTGTTGACGCCATTCACTTGGGAGATATCGATTGGTTGGTGTAGCGGATGCTGTGGCGGTAGGATGGTGCTGATTGATATTCGTGATGGCTGGTTCATGTTTATTCGTATGAGGTAAATGCGTCACACTGGTGGAGGTGACATAGTATGCTCACTCTATAACAACTTCATACATTTGCATTTGGAGATTATTCCTTCCTTCCTTTCCTTATTCTTTCTATTTTCTTTTATTTTAGTAAATATCACAGCTACTACCGTTACTTGATTTTGGGGTTTCTGATATTGTGAATCATTTTCACTTGTAAATCTTAGGCATATGGTAGTCATCGCCAAGAACTTTCATATAGGCTTGTCATTCCAATGATTCCGGGCCTTCGTTTTTCTCATTTCTTTCGTACATTTAAGAGGCATTTTATTACTGATACCGAATTTTATTCAACAAATTATAGTGAGAGACCCGAAATCAGCATCACGATGAGAATTGATGGTATCGTCTCAATTGAAGCTTACAACACACGTAATAAATAACTGACAGCTATACTTTTCTCACATTCCCAGGTTTTAAGAGCAATACGTACGTGTTACTTATTGAGTTATTAGCATATTGCTGGGTTATTAGTGCCTTATCGCGATCAAGCGGAGAAAGTAAGAATTATGATGTTTCCATGAGAGCTTATGAGAGTTTGTCACGGAAATCGTCGGTATATTAGGTTGCAAATGTATTCAGAACATTGTTTAAGGGTCCAGGCCTTGAGGGCACTGGGATGAAGTTCCAATGTTGTTCATAAAATATATTTTATGACGCATAATAATAAATTGAATCTACCGATGCAGATAATTTATTTTGTTCGTATCAATGTTGAAATCCGTTGTAGATACCGATATCTACCTTCACCTTTTTCCGAGAAAAAAGAGGATTTTAGGTGATATGATTGTTATGCGGAGAATTATTGTATCAATGCTTTTTTCCCACGTGAATTGATTTAAATTATTTCAAAAGTATGGATTATGGTAAGGATGTTCAAAAGTTACCTAGGACAATCAGCCTATAATATTTCCACTGCTAATGTTGCACTGCTGTAACACAGGCCTCCTCTCTCCAAGATGGAGTGGGCTGTAATCTACCACGTGGGCCCAGTGCGGGTTAGAAGATGACACTTGTCTACGATTTCTTTGTTCTAGGACATGCTGGTTTCCTCACGATGTTTTCCTGCACCATTTTGAGAGCAGTGGCGATTAAATAGTTAACACAAAGTAAACCGCCTAGCCTGCAGGGATTCGAACCCACGAACTGCAACTCGTAAGTTGGGGCCGTTACCACTGGGCCACCACAGCTCTCGAAACATTACCTACCTATTTGAAATACACACCATGACGTGTTTGCTTCAATGTGAACAAATCAAATCATGTTTATTATTATTACATTTTTCAGTAACAGCCACAATATCCGATCCAATCATAACAGCAATATCCGACAGATCGATTGTTGAATCGATGCATCGATACTGTTTGTTAAAACATCGCAATCGAAAGAATAATCGGTAACAATGGTTTGTTTATAATCTCGCGATTAATGGCGTGTTTAGAATTTCTTCAACTATGTGTTTGAAATTTCTTTCTGACCCCATTATTCCATAAATTTGTTATATTACACATCAGATTGCTTTTCTCTTCCATAAAATGGCAAATGTCTTAACTTATCGCCTATGTACCAAATAACTTTAAGTTTTCGTTCAAAGAAAGATCATTCTACACTAGAATCACGTAGTTATCGTTATATCGAAACTTAGATCTAGATCTTTCTCCAAAGATCTCATGAGTAATGGGCAAATTATACTAAAGTATGTTTTGAATACCAAAAAAATAAATGGTGTTAAGTAACAGAATCATGGTTTGGAAACTTATAGAGAGATTATAAAAGTGAAAAATCGAAGATTTCAATATACAATGGGATAAGATTCATGTCAAATATGCGGGAACACAAGATTACATTAGTTGTATACGGTTTTAATGAAGCGTGAATATGATATTCAGTCAGGAACACAATGACATCAAAGGGATACAAAGAAGGAATCAATGTGTAATCCCTTAAATATGCATTTAGAGAGCAGGGTTTAAGTACAATGTCTTTGTCAGAGTATTGAATATGTTTAATTTATTATTGAATTTAGATGGTCTAGTTGTATTTACTTCCGTCAAACATTGTTAATGTACGTAACAAATAACATAAATATCTATCTAATAGCTTGAGCTGAAAATTATAATAATGATCTTCAATGAAACTTGTTTTATAAGACACAAACTTATATTAAAATGAAAATATAGGAAGTACACATGGTGTATAACTTGTGGTACAAGTTGCTTTCACAAAGTGCAGTTAAAAAATCTTTTCCTTAAATACTCGCACCGGTGAGGTAACACGAGTCGGTGTTTTTGCCCTTTGCATTTCTCATTAGACCTCTCATTGAGGAATCATCCATCTCTTTCTTTTAACCAACCAAAGAAAGGGACAACGAATTTTCCCAGCTCCTTGACGTGTTCAGCGTAAATAAAATTAAAAAGAAGTAAAAGCAAATTTGCAAAACGTTTTTTTTCCAATTTGTAAGGATTTTGCCGAAGTGTTTTATAACCTGGCAGTCATTGTTTCGATTTTAATAATGAATTTGCTATTGTTTTAAGCGAACTGACCGCAGTAGACCGGAAACTTAATTCGGGAACAGGAAAAAATAATAAGAGTTGGTAGTTCATATACATACGAACAATGGAGTCCTCAAAAAATATAAAATAAGGCATATACAGAAAGCTAATCCATTGGAGCTATATAGCTCTTGCGGGTATAGTTTTTTTCCAAATTATGATAAAGACGATGATTCAACTGGAACTCAAAAGAAACAATTTATACGTTCGCAAGCGATAAATTTAAAATTTAGGATAATTGACAAATATACGTTCACGAACATTCAATGAGAAAGATGAATGATCATAACTGATGCCAAGAACTCAGTGGTGCATTTGATGAATTGATATACATTGCAATGGAAGCTGGCCCTGGCACAAAACAAATTATTGTACACTAATATTTGTTATTGAAATAATAACACGTGTCGTTCTTCTTGAGACTGTAATACATTTGATGGAAGAAACCGAGAATAAAGCTTTTGTTTTCTCCCAACAGAATATATATCACATTTATCAATCTCTTTGTCTCTTAAACCTACTTTTTTACTAATAACATCAATGTTTGCATTCCAATCTTTTATAATTTCCATATTTCATAAATTTCCTTAAATAACCAATTCTCTTTTATCGAACTTATTATGTCTAACTGATAATATCTCTAAATACCATTTATCATTTCGATCGTTTTTCACTTCATCACCTGAAGCCGTTTCGTATCATATTTCTACATTATTTCTTCTGGAACAACATAAACTACAATCAAGATCACTAATGAGATAACAGTCGGTAATCCAGCTAAGTGTATTATAAATTATGATATTCTATTTAAATGTGAATATTTCTTTAGTAAATTTCTTAACGTGTGGTTACTGATTTGTGGTTGATCATCACGCGATGGTTGATTGACAATATTAATTTGCTATGTGTACTTAATATTAATTGGTTTATTAAAAACTGTTTCCTGTTCTGTGACATTCTTGTGTCTGCCAGGTGTTGGCACAGTTTGTTTTAACGCTTTTGTTGTTTTAAGAGTTTATTTAGTACTTTCCGCGGCGGTAATTTCCTATAAAATATCGCTGAATCGTAAAATATTATACAAGCGTGACCGTCTTTTCCCAGAAAATAAACATTAGAAGTTATTTTTTAAGCTTGAAGGTTTAATAGACTAGCCCTCTAGCTGTCTATGTTGTTGATGTTATTTTTATTTTTTGTATAATTTTATCATTCTGGCAAAATTCTGTTTTCCTGTTTCCTCCTGCATTTTTGTAAGGATAGTTTTTGACAACCCTTGCACATGATTATCAAGCTTGTTAAGTTGCTTATTAGAACAATGTTCTGAAGCGTACATTAAATGCTCATTAATCTAATAACAATAGTGGAGGCAACTAAATCACTACAAAAGCAGCTGTCCTATTTCAGTCGTGGACCACACGGCAAACTTTGCTGTTCCATAAAATAAATCATTAGCGCTGCTAAGTATAGAACCAGTTTGAGCTTAGACCACGAACCAACAATAATTGTGACCTACATCGACCATGAAATTAGTTTGGTGGCGGTCACACGCAACGATATTGTTGTGAGTAATAGCTGTTTCATTTCAGGAAATATTTAGGAGGGTTGGTCAATATGAAGAATGTTTAATGATCATACCAAACATAGTTAAATTCCCTGAGAAGATATTTGGAACTCTTAACCATCCATTATGCATATAAATTAACAATAATTATGCTGAATAAACAAAATATTGACAAGTTTTCACGCTGGTGTGCAATGCTTTTCCGATATCTTCAAAAAATAATTGCATTTCGTAAAAGATTCGTAACGATATGCAACATGACACTTTCCAGAAAACAACATATCCTCGTAAAATAAAATCTATTCTAAAATGCAATTCTAATATTAAACGAAAAACTAAATATCTTAGTGCGGGGAAACCCGTCCTATTGCCGAACAGCCGAACACAGATACAGCGGTAAGTACACGTCGATTCGTTGGCACAGTTTCGGTGTCGGTGGTCTTCGACCGCTTCGCGACACTTTACGAGCTCATTATAGCGTCTGAGAGCCGTCGCCACATCCAGTCTCGCACCTTACTATATTACTACATGACATGCTATGTAGGCAGTGTCAACATGATGGAGGTAATGAGGATTGAAAGAGATAACTGAATTATTGACTTTTTGTTTCTATGCTGGTTTTTTCATATCGCGCAAAAAATAAGAAAATGGCGTTTGTGGCATATGATTTGTATACCTATGCAGTTTTGTGTGGATGTGAAATTCATTCTTGAGCTTCCGTGTTTTCCATACCAATCTTAATGAGATGTTTTAATGTGCAATAATTTATATCGACCATGACTTTGAAGTTGATTAATTCGAAACGAAATTACTCTGAGAAAGATTTTTTATGAAACACAAAGAGCTTTAGAGCCTTATTAAGTGATACATGAGACTGTAATTAAAAGGACAGCGTGGAAACCAACAAATAATCCTTTATTCTCTGCGTCCAATTATTAGGCGTGAAATGATTAACAACGTTCAAGATGCACCCAATGTGTTAGATAATATTCTTTTGTTTCATGTTCAGTTATTTGTAACATATGAAATCATTTTGGTCAACAGAATGTTGGTCTCCAGATGACAAGAATAAAATCTTACCAATGCCATCTCTTAACCTGTCATTGGATTTCCAAGGTGTCGGTCGTCTGGCATCATAATTTAATTAACAAAAGCCTCTGAAGTTACGATTCTAAGAAATCAAAGAAAATTAATGTTACTAAAAATCTCTAAATTACAACGAGCAACAATAAATTTTTCATCAAATTATATTTTGAATTTTTAAACTTTCACCGCCTCTGCAGTCTACAGTTTTTTTTTGCACAGAACGTCTGGAGGACTTTTCAATGATAAATTAGGCGTTTCATAATTTTTATACGGATCATTAATTATGTCGTGTTCTGACAAAAAAATTTAATATTATGTGTTGAAATCCAGAGTTGTCTTACATATGAGAGAGCTGTAAAAGATTTTTCACGTGAAATAAAATTTAATAGGGCGTTGGTGGTGCCATTTCACGCTCAAGTAACCAGAATCGTTTCATTAGTCTACATGTATCTGTCTGGTTCAATAATAAAGACAGTGTTTTTGACCTGTTCAGCGAAATAACAAAGTGTAAAGTGCCATTCTTCTTTCAGTCAATGTAAACAATCAAAAATACTGTTTGAAAATACTCGCTATATTTGTACTGACTACTATAGTTATAATCGATATATTCTAAAATCAGCCTTTAAACCTGCACTGCTCCCTATAGCCAAATGACTAATCATAAATACTTAATAAATAAAAATGCTTTGGCATAATTTTCAAATGATTTAATAGGTACTGTAATTACATGATAATTATTAATCTAGCAACGATTTGTAACTTTATCAATAAAATCATCCTTGGTAGAAGTCACTTCACCCAGACTAGTCAATGTCACTTCCTTTTCAATATAAGTCAAGGATAGCCAGACTTCCTTATTTGCGTCTCCATATTAAGAATTAAGATGCTTTCGTGTCTTGATCCGCTTTGATCCGGGATGTCAAACAAGCAAATATCTCATGATACAGAAATATCTCCGTCGCCACCGGCGCCGCAGTATTTTTCGCGTACGATACGATTTGGCAGACTTTAACGTCAATACGTTACTTTCCATTTCACCTATGTCTGGCTGAATGATGCAACTGTAATTCTTTCAATTTATTTTCATAATATAGGCTATACAAATATAATATCTATGTATATCTAATACTAAAAATAACAAAATTAAATCCTAACTTAACTAAAACTAGCAACTGTACAAAATAATATCCCGAAAAAGATTTTTTACGCTGTAAGAGTCACGCTATCTCCGAGTGACGTTATGACTCGAGTAGACAAAAGAAAATAAAAGAACCGATTTATTTAATTTTTGTGGGAATATAAAAACACGGTGTTGAATCTTTTATGTGTGCAACATGTTGAAACTGCGCTTTGCACTTTATCTCATAAAATAATAGTAGTCCTAGTATTTTCCCTTGTAGCACACCTTATTAATTTCGAAACACGAATGTATAAATGAGAGTACTTCCGCATCAATTATAATAGTATCTTTATCTAAGAATCGTAAAGAAATTTCAATAAAAGTTATCTTTGATCTACACATTAGAATGTTCATAAAAAAATAACTTAACTGTTTCGGAAGCTCTTGAAAGAAACTTATGTGAATTATCTTTACAAGCTTATTAAGTAATTTTATTGGTCATTTATAGTAAAAACTTCCTGTTGTTTATTAACGCGACTGTATCTGAACAAAAGTTATTTCTGAAGCCAGACGACGGCGCTTACCAAAATAATAAACAGGCATAAATCGTCTTCCACAACGAGAGTAAATGCCTTCTTTACCCACTAATTGAAATAAACTGCACGCGAAAAATGTTTTCGACCGACATAAGTAATACAAAACATTTTTGCTGTAATATATGAAATAATAAATTTTTCAGATTCAAAAGAACTGCGGATCGTTTTGACGTATTGTCGGCGTAATTAGGAGTTATGGGCGTTTAAGGCTGGGTACTCACTAGAGGAAACAATCCGAAGGCAAAGAATATTTAAAAAAAAAAAAAACATGCGTTTTATGTTTGGTTGGTCTGCTATACCGAATCAATGAAATGGGTTTAAAATCAGAGGCATCACGTAATGACATTTCACGTAAGGTATTTCATCATGAGACAGGAAACCAAAACTGATATGGTGATGTCCTTGGTAGACAAGGAATTGGCAGGATACCGAAAGATAAGACCTTCATTTGAATAAAATCAACGATCGACTCGTTGATTCGCCATATTATTGGCAAAGCGTTTTCTCGGTTTGTGCCTATCCTAATACGCAAACCTGAAGGTGCAGTAATAAAGTTGGTTTGTGACAAAACCTTAAATGCATTTAAATATGATTAAAGATTTCTTCTTTTGATTTATTGCCTGAAAAATAAGGCAACTCCTATGGTACTTATATTATCAGTTAAATTAAAGCTATCATATTTTATGATGAGACGTATCATTTTGAAATCTGCTAACATCCTAAAGTTGTTTGACGTTTATCTTTAATTGCCGTCTCATTCAAATAGATTTTCTAATAAGATTCGGTTATCTAACATTCTACAAATGATCGCCAATTTATATTCCACGAAAATGAAATGTTAATTTGCAGTTATACCACGAGGGCTGTGCAAATTACCAATTAACCTTTGTCGTGCTAATAAATATTAATAACAGGATTTTATTCATTAATTCTTGTACGGAGATATCGTTTACTAGCCCAGCAATAACTTTAAGTATGGCAATCATTTGTATTTTGTTGTGTGCAGACATATCATATAGAATAGACTCATGCATGATATCCTATGTTCGACGCACGTAATTAGCTACTTTATTATGTGCGTCAAACGAGAGACACCATGCGCTTGAATAAATAGATAAGTACCTATCTGTATAATAACAGGATTAGCGGGTTTATTGTTGTGCCAAATTTTCACCGCTGGATAAATTTGGATACTCGGATGTCGAACGAAAATGCCGTCAACGTGCCCTTACTTAAACGTTACTTCAAGCTATGTAAACTAATAGTTACTTGAAGAAACGTTTATAAGTAAGGAGGTAACAACCGTCACCATCATTATTCTCCTGCCCTTACCCCAATTTATTTCGGATCGACGCAACACGTCTCTTTACACGACTGTCCAAAAAAGGAGTGTTATGTTTCTTCCATACCCCTCTATTAGTCTTCAACTCGGTAGTCACTCCCTTTTTAACCATAACATCTTTCCGACAGTCCATCTATCGTTTCTTCGGCCTTCTCCTACTCTTATAGCCATCCGTTCATAGTCAAAACTTTTCCAAAAAGGGGGTAACAAGCTTGTGAACCATATTTTCAAATCTAAATTTTGCTACCACTCACTTCACAGCAAGACGATTCTTAAGCCTTTTTTCTCGTGTTTATTGTTAATTTGCGTTCGTCACCGCCACCAGATTAGCACTACAGAGTGTACTAATTAAATTGTAGTAATTCATGAGCGTTTTAATGACTTGCTTTGTCTGGCGAAGGGAATTTTAATTGGATTACTTACTGAAATTTACGTTGGTATTTTCAACAGATGTATCTTCGTCGGGTGTTAGGGTGTTCTTCGCAGAACCCGATGGATGCGACAAGCATTGAGCCGGTCGAAGTGGCGATGCTTGGGCTATGTCTAGCTTTGGACGTCTTTCGGCTGAAATGATGATGATGAGGGTGTTACTAAACGAAACACTTGCAGATTTAATACTCTACACTCAATAAATTATTGCAGCATTTGAATTTATTTATAACTTCAAACAGGTACAATACATGTTTCCACTCATAACGTTTCACTTAGCAAGAGAAATTTCAATTATCGTATTTGAATAATTTATGATGTATGCTTTTCAAATACGAATTTAATATCAAAATAATATAAAACAGGTAATTTGGAACAGAAATGGCATAACACTAGAGAAACATTTACTTACAACCTGGAATGGAAGTCATTTGGAGCTAAATGTCTTCTCATAGCTGTCCTTATCGTTTGATTGTGTTGTTATTAGCTGGTTTTCAATTTTCCAATCTGAACTTAGTCTGTATTTGTATCGTTTATGCGCCACGTGGACACCCATAATACTGTAGTAATACCGATTACGTAAGAATTTACATAGTTTACGCTACGTCCTGGCATAAAATTTGTAGGGTTGAAGAATACTGGTCTGCCTTCGCAAGTAACTCTGTAAACGTAAATATAATATATTATGTGCTTTATTAGTAGTAAATTACTATTTGTCAGTTTGGTTTCTCACGGCCTTATAATTAATGGTTCCATTTTTGGAAAGGCACTGCTATAATAACGAAGAAATATTGGCAAAAATGATGCTAGTGCATTTTATAATAATATCTTGCAATGGAATGTGTCAAATCAACAGATTTAATGTCAGAAGAACTTATTTTCAGGTCATATTTGCAAAATATTTTCCCTAAAATTTTCTTCTGGATTAAACATTTTTGAAGGCGTTTTGGGCTTTTCTCATACTGTGATTTGAAAGTCAGTCAGTTTGAAGACTGCTGAGAAACATGAATGCTGTTTCTTACTTATGTGTAGTTTCATTTCCAAAGTTTTATATTCTACGTTGTAGATGTTTTTTATAACAGTTTTCCAAAAAACTGTTATTTCGGCTCGTAGGAAATTGACGCAATATCGAATAACTTCGTCAACTCATATAAGTTAGTTATCTAATCCGATAATGCGAACTATCATAATGCTCACGCAACGTCCCTGTGAAATTAACATTTATCATAATGTTAATTCCATTGAATTCTATTAACAGGATTCCTGTATAATTAATTTCTCTAACTGATTGCTTTGTTAAGTGTTTGATTACAACTTATAAACGATTATGCGCAATAACTGGTGTTACTGGCAAATTTTAAACTTAATGTTTAATTTTCCTATTGACACCTCGATAATTAGTAAGTGTGTTGCAAATTTTGTTGAGTTCTATGACGATATTAATGATTCCTTCAATATCTTAAGTATGTGTGTTCACATTTGCTTATTCATTGGAAAATATTCCATTGACAGGTCCTAAGAAACCTGCTAAACTTATTGCGTTTGATGAGGTTGAAATGCTGATAACATTCACACACATTTTTATAATATTGAGGTTTTCATCATGTTTTATCTAGATGATATTATTATTGATATTATTAAATTGCTTGTTGTATTGCTCGAAGCTTTGAGTACAAACGTAAATCATTATCTTGTTCTCAGTTATACAAGTATTTACGTCCTTTCGAATTATCAAATCAGGGCGGTCTCAAAGTTCTTGCTGCAAACTTGATGCATAAAGGAAATCCTATTACATGCAACAAATTAACATTCATAGCGTGTTCACTATTAACATTATTGCAAAATTATCGTACAACTGTAAAATTTGCATAAGTCAGCAAAATCAGATCTGTTTATAGATTATATGCACCGTCACTTGGTGCATAATTTGATAATTGAACGGCTTGGTGAATGTCAAACGATGTGATCTCCGCAATTGGCTGGTTAAGACCTAATTTTGAATAATTAGTATTCGATTCCTGCAAGTGCAAGTGATTTATCTTCAAGATTGTCAGTTCCAATGCTTTGTTCGGAGTTTTCAACAGTCACTGCTTGAGTAATAGCATCATTGTGCTAATGTGTTTAAACATTTGAATAACACTGTTAGACTTCTGTAATATTATTGCTGTGACTGGTAAATTCAGAGCCCTATATTCACTTTGTTGAAAACCTCTATTATGATTACCATTCTTAAACATTATCTTTTTTAAATTTGAAGGTAACTGAATTAGCATAACATAATATAATTAAATAATTTGTATAATTTAATAGAAAAATGGAAATTGCTACACTGACGAAGTGCTCAGCCCTTGTTTTGATAACTGCACCGTCAGTCTTTGCTTCCTTCCTCATCTAAATTCATGTCTCGTGTCTCTTAACTCTCACTTGTTTACGCAAAATAATATTTGTTTTTTTTTCTTATCCTGTTAGAAACAAAAGCTAACATCATTACAAAGCATTATTAACAAATATTTAATTCAAATATTAATAGTGTCCAATAAATCATGTTTCTTGATAACGGAACATTAAAGGCTGTCAACTGTAAGTTCTGTTCCATAACGAAACATGTTCGAATCCGTGTGGTGACATTGCCTCGACGGTAATTAGTAGCAGTCGCTTTTGTTATATTTATGAGGCCCGTAATTGGTAACTATTGGCAATACTTCTGATTTCGTTGGCTGCAGTTTGAAAGTAGGTATCCCGAGAATTTATTAATAAGTGCCAATTTAAACAGCATTTTTTAAACTGATCCGATATCGGCACGATCTTTATTGGAGACTATTCTAAGTATATTTTATTGCTTATGTTATCTCTTACATCAACAAGTTGTTTGGCAACCACAACGTCTTAATTAAGAGAAGAGAAAATCTCTTCATCATGGAAAACGAAACCACTATAGCTTATATTTACGATATATTTTAAAACGACGTCATCTTCATATAAAGCAAAACCTTTCCCATAAACCATCACAATAGCTACTAACATTAACATCGATACAAATAGCTAACACTCAATCCAAATTTCCAATACAATACAATTTATAGTACATTTCGAATCCTACCGGCTTTGCGTCCAGACCTGAGCTACTTCCGCAAATAAATCGTTATTACAGAAAACGTAAACATTCACATACAAATCAATGAAAGTAAATGCGAACTAGAACGTAATAACCCCCTTTACGACCTTAGGGCTAAACCTTCGCAATAAAAATAATACCAGCGATGTAATAGAATTTATGATGTTCTAATAAGGAACTGTATCGAAGGGAATTGTTGAAGCGCTTTCAGTGCTGGTTTTGATAGGACATGTGATGGTTATTGCTGATTTAGTATTTTACTATTGTCAAGGGCTATGAATAAGACATGATTCAGGTGATGAGTGCGAAAATGGACGTTAATATCTTAGGAACTGGTTTTCAACCTTCTCATTATTGTTTCACTCACAATGATAAGTAAGATTCCATACAATTTGCTAAGGCTTGCAGAACTTTGCGAAGTTTAAAAACCAGTAGTCACGCAATATACCAATAATACAAATACTAAGAGAATCAGCAGAATCCACATTCGTAAAAACACATGTAATAGTAGTTCATTACGGAATTAGGTAAATGAATAAATACGGCAGCGGTAACACAAACTCTCCGCGTTCATTGAAAGTCTATCTTTCTTTCAACAAAGATTGTAAACCCGCAGACACGTCAGTTGAAATAAGTATGGTATCGTGACGTAACAATGTTTGTGCTTCTTGCTTGAATAGGATTTCTTCATGGGTTTAAAGATCACACTTATAGGTAAACAAATATAGCAAGTTAGTAACAGCTCTCTCAGTTAAGTGTTACAACTTGCAATATTTCAAATGAGTTGCAGGTTTTATATTTATTTTTTACTGTAGTTGTTATCATTATTATTGTTGTAGCTGGTCATGTTGTGCGACTACGCTTTGGTTGATAGTCAGGTCGAAACCTATAATTTGAAGCTAGTTATATACTTAATGTGATTATTGCCTGTTGTAGTTGCCTTGTGAATAAATAAATATTGAGTCATTGGCATCGAAATGGACATGTCTATCTACATATAACCATAGCTGTACCTACTTATACTAAAAGTTTACCTATGGGTATCTGATAATTATAACTTACGAGTAGCAGCAATGTGACTTGACCAAGTAAAGTTTTTCATTAACTTCCTTCCGAAGCGTTTAGATTCAAAATGATTTGATTTTATTCGAGTTATCTCTCTCAAGGACTACAATCCGAATGAAATTATTGGATTCCTTCGATTTTAAATTGGTAAAAGTTCTAGATACCCAAAGCTCCCAAGAACCTTAATCACGTAGGCACAAACCCTCAAATACGACAGCGCGTCTCTTCCCCGAATCAATCTTTCCTCAAATACCGCGCGGGCGCATTGCATCCATATTTCAATCAGGCCCGATCTACCGACATGTATTTACAACACGTTTTAAAGCCCGCTCTATTTTGGACATGTTCAATCCGTGTGCTTATTTGGGCCTGTTTGTTTTCATATTGGGAAACAGTGATCTGTAATTCTGTACCATTTATGTACTGTGACTTATCAGTTACTTCTTTATTTAGTTTGGTTACTCGTGAATGGAGCGCACTATTTTTTTGGCTTTTACATGTTTATCAATAATTTCATATTTCCCTTTTTCTGTCTATACATCTATGGGATTGGCCCCAGAGGTTTGTGACTCAACAGGAGCTCGATATAAGAGATGTTGGGCCCATGCGGTTTGATGAGACCCTAACCTAGGTAGTTAATATTAGGCTCTGCCAGACGTAAACCAATAGAATTACTTCAAACTCCACTTGATTGATTTATTAAATGGGTAGCCATTCAATCGATTTTGAGCTAGCAAAGGTAACTGGAATTTTACATTGTATCCAAAAACTAAATTGTAACTCAATCAGTCTTACAATAAATTAAGACTAGCGAAATGAAGTTTTATTATTGTTTTACAAACTTGACCGTTAATAAGACTGCATTCGATTCGTTTTCAATCTGCGTAAATATGATCATGTCTCTGCGCATCGGTCGCTTCTAAAGTGGTTGCCCATACGCCAGCGTAGAGAGCGAAGGGCGCTGACCACCTTGTTCTCATTTCTTGATTCTCCGTCTTCCCCTGGTTATCTAGCCCCCCACTTTCAGTACATTTGCGCCAACCACAATAGAAATCTACGTTCATCACACAATCGTCTTCTTCAATGTCCCACTCACCGCACAGACTTCATGTACTCTTCCTTTTTCGTTCAGTCTATCTCTCTGTGGAATGCGCTCCCCTAGGAAATCTCAGGATGGCAACTAAACGATTATCCTTTAAAGTTAAGATTCGCGAGCACATTCGCAAGAAGCTGGCAGTATTATCACAACGGTAATATTTTCTCATTGTTTGTCTTATTTCTTTTCAGTAAGTATATTCATGTATATTTATTTGTGCTTATATTTATATGTAATTAGGTACCTATATTATATTCATAGTTTTGATAGGTTTATGCGTATCTTTATATTTATCCCTCAATTTTCATAATTGCACCTACCACTGTTTGTCTCTGCATCACCCAAAAGTTGACTGTTGGAAAATGCCTATGGCATTAAGTCCGCCTCTGTACATTTATGTGCTTGAAGTATTAAATAATAATGATAATAAAGTTTTAATGAAAGTTCCTTCCTTCCTGGGAACAATCGCAGTTAGTATTCCCAAACTACATGAACAGTTAACGACAAACGATTTATTTCAACTCAAAGTGATTGATGGACATGAAAAACAATATGACAACGATACGACAAACGGTTAAGGTAACGTTAGATAAGATGGAATTCTTTACTTTACGATTGTTGTAATTCGACGCAATGGCAGTAAACATTTTATGTTTAAGTCAACAACCGCTAACATTGCTAACCTGAGTTCAAGCTTAGTCCTAACTCAAGTTCAAGTTAAGCTAAATATTAGTGTCTTAAGGGAAGCTGTTGAAGACATACTTTTGAAAATAGGTACTGTTTGTTGGATCATGAAAAGGCAAGTGATAATAAGCCGAAATAGACTTTGGAAGGTAATGACAACGCTATCATTTAGGCTATGTTCATTAGAAACCAAGTTGATTAATGTGTACTGTGACCATAACATCATCCCCGATAGATAATACAGTAACTGGCAACTACTGCGTACACTCCACGACAAAGCCACATATAAATAAGCACTGAAACCTATAATTATATCTACATACATTTGTCTGTAACATAATAACAAAGAGGTAATTCTATTACAAGATGCAGCAACCTTTGACATTAGGTAACCTCACCAAACGATCCTCTTTATTTACTCAGTACAAAACGGTACTACAACTGTTTTACACTCAAACAAGTATTAATTTCTTTCTTCTTCTCCTCCATTACATATCCATAAAATATTTATCGGCATGCCAAAGATTTATTGTTAGTATTCGCCGGTAAATGACAAGCATTGTCATGTTTACAGCTGTTGGGTCATAAAGCCAACCGTCCTGAGACATAATAATTATATAATTAACTACTCTAAAGACCATTATTTTCACACGATAAAATTTTAATGACTCTATTACTTACGTGTAATATCATATAGATGAACTAGCTATTATTTACAAAATGTTATATACATTTATATACATTGTACATATACATTGTATTACATAATAAACTTTTTTTTTCTAAAACGCTTAGAAGACTCCAGTAGTTCAACTGGCGGATGGTATCTTATACTTCTATGCTTGACCTCATGACCCATTCTTGCATGTAAGACGAGTTTTTGACATACGTATTCTTAGTATAGTTATTATTCGTTGCTTTACACTAGTGTTTGCTGAATTAATAACAATTACGTCAAAGATTACTAAGGTACATTTGTAGCAATCACATCACCAGTCCAACTTTGTTGTAATTTTCAGTTACTGAGATTTCTTGAAATTACAATGACATCTTGCCAACTGATCGACTTACTACAAATTAATGACATCTTCATCCCCAAACACATGATACGCATTCAGTACCAAATCTATTGTTGTACGTATTGTTTCTTAGAACGAGAACGCTGCAATAAATCTAGCCACGACACATGTAATTAATGTTTATGTGTTTGTTGGTGGTCTAACGTTAATATAAATCTTATCCCAATGATGTAATAAATTATTTCTATCATTTATTATCGTGCCGATTTCGGTAGGATGGAAAACAGTGTGTCGGCCTGTCATTCCGAGGAAGTTTGTGTGATGCGATTGTGGGTCATTCTCAGATCAGTACGCGACTTCTGATTTATTGGTAGGGATATTGCGAGATGTATCTCAGAATCGCTGAAGCCAGTTTCGATGGATTTGACGATATACTGAGGAACTACTTTGACTATGTTGAGGAATGATTTGATGCTACGGAACATAATATATTACTCTTTATATACAGTTAGTTGATATTATCAAAGAAAACATAGATGAAACAGAGAAACAAAACAGAATAACTAAGGTCCTAGGTAAAGTTTCAACAATACTAAGTAGGAACCCATTGAAGAATCAACCACAATTCATAGTCCTGCGTTCCAGACTGACAGCTAGTGCGCCACGGAAGCACGTTTCCCTGTTGCAGTGTGAATTCAAAACATAAACAGATTATGAAATCAATAAATCATTGACAGCCACTGCCGGATACGATCATAATAACTAACACGTGTTATTAAATAAATATCACGCAAATGCAATACGTGGATTGCATGGACATTGTTTAGATTAAGTTATTAAGTAACAGCCGGTCATAATTCACTTAAAGGTCGAAGGTCTTTGCACCAGTAAATCTTATAGGTACTAGGACTGAATGAAGTTATAGGTGGTCATAACTATAATTAACATTAGCTAAAAGCTTTTGTAAACCAGACATGTAATACGCAGTGACAGGCAATTTTATTATCTCACAGATTTGAGGAAGTCATTTATTCAGTCCTAATCCTTTGTGAGTTGAGGTTATTGGGAGAAAATAATTTATATTGATTTCAAATCTATAGCCATTTTGTTTTTTTAAGTTTCTCCGATTACTAGGTTCTCACCATCAAACTCAGCTCTAATGTTTATGTTACCGCTAATCTCAAATTAAGTAATTTTGAACTCGACCAAATTAATAAAATTAATTTTATTGGTACAAATAAAAATAAATTTGACTTTGAAAGTAACATTTTTGTCCCAAATATTCAAAGTGGAGATTATAGAAATGCAAATGTTCAGTATTAAGATCTTGAAGTCCAGCTTGTTTATATTTAACGTTAACCATAAAAATATTTAACGGATTTCGTAATAGATTTAAAAGTTAGTAAAGTTATTGACGTTTATCCTATTATTGTAACAAATCATGGTTTCTTCATTTTGAGGATTATTGAAACTTCGGAAGCATTGTAAAACTTGACACATATAATAAAACACTTGATACTGACTTGAAGTGAGAATGTAAAGTTGACTTAGGGAAATTAAAGCATAACCAAAGGTTTTTAAAAACTTAGTGGTTCCAGTAGTTAAAAATACAAATTACAATTTTAGAGAAATGTGGGAATGTGAAATCCATCTACGTTTATGGCATAGATGCCCAATTGGGAACAAATTATATATGAGACTTGTAAAATAAGTTTTTTACAGTATTTATATTGTTCATCTTCAAACTAATTGATATAGGGCTTATTCCAATATAAAATGAGCTTTTTATTGGATTATGCACTACCGATTTCCAAACGGGTGGAGACCTGGTGTCCTAAAATACAGTCATGTATAGCTTAGGCACCACAGTATCCTACAATATAATAAACGTTATTTTGTATTATTCTTGATATTATCATGCTGAATGTACCTTCTATATTGTTGTAAGAAATATATCTTTATTTTATGTGACTGTAAGTAATTCATTTGTATCATTTCAAAACATCTCAAATCATTTTTGTAAGCTGCCGTCAACAGTAGATATAGAACCGTGTCTAAGTACTTTTCTATCCCACATCTCTGTTCACCATTTAAGGCTGGGTGTACATAGAGAAACGTATGTGTATTTCAATCATCTCCAGTATCTTGTTGTGCCTCTTTGTTTGGACTCCCTCAGTTCCGCTCGCCTCTTAATGGTTTTACTGAAAGACATGTTTACTAACAGGTAAGAGTTGCTAACAGATCACTCCATTATTGTCTTCACGTACAGCTTTAACAATAGTGAAAAACATTGAGATGTATGGTGTACCTTTATGCATTTTGTAAATACTCATATCCTACCTCTTGTTACATCTACCCCTACCGATTTGTACTTTTAAAGCAATTTCGAACTATATACTACGAGTGTTTAAATAATATTGGAGTCGCGGTTTAGTTATATGTCTTTATTATTCGTAGACAAAACTTAACTGCTCTGAAAACGGTGAAGGAAAACATCCTGAGGAAGCGGGCATGTCCTAGAACCAAAAATTTGAAGACATTTGACATCTACCAACTACCCGCGTGGTGTAATGCGGCCCACCCCCACTCAAAAAAAAAAGAGAGGAGGCCTGTGTTCCAGTAGTGGGAACGTTATAAGCTTGTTATGTTATGTTATTCATAATTTTCTTTTGAAATGTGCATACTATAACAAATATATGGTGAATAAGATTCCATTATCTATACAGAGATCCTATCCCAGAACGAATTGAAAAGAATTCTAATTGTGACAAGAAAAATAGCAAAATTATGCAATAATGCTGCCTGGAATCAGTTTCCCAAGAAAATGAAAGATTTTGGATTAGCAGTTAACTTATCAGAATCCAACATCTGTTCCCAAGTTCCAAATACCACATGCTATCTAATCGCCTTCCGTTTTAATTGCTACTTAAAGAACTCACTAACTAATCGATCCTCACTCACCATCACTCCCTTTTCGTAAACATTATGAAACATTTCTGTTGGCACCTCACCTCTTAATTCTTCATCTTCATCATTGTTAACTTTGATATCAACGGTATAAGGTTCATTATCATTTGCATTATCAATGAAGTCAGTGTTATGAAATGTATTAGTTAATATTGACTGTGTTAAATCTCTTAATCAAATCGAACCCGAGTCAGTCATGACTCTGAGCTGCGGTATTTGTTCTAGTGATGATGTTTTGTTTGTTGTGTCAATACCAGCATTTTCTTACATAATGGATTTCTGAATTTCTATCGTATAAAAATTAGCACTTGCTGGGTTCCATTGTTTGGGAATATTGGGTGGAATAACTGTGAATTGAATAAAGTTCAACTTCGGAATGCTTATGGGACCCATTCAAAATGTGTTTGGAAATATTAGACTTGATCTACTTATGCTAGCTACTGCTTTGATCGATCAAGTCTCTGATCGGTAGGTCTGTTGGCAAACGGTGTATGTTTTGGCCGAAATTATTGGTCGACATGACAGCTCATGGAATCGAATATTATTATAAAAACCTGTGATGTCCCACTAAAGGGCAAAGGCCTCTCTACTCTCTTTCCACTTCTCTCTGTTTAAAGCTGCTGTGGACCAGTTCTTGTTGAAGTAGTCCAGCTCATCCCGCCATCTCCGTCTGGGCCAGCCGCGATGTCGCTTGCCATTAAGAGGGACCTAATGGGTCGTAAGTTAGGCCCATTGGTCGTCTGACATGCGGCAGATGTGTCCAGCCCAATCCCATTATAGCGTGGCAGCTTTCCAAGTGACATCAGTAATCTTTGGGATGGAGCGGATGGTCATATTCCTAACCCAGTCTGTTAGTTTGATACCCAGAATACTCCGTTCCATAGCCCTCTGAATCGAATAGGATTTCAGAAACCAGAGATTCGTCACTGAATTCCCATAACGTAAAATAACTCAAAGATATTAAATTTTACGAGAGGCATTATCACTTCGGTACATATTTATGTACTACAACATTATCCTCCTAACTGAATATCTTCACCAAAGCACAAAAACATTAAAACCTTTGGTTACAGGCACATAAACTTTCCCATGGCGCTAAGTAAAATAAGTGATTCCTCACAATCATGCAGTTGTCATGCTCTGTGTTTGTTGTTACTCTGTTGGTAGTATAACTTCTGAAATTAAACTAAGCATTTTATTACTTCATAAAGTTACTAAAATAGTAGACAGACTGTTATTGTCTTAAGACACATTACGAGTTATTATAGTCATCATCATCTGCCTAGCCTTTTTTCTGTTTTGGGGTCGGCTTTTATTCTAACCATATGCAGCTGAATACCAGTATGCTGCCTATCTGACCTCCACAACCCAGTTACTGGGTGAAACGATACTCCTTGGTAAGACTGTTTAAAAATCCATATTTAGCAGGACATAATGAGATAACAGTTATGAACCATCCTGATTCCGTCTTATAATTTGCAGAAAGTTACATGAACACATCTTTCATCAGAATTGAGATACAAACATATAAATCAGATGATGTAAACAAAATAAATCTTTTCCTCACATCGAATACACATTGCTCTTCCATGAATGAACTTTCAGAAGAAATTGCGAAAGAGACATGAAACGAAAGAGGCCATTATGTAAACAAACAAATAAATGGAATAGGTAGAAAGGCTAGGTACAGACTGGTTGGGTTGCGTTTTTTTTTTCCGGGATATATTATTTTTTTTAGTCATTAACTAAAATCTTCAGAATCGGCCTACCTATTCCCACTGCTGGGACACAGGCAGGAGGCCTCAGGGCGAGAGAATGAGCCGTAATACAGTATACAGTAGAGTACCAGTATTTTACTGCCTATCTGACCTCCATAACCCAGTTACCGGGTAATACTATACCCCTTGGTAAGACTGGTTGTCAGACTTTCGGGCTTCTGATGGTAACGACTGTCAAAAATCTACGAAAAGCTGTTCTGTGGTCGGGACTAACGGCTTAACGTGCTTTCCGAGCCACGGTGGGGTATCTTGGTATGTTAAGATGGTCACCCATCCATGAACGCGCCGCGGCAAGCGTAGCTTGTGTGGCTGTAATTACCTAAACACAAACCCCTCCAGACCCTCCTGGCCCTCAATTTGGTCAGATCAAATAGTCTGTTATAATCAATTTGATTAACTCTACTGAAGGTTATTTAAGTAATATGTAGTAAAGCTTGGTAATAGAATGTTTAAGCTCGCAATAATCCCCATTCATGAAATATGTTTCCCAAGTAGTATATTAGTTCGATTCGGTAAAACAGCTGCTATCATAAAATAATATTCCAGAATAAATTATACGTTTTATTGAAATGTCTTTGTCTGTTATTGTAACCAACACTACAGCTATAAAAATATTGCAAGCTCAACCAAATCGCGTGCAGATGATACCAAAATATCCGTCCATTCGAATAATCCTTAAATAGCTATAAAGTGCAATAAAAGGATAAACAAATATCGGATTCCCAACACACGGCCACGTTATATCCCCTTTTACGAGTTGCCTACAAGATTCCTAATCCCGGATCCCGGGATACTGTTTGGTGAAGACTAGTCTTTACATCGTTATGAATTATTTCTTTTGATCCGCTTACACCGCGAATGTAATAAAGTACTCATAAGATTTACGTATTGTGATATCGTAAATAACGTAGAAAAATCTATGATAGTAGGTACTAGTTACTTCGTGGATGTGTATAAATAGTGTTAATGAACCTACGTTACTTCTTAGTTGCGAACTAATAATTTAGATTTATGTGGGTTTTTGTTCCATATTTATTTTAGCTTATGAAGATGTTAGTGAATTAATTTGTTACTTATTCGCGAAACGTTTTACGGCTTTATTGTGTTGTTTTAGTAGACGATGGATGGGTTTTATTAATTGTGTTAATGTTATTTTTAGAATATTTTGCAAGTTAACTAATATGATAAATCATACATTGGTATATCGTTCATGAGTCAGTTTAACCGAAAAGTTATTCGATGTTCTCTTCAAATCAGCCTATAATGTTCCACTGCTGGGACTTTAAACACACCGGCTTCTTCTCGAGAGGGAGTGGGCCGTAATCCGCCACGCAGGCCCAGTGCGGGTTGGTTAATGTCACATGTCTTCGAATTTTTCGTTCTAGGACATGTCGGTTTCCTCGCGATATTTTCCTTCGCCGTTTTGAGAGAAGTGGTGATGAAATACTTAATTTATACAAAATAAAGTGCTTGTTTGAGTTCGAACTCACGACCGACAACTTGTAAGTCGCGGCCGTTACCATTGAGTCACCACTACTCCTTTTCATTAGATAAAAAAGAGAGATACCTTAAAAAAATAAATGGCTGCATGAAATCTAGTGACGTAAATACATAACTGACCCTGAAATCCTGAAAACCCATGAAAACAGGAATCATAAGTTATTCTGCATCAAACATCCACGGACTGTAGCAGATCAGACAGAACTAAGATAACAACATAACTATCATCTTAAATTAGAACCAAACTCACTACTTATCCATTGTAGCTCCAACTTATTAGTTTAAGCACTAAGTATACAATCGCCACCCACAGTTGAAGCATCTAAATCTAAACGCAAAACGAACACCTTCACCGGTCTTCGATCTATTTTAAATGAATCATTCACTCACCGGGTTCCTACTGTGGTAACTGTTGGTTAGGATTACGGGTTACTATCCATTTAAGAGATTTAAGTAATAAACCACGTAGGTGTGCATAATCAGCCTTTAATGTTCCCACTTCTGGGACGCAGGCCTCCTCTCGGTGAGAGAAAGTTCGCCGTAATCCACCACGCGGGCTCAGTGCGGGTTGGCGGATGTCACATGTCTTCGAATTTTTGGTTCTAGGACATGCCGGTTTCCTCACGATGTTTTCCTTCACCGTTTTGACCGGTAATAATAAAGATATATATATTATTATAAATGGCGGGTGTCATTTGTCACCTAGACCACTGGTAATGTCAGATAACATTACCGTGCCTAGACATAACAATGGATACGGAGAAATAGTCTTATCAGCTGTTCATGTTGTTAGACTTGGAATTGGAACTATGAAATGGAGGGGAAACCCCGCGAAGATGATGTAATTTGTTTATAGCTATAAGGTTCGAAGTGTTAAAGGAAGCGGTTATCGAAAGTAATGATTCTTGGAAGCTCAGAATTGCCTGTAACCATGTGCTGAAGAATCTTTGTAGCAATCTGTTGAGAGGATTTTGATAAGGCGACTACATGACCTAAAGCGCGGTCTTTGTCGGACTGCATAGAAAAGAAAGAGAAGCGCGATGACACAACGCTGGTAATTTATTGCAAAACATTTAGCAATAATCTATTAACAAAAAATCTATCGTTTGGACAAAAAATTAAAATACTAGTGCTTTAGTATGTTGCTTGTAGAAAAATCTGATAAAAATCACAATGATTGTATGTATATTAATATGGTTTTTATTGTAAAAAAGAAAGTTTTTAGAGGTATCTTCATGATTTTTTTCTATCGTATCAAATGATTTATATTATGTTTTCAACACACTATCTACCTAGCATATATCCTGAAGAATATCAAATATTTTTCTGATTTTGTTTACTGTAGTCGATCATATACTTTATTGTTTCTAAAAATTGTGTTTTTTGCGTTTAGGTCCTGTAAGCCCCTTAAGTAGACTTTGTCAAACGAATCGAAATGCATTACGAGTACTTACACATTGTGGCTTGTATTGTTATGTTTGTAATGATTATTGACGTTATATTTAATAAATTGGCTTTCACAGTGAGGAAAATATTATCTAGTTTAATTATTCAACGATTGCATTGTAATACAACGTGGTAATGCCGCCAGTCTCTTGGGTACATTACCAGTCGACAGCGATGCGGATGAATTTTTCGACGCTATATTTTAGTTTCTGTATAGTTTTAGTTAAGTTAGGATTAAATTTTATTATTTTTATTATTCAACTATTTTAGTATTGAAGAATATAATATATAATATATATATATATATTGTAATCAAAGAATCAGTATTGCCATACAACGTGGCAATGCTGCCAGCCTTTTGGGCACGTTTGCTGTTGACAGCGATGCGGACGAGTTTTTTGATGCCCTTTGTTTGTAAATGTTAAATATTTGTAAATATTTGAATGTGTAAATATTTTAAAATAACTTTAGAGCATAATTGTTACTAAGTAGTGTTAAATAAATAAAATTATTTTCAAAAAAAAAAAAAAAAAAACTATTTTAGTTCCATTTCTATACATCCATTACTTACACCTACCTGAACCTATACCTACTGAATGGTTGCAAGTTAAACCTACAGCGTCATAGTAACTGTTAATTTTACTACTTCATTCATCTGAATATTTATAATACTTTTTATGACTTTATTTACAAATAATTCGTAAACGATAAATTTTATGGGCCTCACACGAAATATTTTGACTATCGATTCCCACATGCAATATGTCGCCACGGCTATAAATAAAGTTAAATAATCCCAATACTAAATCGATCAACAGTACCCATAAAGTATTGTATAAACACACCTTTATTTTGATGCACCGTTGACAGTTTCTCGAAAACCAAATAACATTTGCAGTTGTCAAAATAATTTGAACATCGAATTTCAATTTTATGATCTGAGAATGATGAAACTTACGAAGAACTTTATCGACTGCAAATATAAGTTGGTAGTAAAGTATCGAGAGGGGATTATCCCTGCATATCGATAATAAAACGGAATTATATCGGTACTGATTTGAAGTAGGTCGTAGAATTAGCATGTTGGAGACAACATCTCGTTAAGTGCTTTGTGAATTATGGTAAGAGTGAGGTGAACGGCTGATTTTGAGGTGCTACGTCTGAACTCTAAGCATAACATTGATGTAGAGCTACTATTTGTCTGTACACTGGAACAGTTACATATCTCAGACAGGTCAGATAACTGAAAGGATTTGTATTCCAATCTTTGTTGATCCTCTTGGTTTGATTGAGTAGTGAATCTACTTTGGTTACAAAATTGATATCGATGGATTTATACTCGTAAGAGGTATTTAAACTATCCGTGTACTTGAAAAATTCGTGTCATATGTATCTAAAGTGCGATAATATCGAAAACGAAGCTGTTGTGGTTTCACTTTAGCCTACACTTGATGAATGAAAATTTAATATACTCACTTTTACTACAACAAATGTCAATACTTTCTAGTGTTATTTTAATTTCTTTTTTTGGAAATTTATCATTGGTAATCACAATTTAAGCCCAATTTAATTAAGGGCTGATTTTTCAATCATTTGATAACTTTATTCGAGGAATAATTTTGAAATTTTGACTGTTATTTCATACAAATACTGTCACGTCAATTTTCTTCCTCGAATAAAAGTTATCTGGCGATGGAATGACTTTCCATCGCCAGATAACCTAAAACTTAGAGAATTAAGAAAACGGAGAAAATTGAAAACTTAACTTTACTTGCTTTTACAGATACTTAATGCATAATGTAGTTGAAGAATATCAACAAGATGGTATAGAAAACGAAAATAAAGTTTAACAATTTGTCTTAAATCTTTAGCGTACCTGCTAATGACGTAAAGACTTGTCAATCTATGCGGCCGTTAAGCAGTAAGTTATGTCCATCTTGTCACGGAAAGGTCTCGCTGTAAATCAGATGATACAACCTTCGCAGCTTTTCGTCCATACAGTATGATGAACTGGTTACGTATGTGCGATTGTAAATTACGTACTTCACATTTGATGGAGAGTTTACTCGGTACGAAGAGTTATTCCTAAAAAGAAACATCTTTCAAATAAAATGTTAAAATTATTTGCTTATCATAACAATCTCATCTACGTGCAAGCATCGAACATCCATCAAATTCATCGCACGCTCTAAACGGCGCGCAAAACCAACATAGTTTTCACTTTGTAATTTATCGAATAAGGAATCAATGTTGCAGCTCTAACATCAAAGACGTGCATCGATACCAATACGGAATCGATTCAAATCGATTGATCAGCTCTCGATACACGTACAAAAACAATTTGCAAAACTGAGTTCAATTCGCGCCATCCCGTTGTAAAGCACACGAGACGGAATGACGAATTGTAAAAGGAAAGGCACGGTTTAAATCGTCGTTTAATGTGCAATTTGTATGACTGGTCGCTTTGAAATGAGCCAACACTTTGTGCGGATCCAACGGCGGAGTCAGCTCGCGTAAACTCTAGCCAACATAACTTTGCTGTTGCTAAACTGCGGTACTTACAAAATTGAATGATATGTTTGTCGTCATAAGATTAAAATTTTATTGATCTACGATGGTTTGCTGATAAAATCAAGTTGGTAATTTCACGTTGTTGGCGCCACTAGAGTCGCGAAGCGTTGCATGCAACGAGCGCTCATCGACGGTTAAACGGTTATAATCGAATGATCTTTATGACATGCAATGACACGAAATGACACGCGGATATTCGACATTGTTTCTTAATAAGCACTCCTGATAAATAGGCTATAAAGGTGACGTGAAGGAGTCTCGATGGGTTATAGGTTAGAGCTGGAGACGAAATACTTTGTCGTAGATGATTTGAAGTTTATGTTAGATGTTTTTGATTGATCAGTTAATATATACCACAGTAAAAGATTCTTGAATGTCCTGGGTTAGTTACTGACATTTACAGTCAGGGTAAATCATTATTAAACAAATTGACACCCTACGTCAATTTACCGTGTTAAAGCCAATTCATTCTACTGTAGATAGAGAATTGTATGTATGCGGGAATACAAGATGATATATGTCGCAGTACGATGGTTGAAGCCGTAATCATGTACTAAATCCATGATAACAGGGTACGTGTCAATGTTCCCTGCCATGATTTTGTCATTTATATACTGACTAGCTTCTTCCCACGACTTCGTCCGCGTGAAATTTCACCCCCCCCCCATTCACCCCCTTAGGGGGTGAATTTTGAAAAATCCTTTCTTAGTGCACCCCTAGACCTCATAAGGAACGTACGTGCCAAATTTGGAATCTCTAGACCCAGCGGTTTGGGCTGTGCGTTGATATGTCAGTCAGTCATTTCTTCTTTTATATATTTAGAAATATAGTTCGTTCTTTTTGCGACTTTATATTTGCCAATGTCCATTTCGTAAGACCTTCTATTTGAAGGGATTCTAACGAGCTAGTCGTTTAGTTTTATCTTAACAATCCGGTGTAATTGCTTCATCTAAAGCTAATGCGATAGTCGTGTCTCTAGTCGATATCCTAACTTTATTGACATTGCAGGTAGGTTCGTAGGTACACCTTAGTTTACGTTAAATTTATTTCATTGTTACTTACTTGTAATTGTAAGTAAGACATTCTCCTATATTATACCTCTTTAACTTAAGTGAGATCGTCTCGTCTTTACTTCTAAACTGAATGTACTAAAGCTTTACAAAAAATGTCCCTCCTTATCTTATGAAGATACAGTCGAACAAAGAGTTAAGTACCTATACATGCATTTTTTTTAATCTTTCCATTACACTGCCAATATTAGTTTTATTTGTGTGCGTTATAACTTCTTACGCTTAAGAAATACTTATAAATAAGAGCGATGTTATGTCTCGCTGACGGTGGCGTGTGTGTTGGATCATTTAGCTCCATTCAAAATGGTTGAGCTGAATGGTGCTGATCTATGCGTCATGTTCGTGAACGGGCGCCGTCAGTTGGGGCTGGTCATCACTTAGCTGCCTCGGCTTATTTTGAATTATTTTATTTTGGATTGTTGTTTTGTTACTATTTGCTGTACTCTGGACGCTTTTAACGCGTAAGTCTCTTTTTTTACATCGTTCTCACATATGATTATAAATTCAAAATAAATGATGTAACTAATATTTTTGTAAAAACATAATTTAAAAGAGTGTCCATGGAGTTTCTTGCCCGTTCTTCTCCATAGGTACCTACGCTTTGGAATGGGCAACTAGCTTCATTCTTTCTGACTGACCGACTTCTTGACAATTCAAAAGTGCCTGTAAATGGTTTAATTGAAATAAATGCTTTGAGTTTGAGTTAAAAATTTTACTACTGCGCTCACCAATCACCTTGTTCGACTGAGCATTATTGTTATCATTTATTTATTTATAAAGTATTTACAGTAGACTAATAAAAACTATGCCCTCCACAATGATTTCCACGGTTTGTCTGTGGGAACAGGTCATACAAATTTAAAGTATAGCTTGATGATGATAGACGAAAAGCAACCTTATGAGAAATCAAAATTATATTTGGACTAACTATTAAGTAGGTAAAGATTTTATATACAAAACCTTGAAAGATATAACCATCGCAAATATATTAAGTGTTAGTTTAGCTAAAAATTATTTCTATTCCAGTTTATTAACCGTTCCATGCTAAAATAGTGTTGTTAATAGAGTACCTAGTAATTTTCTGCAAAATTTACATCTACCTATAGGTACCTTTTTATGGTCGTTTCCTAGATCAAAAATGTCTTTAACCTATATAGGTAATAGTTTAACATATATTTCGTCTAAAACTATAGTGAGGATCTTTATCTACACGAATCTTTATCTACTTATGTTTAATAGAGGAAAGTTTGTGAGTTGGTCCGTATGAGGAGAAAATCTCTTAAACCGGATGTCTGGTAAGAAAAGCTTTAACATAAGCTTTAACTGGTTAGTAGTCTATGCTTTTTGGCTAAATAAATACTATATATTATTATAATGTGCTTATGACAAAAGAGTGGTGAGCAGTGACCGTTATTTGACTTAAAAAAAAAGGCTAATCATCATCTGCCTAGCCTTTTCTCAACTATGTTGAAGTCGGCTTCCAGTCTAACCGGATGCAGCTGAATACCAGTAACAAAAAAAGGCAAATCTTGAAAGAAAATGTACCAAAGCTTATGAACATGTAGGCTTAAATACCTCAATAGATGAAGGGATAGTAGTGTACAAGCCATTGTTTATTTACTGCAATAGTATGAATCAGCTTAGTACGAAAGCGACCTACGAATGCCTACGATGTAGATTGTGGCTTATACCCATGGAAGCATAATGCATGGATGCGCTTATTATGAGATCCTTATCTAGCATCTAATTTAATCAAGTAAAAAAAGTTAGCCTTGCTCTACAAACCTAGGTAGATGCCCTGACACGAGCGTAATGACGATACTGCCTGACCTGAACAAATACAAATTACTTAAAGACTCCTAATTCCCTACATTAATAAACTAAGCACACATTCATACGGTATTTAGATCATCTGCAAACTGAGCTATTGAGCGGAGCGTGCCGACTTGTGGTGGTCCAATATTGACACGGCAATCGACGCGACCAGTCGCATACATATTGCGATAATGCCGCGTCCGTCTAGCCGCCGCGACGCTTTATTTGCTCGTCCGCACGTGTGTAGAATGCCTTATTTTTTATTTAATGGATTTATTCGTTAGTTGGTTTATTGACTGTAAATGTCGATTGTTGGTTTTTTTGTAATGGCATCGCCATTTTAAGCCAACTGTAGCGTTAATGATCACTCTTTCGTCTCGTCTATTACCAGTATATGACAGTTCTCATCACTGTCAGTCATGTTCACAAGTCACTCGTCAGTCGTCAAGCGTAATGCTAACTACGAGAAGATTGACCAAGTTGTCCGTGACGTGTCGACGCTAATGACGCGATTTGTCCGTGTCCGATAAGACAGACGAGGCGCAAATTGTCCGCAAAATACGCGTTTTACGACACGATACACCTCAGGAATTTGGAATACGGTTACCACGATTTAAAATTGCAGAAATCTACATAGTAATTTGAAAATTATAATAATTAGCTACCTGCCGATATCTATTTTAGAAAACATTATACCAATAACAATACTGTCATAAACTTTCAGCTGCAACTTTCATAAATACTCACTTTTCCACCCAGGAATTGCTAATGACTTCTAAAAAGAGAAAGGCACAAATGATTTAGATGATAATACGTAATTACACAATAACCATAATCTAGTATTGCGGGTAATGAGTAGGTAAACAGAATAAAATCCACTGTTTATACAAGATTGCTTCCTCACAAGTTAACAGTTTTATTGGCAATTAAATATCAGACAACGTCAACTTTGCCTAATGCGACTATTTGAGCTAAGGTTGACAAGTTCAATGGAAATACACACGAAAAGGTCCCTAGTAAAAATTAATAGGGGGGGGCATAGAATAAAAAATTAACGCTTGGTTGACGATTTTCAGAAAAAAAAAATCATTAGAGTGTCGCGTCTGAGAAAAGAGCCGCTGCTTTTAATTAAAGATTTAGTACTCTAAACCAATAACTATGATAGAAGAAATTAAATAAGTTTGATGATTATAATATACTAGCTTCTTCCCGCGACTTCGTCCGCGTGAAATTTCAGCCCCCCCATTCACCCCCTTAGGGGATGAATTTTGAAAAATCCTTTCTTAGTGCACCCCTAGACCTCATAAGGAACGTACGTGCCAAATTTGGAATCTCTAGACCCAGCGGTTTGGGCTGTGCGTTGATATGTCAGTCAGTCAGTTCTCCTTTTATATAAGTATATAGATAACTTACATGGTTTGCCAGCCCTAGAAGTGGCGTTAGCATGAAAATCGTCCTAGACAATAAAGTGGCAAGGTTTAGTAGTCACAGAGGGCGCCGACGCGCCGGCAACCGAGTATCCTAATATATGGATAATTACAGAATTATTACATGTATATTAACATAAAGCAGATAAAAGCAACACTTTAACATAACGAACTTTACCTGCAGATAGATTTAAGATTCAATAAATTCTCGAATTCTATAGTTTCTACCATTTTGTATTTTCCATGCCTTTGAATTTATCTTCCTTATTTTCTGTTACTGTCTTGAATGAATATTAATTATTGTTTTTTTTTCTTTTCAGATTAAATCAAAGCTGAAATGAAGGAAAGGATAGGTATGTAAGTATTTACACTTACGCTATGGCAACAATGATTTCACAAATTCTATGTTTTAATTCATCATCTTTGTCTAATATAATTATGTATATAGGTTAATTAGGATCAACGATCTGGTTTATTTTGCAATGAACGGTCTTTTGCTTTTGGCAAGCCAATTAGGGCCTTAGCAATTAATATATTTTGTTTGCTTTTCTTCAATTTTACGTGAAACTTCTGCCACCTGATCTGTGCAACCTTTTGGAAAACGTCGCTTTCCTGCTTTGAATGTATCATTAAACAAGTGCAATTTACAAATGAGTTTATTAGGTACTAGTCATTAAGAAATGCTAATCGACGATGATAAACTAGAAAGAGGGAAATAAAATTGTTTATCTGGTAAAGCTATTAGCTGGATCGAAAACATCGCCATTAACTTGAAATATATTATTAACTTTTGACTTTTTTCTGACCTTTACTCTCGAATTTTGTACCGCATTCGTCAATGTCGCTTTTACTAGGGCAAAACCTTAACGTTATTGAAAAGGTACTCAAATGAGTGCCCCTTGTTTTTTAGCTGGATCATAGTTATGTAGTTCATAATATATTTTATGTAATATGGGGACAGTATTCGTCGCATTTTTTTCTTATCTGTTTTTTATATAATTATTATTTAATTCACTATTTTACATGAAAGGGTTCTCAAGAAATAAGGCACACGTGATAACATTTTCAGCCGAATTACCTCATAATAATATACTACTGTCTGCCAGACGGTTTAAAAGTGCTATTTTCTTCGCCAGACATCATTGATATGTTATTTATTTCGGTTAATTACCGACGCGGGTGTCCCCTACCAGCGTGCAATGACAAACGCTTTTCTTTGATCATGGGTGATTCGGGTGATATATGCACGATGTTAGTAGTTAGGATATAATTAGGTATAAAATTCGTTTATTACATAAGAATGGCGAAGGATGGTAGATGGATGTTTGGGTTGATTCCGTATATATTGATCCGAAATTTTGAAATACCGTTTACCGATTCGATATATTATATATAGAAATAAATATGTTCTAATTTGCTTATGACGTCGGGTAGAAATCATCTAAGACGTGAACTAGACCAGTTCCCCCTTAACTATAAATAAGACTTCAATTCAAAGCTTAGCTCAACTGAAACAAAGAATAGAGAAGATATAGGTACCATAATTTACAAATTATAACAGTCCATTGTAGAGTATTGTCCTACTCCTCCAATGGAAATAAATATCTCGCTCTACTTCAAGTTTCATCTTTGTCCGTTAATATCAACTACACTGACTTCTCCGCCTTTCGCAACTAGGTGATAGACTAGTCTATACTGCGTGTTTACATCAGGCGAGCTACAAAAATAGAATTCTTCAAACTTCTTCATTGAAAATTAAGTGGTCATTATTCTACGGCGTAAGTGTTTTTAAATACGTTGACGAACTATAAAAGCTACAAAATATTTGTTTGCGGTCTCGTTTGTACGCGAGACGCTCGTTAAAATTTTACATTTCCACATAACTATAGACCGGTACTGTGATGAAATTAGTTCGAATATTTACTTCTGTCTCACGCAATTACTCTGTTTTTACAAACTTATTTTACATTGGAACACCAATTATTACCCAGCGATACCATACGACAAATGAAGCTACAAGTTTTATTATTTGAGTTGAATTTGATATATCCCTCTATAATTAACAGTTAGCAACGATTGGCGAACTGATTGTAAATGTCATCATCATCATCTCCTCTCATATCCTAGCCTTCTCCCAACTATGTTGGGGTCGGCTTCCAGTCTAACCGGATGCAGCTGAATACCAGTATTTTATATGGAGTGACTGCCTGCCTGAGCTCCACAACCCAGTTACTGGGTAATACAATAACCCCTTGGTAAAACTGGTTTTCAGAATTTCGGGTTTCTGACTAAGTATCCGTAACGAATGTCAAAGATCAGAAAATGACAGCCGGGATCAACGGCTCAACGTGCTTTCCGAGGCACGGAGGGGTTTTGATATGTAATAGATGGTCGCCCATCCAGGGGCCGACCTCGGCAAACGTGACTTAACATTCAACCGCCCCGAGCGGCTGTTATTATTTAGCCACAAGCCCTTGCCGATAACACGAGCGATTGTAAAATATGTGACAAAGCATAATTTAACGCAGATGATAATAATGATGCTACAGAAAGCATTAGAATCCAAGATTCTAATAAAGTCTGTTAATCTCGGATAGTCTAATAATGGGATAAGCAGTTAAAACTAAAGACTACCCTCAACAAATTCCTTCGTCAGTCGATTACTAACTAATGCCTACTTTATAAACTCAGCTTGGTGAAATAAGTGGCTTCAGGCTGGCTCGTTATGCTCCCACAGTCACTGATTTACTAGTATTGAACGATGGCCAAGAGAAAGGGTTACAATCTGAGAAGTGAGTGGATAGGATTATCGAAGTATTTGAAGAACAGCATAAAGATGAACTTAAGACACTTAATGATACCGATGTAGAGGCAAATGTAATAAGTGTAGTAGGTTCTAATATAAAAAGGAAATAATTAAACAAAATTTAATTTAATAAACAAGTTGTTGAACTTAAGTATTAAACATTATTTGGGTCTATACTAAGACTTGCACATAAGTCAATTCATGTCAATGCAAAATAAGAAAATAAAACATGTTTTAATGTTTGTAAAGACGAAATATACCTATGACCTATGTAACAAAATTAATCACGAGTTGTGGTCAAATAGAATAACATCATTTTTGTAAACACTGTTGTAACAACCTTTGTAGTAACCTTGAAAAATCAATCAATCAAAGTTTAAGTAAAGGTATTGTCCCCATAAAACTAGAAAATTGACACACTTTTCATAGAACACTACTGTCTCCAGAGACGTCTATTTCGTGGTCACCACACAAAAACATTCGAAAAGCATTCTCTTCTCAATCCTATATTAACCGCACTTCAATAAAGTGTTCCTACGAACATTTTTGGAAAATCTCAATAAAGATTGACATTCTTAAAGACTCTTAATTTATACGGTCTTATGGTTTTAGAAATAAAGTTGAAGATTGTGTGGCAGAGAATTAAATAGTGAAACGAATTGTGTCAAAGGATCGTTTGGGTGTCGTTTGTCTCTGTCTAAATTGATTTGATGGCCGTTGATAGACATTGATAACTTCTAAATGACTTTATTTTTGGTTTGAAAGCTTCTGTTAGTGCTAGGGCAACATTAAGATTCCTTTCTTTTCCAGGATTATTACCTATTAAAATAGTTGTAAATAATCAGTATATTTGAAGGTAAATATTATCATGAGAAATTCTGGAAAAAAAGGTGAACTCTTGACGTAAAAAATAATATTCGAATTCCTGTCCAATACATCTTATGTAATTGGGAAAAAAGAAGAATATACATAAACGGAAAAGAGATATGAAGTGAAGATTTATAGATAAATCATCTGAACACAATAAAAATTAAGCATAGGTAACAAAAAAGAGCGTAGCTACACTGTCTAACACGAGAACACAAAAATCTTGGAAAGCTTTCAATCAAAGATGTAAAACCGCCCTTTATTTGACCTACGTCTAGTAAGAAAACATCATTATTAAAACGCTATTAATATTCAAATTATTATTAGAACTTACTACAAAAACCCGTCTTTTATTCACAAAAATCAATTCATTTATTAATGAATAAGAAATAAAATATCTTAATAACTACAGAAATGTCACGATATAAATAGCTGGTAGTCTACTTAATTAAGTTAATTATTGTATTGTAGAGGAAAATACCGTCGTGTGGATCCTGTTTGGTGAATTTGAATATGTAATAAAGTTTATCACGAGGTCCGTTCATTCATAATGACCACACTTGGCGCCGCGTGTTACGTAGTGAGTGGGGTGCAAGTGACGGAGATTTAGAACAATTCAAAATAATTTGTTTGTGTAAATTGTAGTCAGACAAAATATGTTGTTATTATAATATATCTCACACAATCAATCAATAAACTCAGTCTATGTGTGCATACCTACACACGAGCGGCACGTTTCAACGGCAGAGGCACTACAGCTGTCGACACTCGGCGACGACCGCCGTAAACGCGTCCGGGCTGCCGTTGACGCTTGCCGCTCGTGTGTATGTACACGAATGAGGTCTCAGACGACACGACAAAATGTTGGTCTAATCCAATACAGCCGTACGTGTGGTCTAATGTTAGAATATTGGTATTTCCCAGTTATTTGATTGTGGAGAGATTGCAGATATTCTATGTCCTATATTGATAGGCCAGCTGCATCTGGATGAAGAGGTAATCGACCCCGAATTATGTAGTTGGAGAAAGGCTAGATAGATGATTTTATTGAATGTCTACAGTCTACACATTCGACCTACTTTATGATTATGAATTAGCGCATGACTAGTTGACGGGTATAAAGAGAGATTTCAAGAATTTGTCTAGACTACAATTTTATCGTGACGATGGAGATTTTAATAGATTGTTTCTGATGTACGTACGACCTACGCAAGTCGTAAAGAAACAGCTAAGATTTACTACTGTGCTTGCAGACTTGCTATAGCCAGTAATTTTTCATAGTAGCTGACTTGGGAACATGTGTATGTACAATTTATTTGTCCTCTTCATCTCAGCTATTGTTGTCCTGAGTATTTCCACAGGATATTATTTCCACTTTCATTTTCAGCAGAAGGGAACATCTAAGTTCGACAGAGTTTATAATTTTAAAGTTGATAGGTCTACTTACGTCTTTGTTCTGGGTTTCCTACTTAGTTACGTATTCACATGGAGCTTTTACTTATGAGCTTCTTCTTCTTAGCGTGTCGATGGCAATATATACTGAATCATCAGCTCTTGTAGCGTGCAGACAGCGGGATTAGGAGACTAATGGTCTCATTGCAATAATTTACTTGAATCTCAATGAAATAAGAAAGATGCGTATGGTTTTAAATCTTTATAAAAATAAAACAAGGGCTGTTTTCCGCTAGCAATAAGACTAAACCTCAACCTAAGAAAAATAACTAAAACACTAATGAATCTAGACGACCGCTCGTAATCAGATTTGAGATAACATCGGGTCATCTCAACGATAAGCCTTTCTAAATATATGCACATACAAACATTTCACTTTGCATTCGTTTGAATATCATTTGTTAATATATTAAACTACCAAAATGTAGAACATAAGAAATAACCATCTTGACATTGTTCTACATGATCATCAACTTGTATAGTATCCCACGTCTCTCATGTATTCTTTTACATAATGATCTAATTTGAATTAACATTTTATTGGACATTGAATTTTATTTTAGCATTCGCCAAATAAATAATATGTTTTCTAATACAAATTAGTAGCAAAGTGAAACCATTTATTTAAATAAAACCAATTTGAATTTGAATGTTTGAATTGTCAAGGAGTCGGGCCGCCCATTCCAAAGCGTAGTAGGTACCTATGACGAAGAATTTTAATAAATAAAAAATATTACAAAATGTTGGATACAGCAAAATATTAGCTAATGAAGAATTATGTTTTGTGCAAACCCGTAAAATTATCTAAAAGTCCCAATAGCCCATCTATTTCGATCGATACAGTCGGAAACAAATTATCTTCTACTAAACAGCTTGCTAAATATTGCTTAAGCAACAAAGTTTTTAATATTATCACATTTCAAAGACCTATATTAGTACCAAACATAAGTTTTAGTAGAATATATCAATTCAAATGGTCTATTAACATGGTCTATCCTCATATATTGTTCCATTATTACTTACTCCAGTTTCATTCTTATGTTTATTAGAGTAATTTCGACGTAACGCCTACTCAACAATTATTTTTAAACCGTATACATAATTATGTAAAATAAATTTTACCTTCATGCGCTTACAATTTATTATTATTCTTGACCTCAAAGCTATAAATTCGGATGTTCTAACCGTTTTCTTTGGATATACGTTTCTGCTGTGGGAATCTTCCCAGAATCGTATAAAAAAAAACAATAAAAATAATAAAGATCTAATCTATTTTTGCATTATAATACAAAAATACATTAGATTTATTTTAATATTATTTATTATATTGTAATATTATTTTGTTAGATTGAAAGTTCTTTTTATTGTTTGTATGTTTCTTCTTTTTTTCCTCGTACAGGAAAAATTAACAAGTTTTTTAACATTCTGTGTTCTTATATATTGGTAGTTGGATAAATTGACGCTGTTTTATAAGCATCTTTAAACCTAATATGTCATCAACTATCGATACTAATTACACATTGGCAGATGATACGAGTATTAATGTTAAAATTGCTCTCCTGTGAGAGCAATCCTCATCTTGTGAAAGGATCGATGTGTTCTGTAACAAATTGATCCTTTTCACCAAAACTATATCATATTATACTCTTCGTAATGATACTTTGTCAGCATCTTCATTTTTATTAGCTTCTGCGACATCGTCTCTTTCATGTATAGCCGTTTATTACCCAAGTAAATGGTTTTGTTTATCGCCAGTGCTTGTTTGACTTCTCTATCAGCTACCTCTTCTTTTATTTCTTTACCGCCAATTTAGATTTTATGCTCAACTGTTTTATTGATTTTGTGATGCGGTAAATATAACATCGTCAAACGGAAGACTAAAATATTCGATGGCTATAGGACCACGGGGGTCACCATTAAATGCTTCCCCACTGATAATATTATCGGCAAGCCAACTGTTTACTTCCCACGGATTTGCTAAGCCGTTTTAATTTTTTAACATAACATTACTTTTTACAGTAACAGTGTTGTTTTTGGATTCGTGTATTTTGTAATGGATTATCTAACAATTTACAAATAGTTTATGCCTTCTATGTGCAGAATAAATTCATGCGGTATTAGATTCTAGGTTAAGATGACATCTGGCCCTAGAGGAACTTTAAAATAATTACTTTCAGTATCTCATTAATAACTTAAGTGGAGATGCTGATTAGTAAGATGCAAACAATTACCAGATACTCCAGCAAAACTTTAATTGCAAAACATTAAACAATGTTCATTGCGCAGGCGCGGCGGATACACAAGATAGTATAAATAATGAACTTGTTTATATTTATTGCATCGTTAATAACGAACTTGATGAATTTAATTAGATGCTAAATGTTACCACTGGTTACATAAATATTGTGAGCTTTGAGCCAAATGAGTAATAAAATTGTCTAACACACCTTATTGCGATGCTTCTAACTTATAGACTACTCCCTGAATGCAGGAAACGTCATAATATTAGCCCGTTAATGTCCGCTTCTGAATGGACCTTCTCTATTTATCGCCACAGTCAATCCAGGGAAAACCTTCTCGTAATAACTACGTTGGCAAATGCAAAACCGAAGTTGAGAGGTAGTTTTACCGACCACACAGCGTATAATGAGTTCACAAATCAATACGAAAAAAAAGAAGACATAAATTTAGGTGGTCAAGTTCAAAAATAGAATAATAATACATACGTCAAGATCAAACCCTAAATATACATAAAGACTCGAAGCAAGCATTGAAATAATGGAGGACCATCCAAAGTTGAAACAAAAGCAATAAGACAATGCTGATCGATAGCCCGGACGTGCGGAGATGTATTTACCTTCACAAAACGAACAATCGCTAAACAAGAGCGCAGTTAAAAGTTTAACAAACACCGATCTTGGTAGTTACATGCTCATAAATTTCGCGAGAATAATCGATACCGATTGAGATATCAGACTTTTTGGCGATTGTCTCCTCCAGTGCAATCAAAAGGATGCCTTCTTTAATTCCATAAAAATTAGATTCATTATCCTTTGGACTTGCTTATTTAAATTCATCATTTTGGGATCCTTTATCACTCGCCGGTATTCCAATTTAAGAATCTTTATGATCAATTTCGAATTCTGAGTCCTTACTTTAAGGTTTCTTTTTGTAATTGGCATGTACATTCTAATTTTCTTTTGCTGTATACGCAAGGCGGTCTCACACGTCGTGGTCGCGAAGGATTTCGGTAATCATAAATTGAGGAGTACTAATAGTCAGTTTGTGGATAGCCTAAGGGTCTGAAGTGAATGAACTCAGGCTGATGTTACAAAACGTTTTGCACTCTGCTGAATGGTTAAAAATTCAACATTCGCTTTCTTTTGAAGTAAGTTGAATGGCGAGTTATTATCGACGATTATTCTTTATTCCAATATGTTCTGACTTTTGAAGTTTAAATAATAAGGAAGTATTTACTGAAGATGGTTATGAAGTTATGAGTAGGTACTACGGACGCTGTAATTGTGCCCAAAATTCTTTTGGACTAATTGTTGATATTTTTTTTTAAATAAGTTGAGAGGATTGATGAGAAGTTTGGGAATAAGTCAAAATAATCAGACGATTTCATTTATTTGCGTAAAAAACCCATGCCCAAGAAATAAACGGATAAAGACAATGACACTTAAAATAACGTAATTATTGTTATTAATTTACGACCACACTCGATAAATTATTCAAAACTACTCGACAAGAGTGTTATAACAATTATTGTTTATAGTTTTAATCATAATAAACAGACATTATTGAGCATAATAACAGCAATCATATCCTTTAGCTGTCAGTTAGGATTATTGAGAAGCGTATTACAAATGTTAGGCACTCCATGTAGGCGACCATAAATACCCAAGACCGTGTACAGAATCAATTGACCTCATTAAACTTTATTACCAAACTAACACGCCATTAAAAATCTATGTAATTAATTATTTAAGTATGTCGGTTCATTGACATTTTATATCAAAGTTCCAATTTGTACAAACGCCCAGTTTAACCGAATTTATCTATGTCATAAAATTGTCGTAAAACTTGATACTAGCAAAGACAGGCATTTCACTATGATAAAAAAATCTGTTTTACTAGCTTTTTAGTCGATGACGCTTGAGTTATATTAACTACGGGCCGGATTCGCTCTTCTGCCCTATTTTCAACCGTTGGGAATTAACTGCTTTTGTTTTTTTTACACTTTATCCTTTTCTTAGTCCATGTAGATTAGGATACAACTTCAATCATGGTGTTTTGTGAATTATATGTTTAATGATTATGTAACAAAAAGCTTAACGAGTCGTTAAGATGTGAGAACACTATTCGAAGAGACTTATAATTACCTACTATGTCCTGTGTTTTGTAGACATTCTTAGATCGTGTTTCTTGTAAACTTCCTCTTGATGCCCAATTTAAACGAAATCAAACAATTTCGTGTTTGTGAGTTTGCGCCAAAGTCGGGGGCGTTTTCTAAAAACTTTTAACCCCTTGAGTAAATCAAGGTGGAGGTTATGATGTTAAATTTAAGAAGGTAGGAAGTAATAGGTATAGTAGATTAGGAATATGTATTATCAAATCTTTTCTTTCATCTATTATCTCTATTAAATGTAATAAATATGAAGTGTGTGTCGTCTCATCATTCCAACGAGTTATAAAACCCATAAAATACAGCAGCCGTAAGAATCGTAAAAATGACTCATAAATGCAAACAAACACATATTTTTGTGTGTATCTCAATGAATAATAATCATGAGTATTATTCATAAAACGCCGCCAACTACGAGCATTTTATGATTCCCTATTAGGTATTATATAGCAGATTCTTTCAGATGTCGTCTTAGATTATGGCCCGAAATGTTATTTTAAAAAGCGATTAGAGTTTTAATTTACACGATATATAAATTTTTTGAATATACAATAACGTCAATATATATTTTTGTGGTATTATGTTACAATTCATGGCGCCGAATGGACCAGTTTTGTGTTTTAAATCATGTGATACGGAAGAATGAGGAAAATCGTGATGAAAGTTTTGATTATGAATGTCGATGGCTATAAGAGTAGGAGAAGATCAAGGAAACGATGGATGGACTGTGTGAATGATGATATATTTAGAAAGGGGCTGACTATATTAAGATGACGATTAATAGGGAAGTATGGAAGAAAAATACATGTTTCGACGACCCCAAATTAATTGGGATAAGGGCAGGAGAACGATGAAGCCAGTTAGCTACTTAAATACTGCCAGACCCATAATCTAAAATAGTAAGTAATAGTGTATTAGGTGCTGATCCGAAATCTATAAGTAGGTGCTGAAGGCAATGTGCTTCTAGCAGTACTAGGGCAATAGATCAGAGTCAATTAAACTGAAAGAGAAGATCAGTCAGACACTCCAACAAAAAGAGCCACGATATAAATTCTGTTACAAGACTTAAGTTGACTCACTTATTATTCTTCAAGCCAAACGAAACCTGGAAGTAGGCTGCGGATCAAGAAGTGTGCTTTACTAAACCGCATTAAAGTATTAAGTCCAGGGTTTATCTCGTATAATTAGATTAGCTTAGATCAACTGGATCATTTGGGTTATCATTGTTGTTAGATTAGCTGTCACTTATGCTTTATTCGAGTTTTAGATCTAACACGCTGTTGCCGCATGAATTTTTTTCTTCCATAGTCAGTCCCTTGTTATGCGGGATCATCAGATTCTTTGCTGAAATGGTTCTGAACTTCGTCAAGGTTTTTTGATAATCTATAAAGTTATTCATATTAGTCAAGTGGTGGTTTTGAGCACTGCTATTTATAAATGGATTAGCCTTAGAACATTTTACATTGTCCAAACTAAAGAGTATACTTTTTTGTGATTACCAATGATATTAGTTTACTCTTTTATTCATGATGCAGAAATTACAATTATACGCTTTTTCCTATCACTCACAATAACTTTTAAAAGAATTTTGAAATAAAGACATCTTCTAATTGTTATTCGAGGAATATGCTCAGATTATTACCATTCAAAACATCGCAATTAACTTATGTAATTTTTACCGTTATAACTAGGCATTATAAAATATTATGACTGAAACAACAATATAGTCAACACATAAAATAAAATGCAAAATATGTAACACAAACCAAAATGTTATGAGTACCACACACTTATGTTTTCGTAGATAATCCACAAATACCACAAAAGCTTGCAGACGACAACAAAACAGGAGTCAAAACTAAGAAATAACAATAAAATATGTGATTTACAGTAATACGTGACGCCTGTGTCAGTCACCTCGTTGGATTGTCGTAAAAATCTTTATTTTTACCCTATACTATTGTGTCCGCGGGAGAATCAGAGATAACAGAGTCAGATATAAATGAACTGCTAGCAGACGATGTAGGTATCGGGGAGTACAGACTTACTGATACTTCTATATTAATAAATGATTAATGTTTTTAATCTGGAGAATACGCTGAGGTGGATTTGATAAATGATTTTATTGCAGAGAGTTGCTCCCAAGGAACAACTATTTGGTCTCTAGATGAGGCTACAAAATTGAATGTTAGGAATGGCACATCTTGGGCGATACGCTATTAAGCTATTCTCGTATTGTGTTTTTAAGGAAAAATCTAACTTTGACGGTGCTTCGAAAGCATCTATTCAATGAAATCCAACACTTTAGCACCTACTGTATGAATCGACACGGCAGACTGGAAGAAGTTAATTTGTTGCAAACAAGTCGTTAGAGCTATTCCCAATCCTTCCGTACTTGGTCAATAAACAGTTGACTATTCTAGTTGACGTAAAGATCTAGGTAGGTACTCGTAAAGGCTAGATGTCGAACAAATACCAGGACAATTTCATGTCCAAGGCGCAGGCGCCACATAGCCGCAGATACTCCATTTTCATATGATTATCTCGTTTGTGATTTTATGTGGCAAGGCTTAGACGATCTGTTTACGGCTGTGGCAGTGCGGAAGTGGTTATCTGATGGCTTTGGCTGGTTTGTTCAGTTCTCAGGTGGTACAAAGTTGGAGTTCATTTAATTGGGCAGTTGTATTCCGTTAAATTAAGAAATGTGTTGTTTTTAATTACGTGTATAGGTGGCGTTTTAATGTTGAAAGTCACGAGACAAGATGGTAGAATAAAGCAGCCATTCATGCTCCATATGTTATAATATGATACCTTCTATACCTTCCATAATTCAAGAGCCTGTATGATTTGACATACTGAGAGTATTCGTCGGATGGCATAATAATAGTACATAATGGTCAACCAAACATTACTTACAAAATTAGTTCGAAAATCCCACATATATATTTATCGTTCGTTCAAGGATCAAATATTTTTCAATCAAAAATATTCTTATTCGCACGCCCATCAAAATAACACAAGATCCACTTCGTAAAACTTTTACGATTGAATTCCGGATGATTTACACATTGAAAGCATTTCCTTAGATCGTCCGGTTTTTTGATAGATTGGATACTATAAAAGGTCGTGTTGGGACAACTTTATGGCTGCGTGGTGACGTTCCTGACGCGCAGTGTGAGAAAAATCGAGATTTACCATTGACCAACGCTTTACGATATTTTAATAGGCGAATTCTTGCCATAATTGAAAATGTTCCGTTTGCTTTGTTTTGCTGGAAGTAATTTTGCAGTTATGTATGGGAAAATGTTGTATTTTAATGTCGAAGAACAACGGCTAAGAAGTGTAATGGAAGGTTGACGTTGAATATGCTTGTAATGGACTTGAATGGATCCCAAAAGAACTGTGTTCCAAAAATCGACATGTCATATCAAATTGCAAATTTTTTGCGAAAATCATATCCATGAAAAACTTTTGGGGTAAAAGAGGTCCTAAACTATTATTTAGTAAAGTTTTTTTTAAAGAGACTTTAACGCTATCTATAATTTGATAACTTTAAACCTCCTGCTGATTAGATTGGTATAGAATTTGGATCATCAAACTTTCCTCTCAATGGCGATGGCGGTCAAACTACATTCAAATACCGAAGCGTGACGTGGGCTTTGTTTAAAGCAGCTATAACATTCAACAGCCTGTTGCCACCCAACCTTTTGTCCAATGTTTTATCAGAAGTAGGTAGGTAGATCATACATTTACATACCAAATGTCCGTCTAGCCCAACCGTGCGCGTTTACGATGCGGATTATACGAAACATTGACCACAATTTGTAAGATTTGTCAAATAAAGACATAAACCCAATAAATATTTATTGATAACTATGTAAGTAATCTGTCGCCCAATCAGCTTCGGTCGTTCGACGGCAAACGAAATTTTAGTGGCCCGGGGCCGTTAAAATGTCACTGTTGCATATGGTCATTGGTTTATGATTCCGGTGACATTTTTGTTTCCAAAACCTCTTAAGAATTTTATGAGAATATCGATAAGCTTAATAATACGAATGTGCGTCAAAGAAGGCAAAAGCAAAAGACGAAAGGATGTCGGACAAAAATTTTATTGTATTTTAATTGGTGATCTATATGTTAATCTGTCGATATGGTCGCCAAATTGATACCTACGATGTGAATGAATATAGGAATTTTTAATTTTACGATCTTATTTCTTTATTTGTAGCGCCACAGAGCCCCAATAATCCAGCCAAATGGAAACTAGTTTATAGAAACCCATCCATTGCACATTTCTTACGCAAAGAAATTATTTTTTGTTGTTATAGTCAAGCAATGGACACGTTCCATTGATATTGACCAGCCATATGTAGTGAAACCGTGAGTGAAACCGTTTCCTAATTGTTTTTTTTTCTTTCAAATATTTTATTATTTATTGACATATTGTACGATCCGTAACGGATTGTATTGTTATTGAAAGTCATTATTAATTAAATGCATGGCTCACGCCTTCAACCATACTTGGATAGACTCAAATCAATTTCTATGTCACGGTGTGTGTTTGTTTTTGGCTAGACTTGAAGCTACAATCAACATTTAGATACAAAAACATTTTGCCAGTTTTGTTTAGCATAAGTGGGCCGTAATCCACCACGCGGGCCCACTGCGGGTTGGTAGATGTCACACGTCTTCGAATTTTTGGTTCTAGGACATGCCGGTTTCCTCACGATGTTTTCCTACACCGTTTTTTGAGAGCATTGGCGATGAAACAATTTACACAAAGTAAAGTCTCTGTCTGGGTTCGAACCTACGACCTACAACTCGTTAGTCCCGGCTGTTACCATTGGGCCTCCACTGCTCTCAGTTTTGTTTAAGTCCTATGTAATAGCAGGCGAGCCTATTGTCATTTAGATTATTTTTTTCTTTATTTACACATAACATCACGTCTGTAATCCTTGAAGGGTAAGGCAGAGGTGTACCTATAGAACACCCACATTATAGGCTCACCCCCTATTACATGGGACTTAAACATAACTGGTTTAATGTGAGTGTGGGTTTTTCTTTTAATGACATATTATAAGTACCTACAAAGAATTTTAATTTGGAGGTAACCTTTCTATTATAAATAAACAATATTCCAAGTTCACCAGACGTCTCATTAACAGTCGACCACCGTAGTAAAGTTTATGCGCTTGCGATCCAGTAGTGAACGGATAGTATAGTAGAGCCACCAAAGAGTACGCGCTACCAAAGAGTACGCAGTGCGTTTATTAGATGTATTTTATTATGAAATAGCAACACTACTGTCACCTGTCAGTGGCACATGTTATGTCAAAGTGTTGGACAACTATTCACATCGCTGAGGTATTTATTTTGAATTTTATAGCTAAAAATAGATTTTCGGAGTGTTTGATCTTAATTTTTATCATTTTTAAACTTGTTTTGTAAGATTTGCTATTGATTTGAATACAAAAACTGTTATTATTCTAGAAACTTGTCTTCCAAACTTTGTTTATTATGAGAGATTATGTCGCCATTACACTTGTTGTCGATAATTTTGAGGTTTATGAAAAAATACACTTATTAGGTAAGAGTACGCACCCAAAGAGTACGCATGCGTACTCTTAGCTTGTATGAAGCAAATGTGAACAGCATGTTTTTATTTTGAGATTTTATACAATATTTTTTCACAGGACTGCCAAGAGATGGGTAAATACAAAAGAAAATCTAACAGAAAATTGGTATTTACAGAGGAAATCCTAAAAGAATCTCTTGCTCCGGACCAGATGACTTCAGTTCGCTCTCTTGCGCACTCTTAGCTTGTATGAAGGGTTGTCACTGCGTACTCTTTGCAACAGAGCACCCTAAGAGTGCGCACGGGACGAGTATTATGTTTGAGACTATTTAAAATTATTTGAGACTGGTTACCTTAGATTAAAGTTTAAAATTGTATTCCTGAATGACCAAAGCTTAAAATTAATAAGAAGTACAAAGTGTAATTTTTAAGTTGATTTTTTAATAAATAAAAGTTTATAAAATGCGCACTCTTTGGTGGCTCTACCTACGCACTTACTCCGTGATTCATGGCTCGCGTAAAAATCGCATGTATTGCGGCTATGTTAACATCGCTGTACACCAACACGGAACCAAGAAAATATGTTTTTTTGTTTACTACAAAATTACGAATTTTTTTTCAATAGCAGATTCTACTAACTCAAATATTTGAGGGCCTAACAATCTTTGGAACATCTTTGGAACGAGTACTGCATAATCAGTCTATAAAGTTCGCACTGCCGGGACACAGGCCTCTTTTCTGTGAGAGGGAGAGGGAGTGGGCCATAATCCACCACGTGGGCCCAGTGCGGGTTGGCGGATGTCACATGTCTTCGAATTTTTGGTTCTAGGACATGCCGGTTTCCTCATGATGCTCCCCTTCACCATTTTGAAGGCAGTGGTGATGAAATAATTTACCCAAAGTAAAGTGCCTGCTTGGGCTCGAACTCACGCCCTACAACTTGTTAGTCGCGATCGTAACCACTGCGCTACCGCTGCTTCACTGGGCCACCACTGCTCTGGAGGACTGAAATGGATCAATTGAAGGAAAAAACGTGTAAAGACAATTATAAGCAGCGGAAAAATAATTGATTGAGTATGATGGAAATTGTTACGCCGACTAGTGGAAGATCGAACCAGACCGGACTCTTAGGCTATAAACGGATGAAAACGTCTAAGATGGCAAAGACAATGCAGCAAGCATCTACACGGAATTTTTGTAGACCCGTATCTTTTACCTGGAACTTTGGTAAACAGGCAGCAAGAGTCAATGGCCAAATAGAAATATTAAATTCAGTTCAATCTTTCAAACTAGGTTTACAATCACTTAAATCGCCATAAACGCCCAGACATATAGAACAAATACGGTACATCAGAACTGTAGGGTGTAACATGTTTAGTGGGCTGGCTCCCTAAAGATTAGCATTACCACACAGTTCATATCCCCGACCGGTTCGAAGCAAGCGTAGTATTTTACGTTGTATGTCTCTGATCTTAGAAACAGCTTTACACTCTTTCTGAATATTTGATGGCGTGTAATTCAATGAACTTGCTTAGACTAAACTAGTGAAAATCCTAAGGTTTTATGACCACCTTGTCACCTTGTGTGCGTGACACACTAGGAAGGTAATTTAAAAGAGCCTGATAATAATTTGTTGCTGGCCATAATCACCGAGCAGTGTTGACTGTTGACCCAGTGGTATCAGGCGCGACTTACGAGTCCTAGGTCCTAAGTTCGGACCCAGGCAGACTTTTCTTTGTGCAATGAATTTCATCACCACTGCGCTCAAAACGGCGAAGGAAAATCATCGTGAGGAAACCGAGATGTCCTAAAACCAAAAAATCGAAGACATGTGACATCCAGCAACCTGCACTGGGCCCGGATGGCGGATTATGGCCCACTTCCTTTCACAGAGGAGGCCTGTGGCCTGTGTGCCCGGAGCGTCTCCCGTGGCGGCTGGGACGTGAGGCTCTCTCCCTCAGCCATCCCGCCACCTCCTTCGCTAGCATGAATGCTTCACACAAAGAGGTGACTGCCTCCCACTCCCTCTCGCTCTGGACCATGGCTTCAACCAGGGCTGGACGCGAGAGCTCGCCGCCGCTGCCAATCGCCTCTACCTCTCATAACTCTCCCTTGCCATATCCTTTGCTTCTATGATCCAGGCTGAGAGTGCTATCATACTAGGACGTCACACTGCCAATGACCTAGCCATTGTCTAGATCTTAATGTGTAGTGTGCGGTAGTTCGTTCGCATGTGGGATTATACTGTTCAGCTTTATGTTCTGATATATCTGGATCGATTTTATTAGACTTTATGGCTGAATCATAGATTAAAACGTTGGTTATTAATGTGTCAGTATTGGGATATTCACCTCAATGAAACATGATCCGTTTCTCTAATTTCTAGTTTACATAGAGTTAGTCAGATTTCTGATTGAAGCCATGTTGGGCCAGACTATACCTATAATTCTATAATTTTTACTTTTTATTAAAGAACCCACGCCTGCTTCGCATGGTCTTTACGACTTGACAAAACTTCGAGATTTCTTTATTTATTATTATACACATAAACCTTTCGGAACAAATTCTGTAAATGATGGTGAAAACTGCATCAAAATCCGTTGCGTAGAACAACGCGGTCACACAGATAGACACGATAAGCGACTTAAATTTATATATAGATTATGGGGGATTACTGATCGTCTGGCTGATTTGGCAGCTATGGCCTGCTTTACACAACGGGAAACTTCTTTTGGCTAAATGATGACAAATGCCATTATTATACTGACTGATTGCCAACTCGCAGACTATTTATGGTCACGAAATAACACCAACAAATGATACTTTCCCTCCGGCGTTTGTGCGATATGATAAACAACTGTTACAATCTGGTTCTCGATTAACTTAAAGTTGACAATTGTTACAAATATTGAAAGTTGAAAGTCAGCGAGTGACAATATAGATAGGAATTTATAGGAATAACTGTAAAAGGAATCAGACGGAAGTTCTATTTTAAATGTTTCATGGATTTTATTAACGTGTACCGTTTGTAAACATTGTGGGTACAATGTAGAGGGATTGAGAAGCTTTACTTCAACAAGTTGTCTAAGTGATAGGTAATACTTATAATGATGATTGACTATGCAGCCTTTGTAGCATACTAATTTTATCATGATTGATTTGGTTTTAGGTAGAAACAAAATTGGGTTTTTCTCTCTTCGAAAATTTGGTCATTTTAATATGCAAACATTTCTTGGTAGTTTATACTACCAAGAAATGTTTGCATATTAATTAGTTTTAATTTCTATAAGTCTATTATTAGACTTATAGAAATTAAAACTTCACTACACAAGGAAGACGATATTATGATAATAAAAGACAATACGGAAATAAAATTACTCTATAACGTTTTCAATAAAAATAAAAAACCCATTAAAGTACTTACCACAGCAGTGTAAGCTCACAAACAATCCCTAAACAGTACTACAAGGAACACTGTAGCCAAAGTCGCCGAACATAATTCGCAAACCATTAACGATAATATTGAAAGGAAAATTTTCTATCGAATTTATGATCAAGTACCTCATGAGTCATTCACAACCAGTCTAGCCAGAGATAAAGGGAATGTCCTGTTCCTTATGGTGACTGTAAAACTTATGGGAGGCATTTTGAGTGTCCCTGTGTCTGACATAACTTTACACTAGTGACAGCTTTAGGCAGTCGCCTTTGCATGAATAAGGATTGAGGATATAGAATATTGTATGAACGTCAATGTTTACGATATGGATTTTATAGTATTTTCAGTAAACAAAAATATGTAAGTACTTGACAATAAGATGAGAAAGAGTCAGGAACTTGTAAGTCGTAAGTGATGGAGCCATTACTCGTTTAGAAATTGATGTATGTGGATACTGGAAAATAAGATAGAATAAGCTAGGTAATAAGATAGATATTGGCAGATTATTGTTTATTGTGCATGGTTCTTTATGCTGACACTAAATGGTTTTATTTTGCATTATGGTTGAATCACTATTCAGCAATCAACGTAGATTATTAGATACTAATTGATACTGTATTTTTAATTGAAGAGATAATTAAACGTACACGCACATGACATAACGAATAGGTAAAGTATACACCACAGCCTACAATTTAAACATATTAAGGCCTCTATCAAAATCATTAGTTTAAACTTTTAAATTTATTATGCTGTTCTCATTTAATAGCACGATATTAGAGGTCGTAACATGATACAACCAACATTTAAATAAATGCTGCTTTACATCCTCATCAAAATGACATTAAAAATAAATAAAAAAAAACACCAAAAGCCTATCTCATTAGTATAGAAACAGCATCACTATTACAATAAAATTTTGAAAAGGATAACGATCTAACAATAAACATGACTGAAATGCAAATCCGGAACGGATTTACTATTATACCCTGAGGCGGTGCGATCTTATCGTACAGAACCAACTTAAATCTTGGTTTAACAACTTAATAATTATCACTGTAAGCCTGTAGACCACACACAGCCTTAACAGATGTCCTCCCTCGCATTTTGATATATTGCTTTGTAATAAGGAACCGGTCTAACTCCGGTTTGGACTAAATGAAGTAGTAAAAGATATTTTTTTCGTCGATACTGTTAGTTTTAGTGGTGATGAAGTGGCGTTAATCTTATTGGTATATTAAAAAGTTATTTTTGTCTTAATTAGTAGCTGATCCGGTATCTTTATACAATATATACCTACAGTTAAACTTCATAAGACCAGATACCACACTATTGTAAACGCTAAAACGTTAAACTGAATAATCTTCACAAAATAACTTTAGTGGGATTATAGATACAGGAATTATACCATATAATAAAATAATGCTTGTTCTACATATAACATATTTTAAAATAGGTTACAATCGATATTTCCTACACTATACGAGCAATGCCTATCCGAATGGAGCGTCGTAAATCAGGTGGAATATAAGGAGCAAGCGTGGGCCAAGACAGTTCCTTGCGGCACTCCAAACCAGTAGCGGGACTCCTTTATAGGAAACAACTTCTGAATTCTTACTAAAAGCCATCTCGAAGCGAGGGATGTAATTATCAAGAGTACAATATTCATCTGGCTTTAAATGAGGCTGTCTCGTATGCAAGTTATCTTTATGAAGTCGATTCATTTGGTGCTTGATGCTGTAAGTGGCCTGAGATAAGTTGAATGTATTTCGTAATCATCATTTTATTGCAATTAATATTTAAGTTGAATGATAAATGTTATTATTTCTGCGATTACGGTGTGAATAAGGAGGATCTGTCCACTTTACTTATTTGCACAAAGATTCTAATGATGTTTAGCAAAATATTGACCAACTACCTCATTTTACATTAGGTGTGCAAAGCAAAATCCAGTAGCTATTAAACAAAGCAAAACTTTAAGCAGTGGCAAAGCTTAAGGCAACAGTGTCTTAAAATTTCAAAACATTATTCCAAAATATTGATTAAACTAAAAGAGAGTACTACTCTGCGAAATCAAAGCTCTGGTTTTTATGGGACAAGTAACTGACAGCGTATTAGCGATTAGCAATAAGGGATGACAATGGGCATAAAATACATTTTAATCTACAGAGAAAAATCTTAAAAATTTATTGATTTATTCACTGACAGACAACGCACAGCCTAAACCGCTGGGTCTAGACTCATGAAATTTCGTACAAGAGTTTATTTTGTAACAAAGGTGAGCACTAAGGTAGGAGTTTTGAAAATTCATTCCCTAAAGGAGTTAAATAGGGGATGAAAGTTTGTATGGAAGCTCGACATTCTGCCGATTGGAAACCCCATCGGGTTTGTTATATTCTGCAAAGCCTTTACTGTACATCTTTGGAGTCATTAGTGCAAGGCATTCAACTAGTACACATTTTGTTGGAGCACTCCTTGCTTATGAAAGTAATTTTTGCTGTTGAAGTAAATTGACGGGAACATGTTAGTAGAAATAATAAAAAATAAACAGATACTACTGCTTTTAACATAAAATCAAGAATTGGAGCACAGTTCGTTGAGAGATCAATTTCAATTAAGTTCTTAACAAGCTACTTAAAAGAAAATAAAGTTTTTTATAGTTAAAGGACAGCTGTATTAAACACAAAATTTTACAACCGTAAAATTCCAAATTAATTAACTGAAACGTTGGAGCATAAAATTAAAAATGTAGACAATAGACGAAAAGTATATTTAGGAGCTGGTGGTGTGATACAAGTGACTATTAAGTGTTTTACGATTGTACATAACGTTTAGTGGACGGCACAGCGGCGTGGGACGTCGTTTATTATCACGGCGTTGAAGCCATTTGATTTATGCTGTCACTATTTTTGAATACATCTCTTTAAATTTATGAGCGTGTTCAAATAGTGCTTACGTTTCAGTGGCTTTATATGTGTTTTTGATTTGTTAAAGCGGTTAATTTGCTGTTAGTTTTCTTTGTAGGCGCTACTTTAGTTTTTATGTGGTTTAAATTAAGCCTATTGGGTCCAATTAACTTTTATGACTTGATAGATCAAATAAAATCTTAAGGTGCCACTTTCCTTCCCGGCCACCGAAGGCGCGGGCTAGCGGATGGCGAGCAATGGGCAGCTCGCCGTCCGGTAAGGACCAGGCCCGGGTCGACGGTGCGCTGTGTTCCACGCGCGTCTCAAAGAGATCTCAGCACCAACTGACGGGGTCCGCTAGGGCTGATGCCTGCCGGGGTCGCGGGTTGATCAAAAGAGATACTGTTGCCCCTGGCACAGGTAACTGAAGGAACACGGGTGGGTTTTAGTCAGTAAAAGTCTGACACGCCCTCTCGCTCCGCCCAGAGCGGGAGAAGTTATTTGATAATTCCCTACCCAAAAAAAAAGGTACCACTTTCCTGTATGAGCTTAATTGGACTTCATGTTTTCATAATGTACTCAAATTAGAATAATCATAAAATAAAGTCCAAAAATGATCATGGTCAAGAAAAGTAAAATTACTTTTTGCGACTGACACTTTTTTTTATTTAATAAATAGCTGTCTGGGTCCGAAGTGGTGATACATATCAATTGAAGACATATACTAAAATGATTGTGGAGTAATTTGTATGAAAAAAGTTTACATTAGCTATTTGGCCGCACAACGTGTGGTCTCGATACACGAATCAAAATCGCGACCCTAACTCTGAAAGCGGAAACTTTGCTGACAGCAAAAGACAACAACTAATTGATTTTATGTATTTTAAATTAAGTCGGCGACACTTTGGGTCTTATTCTAAGTAGACCACAGGCAGTTATCGTTAATTTCAGTGTACATTACAATTGCAAACTTGATGGTGAAATTGTTGGAAAGCTGAATTGTTCGCCCACTTCAAATATCACAATAAGACTATTTACATAATATGATCTTGGATTGCAAGAGAATGATTGTTGTTACTTATCATTTTCTTTGTATTGAAAACGACGATTGATTGAGGTATTATAATCAAAAAGATGACAAAGTAAAGCAATAAGTCTCTGTAGTATGGACTTTAACAGAGACTGAAAGTTCACTATTAGAAACAAACACTCTAATAAAGCATGTTGAATAACGTTTGACTAGTTTAAATATACAAGCATATAGCCGATTCTTAATCAACCTTGAGTAAAATATCGTCATAACATATCTGCGTTGTCCCTTCCAAACAGTATACGAGTATTCTTAGTATTCCGTCTGGAACCAAAACCGGATTGGCTATTTTGAACGCTATTAAATTAAGGTTGAAATTGACATTCTCTTCCTATTCGCAAATGTAAGATCCATGTTAATTAATTCAAATGGCAGCTTTCATCACTCACACGTATCATAATTTAAACCATTTGGAAATTGTCCAATAAGGAACGGATCGATTCCAATACGACACTATTTGAGGTCGGAACTTGGGCCAAGTTATGACTTCAAGGCGAGACAGAATTTAAAAGCTACAACACATGCCTTTTTTATAGTCTAAAATAATGGCGTTAAGAATTTCCCCAATAATGAGTGCTTGAAATAATTAATTTGGATATAAATTATGTAAAATTTAAAAGCATTTTTATCAAATTTGATATTTTTCGGTCATTATCTTCAATACTACAATTCTAAAAGTACCTATTTGTAAAGATGTTTCCTCAGATAAGTGTACTAATAAATTATGATTATAATATATTTTAGTGTGTTCCAAAAGAAATTTCATGCTGCTGGAATCAAAAGTTTCAAAATCATTTCTCACTTCAACCATAGCCACTCAATAATAAACAAAGCACGATTAGTCTCGCTTTTATCTTTAGTGTCTTCATCATCAACCACAGACACATGATTGATTAGCTAAATTACATCGTTATGCGCTTCATTAAACCTTTTTACAGCGTCTTTTATTATATTTTTGTTATTGACACTCACATATGACAAAGTTGTATATTTCAATTCGTTTCTTTTGATTAGAATTTTATTTTTAAATTGATGGATTCCTATTTTGGCAGGGATTGTGGGTTTATTGGCAAATTAAATGGCTATTCTATACAAAAATTGTATATTTATTAAGTGTCTAGATTTTAATTGCCACATTAGCAAATCATTAACTTTGTTGCCGTGTGGTCTGCGGTTAGGAATATGTCACGCTAATGCAATTTTGACATTATAATTATTATATAAAGCAGTCACTGTACGAAAACTCGCAACTTTGTATACTTCTTTGATTCAGACATCAGGTCAGCTATACCCTCATAAGTCATAACGTCGTCACAGTAGAAATGGCAGGCAAGGCAAGTTAAGCAAATACTACTACTAAAAGCAATTACTATTTGCATAAAGCAAATTCCGAGATATCAACGATGCATTCCATCAAGAGAAAAGAACAATGCTCATTAAGAATGGATAGAAACTATAACAGCACACATAAACCGTCCCATGAGAAACAAATCACGAGACACTCCCATAACCGTAGCCACACATGCAGATCGGAAGTGCACACGAAATTTCGTCAATGTTAATATATCAAGCCGTAGTTACACCCAGCCGCTGTAGACAAATGTGTAGGACAATAGACGCTTCATCGTTTTGTGTCTAGTTTATTTCAGGAGTGTCCAACGAGCCGTGTGCGGTACGGCCGATTTAAGCAATTTGTTTCACGTGGCGACGTTTATAGTGTCCGACTGTCATTTTTGTCTATTTTAATATTAGAATTATGGATAAATGTGTCCAAAGTTGGTGTATTTTGTTTGAGCCTTATTTTAAAATAGTTTATGTGGGTTTAAAAGAAGCTTCAAGCTTTCATCAGTCACAACGAGGAGCCAATTCATTATTCTATAATTAAGTTATTAATTAGAGTTAGTTAGCGGGTGTTAAATGAACAGTCATCACCATATAATAATATCAATGAATATCAGACAATTACATACGACTTCTTCAAATGTGAACCAATTAGTTTTAAGTGAATATTTTTCAATTACATTTTCGTATCTAAACGCTTTTCTTGTTCCGCGATTTTGTTTTCAGCAATGCTGAATGGGAATAAACAGGAATGCAGTGGATTTTATTTTGTTATCGTACAAACGTCGTATCGCAATCGTGCCGTAGTCACTGAACAGCATCATGTTATCCTCTTTGATACATTCACTCGTATCTTTTGTTTTCGCATTTTCTTGTTTTGTTATGTTATGTAATGTTCTGTAATTGTCTGTACTTAGAGTATGCGCAAGCAACTTTGTGCTCTATCGGCACATTATTTGTATAGATTAGGGTATAATTTTGCTTGTTTTTGGTATTGTCCGTTGATCTAGATTCTTTAATTAATTAGTTTTAAACTCCTTTGATGCTGGTGACAATAGAACAAATAGGTTTGTATTGCATGTCGGTATGTTTTACGAAGTGTGAAGAAGGAATTATTAAAGAGTGTGTGGTGAAATGTAGCGTATCTTAGTAAAACAGACGTTGTTGCAAGTGGGTTAATAAATTACTGGCTGCTTGTCGTAAAGTGGAATATGTTATGGCGTACTATTTGTGAATGACGTTCTTTTTTATCATGTCTTATTGAGTTGTGTTGAGTGCTGTACCTCTACCATGAGTTGTTATCGAAAACTTGCTCGCTAGCGTTAAACTCGCTAGCGTATTAACGTGGATCAAATAGATTTCGATAATGAGTTTTACGGAGTCTTAGGCAGTCGCTAAGGTAAACTCGATAGATCGTGTCGTCTACCTAACTTCACTCCGTAGTTTTTTTCTTTCTTTCTCAGTATAAGAAGAGATAACGGCATATAATACTCAAAATGTAGTGCTACCGCCTATGCTAAAAATGTTGTGACAATAATCCGACTAAATAGAAAGGTTGGCGGTTAGTGAACATTTTTATTCCTTATATGTCACTGTTGTATAATCGAGTATCGTTTTCAATTTTCAATTTTGTTTACGTTGTGTGGTTCGCTGCGTTTTTTAAATTCAGCGAAATAAGTTTACCACAAGATAATAATACAATGAGGACCAGTGTGGCACAATTTCCCGAAACTGCACCAATCTTATCGCTTCTGCATTAAGAATCGCGGGTTCAATTCCCGCATGAAGAAAAAATTTGTGTGATCCATTCTTCCACATAATACCTAGTTCTTCCGGGTCTGGGTGTTTGTGTATGTGAACATATTCCATGCTAAATAAGCTGATCCCGACATTATTTTTACTCAAAATACTCAAAAACGTATATAATTTTAATGTAATCATATGTTTCACACGTCAAAATGCTAGTGAGCTACGTAACTACTATCGTAAGCTTATTTTTCGATAGCGTCTATCAAATTAGTGACTCAAGGTGCCGTTTTGTATGGCGACAGCTGAAAAACGTTAGTGACTATCTAATAGATTACGTTAGGTTTCTTACCTATCGAAATCTATAGTGCTCATGGTACGAATTTTAATTATTTCTGTGACCACTAGGGGCGCTGTACAATTTCATACATATTATTTACGGAGACGCTAGCGAGTTTTGGCTGTGCAAACTCATGGTAGAGCTACTGTTTTCTTAATCGTTTTTGTTTCTCTTTTTAAAATCTCCCTGAGTGGTCTCTTATCATCGAAGTTTTTTTTGTCAAATATCTTTTGTCTACACATCTTTTGAATTCTTTGAAATTGCCCATTGCCCTCCATTTGCTTTTGATACAATTTTGCAACAGACACAAAAAATACAATGTTCAAAAATAAGTTACTACCTCTGCGTAGACAGAAATTGAAAAACAAAATACCCACCTCTTGGAATTAGACCCTTCCCATAATAATGTCTTAAAACAACAGAGACAATACGATTTGTCTTGATTAGCAGAATCGATTCGCGATCGCTCATAACTTCAGTGGAAATATGACCAAGTGCTAACAAATCAACGCGATTCGAGTGATAGATATAAATCGATATTATTTATCTCGATTACAGCGTTCGCAGAACTTCGGCTCGAGTTTCGATGTGCTGATGGCTGGTGGAAGTGAAATGTTGTGACGTTTTGATGGAGTGGCTGCTACCGGGAACAGCTGTTGAGTGGTTGACTGTCTGGTACCGGAGCAAATGGACAAATGGATAAAGAGATTAAAGAAGATAAATGTATAATGTGATAGAAAGTTTTAGGTTTGATTGAGTAATTTTGATTAACAACAGCAGTTCCGTCAATACTTTGATGCAATAATCTGCCCTATATCTACCTTTAGCGATGGTCTTAGATCTAGGCCCTTTTCTTTACTCCAAGGGTTTCTTTCAAAAGAGACTGGTTTTCTGTAGGTATACGTCAGAAAATGTTGTTAGCTGTCACAGGCACATCTGGGCTGAAGAAATTAAGATTTACAGATTCAAAATTTCACAACATGAAATCTGATGATTTGAAAAAGTCGTAAACTAGATATCCAAGAAACCTTGTGGCGGTAATAAAAATTATGTAAAACATGAGATCAAAGAATTTCCGTGCAGAGATAAAACGTGGGATCTCGATATAATAAACACTTATGATGTGAAAGTGCGTGCTCTTATTTTGTAAGTCGACTATTATATTTCGAAAGAAAAAAAAATAAGTGTAAAAAGTCGAAGTATGAAAATATCGTGACTGTAAAATTGACGACAGGTTTACTCTAGAACGCTGTTTTTAGAATAAATAGTCAGCACTTAGGTATAGGCTTGTTCGTCTTAAGACCTGAAAATATAGCTGTCTGTTTAAAATAGCCTCCGTGGACATCAAACCCCCAGACAAGTGGATTACAGCAGAATTGCTTCTCTGAATGGATAATATCGTACAAATGGTGATGCAATCCTTGAAACAGTATATTTAGAAGATATGAGCATGAATTGTACATACATGTAGCTACTTGTGATACTTGAGCTCTAGCCAACAATCCTAATAACCATAACACTGTACTAATGCATTCGATTAAATTAATTATCTTATCATTCCTACAAGTTTTAACATTTCCAGACAGTAAATTAAGACTTCTGTTGCATTTTATACATCAAAGGTCAGTCTGAAGTCGCTTCACCTACAACTAGACCTTTGGCATAATTGTCATGCATATAATTATAAGAAATCTGCATATTACCATTTTTAGCGATTTTTAGCACAGGAAATCCGAAACATATTACTTATGACCATTTTTAGCAAAATTAGGTTTTTAAATTAATTGACTAAAACCGATAAGAAAATTAAAATATTTACATAAACGGAACCTCTTTATTTTTAGACAGTTAATATCCTGATTAAAATAACAAATATAGATAACGGGAGGCAACAGGTATCGTAAGGATATCATAAATATCCTCAACTAGGTACTGATATTTACACTATTAACAGTACCGACGGGCGGCGGCGATAAAGATATAACTGACCTTATATCAAATTGTGACCTTATGACAAATGCAAATCCCTGTGTATACACACGGACTATAACTGTGGCGAATATTTATGAAGTCTTATCAAAATGTTACGGTGTACATTATGAAACCAATATAAAATATAAATTGTATCTTTCTAAGTCACAAAGTTTAATAAATACTAAATATTGCTCATCATGGTAAACAAATGGAAGTTCAGAGTAAATGCAAAAAGTAATTAAGTCATAAATCCGAATTCATAAAATAACTACAATTAATTATCATATTCTTTTCTTATTATTTGACATAGATTTTATTTTTTATAACAACTTAAAATATAATTTCTTCTTACTATTTACACTAGATACTAAATTAAATGACTAACTATACAAATAAATACAAAAACAAAGAACACTTAGGCGTAGAAGTACTCGTCCGCATCGCTGTCATCCGGAAACGTGCCCAGAAGACTGGCAGCATTGCCACGTTGAATGGCAATGCTAATTCTTTGGCTAAAGAATGACCCAACCCTCTGGTCACGTGAAGTGTCGACCAGCCGGTGAGAAATTTCCTTAAAAAGGAGACGCGCGCTTGGGCCCCATGACCCGAGCGTTTCGACCTCAAACGGCTCAAAGCTGTAGTTGCCCATAAGGTTACAGTATTTACGCCGCTTGAACTCAGCAGCCGCAGTGGCGGCGCCAGCACAGCCCGCCCGTTTACACAATTACACATATTATTGTCATAAATATGTGTAAACATAATATGTTTACACAATATATTATTGTACAAAATCTATATGTAATGAGCATCTGGATAATGTATAATGTTTACTACAGTTATAATAACAAATATGAATATTGACAGAATGAGTGTGCAAAACCTAGAACAGTAACAAGAAGATAGAATTTACTCATCATACAATTATGACGTAATGAACCCCAACGTATCACTAAACACGCTAACCAAACTCGAGACTTCTACGTCAACAAACCATAATGGGGCACCATTTATCTCAGCATTAGGACCACTCGATAAAGCCACTTAGCTAATTTAAGAGCAGTGGTTTTCACACCTAAGGTTACCTAACCTACAGTTAAGCCGCTTATCATGGCTGCTCATAATAACTATCACGATAAACACCGACAAAGTTTTGATTTATTTTGGTCCGCTATCGATTCTCAGCTCATTATGCGTATGATCTGGTTGGTATTGGCGCCAGTCAGGTTTTCAACGATAATTGTGTTATGAAGATCGGACTAAGATAATTATTGTGTGATTTAACATATTGCGGGTATTTGCTTATCTTTGTGAGGTGTTTGAGGGAATGTGCCGTCTCTTGCTATGGATGTCGTCTAGTGATTATTAGTTACCTAGATGGGTGGGTAATAAGTGCGGATATTATGCATAGATTAGAATATCTACATTGCACCCTCTGTTTAATGATTATGGCACATCGTCTTGGAAATCGTTTGTATTGGCTAGATCCATTTTTTGTAATTTTAACTACTAAACGTTTTTGACGAACACACCCATAGGTACCTGCATCATTGCATTTACAATCACCTAGAATTGTCCTACATACTCAAAGAATACAGTTCAGAGAGAGATACTTCATCTTTTTCTATTAAGTCAGATTTAGATCCAACTCCAAAATCACTTCGCTAAATCTAAGCACCATAATGCACCTTACAAAATATTCATAGCATACCTTAATACAATATCTTATCGAGCCTCCAAATACTCATGTCAAAGTCTTAAGCCCAGCCAAACCGCCCAGTTGTCGTTATCAAGATGTGTATATTGTGCCATAACAGGCCAGACCCGATAGTAGTTAATTGTAGCACTAAGTTCTCACTACCCGCAAGGCTATCGACCGCCTCTCGATAACAATACCACTTGAGTAATAATTAAGTGATTTTACTTTTGGCTTCGACAGTTCTTGTTTTAATTAATGTGTTGGCTGTGTTATCCTTTGGGTGTGTGGTAATTGCTGAGTTTGCTGAATACGTTAATTTTGTATGGTTTATGATTCTGGGTTTCCTATCTTCGCTTACCACTTCAAGAGCAGTAGCATCTATATCATAAGCTTGAATTGTGAATAAACTAACTAAGAAAATTCCAGGCGATTCCCGATAAATAAAATTTAAAGAAATATAATAGGTCTTTGTCGTCTTTATCTCTAGCTATTTTTCAAGAGATGTAAACTGAACGGAGTGCGAATATATTATGCTGACACAATAACAAGAGTTTATTTACTAGATCATCATCACCTAACAAACTTTCCTTCTCATGACTCATCGGAGGTACTTTCAGAAAATCCGCAGCGGTTTCCTTGACACCCAAAGCCGGGAAATTAGGTCTAACCATTTTAAGAATAGGTTACAAAAGCATGGACAATAACATTTTATTCTCATACATAATAGAATTGGGAACGATCCAAGCTTCCTAAATCCCTATAAAGGTCGGCAAAACAAAATTAACTCCAATAAATAGAGCAACTGATCCCACATCATATTTTCATTACTTAACTTTCATGGCAGTGAACTAGCATTAGCTTTCGATCGTGCTTGTTCATTTTTAAAGACAGAATCTTTATCTTCATGTAACAATTTGCAGATTGGATTAGTCCAAAAAAAATAATAACTCCCTCAAAACCAGTCCAATCGGTTTCTCTGTTGGTTTTGTATACCCTTTGTAGTCCAATGTACTCCGAAAAAATTGTTGTGACAACAACAAACAGGCAAACGACTAATTGATTTAGGGAAACAGGATAAATGACTAGAAAAGAGGTAATTCCTGAGATGATGGCTGATAAATATAGATGTTTGGAAGAAGAAATACTGCGTCGACCATAATAAATTGGGATTAAAGCAAGAACAACTAGTTCTATTGTATCTAGTGCAAAATTGTGACGCACGCAGTAATATAATAAGATAGTGTTAAGAACAGATCAACAGAGAACTATATTTTCAGTATAGTTATTGTTAATAAATACTGTATAATCCCTGGTAGATGTGGTGTTGGCTCAAATCCACGCGAACTTTATCACAGAGTGGCGCCAAAGAGTTAATTTGAAAGGGAAAATCCGTTCAATAAAATGTAGTGTGTACGTGAGAAGATTTGATCTTCCAGTTTCTGAGATAAATTAAAGTGAATCTGGTAACGCATCTGCTGATACAAGGTAAATGCTACGTCAGTAATAGACGATAAGTTTGCAGTAAGATGAAAGTTCAATAGACCAGTGAGTCGTGTGATATTTTTACAAAGCTCATCCTCATCTTCTTGCTAATAGTAGGCGTTTTCTTTCGTATCATGTTATTAATCTATTAGTTCAGCATTGATTTCAAGTTGCTTTGTATTTTAAATTGTCTATGATAGGGATAGCCATCATTCGAAGTGGAAAATGGTTTTCTCCAAAAAATAACATATTTAAAATACTGGTATTTCCTTGTAGTTCGTTAACCTTGCTCCAAATAGTCCACAATAGCGTGAATTGACATTCAAAAAGTGAAAGCTATAATTTTTACAAAATGGATATAATTCGTATGATTAGCGTTCGGGCGTCGAAAATTATAACATATTAAGATCTGAGTGCACGCGATACACCGACAAGTTTGTAACGCGAATCATGCATGTGGGATAAGGTACGGTGGTGGTTGTAGCGAGCAAATAAGATCTGGAAATTCTGTTACGGGTAGCATATTTATTTAGTCAATCATTTCGAAGAATATTTCAGCTTTAGCAACGTTGTAGCTATCGACCGTTACATTTGCATTAGAAAAATTCATGATTACGATGCCATCTACCTATTGATATGCCTAATAACTAAACTGATCTTTTTGCATGCACGTGTTTCTGTGACAAATAAACTTGTTTGTCTTTCCTTTCTTTCATACAATTGAGTTAAAAACGTTTGTTTGTAATTCGTTATTATCGTCGTTTATACTTTCAATATCATTACAATCGCTATCACTGCAACCCCACGTACAAATCGGACGAGCCGCTGAATGATTGACATAATAGTTGTTTTGACTCAGGTGTCGGGCAGCGTTTGTTGCTATTTCGTGTTATTTGCCACATGTAACACGTTGTCCTTCGCGAATGTCGAGACAATGTCACGATTTATAGTTGTTAGTTTTGGTCAATTTGTTCTGATTGGTTGAAATAACTGTAGTTACTATGTGTACAATTAAATTCCAAATTCGTACTGTTTTAAATTTTACTGCATTGCCTTGAGTAAAAGGTAAATATGAATGGCAACGAGGTAAAATTGAACAAAATCAGTAGCTGCCTGGAACCTGGATCTGTGCCCGGTTCATGACAATAGGCTCGCTCCTTATATCATGGGACTTAAACTAGTGAAATGTGGTGTACTATGTACAGTCAACAAAAGAGATAAGTATGCAGGATCGTCGGATATAGTTGAAGTTTAGTAAGAAACCGATGGATGTTGTCGACTGAAATTCAATTTGATAAATGAGCTGTTTGTTTTCTATTAATAAAATAACATTTTATTCGAGAGCATCCATCGGTTTCTTATTAAACTTCCACTATATCCGACGATTCTGCATACTTATCTCTTTTGTTGTCTGTACATTTTAGCCTAACACTTTGGGAAGAACAGGAGTGAATTTGTGTTATTTTATGTAAAAAAACTAATTTTGTCAGTTTATACCCTTTTCACGAGGCTTAGATTGCTAATCGATTTCGGAGACAAAAATGACAGATAAACTTTAAAGTTTAAGTGACAAACGATATAAAGGCTATGGCGTTAGTAAAGGTGATCAGATAAGAGATAATTAACTGCAATTCCAAATATTTCAGTTAATTTCCAGCACCTTGCCAAAACAATACAATAATTACCATAATAGAAACAAACAAAGCTAATTAATTTATATTCGCGATCGATCTACTATCGAGATACACTGCAGTTTGGTGTCGAGTTTCCAAACGTTAGATCAAGGACTCTAGGCATTGTCGGCTATGGCATTCGTTGATAGCAAATATTTACGTTACGGCAGTCAGTGTTAGAACTGAATTATGAACTGGTTTAATTAGGTATTATGACTTGTTTTGCATTTGAAACGTAGTTAAAGTTAAATAAGTATCCTTGTTAGGACGATGGATGTGGGTTTGGGGATCCAAGTCAAGCTTGTAGCGTGTTGTTTGAAGGCTTGTAACTTGAGCTTCTCAATGTGAATGGAATAAAATCGCAGTGTAGTGTATTCTTTATTTATTACTGTGTTACTTATATATCTTTGTATACTGCACCGGTTGACGTCCCTGAAAACCAGCGCTGGCACTCTGTTTCGCATAGGGTCGTAGCATTATGCTGAGCGATGGTCGTTTTGCGTGAATGTGACGCGTATTTTCCGCTTCATGTTTACCGCAAATAAACGTATTTTCTTTCTTTCTATCTTTCTAATTCAAAGCTGGATCAAGTCAGGGGCGGTGGCCATAGTTTGCGAAGTTTTACTATATGACTGATTCACCACTAGTCTATCACGTGAATTCAAGTGGATAGAGTCGTCTCCTCCAACGAGATCGGCCTCTTTACCTTCTGTTACTTCCTTTATATTACCTAGTACCTACTACTTACGGTAGAATAATTATCAATAAATACAAACCTTCAAAAATAAATCACACTTCTTGTTTTTCCTTCATTCCTCAATGAAAATTGTATCTATAATTACATATTAGTTTTACCCATATACGGTAAGCTAAACGACTTAGTGCTTATCGTAAAATATTCAGGTAATTAAAATGATTACACAGTAATTACTAATATCTAATACGTGTTGCTTATGACCGGAGTTATCTTATAAATTCGTAATTAGTTCCAGTAATTGGTACTTTTACAACCAATTTGAAACATGAACGTGTTCTAATGTCTCTAAATTTCAATCAGGTTGTTTTATTGAATGCTCAAATGATAGATTATTGAATGTTTAGTGGCCATTTTCTGGTTTAGCGCTGCGACACAATATTTGATTGACATAAACGTGTCAGTGACTCAGACATTTTTAGTTGGCTTGGATCACAACCTTTTTTTGAACTTTACAGCTACATAATTATTTGTAGGTACTTATTTTCAGAACATGCATACATCGTCATTCTTTATTTTAATTAATATTCTTTTAAATCTCAAGAATTTATTGAAGGAACGAATACCCTAAATGCCAATACTCGTAATTAAAAACATTCAAAATCTAGTCGCAATATCATCTCAGCGACGATCAATATCAAAAACTTGTAAAAAGGTGTTTTTGACAGATTGTGATTGAGATCAGACTGTGAACGTTCCCTCTCTGGTATACCTACGATCAAAAGCAATATTGGTTGACTTTATAAAGGCAGGATAAGCAGAGAGCCTAGTTGGATGACATGCAAAAGATGAAAACCAGCAGCAAGACTGTGAAGACTGAGTGTATGACTACATCTTATTTGACAGAGACACATCGATCATCACCCTTTGTAAAAATAAATTGTTACCTAGAATCTACATATCGACATCTACATCACAAGAACGAAACAAAAGATTTCTCCATTATATCACCTACCAAGACGCACCATTCACCTCACAACCAACCGTGCAGCGGTCACGTTCAAATAATTCTATTTTTACGGGTATTTCGGGCCCAACCTTTTGATATAGCTATTAGCTAACGGGTTGGTATGGCGGCCCTTTGATCTCACACGGTGGCCGCACATAAATCGTTAGTGACAAATTACTGATCAGAAGACCAATGTTGTTTACTTTCTTTGTTTGGTAAACGATAAAAAATAATGCTTTATTAGTAGGTAATGTTGATTTAGGGGCTTGTGGCTAAGTAATAACAGCCGCACGGGTCGATCAATCAGGCTAAGCTACGCTTGCCGCGGTTGGTTCGTGGAGGGGTGACCATCTTCACATACCAAGACCCCTCCGTACCTCGGAAGGCACGTTAAGCCGTTGGTCCTGGCTGTCATTCGTGGATCTTTGACAGTCGCTACGGGTGGTCAGTAGCCCGAAAGTCTGACAACCAGTCATACCAAGGGGTATCGTATTAGCCAGTAACTGGGTTGTGGAGGTCAGATAGGCAGTCGCTCCATGTAAAATACTGGTATTCAGCTGCATTCGGTTAGACTGGAAGCCGACCCTAACATAGTTGGGAAAAGGCTAGGCAGATGACGATAGTAATGTTGATTTAATTTTGTAATATTTTTTTGTGTTGTCATCGGTTTTTTTCGTGGGAACGTGGAGTTGAGGCGTTGATTAGGTTTGTTTTATAGTATCCCTCCGTTTATGAATAATGTATAAGTTCCTAGGTACCAACTAAACTGCAACATTAATAATTAGTAGATTGGTGCCACATTTCATTAAAATTTCCTAAGGGGCCTGTGCGAGTTGGCTTTGGCCCATCGGACGCCTTCCAAAGGAACGGGTCGCTATGGTCCCAAGATGCTTAAAAAAAAAAGTAGATTAGGGGCTTAGTAGTTTAAAGTTAAAAATTGTGCATCAGTCAATCAGCACATACTGCAAAAACTACCAATAACTCGAGTAACGCTGTCTAGATGAAATTAATGATGTGGAGCTGTGTCACAAACTATACTCCATCTGCTATCCTGTTCTCTGTGTCCCAAAACATGCAGCTAAAGTGACCTCTGCCCTGCCACTGACAACGCTGTGGAAGTGGTGAAGTTTTGGACCAAAAAATTTTGAATAACTGTCTTGCCAGCGACACGAAGAAGAAGAAGAAGAATGAAATGAAAGATGATTTATTTCATTCTAAGGAGTTTCTTTCTAAGGGCCACTGTTTTCTTGCACACGATGGCAAAAGAATATTCCTCATTCCTCTGAAGATACCGCAGGCCTGTACCCCTTCCTAAAGATATAAAAGTTGTGATGGGAATTACGAAATAGACACAAAAAAAACCATCCAACCAAGCTCTAATCGTGCAAGTTTCTGGCATTCCAAATATATTTCTGCCTTAATTCCAGTCAAGTTCATTGTAGAAACGGCACTACAATGTAAACACCCTCGACAAATATTATTATTGCGAGTAAAACTAAATAGTGGGTGTTTGTGCTGTAGTCTATATTATATAGTTGTAGCTGTATCCACAATAAGCCGGCGCCACCAGCGCGGGCGCATGCCGCAGTTGTGTTCAACATTTTGTTGTTATAAGATAATGTCTTGAGGTGAAAACTTTGGGCAGTAACAACGTAAGTACCTATATGTATATGGTTTGTGCGTAATTATAACGTTATTGGTGGATTTTCTCGTCATTTTAGTATCAAATCGCATACAACCCGAATCTCTTCAAAGTGAGAGTGAACAAGGCTTCTTCTGAGTAAGCTCACTCCATCGTTGACTTTGTCTTTATCACCTCTGACCTAGACTAGAGTCAAGAGCAAACTCATTTCAAATAAATAAATATTTGACGTTCAAAAGTGCCTTTAGTCATCATGTCATGTCATATGTTGATGTAGCCCGCGAATGCAAAAATTCCTTATAATATCTTTTACAAGCTTTGAGGCACATTGAAGGAATCACCTTCAGTAAGAGTTTGAGAAATTCTAAATACAAATTCTCAATTCGGGAACCGGGTGTTAGGCTTCAAAATTCTTTATTTTAAGAATAAAAAAAAAAAGGTTTTCGAAGCATAGAGAGTCCATTCTTTCAGGGCATTTAGGACCAAAGTGAGGTGTTAATGTAGTTTATATTTTAGATACAATAGAACAATGAAAATGCAGTGAAAATGTGACCAGCTCCTGCAGGAATTATATTATTTATATTAAACAGTGAAAGTCATTGATCTTTTTCAGAATTTCAAAGTTATGAAAACAATCTTACCTAATTATGTAAAACAATTTGCTGGAACGTTGTTTTAATTATAATTTGAGTAAATATTTAACGTTGTAGTAATAACAATTACTTAACTATGTAAATAACTTGTTTCTATGCTAATTTAATATACAAAATTAAACTGAGTGCCTAAGGGTAGGCGCACACTGACTACCACTAAGAGGTAAGGAGAAAGTATGAAGCGCCACCTGCTATTATGCTTATATATGCCATGCATCTTTCTTCTTCCTCTTCAACCTGACTTTACCTGACCATCTACCCAAGAATCACTCCTTTTCAATCATTTCCTCTGTGCCAGACCACATACATTAATTCCTAATTTTCTATTGCATCACTTGCAGTGTAAAATATTTGTTCATACGGAAAAGTTAAGCCCATGATTCACTGTAGCGTAACATTGTAAACACTGGCGACCAACTGAAATGACGTCATAAATTGTAGTGACAAGCTTTGATTGCAGTGCATTCATCGTTGCATTACTGATAACATCTATTTGGGTATCATATGACGATACGGTTCAGTTATCGAAGAGCATTATTAATCGCTGTAAAACTGTAAAATGGGTTCGGTTTTATTGATTCGTTCTCATTTCCTAATACTAGTGCAGTACTTTGTTTATGCATGGTAGCAACATCATTTATACTACTTCTACTTTCATTTGTCTATAATTCAAAAATTCAAAATTCAAAATTCATTTATTGGTGTGATTTTTGGTACATGTTTACATGAGATCTTAATAAGAAATAATTAGTTCTTCAAAAATCTACCTTAAAGGTGTACACTTTAAAATAATTAGTAATTATTATAAAAAAAGAATAATCAGCATATTAAAATAAAATAATTACAACAAAAACACAACATAACTTACACAAGCAAAACATTAACAATTGAGTTTAAATATCATATAATAATGAATTGAAATAAATACAATAATACAATGTCAAAATTAAATAAATGTCAATGTCAAATAACTTACAATTTATCATTAAGGAATTCCTCAATAGTATAATAACATTTTTCCAATAATAGATGTCTTAATTTGTTTTTAAATTGAATAATATTTAAGTCCTTAATTCCATTTGGTAATTTATTAAATATTTTTGGGGCCATGCAAAGTATGCTTTTGTGCATGAAGGCGGTCTTTGATGGTCGAACGCATAACTCATGTCTATATTCTTGTCTAATCATTTTATAGCGATGTTCAGATGCTTTTTTGAATAAATGCATGTTCTTTTTAACAAATAAAGCAGTCTCAAATATGTACAAGCAAGGTAAAGTCATTATTTTTAACAATATAAAATAAGGTTTGCAACTATCAGTTATTTTTATACCGGTAATAGCTCTAATGCATCTTTTTTGCGATTTGAACACCATGTCCCTATTGCAGGAGTTACCCCAAAACATGACTCCGTAGCGTAGTATAGAATCGACATATCCATAATATGCAGTGACTGCCGCTGCTTGATTGACTACTTCCTTTAGTTTATACAAAGCAAAAGCAAACTTACTAATTTTTTTAATTAATATTGTAGTATGTTGTTTCCAATTAAGTTGATTGTCGATTGTTAAGCCTAAAAATTTTGTATTTGCTACTTCTTCAATTTTTTCATTATTAAAGCTTACATTTAGTTCCGGATTAGCTACTCTTTGATGAAAATTCATAATCTTTGTTTTCTTCAAATTTATAATTAAATTGTTATGTTCTAATATATAGTCATTGATTCAGTCAAAGAAATTGAGTTTCAGGGGAGCTAATTATCATACTAATATTTTACAGGCGAAAGTTTGTGAGTGTGTGTGTTTATATGTTTGTTACTTCTTCACGCTCAAACGACTCGACCAATATTTTGATAAAATTTTGTATAGAGGTAGCTTACACTCTGGATTAACATATAGGCTACTTTTTATGCCGATATTCCCACGGGATCGACACTTACGCGGTTGAAACCGCGGGGCCCAGCTAGTCTATGATAAGTCGTATATGCCCGATGGGAATACCCCCAAACTTTCACCTCCCATTTAACCCATTTAGGGGACAAATCTTCAAAAATCCTTCCTTAGTGCTTAATTTTGGCTATAAGGAAGTATTATGTACAATTCCATGCTACGAGACCCAGGTGTTTAGGCTGTGTGTTGTATGTCATTGAATGATGAGATTTCCTTGAGAAAGCTCTGGTCCGAGCAGTGCCGCAATCATACTATAAGTTTACTGCTTAGCAGTATTGCCATGGTGTGTTCCGACTTCCGGACATAAGCATTTGAAATTATTCGTGTTCTGCAAGTTTCCATAGGCCATAACTATTTTGAATTTTGACAAAATGTGCCAACCTACATATATTAAATTTCTGCACTAGATTCTACTAATGTTACCTGCAGAATCAAATGTGGAACCTCGTTTGGAACTCGGATTGTGACACGAGAACTAGTCTAACTTTAAACGTCGTTTCCATCTAATCATTTCTACATAAATTCCAAAACCACATAATTTTATATCGAAATTGAGCGCGAAAGTGGTCGCGTGTCCCAACTATTAATAACCAAACAAATATACTTACTGGCTATTTAGAATATTTCTCCAGTTAGTCACTCGCTCAGAAAATCTAGTTACACCCAGTTTTACATTATTTTTAATGTTTGACAAATAATGGTATGTTAATACTATTGATGTTGACAATATTTATAAAGGCGCGGACAAATATGTAATGGCGATAGGGTTGGCAACAATATGTTTTTCTTATTATTAAAGTAGGACGTTTTGAAGTTTTTAATGTGTGATGATCATAACATAACATCACGCCTGTAGGTAGTCCCCGAAGGGTCAATCAGAGATGTAGAGTCAACAAAAGAAATAAGTATGAGATACGTATACAGGATAAAAAAATAACCAAAACCCTGAAAATGTATTTGTACGCCGGAAACGGCAGAATATTATGAACTTTTTAAACTATGTAACAACTGTGTAACAATATTCTGACAAATAAAACAACTATGACTATGATCGTCGGATATAGTTGAAGTTTAGTAAGAAACTAATGGATGTTCTCGAATAAAATTTTATTTTATTAATAGAAAACAAACAGCTCATTTATCAAATTAAATTTCAGTCGACAACACCCATCGGTTTCTTACTAAACTTCAACTATATATCCGACGATTCTGCATACTTATCTCTTTTGTTGACTGTACATCTATACAGGCTGATCATGGATTCAGTACATGCTTCTGAACCCCAAGAGTTGAAAAGTTTCGTCGGTTTTTATAATAAAAACTGTTTCATACATTTTTATCGCGTAGGTATTGCACTTTCCTATGAAACAGCAGATTGTTTTTTATATCCGTCGTAAAATTTCAACGCGAGAGGGTCTATAATCATGTGCTGAATTAATTCATCCTGTATACCGGACTTGTTAGAAGAAATATGAAAAAGAAGAATACTGGAAAAGCTTAAAAAAAATTGTAATTCTTATCTATTTCAATGAATTTGAAAAGCATATTGCTAATCGAAAATAAATAATTTAGACGCTCGTAACGTCGACCACTTTAGTAATTAGGTACCTACTACCTACCTAGGTAATTACTTATATGGCTATCCGAATCTAAAAGATAATATGCCGCCAGATACTAAACACAACATAGCTGTTATCTTCGAATAACTCGGGTCAACTCAATAAATCTTCACAAAACCCATTTAAATTAGGAGGTGCAATAACACTTGTCTTATAATAATTACCGATACAATTGCCCCAATCTCGATGTTGTTTCTCGAATCAAACCAGTATCGGAGAATTCGCCCGACATTCCAAAACTTGACACCTAGTTATAATTTCACACCTCAAACCCAGTAGCTTACTTCTGTTAAACCACACAAGATAACTGTCGAAACTTAATGGTTAAATTTAACCGTGAAATGGGAGCTAGTAACTATAATCATTTGTTAGGCTAGTAACTAGTTACATTTTCGGTGTACTTTTGGTTGACTATTATAGTTCCTTTGGCACAAATTGAGTTCATAGTATTGAATGGTGAATGAAGCATTGTTTTGTCATTGAAATTAATAAAAGAGGGTTCTCTCAAAATGGTGAAGGAAAATATCGTGAGGAAACCGGCGTGAAGCTAAAATTCCAACACATGTGACATCTATCAACCCGCACTGGGCCCTCGTGGTAGATTACAGCCCACACCCTCTCGAAGAGAGGAGACCTGTGTCCCAGCAGACGGGAACATTATAGGCTGATTATGCTAATAAAAGACGATGGACGATTCATGATCGACTGAATTTTGCACATTTTTTACGTACGATGACCGCAACGAAAGTGAAACGCTAACGAAGGTCATCATTTTCCTGCCGTTAGTTTTTTCCTTCCATACTTCTCTTTTAGTTGTTAACGAAAGTATCGTAAATAAAATAAATTATGTAATTTTTTTTTCTTCAAATATTATTGTATACTAAGTAGATTATTCCGTACACGCCTGCGTATTTTATTTCTTTTTAGTTTCAAGAAAAAAATACCTATTCAAAATCATAATTGGTTAAAAAAAATCCATTTTAAACGGGATTTTTTTTGTGAGTAATATTTCAGTGGTACAGCCCTACTCTTGTGTGTCAGACAGACAGACGGACAGACGTGCGTAGGCGCCGCACGTCGCACGCTTTGACTGAGCGTTCACCTTACCAATAGCTATTTGTTTTACAAAAATGCAAAATCCCAGCCGTTTGTGTCAATCAATCGACGACTTACGAGCTAAAATTAAACTGTTTTACTGATATAGAATGCATAATTGCAATGTTCTTCTCAGAATCGATGAGGAATTAGGTTGAATTGTAAATAATTTATTTTTCATGACAATTTCCTAGGTATCTTGGATTGTTAGCTGATTATACATATCGCGCATGCACGGGTTCTTGCAAAGCTAAAACATGAAAATGAAGTGGTAATAAATTTTCCGATTGAACTGAGCGGACTCGTCATTTTCTTAGCTGTCTCTGAGCTGAGCCTTTTTCGAAAAAAGCGCAGCTCAGAGACAGGTATAAGAAAATGCAAAATGCTTTAGTAGAGCCGTTGTTCTTGTCTATACTAAGCTTTAGGATAGCTTATAGGTCTGTCACCCGGTTTTTTCATTGAAAATTTGAAGAACTTAAACTTTTGCATTATTACCTAAGGTTTCTTTCAGTGAAAGCCTGAAAATTTAAAATTTCTAACGTAAAGAAAGTATATTGACGCAATCACCTTAAGGATGTGTTTGATAAGGTTCCAAATTCAAAATTTTAATTAAATATAACCGGTACCCTAATTGCGTAACACACCATCAGTTTCAATCTGAATAATTTTGAAGGATATTGCTAATCCATTGCTTGATATGGTCGAAAAATATGTCTGCTCAACAACGTAAATAACGCAATGAATGTTGTTGAACTGTCAAAATGAAACCTATTGCTACGTACTGATAGTGTGTTGGTATGCATCTCTCAGTGAATAATTTAAAAAACAAAACAAACACCTACCTATCTACCTATCTTCCATAAGAAACCCTTGTTCCCTTTATTCTGTAGGTGTTACTATCTAATTGTTCTAGTTTATTATTATAACTAGATCAATGTGAACACAATTCCATCGTAATTCATCGTTTCATAGATATTGTAGCGATAGTTATCCAGTTTAAATGCTGTTAGGTATTTATTACAATAATTCAAGCTTATAATAAACAGTTACGACAACCCAATAATAAGCGGGTACAATGGGAAGGCAAGCTACCATTTTATCGTAAATTTTATTCATAAAGTGAAACCGCAGCAGCCCATTCACAGTTTTATTACAAAAACGTCGAATATCTATAAAATCAAACAAGTTTTTCTTGTTAAAAATTGAATATTCAAGTCAGGCGCCATTTTGCAAAACAAAACGCGAGCAGTAACTCTTTCGAACAATAAAACGCGTTTCAAGGTGTTTTACGATTTTCATAAAATTAAAGTAAAGAAAAGTCCATTGAAAAAATCCTTTGAAGCGCGAACAACATTTTTTGTTTGCGCTTTGAAGGATTTCTTTTGAGATCATTGATTGAATAATGAGTAATGTCTTCAGAAGAGGTCAAAAAGAAACCTTAATGCAGTTAGGTACTTCTAATTTTAAGCACACTGCCTCATATTCTTCTAAATTCGATTAATTTTTCATCATTCGAACCGCCCATTCTTCGCATTTAACGACTTCACAAAACATCGAGACTTCTTTATTATAAATTACTGTTACTGTTAGCTGGCATCATCCAACTGCTGGGCAAAGGCCTCTCCATATGACTTCCAGCTCTTTCGATCCAGGGCTAAAGTGGACCACTGGTCGTTTGTTTTGTCCAGCTCGTCCCGCCATCTTCTACGGGGTCTGCCGCGACGCATTCTACCTGTGTCAGGGCTCCACGTGGTGGTTATTATAAATATGTAAATCTAATAGGTATTAATGTCTTATATACCTTTCGGAATAAATTCTCTAAATGATAGTGAAAACCACATCATAATCTGTTGCGTAGTTTAGAAGAACAACGCGGTTTAATTTATAATACTCGTATGGGATTATTCCACTTTGCCCCACCGGCCACCCCACTGGTGGGGCAAAGTGGAATGCCTAAAATTTTGCAGTGGAATCTGCCCCACTAAATCGAAGTAGTGGGGCAGATTCCACTGCTTTAAAATCTTGTTAGATTCTGCCCCACTAGGGTTGGCACGTTAGAATAAACGTACAAACATTTTATTTTTGGATTATGTATATAACTGAACCAATCGCATCCAGAACCCTAATTGCGTAACACACTATCAATCTCAATCAGAATCATTTTAAAAGACATAGCTAATCCATTGCTTCATACGTTCGAAAAATCTGTCTGCTCAACAACGTAAATAACGCAATGAATGTTGTTGAACTGTCAAAATGAAACCCATTGCTACTGATAGTGTGTTACGCAATTTCCCCGCAGGTGTTGCCTACCTGATCATTCAGGTTCTTATTCTACTGTCGCTCGGTACATCCATAGAACTTCACATTACTAGGTATATCTACTCTCGAAAACCATGCCACCCTTATTATCATACACATAAAACAGCAAGTTCTGAATCAAAACGAGGTCAGAACATGTTACGAGCAAAAGTTGAACTATAACATTAATCATAAGGACACATGTACCTAAAGTTAATACCTACGACCCTACCTAGGTACGTGCTTAAGGTTGGTACAGACGACATCTACGCAACAAGAATCTGCGTGTTTAGCGGTGCTCGCGAGTTAGTCGATGTGTATGAAAATTGCTGGACTGCGGATCGTGAGTAACCAGCTTAAATATATGGCCCATTCAATACTCGCATCTGATTAGCATCGATACACCTCGAGCAGTTTCGATTTCTTATCGAATCGGAAACGAATCGTTAACATCGGGCTGCTATAAATACATCAAAGGGAAAATTCCTTTCCTTATAGGTATGTTACACGGATGCCAACAGTTTGGTCCAAGATCTGGTCTGACTGTATTCCGCATACCACATTTAACAAAATCAATATTTTTCACATCTTTTTTCCTCGGAAAATTACTCATGAATATTTTTGCCGAGTACTTCGTACCTGCAGCTCTTTCTGAAGAACTTCACCAATTAGATCACTGTTGGAAGTTGCAACATTTTAATTAATATTTACACATTGTAACTGTCATCTTGACAGGTCACTGTATTGTGCCACTTCCTTTAGTAGTGCAAATAAAGGTGTCTTCGAATAAGCATTCAAGGCAACCAGTGCGTGTTATTTACCGTTTCTTCCCATCCCTCATCTCCTGGAAATCAAATCACACCAATATACAGTCCACTATCATAAAAGGGAGTTCGAGCAGGCTTGCTGAGCAGTCTCTCACGCCAGCGAATAACACCGCCGACAACCCGAACAGTCACTATAATTATGATGTCCTCCTAGGGAGTACCCTCCGTTGGCTCTCTTTTGTTAGTAGCCTTTCATTCATCCTCTCAACATGACCAAACTATCTAAGCGTAGGTACTCTTAAATACTCAATACTTTTATTGCATTCCACATGAGGATATTCTTAGGTGTAAAATCATAATTAGATCATATGGACCCTGTCGGGCACAGCAAAATAAGTGAGTTAGGAGAGAGGAAGCATTAATTGTTAATTTTATAACATTACTTATCAAACTACTATATATTATACTAATGATGTAGATATTTTATGAGATAAACTAATAGCTTTAATATAATATGTAAATAGGTATCTATTGAGAGATGTAATAATAATTAATAAATAAATAAAATTTTAAGTCTCGAGTAAGTTATGACTTTTTAAGTATATCACTTAGATATTCGTTTACCAAGTAGTAGCTTGTTTTGTTTGTCACTACATCTTCTTCTCGTCGAACTGTTGTGTTATCACAACATTCCTCAGCCTTCCATTCATAGTCACATCACACATGCTTCGCAAGAAATTGAAAATTATTTTTGTTCTGCCTCTGCATAGTCTTATATTTAGGTATGGCAACAAGTAAATCGTTTTGTACCTATTTCAAACCATTTCTGTTACACGCAGCTATTTTTAAACAAACTTTATTCGCCCAACACGATTTTCGAATGACGTGCTACCACATTTCAACTGCTTGGATTTCAACCACATCAATTCTACTCAACAGCGCACACGCAATAAATATTCATGTTTTGAGTAGCGACTCAGCTGAACTTAGCTTTGTCATAAAACCCGTGACAAATTCATCGGGTGGATATCAAAATTGAAGCGGTTTTGTCACAAGTTATAAGCTGTAAGCGTAGAACGTGGTATACAGGAGATGGCGTGAGACAGTCCATTGTTAAAACATTGGTTCACACGGCGATGTTTATAGTAGGCAATTTTTCAGGCAACAATAACTTCACAACTTTAGTCATAGTTCCATTACTTAACTTTGAATTTAATTTGGAATCGGCAGAAACATTATTATGTTGATGTATTCATATATCCACCGTAATAACCCATGTGGACTGTTTTGCTTAGGAGCAATATCTATTTTTCAGACACGTCTATGTCATGCCATTCTTGCATGCCTGAAAACTACACAGACTCTCTTACCTCTTGCAATATTTCATCCATTTTTATTCATTTAAGTTTAAATGACTTGAAATATTTATTATTGGGACTTTCTAATAGCCCGGAGTTTGGAAGTTGGCGGTGCGATACTCTGAAAGCACGTTAAGCTGTTGGTCCTGCGCCAGATCTCTTTCCGGTCTTGTTGGATTGCCGTCCCGATGGACAATGAAAGTGGGGGAAGAGAGAGTGGACCTGTATCTGCGTACACACTTGTACACTCAAATCGGCTAGTATCCGCTAATACCGGGGCCACACCAACGGGAAACGCCGATAATTATCGCGATAAGTTGTAGCTGCGCCTACGGTTAATGCCCATTATCGCGATAATTATTGGCGTTTCCCGTTGGTGTGGCCCCGGCATGAGATGGGTCGTTATGGCCGAAATTCGGCCTGGAGGACTTTACAAAAAAAGACACGCAATAAGAACACTGATGATACCAGCTTTAAGCTCCGTCATCTCTTACACTTGCACCAAACACCAAACCCCAACCGTTATGATTAAAATACATGCAACTGGGCTTCCATGCCACCTCGTATAGATTCGCTAGGGAAAACCTGGTGTTCCCAGTTCCTATGAGCCTATGACTAAGAGAAACATGTACTGACTTGTTCAGTTGTTCATATATGAAAACACTGTTATGTAATCCAAGAGGTGATTGCTGCAGTTCCAATAACATGCGTTGCTAAGGCGTTACAGTCATCTAAACGTGGAGGGGTTTGTGTGTGTGTGTGCGTTTGTTGGTAGAGATTGTGTTTGTGTGTGTGCCACGTGTTTGTGTGTTACGTTTGTATTTACTACATCCCTTGGTTGATTTTTTGGTGTTTCAGTTTTGTTGTTGGTTGTCAAGTCGTTGTAAGCGCGTGGTTCTGGGTTCGCTAATGTGTTTTTCGTTTAGGAAAATAATATATGTATATGCAGGCCGTAGATTACATTTGTGTATTGTAGATAGGAATGGGTTTATTGATTTCGGATAGGTACCCAATACCATAGTTTCTGCCAACCTCTTCGGATGAAACCGGTGTCCAATAGGAATTAGGCCCAATTTGGCCCCAATAGGAATAAGGCCTAATTTCGCCTCTCCAATATGCTCATAATGACGCGTTAGATGTTTAGAAGCAAACTTAACGCGGCATATTTTTAAATATTGTCACGTGCCGGATTTAGTACTCAAATATTAGTCATTTAAAACGCTGTCGATTTTTGCTTACTTAATTTTTTTTTTCACTTAACGGCCTAACTGTCACTTAGCAAGGGATGCCTTGAAGGAAAACCTAATATCTAAAATAAAATCGTTAATATATGAATTTCCTGACTGATTCTTTGAAGAAATTCTGGTAGTGATTTTACCTGTAAAGTTATCCTCTAAATGGCGCAAAAGGGACATCAATATCATCTTCTTGTAGTAGGTACCTAACGTAATGCTTACCTAATTAATGTCTGTTTCAAAATTATCTAATGAAAATGTAAATAAATGGACCAGAAAACCTACCTGTGAATGCCAATCTGTAGTGCTTACAAATTAAGTCCTTTGATTTTATTATTTGTATAATTAATTAAACCCAAAAAAAAAAATGTTTTTATTTGACAATTGAGGTTAATGAGGGCCTCCGTTTTTGTGCTCACCAGTTGGCGCCACTGTCGAGTAAGGTCCTGAAGTATAGCATTCAAAGTTTGTTATTACGGACGTGAAAACAAAGTTTACATTTAAATCATATTTAAACAAACAAAAAATGTGTTTGTAAACAGTAAACCTCTGAATTAGCTGTTCTTTCAGCCCACTTAATTTTGCACGTCTTTTTCTTAGACCCGCTTTTAAAGCACTGACATTCATTGACTCGTAACTCATATTTAGAAATAAACCCGCGTGGCCCACACACAAACAGTGACATTTGACGTAGCATTTGACATTTCGGAGACCTTACGCTACATTAGCGCCTCTAACGGCGAATTCAAACACGGTAGTCCTCATTATACAGGGCGTTTGCAAGATGGTGCAAATCTTTAAGGCGAAGATAGTACTGACAATTTAGAACCATTTAAGCCAAGGTTGTCTTAGACGAAGTCTTACCAATTTTTTTTGAAGTACTTACCTAAGTTTTATGTTTTCTTTCGAAAGTTCCTAAAATTGTTTGAAATTAGTGAGATGTGTAGTTGATACCTTCTAAATACAGATGAATGTGTTACTAACTCCCTTTATGAGTGTAGCGTAAGAATTTATCCTCGACAGGAATTGTTTACACTTTCGGATACTTTTGGAACAAACTATGTATAGGACTAAAGCAGTGTCTAAACCAATAAGTTGTGGTTTTACAAAACCACTCAATTTCTTCGTATTAGATACACTATTTTGTCATTAACATTGTGTGTGGTTACAACCACGTGTCAGTTGGTCTATTAACTTACAATGTGCGTGGGTTGAAGACGCAACTGTTATCTACGCGTGGTCATAATCTACCCCGCTGAACTAGTACGGTAAACCATATCTTGTAAACTATTTGAATGTAGTTCGTTTACACTGAGCTTATTTGACGTTTTAACCAAATGTAAACAAACTACTAACCATTTACCCAAAGGCTGTCAACACCGGTGCCTATTATTAGAGTGGTTTCGCACTACATCCGATCCGAATCCGAATTAAAAATCCGACTTCAATCCGAATTGGAAATATTCTAAGTTCGGCTTTAGTGCAGAACCCCTCATACAAATAGGACTATGGTCACTTCGGACCGGCATTTCTCGGATTCGGATCGGATGTAGTGCAGAATCGCCTTAAGGCTCGATTGTCCGATCGTCTGTCCGTCTGTGATAGGGCTGTATCTACCGCTACGTGGTTCCCATATAAGAAACGTGTTTTTTTCGTGTTTTTTTTTAGATTTCATATGTTAAATATTGTATTACAGAACCCTTCGTGTGTGAGTCCGGCTCGCACTTGGACGTTTTTTTTTTCAGTTATTGTGTACACTTGGTTAATTACTTACGTACTTAGATAAAAAGACAATTTAATAATGAACTTAAGTAACCTCCATTTATTTCGTACAATGTTACATTTTGAACATTTGGTTTAAATAATAAAACTTTATTGTTAAGATTCTAAACTTAAATAAGTCTTCTACCACTTACGATCGATAGAGATGTAACGTGTAACGTAACGTCTATCGATAATTTGTATCCTAACTCTATCGAAGAAGGTAACAATACCTATATCGATAGTCTTGAACTTATGACCCATGCCTACCAACCGGTACAGAATATAATAATTTATTATACCTAAATATTATTAACAGCTTTTAGACGCAACCCTAAAATTCTTTACACAAGTGACTCTCGAATGCTTACCCAATAATAATAACCTGCAAACAATATGCGTTAAAAATACTTTGAAATGATCTACAACAAATTGTCCTTTTCTGCCCACAGTCCAAAACCGACTCCATTTCTTCAAAACTAAGTTCATAATGGTGTGGCTTCACTTGAGATAACAATAATACTAATTAGGTGCCTTTGCGCAGGTACTTGGGTTTAAATGCTGATTGTTTAGCGACACCACCGTTTTTGCATTACACATGCGAGCATAATTATTTGACCGCGCATTTGAATTGTTAAAGAAAAACGTAATTATTTGTTTTAAGTGTACTATGAGGTAGGAAAAATCATTAATAGTATTGTTTTATGACGGATTTTGTGAAATCATTTTTTCTTTGGCCTACATTTAAAGTTTTCTGACTCACTCGTTACTTACGCTTTGTCACACTTTAGACGGTTTGCAATAAAAAACTAACAATCCACTCTATATTAAAAGTTTTAGGTATAGTTTGACAATTTAGGTAGGTACCTAAATGAAATTTAACTTAGCAAAATAATACCTATCATAAAATATAACCAATTCCACTGAGACACTTTCTACTACGTGGGATTAACTCCTAAATCTGATTTATTACATTCGACTCTGCAAACAAACATACAATTTTGACAATCGTACAAGATAATGCTGAAGTACCTACAACACACATAAATAATACGATAGGTATCCAAAACTATGATAGATGTGCATACAGATCTACGATACAACATTCTAATCGATTAAAATCGCACCTCCACATCGATAACAATACATCACAGTCGATAACAAACGCAGCTTCATCAGTCAAATGCAAAAATCTTTTCAGCGAGCTTTGCCAAGTTCAAGCGCAATAGGCGTGCGCCGGCGCACCGATACGCCAGTATCCGACGCACACGCAGCCCGCAAACACGCACCCATCTACGATCGATACAAATCGATTCAAAGACAAACATCGATATTCGTAATCGATTAATGTGTATTTTTTTTTAATTTGCAGTTTACATGAGGATTGAATAGTGTTCGGAAAAAATTTTGAATATTGAATTTGAATTCTTTTTTTTTATCGAGTGCCAGTGAAAAGTGTTGAGTGAAAATTATTGTTTATGTGTGTTAAGTGGACGCTGACGTCATTAAAATTGACAGGTGAGTGGTTACTTGTGAACAGTACTAGGAAAATATTTACGTGATAAGTACGTTATAATGCCTATGCGTGTATATGAGGCATGATTTTTTGACGTGGCGACACTTTGTACTTTTTTGTACAAAGATTTTATTGAACGTTTCATTTACAATTCAATCATTAAATTAAATAAATAGGCGTTAGTTAAAATTAAAGTCAAATAACAAATTCTAGCCAAGTAAAATATTAACCATAAAATTGCGCCATCGCTCCACTTTAAAACTAAATAAACATTAAATAAAACTAACACTTTGCCAGCGACATACATAAGCAAATCCGAACCTCATAAGTCAATGTCATAACACACGCAAGAACACATACACAGGGTGTTATGTACTATAAAATACATATAATTTCCTCGATACGGCTCGTAAATTATAAATATATAACGCCCTAGTTAACCGCACAACATATTGCCTCTACCGTTAAGAACCTACCTGAGTAACTTTACAAATGTAATCTTACTTAAACATAGGCTAGGATTATTCAGTAGGTACCTTAGTGAAGTAATTATAAGATTTAATTAACAGAAAATGGGGGGCTTGTGGCTAAGAAATAATATCGGCACGGTTCGATCGGTCAGGTTAAGCTACGTTTGCGTTTGCGCGGTTGGTCCGTGGATGGGTGACCATCTTTACATACCAAGACGCTTCCGTGCCTCGGAAAGCCTGGATAGGATAAGCCGTTGGTCCCGGCTGTCAATCATGGATCTTTGACAGACGTTACGGGTCGTCAGAAGCCCGAAAATCTGACAACCAGTCTTACCAAGGGGCATCGTGTTACCCAGTAACTGGGTTGTGCAGGTCAGATAGGCAGTCGCTCCATGTAAAATACTGGTATTTTCAGTTGTATCCGGGTAGACTGGAAGCCGACGCCAGCATAGTTGGGAAAAGGCTAGGCAGATGATGAAAATCTAAGGAAAGGCTCGCCCGTATTGCATGAGTCTTCGGTTAGTGAGTGTACTATAGTTGCACCTCTGCTTAGCCCCTTAGAGAATACAGGCGCGATGTTATATGTATTGGCAGAAAATATACGATTCTTCTGCTTTTCTAAATCTAACGGTTTATTTATCTGTCTTCATGCGTAGTAGCTGACACCTTGAACGTCCCTGTAGGCCAGCAGGCATTGAGAATCCCATTTTCACGTTTATGTGCTGATATGGGAAGTGCATACTCTTGTCACCATATCCAAGTGCATAAATACTGTTGGGTGAATCTCACTGAAGCATACAACTAGACGTTTTCAGAAAGCTACTTTAGATCTAGTCACAGTTACAAAAATTATCCGTTTATCTAACGTATAAATTGTAGAGACACCATTTTTTTTTTGTTTTGGATGAGAAATCATCTAATGACTCCTCCCGCTCTGGGTGGAGCGGAAGGGAGTGTCAGACTCTTACTGACTAAAACCCACCCGTGTTCCTTCCTTAGCCCTTTATGTTCCGGGGCAGCGGTAACCCTTTCGGACAATCCCGCTAGCCCGGCAGGCTCATGGTGTGAAGATTTGGAACCAAACCAGTACGAAAATAGGCAGGCAATGTAGGTATACTTATGTGGTCTGAACTTTTAGGTGTCACTTATATGGGTAGCCCCATATCCCGTCACCCAATGTTTGGTCAAAATACAAAATAACCGCGAAAATTAATCTAACATTATAAACAGACAATTTTTAATTTTTTGTATATTTGTTTGTTACGCTAAACCGGCTGGATAGATTTTGATGAAATTTGGCACATGGGTAGACCATGACCTGGATTAGGACATTTATAGTACTTTTATTCTGATATTTCCACACGATCGAGACTTAGGCTGGTGAAACCGCGGGTGCCGCTACTAAATCCTAACTAATACATATTATAAATGCGAAAGTAAGTTTATTTGTGTGTTTCTTACCTTTCACGCCTAAACCATTGAACCGATCATCCTGAAATTTTGAATATACGTTGTCAGGTGTACAGAAACGGACATTGGGTACCTTTATTTATTTATTTATTTATTTTAACTTTTCGCACAAAAAGGTACAAAGACCTTTCATCCCGAAAAAAGTGGAACAGCACTTTCTTTCCGAGGAAAACAATAATAACGTTACTATGATAATAGATGACGCAATTTGGGAGAAAACATGCGCCACATCTACGCAAAACGGCCATCGCTCAGCATACCTAATGCTAAGACCCTATACGAGACAGAGCCCCAGTGCTGGTTTTCAGCGACAGCCGGCGTTGACGTGATGACGTCAGCCAGTGCAGCATACGATTAGATATAAATAAAAAAGTTAAAAAAGTTGAAAGACGCCTAGGTATACCCAAACGGGGCCTGTTTGGGTATAGACCTCCATCAATTTATTCCAAGGTTCTTTCATTCATTTTCTTTGTCCAGTCCTTTCCGCTGCAAAATTACTCTACTAAAAGAATGAAAATCAGTACTAATTTAATAGAATTATTTGTATTACTCAATGCCTCTAGGTTGGTCAGCTTTAGTAAAAGCGAGCGCAGTGCCACAGACGGTCAAGGAAACTGTGTTGCTGTGTCAATAGGGCAACTGTCATCTGTATTACAGATTGTATAAGTCAAATGACAGTTTTATGGAGTCTGTCGATTGTAAAGCCTATTCCTACATTGTAATCCAAGCAATTTCTCGTCGTGATTTTAATCCTGAGATAGACCTTTGAATAAGGTAACTTAGTATCTTTAATCTTTTATGGAGTTCGCCCTAACCATTTGGAATTGAGTCATCTATCTATCTATATAAATTAATTCAAAGTCCTGACTGACTGAGATATCAACGCACAGCCTAAACCGCTGGTCCTAGAGACATGAAATTTTAAGGGTGTGTTCTTTGTGAAGAGTAGGTATCCACTAAGAAAGGGTTTTTCGAAATTCCACCTCTAAGAGCGTGAATCGAGGGAGGGTGATATTTCACGTTATATTATAATATATCTCTGTGGTCCTCAAATAGCCCCTCGGTATTACTACCCGAAGTCTATCTGACTGCCTCGTTAGTCTAGTGGTCGAAAGTGCTATATAGCTGAGGCCAAGGGTTCGATTCCCAGATAGAGCAAAATGTGGTTGGGTTTTTCTGTCTGGAATTTCTCAGTAGCAGTCCGGAGTCTGGATGTGTGCCCGGTTGATGGCAATAAACTCGCCCCCGGCGAAATGTAGTTGTAATATAGGTACCTGCCTACCCTTTCAGAGATTACAGGCGTGATGTTATGTTAAATCCGAAATCAATTCTGAACCCTAAACAATCAAAATCGAATGGAAATTTTTCTGACGTAAACATTAATTTTCCAAGGCGCCATGACGTAATTTCATGTAAACAAATACATAAAACCTTTTTGTTTAAACAACCGATTTGCTTTCAGTTTGTTAAGCCTTGTATTTAACTTTACTTTTCGCATTCTACTATTATCTATTAATAACAATAAACTAGAATACAGCTTAATTTTATGAGAATTGAGTTATTCGGACATCTACAGTGGATTTAACCCAGATAGTTTTAAAAACAAAATATATTATGAACTTAATCATTTTAACATCAATAATGAATTGGCTAGCCAAACTTTTAAGATTCATCATAGCTATTGTCTATTATATAGAATTTATGTCTTTAACCTCCTTTACTTCAGTAAAACGGTATAAATAGCTACTATTTTGCCGATAATTAATAAAAATATTTCAATACACATATAAGTTTAATACACAATAATGCACGTAAAAATATTACATGTATTATTGTGTATTAAACTTATTCAATGTTATGATTTAAGATTTCATGTTCTAATGTTGTAACTTGTAATTTTATTTTACTTTAAAGCATTCGCTTTAAACGCATCAATATTTGTCATCATCGTCATCATTTCAGCCGAAAGACGTCCACTGCTGGACATAGGTCACCCGCAAGCACCTCCACTTCGACCGGTTCTGTGCTTCCCGCATAAATATTTATAATTAAACATAATATTACTTTAACATAACCTATTTTAAACTTAATTTCCCAGACAACCAATAAAACGTAGTGCAGCTTAGTTTCTATGATTATTAAGGCCGGTACACATTCATTGGCACCCTCAAATAGACTGAGGCGCGAGATAGTTTCAAGAGCAAAATAACTATAAATCAGTAGTGTGTGCAAGCGCAGCCGCCCAGTGCTGAAATGTTGATGACTTTGTACTGGGGGCATTTCGGATGCGGTGCGAGGGAGAAGCTTGTAGCGGGGAGTGTGGTTAAATAGCTTTAATACCTATAATTATTATGTTGGATTTCGGTAAATTAAAATAATAAGTAAGCAAATAACAACTAATACCTAATTAATTATTAAAAATAACAAAAGCACAGTTTGTTATTTATTTATTAAAACTTTATGCATAAGTAAAAGAAATACTGTACAAAGGCGGACTTAATGACTTAGTTAACTTTAAAGGAAGGTTTACGAGAATAGAAAATAAGGATTTTGTTTAAAACAAATGTGCATAATATTAAACGCCACATTATTTTTGCTGAAAAAACAAAAACAACTTTTGACGTGCATGCCATTTCTATAACTAGGATCCAACAGGCTACATATCTAGAGTAAGTGCGCCAATTATGGACCACCATAAGGATTTTGTGAAATAAAACTCAGAATTATAAAGATTAATCAGCCTTATATATTTTGAACAGTTCGATAATTATTTGGTATCAAAAACGAATATCAGAATTCTTAAGAAACATGAACATCTTAGAAATAATCAACATTTTCTAAAATATAAGATTATTTTGCATTTGGAAAAAGTGGACAAAATATGGACCACATGGTTTTAAATATGGACCACAGTAAATTGGGTTCAAAATTATATAAAAAAATGGACGTGTTGCCTAAAATTAAATCAGAAATTAAATCATCTTTATCCCATGTTTGTCTGATCTTGCCTTTAGCTGTAGAATTTGTAGACCTTTCCCCTAGTTTAATCCACTTTCCCAAACAGTAATATTTGGTGAAATTATGAGCTTACGAAATTAGGTAAAAAATTACATCGCCCGTTGATAAAAACGAAAAATGACTGCAGTGAACACGCGCGCTCTCTCTGCCGACCGGCAAGCGATTAGCGAGGCGCGGGAGGGGTGGAGCTTAGCGCGCGGCGATCGGTGGCTTAATACGACGGACGGTTTCTGAGAAATGAAGGTAGTCCATATTACAAAACCAGTCCATATTTGGCGCACTTACTCTACATAAGATAAATATATAGAAATTAACCTTTACTAGTTTATGGTCTTGTTAAATAATGTTCTCATTTCAGTAAAATCGATTCGTTAATTCTGTATACAACAATGACAATGTTTTAAGAATAAAGAATTCCAAAAGGAAATAACATTGCCACACACCGCATTAACTAAAAACATTATTGCACACGTAGGCCATAAATATATTATTAAAACTAATTTAAAGTATATTAAAGTGCCACAAATTATGTAAATGAAAACTTATTAAATATCAAGATTTATAATTTCATTCAAATTATTGAAATTTTGTCATTTCGTTTTACTTTCACCGTTGTTTGGCGGACAGATGCTAATTTATTTTAAAATAGAAGCATACTAATGAACGCATGGTTCAAACTTCGAAAAATATTCTTGATAGTTGGTTCAAAAATAACAAATTTTATTACAACTTATTTTATTTACCTAAAATCTATGCAAATTATCCATTTATGCCTGGAGGCTTTTATTTAGGTTTAAGTTTTGTTTACAATTTTAATTTTATATATTATTTTTTGCTTGAGTATAGTTTTCATTGTCCTTGTTGGTATATTGGCGTGGTTAGCTGAAATATGGCAAATAAATTAATTTAGTTTTCTGTGTCTTGTAATGTTAATTACTTTGCATACCTACTATTGGAGATTTAATACTCAATCATTGTTTTTGGGGGGGCCTGGTAATCTGTGTGACAGGTTTTTCCTAGTGCAGATACCAGTCTCCCACAAAGGATTTATCAGATGTAGTGTCTTCATATTTTTAAGGCGCCTTTGTAGAAGAGAAATAAATGTTTCTTTATTATTTATAATTATTGTATAGAATCAAGTTTTTCTAACTGAACAGACAGGTGTGCTGCTGGGGAGTTTGTTGCGCCTGAAGTGGCGCTACCTGCGAAACCACTAGGAAGTGGTTCTCGACGTTCGTTGTCATTCGAAATGTGCTGACTCTGAGCCTAATTTGAATAAATTACTCGTTTTTTATTAGATTTTTAAAATCTGTAAAAAAAGCTAACTAACTTAAATATAAATAAATACATACCTTATGTTATTTATTTTTCAAACTAAGCAAGAATTTCTAGCATCTATTTTAATTGAAGGCATATAAAAACTGATACAACAGTAACGGAAACAATAAATTAGGTGAAAAATTTACCTTTTATTTTAAAAATCGCTATCGTTTATGTTTTGAAGCAGCCGTTACAAAACCAACTTAGTTTTACGTAACGACAAAGTTATGTGCACTTTGACAAATCTTAAGCAATTACTGTTAACACTAGTAAGCTTTTACTAACCACTGATGTTGTTATAGATTCACTGTCGAAATAGAATACCACAATAACTAAGTACCTATTTCTGGAATCATCCGTAGTCACGGATGAAAAAAACCTAACGAAAACAAGCTCTTTAGGGCCGGTTGTTTCGAACAGTTGGTTAACGTAACATACGTACATAATAACGTGTACGTAATCGTAATTATTTGACGTAAATCAAGGCCATAATTTTGTGAAACGCTTTTTTTGGTTTGACCATAGTTAGCGCCATTTTTGACGTAGGTATACGTGTACGTCAAGTGGACGTGAAACAATCTGCCCTAAGACAGCCTACGTACGATGCAATGCAATATAAAGATTATTCTTGTTTTATCATCGTTTAACAGAAGACTATGGTTTGGGTTTACATTAGGTACCTACCTATATTTTTCTTGGTTTTCCGAGGGAATCACCCCTTATCAAACGTACAACATTAGGAACAATATAATATTATCTAGTACCTCTACTTAGTTGTAACCTTTTGAGAGAAGAAAGGAATGGTATACAAGAAATAATTTTACTTGAATCCAAACAACGTACAAACAAATGAAGGAACACAAAATTTATACGACGTTTAGAAATTGAATTTGCACCGCAATGTCCTGCTAACCAAATCTATGTAAGTCTTAAATTGTAACGAACAAAGCCGGGCACTCTGGTGAAGTGGCCAATTCCCTTACTTTGCATAATAACCATTGCCCAAAGATATTTGTGCAGTCATATCAGGATAATAACTGTCACTTTGTTTGCACTATCTGTTCTCGAAACTGATAAATGTTGACAGATAATGAGTTGACTAATACTCGAACAGATTTCGCTTCCGTGCATTTTTTTTTGTGTTTCCGTAGATTTTTGTAGCGTCATTGTGTTGACGTCTCGTTTCGTCACATCTGTGAGCTTTCGAGTTTCATTGCCATGCGATCAATAATTTGATCCAGTTTGTTAAACCTAGCATAATCATGGTTACGTCGCAGGTTACCGATTTTTAGCATTCCTCAAATTATCTCATTAACTTAAGCATAAAATGTTTATGACTGTAGGGGCTTCAATCTCAGGATTTAGGGCTCCAACATGAAGGCTGAGCTTCAGGATTTTTTCCGCTTTTCTATTGCTCATTGTGACTTCCGATGGTAGTGTTGTCCATCCAATAATTTGTATACCTTGCTTCAGCAGTCTTCATATTATTCAGAAACTACAACGTTCCCAATTAATATAAATGCAAATTGTCATCTAATACACTTCTAGAATTGAAATTTTATTCTACCATAACTATCTCAGTAGTGTCATAACTATCATGATACTCATCACATCATGCTAATAAAATAATATTTATACAAAAACTATATATTCAATATTGACTGAAGAGAATATATTCCAACCATTGGAATTCATTGGGTGTAGCTTTGTGAAACGAATGGTTTTAAAATGACGTAAAAGGCGGTGTTTCACGCCGAAAGCTACTTGATATGATAATTCTTGTAATAACGGAAGAACGGTCAATTAATTTTACGGTTAAACGGCTGGTGTCACAACGTCGTTGATTAAGATTGACTTTTGATGAGGCGCTAGTTATGAATCGGTAGTTTGTCTGTGTAGCTTCGTTAATATACGCGTCTTTAGCATTACTAGTTACTCAGTCTTCAAGTTCTTTATAATCATTTTGCATTAATTCGTGATGAATAGAGTTTGCGTCTTTATGTTCTTTATGTAGATCTAGTGGCTCTAAATCAATCCTGTCTAAGATATTTCTTCTTCTATTCTAGCTTTTTAATCATCTAAATATAAATTAACTTATCCCAAATCAATTTTATTAATTAATTCTGAGAATTTGGGATGCTGTACCTAAATCTACTATGTACTCATGAGTTTTATTTCTCTTTAATGCTTTATTTACTACGTTCAATTCACTTTTCTTTTCAACCACCAACCTTCAAGACGTATGCCTCCACTACATAGTTACATACTCGTACACATCCTTCTACACAAAGAAAGCTATCAACCCTTATAAACCCAATCGATATTCATCCAACAGACAGTCATACAGACGAGACACTTTCTACGCTCTCGTATGGAACCCGCGTGTCCAATGGAATGTTACTTAGATCGACCGGATGCATTTTATGCTCACAATCGGGAACTATGGAAATCGACGACGGGAGCCGCATAGAATGCATGGACAATAAAATTTATAGCCATTTGGATATCTAAACTTTTATAATTAGCAGCTTTTTAGTTATTGACACTTTGGTTTTAGTTTTTTATGGTGTGTGTTTTAATTTATGAGAAGAGGAAAGAGTAAGGAGTGTACCTACATATCTAAATCGAAATCAAAAACAACTGCCACATTAGGCTGAGAATCACCACTTGTTGCCTTAAGGCAGCTAGCACACGCCAATATACCTACCAACAAAAACATTGAATACTAAACTGAATATGTATAACTATATTTATAAGTAACGTTTATTTAAGTGGTAGTGCCAATTTATTAGCTTTTCGCTATTTTCAGTATTATCATTGCTAATTTTAGATTATAGTGCTATTTTGGCAAAGGTATCTAAATCTTAAGGAAATCAAAACTCTGATAAATGCGTGTTATAATATCAACTTTCTGTGCGACATTCGGAGAAAATGGACTCTTTTGACCTTGGAATGCACAGCCTAATTATCAACGTGGACGGTTCTTTAAGTATGTATAATGCTTTGATAACTAATTGGGAACATCTTGCTCCAAAAGTAGTTCTATAGGTACTTTATTAAAAGTATACTATCATAATTTTATTTGAGATTCACTTAGCCTTTTATCTATATTTCTCAATTTCCTGATTTCTTTTATGATCAAAGATCAAAAAGTACAGAAGCCGCTTCTGTTAATAGTGCACTTCCATAATTATGTAAATTAAATAATATTACAAGTTATAAATTTAAAAAAAAAACATTCAGTATCTATCACCTTGTTCAAACGAAAAATATTGAAAAGCGAAAGGCAGAAGATGAAAATAAAATATTAATGCAAAAGAATTAACCCAGATAATGTATTAAAATATACAGATGTTGATAACCCACCCAATGTGCGCAAACCCAATATTGATAAATCCGCGTACAAAATAAAAGATTGCTAAACCAAATAGTACGAGCTAAATCCTGAACCAACAGCAAATACTTCCAGTAATTCCTATCAGAAATAGTGGGAAACAACATCTTCCATATTTACTTATGCAGGCTATTTAAGGCACGCGCCTGCGACTAAGTTATGTGACATCGCGTAATATTTTCATTGTAAGAGCTTTTAAATCAACCAGCGGAGGGACAGGGCTGACACAAGAATTGTACAATTTCTGGTTGGTGTCATGCTTAATTATTTTGGTTCGGAGATTCAAATGTTGGACTGTGTGGTTCATTACTGAGAATAGGTTTCCTTCTATTGGTTTGTTTGGCGTTAGTATCCATTTTAATACTGATGCTTTAATATTTGTTTCCTTTTGTGGTATTATGGCTAATATTGTTAGTATCATCTTTAGAGGAATGCTTTTTAGATTTACATTCAAATCTATGGCCTGATTGTTTAGGAAAATTGATGTTACCATGATTGTCCCTTTAACTGATAGTGACAGCCGAAGCAGTTTCTACGAATACATTTAAGACCATTGAAATGTACTTTCTTGAATGATCAAGACAAATTACAGTTGTTTAACATGATGTCATAGTCACACATTACATTTCTAACATCACTTAGAACATTTAGCAGCCACGTGCATTATTTGAAAATCACTGCAATCAAGTTTATAAATAGTACTTAACTGGATGGCATGATGTCGGTTATAATTATCACAGTAACCCTTTAGTTGACTCCTATAACTTTGTGGAATGACCAGTGGTCCGTACAATTTATGTTTTGCCGTAACCCTTATAATGAACGTTGACTACATGATAATGTATAAGTATGCAAGTAAGTGTGTCATCTTTATCTATAATTGTATGTATATTGGAAGTAAATCGTTTCCCTAATACAACCGGAACACTACATCAAATTGATGTCGCGTTATCACTGTTTAATTAATTAATTTAAAATAGACCTGTAATTTGTTAAATTATACGTATTTTATGTCTTAAAGATACATAAAATACAGATAATTTTAACTTTTATGTCTAGCACAAGTTGAGAGCTAGTATGTACCGTACCCTCTGAATTTCCTTTGACCCTTTATTGTAAATTATATTTTTTTATTATTAGCCTGTGATGCTGCAGGGTAAAGACCTCCCTAATCTGTTTCCACCCCTCTCTGTTCAAAGCTGCTAAGGACCAGTTCTTGTTGAAGGAGTCCAGCTCATCCCGCCATCTCCGTCTGGGCCTGCCACGATGTCGCTTGCCATTTTGTAAATGTCTTATAATAATACCAGCCTATTATTTTCCCACTGCAGGGTAAAGGCCTATTTCTTATAAAGAGAAGGCACGTGCATTGTTTACCACGGTTGCTCAAGGAGGATTGGCGATCTGAGACTCATATCTTAGTTTAAAATATTATAAGTGTGAAAGTGAGTTTGTTTGATACGCTTTCAGGGTAAAACGGCTGAACGGATTTGGATGAAATTTGGCACATGGGTAGACCATGTTCTGGGTTAGGACGTAGGGTACTTTTTATCCCAGTAATATATTCTCGTAGGATAATTTCCAACCTCAACACGAATCCGCGAACAAAAGCTAGTTAATTATAAGTTCAGGTTGCCTCATGTGTTTTTTTCCTTTACCGATGTCAGTGATGTCCAAGAAATACTTAGGAAGTCCATTTACTTGCCCAGATTTGATCCCACAACCTCGTGCATCAAAGGCGAAGCCTTTACTAATTTGTATAATTTGTAACTCATCAACCCTAAGAAATATAGCATGTTTCTCATTGACTAATTTAATAAATTACTTTAATATTTCATTACAATTTTACGGACCATTGCTGTCCAGAACAGACATTTCATTTTACTTGTCTAAATAATGGCATTGGCTTTATGAGATTGCCTATTATTTTTCATGTATTCATTCCAGAATGCAATTCTTTAGTCAGATAAATATTTTATTTTCTCTTCATGATAGCTTTATCTCTATCGTTTTGCTCATATCTCTCACTACCTTTAAAACTCACAACGGTTATGATGGTAATATAAACATAACATAGCATCACGCCTATATTCCTCGAAGCGTTAGGCAGAGGTGCACCTATACCTAGTCCCATGTAATGGGGGGCGAGCCTATTGCCATCAACCGGGCACAAAATCCAGACTCCGAACTGCTACTGAGAAATTCCTGATGGAAAAACCTAATAACACTTTGCCCGACCTGGGAATCGAACCCAGAATCTCAAGCTCAGCAGTAGCGCTTGCGACCACCAGACCAACGAAGCAATAATGATAATACTGTATCAGATAATGACGAACTTTTATATCTTCTAGATGTTTTGACTTGACGCTGGTTTTCAGACATTCTTTGCTTTCTGTCAATAGTTCGTAACTATTCATATACGCCGCAAGGTTACTTTTAATCCTAATTTCCTTCCACTTTTGACATTCATAAAGTTTATGACTGTATTAATCAGCTATTTAACCAATAAGTATATATTTAAGACCCAATATAATTTTATGTTATGACACTTCTACACAGCGCTTGACCTAAATATGGTAGTGGGTAATACCTCGATATTAGATTTACGGAACGTCATAAACACTTAATCTGCACAATTATCGAACAGAATATAATGATATTTCACTTAAAATATGATGGAATAAATTTAAATGACGATTGTTCGATAAGATTTTACGGTGACCATAAAATTGCTTCAAGTCTTAGAAAGGTTAAGGCTTAGTGAAGATTCCGACAGTATAACAACTCAAATCACAAATCTATTTTAATAGTGACTAGCCCCTGCCCGCGACTTCGTGCGCGTGAAATTTCTTGTTCCCCCGACCCATCGCATCACCTGCCTTCGCTATCACTTAATTTTCGCTTAGCGTTCTTTCTGACTTTTTTTTGTTCGGCTCCTAAGGGTGGCGTCAACGACCATATGGTCGTTGGGTGGCGTGATGTTAAATAGCCTATAGCCTTCCTAAATAATTGGGCTATCAAAGGCAAAATTACTTTTTCAAATCCGTCCGGTAGTTACAGAGATATCGCGTTCAAACGAACAAACTCTTCAGCTTTATTATTAGTATACATTAGGGTGGATCGTTTTTTTTTTTTTTGATATATTTTTAAGGCGGGGTGTGGAAAAGATGCTCTAAGAGGAGACAATTAAAAGTTAATATGACGGTATTATGATATTTTAAGTGAAAGTACTGCCACAAGTATATAGAAGTTCTCATTAATCGTCTAAATCTAGGACTCAGTTGGAGCTTAATTAAAAGATTTTTTTTAATGATGTACAATAATTATATTTTTGTTTATACTTAATACTAGAACTATAATTATGAATAAGAATAAAAAATCCAATAAATCGACGAAAACAACAACCAAAATTAAAAAAAAAACACGAAATTCAGGAAATCACACAGTTTTGTAATGTTTTTTTGTATTAAAGACCGGCATGATACGACACGATTGAAGTTTGTTTCTGATCCATCCTTCACGTCTTTCTGGCCCACAAACTGCAGAACAGGATTCTGTGACCAACTTGATGCATCTCTCAGTAGCTTGCGTGTGACATGGCATCAATCGAAATAAAGGCAAAATTTCACTTTCAACGATGTCCAGATTTTTAATGGCTTCAGAAATGGTCTCATCTGCTATTTGTTTAGTCAGTGGTGGTTCCGATATCTTATCCCAGTCGATCATGTCAATGTAGTCTTTTGCGTTGAAATTAAACGGTGGTAGTTTAAAAACCCTTATCGGCGTAAAACCCGAAGAACGTTCGCGGATTTTAAGTATTCGTCGAAGTGCTAGCTCTCTTATAGGTTTTCTTTCGTCAGCTAACATAGCAATCAAAATATTCTCGCAATGCCCAAAAAATCCATTACGTTGGATCACCGGGTCTACGATTTTCTTTAAGTGCTCTGGAAGATAGCGAGACAGTACGATTGTCTCATGCAAGTGTTTTGACCCGTAAACGCATAATGGTTGAGTTTTTATCTTAAACCACATCGGCGCGTAAACTTTCAGTACGAATTCAGTCAAAGTCTGTAAACCTTCAGATGGAGTATTGGTTGAAATGTACGTTCTTAGAATACGATTAGCTGTTGTTAGCCAACGCGAATGGCAGATTTTTCCTGGATTCCGTTTTCTTAAATTATCACTGCAGTGACCTTCGCTTATCGCACGGCAAATTTCCAATAAGTACAATTGGTCTGTGCTGAGATCTTCACGAGCTTTTGTTATGTCCGGTAAGTCACATTTAATTGCAGAAAACTGTATGACAGGAAGATTTTCACAATTATTAAGGGACTTTCCAATCGGGCCACTAAAACTTTTGGGTCCTGTAGTAGTCCCGTCAAGCTTTTCAAATAGGTGTCTTAAAGTCAACTCATTGGCATGCAGTTGACATACCAACCACTGAACTGGACGTTGAAGCTTACCTTCAAGTAATCTTATAATACCTGCTTTGCTTCCAGTATTCACTGCCGTTCCATCACATCCTATAGCCACGATTAGCTTCAAATCAATCGATTTAGCCTGTAAGTAGGCAAACAGTTTATTGGATATCGTTTTAGCGTCACCCGATGCCACAGAAATGTGTCCAATATATTGTGAGTCAGGTTCTTTCAATAAAGTTATGTGTTCTTCAATTACAACTTTTCTGCGATTGTCTTCGTTAATTAATGTTTTATCTTTACGGCCGTCGAACGAGATGCTAATACACTGATTAAAGTTTAGCTTTTCATTGGTCGTCAAAGTGGTTCTTGTCTTGGTACGAGATCGACGAATTTTGTTACGATCTATGACATTTGATGTGTTGCTTTCAGTTACTAAACCGATGTCTTCTAATGTAGCAGAGACGATAGCAGCTCCTGCTCGATCTGAAATACCATAACGATCCAGTGTTCTGGCTACGACTTCAAATCGATTTTCAGACGGCATGATGACAGAGAAAGAGGAAGAGGCCGGAGTTAAGTCTGATTCTTGGTCTTCATGTAGTTTAGCATTTATTTTGGAGGGTTTAACACTTTGAGAGGTAGATGGTATGGCTGTTTCTTCGTATAACTTGCGCTTTAACTGTCTGGCAATATTGCTCTCATTTTTCTTTGTAGTTTCTCTATCCAACGAGCTAATCATCATTTTTCTTTCACCTCGCTGATCTAATAGGAAGTCTCTTTCCTTGATTGGTATTTTACGCGCCTTTTCACAACAACAAATGTCAAATGAACTACATTTGCACGTAGCAATATCGAACAAAGCCTTACTCTCCATTTTAAACTTATTCAACTTGTTTTTGTAGCTTTCACTGTTTCTTCTAGCTTGATAGGGTTTTAAAATCATGCGGTATTTATCATGGTATGCTTTAATTCTGGCCAAGATTGTACGATGTTCTATTATAGGTAATGACGCTTTTTTCCAGATCAATTCGATGTCAGTCGCAACAATTTCACTTGTGTTTCTTACTAAATCTTGTAGTCGTTTCTCTGATTTATTGCAGAATATGAAATATTTCATCATGTCTTCATAAGTCGGTAACAAACTAGTAGGTAGTTCTTTGCCAGAACCAAATATGGGGCAGATTGTATCACTACTACGCAAACTCATTCTACTTTCGTTACACTCACAATTACAGTTTAAAACTCAAAACAACGTGCTTCAATTGTGCAATTGAAACAAATACTAATAATATGACAATGCGCTCCTATCCGCTCACACCCGCGTCCCGCACACCGCACCCCGGGGGCTCGCGTGGGTGGGGGTTGAGCCACAGTAAAAAACGCAATATTCTGATCAATTTTACGCGCGAAAAGTGTATGAAGGAAAGTGGATATTTCATGCAATTTGATTTATTGTCTGATCAAAAACGGATTATAAATAAAAAATCGTTGAATAAGTAAACGTAAATTAAAATAAATCTATTTTGTATAAATATCAATTCTCTCTGATTTTCGAAAACTTTAACAACTTTGTGGCAGTACTTCTAATTATTATTTTTAAATAATATTTGGTAGTTGTAATCAATAGGTGCCAGAGCATCTATCCCGCATACCGCGACAAGGAAATTCAATAAAAAAAAAAACTCCATACAAGAGCGAACCACCCTAGTATACATAGTATAGATATCGATTCTGACTTACCAAAAAGGTTCTGACTCAAAATTGACACGTGCAACTGTAACTGCAAATAAACAGTAAATCCCTCACCATCGCACACTGGCTGCCATAAAATCCCTTCCTACCTTCAACCTCTGGCCGGAACAATAAATAACTTTTTTATTTTCACTTCATTCCATAATTGTTTACTTAGTAACAGAGCGGGCGTGCCGCAGGGCGCGTGTGGGGTCCCTTCGTATATTTGCACGCCACAGTTCTTTGTATCCATCGACCGAATTAGAACTACTTTTTTCGTCTCCGATATCGGTATGAATGGTTAACAATGTGCTGTAAAAAGGATTTTTATTCACTCGAATCAAAGCTTACTTAAGATTAACAAAAAGAAAGTAAAAGTTCTTTACAATCGTTGTATAGCCGACCTCATAAATGTATTACCGCTTTTGACAAAAACTACAAGTAAATTGAAGTTTAACTGAGCTTCGCTGAGACACAGGCCTCTTTTCTGTGAGAGGTAGTGGGCCGTAATCCACCATGTGGGCTCAGTGAGGGTTGGTAGATGTCACGTGTCTCAGAATTTTTGGTTTTAAGACATGCCGGTTAATTTCCTCACGATGTTTTCCTTCACCGCGATGTTTTCCGTCACTGTCATGAAATTAAAGTAAAGAGCCTACCTAGGTTCGAACCCACGAACTACAACTCGTAAGTCGGAGCCACCTTCTCGTTTTATGAAGTGCTACTGGTATGAAAAAAAAAAAAAGTGTTTATTCACATAAATAATTTTAAACAAGATAATTATATTACCTCTGCCAAACTGCAAAGCAGTTTGTTGGCATTCAACTTTAGGGTGGCTTTACCACCCTAAAGTTAATTTTACAAGGTCGAATATTCTCTCAAGCTACTATTAAATATTCATTTGTGATATACTGGCCCACCTTTTTCGTGCCTCTATTAAATGCTACATTTCTTCCACCATCGATCTTCCCACACAGAACGCCTTGTGCTAATAGCTTTTAATAGTTTATGTCACCGGTGTTTGTATAAAAATTATTGGAGTAATAATTTAAAAGCTACCTTCCAGTTAGATATTTAATACACCAGTCATGGTAACACCTGATTAACTCAGCAGGCATCTGTTAACATGAGTCTATTATAATTTATCGATTGTAGACTGATATAATTTAGGTATTTGTAATAAAATAGCATTGCACATACATATGAATTTTTAATAATAGGACCTCTATTACACAAATCCATTGAACAATCTTCCCTTGGCTTAGAGTGATCAAATGAGTTTAGTTTTCAAAGAGTCGACTAACCTTTAAATACCTAATATAATTTTTGTACAATAATTCTCAACGTGGGTGTACTAAGTATAGGAGTACCTATGCCTAACCCTTTGGAAAATACATGCGTGATGCTATGTTATATGTAAATACTCTATGATACATGTAACCATTATTAAATTTATAATAATTTATACAAGAGGTCATCATAATAACCATTAACCGGCTATTAATTAACAAACGTACCAACGACGTCTACAGTAAAGACACTACGAAGAATAACAAGTAGCACAAACAAATCATAAAATTTCTCTGTGCACATAAAGTGATCGAGGAACAAATGAGTGTTACCATAACAGTACTAATCGATACGACTCGTGAGGTCCAGTCGATAAGATTTATAAATCAAACATCAAAACCAACCGATTGGGTTTATAAATCGAATAAATTTTCAATTAGCCGCCGGCTTTGGGTAATGGGTTACCATTTATATGGATTAATATCTCGTGACACGACGATGAGTTTCGAAATCATCGTAAAGTTTTGTGTCGTTTAGGCTAAATTCGTGGCTTTTTGACTTGTTTGTTACGGTGTACATTGCGATTCGTGCTATGAGTTAAGCTAATAGCAAATTAAGTTAATGTTTATTTAGTGTACTTACAGGTGAAATATTTATTACCTAATCATCTCAGCTGAGAAAATCATCCAACCAAGATGGTATGATAGAATCTGACGTCAGTCAAAAAAGGAAAATCACACAAACATATTCACAATCACAACTTTATTTCAACGAATCAGTCCATCGAATTTACCTTTTCAAACTCAATATGAAAAACAATAGTATTTGAGCAGTTTTGCCATCAGTAAACCACCACCGCAGCACTAGTTAGCTGGTCGCAATTCACTTTACGTTCCCATTGTTGTGCCCGTAGCCCTCCCGTTTCTAAGAAATCGATATAAGACCCAAAACATTCGGGTTTTCTGAGAAAGGTGCGGTTTTGGAATACCGACACTGTTCCAATACCAGCAGAATTTGATTTGAATGAACATTTCCAATATATGTGCGAAAGACTTGTGATGGATGTGACTTCTTGAATACTTTTCTAATTAAAAGGCTCAATGTCGACAATAACAGTTATAATATACCTACTATTTGGGTTATGGAACTCAGCGTTGAACAAAGAACATTTATTGTGCTTTCAAAACATTTTAAAAATGAGAAAATAAAATCTAATTACCCAAACAAATAATTCAAAGTAACATCCAGCGCTTTCTTCTAATATTAATGTTGTCTAATGAACTCATACTAAAAGCCTAACAAGCAATCATAAGATAGCCTTATCAAATAAAGATATCAAAAAGAGAAATTCAAATTACCTATGCATCAATATGGTAATCGTAATCCACCCATTTTAGCCCTCATTATTTGTACCGTCAGAGCTAGAAAGTAAACCAATGCTCCTTCGAAGTGTTTGCTTAAAAGGGACCGACATTTTAACCTCATTTGAGAACCCTGGCTGCGTTGCCTAATTTGTCCAAAGGTTTCTATTCTAAAGTGACGTAATTAACTTTATCTATATGAATATTGTTAAGTTCAATATGCTTTACATTTGTTTTGTCACTTAGTGCACTGGATTTGTCACTATCAATTTCTGTTTCTAATTGTTCTTTGGTTCAATTTCAATTGAAATTGTTCAATGGGTTTCAAAGAGGCCGCTCTTTTGGTATTATATATCTGAGAGTTTATTTTGTTTTGAGATTGTGTAATTCTAAAGTTAAAACGTCGTGTTAATGTGATCAATATTTGAAATAGGTTTCTAAAGTTGAATTGGTTTACTAAAACTTGGATTGTTTTGTGGTCAGATAGATACCTACTCTATGCCTTTACAATACAATGACTGGTAAAGAAGTTACCAAAATTGGCGAAGTCATTTGTGCCACCTTCAAATATTTTCTTGTATTCACAAACTTTTCCTATGGCGCCATGTAATCTATTTATTACGAGCCCATACAAGTGGTAAAATAACATTTAAAACAACAACTAACAGATGAATTACAGACACCCTTCTATTCACCACTCAAAATAATACAACCTCTTTCAAAAACCTCTGGCGCCACTAAGCAAAGAGAGAGAAAAAAGTTCTCGAACATTGTCCATTCGTATTCGTATCACATCTCTAAGTGGCCCTTGTAAGCGTGAATGATCTTGTACGTGGAAAAAACTTCGCCAATCGATGTGTCCCTGAGACAAGAAGCTTGAACAATGACATGACAGGTAACATGACACCAAAGAGATGCTGCACGTGACACAGATACGAACGAAATTTTTTGTCATGAACATGTTCTTTTTTTGTGATGGTCACTTGTTCTGTCTAATTTGGGTGCAATTTGCTCAATAGCTTCTAAACTATGATGATCAAATATCCATACAAATAATTAACTTACATAAATGTTGATTTTCTGCTACCTTTTTGCACCTTAACGGATTTTGAATGAAATGTGGCATACGGATAAACCATGACTTGGATTAGGACTTCGGATACTTTTTATCCCGGTAGCACGTTCCCTTGAGATAATTTCCGACCTCCAAGTGGGCAAAGCCGGGGGCAACAGCTAGTATACACTATATAATTTTGCATCCGGCTACTTTATCACACCGAAATCCGTAGTCTATGCAAATATCAGGTGTTACATTCTTTACTAAGATCCTGATAAGCACACGTGCCGCACGCTTACCTGCCATTTAGGTGTCAATGGTTTCCAAAATTCATTTTATTCAAATTAAAGCTGTTACTCGAGTTATTGAGTTGTCAATTCCATGTCCTGTCAATATTAATCATTCGATACCTTTGTCATAATTTATCATTTATTTAAAGGGTGTTCGTGGGAGGTTATTACTCATAGTTTAAGTTGTTCTGCTGTTTCAAGTCGTGATGTTTTTTTAAGCTATTAATAAAGCTGATAAGTATAAAGTGGAATTGACATCCAGTAGCTGATAATCTCATGTGGTACACAAAAGATGGGAGTAATGCAACTGTTTTTTTCGCCAACTAAAAACAAAATTCTTCTGAAAATATTTGAGTCATCCATTTGTAACTGACCACTTTAAAATTTATACAGTTCCTCGTTGTTTTTACTTGTTTTATCTCGACTAAAGTGTTTTTCTGTGCTTCATACAAAGGATCCACAATATTTGCCACTTGAAGCACTGTCTTCACGCCCTCGATCTGTCATTCTCACATTAACTTCTTCAGACAGTGACCAAAGAAGACGTCACGTTTAATGTCAAAGGCATACAGTCGAAAATTCTTTAGTACCCGTCTAAATGTTGTAAGTAAAAATTAAATGGTGTCTTATCTTTTGTTGACAGCAATTGAGTGATCGCTTTGTGTTAAAAAGTGAGCTGTATCAAAGAAACCCGCTCTGCGTGTACTTTAAATGCCTCCGTTTAAAATTGTAATTATTTTTAGTGTGAGAGGACTTTCTGAAATAATGATCGGTGGTCGTTCTTGCAACTGAGGCATTGTCTTTGTTAACCTTTTTGGTCGTTTGAGAAACTGATAATTCCAAACAGTCATTGAAAACTTGGGCAAGCATCATTTTGCCTATTACGCACTTCTGTCTCAACTTTTCTGGCAAAATAAGGCACTCGACGAATAGATTTCACTTTTATTAACACGATTTAATTAACAAGAAATCACCAATAACTGCGTTAAGGTGATAAAGCTGAACAAGAATTCAATTACAACTTGAAGTATCAATTTACTGCTTATAACCATAGCTGTTATAATGAAATAGGCAAGATTCCCCGTCTCCCATCCACAATCGAAGTAACGAGTTCAATAACTGATTTTCCATACATAAGTTATGCAGTAAGATTACTAGTTTCCAAGCAATTAACTGGATACAACAACATAGCTATGAAATCGAAAGCTTTTCTTGAAGATTTGCATAAATAGGAAGCTCGTCGTTTGTCTGTAATTAGGAAGCGTTCGATAATGGCCCTTATGATAAAAGAGTAAGAGTTCATGTAGTTTGAATAGGTCATAAAATGTGCTATGGTAAAAATTCTCAAGGTTTGCCCGTTGGCGCCTCCAAGAGTCCTTGAGTCGGTGGCAATACTCGACAGCCCTTGAATGGGCCGAGAAATACGTAAGAGGTGCTCATAAAAGTAGCAACAAAAATAACATGGAATGCTTTGCTATTAATTACTAATGGTGTTTTTTGCATTATTATATGATACGATTTAAACTATACCTATAGCAAATTATAATTATAATCTTTATTGGATCCCATTTAATTTTAATTGGGTCATAATTTATTTGGTTTGTTATTTTGATTTGGAGATAATATTCTTCTGAGAAATAACTGAATTATTGATTTTCCTTTAAAAAGCCTTTGTCTTTGTATCCACTAATCCGCACTGGGCCCGCGTGGTGTATTACGGCCCACTCCCTCTCACAGAGAGGAGGCCTATGTCCCAGCAGTGGGAACGTTATAGGCTGATTTTGGTTAAGTTAAGTCTTTAGATTTCATTAGAGTTTATCGGTATTTCGAAATAGCTTTTGTCAGAATTATTGATATTGAAAGCACAATTATCTTAACTGCTATCATGTGAGGCTGAATGTGTGGCTCTGATATTTATTCGCATGTACATGTAATCGTAGTTGGGATCAGAAATAAATTGTTAAAAGTTCAAGAACAAAATCCTACTTTGTTTGACATTCCTAAAGTTATTTATGTATGTTAAATTCGTACATGTATGTTGGCCTTATTTCAACGTTTAGGAGTTTGTATTTCAATTTGTACTTGAATTGTCTTCACGATTTTATTCGAGTCTTTTGCATTCGATTTGGCATAATTATCATCATTAATTAAAATTACTCGTGCAAAACATTTTTGTATTTTTTACCATGTTTCCAACCATTTCTTCATTTTACATTTGTTACTCAATACAACTATCTATCTCATGAATTGTATCAATTTTCTTATCCATCAAACCGATATCTTCAATATATGGAACTAACTTATTAACCAGCATTACCATATCTCCATCACATGCTTCTTTGAACTTTATGCCATTAAAATTACAGTTTAAATTGAAATGTTGTGGGTCATTTTAAAGTGGTCTTTCTCTGATCGCCGGAGGAATTTGCGTAGGTGTTCATAGCTTGTTTTCTTTGGGTTTTCGCCTCATTAAGTGTTTGTATACACGCATTGGATACACTGTCGTACACGTGATAAATGCTTGCCCAATATAAATCCCATACATCTCTGTTATGGGAAACGTTATTGTTCAATTTACTCATCATTCTTTGTTAAGCTTTCAAAAAGAAATATTTACTCTACAAATCTTTGTTAGATTTTTGGAAATGAGCATTAAGCGCTTTAGATTTACATCTTTCCATATTGATCAATATGAATTATTAAGACTTCAAAATGACATAGGTATACCTGTCATTAAGATCACAAAATATCATTATTATATCTGTAATTTTGTGGTCTGTAGGTATGACAACTAGATCGATATGACGTTCAAAAGTGCCTTTTATATGCCTATTTGAAATAAATGCTTTGAATTTGACTTCGATATATATATTTTTTTTGTCTGTAACATTTTTTTATAGATAAATATGTCTAAATCATTTTGAGAAAAGCTTTAAAAAAGACAGTTGGGAAAGTCAGGATGTTAAAGATAGGTAATTTGTTATTGTGGTGAACTTGACAGATGTCTATGTCCAAGAGTGGTCTGCGATAGACTAAATAAATTTAATGATGACTTATTTTCAGATAGCACATAAAGAAATAAGAGATCAGCTGTATCTTTCAGATGCAGAGTTCATTAACATTAAAATGTGCAAATATTATTCTCATTCGCATAGTGTGTATGTGGCTATTGATTTCAATAAGGTCATGTTCAGCGAGCACCACATTGGCCTATTTCCCACCATTATAATTTACAGGGCGCGTGAGATAAGACCTAGGTATCTTTTAAAAAACATTCATAGTAATAATTTTCTTAATTGTAATATTATTGCTATTTTTGTTTCTATTATGAATGCTCCTTTGCTTTTAACACTTTCTTCCACTTTTGTAGTTAAATTGAATTTATTTTGTATTAGAACTTTTAATTGTTCTATTATCTGTATAATGACGATATTTTTGTTGTACAGGAGTGTAGCTGTTAACAAAAAATATTCCTGAGATTTTTTTTTCAATAAAAGTTAAGAACTACAGCCGATTGCTTTATGTTAACATCAAAGTAATCTCATTAATGCAAAACCTCTTTTTCATTTAAACAATTTCTTGATTCCCAACAGCTTCTAGTTCAATTTATTTAAACATTTCAACATCGTCTGAATCTCAAATGTTTTCCGGGTTCCCGTATCGCATCACATATTTACATTTTAGGTACAAGTTAACCACTGGCTATCATATCGTTTTTATCATTAACCTCTTACCGTACACAACTTTTAACTAATTCGTAACTCTAAACCGCCCAAGCTTCCTTCAAAGATAGTGCGGTGACATTTCACAACACTATTATCCAGATTACATTATCGATATGGTTTAAGTATCGATATTTCGTAACTTTGTCTGTTATCGGGCGATCGATAACCTTTATTTCGCCTTCCGCGGTGACAAGTACAAGACTTGGGGAAAGTAAGATATTGTGAGGTAAGCTTCTAATACAACTACAAGTTTTGCTTCGAGTATTTAATTTCAAAGTTACAAGCAATGAATAACCCGACGGGTCTCTTCGTGGGTGTTGTAAGGAGAAAATCTAGAACTGATGTCTTATTTCGAATGCTAATTTGCTTATAAGTTGGTTCTGGTTGCTGTCTGGCTTATTCTTGATCTCAGTAATCCCAGCAGAAAACTTTAAAACCTTATAGCATTCTTAGGACAATTTTATTAATCTCATAATCACAAAACAATTGTATTGATATCTCATAAACATCTTTAAAGGTTTTTTGGGGCACATTTCAGTCTGGCGATATTGATTTTGGTTGACTATAACTATTATACCCAATCTCTGTATTTTACTCTTCGTTAGTGGTACGACTGTTAAGAAAATTTATATATTTTATTTTAATATTAAGGCTATTGTCGATATCACAATAATTAGCATAACAGATACACCTCGTTAGACACTTGGCTATGTCTCCGACGTCATTACAGTTAATGATTCCATCTCTATGTGTTACTTTGTTAAAATTATTACGAAACAGACCTTATAATTGGCAGTATTAATCACAGCACTGTCCTTATCGTTGGGTTAACTGAATAATAACATCACGACCGGTAATTTTATGTCCAGATATTATTAACCTACTTGCAGGCAGTTGTAGGACAATTGTTAACAATTTAGTATTATGTTGGTTAGCCTTATAGGAAGGGCTCGTGGCTAAAGCGTGGGGACATTCGTTACTCATCGAGACCCTGACCCATCTATCTCTGGGAGGTATCGTCGGCCCAGTTTGACACTCGACACGGATTGTAAGAGGTATAAAAGTTAGGTTGTCGGTCTAAACTTCTTGGATGAAGTTGCAAAGATCACATGGAGACAGAACTATTAAATAATATTATCATTATGAAATGAAACTGCAACTTTAAGTTGGAAACCAACTGCAACATAATAAGTTGGAATAGGACGATGTCGATTATAGACCAAATGTTTACCAACCCATGCTTTTGTTAATTACTTACATAAATTCACGCCTATATTATATTTAGGTAAGTCCCATATAATAAGGGGCGAACATCTTGCCATCAAGCGGGTACAAATCCAGAATCTGGGCCTCCTGATTTCTGGTCGTATTTTTTAATTAAAAGTAAAACAAACCCGCTATGTTAGGCTTTATCAATGAACTTCTTGGAACTCGGAAGTAATCAATTCGCAGAGCCAATCAAGCTTAATCCTTTAAACTTGGAAAATAACACTGTGTAGCAAGACTAAAGACTTCATACAACAAAATTATTACCTTCTGTTTTGAAGTTACAAAGGCATTTAGTAAGAGGACTTGGCTTGTGAATTCCAGCTTTACTGCAACCGGAAGGATTAGCAAAATACAATTAGTAGTAAAATTCTAATGCTAGTGTTCTATTCTATTCTAGTACGAAATGCAGCATCGTGCTACTGAAAAGTTTACGTGAATGTTCCATTTTCCACTTGGGATACATAGATTGCTTGACTAACTTGCAGGATATTTTTTATTGCAGGTTATGTGTTTGCATAAATAAAATAAAATAATCTTTATTTATAGAGGCCTATGTTCAGCAGTGGACGTCTTTCGTCTGAAATGATGATGAGTCTTTATTTATTTCGGATGATGCATCATCCATATGGGTTAGTAAACAAAAAAATAACTTATACCTATGTTAGTAAACTTATTATCTATTTGGAAACAAGGTTGTTGTTCGAAATACATCTTCGAACAACATCACCTGATAACGGAGACTCGCACCTCCCCGCTATGGTCTGCAGGATGAAGTTGGAGCTCCCCCGCACTCTGCAGAGCAAAGAGGCAGATTTCCGTCTGACAATGGCGTGGAAGCCATCAACGTGTGCCTGTGCAAACATAACTGATGCACTGCAGAAACGGGGCAGCCCCATCAACACCCTGAACCCGTTATTATATTGGACCCGTAGGGCGCTGATAGCCCGCTGAGTATAGTTGGTCTACAGACTGCACGTGTAAAATACTTAAGCTTTAAAAAGCGTTATTTTGACTGCATAGGCAGATTAACTTATTTTCTGATTAGGTATATCTCTTCAATTGTTGCCATTACCTTTGTACATTTTCCCCTGTCTATTGCGAGGTGGAAAAGTTCTGCAACACTATACTCCGATCCATTAGTTATTGTTCATGAATCAGGACATTTTTTCGGTAAACAATATCATAATTTAAACATGATTTACTGGTGAATGTTATTATTCTTGACAGTTAGCTGATTGTTACGCTCCAAAGTATTATAGGAAAAAAAATCTTTACATTGTAGATAACAAATAACACATATGTAAACTCTTTTTTCACATAGCCACAATTCAGTTAAAAGTAAATCCCCGTGCAGACCACTGGTATCAGCATTAACCAAGGTTGTAAGTGACCAACCGACTGCTTCCAAGAACTTTTCGTCACATCTCATGTTCGTAGACATAACATTTATACCTACCTGTATTGAAGTGCTTACAGACCTCCGAATTCTTTAGTAATCAGGTGACAAGGTGATACCGCTTCCTGAATAAAAAAGCTGTCTAAGCGTCTAAGCGAGATTAATAAGTGATAATAAAAGATAGAGTTGCTAGAACTTATGATTGCTGAAACTAAACTTCCACCTTTATCGCAGAAAAAGGAGTTATGTGCAATGGCACCTTTGTTGCGCCTACTTAATACGATCACCTTTTAGTTTTCCAATTAGGTATCCATGGTTTCCAATAGCACCATTTCTCTGCGAATATCTTTGAGCGCGTACAAGGAGGCTAATGTTGAACATTTGACTGCCTGGTAACAGTGATGATAATGGTTTAAATAACATCTTGGCCCACTTTGTCGACCCGACAAACATTTCACCATATTTTTAGGCCATTCCAAGAAAGTTCCGGGGCGGTCCTCTTAGCAGACGAGTGATAAGTAGCGCTTGTTCTTTATTGAGCCCCTGACACGTGTGTGCGAAGGTTAAACTCGACGGTATCGGGGTGATCTGGACTACACCATGTCATCATAAAAACTGAACATACTGCGTTGTCGTGAGGACAGTTTTGAGTATGAATGTGGATGACTATAAGAGCAGGGTAAGACCAAAGAATAGATGGGTGGACTGTGTGAAAGATAATAATTATGGCTAGAAAGGGAGTAACGACGATGAATAAACAAAAAACTTTTTGCGCCCACTTCAAATAAATTGGGATAATGGCAGGAAAACAATGACTGGACATAAATAGACGTGATGCCACTTAATCGTGGCGACGTTTAAAACTTGACTGATTTTTTTTGTTAAATATAAGTGTATGCACTGCTACACATCAAGCTATACATAACCAGTATAAACTGACTTCTGATTGTACGAAAAGCCTATACGAATTGTACGAAAAGCCTATATAGGAGGTCAGCTAAAACTGGCAATGTATAGCTTCATGTGTAGTCGTGTGTACTATAAAACATTGGGCCTTTCCCGTGCAGCAGTTTTCCGAATTTGGTAAGTCTTGCACAAAAATTCTGTCACCAAATCTTGGGTTTCGATAAAGTTTGTTCAAATGAACACTGATAATAGGCTGAATCAAATTACGATACAACTAGCAATAGGTTACCATGCGCATCTAGTAGAACAATACTTGTATTATGAATTTATGTCGCACTCACAACAGGCTTAAGTATTAATATTGGCTGTATTGACCCATCCTTTCAGCATCAATATTCAGTAGTAAAAACAAGTCAAACAAAGCTAACTGCCGTAAGGATTCCCACGCTAATGTTCATACAATATGTGTATTGACACTGACACTTAGTGTCGCACAGTGTCACGACACCTTTGTCACTTCGTCACGTCCCTCTCACGTTTGTACTACGTATTTGTGACAACAAAACTTACGGAAATTATGATTATTGTTGTAGAGTAAATTGTTTAATACATGTGTTTGCTCACGAGGTGTAAACAAGTCTTTATGGCTCTTTGACATTGATTCGTCTCGATGAGGTCGTCATGTAATGCTATGGCGATCGTGTTTTGTTTGTAAGGTTGTCACTGATTGTTCTTTCTTTGTACAGGAGTCCTACCACAAGCTCTTAACGCGATCCATTTTAGGACCTACACTGAACTGTTCTTCTAATTCGTATCATGACGTCAGTTTAACGATTCAATTTAGGCCGTACCATCTGCTGACAGCGATTGTCCCCAAACTGAGTCGCAAGTTTTGGTTTCATTCATACTTGTTTGGTACCATGACGTCCATAGAGCAGCTCAAGCGATGCAGTTCAGGAACCTAAACTGAAATGTCTTGTTTTTGAATCGTTTTTAATTAATCATGGTAGGCCACCAGGCCTTTGTTTTGCTTCCTTTCTATAGGTCTTTGATTAGTTTTATATGAAAGCAAGGATATACATTCATACATACTGCACTTTGGATACTGCATGTGATAACACGTTTGTTAAGTCTTGTAATCGAAGTAAGAATTTGCACACTTAAGTTATGTAGACCACGCGCCTGATTGAGGCCATGTTTTTTTTGATATAGTGAGTCCAATAAAGTAAGCAATATTTTGTACCATTTTTTATTATAAATACCTGTTCTTCTCCATAGGTACCTACTACGCTTTGGAATGGGCAACTAGCTTTAACTTTTTGACTGACCGACCCCTTGACAATTCAAAAGTGCCTGTAATTGATTTACTGTTTAGATAAATAGATATTTGAAATAAATGCTTTGTGTTTGAGTTTGAATAAAAACAACAAACGCTATGGCAAAGACTTTCTTTTAGGAAGAAAGGTAGAAAAAAAAGTTTTGATCATCATTTTTGGTCACTACTTTTGATATATCAACATGATATTTCAGTCCAGGTTTTCGGACGACATTTTTTGCCTGTAAACTTGGAAAATGTGGAATAGACTTTTGTAGAGCTTTAGGTAACGTAGCTGTAAATCTAGACCATGATCAGATCTAATTTATTATTTATCCCTAGAACCTATAAAATTCAAATCGAAATCTATAATCTGCGCTCACGTGCAATATCGCAAATATGCATTATTAACTCATGAAGACATAAATCATGGCCTCGAGTAGGTCGTTGTAGGCACAAGTTTCCTATGACTTATGAGTTATTGCCAAGGCTTTCACCTCTGTCGCTGACTGTACCACTATGTTTAAGAACTTATAGTGATGAGGAAGTGTTGATTATCATGTTGAGTGTTATGACGTAATTGTATTTCATCTGGTTCTCTACTTGGAGCCCTGAGCTTTAATGGTAGGCAGTCATCTCATCATTCTCCCGCCCTTATCCCAATTTATTGTTTGGGCTCGACGCAGTATGTCTTTTTAGGGTTCCGTACCTCAAAAGGAAAAAACGGAACCCTTATACGATCACTTTGTTGTCCGTCTGTCTGTCTGTCAAGACTCAAGACCCTTTATCTCGGAAATGTGAGGAGGTATCGAGTTGAAATTAACACCATATACTCAGGTCTGCGGTCCCTTGAAGCTGTGAAAAAATCAAACTTCACTCCAGTTGCACGCTACTCTAATGCAGCTACTATCAGCCACCTTGCGAAGATGGTTGCTTCTACGTTTGCCCAGAGCTCTAAAATAAAATAAAAAAATCATCACAGGTTTAGATGACCGATTACTGGTAACTAGGTTTCGACCATTATCCCTAGCAATCCCTTAAAACAAAGTCAGGTACAACATAAGTAGGTACTTGCGTGTATGAATCACCTCCCGTTCTGCTCATTCCCACGTTACAATACCTCGATACTATTTACACTCCACCTGACCCAACAGTCTTAGGTCCTTAACCCCTCCTTATGTAATGTTAATACTCTGACAGGTAACATCTGTCTGTCCGTATGTCACTTTGTTCCCGGCTGATTTGCATATAAATAACTTGCAGTGGGAGTTTGCACGTTCAACAAATACAGCCGATTTGTTTTTCTCTGGGGATCTGCATGTCTTAAGTTTGAAACCACTGACTGTTTTTCATGGTTGCACTAAAAAGCGAGTTCAGAAGTTCCACTTGACAATTTTCAACCTAGTAGTTTCACCTAAACTCCATTTGAAATAAGATTAGACATTTAAATTTATAAAAATTACAGTCCATTCAGCCGATTTTGAATTCTATTGCGTTGGTGGCATGACATAATTATGGCAGCTGCAGTAAACAGTTGGTATTGTAACCACTTTTTTGCTTTTAATACCATCCTTATGCCTACGGTATAGAAGTCAAAATCGGTTGAATGGACTGTAATTTTTATAACAAATATATTAGCAAAACATCCTTATGGATGGGGATACCTTAACGATGGTTAAAGAAATTGTTCAGTCACTGCACCCGATGTTGTTTTTACACGAGGAAAATCACTGCAAAGCCGAAGTGTTATGATTTAGTGCTGGATAAAACTTCTACATGAAATGGCACATTTTTATTAAAATACCTTTGCTTTACAGCAAGAAGCAATAGTACTTATAGTTAAATAATAAAGACACGAAATAATTAATAAACCGGTAGGACATCCATAGGCATTGTAAGACATCCATGTAGATTTTGCAATCGGACATTTTGATTTGGTAGGTCTTCGTCATCATTAATCCTCGTATCTTTTTCGCAGCATGTTGAACTACGATCTGTATAATATTGGTATGGACCCCTGCTTAGGGCGTCGCTGAGGGACACGTTCGATCGGATTATTCAAGTTCACTACAAAGGTGACGTCATTAAAGTGGCTTTGGAGGTTCCCGAGTAGCAGTTATGTCTTGGAACAACTATGTACAGCACGCGTAGCATGACCGCCGTAGTAACGGGTTTTGTCGACGGAAGAATAGACAAAATGACAGATTGTAGAAATATTTGTCTATGCGTCTAAGCATGGCAATGTGTCATTTTTATCTATTCTTCCGTAGACAAAACGTCGTCATGCTACGCGTGCAGGAAGACATTTAGCTTTTTATAGTAGGCCACTGTCTATTTTCGTGTCGATGTCGTAAAGAAAGTTCGTTAGACTAGAAACTTGTACTTTATATTTTACCAGACAATAGATTCTAGACAATTAGTTAATGTTGTAACAGTTGTGTTGTAAATTAAGACCGTTATCTCTGTCTTATGTAATGTTTTTAGTCATTTGCGGAAAAAGGATACCACCAGCGGTAATTGGATGAGTTCTGATTTCAATGCTGGTAAAATTAACGAGTCGTCTTTAAGCTTGCTGGTCTGTTTGCTCATCTCATGCTAATCATCGTCATCTTACTGCCGTTTGCTCAATTTAATTGAGGTCGGCGCAGTGTGTATTATTCTAGTCATCAATATCTGCTGTAATCTCAGTATTCAATTCCTATCTAACAATTTCACCCATAGTTTCTTTGATTTTCCAACTCTTTATGAAATCTCTTTCAGCATCGTGTAGGTACCTAGTTGTGCCTAATATATACATGTGATATAAAAAAAAATCACTGCGTGCGATTATTTTTGTAGGTATCGCACACTAATATCACCTTTCAAAAAATTCATCCATAGTTTGTTTGGTCTTCTTACTCTTTTGCGATTCTTTGGTATACTTAGTGAAATCGCTCAATACGATTATTTTTAGTAGGTATATCACATTTCCAAAGTGTGCTAAACTCGTCGGAGTAGACTTTTCCGACTTTATATTATCAGATCCTACGCATTTGCATACTGTAGGTGCTGTAAGAGCTGATAATCAGGGGATTATGTCATGCAGGTAGGTGGCTGCATTCATCTTGTCACTGATACCATCATAAGAGAATCTAGTTTTCCTAATGATTACGGAAGCTAAACGGTTATCGTATCGCGATTTGTCAGACTTGAAAAACGTGGGTGTCAGTATCATGCAAGAATCAAATAAAATCAAAGAATCCTTGAATTTGTAACTCCTGTAAGTAATGGGTGAGAGAGCATCACAAAAAACCTGTTATTATCAGACAAGCACTCAAGCACGGTGCTGACCGAGTGTCATTGTTGGCTCGTAATGCACCTAGCTTCTTGCTAATAACTGACATCATCATCTGCCTATAGCCTTTTCCCAGCTACCTATGTTGGGGTCGGCTTCCAGTCTAACCGGATGCAGCTGAGTACCAGTATTTTACATGGAGCGACTGCCTATCTGACCTCCACAATCCAGGTGCTGGGTAATACGAAACCCCTTGGTAAGACTGGTTGTCAGACTTTCGGGCTTCTGACGACCCAACCCTTCTTGTCATCCATGAATGACAGCCGGGACCAAAAGCTTAACGTGCTTTCCGAGGCACGGAGGGGTCTTGGTATGTAAAGATGGTCACCCATCCACGGACCAAACGCGGCAAGCGTAGCTTAACCTGATCGATCGACACGTGCGGCTGTTATAACTTAGCCACAAGCCCCTGATAACTGACATAAGACCTTGAAAACACTAGGCCACATAAATGATAAGTAAATAGGTAAACCAGTATGTTTACAAACAAAAGTCTTAAGAAGACGCATGCGCAGTCACGAACCGAACCTGTAAGAACAACACGACTTGCCATAATCCTTTACCAACAAAATATTCTGTACATACATTAATTCTAGTTTCTGATGATATCTATAAAATTTACGGCTCAACCACAGTGCAAAGGCGAACTAGTGAATAAATGGACATAATGTAACTGATACTCAGATCTAACTTGAGATTATTTTAATGAAGGTTTTGTTGGATTTAATCAAATCAAATGACGGCAATCTGTCGTTATTTCTTGATTACGTAAAGCGATAGTATCTCGCGATGATTGACGAACTGGTTTGAGGTTAAAAGGATGTACTGTACCTGTGCCATTCATTCTTCGCAATTCATGGTAAAGGGTTTATTTAATTGTCAAGTCTTTGTTTGAAATGCTAACCTGTTTGCTATTCTAAATGTTATCCTGTAGTATTTTGCAATCATATTTGGTAAACGATTCACGTTGGTATATCTAATCTACCACAATCTACATTGCTTTCAGGGCGTTCCGCGCCGTTCTAAGCATTTTTTCTCTTTCTGGGCTAGCAATTTTTTTAAATTCGGGATTGAGATTAAACTTTCATCTATGCCTAGTTAGTATGTCGCGAATACAAAAGCTTTCCGTTCCAAAAAAAATGCCATCAGGCGCAAGATATCAACATATTTATTTAGGTACTCATTATTATTACAGCAAGCAATGCAAATCAACTTAACAGCAATAAGATTGCATATAATAAAGCCCGTTTTATCAGCCAAAGACCACACAGCCACGATCTAATTCTCGAAATATACATTAACAAGCTTACAATCACACCTAAGCTCTTACTAAACCTTACAAACAAACAACACCTATACATCACTGCTCCCGAACCTAAACCAAATAGCGTGAAGTAATTTATTTAACTGTATTTTTGAATAACAGTCTTGCTCGCACGTCTAACAGACAGACCAGATAGCTTGTTAAAAGCTCGGAGCAAATTATACGAGAGCATGGGGTAATAAGTAAGAGTAAATGCAATCTACAGATTTGTATGTAAGAAATTAAGACCTGTTACAAATGGTTGGTACTTTGCGTTGCATGTGGATTTAACATTTTATGAGCGTGTAGCACCTTGCTTTAAATCTACATTATGCAATTAAGTGCGTCTTGTCAGTCGAGCAAAAGCTGGGTCACTATCTAGCACCCTAGTGTCTTGTTTAGTACATTGATTGCGTAATGTATAACTTGTTGCATTTATACGTCATCATGGTTGATTAGGTTGACTCGTTTGATTTTTTATTTCTTTCTTTGGTTTATCTACCTTTTTATCTTGTTTAATATTGAAATTGAAATACAACCTTATTTTTGCAGCTGGTAAAATCAATACTGTGCATTCGTGTGACTACGGGTACTGTGCGTTCACTGTGCATGATACAATACGCAGGAGAGGGGAGGTTTTTTTTTTGGGGAGGTTTTTTTTTTTGGGGAGGTTTTTTTTTTTAAATTTTGCCAGCTAATCCACAGATTAGAAAAAACAGCAGTTTGGTTATTAGCATTAGCTTGTTTCAGTTTCATTAGGGCAATGCATATTGGATTCTCATTGAAGTTATGTATATCGTAGTTAGAGAAAGGCTAGGCTGATGATGAATTAGAAATAACGCTACAAGCTGCTGTAGTAGCATTCATCTTGGATTATTATTATCATCATTCTCCTGCCCTTATTGGTCGGCGCAACATGTTTTTTTCTTCCATACTTCTTTATTAGTCGTCATCTTAGTAGTCACCGCCATCCTAACCATATTATCATTCACACAGTCCATCCTCGTTTCTTTGGTCTTCCCCTTCTTATAGCCATCGACATTCATACTCATAACTTTCCTCACGACATTTTCCTCATTCCTCCGCATCAAACTCCAATACTATGACAACTGATTTCCACACAACTTTTGAGTTACCGGTGCTTCTTTCAGACTTCCGCTTATGTACTTGTATTTTAAGAGACTTGTACTGACTTGTATTAAAATTTGGAAAATCAAAATCTGTAAGTAAAAGTTGGTACATTATAAAGTGATCAAAATTATAATTTATGCAAGCATTAAACACAAAATCAACAGCACATATCTAGTTACGACACATTACTACTCAAGATCACAGTCAACCATTAAAATAAGTTAATTACCACATTAAAACAGTTTAGTAGTTCTAATTGAGCTATTATTATCACACTCGAAGTGTTTGGGCATCATTATGAAGAGTATCATTAGTCTGATTTAAATAAAAGGGTGAGTTGGATTCCTAACGGGACTTGGATTGAGGTGTTTAATGTTATGGCACAAGATTCTTATGGAGTATTATCGATTAACCAAGAAATGGTTGAAAAAAAACTATGTCAAAGTTTCTCAAAACGACGCACGCTGCTCAAAAGTAACCAGTTACAAACTCAAATTGCCAATTAGTATTCAGAATGTAACAGCACTAGTATTTCTATGGTGGTCCGTAAGCGACGCGACTAGTTCATTTATTTAACCACTAGTATCGCCCCGCGGTTTCACCCGCATAAAGGACTTTAATATTCTTTGCAAAGAGTTCTCATTTGACCCATTTACCACCAAAACCTATTCTGCACGCGCTCGGCTTAACGCTGACTTTTTTAAAAGTGCATAGTTTTTATATACCTTATATTTGTATTCTTTTCTATCGTGCTTGTTAGTGATCCTAAGATTTCTACTACATTTTCTGTTTTTACCCGTGAGAACCTGTAATTGGCTTTTAATATTTTTTTTTTTTTTTTTTAATATTCCACAACTATCACACAACGCCATCTAGTCCCAAGCTAAGCAGAGCTTGTGTTATGGGTACTAGACAACTGATAAACATACTTATATATTTCTAAATACATACATATTATAGATAAATTACAACCAGCTTTATGTCTCATATAATATTGTTATACTTCTGTTACAGCTGTTGGTTCTCCTATAAATAAATAAATAAGTGTCGATCCAGTGGGAATGTCGGGATAAAAACTACCCTATGTCCTTTCATGGGCCTCAAACTATCTCTATACCAAATTTCATCTAAATCGGTTCAGCGGTTTAAGCGTGAAGAGGTCACAGACAGACAGACAGACTTTCGCATTTATATTTGGTTTAGTGTGTGTATTATGTACACACATATAAACAGACAAGGAGAAAGAAACAGAAAAGTACAAAAAGTAAAGTAAAGTAAGTAGCGTCGTGGACTATCGGCATATAAAAGGCATATGTTTAGCAGGGCTGAAACTGGTGATCATGAAATCATAAAACCCGTCTTAAAGTAAACAAACATCAAAAATTATCAAGCACCTTCAAATTATGTCCGTGATGACGTATTTTAATATAAATCATCACGTACTGTAATAACTCCTCGTTATTAAATATAACATCGAGACTGTAACCAATAAAAAACTATTTACTTTTCTAGCGTAATTATTAGAATCTTTAAATTACACACACATATTTTTATATCATTACGTACAAGCGTAAAAATATAGAAAATACAATAAAAAAAATAATATGAACATCCAAATTGAGAACCTCCTCCTTATTTTAAAGTCGGTTAAAACGATGTAGAGGCCGGTTTTACTGACAAACGTCAGCAAAACTGACCCTACTGTTTTTTCTTCTATTCTAAATTCATATTAGTGCTTATCTCATAAATTTACCTACTACACTATCAAAAACTACCTACTGCTAAGAACAGCGTCTATTCCATAGCTACAGCCACTGATGAAGGTGAGAAACCTTTTACTCAAAAGCAAAGTTTTATTTTAAATATTCTTTTATGAGATCCTTTAAAATATTACCAATACTTAACACTACAAGCCGGTACAACATGAAAAACCCGTTAATATCACCATAAACCCATGGCATGATCACCATAAGCGCCGTAATTATGGGAATCGATAAAACAATCGATTGCATTCGATTCGAGTCTCGGACGATTTGGAATCGTAAACCGATGGTTACAAATAGGTTCCTTTATTGCTTAATTATCCTTTTAAGGATTTAATTATATTTTCATAGCGGTTGGAATGTAGGGATGTGTGTCAGTTGATTTTTGAACTGATTGCATATATACAGATTTTTTTTCTTACTTTGTACCTCTGTTAGGGCAAAGCTTTTCCCTATCCTTCATTCAGTGTGTTAAAAACTGGAAAGTGAGCTGTGTGACATATGTATAAATAATTTGTCTTTTGAACGAAAACATCTTATTTATCTTTGCTTTATGCTTTCTGTTATTTGGACACATCATCAAGCTCATTCACTTCATCTCCGTCAACTTATATCTTCATACAATTGTGGCAAGGGCTATGTTCCGATTTACACATATAGGAACTGCAAAACATATGACCTCTACTACCAATTCCATGGCAATGCTTTCAAAAATGTATTCTGTTAAACCAAGTGTACTACTATTGCTAAGTTGTTTGACACCCAGAGCGTAGAGGCGATAATGAAAATACCATTGCCCATAAAATAGACGCTTGTACCAATAAAATGTCTTCCATTCATCCCAAGTGTCAAGGGACGTTTATTCATGTACCAAATGTATAACACCCTAATAACATTTTTAACACGAACCCCTTGGAACTATGAGAACTTGAGTAATTATAGCTCAACGGTCAAGTGTGAAACGCGATAATAAGGGAAGCGACCATTTTTATTGGTCTACACAATATTTAATTTGATTATGACCAAGTCGATAGATCGCATTAGAATGCGGATACAGAGAAATCGAAATTTTAAATCCTTCGTGGTATTCCTCGTGATTTAGAGACAGGTACTTACCGATGACCATACTCTTCGAATCGAAGCTTCAAATGATTAAGCTGCAATACTTCATGGCCATGATTTACACGTGTGCAATTGTTACATAGTCATAAGATTAACGATGAGAATAATTAAATATGTAAAATATATGTATTTTTTCTGACTGATTCTAAATTACCTATACGCAGAAGAATAAACCAGTACAGAAAATGATTCCATTTATAACAGAATTCTTTTGAAAAAAAAATGAGTAATAACGGTTTTAAAGTGAACGAAATTCCTGAGTATTTCTAGTAGGTATTGATACAACGACAATCTGTTAAGTCTCATCATCGAGTATTGCCTCGTAGAGTGGCTCTTGAATAACTTAAGCAATGTTTTTGCTTCCCACGTCTTTTGAACGCATTATTGTAAATATTATGACTATTGGTCCGTTGCATAGGTGTGACAGTGGACTATGTTATGAATTTGATTTCCTTGTTTTAAAAATTATGATTGTAAAGAAGAGCTTTTCTTTGCTATAATTTCAATGAACGTATGAACGTGTTAGTGGCTGTGATGACCAGGATGATATATAGGTAGATAATAATATCATCCACAGCTTTGCCGTGAATCGTTAAAATTTAGGAACTTTGTCGCTATAATCGCGTGTGCAATAAACCTCTTATACCAACAAGAATCTATCAACACTGCAACTGTTAGTGTGGACCGAGCCTAACTCACTCGCAGTAACATTAGTTGAATATCAAATATGGGATGACAAGCCATTAAAACACTTTGTCACTTCTATGACTTCTAGACTAACATGGAAGTAAGGAAATTAATTTACCACATAATTGCAAAAGCTAACCAGAACGTTTCATGATTAATCCTGTCTTTAATAACTAGTTGCGAGCGCTTGCGTAACGTGGCGCCTGTAAGTGTTTTCTTATTAGTATAATAAATTGATGCTATGATTGGCAACCATTCATTATTTTATATAAACTTTGCGTTGATTTTGTGTAGAGTGCGTGGCAGTTTGTTTGTAGTTGATTTATTTTTCATGGGATCTTACTCATCAACTTGTAAATTCAATGCAATCTGCTGGACGCAGGACTTTCCACGAACCATTCAAATTAACTATTTTGATTAATATCACTTTTATTACATAAGTAGGTAGTTACAGGAAAGAGACCTGAATCATTCTCTCCTCAGTCATATGTCATGTTTATTTACAATTTACTTGGAAGGCGCCACAATTCTGAGTGATATATGCTTAACACAATATTTGAACTAACTGAAACAATTTTCGACCAACAAAAAGTTGAGTCTTCAGCCAGACACTTTCAATAAAACTCATAAATTAAATCTAAAAGGATTCAAAACCGACAAAACGTTCCAAAACCTGAACCAAATAACACAAAACGTTACTAATTTACTCCAATTATTCTAAACAAGTAACCCCAGTCCAAGCCTAGTATAAATCTGTAGCTTGTCGCCGTCAAAGTTGATATGTCGCCCGGCGCTAACGAAGTTTTTGTGCGAGCCTATTAGCCCAAGCGTGAAGAATGCTAATCCAATAGACTGGTGTAAGACAGACTGTCAACACTCTGCCCTACATTGCAATCAGTTACAAGTATATTTGATTTTAAGTGCCGACTAAAGTGAAATAGGTCATTTCAGATAGTCCCGTGGGACACTCTGAGGCATTTTGGGTATTTGGGTTGTTGAAAAGCAGGATCTTGTCTGTCTGTGACAACCGATTTGCCTGAGTGTGTCGATACAGCACGTTTGGATTTTCCAATAATTCTGTTTCGATCTTGTTCTGCAGATGATAACTTGCGAAGTGATGTTAATTGACGATGTTTAAGTACTGATATCCTGCCTTTTTCATACGGCTCCACAACCAACCTTTGTGGGTCCTATCTTTATGCATGGCATGAGCTAGTTGTTACCATAATTTTAGCTTGTGCCAACCTTATTAGATACTTAAATTAGCTGCAACACTTCCACAGCTTACGGAGCAGGCTCAATAGGTAAAAAATCGCTGTTTATTATAGTTATGTAAGTCACAGGGAAAGTGTTAAAGTCAATTAATATTTTATCTTACTTTCTAACAATATCATTTTCATAAGTTTCTGTTTCATCATCATCATAATTTCAGCCGAAAGACATCCGCTGCAGCTGGATACCTGGCCTTCCCTAAGCGCCATGTCGACCGGTCCTGTGTCACCTATTTTCGTTTTGTTCAATGTCAGTCCTCCAATTTCCATTTTATTTACATTTTAAGAATTTAGTTGCCTTTAAATTCACTTGATCGAGTTGACAATTCTAACATGTGTACAAACTTAGCAATCAGTAAACAAGACTACTGTGCACTCACCAGCCCTTTACTTTAGTCCTTCACATTCACACGAACAAAACGCAACATATTAATCCTAACAATCCGCTTATCAATCACGCTCATTATGCGATACCTAATTCGATAGTGCTCGGAATTTGGGGACTAATTGATTAAATTAATACCAAACAGTTAATTAATCGTAGATCATATTATGCTCATTGCATTAAGTTTTCATGTCGGTATGGTAATATGTGTTTTGTCACAATCAGCAGGGATTCTAGCAATGCTTAAGAGTTAATTTGCAGACACCATTAAATGAAGATATTTTGTAGAAAATGTTTAGATCGAAAATCAAGCACTGGGATATTTATACCGCGGTTTTTTGCCACGATTTTATTTAAACTCACACAGATTTTAGATACATTGTTTGCACCATACCTACATATCCACAGCAAAAATTATGTAGGTAAACTACTTCAAATCTATGCAGAAGTATGAATTAAAATCAGCAAAATCTACATTTACAGGCCATAACCTTTTCACATAAAGAAGAAGCTTAATCAAAATGTTATTTAAATTTCCATAAGCTCAACCATTTAATTTATACCGCACCATATAAAACGAAACTGGAAAAAAAAGCTTGAAACCCATACGCCACCCATGACGAATCCCAAGCTCTAAGTCATAAAAGTTGACCCACAACAATGCATTATTTACCATTATATATCGGCAGGGCGACACACAGACTAATCACAAATATAAACATCACGCTAACGTAGGTGTAAAAGCGGAAAGCAGCAACAACTCTGTTTGGATACAACACTAAAGCTACCAAAAACTTGACAATGAAATTGTATGGCCCAATATTGACCCTTGCGGTATGCCTGCGTTCCCACGATGTCCTGACGAAATTTCTCATGAAATAAACTTCTTTAATGTCGAATGTAACACTAGAGGGCGCCTGCTCCCCAATATGAAGGGCAAACAAATTGCAGAACAAATATTGAATCTGATTATTCGGGTACTCGGCTGGATATGGGTTACAAAGGCGGCTTTTAGATCACAAAAGACGTGGTAATTGAATTGGATTTTTGTGTAATCGCTGACCACTTTTGATCCTTGTTTAACATCTTTACTGGTCCGTGTTGGGAGGCGAGGTGTTTTTTGGTTATGGATTTAGTTCTGGTTTGACGTACGAGACTAGTCATCAAATTGGTTAATTTCCTTGCCTTAATTCGGAGTGTTAGCACTTTCTACTTTACTCAATTGAAATATTCATATTTGGACTTGCTTGGGTATTTTACCTACTAGTCTATTTAGGAATCTACCAAGCTGCAGGACGTCTGATGCCGTGAAAGCTTTGCCACAGAAACGACATAGAATTACTGGATTAACTGGGAAATTTTAGAGGAAGGACCATAACTTAACAGAATATTTTATAAAACTAGACAGATATATATACAAAATATCGTTGTAGTCGTTGTGTATACTCATGACTAGAATTTAGAAAGAACCTTTCTAAATTCTAGCCATGTTTAGCATAATCAGCCTATAATCTTCCAACTGCTGGGACACAGGCCTCCTCTCTGTGAGAGGGAGTGGGCCGTAATACACCACGGGGGCCAGTGCGAGATGTTTTCGAATATTAGGTTCTAGAACATGCCCGTTTCCTCACAATGTTTTCCTTCACCGTTTTGAGAGCAGTGGTGATGAAAGAATTTACACAAAGTAAAGCACCTATCAGGATTCGAACCTACGATCTACAACTCGTAAGTCGCGACCGTTACCACTGGGCCACCCACTGCACCTTATTGTGGAGCCCCTCCCAGTCTTGTTTAAGTCACTCAAAAATATTGCTCGCTAATAAAGCCAATTTGATTTGTTATTTCGGTATTTTTGTCATCTACATCTCAAAGCCAATGCGTCATACTCTCAACAAACTTCCCATAGAGAGCAAATGTATATTTGTCTAAGATTAAATCCATCGTTTGTACGATATCCTTTTGATTTATGAATGCCATGCACTTGACGTTTGCATTTAAGTATAATTATCACAAATCATAATGTTTGAATTGCATTTACTGTACAAGTTTGTATGGCTCAGGAGTGATATTTTGTTAAATGGACTTCAATAGACCTATATGCACAACGTCGAAAATTCCAATCAATTTTGAATCCAATGTTCGCTGCGTTCAAAGTTGTTATTCCTTTGAAACTGTTCCTGTATATAGTGTAAATGTTCTTGAACTTTTATGATATTATGTACTTTATGCATTTAGTTTTAAAGCTGAAATTGCTACGATTAGAAAAGTAAAGGTGGTTCAACATTGCATGAGCTCCTGCTGCGTTGTTTGTTACAGTTGTCAGTGTAGTAATTTAAATTTATCAGTTATGGTTACGCGAAGGTTCCCATTTTGATACCGACGAATTCGCGAAATGGGTTTTCATGGTGGTACGGTATCGCACGGCGGATAATCGACCCCAACAGTAATTATCTAGAATTATGTTGTAAGGAAATGGAGGAACGTAACTGGTTTCCATTTGATATGGGTATAAATAAGCTGATAGAAGTGGGATGCCACCCAGTAAGATAAATACGGTGTTAAAACTATATATTCCAAAAGGATTTTAGTAAGGGCCAAAGATTTAGGGCTTTACTAAAGATTTGTAGTCTCCGAAGAGCGGTAAAACGTAGGTAATTTTGAGGACACTGGTTTTTCCCAAAAACGGACATATTTAATGAAAAAAAAAAACAATTTTTGGGGAAGACCGTTATTAAAAAGGGCTTAATTAAATAAAATAACCCAATCTGGTTAAACAACAGAGAGAATCCTAGCCCAACACTGGACTTTAAGTCAAGTGTAAAGGTAAATAGGTCAATATGACGTGTTTTCCTGATCATACCTTCGAAAAGTATCGCACTGATCTATTCATATTCCAGAATTAACGACACATGTTCCTGTAATAACATCTTGCACAAATTCTTCAGCTAGCGCCACGTGTATTGCGGAAATATAATCCGGCGTAACATCACTATTTACAAGACTTGGCAACGAGTTTGTAAACTCACTTACGAAGTGTCAAAACTCAATTTCAATTTTCCACGCAATGCTGGGGAAGGATATAATAAGTGTGAAGATGATTTGATTATGTTATATTAATGGTGTTCTTTTGAATGTAGTCTAATTTGTCAAGATTTTCTCAGAAAGAAATAAAGTCTAAGAATTGTAGCTTCCTGTTCAATAACATGTTTATTTTGAAGAGCTAGCTTCAAATGTACAGTCATTAATAAATCCAATAGTACCTAGATATATGCACCACGCTGCAGCGTGAACTCCCAATCGGTTGGGAAATGTAGACTTTTCCTTGAAGCCAACATACCAAAAATACGGTTCACTAATGTTTTACCAAAACTCCATTGACAAATTTTTAGTTTACAACCAACGTTTCGTTTATTTCACAAACAACTCATTCCGCAAATATTTTATTTTATAGACACTCGCTTTACAAACATTTATTTGGCAAATGCTTCTCTTTACAAATGTTTCGGATGATATTTAATCATTTATACATTTCTTTTGAAAAAATCACGTTTATACAAACTATCATTTTATAATATACTAGTGACTGCATTAAAATCTGTTGCGTAGTTTAAAAGATCTAAGCTTACAGACAGCGGGAGCTACTTTGTTTTATACTATGTAAAGATTTTCTAAACCAGACACAAAGTGATCATGACGGTATTTTCCATTTGGGTCAAATAATTTACAGGCAAGTATTTTTTTCTATATAATCTAGTCGTTTCTGGCACTCGCCGGCCGCTGCCGCGGCACCGCTCGCTTCGCTCGCTCGGCTCGTGCGTAGGGGTCACAGTTTTAACCTAACCTAACCTAACAATTTTGTTTTCAATAATTAACCTAATCTAACTAGTTCGGATCCGGGTAGCCCACTAAAAATAGCCTCTTTTCTCTATTAGTGCAAGTCGATGAAAGAATGAGTTTCATTTTTAGGAAATTGCGTAATAATAAGTCAATATGTAAAACGTTTTTATCCCAAACGTTTTTTTATAAGATAAAATGAATTGTTTGTCAAATAACACGTTATTAAAGAAAAGTTTATCGGGTAATTATTTTGTAAAGTGAATTATTTGGCAAACTTGTTGTTGTGTAATGATGAAATAACAAATCATGTTTTTGCCAATCGTTGCTTGTCAAGTAAAAATTTGTAAATTAATTTTTGGTAAACTGACAGGGCACCCAAAAATACTGACTGATACTTCATTTCAACTTACCTTTGGCAATTTTGAGCCCTATAAGTCCACGTAAACCACGATTATGTTCTTCTTGTTAATAAAGTTAGTCTGACCCCTCACCTAATCATATTTTATTATTACTTAATTTCTACCACACAACTATCTGGAATCTGAATTATCTTAACTACAGCCTTGTAATATTGTTAACTACATCATTACCTCTAAAACACCATAATTCTTGTTTCATAACACACGTATTATCACGAATTTGCTGGTTAACAGGTGCCCATTTGGCGTCCTTAACCAAGGAAGCTAGTTAGGTGTCAAACGATTATATCTGGGACTCGAGTCACGATTCCGGATTATAATAAACGGAATATCCATCTACGGAGTTGGAACTAGTGTTGATTTCGCTTTTAGACTTATAAGACGAATATGTGGCTATTAGAGTAACGGGGGGTGAAGGATTTAATGGTGCAATCGGAAATTATGATTCCGTTGATAGCCGTAATGAATGAGTTGGTTGAAAAGTTCATGTTTCAACTCTTAAAGACGTTAAATGACGGTTTAATTTACCCCGCATAGAAACTATATCTTTTTTTAACGCTATGTTTTACCTCATGTTAACTATCATAAGCAGCTGTTTCTGTAGCATATCATTTTGAAATATTTTATGGAACTAAAAAAAGAGACTTGACAGTAACCACTTAATAACGTCCTCATAACCTCATTCTCCAATATATTTCATTTCATTGGTTGCAAACAATAAATAAAGAGGAAAATGTAAAGCCACTCGACGACGTCACTCATCATTTAGGTACTTCCAATCAGACCTATTGTTACTAATTAAAAATATTTCTCTTGTTTCAGATACATCACAAACGTTTGACCTCTTACGAAGAACTAAATTACAAAGGTACCTATCATTAACTACTTGTTACTCTCGTCATTATCAATTATTGTTTTGGCATTGAATACAGAAAATAAAAATATTGCTAATGTCAAATCGATCAACATAAATCTCTATGAATATACAATAAAAAGTAATGATAATGGTCGGAAGAATTATGTTTATGAAACTATGGATGACTTGTTCATTGATGCATCAATTTAGAGATAGATTGATTCGGGAGCATTGATTTTAGTCGATGTTGTTGAGTGCAAAGATGTGTCTCGTAAATATGTAGTACAATTAATTTAACAGATAAAAAACATGACAAATATTTTTGCCGTTGTTGTAATTACCTATTTAATAACTGTTAGTAATGGAATCTGTCACATCCAAAATTAATATTTACGCATTTTAATTTGTTCGAACCATTTTATCCTACTCAGTTTTTTCGGAAAATATGATGAATTCTCATGATTCTAGTGCCTTCAATAAAGTTCACCTCAGACGTTCATGCGAGGGTAGCGGGATTTTCCGAAAGGGTTACCGCTACCCCGGAACATAAAGGGTTAAGGAAGGAATACGGGTGGGTCTTAGTCAGTATGAGTCTGACACTCCCTTCCGCTCCACCCAGAGCAGAAGGGGTCATTTGATGATTTTCCATCCACAAAAAAAAGACGTTCATGCGGAGTGAATGTGCATGCAGTGAAATTCATAAAAAAAATACTGCATTGAAATTCAAAACTACACTCCAATCTGATCAAAGTTCGAAGACAACTTCGGAATTCCCGACATCCATTATAATAACAGTGCCATGACTAAACCTGTTAACAGCCGATGACAAACGACATGACAAACGTCGCTGTTAATTTGTCATCACTTCTTTTTTCTTTTGAGCACTTTCATTGAAACAGACGGCTTTCTTCTCATCTTAATTTAGATTTTTAAACGGCTTTACGTATTGTGGCGATTCACTTTGAAGCTTCTAAGTGATCATTGTGAGTGTCCCTTGATTGATTTTTGGCTTCGTTGTTTTCTTTTTTTAGTGATTTATTTTCAGATATATCTTTAGAACTGCACTTAGTTTGTGTTGTACAAAGTTATACATTTATTTTGATTTATTTAGCAATTGCTTAACAAAGTTAGTCTTAATCATAATTATTCGTTTCATTATACGCTTTACAAGTCTTATAGCAAGTCCAGATCTTATCAAAATATCATAACAATTGGTTGATTGGTTTGATTTTGATAAAATCAACATTCCATTTGAAGCCAAACAGTTTATTGAACTAAGAATCGATAACTGTGTTATGAATGATGTTGCCGTACCCATAGTTAATTCAATAAGCCTGATCTAACTGATAACTTGATCCATATATGGGATCGATCAAGTGAATGTCAGAACAAATTGCGATCGCCATACTGCCATGTAAAGCACGTAATGAATTGTTAATTGTTCTAATGGCCGATGTATGACATGATTATTGCCGCCCAGATAAGATCTGTGATTGACTGATAGAGTTGCGCTTGCGTTGAGTTTGCCAATGGGTTTGGCATTTATTTTGACATTTAATAAATGTGAAGCTGTGTCACGATTGATACGGAGGAAAAATCCTAAACATTTTCTGATAAGAAAACAAATAATTGTCGATTCTGGCCTATTAACATTTCCAATCGTGGGAATTTTGCATATTTTTGGTGAATTATGTAATGGTAATTTACTTTCCGATTGTAGAGGTAAGAGATCTAGTCATATTTTATATTATTAAATTATGAGTAGGTAAATAAACTGATCATGCGCATACTAACGAGCGCTGAAACAGTTCCTGTATGCAAATCAAAACCGCAGTCAGCCGGTAGAACGCCGCGAAGAGATGTATGGTGGCCCCGCGAAGATATAGGAATGACACTCGTGACGACAATTTAAAAGACTTTGCAATACATTTAAAATATGCAACAGTTTAATGCAGACAAATAAGTGTCGCCAGTTCATTTATAGATACTTTGAACTTCATTGTACACTGTCAAGTGCATTTCTCCAATTCACAGGTCAAGTTTAACCAACTATTTTGATTGGTGCAAATTGGCGCCAATGTTTCAAACCATTCTGTCATCTTCTATCAATGCAACACGCTTGACGTTGCGAATGATGAGTAATGCCTTTTTAATTTTGAACTTTAACTTAAAGGGATAAGGTTGAGTTTGATAGAGTTTTATTTTTGCAAAGAAATGCAAGTTTGTTTCACGTTATTGTATCTGATTATCGCTTTGTATCATAGATCTGTCATTAAAAGGTTTGATGTATACTGCGTCATATGATATTTATAGGCATGCTCGGTAACGAATTTACCTTTCGATTGTATATTCAGTAAATAAGTGCTTTGAACGACAGATTTAAGACCTCATAGAACTCACCCACAAATCTCAAAGATTTGTAAAATTGAGTCTGACATATTTTTTGTGGAATTTATTTATTGACAAATATAAAAAGACATGAATGGGAGATAAAATTGTAAAGTCTGTATTAAATTGACAATAACAGAGATGCTTTAGCCGACGAAGCAATAGACGAGGTGTTAAGGACTTTATTACTAATATTTTTAGTCTTCAGATATTACAGTCGAAAGCGTTCCATGGATGGAAAATAACTACAAATAATTATATCTTACATCATTTCTAGAAGACACTATTGCCTAAGATACAATACACATTATAAATTAAAGTCGCTGTTTGTACGTTTGTGTGGCTACGTTGTTCTTCTAAACTACGCGTTTTCTCCATCATTAACACAGAGTAAAACCCGTGCAAAGCAGGGGTGGGTAGTTAGTTAATGAATAAATCGATTTTAGACAAAGATTCTTTATTCTTATAAGATACCGAGCAGCTACACCGAGAAAAAGATATCAAACATACTAACTGCACTAGCCACTAACAAACCACTAGTCTAATAAAGCCATGATAATTAAATGTTTCGCTAAGTTAATAGAATAACAGGCGCTAGCGAGCAATTAACTAAGATTGATAGCTCGACAGTTCACAAACACGGCAAAATCGCCGCTCAACCGTGTCAGCCGTCATATGATTCATAGAGTTGATTTTCAATTAAATTTATTGAGCCTTAGCTTCAGGCTTTAGGTGAAGGATTTGATTAGCTCTTTTCCTAGCTTTAATGTGGTGAGTGGGTATTTACTCAGTAAGTTGAGCTTTATTAATTTGTTTTACTGACAGTTCAATTCTGAGTTGCCAGTTTTTGAGACTTGCTAAATTCTGCCTCTATATTTCTAGCTTGAAATTCATGGCGTGGCTATATGACTGCGGTCAAATATACCGTCTCATAAACACTTTATGCTGGTACAGTTTTTATCATTTCAAATTCAGTTTCATTATTCAAATCGCTTTCAGCTTTTTAGGTTTTATATATAAACCCTAATATAAATTCCGGCCCGCCACAGACATAATAATTTTTATTGCGAATTTCACACGTACTTAAATGAGAAAAGCTTTCGGTTATTAAATTCTTACTTCAGTATAGACCCACCGCGGTTCTGCATCATCATAATCTTTATTTTATCACTAACCTACATCTTGCGAACATTTTGCATACAAAAGCTTCTTGGTATTATCACTTACGTTTAGTTCCTCGCGTATCCAATTCACGCGTTACGTTTATTGGCGATAAACCGCGAACACGTGCGCTGAAAGAAATCGTCTGCGGTCGTTACTGTTTAAGTGAAAAAGTGCGGGTGGCTCACAATAAAGGAGAATTTACAAAGTATGAACTTGGCATTTGGTACATTTACCATTGACCAGAGATGAACACTGATTGTTAAGAGCCCTCAATTACATTTTATTTGGAAAATGTTCGTTATATTTTATTTATTATGGTACACCAGCACCTCCTGTGTACAATATATCTTAAGTACTATAGATAAAAAATAGCCTCGGTCTTACACAGTCGCCAGCAATCTCAGGAATAGGTGATAACACATAATAATAATAAAACTAAAGGCTCTAGAATTCAGAAATTATTAAAAAGTTAATTTACCTATGTCCGATTGGCCGTCATAATCAAAAAATATCATTTCACTTACATGTTGCCAACCTATAAGTTTCTTACAGATACAGTCGCCCACACATTAGTAATAACAATTTAACATTACCAGAGCTTTTAAGTAGTAGCGGTAAGGGTGGTATTCGTAGAGCACGTCTTCCTACTGATGTTCGAGTTAGGTATTAAGTATATTAAATTCTCATCAAAATAAATTTCGTAATCGTGACTTTTCAAAAAGTTCCTCCAGCATTTTTATTTTCAATCTGATTTGTAAAATAAAGCACGTGTATACCGGGTGTACCCATCGTTCATTCGGTGGTAGGTAGAGATCTCGCCCGGTGGTCGCCTGAGCACAGTAGTCGATAAATCCGGACATGTCAAGTTCTGCACCCACATTTTTATTCATCACCTTGCGATCTTTTTATTTGAGCTGTTGAAGACTCCCGTGGTTTTCTTTATATTTATTATGTCGATGAGCTGTTTCTTGTTCATAAATTTTCTTTGGAGGTATTTTATTGGTCTCGAGTTTATTAAACACGTCTGCGAGCTCTTTATTTGATTTCAGTACATCTTGTTAATCGATTTCTTTATTTATTGTTTTATTATTATCTCACATTTTAATTTTCATTTTTAAACTTAGTAATCTGGGAGGTATTCTGGCATGTTTCGCAACTAATTTCAGAACCACATCAAATACTATAACACCAACAAAACCATAACCTTAACACAAATCTATTTTCACATTGAAAACTTAAAACAATATTAATTTCCCCCATAACTTTCCCGCAAACAACGGTTCACTAAACCACACGACTTCCTACTTATGCAGCCCTGGTCGTAATCACGTGCAAACGGCCAAACAATCAACACTTAGCCTGTCTAAAGTAGGAAAGCAGAGTTTTAGACACAACAAGAGCAATGCTTGGGCTATTTTTAAACTGCGCTTACGTCGTACGTCTACGTACGAGTCAAAACATTGTTTAATTTTAAACACGCGATTAGAGTTCGCGATCGTGTAGGTGTTGTGTTGATTTAGAAATTGAATGTCGCCTTGTTAGTACTCGTGTGGTAACAAGCGTTCCTTACTTCGTTTTTTTTTACACCTGCTCATGATAAGGAATGGAATCACAAGATTAGAAAAATTACTTGGACTTTGTAAAACGAGGAAAGCTGATTGGAGTTTGATATAAAACAACTTTCAGTCTTTCTATGGACTTGTATATCTTATTTTTCAAGTAAATCATCAATTATGTAAATCATAGTTTTGAAAAGTTCTTAGAGATCCTAATCTTATCTTGCACTTATTCCTGTATCCACTTTCCCACCTTTTTCACACTCAAACCGAATCATCTTCATTTTCTCTAACATTTCCACTTCATTTATTATTATCTTTGTCAAACACTTTCAAATGATCACTAACCTGTCTTAAACTACATAATATGTCATCAAGTTATAATTTTAATTTAGCACAAAAACAGCATTCCGTCCCATTGTTAATACAACAACAAGCTTCCAAAGTAAATTATAATGTAGGTGCAAGAAAGCTTATAATATGCGATGTATTTCTGTACCCCTCGTAAATTACCGTAGGGAAATGGTTACAACTCCTTACTGTGTTAGTACAATCAACTGCACGTACACTATAACTATTTGACATTGATATCGAATTTATGCCGAAGAGAAAGGGCGGTTTGTCGTAGTTCAAGTGTTGGTTTCACTTGTGGTTTGCTGTACCAACTAACTAACGAACTGATACTATTCTAAACATATTATTATCAGTTATTGGTGTTATAGCGGTAAAAGTGTTATGATTTTCTTTATGAGGATGGAGACTTTCCCCGTAGACACAATAATTATGGAAATTGTGCTGCTTTTAATTAGATAGAAAAGCTGACCTTGTCTCTGTCATGTTTTCTCTATTTGCTATGTTTTCTAGGCCAATTTAAAGGACGCTGTTCGGTCTGTTCTGTTGAAATCTTCTTTCTTATATCTATGGGTCGAATCAATATTGTCGTAGAACAGTTACTTGCTTTACGTTATTTTTATAAGTTACTAGCAGCGCCCCGCGGTTACACCCGCATAAATTTCGATACCGTAGGAATATCGGGATAAAAACTATCTTATGTCCTTTCCCAGGACTCCAACTATCTCTATACCAAATTTCATCTAAATCGCTTCAGCGGTTTAAGCGTGCGTGAAGAGGTAACAGACAGACACACTTTCGCATTTATAATATTAGTATGGATTTCTTTAATTTTATTAGTAAGCATATGCATAATTAGCCCACTTATAACGTTCCCACCGCTGGGACACAGGCTTTCTCTCTGTAAGAGGGAATGGACCGTAATTTACCACGCGGGCCTGCTGGACATCTAATCCTTTTCACCTAGGCTGTGGGCAGATTGACTCAATACTGTCTATTAGTTAGACTATCGCTCTATGAAAACAATGATGGCGCTCGCACTCGCAACAAATTACTAGTGACATAGTCACAGTTGAGGAAACCCTTTTTGGGCACAGGACAAAACTGTTTAATGCCTTGTATGCGTGCCTTTTAAGGCCACAATACAAGCTCTCAAATTCTATAATTGGAAACAAAGCATTTATCAAAGGTTAGAACCTTAACTGGTTAGGCTTTTCCCAACTGTGTTGGGGTCGGCTTCCAGTCTACCCGGATGCAGCTGAATATCACGTTATGTTCGTACGTATGTACGTTGTATTTTACATAATTTTGAATAAATAAATAAATCAGTATTTTATATGGAGCGACTGCCTATCTGACCTCCACAACCCAGTTACTGGGTAACACGATTTCTTTTTAAAACTGGTCGTCCAACTTTTGGGAGTCTGACTACCCGTAATGACTGTCAGAGATCTACGAATGACTATGCTATGTTCAAAATATTTTGTGAAACATTGGGAATAAAATACAGCTAGCTTCAAAGCAGCTAAAATAAAGGCTAACTCATAATGTTATGCCTTGTTTTGGCACTGTTGTAGGTACTTACACAACTGACTCGCATTAACAAAAGGGTTATCTAACTGACTCTTTTCGGCTTCCCTTTCTAAATATGGCAATAATTTCCTTTGACAAGCATTTTATACATACATATTATATTCTTTGCTACTGTTATTTGAGTTACACAAAGTTCTATAAATAAACAATAAGCCCATGACACTAAAATCTATTAAGAAAATAACCTCATGTGATAATACCCCAATATCATGATTTCAACTGAAAGACGTTCACTGTGGGACATGGGGCTGTATGTACTCTGTCTGATAGGAGAGTTGAATTATGCGAACTTATGGATAAAAATGTCCTGCCAATTTTTACAACCTCATAGAATACGAATAACACAACTGCGCATTGTAAGACGTGTCCATAAATCGTATAAACAGGCCATACAGGCTATACACAGGCCATACACAGGCTATACAAGCCGGCCCACCTGTAACCGCTCGTAATCCGTGCGATAGCCATCGGGGAGTGCCTCCTCGCGCTTCGTTCTAGATAAGGTACTGTTGAATGCTCAAGTTTTAAGGAAATTGTAGAATTGTTGCAGTAATTTTGTTTGGTCAGTTGCTGTCATGCCTTTGTAAAGGTTCACAGAATACGTAATTAATAAAGGTGGCGTTTTTGCTTACGAAACATTAAGCAGGTGTGTAATGTGTGTTCAGTTTCCCAAGAAATGGTTTCATAATAATATCTCAGACTAAAAGCATAATTTAGGGCAAATCTAACAGAGACTTAAAACAATAGTGACATTAGAAAACAGGGCCTCCTACATTAAATACATCTCTCTGGTTTCTTTGAAAAAAAACTGTGTCATGACTAATCCAGCAGCGGCGTGCAGCTTCTTACTATTTATGTTGTGTGCTCGTGATTTGACCGGAGGGGCAATTCTCGTAATTTTAAGAACGTTCACAGTCTGATATCAATCTCAGTCTCAAAAATACCTCTAATTTCCCTACATTTTTGACATTTGTTTGTCGCCGAAAGGAGACTGCGAATAGATTTTGAACGTTTTAAATTACGAATATTGGCCGTCTGTTTTTTTTTTTATATTCGAGTTATTTTACTCTTTTTTGTATAAACGTACATAAAACCTATAGGTATTACAGAAACAATTAAAAAGCCATTGTGTCTCGCGTGGATTCACGTTCCGCATACGAAGGGTTAATTTTAAAATATTTTACATAATAACAATTTTATTATTTATTTATTTCTGTAACTGCCCGTGCCGTTTAAATCCAGCACTGAGACATTTATTTTTTTAAATGTTGCAGCATCATGTTAAGATAGGAGCCTCTTGGCATCATACAAGACTTTCGGTATTTTATACTTTCTTTTTAAATAATTTGGTTTTTTTAAGATTGTTTTAGTTGTTTGTGATCTTCCAGTGCGAATCACAATAAATACTTTTTCTTTCTTTCTTTTCTTTAATCCGGAATCTTAATTACCCAAATAAACTCTCTTACATAGCGCTGGTAGGAATAAAATTGATGTCGAATAAAAATATGTTCATCAACAGCACTTGTGCGCACCTCTGTACCTTGTACAAGATCAAGATGCGAGTCCGAGTGTATTCGGCTCGATGTCTCAATTAAACGTTTTTATTGGCCAATTTGCGCTACACAGCGACAGAAGAAAAAAATGGCAGTCGTTTATAATCTCGACTCTTTTAATCTTTATACGGTTTAAATTGATGCAGGTTACGTTTTTGTAGCTGTTAATAGCTCTGCAGAAATATGTCATTGTCATGGCGAGTGTTAATATTTAAAATAAGATGTATTTCTTTCTTTTGATGCTGAAGTGACCTTGTGGCTGGCCATGTTTCTCGTAGGACCGATGGCCAGTGGAGCAGACGAATCCTGGAGTGAAAACTGCGTATTTATAATGCTTGCCGCATTGTGCGAGACGCCCCTCGGCTAGAAGGCCGACGACCTTAAAAAGGTGGCTGGGAAAGTCTGGATGCGGAAGACGGTGGACCGCGTGTTGTGGCGCATGGTGAGAAAGAGGCCTATGATTGATGCTGAAGATGTTTCTTTTCTTTCTGGTGCGTTCAACTGCAAATGTAGCCTTAGCTCTTGACGATACCAACACCCCTTTCTCAGTGTATACCCTCTTTCTGAGGAGTATGGCGGGTTATGGTGGACTTCTAATGAATAAAATATCACGGTTGCTCCTGTTACCATTGTTAAGCTTTGCTTGAAGATATTATCTATAAAAGGCTACATATTCTAACATAATCAAATAGCACCTATTTTTGAAAGTCTTCCGGTAGTTCGAATTTTATTAAAACAAAATATATGTAAACCCGAATAGCCTTGCGCTGTCAATACAGCATTGATAACGAGGCAATACAAATAAATGCTCAAGGTATTAATTCTTCTTAGGATTTGCGCTCGCCAGTGTAAATTAGACCCGACATGGTGGCAGCCTTTGGCCATATTTTAGACAATAACATTAAACTGAGCTAAATAAATTTATATTTGTCTAAGTTAAATACCTATTTGTATGGTAATAGACATGTCAGACGTTAAATTACACTAAATAGGTAACAGTTGTAATAATTTGTTGTGGTTTTGACATTCCGTTCTGGCAGTTCACTTTCGTGATATTTTTAAGCCTGTCAAAGTTTAGCTCCCAGCCTGTATTGGTTAGCACAGACTACGATTCAGTTCCATAAAATAGTCTTTGTAGTATAAGGTTATTGCTAGAAATAACGGAGGCAATAGAAAAAAAAAATACAACATGACGCAGAGAAAGAACACAAACACAAAAAAGAAGTTCGGGGGAAAATATGCGTCACATCTACGCAAAACGACCCAACCCTATGCGAGAGAGAGCCCTAACGCTGGTTTTCGGCGACAGCCGGCTCTAACGTGATAACGTCAACCATCAATGTAATTAACTTGAAGTATAAGACTACAAGAAAATGTCGAAACTGGCACTCTTTCTACACATACGGTACACTGTAATCACAAGTGAAAAGATTTCGTATATTTTATAAGTATTGCGATACTTACATAGTCTGTTAACACTTTTTCTGCAATGCTCACTGCTTTACCTCTGACTTAAACACTCTCATAAAAATAATTGCAATTAATGAGTTAGATTTCTCAGTTATCTATCCCATAATAACCCATAATCAGCCTAGAATGTTCCCACTGCTAGGCCACAGGCCTCCTCTCAGTGAGAGGAAGTGGGCTGTAATCCACCACGCGGGCCCAGTGCGGGTTAGTAGATGTCACATGTCTTCGAATTTTTGGTTCTAAAGACATGCCAGTTTCCGCACGATGTTTCAGTTACCAATCATAAATCAAAATTATTCTCTAGTATTTAGTGAGCATTTTATCTGTTTACTTCATCGTTACTTTTTATTACCACAAAAACAAACAAAACTAATTCGCGATAACATCAACACATCAAATTCTAAAAAAGCATCAAAAGTCCATAAAAAGTGCACCTCATTACAATGCCACCATTTCCTGTCTCGTAGGACATGAAAACGGCCATAACTAATAGCCGTTTGGCCATACACCTCAATGGCCCGAGCTAACAAACGCGCCTGATATTTTACAAGCCTGTAAAGTCAGATAGACAATTTGACCTTATCACGTGGGGCTGACGTTTATACCTAGTAAAGAACTAAAGTTTATGCTAGACCACACCTGGATGTTTTTTTTTTGTGTCTTGAAAATTGTGGGGCATTTAACAAAGGCAAAGCATGTTAGACTTTATAAGTGAATAAATTAAAAAATTACACCTATAGTAAAACTGCGAAGTGCTACACATCCCCATCCTATTTCAAGTTAAATAAATATCAACTTTATTTCAATGAAAATTAAGTTTATTACCTTTCTAACCATAATATGTCTTTCCATCGAAAACGGGCGTAATTTTATGTTATAGTAAAAGTGGCGACTTGAAGACGATTTATTTATCTAGGTATCTTGTCATTTAACAGAAAGAGGCCACAAAATTATTATAACGAATATCAGTAACAGTAAAAATATGTGTTCTATTTTGGTACTCCATTAAACTTATTTTCCATACCTTTATGTAAGGAAAACCCAGTGTTTTCAGATAGTTCTCATTTTCTGAATTTCTGTTTCCGTAGAATTGTCTATATTCAACGGAAATGCATTGGAAATCTCCTAAAAACAACCATTAGAACTTACAGCAGACTTATTGCAACTCTTTTTTTGCATCCGTATCTCTATCCAAAGTCACACATATTCGCATATCCAAAGACACATACCTAGGTACCTATCTAGGTAGATTTAGTTGTAGTTAATAGAGTTCTGCGTTAGCCGCGTGTTGGGTGGTGTTAAATACGAGTAATCAGCGAAGATAATAACAGCCTCACAGCTAACAGGTTGCTACACATGTGTTTAGGACTTTTTGCTTCACTTTTGTTATTAACTGCGGTAGGTGAGGTCTTTAACTAGTCTTTTTTGTTGAGAAACACTACTGGATACTCTAAGTTGAAGGATTCTACGTTACATCCGCGAAGTCATCATCATCAGCCTGCTGATGACTGGACAGTCCGTGGTAGCCAGTACGACTGCTGAGCGTGGGGGGTCCTGGATTCGATTCACAGTGTTATTGGGTTTTTCCATTCTGAATTTCTTAGTTACAGCCCGGAGTTTGGAAGTTGGCAGTGTGATACCCCCGTACGTCTGTTGCCCCCCACACATCAGGACCCGAGGTGGCGGCGCGTAGTGTTCCACGCGTGCCCCTCTTAGACGTCGCGGAGGGAGTCTGACCCGAGGAGGCCCGCAGTGGCGGGCCTCCTCGGGTCAGCCAACCAGTCGGGGGTTGCGGAAGGATCGTACGTTCCCGCGACCCCCGGGGTAGGTGTGAGATGGAACACCGGGGTGGTTCTTAGTCAGTAAAATAAAATGTTATACCCCCGTGCCTTGGAAAGCACGTTAAGCCGTTGGTCCTGCGCCTGATTTCTCTTCGATCGTGTCGGATTGCATGTCGTCCCATCGGACTATACGAGTGTGGGAAGAGAGAGTGCACCTGTATCGGCGCACACACTTGAGTACTATAATATCTCCCGCCCCGAAGGCTAGTCTCCGTTGAGATTAGCGCCCAAAATATGGTCTGGAGGACTGTATATCATCAGCCTATATCAGCCCACTGCTGGAAATAGGCCTCGCCAAACGCACACTATTTAATTCGTTCCTTAGCTACACTCAACCAGCAGCAACCATCCACCTTGAAGATTATCGCTCCACCGATTTATTCCGGTCTGAACCCCTGAAACCACACCCCCCCCCTCCCCCTAGCTTGAGAGCAGCGATCCTTTCTGTTGCTATGGATTACTGCTATGATTATTGCTTACTCTTACTCCCTTGATTCGAATGGCTTGTAGGAATCCTTAAACTATTTCAGGGAAAATAATAGAAAGAAAGAAAATACGTTTATTTGTGGAGTTTCTTGTCGGCTCTTCTCCATAGGAAACAACCAATTGGAACCGTGCACCTTGATTCTGTCGTTCCATAAGTGCCCATGTAAGTTTAAGTAAAATAAAATATTTTGATTTTGTGGTAAAAATACGCAGAGAAAGATCATAAACACAAAAAATAAAAAGTTGAAGGAAAATATGCGTCACATCGACGCACAACGGCCATTGTAATCATTTGTTCTAAGTGTGATCTTGCCTTAGCTAGCGTGGACCAAAGTGCAGTTACGTGACATGATATAGGTAAACAGTAAGTTCCAGGAGCCTATTATTTAGTTAGTGGCCATCACTATTTGATGTTTATGCTATTGGCTACCTATAAACGATACCCGTTTTAGTGCGTGTAGCCTTGAACATGAGAGATGATTTATATGAGTTTCAGTCAACGACCAGCTTTCTAGTGGCTAATTTCATTATGACGACGTGAGACACAAAGGAAAGTAAAATTAATTTTTTTTTTTACTCAAAGCACCCTTTTTCTGTTTTATACATTATAAATTTAATTTCAGCTTTTATTAATTTACATGACACTTTTGAACTAGGTATATCTATGTGTATATATTATTACATATAGGTACAGGGTGAATTTTCCAAGTGGGCGTGGATGGCCAAATCCGAAACTATGAGGAATAGCGAAAAGTTTTGAGTTGAGCTGCACGAATTCTGACAAATGCGTGCACTGACTGGACAGGTCCACTCAATCTGTATGGTTCTTTCCTCAAAAGACCATCTCAGACATCGATTTACATGGTCTTCATATAACCTGACCAAGATTATGTCTGGACTTTAAAAGAGACTGTGAACTCTGAGTTTGTTTCGGCCTTTCTTCTCAGAGTAGTCAGATAGGAAACGCCGACCTCATCTAGTTTTAAAAAATTTGATTGACGTGTAAAAGTGTTTGTGCAAACCTACTTACAGTAATAAAATCATTTATCATTTATTGGATTTTTGAAAAATCAATATTTCTAGCCAGGAATCGAACCCGTTGATTTTGAAAAAAAAAACACTGTATTATTACACCATTCGATAGTGTCGCTAATACGGATCGATTAGATTACCCTCTGGTTAGATCCAGGGGGTAATCTAATCAAATGAGCCGTCTAACACTTTCATCACACTAAAAAAAAACGATAAACATTACAGCTGCCAGCAGCAGCCATGACATTTTCACTTTCAATATTTATGATTTTTTTTTACCAAAGGGAGCTTGAAGGCTTGCAAGCAATTGGCAATAACCTCTTTTATTGCTGACGAAAGAATGGTGCTGTAAAATTGTAATTGCTACCACCATGCCTGTCTGTGGTTTATTAGTTGCCTTTAAATAATAATCTTCGCTTAATGCACCTTTTTACGACCAAACAGGAACCTTTTACTATAGAGCATTGCTTGCCTATTATAATGTGTGAAGATCTATGCGAAATTTGCTGTACAGTTTTTTAAACTTATTTCCGTGAGTTAAGGTTGAAATTGCAATGATTCACCGGCACTGTAACAGTCAGTATGTCCAATTATTGTGTTAGTTAATTTTAAAACTTATATCTATTACTAATAAGGTTGGAATTGCAGTGTTTCAGCATGTGTGCCGAGTGTTGTGTCGGTTAATTGGCGGGGTCAGCAGAAAGTTAATTAAAAGTCCGTGTGATTTTTGTTTAACTTCCTTTGTCGCGAAGTGATTAGTTCATTTGATTTGGACTTTGTATATTTTCTCTTTTAAAATGTTTTACTAGATATATGTATAGTGCACCTACACGCCTACACTTGTAGGGATAAGCAGGTTGTGATGATCTTTCGAGCTCACTTATATGAATAGTTAAATAAAATAATAAAAAATTAATAGGAAAAAATATATTGTACCTAAAATATATTTTTACGTCATAATGATGATGATGTCATAAGGCTTTCCTTATGACATCATCATCATTACGACGTCCAGTGCTGGAATTAGGCCGCCCCCAAGTAACGCCACATGGGGTCATTAAATAAGTAATACTGTATTATAAACTGACAACCCATACAACATTTCAACAACATCCCTGCTAAACTTGTAACGGTAAACTTCAACACAAAAGTTCTTGCAACCCATCATTACAGAACCGCACAGTTTTATGCATATTCAATATATCGAAAACGGAAGCATTATTATAAACTTGACAAGTACAGGCGAGCACAGAAGAGAAACTTGTTGAATGTTGACAGTTAAAATTGCAGTTGGCTTGAACACTCGTTTGATTGAGGAATTTATTATTTTACTGGGCTATTTCCAATTCTGGTGTCAATTCTTTGACTACTTACAGCACCTGCCAACGCTAACTAGCAAAAAACAGCTGTAGTATAGACCTACATAATTATTATTATGTATATTTTCGATTCGACTCAAATATTTGCATTTTTTAAGTCGTCGGAAATCGTGTTTTTTTTACAACATATTGATGAGGTCAACAAGAGCCTCGATCAACACCCGAGGAGACTCACGTTGGGCAGCTGGATCAAGGGTTTGATTCAGAAAGCGGTACTTCTGGACACGCTCCATATTGTTAGGAGGTTTCTCTTTCTGGAGCCCTGACCGCGGCCAGGTAGCTTGGACCCTGTCCTCGATACCAGTGGGATACTAATTTTCGTATTTTTAAATATTTTTATGTTCAATGATTTAAAAATATAATTTATATGTATTTAATTAAATAAAGGAAGCAAAAATTAAAACTATACATATTTTTTGTTTAAAGAGTTGCCTACACTAGAATCTAATAAGTAGGTACAATAGAAATTAAATGCATGACCACAGCAACATCACAAAAAATCCATTTCTTACAAACTTCCAATAAAAAAAACTGCACGATAATACCCGTACTAGTACCTATAGGAAACCACTTCGTACGCGATCACCCAATCCGCTCCGTATAAGGTAGTACACATAACTTTGCTTTCACAGGCTGCGTCTGCGCATGTATTGACGGCGCGAGCCAAAAGATTTACACCCTCACATTTTAACACCGAATAATCAATTTTATAAGAAATTGTAATTTACTTTGCAATTTTACACCTCTTTGTGGTGCCGTTATGTTTGCAAATATAATTATTTTGTATGGTTGTCGAAAGGTCGAGTCTGTAGTTTTACAGGGATGACAGTATTCTCTTTGAAATATTAACCTATATTGCTTTTAATATGTTCAAATGACCTACTTTCAACAGTGCACTGCGATGGAATTTGTACATTGATAGATTCAGTCAATCAATCAACTCAGCCTATTGCAGTCCACTGCTGGACATATGTCTCTCCCAGGTTGCGCCACAACACCCTGTCTTCCGCCTTCCGCATCACACCGTCCCAGCCACTTTCTTTAGGTCGTTCGTCCATATAGCTGGGGGGCGTCCCACACTACGCTTGCTGATACGCGGTCTCCGCTCAATGACTAGTCTGTCCCACCGGCCATCGGTCCTTCGACAAACATGGCCAGCCCTTGCTTACTCTGCAAGCTATGTCGGTAACTCCGGTTCTTTTCCGGGCAATTTCATTCCTGATTTTATCCATCAAAGAGATATTTTATCATTGATAGATTGAATCCGAAAAGTTCTTATTACAAAAACTGAAGTTAAACCCGTGTCTAAGTTGTCAATTTTCCATTAAGAACTTTATGTTCGTCGGAATAAAGTTTAAAATACAGTACTGTCTCGCAGGTTTAGGCTAGGTTTAAAGTTAAAATTCGTTATGTAATAAGACGGTATAGGTTTAATATGTTCTGCTATTCCATTTAGCCTGTACGCAATATCATTCATTAATGGTAGGAAACGATTGCCTGTAAATATTTTATTGTAAATAAATATAGCCACTGGCTAAAATTACTCCTTTTCTCAGAAGCAATGGTCTAGTAGCAGGTTGGCCGATACATTTCCAACAATTAAAATAAATCCAACTATTTTGACTGCAAACCAAATTATTTCACCAACCAGAACACTTTATTAGGTAATAATTATAATAAACATAGAAACTTTATTATTCTTACGCAACGTTGATTTAATATAGCCGTAGATAGAATAGTCCCTAATGAAGTTAAGAGTAATTTTATTCACACTAATTACTAAGGCCTTCCAATAGACTGTCATCATAAACATGCTTGGCCTCCCGATGTTAAACGACCTAACCAATTTCCAACTTTAAAATTATGAATGTAGATTTCAATTTGGAATGTTGTTAAGTAAGTGCTTCTAGAAATTTGCATCACACTGTCCTCACTTTGTCAATAAGACGATGTATCGCTTTTAAAATAAGGCGGTTAGATAGAGGCTCGTGAATTTAATTTGAAATCGATTAACTGCTGCATTAATGACCGTTTTAATGCCTTTCTAAAGTGTTGGACATTAATTAATGCAACGATAATAATAATGAAGTATGTAGTATTATTCAAACTGATTTTCATAAGGCATCGTGACCAAAACAAGATGCAGCAATATAATTTCCACATAGTCGGAAGAACAAAATAGAATCTGTAGGTACTATAGAACAGTAGTAAATTTAACACTATAAGTAAGGGTGGACTCGCTTGCTTGTATGGAAACATAATTTAAACCACAACTACTAGGTAGATACCAAACACAATTCATTCAGCAATATGTACATTATTACTTTAGTAGACCGATGTTATACATATAATATATATCTTTCTAAAAATCATAAATTAGCATTTATAGTTAAGACTATAGAACCTCCTTTCTCATCATTCGCAGAGGGGTCTCCATGGCATAATGGTCTGAAGAAGGGCTTTGGCACTGACAAGTCACTGCACTATATCCTGAGAGAGACCTGAAAAATTCTCTTTAATTCCTACACTACGGCCTAACAATCCATACACTATCCCGACATACCAACAGGGTCAAGGTCAGACTAGGTCAATATGAGTCACTCAGAGGTTCACATGATGGGTCACGAGCTAAGCCACTCGTCAAGCCGTAAACTGGGCGCTTCCGTGTTGTGGAGACATATATAGACTGAGGAACGAATAGAATGAGAGATGAGGATAAAGTAACAAAGGAAGAACAAATACGAAAAAAAAAATGAGGTGAAGAAAGCCAAAGAAACTATGAATGGATTTTGTGAAAGATGTTAGGGCTGAAAAAGAAATCATTTCTGAGATGATGGCGAATAGAGATGCATGGAAGAAGACAAAATTTACCGGCTCCAAATAAATTGAGATAAATGAAGAAATTTTGAAGTCCGCTAGTTAATTATGGACATCCCAATGGTAACCAAAGCGACTGGTACACCGTCCAAGGCAGAAATGGCCATAATGTTCTATTAGGCTAGGTTCGATAAAAAACCAAGCAGTATTCTTGGGTTGCAACTTTGAGTACTGAACCCTCCATGATCAATTGTATGCCTTTCCTTAAAACTTTCTGCAACTGCCCTCAAATTCTATCTCAATTAGCACCTAGTAGAAAAGCCACCACCTCACCATTCTCAATTCTATAATTTTGATCCATCTTCGTAGCCGCGGCCTGTCGGTCGATAGCACCGCCCATCTCCGGATCTATCGGGTTCCCGCTAAGCAACCAATCGACATTGACATCGGCTGCAACTATGCGCTCAGCATCACGTGAAAACTATCTCAATGTCACATTCTTTGACCTAGTGTTTGTGTAAATCGGATGTTTTTGAGGCAGTGTGGTTTAAGGTTGAATACTCGATGACGTTAAGCCGTTGGTTACGGGTCGTCGGAAGCCCGAAAGTCTGACAACCAGTCTTACCAAGGGGTATCGTATTACTTAGTAACTGGGTTGAGGAGGTCAGATAGGCAGTCGCTTCATGTAAAATACTGGTATCCAGCTGCATCCGGTTAGACTGGAAACCGACCCCAAAAGTTGGGAAAAGGCTAGACAGATAATGATGACTTGATAACCTAACACGTTCGGTGCGGTATCGGGTTGATTATATCCGATGCTCATTTTTCCTCCGGTGCGGGGTAAAAATTACTGTGCCAGCCGCTGGTGCGGGACAGATATATTTGGTCTCCCTATGAATATGAATGAGACGGTTAGTGTTTTGGAATTGCCTCGTTAAATAGATAATATAGCTTCGAAAAAATCGCATCGGGTTCTTACGACCCGATGCCGACTGAAGCAAAATTTTTTACGTCTAGTGCGTTTATCGGTTCTAAACGACCTGATGCCCGATGACCCGATAGAAGCACTAGATTACATGCTTGTTGAGTTAGTGACGTCCGTATGTTTAGATGAGTTTTTATGCAACTGAGAAGAGAAAGTGTATGGAACATGAAGCGATCCAGGAAAATGTTGTTTGAGTCATGTGAGGGTGAAAAGCTAACGAAAAATAAAGTAAGCGAAGGTCCTCCAAGACAAATAATATTGGGTAACACTAAGTAGCAAAGTAGCCGGAAATAAAGTTAAAAAAGTTAAAACCATGTGTAACGCATGTAAAAAGACATTATGTCGAGAATGCTATAATGAAAATCATACGTCTAATATTACGGTATAGTTAATTTTATATGTACTTAATGAACAGTTCTGAAAAATATATACATTTTATCGATATCGATGTTATTTTTTATCATCCACAACACTAAAAACGTATCGACACTTTTGCTAACCAGTGCGGATAACGGGTCCTTAAGATCCGACAGGCAATTACTTTATTTACAAACAAACCATTCAGTGCATCTACCTACGATTTCAGCCTTTTATTGAGTGTTTATTTGTCAACATATTGCTATAAAGGAATATGCTTTCATCATTATACCTATAAAGATAAGTCCTCCTAAACAAATGGGAGTCGAACGGATCTTTTTGACCCAGCAACGCACCAGAAACAAATCGTGCTTCGGATATAATAGACCCCATGCCGCACCAACGGAAAGTCATCAAATTTGACTTACGCAGTGAGCGTGTTAAGATAATAATAAAAAGATTAACAGTATAGACGACATGGAAATCTTACTGCCCAGATCTGAATGCGCGAGCTGTGGAAGCAATTATTATCAAGAGCTGGAACGAAAACTATCATAAAAGTGCGATTGTGTTGCATCGAAAGAGATGTAACTATAGGAAGGAGATAAATGCTAGGATAGGTGAACAACAACAAACTATTGATGATGATTATATCTCGTCTTACCTAATTAGCCTGTATTGTTCCACTGCAAAGGCCTCCCCTCTCCCTTTTCTACACAATTCTGTATTTTGCTAGTACCGACCAGTCTGATGATGATGAGTAAATTGATGAAACCCAAGATCATCAACACCAATAAATTAGTGAAATACGAAAATCATGTGATTCACTGATTGAACAGTCTTCAACGCCCAAAAATCTTATGAATAACCGCAGGCAGCCAGTTCATCAATTTCGGCAGTTGATGACCTACTTTAATAGTCGGATACAACCGGCTGTAAATATGTAAATTAAACTTTAGCAGCGGAGTCCTTGTCAAATTAATAATTAAGCTTATTTTTAATCTCCTAGTTCCCTTTTCAATTGAAGACCGTCTTGTCTAAGTGACGTTACAGTGGCAGAAATGTGCCACGGCCTTAACAGTCATAAACATTAGTGCCAAAGCAACACTTAGAACTGAAGAAACACTTTTAGTAAAAATATAGGTTAAAAGCTGATAAAAGAGACAGATTGTCATCCTACATTAAATATTGAGTCATGCAAAATACGTCAATTCATTCCTTTTAATTCAGATGCATCTAATCGAATTATTCTTCTTTTAGTACGACCTCACAGTTGCTTAATGCGTCACCAACTTCTAAAGGAACTGTCAGACGGACATATGTCATTTTAAATTTTTTGACTTGTTTTATTTTTTCCATTATATTTTCGACTAGCTTTTGCCCGCGGCTTTTTCCGCGTGGGTGCCAGAAATTTCATGGGTTTTAATTATTTTGCGCGGAACCCAAATTATTTTTCTAAAATAAACGTATTCTGCCTAAATTACTCCTTATAAGACCAGCTATCTGCCAAAGAAAGTCCTGTCAAAATCCGTCCAGTCGTTTCGGAGATTAGCTGTAACAAACAGACATAAAGAGATTTGTTTTATAAATTATATTTATTTTGACTCTGACTTAAAATTTAGTAATATTTATTTAGCGTATTTACATATTTGCGCTGTTCCTGTTGACAGTGATGCGGACGAATTTTTTGATGCCCTATGATTCTTTTTTCATATACATGTACATAATATTATTAAGTCTATTAGCGTATATTTTATAAAAATATGTTATTTTGACATAACAAATAGACTATTGATTTATTTGCTATATCTTTTTTATATCTCTCATCTACAATGAAGCAATAGCCATCAGTACTATTTCGTGTACCAACTCCGAAATAGTTTGATATTCAGCCTTCGAAGGCGAACCACAAAATCTGCCTATCAGGTTTTCCTTTACTTTGATTAATAGAAACAAGAATGCTAATGTTTTGTGTATCTAGAAGCAAAATAGTTCGCTCTGTTTATATTACGATATGATTAATGACTTCTTTAGGAATGCAGCGGATTATCTCCTTGGTCAGGAGTGGATTGATGGCGGAGATGACGCCATCCGGTAAGCTGGTCCTTTTGCGGTTGGTCCTCACGTAGGCGATAGGAGTGGCAAGATCCGTAGGTATGAACCGTGATATGAGTTATGACGTTAATCATTTAGGATAAAGATACAATCAGTTATTATCACATGCAGTAAAACTATAAAACTTTTCCATGAATAAATCTTGCACTAACTATCGAAAACAAAATTATCATTGACCAGTGTATTGCAAAATTCCTTTCATTCACGATATATCTGAAGAAGGAAACCTGTTTTTCTGTCATATCGAATAACTGAAAAATATATTACAGTTGATTTTGACTTACGACCTCTAACTAAACCTCAAAATAATTCAGACGAACTGAACTACCTTAAATCTCCGTGTCACATAAACCCTTCAATATCTAAACACTAATGTCAAGCTACATTACACCTAATCTGAACAAAATACCGACTGTCACCGCCCTTATCCCGCACACCAATCCATCAGATTTGCAACTCTAGTAATCCCACAAACATCTCGTTCGTGGGTGGACATTGGATAAAACGATTATTATATTATAAATGTAAATAATCGATTAGCATGCGCCGGCGCCGCCCGAGCCGCGTCACTTGCACGCGGCGCCTGCAACGGCGTCAGCGAACCTATTAAAGGTATGCCTCTAACTGCATGTGTGGTCTTGGGTAAGAATAGACCTCAAATTATGAGAAAATCGAAAGTACTGAAGTTTTGATCAAGATTACGAGTAATAGAACCCATAATAATAAGGCCAATTTGTAATGTCGTTTGCCAAACCTCTGATTTATAGACTAGGTCTTAAATTGGGTAGTTTCCAACCTTAAGAAAATTGCTAAAACAAATTAGATCAACGAAACAAGAGACAGAGGACACCACTGGTACAAAATAAAAATAAAAAGTTCTTAAACCTAACAGTGGGTTTGTGAATATAATTATATAAATGATGATGATCCTTCTAGCTCGTCTAAGTCCTCAGTGGTGTAAAGAAGTCGATCCTCAATAGGAATGCTGCGCTAGACTTTTATTACCTATTATAATTCCGTTAACATCCGCTGCTCAAAAAGGACCTCCCATTAGAACCCTTTCAAAAACAGCGCTTCGCCTACTAATTAATATTTGGCTTACGAATCATTTTGTACTAAGTTGCTACGTGCGGCGTATGTCTTACATACTAACTACGGACGCCTAACGCGCTTCGCCCGCTGTATGCCAAAGCCCTTACACGTTGATATGATCGGTGTCGTGTCAATCGATCCCGCTTATCACAACGATCGATGGATTGATTTCATTTATAATTTGTATCAAATTGCTTTTCAGTTAGCGTTCTATTAACAGCCATTTGCATACGTATCGGTCATGCTAAGCAAGTGAATACGTCATTAAAAATATCAACTAGTTCTGTTTTATTTATAAGAAAATAAATCAACGTCCATTAACCTGGTTTTTGATTGGAAATTGGTTGAAACGCTCGTTTAAGTTAAACTGAGACATAATGAACTTTTAATAAAGATGAGGATTGTTGGACTGGTCTCATATTTAAAAGCTACAACGAGATAATTGTACCTAGTGGGTGTTTTGATGGAGCAATTTGATCTAATAAACTTCCAATTGAATTGATCGAATTACGAGTTTTCAATTGCCGCTTCTGTAATATTTCGTTCTGTTACTAGACTGGAACTGCCTTTCTGTAATCGGCTAGAGAACTAATGAAGAGGTGACAGGTCACAACAGTTATGGGTTATCTTGAACTGAATTTAAGCATCTTGCCAACATTCTCCTGATTTTAAGTTAATGAGTTTGAAACTGTTTCGTTTTATTTTACTTTGTTAATTTTCACAAATCCGCGCACATGAGTATCGAAAACTTTCCATTTCATTTTTCTGGAATCACATACTTTTGTAGTTTCTTTACCAACCTTGTTTCTATCTTCAATATTGGTCCTGCGATTCTGCTAATCAGACTCAGAACAATTTTATGTACTTTATGTGTGTTTAGGTAAAGTAAATACTTACTTCCAGGGTACATACCTTTACATAATTATCTAGGTACCTACGGCTTGTCACGGTTTCCACTGCATTTATAATCACTTAAAGGTAATGTTTTAAAATCGTGTAACACTGCACTAGTAACTAAGTTGTCCTATTAATCATGTCGACTTCAGTTTTCATAGTCGTTTATAAAGTGACGAATCACTTTTAAGTCTGTCGGCTAAGTTTAGACTTTTATGATGCCGTCGCCATAAAAAGGATAGGCAATTTCCGTTTGGTTTGTTTTATTACTTAACTGTTAGGAAAATTAGCTCAAGGATAATTAAGGAACATGTCTGAGGAACTGCCCAGTTCTGCCGCCTAACAGCATTGCTGTGATCTGGTTTGAATGGGTGCTGGTGTAATTAGAGGCACATGATGTATTTTAGCTGTGTCTCTGGAATTGCAAGTACTCTGCGGTGCCTCTGCTTTTGCAGATGTTCAATCTATTGCTAGCGAATTGAGTAAATAGTCCAGTCATATCGTAGTTTTATCCGGAAAGCAGTTTTTGTACTATTTTCATTGTAAAATGAGTCGGAAAGGAGATATTGTCAAAAAACCGTTTTTGGGCGCAATTTATCCAATATCGCGGGCGGCGCGAGTCACGAAGATTCGAGGTGACAAATTTTAAATACGAAAACAGCACGTCGAAATCAACGTGAGTTTTGAAAATTGATGATTTTCCCCAACTATCAAAACTCACGGAAATCTTTCTAGGTAACCGCCTTTCTGAACAGCAAATGACTGTAGGTACTAAAAAAACTTTTTTACAAAAAAAACAACCGACTTCAAAAAAAACTACAAAGTGATAAATAACTTTAATTTCGGAAGTCGGTGTTGTTGGTTCCGCATTTTCGTTTTTTGACACCGACTTCCGAAATTAAAGTTATTTATCACTTTGTAGTTTTTTTTGAAGTCGGTTGTTTTTTTTGTAAAAAAGTTTTTATTTTTCACTTTTTAGTTGTACCTACTCCACACAAATTCAAATAACACTAGTGCATTGAGGAATTGAAGACACCGACTAGAAGAATCATCAAAATTCGCATAGAAATGCCGGAGATGCAGTACATTTATGCATATAACATCGTACATAAGAATAATTATATAATGTATTATATACTAAAACCTTTCTGAAAGTATTTAGATCACATGAGTGAAAGAATTATCAAAATCGGTTCATTAGTTTTTGAGAAAATCGCGGACAAACAAATATACATACATACATACATACATACATACGGGTCGAATACAGAACCTCCTTTTTTGAAGTCGGTTAAAAAGCCATATTACCACGAAGCCACGATGACAAAAACAAAAAAGAAACAACTTTTAATCCAAATTCAAAATCCAGTCGCAACACAAATTCGCACACTACATACGTCAACTACGAGTAAATATCGCTCGATCGCCTCGTACATACAACTCCAAAACCATTTCAATAGATTATCAATTCAATACTGATAATTATAATTGCATCAGTCGTTCTATCATGATTCATTAGGTTCAAGTAAGGACTGGCGCCGTCGTTCATTGGTCGGTACAACATTAAATATTTATTTGCACACATTAATATTATGTACAATTACATATGCATGCTTAAGTGTTGTTATTTATTGCCACTATCGTGGAAAATCGAAAGGTGATTGCGGTAAGTCGTTTTAAGAATTAAGAGAAAATTATGCTGATCCTCGTGAGTCGAGCCATAATCCATTCGCTCACTTTAGTGAGCAGAATATCTACATATATATATAAAATGAAAAGTCCTGAGTGACTGATATATCAATGCACAGCTTAAACCGCTGGTCCTAGAGACATGAAATTTGGAGGGTGTGTTCTTTTGAGTCGTAGTAGGTCAAATTTCCCATTTTCCAATTATTACTGAATTTGTATGTAAAAAATCGCGCTGTCGCGTGGCGCGTTGTAGTGTGTGATTCTCCTTATCTTTGAAATGCTACAAAATACAGTGTTGTAGGTAAAATGGTGGACATATACATGTCTCGAGCCGCCATACAGTTTTTTTTTTCATAAATGTCATGTCGTAGGTCAACCTAAGAGGTTGTGCCTCAATAAATTAAAACCTCCAGCCAGCGCTTAAAAAACTAAGTAACTACACGCTAAGGGCACTCCCTGTGGGATACGGACCTCGGCTTAGGGTGTCGCTCGGGGAGGGCAGCATGGGACAGGCTGAATCGGATTATGCCATAAAGTTTGAATCGATATTAGTGAGGAACGTAACCTCTTCCCTTTATATATTTTAACGATATCCTCGGTACTTGCCTTCCATTCTGTTTTTCTTTTGCTCTCAGCTCAGCTTTGAGTCTTTGAGCTTTATTAAGTACTCAATATGTCATAAAATTAAATATGATATTTTACGACTTGTTATTGGAGCACACTCAATAATATTGTTTAAACTTTTAATGGCGGTTATAATATTTTATTACTAGCTTTATAATATGTAAGCACCTACCCAAGACGTAAAAATACTGTAAATAGTTTTGGTCAACGAAAAGTTATCTTTTAAGTGGAATTATAAGATCTGAGAATTGAACACCGCAAACTATAATTCTATAATTTAATAATATGATATAATATGTGCAAGTGATTTACTCATTCATAAGACTACTGAAGATGGTGAATTGTTGGCCACCCGTAGTGAAATGCATTTGAATCCATTTTATAACATTTGCGAATTTTAAACGTCTCAATTTAACTTCTCTGTCATAAAATTTTCACCTTTAGGTTCCAACTAGAAGTACGACAATTATCATGTTAAAAATATGCTCGCGTACATAACCAAGTGATCACAGACTGATTTTACAGAATACCACCGTCAACCTGTCCAATGGTTTGCAGTTAAATATAAAGCGAGGGAACTTGCAACAACAAATACCTTTACAATTTCTGATACAAATTGAACGCCTCTGTCTCCATTCAAGTTAGTTTATCAGCTACTGGAATTACTTAATCCGGTCTAGTCTTATCCCTCACGCAATCATCCTGACACGTAGCACGATAGTTAGCCGACAGAATAGATCGTTCATTTTGAATTGATCGGCCTTGTTGCATAGTGGGCCATGGGATTGTGCAGTCGGGCATTTTTTGTGTACGCTAAAGCATACCGTGCGAATAGTCTGACGGAGCTTTTCACGCGGCGATTTTGAGAGCAAATTATAAAAGTAATTGATTGTCACTTGTTTTGAATCGGTGATTTTTATTGTTGTTTTTTCTTTAATTTTCCGGAAAAAAATATTTAATTTGCTATGGGCTGAAAAATTCTATTGTCCTAGAACTAAAATTTCGAGGACATGTGACATCTATCAACCAGCATTGGGCCCGCGTGGTAGATTATAGCCCACTGTCTTCCCAGGAGTCAAAGCCTTTGTGCCAGCAGTGGGAACATTATAGGCTGATTATGCATGGGCTAAGAAATGGAACTTGATCAGGTTCAGGATCAGTACCTGCCTAAGTTGCATTTCTAGGAAAACATTTTCTTACTGTTATTAGCTACACGTATTTAATTTGCAAGGACATAAGTAATTAGCAGTAACGACAGTCTATTTCCCTCGTTTGTTTTTAATTCGCTGCCTGTGTGACCAGAATTGAAACCTTGTGCTTCCGCTGTGTGCAATCTATTCTATATGCAAAAGTGGGTCTGTCTGTCTGACTGTCTGTCTGTTACCTCTTCACGCTTAAACCGCTGAACCGATTTAAATGAAATTTGGTATGGATATAGTTTGAGTCCCGGGAAAGGACATAGGATAGTTTTTATCCCGGTATTCCCACTGGATCGAGACTTATGCGGGTGAAACCGCTGGGCGCTGCAAGTTTAGTATTTTGCATTCCAAGATTTTCCAGCCCAATTATTTCCCCAGTACATTATACTCTACTCGTGACACAGACAGACGCCATCGCCAACATTACCGCTCGTTCAAACTATGTATATCTATGGTGAAACTATATCTATGGTTGAAACAAATCGCCCGTCCTTATGACACCTTGTCTTGTCCACAAATCTGTGCAGCGTGGCCGACACTAAATTGTCACGGCGTCCTGTTAACTGCATTGCTGATCATATTAATTTTAAATGGTAGGCTGATCTAGTTGCGGTCAGCGATTTCTAGGTGTTTTAGATTTAAATGTTTCTTGATAAACTGATAAGGTGTTTATGGGTCTATTGTTGAGTCATCTTCCTTCGAGTTTATCTTTATCTTAAGAATGTGTTAAACTAGCTATTGCCCGCGACATAGTCTGCGATATAGGATGAAAAGTAGCCTATGTCCTTACCCAGGTTATGGTCTATAATGTATATGTGCCAATACAAATTCGTTCAGCCGTTTTAGTGTGAAAGCGTAACAATCTTGAAAAACAAACTCACTTTCGCATTTATTATATTACTAGCAGCGCCCCGCGGTTTCACCCGCATAAGTTTCCCGTTGGAATATCGAGATAAAAACTATCCTATGTCCTTTCCCGGGACTCAAACTATCTCTATACAAAATTTCATCTAAATCGGTTCAGCGGTTTAAGCCTGAAGAGGTAACAGACAAACAGACACACTTTCGCATTTATAATATTAAGTATGGATAGTTCGAATACCTTAATAATTTCTATTTTGTGGGAAATCGTTTTAATGTTACGTTTTACTTGATACAACCATTTATTTCATCAGTTTTAAAATTTAGGCCCTTTTTACCACCTGTGGAGAAGTTCCGGTCAACTTCTGGCAATTTCCAAGCACGAAATTCTTAGCTGCATTTCTCCAAAAGACCTAGTGTCACATAAACCGTTATTGACCCGTTTCACTTGCCATCCAACATCAAAACACCTCGTACTAAGAGTTAGTCTTGACTTCCAACAGATACCACAGTATCACAAACGTGTTAACAAGAGGTCCCTGTCGTCCCAGCACCTCAGAGCAGCAGAATGTTGAATACTTCCAGTACCGCCACATATCTCAGCGGGCGACAGATATATGAGGGCGGAATAACGCGCGACGAGATAAGGGAGTGGCCCAGAACCACTGTAAAGCTGCGCAGTTTACGTAATCAGAGGAAAAACGCGGCGGTTTTGAGGCGGTTATTTTTATTGCGAAAAATAACATGGAAATTAGAATGTAAATGGTGATCTATTTTAAAACTACTTTCACATTTTATTTTGTTATTTGTATTTCACGAACTGTGTGTAAATAAACTTTATTCTTTAAGCAATAAAGTTAGCTAATAGATGATAGCCTCTGCCGCGAGTGCTGGTTCGTGGCAGCGCAAGAAAAGATTAGGTACTCTTTTCTTAACTTACTTAACTTAGAGGTGGCAATTTCCCAAAAACAGGACAGAACTAATAAGGCTCCGTTTGAATAAAAGGTTTATTGATAGTTGGCAGTGCTTTCAATGTGACGATCTGAATAATAATTATATAGAGGAAGTAATGGACATGAATCGTAATGAAATAACTAATTTTGGCGAAATAAGTTATGTTTTACTAAAAACCTTTGACGCACTGAGAGGAAAAAACGCGATTATAAAAAAAAACACTTTCGTTCCTCTTCGTCACTAAGAAACCTATTCAAACTATAAATGGCAAAGGAAAAGAGACATATTTCAATTTTACTATAATTGTATAAACACCGTCATTTTGTCGGAACAATCGACGGAAATCATTTCATAAAACACTATTTGTATTTAAAATATTATTGCTAGTAACCACAGTAACAATATTCTTACAATAAGGATATTGTCTGATGGTTGTAATAATCTTCATAATTTATGATCACATAAGTTATTTTTTATTCATAACTCTATTGATGTTATTATTGCTAAACCAATATTTTTATAATTTATTGGTATACTGATTTGTAACTTAATTTACCTTCTTGAATCTGTGATTTGTTTAAATCAAGGATTACCAATAAAAACTTGTATACTAATAAATATTATATCCTTTATACGACCAAATAAACGATGGATGTACTGTTTAAATGATGATATGGTTAGAAAGGGGGTGACTACCGAGATGGAATACAGAAGTATGGAAGAAAAAGACATATTGGGCCGACCACAAATAAATTGGGTAATGAGCAGGAGAATGTTGAATGGATAAATAATTTATCCTGTAATGCACAATCAATTACCGGTAACCACAGCTTACACATTGTTGAGTACACATGTTCGATAGTGTGTAACCCCCTTACTAATAAACGTTGTGTATCGTCTGTATAGTTACACAACGCTTTGTCTTCTTTTTTCGAAAGTCAAATTACTGGCGACTAAAAGAGAGAAATCGGTGTGTAACTATTCATCTGATATAATACGTTTATTAGTAAGGGGGTAAGCGTGATATTTGCTTATAGCAATTTTATTAAAGTTCTTTTATAAAAACAGATATAGCGGGTAATATTTTTTATAATGTTTTTAAGTTAAAATTAAGTCTAATACAAAAAAAAAAACGGTGTCGTTACGGTAACAGTGGCGCGAATGGTTTTTCCCATCTCAAAAAAAGGCCAACAAAAAATACAATAATATCAATAATAATTAAAATTAATTATTTATTTGTTTTATTATTTTAATTTAAATACAATTTGGAAAAGGTTCATTTGTAAACTACGGCTGGCTGAGTTAAATTATATTAATTAATTGGAAACATGAATCTTCTCTTTCTATCATTTTATGAAAACGTTTCAAAAATTGAGAATGTTCCGCATTTTACCCGCACCGTTTTCCAATCCCAGTGCGTCAACCAACGAACAACCAAGACCGCTGTATTTGGTTAACGAACAACCGATCTAGATGACCATAAACCAACAGCTTCGTTAGTTGCGTCGCTTTGCAACCTTATCTACAATAATAATATGTTTTATTGTGTTCACGGAGTGTTTACATAAACGCTTGATTTATTTGATAGGACCTTTCTCTGTTAGGCGAAGAACTGAAGGTGTGAATGGCTCAATATTGAGGATTTTGATAATCGATAGTTTGATAATTGGATTAAGTCACCAGGATCAGGCTTCCTGGTGACATCTGAACGCTAAATCCCGTAATTAAAAACGTTCAAATCTAGTCGCAATCTCATCTCTCTCAAATTAGACTGACTGTGAACGTTCTTAAAATTACGAGAATTCCGTCAGGTGTGGTGACTAGTAAAGCAGATGCAGCTGAATATGAGAATTTTTGTAGGTTTTACTTTCGAAATTCAACAGTTCAGACAGTTAAATTAGACCCAATTTAAGGGACTACAGGACCTAAACTAAAAAAACGCAAGTTTTATAATGCCTAAAAGTAGGTATATGATCGGCTACAGTGAACAAAATCAGAAAAATATATGATATTCTTCAGGATATATGCTAGGTACATAGTGTGTTGAGAACATAATACAACTAATTTGATACGATAGAAAAAAATCATGAATATACCTCTAAAAACTTCCTTTTCACAATAAAAACCATACTAATATACATACAATCATTCTGATTTTTTGTCAGATTATTCTACAAGCAACATACTAAAGCACTAGTGCTTTAATTTTTTAGTCCAAATAATAGATTTTTTGAAAATAGATAATTGATTCATATTTTGCAATAAATGACCAGCTTGTGTCATCGCGCTTCTCTTTCTTTTCTATGCAGTCCGACAGTGACCGCGCTTTAGGTCGTGTAGTCCTTAACGATAAGACCAAGACTGCTTTTCATGGTAAACAATAACAAAGCAAGATAGTTGTCGTGTTTGAGGTTTTTTTCAGTTGTGAAGGAATTCGACAAATTCTGTTACACATGTCTTGCTACGTAAAGACTTTTTCTCGACCGCCGTGTCACCAGCCTTAGATATTTGCGTGCCTACGTATTATAATTTTATGCTCTATTTACGGAAGAGAATATGTAAACGGCAAACAAATATGTAAAAAGATAATCGGATGTAAATTAAAACATGTTAGACCATAGGCGCTACACACGTCTCTCAGACGTAGACATACGTCTCGTAGACACACGGTAATCTGTAGCAGGTCCCTAATTGATGTCGAAGGAGTTTGTAACTCTTGATTAGTACTGTAAGTGGCAGGTTAGATAATGAATGTGTGTATGTACGAGTATGTAAGTTGATTGTGCTGTCGGTACTGGCTTAGAGCAATTAGAATTGAATTATTATTGTATCAAACTTATGTTTTTAGAATAGAAAGGACATAAAGGTAATTAGGATATCCATTGACAAAAACTCATTTTAATTTGGATTTAGTTTAAGTATCTACTTACTACGTTAAATAGAAAATTCTTTTTCATAAATATAACAAGCGGTCGCTCCTCCGTCTTAATGTTTCTATGTCTTATAAATTTCTTTCAAATCTTATATTTTTCTATACATCTCAAAAATCCACTGCAACATCACGCTATTATGAAACAAATTTACGCAAAAAATATTTCGCACGCGTTTTGTTCTACATATTAAAGTAATTATCATTATATTTGTAACAGCTTATTAGTGCGTCAAAACCTATAAAAAATAGGAAGTTACCATTAAAAAAAAACCTTTTTGGTCATAAACCTTTGAAACATAACAAGAACCCACAAATTAATCGGCAAGTCTATAAATTAAATTAATAGGGACATTAAAAACGTCTAAAAATGTAATGCAAAGCTACTTATAATACCTGACACCATTAACTTTATGTCCTGTAGGTACAAATAAAATGCTGTAAAACACAGTTGGCTCTTAACTTTGATTCACACGCTTTAGGGCTCCACAGGAAAAAGGATCGAAATAACGCAAACTCAAACTCAAACTCAAAGCATTTATTTCAATTAAACCATTTACAGGCACTTTTGAATTGTCAAGAAGTCGGTCAGTCAACAAATAAAATGAAGCTAGTTGCCCATTCCAAAGCGTAGGTACCTATGGAGAAGAACGGGCAAGAAACTCCATGGACACTCTTTTAAATTATATTTTTACAAAAATATTAGTTACATCATTAATGTTGAATTTATAATAATATGTGAGAACGATGTAAAAAAAGACGTATGCGTTAAAAGCGTCCAGAGTACAGCAAATATTAAATAATATAAAAAAACAACAATCCAAAAATAAAATAATTAAAAATAAAAATAAGCCGAGGCAGCCGAGTGATAACCAGCCCCAACTGACGGCGCCCGTTCACGAACATGACGCATAGATCAGCACCATTCAGCTCAACCATTTTGAAGGGAGCTAAATGATCCAACACACACGCCACCGTCAGCGAGACATTTGTGTGAGCATGACATACTATCAGCTGCCAGGGCACATTCAAGTCAATGAAAGACATATTACCCGGTAAATGGTAGCTCTACAGTACATAGAACTCACATCTGTGCTATGCAATTATACAATACAAAGGAAATTGAGTTTATACAATGCAAAGATAGTCTTACAATCTTCAGCAGCTCCAACAGTATTTTCAAGTGTTAATCGATTAGTTGTGGTTGTGGAGCAGGACCAGCAATGAGCCAGGCATTTTTATCAGCGATGTAATCCCCTAACTTATAATATGCCTGTCTGCATAGTGTGCGTTTTATACAAGACTTGAATTTTGTTTCATTCAGTTGAAGAATGTGGGGAGGTATCTTATTATAACATTTTAAACAGTACCCCATAAAAGATGAGTCTACTTTAGCCAGTCTGAAACCTGGTTGAACCAATAGGTCCCTATTTCTAGTACTATAATTATGTCTTTCTCCTCTTTTACTAAAAAGATGTAAATTTTTCCTTACATACATGATGTTTTCGTAGATATATTGACAAGGTACCGTCATGATGTTAATTTCCTTAAACAGTTCCCTTAGAGAATCGCAGTGTCTAAAATCCTAATATACTTTCTTACGTCAGCATCTGTCTAGCGTTTCCCAAATATTTTGGGGTTGGCTTCCTATCTAACTGGATGCAGCTGGGTACCAGTATTTTACATGAAGCGACTGCCTATCCGACCTCCACAACCCAGTTATTGGGTAATACGAAACCCTTGGGTAAGACTGGTTGTCAGACTTTCGGCCTTTCGGCCTACGACCCGTAACGACTGTTAAATATCCACGAATGACAGCCGGGACCAACGGCTTAACGTGCTTTCCGAGGCACAGAGGGGTATTGGTATGTAAAGATGGTCACCCATCCAAGGAACAACCGCGGCAAGCGTAGCTTAACCTGATATATAATAATATACATTCTTACGTATGTATTAAAATATTAATATTGGTAAAAATCCACAATATTTACCATATTTCCAATAAATAATGACTATATAAAGACAGAAAGAAAGAATAACGATTATTTGGACACAGTTTAACCTTCCCGTGGTCGCATGCTACCTACCTATAAGTATATTGGTACAGTGGCATGCGACCACGGGAAGGTACTTTCTTGTTTCATCCTTTTCAATTTAACAAATTTTACCATGCTTTCCCAGATCTGACACATTATGCGCTGTAGGGTCAAATTAATCTAATACATGTCTCTCAACACTATTACTTATCAACTATAACATTGCATCGTAATTGTCCGACTGCAGAACATTGGCCTCCCAATAAACCACGTCATATAAAAGTCAAATAAAACGATAAGAAGATTTTACATCCTCAATCCACTTAATGTTTCTATTTAATGATGGGAAATTATGCATTCAAATTTTTGGGCAACCATTAGGTAAAATATTATCGTGAACCAATTACGGGCCCCCAACAGTCCATTCCGACTCACGCCTCACCATTGCAACGTTAAAATAAATGTATACAACTTGTCACTGGTTTTATGACGGTGGCCATTAAATAATTCATTAGTAAAACGACCAATCATAAATCAGGAAAGTGCGACAGCACGCTTGCAGTGTTTTGTAACAGCCAATCACCGCGTGGCATTTCTTATGACTGCAATACAAATTGGATAATTAAAACACGTGTGATGTATGGACTAATTGATTGTAAAGGATAGGTGTAAAGGTCGATATAGTAATTAACAGAAGTAATTAAATGCTACTTAGTTGAATGTTGTTGTTATTGAGCTTTTAATAGATATGAATGGTGTCAACTCATGACTAATGATGTAAGCCAAGCATTCGAGAGTAAATTGATTCTCTCATAGTATTTTTTACCAAAAATAAAACTGTAGGTATAAATGATCACGTATACAATATATGGTTTTTGTGTCATAATCAGCCTATAATATTCTCTATGCTGGGACACAGGCCTCCTCTCTGTGAGAAGGAGTATTCAATAATCCACCACGCAGGCCTAATGCGGATTTGAGGATGTCACAGTATGTCTTCAAATTTTTGGCTCTAGGACATGCCGGTTTCCTTAGGAAGTTTTCCTTCACCGTTTTGAGAGCAGTGGTGATGAAATTAAATACACAGAAGTAAAGTCCCTGCCTGGGTTCGAACTCTCATTGTGTATTGAATTTCATCACCACTGCTCTCAAAACGGTGAAGAAAAACATCGTGAGGAAACGTCCTAGAACCAAAAATTCGAAGACATGTGATATCCACCAACCCGCACTCGGCCCACTCCCTCTTATAGAGAGGAGGCCTATGTCCCAGCAGTGGGAACATTATAGGCTGATTATGCATGATGTCTAAAGATAGAGAGAAAGAAGTAGGTAGATACAGAAGATTTATGAATCAACACCCACAAGTAGGTGTACAGTGGGTTATATGAGTTACCTGACCCACCCTATAAACGAAGGAATTTGAACCCTCTGCCTGTAACATTAAAAGTTATTTCATTTGTATGAGTTTATCAGACTAGCGCTACTCGGTAATATTTTCACCTAACTTGTAATAAGTGGGTAGTTGAAAGACAAATATGCGTATTCATTATAAAACTAGTATTCAAATGTTACTAAAAATACGGGTAGGAAAATAAAAATGAACCGTCACAATAATAAAGCTAAAAGCCAGTCTACGCACAATTGCAGTGACTACGCGTGAATATGTTTTACCTTGCCTTACTAAATTGCGAAAACAACGTCTTTTTCCAAGTTTTTAATTTATTTTTTATAGTTTTATTATCATGTCTCAATTGAGTGATTATTTAAAATACAAAATAATCTATTTGCACGAGGAGAATGTTGGCATTAGAGAGATTGCTAGGAGACATAATATTATAGCAGTAAGTGTATTTTTCTAATTTTATACTTTGTTTTTATACCTAACTATTCCTTATGCCGTGACGTAAGCAAACATATTTTTTATAACGTATAGTGACACCTGTTTCATTTCTTTGTTTCACAGAAATACAGTCAGATTGTGGTTAAAACGTAAACCCAATAGAAAACTTGTGGGGTCAAATGATTTTAAATTGGGATTCATCAGAAGTCAGGAGAATTTGGCGCAACTTGTGATTTCAACGTTCTCATGAAGAGTAAGTGATGCTTGCTGGAACATGGTGTGCGGCATGCGAAGCCGCTTGCAACAAATTGTGGAAAGAGATGGTGCTCCATTTCGCTATTATGATATCACCACCGCCCGCAGTCAACAATACTTACTTACGTGTCAGTGTGTGTGTTCATCATAATTTCTATGGAAGTGTTTCATACAATGAATAAGCAGGTCCTTTTTACGATCATAACCATATTTAAAACTAAAAATATTTAAGTATAAAAAAATTATAAAGTAGGTAAAACATCAAAGTATTTAGTGCTATTTTTTCACTTATATTTTAGTAATTACTATTTTCTAAAAAAATATTTTCACTTATAGTTGAAGTAGGTAAGTATGATAGTTAATGTGGTGATGTTATTGTTATAAAATAGAAATACCTATATATATTTCTAAACATATAACATGTTGATTCACTACATGTAACTGATTACTTACCTACTTAAAAATAAAAATGGGTATTTTATAGGCATTGTTGAAACGAAGAAACTAAAATTCAAGCTTATCATAGAATACCTTATATTTAAAACAAGTAATTAATTTTGTAAGTGATTATTTTGTATTTATTTTGAATAAAATCGTTATCATAATCATTATTGTTTTTTATTTCTCATGTTAGGTATTTGTTTTTAAATAGTTCATTTAAATTAACTATTTTAATTTAATATAAATAATGTTTTGGATTCAAAAAACATAATTGAATATTGTAAACATAAAGCTACAAGAAGTGGAAAGTTTGTTTTGAACTCGCAACCATGTTGCTATAGGTTCACTGTTGCAACCACTAGACCAAATCGACTTAACAAGTATCGTTGAAATTAACAACTCCATCATGTGACAAAACAGTATTCAAAAGCTTACCTACCCTAAGGTTACGTGTTAAAGATCAAATTGGCATAACTGTATTCTATAATATTTACCTACCTTGAACAAGTCGTTCTATGTAGTTCGTGAAGCTCGAAATCGAATAACACATTTATCTACTGCTAATTGCAGAAGGTTCAAATTCGTATAACTTTTAGGTGGGTCAGCTAACACATATAACCCACTGTACATAACAACTTACCCAATAACGATGGTTACCGCAGATAATCTCGCAAACTGCCACAGCTCACGCCTGATAACGATCTAAAGTCCCGACACACTGACTACTGTATAGAACTGATGCCAACACACATTGTAACTAATAAGATAATTGATTATATTTCTATTCATGCTAAACATATAATAAGCGTGAAGATTTGCTCATACTGAAGGTTGTTTGTCATCGTTTAAGTCCTTTCCCAATTTGTATTTAATTGAATTTTCTATTTAGTTAGCAATGGCATTAGTGGATGCCGTATTAGCTTCGTCAAGCATATACAAAGCTATTCATTCAATGTATTGCTTCGATCAAGAATACACATTGGCTTCGCGCCTAATCAGCCACTTATCTGCTTGGCAAACCTGAAGACCGTATTTACAAAAGCTGTCAAAATCGTCATTTGTTTCTATCATTCTATCTACCATCTGAGGGGCAATTCTCGTAATTTTAAGAACGACAGCGTTCTAATCCCAGTCTCGATCTGTCAAAAACCTTTGGGCGCATTATGTCCAATTCACAAAATGTCCAACTGTCCAATTCTCAATTGGTCCAGTTCGCAATTGGACCCCCAATTTCCCTACATTTTTGACAAGTCTGCAATGATTGCCGCTGAGATGAGACAGGGACTAGATTTTGAACGATTTTAATTACGAGAATTGGCCGAATTGGCGTTGACGTTTGTAAATTCTACAATGCTCATAGGAAACGCTTCATCTACGACAGAATAATAGAAATAGAGAGATTGGGTGTTAACCTAGCATAGACTCTTTCGTATCTGGGTTGTGAAGGTCAATTAGGAAGTCGCTCCATGTAAAATACTGGTATTCAGACGCATCCGGTTAGACCGGCAGCCAATCCCAACATGGTTAGGAAAAGGCTAGGCAGATAATGATGAGACCCTTTATAGCCTAAGCTATAAACAAGATACAGACTTCGCCAAAAGAGACGCTCAAGAAATGATAGTATTTTGGACCGATAGTATTATCTGTGACTAGCAGCGCCCCGCGGTTTCACTCGCATAAGTGTCGATCCCGTGGGAATATCGGGATAAAATCTATCCTATGTCCTTTCCCGGGACTCAAACTGTCCCTATACCAAATTTCATCTATATGGGTTCAGCGGCTTAAGCGTGAAGAGGTAACAGACAGACAGATAGACACACTTTCGCATTTATAATATTAGTATGGATTCGACTAAATGCTGTAAAATAGTCGTAGTAGTAACTGATGTGCTTTTAAGTTTACGAATATTTACAAATACCACAGTTAATGACACAAATCAATCTAATTCGGCAACACCAAAACAACAAATTTTCTTTTAATAGACCAATGAACCTAATTTTTCATCAAACTTTATGATTTATAGCCATAATATATTCGTAAATCATATTAATCGATTTGCTTCATTGAATATATAAAATCTCGAATATTTATATCCATGACCAAAAGCTTATAATTATAACGTGAACTATCGATATTAAAAGCTATAATGAGATGAGTAATCCGACATATTTATCTTTTAAATAGGTTCTAATGTGTTATAAATCCATACAACGTTTTATTATGAAAACTCACGCATGCAAAATCTATTAACACACTTTATCGATAACTAGCTGCGCCCCGCGGTTTTACCCGCATAAGTGTTGATCCCGCGGGATTATCAGGATAAAAAGTATCCTATGTGTTAATCCTGGTTATAAAGTATCTGTGTGCCAAATTTCATCCAAATCCGTTCAGCCGTTCGCCTTTGTAATATTAGTGTGATGGGAAATTGAAAAAAAAACCTTGAAAAAGTTATCCAAGTTTTCCCTGGCAGCGTTTCAAAAGAGTAAATAGAGCTATCTAATACAATGTCAAAGAGACATATTGTCATAGGGGTTACATTGAATTCACCACCGAATTGTCGTTGTACTTTTAATAGCCAGGTTTTAAGCCTGTTATTTATAAACAATGGGAAAAAACACTATAAAAGTCCTCCAGACCGTATTTCGGCCACGACGGCCAATCTCAACGGAGACTAGCCTTCAGCGCGGGAGATATGCACAAGTGTGCGCGCAGACACAGGTGCACTCCCTTTTCCCTCACTCTCATAGTCCGATGGGACAGCAATCAGTCACGACCGGAGAGAGATCAGGCGCAGGACCAACGACTTTCCGAGGCACCCGGTATCATACCGCCAACTTCCAAACTCCGGGCTGTTACTGACCAACCCCTCAGTTAAAGAAAAAACATTATCAAGGACGTGAAAAATAATTATACGATAAGTTTTCCTTCATCGTCATCGTTGGCAACCTTATTCTACCCACTGCTGAGTACTTATAGACCTTTTGTGCCATGATACCCTGGTCAGTGCGAGTTTACCTTGATACCCTTAATAAAAAGTGCCTTATGGTGCATTTTAAAAGTAGTGTTAGGTATGTTCTTTTAAGTTAAATTGAATTCCCCGCCAAGTTGATCTCTGCTGCCGGAAATAAGGTGCCTTGAAATATATAAATCTTTAACATCTTTAGCACGGAAGCAAGGGATAATGGCCCTTATTCAGGTTCCATAATTGATCTCACCTAGAGCCAATTCTACTTACAGCACTTTAGATAAATGTTTGTTTAGACTTAACGGTGTTCCCCTACAAACATCGAATGGATCTGTATCGAGACCAAAATGATACGTGGTACCCAATGTAGCATGAATCAAACCGAATAGTCAGTTGTATGTTTCAACTGCATTCCTAAGTCAACATTATTTCGCATATGGCGCCCAAAAGGGAAGGGTTCCGAATGATTTATTATAAGTATTATTAATAATGCGCACGCCATTTTGCCGAAGATTTATATTTACACATTGAAGCCTAATGGTATTCGGTGAAATATTAATAGTTAATGGAATATTTGAATCATTTGGGTCAGATTTTAATTGAATTAATATAGCAATGATGAAGACTGTTGAGTATGGGAGTGAGTAAGATGTATCGTATGACGGGTTTAGTGGATACCACTACTGAATCGACTCGGTAAAGGTCGGGGGTCAAAGTCGAAGCAGTGTAAAGCTCAGCTTGAGAGGAATAAGTTATAATAAGCTTGTTGCTAGAAATGTTGCTGATTAACTTATCGACGCAGGTTTTGAGTAAGTTTTGCGGGGTTTGCTTTAAACTTACCAGATGATCGTTTAATATCAGATATTTTCAAAGAAAATCAACTTAAAAGTTATAAAATACGTACTTCGGTAGAGAATCACTTTTCCCGCGGACAGCGGTACGGACGAATTTTTTGATGCCCTATGATTCTTTATCCTTGTTTTGTTTTATATACATGCCTATTATTATTTCAAGTCTGTTAACTTATATATTATGTAAATATTATCTTGTTTGAAAATAAAAAAAATACTAAAGTAAAAAAAAGATAATAGAGAATACGACGGACGGTGCCATAATGTTTGATGGATTTTTCCCTGTCTATTAGTTAAATCATAATTATTATCATCTATTTTCTCACTGCTCGATACTTCGATCTAGAAAATAGAGTCGAAAAACTTATCTACCTTTTACACATTTTGTAGAGTTCCAATTTTTATATACTTGCCATGATTACTCATTTAGGATTAGCAGGTAAAACCACGCGTAATTCCAAGGTATAGAAGAACTCAATATATTACAGCAACCAGATAAAACTGTGATAATATGGAAAAATCCGTTTAGTTTTCAAATAGCCCCTAACCGGTTGGGTGTCTACAATCAATTTCACTCTTGCTGAAACCAGTCCGGTCTCTTGCGCAACTGACGATGTTTACCGTCTCACTCATTATATCAGATAAGTACTTGTAACGTATTGGAGTTGGTGTTAAGGTCTATAGAGGTATGAGGAACAGGGTGTAAAGTTCTTCATTCTCCATATGAAAGGGAAGATCCTCCGAACAGACGGGTGTTATGTCTGGTTGGCTAATGCCCGACGGTTGATGTCGGTAAATTGTATATACCTATGCTTGTCGCTCCTCAAACTCTGCTTGCGCGATGCAGGATTTTTGCCTGACGTCATCGTGGTTCGTAGTTCGCATGTAGCATACTAGATGTCGCCACAGGTCCAAGGGTTTGTCAGGTGATGTAGCATGTCATGCAGGTCATGTTATGATCAATCGGAAAACAAACTCTGGTAAAGAAAATAATATTATAACGTTACACAAGGTACAACTATCGTTTCTTTTTTTGTATTATCACAAATCATATAATATTGAAAATTTGGAGCAGATGCCAACAATTACCATAAATGAAAGAAGACTAAAGTCAAAAAGTAGGAAGTCTAGTAGGTACACCAAATGCCAGCACCGCCGATGAAAGTAAGGGACGTTAACTATTGGGTAAAATAAAAATGTAAAATACTGGTATTCAGCCGCATCCGGTTAGACTGGAAGCCGAACCTAACATAGTTGGGAAAAGGCTAGGCAGATTGAACTATTAGGTCATGCTCTCACTGAAAGTTGAACACAGCAAACTTAAAGTCGCGACATCTAATTATAGTATCATTTGTAAGTACACAATAACATGTAGTAAAGTAATTAATACTACATCACTAGAGCTATTAATTACCTCAGCGTAGTTAATACTGACGCCTAATCCCAGACACACGATAAATCAACAACACTATTTGCGGAGATTTATTTTTAGATAATTCAATATACGGACTTTGCTATTTTCACATGTCGAAGTTTGTAGTTTCACAGTTACGTTTTAAATACAAATAGTGTAGGCTCTGCTACATTGAAAGCGGATCGCGGGTCGGAAGCGGTGCGGTGTCATGCGGAGACCAAAAAATATCTGCATATTTTGAGGTCTCCGCATGATACCACATGTGTGTGCAGTTAGCCTAAGTTATAGTAATTTGGTCATCAACGATCTATTCTAAATTACAAATAATTACTGCATACAAAAGAACTGTTCAAAGTCAAACCTTTTTACAAAAAAAATGTTTTTTCTAAACACTCATTACTTGGTCTGAATTTTAGAAAATTGCAAAAGTTTATTTTTAATTAGATGCTCGTTTAAATTCTCCTTTATGTAAACGTATGAAAAATTTGAAATACTGATCAAAACAGTCTATGCGGCCATCGCAATACTTTCAGACAGTTTAAATTTATATTATAAAATTTATGGTTTTTCTACTAGCCAAAATTATGGCAGTTCTTGCATTTTTGGAATCGCTGCCGCCTACGCCCCTCGACCTGTGAAGCAGAGCCCTAAGGTTGTCTTTACACAGATTCAAATATTTAATAGCTTCCGTATCAGTAGTAAGCTGTGATCTGCGTGGAAATTCATCGCGGATTGTAGGTAAATATTCAGAGTATCAAGGTTTTTACAATCATAAGCACCCTTGTCTTCGATTGAAACCTTTTTCTACTACTCAGAAAACTGGCACACTCAACTGTGCCTATGTTAAAGAAATTATCAGGCCACGAAAATATACGTTACAACGGGACTCGTGAAGGGTTGCAAGTTAAAAAAACACCTTCCAACTACAAAATCAAAAGTTATTTATTCAAACTAGGCTGAAGAAGTGGCGTGGCGCAACTCTAGCAGCACAGCTAGAAGAACTGGATTCTATACAATAGCATGCAAAGTATTTAACATTACGAAACTCATTACATATAAAACATTACATTAAATGTAAAATACCCCATACAATAAATTTTCTGTAATAATTAATTTGTTTTTTGTGTTTATGTTTGCAATTTCTATCATTTTTATTTTTTAAATTTAATTTTTTTTTAAATATTTCATTTCTTTTTTTTTTATATTACGATTCTGACATTTTTATAATTTTTTGACAATTTTAATTATTATTATTTATTTTTTTCTAATGAGCTGTTGAACACCTACATATTTTAAATTTAATTAATCACAATTTTATTTTGGATTTTTATCTGTTTTGAATTTAATATATTTTGTCTAGACTAGAATTTTATTATGTATGAAATATTTTTTTAATCATTATATTGAATTATTTGCCATAAGTCAGCTAGCACTCGCCTAAATCTAAACAGGTGCGCGAGCGCTCACTCAATAACAGAAGCTACCTACTACAGTTACCAATTAATGCAGTTGTCACAGACAGAGTTTATCTCATAGCATTACCACTGAACTCCATATCTACACGAACATTACCTCTTCTTCTTTTCGTGTCGATGGTACTCTTTCTCTTTGTTTTTTTTTAATATTGTTTGAGCCTAGTAGGTGGCCACAATAATTGCGATAAATCAGTGCCATTTTTTAGGTCTTACAAGGTGCACGGGAACGGGCACTTAGGACACTCCAGCATTACCTAAGGTCCAAAGATTTTCTTTAAACGTCCAAATAGATCCGGATCTACCGGATCGGACCGGTCCAATAATAGGATGTAGTAAGTCACAAGGATGTGACAGTTCATCGCTACTGACCAGATCCGTTTGTGCTCATACATTGTAGCATTGTCGTGTAATTACGTCACTCGGCTATCAGTCAAATATCGCCGTCATTTGTTTTGCATGCATCATCACTAATTAAACGATTGGTTCGCTAATAACTATTGACTAACTAAAACTATAAACCGTACTTTAACTGTAAGCCGTGGGTTTGTTCGCGTAGGTTTAGACATCGCGTATTTTAACCAACTTGGCTATCTTTTTCCGAACGGTTGTCAACTTCAGGTTTTCATTCACAACCGATTGGAATTCACTTCGTCAAACTAAAAAAACGGAGATGCCACAGACCATCTGGAATTTCCCCCGACTCTAAAAAAAAAGTATATTTGAGCTGTAGTCAATTTCAGGTTTTCTTTTGCGACCGACTGGACTATAAGACACTTCATCAAAGTAACAAACGAGAGTTTCCACAAGAGATTTGGAATTTTCTCCGAATTAGCGAAAAAAAAATTAATTTTAACTAGACATGCCCGATCTTTTGAAAGAATCGATCTTTTTGTTCATAGATCGATTCGGGATCATTGTTCCGGTGCCTGTTTCTTATGCATGAGATAGCGAGATCCTTCGACCTTCGACAAAGTTGTTCAATCAGGCAAGAAGAGGCTTCCTTTCTAGTCAATTTACTTCCACGCTGTTTCTGACCCCAGAAAGATAGGTCTATTGGTATCTTTTCATTACGGACTCTTTTAACGTTCTGTATCGTTCTCACATGCATAATTTTTAACATGAATGATGTTACCCAGACTGTAACCATGTTATTTTGATTTTTATTTTGATTTAAAAGAGTATCCATGGATTCTCTTGCCCGTTCTACTCCATAGGTACCTACGCTTTGAAATGGGCAACGAGCTTCATCTTTCTGACTGACCGACCCCTTGACAATTCAAAAGTGCCTGTAATTGGTTTATTTGTAATAAATGCTTTGAGTTTGAGCTTTAGTCTGCCTAAAAAGATCAGTCCGAAGAATTCGACTCATTAAAAATTACATAGTAATTTTATTGCCCAGTTTACAGAGTAGATATCAACAAACAGACAAACTTTCGCGTCCATTTAAACATATTGATTGTTACAAGCAACGCTAATAACTTTATTTTTACATGTGAAATACGTCACTGATGTGCTAAATACTTTACAAAATACGTTGTAAAGTTAATTTTGACAAGTGTTTGTGTCTTTGCTATAAAATATCTGACCTCAATGACGATACTTTAGTAGCTGCTACGTCTGGCGCACCCTGGTACTATCAGTTCCGGTACTAACCTTGCTGACACGATATAGCTTCAAGCTCTTTGAATATTGTTAGGATCAAGACGATAGCAAAATAAGTTGCTTGTCAAAACCTTATAAGTGCCAATTTCACCAATGAAACTAAACGCGACAAGCACATCTAAACCAAGTTCAAGTGTTGTCGTTGTTTTTGAATATTGACACTGACAGCTCTTAAACGCAGTTTAGATGAGCCATAAAAATGTGACTTATATCTATGAGATGAGCTGATCGCGATCAGTTTCATTGGTGAAATCCGCCCTGTCTCAAAACTTCAAACCTGCTATCGCATGAACAAGGTCGTAAAAACAATGAAGCAAATAACCCTCGTTTTTGCTTCGCCGTAGTCGGGTAATTACATGGTTGGATCATCTGATGTCCATACAAATCATTGACAACACAGGAACCTTACCTACCTGCCTCTCAAATGGCCTGAACCCGCACTCTAATTGCGTAACACACTATCAATCACAATCTTAATATTTTTAAGGATATTGCTAATCCATAGCTTCTTAAGTTCAATTTAGGCGCGTTATGCATTTTTTGAGATGGGAAAAACCTTTGAACTCGCGACACTGTTACCGATACCGCGCTACATTCGGATGTGTTCGGCTGTCCTCGGGATGTACTCGATTTTAATGTATTTGCCTGGCCTTTTTCCCAACTATGTTGGGGTCGGCCTCCAGTCTAACCAGATGCAGCTGAATACCAGTATTTTACATGGAACGACTGCCTATCTGACCTCCACAACCCAGTTACTGGGTAATACGATACCCCTCTTTCGGGCTTCTGACTATCCGTAACGACACACGGTCCAAAACACGGTGTATATTATAGATACATATATTCTTTTCTATTCTATTCCTTATCACGACTTATGGTGTCACACGAGCCCACCATATTTGTTGCCTAGAAGTTATTAGCAAAACGAAATAACGTGAAAGAGATCCGCTCTAGAAATGATTCACTCATTCGATGCCGATTTTCAAGATAACGCATACTTAGATCCTGCTTAGACAAATTACAGTATACAAGTACAGAGAACAGTTAAAAAAGATGACGTACCAAAATTCAATTTAAACAGAAAAATGTAAATACCTTTAGTAGATTACGCTATCAAAAAAGACTTATTCATCAGACAAATATTTTAACTCCACAATCGCGGCGCCACTGATAACGGAGTAATCGGTATCACAACCAGACATATCCTGTGACGTATGATCGGAGGCGCGACATGTGACGTCAGGAATTACATTTTGGAGATAATAGGAAAATATTGGACTTTGATTGCGGAAATATGACGTTATTTGGTGAAATTCTTGAGAATAATGCTTTTGGTTGGCGATGAGGAAAATTTTATTTAGGTGTACCATTTTTTTTTTCGGATAATTAGGCTAGTCTTTTTCCGGTTTAGTTTTCAAAGAACAAGCTATCGCTCTTTTAGCAACGTGAAGTGGCTTATCTGCCACTGACAGCTGTTGTCATTTACTTTAGCTGTCCAGGTTTTTTGGCTGAAATAAACCCTTACTTTTTCATACATTAAAAAAAAACATTGAAGTCAAGACCTTCATTTATGTTCCAAACGAGTAGGTATGTAAACAATTTTAAGAAAACATTTACATTAATGTCAATTAATTAAATGCAGTAAGATGTTATTGGAGGTCGCATCATAACCAACATAAAATGGGATTGGATATCCTATCAACCACAAAAGAGTCGTGGGCGGAGCTTGTGGTTTTGCACATGCGCTCCTGTGACAATCGCCGCCATCTTTATTCACCCTTTGATTATTGCTCCGCCCCACTACAGACCAGAAAAATTCGCCATAGTTGGAAAAACAAGAATCTGCGGTACGGTGTCTAACAAAAAATATTGTAGATTGCACATATTCGCTTCAATAATAAACAATTTTTGTGCTCGGTTGATGGCAATAGCCTCGCCCCTATTACATGGGACTAAACATAACTGGCGAAAAGTGGGTGTAATTGGCTACACCTCTGCCTATCCATTCGGGGAATACATGCGTGATGTTATGTTATGTATTTGAAAAACTTTCCTAATCTAACCCCATCTTTGCTCCCAGGTGCGCGATGCCGTCGCGACGGTGGTAGAGGACCGGAGGGCGGCCGGATGCGGCCCGCGCGCGCCCGTCCGCCCGCCGCCTCCGTCACTTAGCGGCGCCCGCGCTCCCGCCGCGCTGCGACTATGCGCATGGCAAGCGCCCTGGCCACTCTGCTCGCGGTAAGTCAATTAATCACTGATATCAATACATGAAATAACAAGAAAAAACCTGAAACACTCACTCACTCCCTCACTGACTCATCATCAACGCCCAGCCCAAACCCTTGGACCTCAAAAACTAAAGCTGTAGAAGACAAGGAATTCGGCCTGAGGGGCAATTCTCGTAATTTTAAGAACGTTCACGGTCTGACCTCAGTCTCAATCTGTCAAAAATACCTCTAATTACCCTACATTTTTGACAAGTTGTTGTCATGGATTTTCTCTGAGATGAGATTGGGACTAGATTTTGAACTCTTATAATTACGGGCATTGGCCTTCTGATATTTGGAGATTTCCACGGGATAAGGGGAATATAGGGTGGCCGAAGCCGCTAGTGATGTGCTAGTTGTAGAATAAAGGGGTTTTTGGTTATACTACATACAGTAACGTGGATCTATACATCAAAGTAGGTAAACTGCGCTTTCCACAGAACCAATTTAAAACGTGTCGGTCCTAGTATTCCGTAGTGAGTCCGTTACAGGTTTTCAGGAGCCCAAAAGTTTGAAAATAGATCGCCTCTAAGAATAATGACTCACCTCAAAACTATCTGTAAGCTTTAAAGCCTCCCGCAGAAAGGCGCGACGCGATTCTGGTAGAACAATCTCCGTGAAGTTTTCATAAAAATTGTTCTAATAGAGTCGCGTTGCGTTGTCGTATCGCCCCTGTCTGCGGAAGCCTTAAAAGTATTATTCTGTGCGGGACTTTGACCCGGATGCGTCCAGAAAACGGTAATTTCATTAAGTGCAAGGGTAAGGGCATGGTAATCGTCCTGGCCGCTCTGCTAGTGAGTTACGTTCTGCCTTTGCCGGATGCGATCCGTTAACTGGCCCAAGTGGCTTTGTGCCAACCATGTAATCATCGAGATGCGACTATGTGTAAGCGCCCTGGACCCTGCTTTACTCACCGAGGCAGAAGCTTACCATTAGCACTCTGTCCCTAAGTTAAACACTTAGTGTTCATGCACACGAGCGGCACGGCATACCTACGTTCAGTGATAAGTAGACAAAAAGCTTAACTACTCCCCAACTGTGCATACACACGAGCGGGTCGCGTCCACGGCAGAGGCGACTACAGCCGCCGACGAGCGTCAACGGTAGCCGTCGACGCGTCGGCGGCTGTCGTCGACAACGTGTCTATTAGAGCACCGTAGTGAAATACACGAGCGGAATTTTTCGACCGTGGCAGTTGACAGGTGTCGACGGCTGCAATTGCTCTGCCGTAGACGTGACCCGCTCGTTTGTACCTATGCACAGTTGGGGAGTAGTTAAGCTTTTTGTCTACTCATCACTGACCGTAGGTATCCGGTTCCGAATTGAATACCCTTAGAAAGTACACTGTCAGGATGCTACTTAATTAATTCAATGCATAAAATAAGCCTTAATAACCCCTCAAAATGATTCGGCAATCGTTTGAAAATATTTGGGTAGAAATAAACATTAAACACCACCACACACCTTATCTAGCTTATTTTTTTTTTTATAATATGACGTAGTGTAAAAGAATCTGCGAAAACGAACTTCATGAAAATTACATAAAACGGGACACAAAACCTATTATGGCTTGTACGTCCAATCAACGCAATCCATAGTAGTTAGATAAGTACTGAACTATGATCTCATTCAAGGTGAGTGAAAAAATTAATTTAAAAAATAACCATAAACTCACGTGACCTTTTTACATGCACAACTCTATAATATTATTTGTCTTTTTGACATAACGGTCTGACTTGGAGAAAATACGTTCTGCTGCGCAGCTAATAAAACATTCTATAGACTACTTCTGATCGCAATTCGTTGGACAGCCTTTCCTCACAATCCTTCAGTCGCCTTTACCGAACGACTGATGAAAAGAGTTAGCCTAATTTATTGGTAACCGGAAGATATTTTTTTTTTCTTCTTTTAGTACCATTAACGTTTGGACTAATGTCCAAAACACTCGATAAACAAAGCGCATCCCACAATCGAGTACCCAAAACATCGACTTAATCGGACTAGTGATGTGTATCAATGTCAGTAAATTAGTATTTAATAGGTCAGGCCATCAGCCGTCATCGGTGTCGGGTGTCGAGCCACTGGCGACAGTCTGGTGGGTGTTAATGTACCATTGTTTTGTATCAAGCGTATGTGGTCAGTGTGATAAGGGATGCCTTGGACAAAGGTTGAAAAATTAAGTTCGAAAAAGACTACTGGAGAAAAGTTAAATGGTAATGTCAAGAAAGATGTCAAGTGATTGTGTCGAAAATATATGAGTAGGGTTGCGAAAATGAATTTTTGATTTTTAACCATAATGAAACGTAACTTTTGACAGTTCCAAATTTTTAAGAAATCAATAAATGGCTATTAAATAAAATTATAATTTATTGGTTCTTACAATTCAAAACTTTTCAGAATACGATCTTAGAAATTACAAACAAAAATATAAATCAAAATATCAAGTCCTCGTGGTACTATTTATTAGTAGAAGATTTTTTAATGCATAAGTTTAAAAATAACTTAGTCAATTACTCAATCGAGAACCGATACTAAATTCTCATCACGATTTCGATAATTCGACACCATAAAGTTTCATATTTTCCGGGTTTTGGCCTTGCAATTTCCATGCTTGCGCCAAAATGTATCTGGCATGATAACATTGTGTAAACCACACTTTATGTCGCAATTATTTGGTTAACATCATCTACGAACAGGCTTATCTGTAAAACTATCAAACATTTTTCACATATTTATTACTAGAGGCGATGATGAGCGAAAACTCGATGGAATTCCAATAAAGCGGTTCATTCTAATCGGACGCTTCATTATGCGGCAGAGGCGATACCCATGCAGTATGGAGCAAGGCGTGAACTGTACTAGTCGCTTATAGCACACAACACGCCAAGCACAGCCCGCGCGCTCGAAAATGGAATAGATTCAAAATTATTATTTTTTTAAAGTTAGCCATAAGTTAGTGATGTGTGTAATTTATTTAACAAAGTTTCAAAGTGTGATAAAAGTTTTCAAATGAACGTAGTGACGTTTTGTTTTATGTATGATTTATTCAATACATTGGACAAATTTATTTTTGCTCATGGCAATTAAAATGGTGAGTTTAAGTAAAATTTTTATTCAGTGTTATTTTACGTACAGACAGACACCTATATTTTCGTTTGGTTGATAGATTTCTTATCGCAGAATTAATTGCTTTGGAAATTAAATATTAATTACATGTGCGGTGATACAGACGTCTTCTCAGAAAGTAGGACAAAAAGTAATATTTAGATGGTAAATATGAAATTCCTTATTAAAGCAAAAGTTAATAATCGTCTCAAAAAAAAATTGTACTCTCAGTTATTAACAGTTTTAAAAGCAACATTAAAATAAGATTATTTCTTTAAACTCAGATTAAATTGCAATAAAATTCGCGTTGTATCTGACATTTATATTTTATTCTGTTCAGCATTAATTAATAAATGAAGTAGCTCAATCCTCCACGCCCATAATCGTAAAAATATAATTAAAATATTTTGGAACGAGCTTTCCTACATTCATTTTTTATGTTCCGCGTAGGACCTACTTAATAAAAATGCTCGTATAAAATTAAAAATATCGTTCGGTAACCAATAAACATTTTATGTGTGAACGTTTCAATAGCCTGTAAAACGCGTACGAAAATCTAGAGCTCAGTTAACACAAACATCAAACAATTTCCTACTTTCCCGTTTAGTGCATTATGCGGAAGTTTAAAAAAACTGCTTTTACAAAAAGAAAAGTTGTTCGTAGCTGCTTTTGTTATTTTTCTGAACTGAGAAACTGACTCAACTGACATTCTTCTCGAAGTAACGGCTTTCAGTAGCTTACAACAGCTGCTGAAGCCCGTTGTTTTAATATTTACTTAGCAAATAATTTCGCTTTAGCAAGAAAATTACTTTTACAACAAATGGCAATAAACATTTATGTGTTATAAATAAATAGTCACGTTAGAAAATAAATTAACGTTACATTGTTATTTTACGCCAAGAAAATTATGATGAAAAGCACCATTTATCAGCAATAAATTCTATTTCATGCTTTAGTTTAGTAGTAGTTTACGCGTGCAAGCAAAGGTCAATGTATCGGCACTCATTGTTGTGGTCATGGAAGAACGCGATAACTCTGAAACGTGGTTCTCATTAATACGATTATTAATCGACTAGGTTATAAACGAAATTGTGACACCGGAACAACACTAGTAGCAGGTTTTTAAAATGAGAATGATGACACCGCGTTCGAATTTTGAATTTTCTTTTTTTATCAGGTAACTGACATTTCTTTTTTAGCGGGGCGGGAAATGAACGTGTTGACAGTCGTTACGGGTCGTCAGAAGCCCAAAAATCTGACAACCAGTCTTACTAAGGAGTATCGTATTACCCAGTAACTGGGATGTGGAGGACAGATAGGCTGTCGCTCTATGTAAAATACTGGTATTCAGCTGCATCCGGTTAGACTGGAAGCTGACCCCAACATAGTTGGGAAAAGGCTAGGCAGATGACCTACGTTTACAATTACTTTAATTTACTAATATCATACTTACGATGTTCGATCGATTTCCTAGACTACTACACAAATTGACCCTTCCCACGATGCCCAGAGGTCGTCCCGTATGAATGACGTGCTCTAGTGAAAACTGGTCTGAACTACAACAAATTAGAGCCGTTGTGGGCTCTGAAAGCCAATGCCATTGTCACAAACAACGCTGACGATGAAACTATCTGTGGCATCCATACTATACTTAATATTATAAATTCGAAAGTAACTCTGTCTGTCTGTCTGTATGTTACCTTTTCACACCTAAACCACTGAACCGATTTAGATGAAATTTGGTATAGAGATAGTTTGAGTCCCGGGAAAGGACATAGGATAGTTTTTATCCCGATATTCCCATGGGATCGACACTTATGCGGGCGATACCGCGGGGCGCAGCAAGATTTATATAAATGGGTTAAGTTGCATTTGAGGTTGTTATGATAGATAGAACCTACTCAAATAATCTATTAAAAAAAATGTAGTATGGTTTACTTCAAGACTAATAAGGCAAAATATTATCCTGTTTCCTATGTATGGAAAAATATAAAACTGTTTCCGCTTTTCCGTTTCTTTCTTTCACATTATTAACGAAGGTGTTCATTAAACTAATATGAATAACAATAACTCCTGACTCCTATTCAGTTAAATCCACCAATTTACGGCCAAAAGATCAACTACTTCTTTTCTAAAAAAAAGAAACAACCTCTCTCACAGGAAGGTTTGTAGTCTGACTTGAATATTCCATAACTCATAAATAAAAAAAAATAGTATTCATGCTAGAAATTCTAAGCTATATTACTACTACTGATTCCCTTTTAAACAAACATCCGTATCACTAATAATCCCAGTTTAAATTCTAAGCTGACCATAACCTAAGAGACCACACACAAGTCCCACAATCCAATCCTCAAACTATTGACTAGCGTACCTAAGCGCCACCAACGCAAGCGCATACAATCTGTTGAATCCGTCCGGAATTCCGCTCATCCTATTACTAAGCCCACACGACAATAAACGTAGATATGCGGTCACACCCGATACATTGCGAATGTATGGCCCTGACCGTGTGACAGGGCTTTACTGTGAGGGATCCGGGGCTAGAATTATGGTAAACGAAGATTTGTAGCATCTAGAAGGCATTGTAGTGGAGCCTTCTTAGGTCATCGCGATAAAACTGATTGATCTTAGGATACTACATTCCGCAGTATAATTGGCTGCAATATTGGGGATGAATAATGTTTTGATCTATACTATATTTATATCTAAACTAATACCACACTAATATTATAAAGGCGAAAGTTTGTGAGGGTGTGTGTGTTTATATGTTAGTTACTTATTCCCGCTCAAACGGCTGGACCAATGTTGATAAAATATTGTATTGTGGTAGCTGACACACTTTTATCCCGATATTCCCACGGGATCGATACTTATGCGGGTGAAATCGCGGGGCACAGCTAGTTTATAAATAAAGAGAAAAGATTAGATTTTTTGTATGTTTGTTTATTACGCTTTTACGCTAAAACAGCTTAACAGATTTTGATGAACTTTGGTAAATGGGTAGACCATAACCTGGATTAGGACATAGAATACGTGTTATCCCGATATTCTCGCGGGATAGAGACTTATGCTGGTGAAACCGTAGGGCGCAGCTAGTAATATTATTATTATACAAACTACGCTAAGAATCAGTACTTTTTGAGCGTCAAAATTATATAAGACAGTCCTCCAAAACGTCCGCCCTTCACCACTTCCTAGTGCTTTAGCTGGGAAAAAGAAGTGGCGCAACAAACTGCCCAGCATCACAGCTGTCTGTTCAGTAGAAGAACTTGATTCTATACAATAGTAAAAGTACGAAACACAAAACATTAAATAAAATTACTTTTTTTTTATTTGAAATGGACTTGCTCTTGACTCTAGTCTAGGTCAAAGGTGACAGAGACAAAGTCGACGATGGAGCGAGCTTATCCAAAAGAAGCCTGTTCACTCTCACTTTGAAGAGATTGGGGTTGTATGCGCTCGGAAAAACATACTTGCCATATATCAGCTGGCACACGCCAATGTACAGTCAACAAAAGAGATAAGTATGCAGGATCGTCGGATATAGTTGAAGTTTAGTAAAAAACCGATGGATGTTGTCGACTGAAATTTAATTTTATAAATGAGCTGTTTGTTTTCTATTAATAAAATTAAATTTTATTCGAGAACATCCATCGGTTTCTTACTAAAGTTCAACTATATCCAACGATCCTGCATACTTAGGTATCTCTTTTGTTGACTGTACCAATAAAAACATTGGAAACTATGTATAGGTACTCAAATTAATAAATGGCTACCAAATTGACGTCACGCCATTGATTTCAGGCGGTATGTTTAATGTGCAACTTTAAGGTATTAACATTTCATAAAATATATTATCTTTCACCCCGTCAGCATTTCTGGTATTTTCCACAAATAAACGTATCCGTATAAATTATTTACGACTAAATAAAGATACTGACAATAATGAGCGTCTACGAGATAAGCAACTAATTTGTGAATTAAAATACTTATGATATCGACCAGTATCTCCCTTTATAGACTGATTATCTTTACTTGACACACCCACCTAAGGTACAGACGCCAGCACATCAAGCTACTACAATCTGTCAAATTTCTTTAATAGATTTTCATCTTTATCGCTAAAGTATAAGGTTCAAAGTTGATTGGGAAAATTTGACAGTTTCGGGTATCTTGATGTACTGGCGCCTGTACTACGAAAATACGTCAGACTATAAAGCAGATAAATTTTTATGTGGATTGACTTCGGAAAATTCTGAATAATATGTAATCTTTAATATTATGGCATTTTAGACAGAAATAATCAAGTATATACCTAATACCTATATTAAATCTTTCCACATCTTTGCAAACTGTTTACCTAAATCTATAGAAAACTTCATTGCCCTATTTCAGTCAGCTAAATCAAAATTCAATAGAATAAAAAAATACCTGTCTTAAAAATTAAAATATCACAAAAGTTGCAAGTTCTGCATTAGGTATGTAGTATACACGATTACATAGGAGGATTTTATAAAGCTTTACGTAAATAAGATTGTGACGACGTTACGTGTAGAAAGTTAAAACAAGAAATGCGGAAAATTATGAAAACCTGGAACCGTAGTACAATATAGCCAGAAATAAATAAAAAGTAAATATTTCCTTAAAAAAGATGTATCGACATTTACGATCCCTGTTGTATTTAAGGACACGACAACATGATTATGGTATTATTTCGCCACAGTGTAGCAGTGGAAGCGTGCGAGCCTGTCTCAACTATAGACGTGCTAATTTATATAGCCAACAATCCTTTTGAATTGAAATTGATTTATGTGACATTACAATCTTGTCGGATTAAAGCGGGCAGCTTTGTATAGATTACGCAGCTGGTGTTAAGTTTGTAGTTTTTATTTTTAATGAATTCCTGCCTATTGAGTTTCCGATAAACTATGATGAATGGGTTTGAGCTGCGAAATGTCAAGTTAACTGAGACTTATAAATGGGTATAAGAGGTTAATAGGCTTTGTCAAATAATTTAACAGCGTTAAACTTTATAATTTATTTTTTAACACCTACTTGGTTAATTCAAAATTAAAATTAACTGTAGGCAAAGATAACAACTTATAAAAAATAATAATACAATATCCTAACGTAACTAAAACTAAAAAAAAATTTGATTTTGTAAATATTTTTAGCAAAATAAAAATACTTAATTCAAAGTTTTTATTTGTATTATGATCAAACAATCAATCATTTATTTTGTTACTGAGTAGATACTGTAGGCTTATTCCATTGTGATCTTAACACGCTTTGTTTATAATTTTATTTTTTTATGGACATTCTGGGAAAAAAATATTGATTCATTACTCATATAATATCTCATTATTTTATTATAATAATCATTAATTGTTACACTACTTAATTCATTTAAAATTAAATGATAATAATATTTGTACGCCTAATGGCAAAACATAGAGAACCTATTTAAATGTTGTAACATAATTATAATATAAGGGATAAGGGCCGGAAGGTGATGAACATCTAACACACTGTGTAACTCTGCCTATGTTTACAAATAAAGATTCTGATTCTAAAGAATACCAAGCATTTTTGTTTTGTCTAATCTACTAAAGAATTTCCAAGTTGATTAGATGTGATTGTGTGGTTGTTAACCACACAATCAAATAAATAGCATTTTACTCACCTACACCTAGGTACATAAATATTATGATCATAAAATAAGTCTATGAAATAAATACCAAAATATATATTATGATAAGTCATAATAAATTACTTGAAAAAATCATGCGATTCGTTTATCATGTTATATTTTATATTATCACACAATAAACTAAACAACCAATAAAATTGTGATATTTTATTATTTCCCTAGCAATTACTAATCTTTATCACTTGTATAATTTCCATGCGATGTTGTATGTATATAGTTATTGGAGAAGCAACGAAAAGATTTATTATGGAAACGAAACAAATTATTTCTTGGGACACATCACAGTATTTTTTTTTAATTTAGGTATAATTTTAATCTTTATGAATCGAACGGAAATAGCCAATACGCAAGACACGTTAACAAAATTGTGTAGTTACCGAGCTTACTTACGAGAACTCATTATCTGCCTAGCCTTTTCCCAACCATTTTGGGGTCGGTTTCCAGTTTCACCGGATTCAGCTGAATTCCAGTACTTTACATGGAGCGACTGCCTATCTGACGTCCACAACCCAGTTACCGAGCTTACTTATAGAAAACAAGTGATCAGCATTTTGTCAAAACACTACCTTACAAAAATTTTAATAAAAATAAATCCCTAGTAAAAATGGACATTGTCCTTTTTACGGTTTAGCACCACCTATGCATTACCTGTTTTCTTTTGATCTTTGTACCGTTTTTTTTTTCAGATCATTAATCAGTATTTTATAGGTATTTTCATTCAGGTACACAAATTGAACGAACAGCACACAAAATCGTCTATTTCGATCACCTTGTGACTCATACAAATGAATAAAGCAATTCTTAACAATAGGAGCATAATTAAAAATAAATTAATAGGTAATGCAATCGCTTAGTCATCCATTAACATTCAAAACATCAGTAAATACTTTTAAAAAAATATATACAGCATGTAGGTCATGAAGGTGAGGTTATATTTTAAGGGTAACACAAATATAAAAATTAAACGTAATAGACATCCCAACTCCAGACATCATGGTGATCGCAATACGATAAGACAGCCGTGACCAATCCCGGATCAGATTAAAGACATTGCCTTAATTACTATGTCTGGAAAGCTGATTGGATATCACATTAATTGTCATAACTCCACAGGCGTAGACACATTGCGGCAATAGTTCACGAAACCACGACCTAACCGGTAGCTGTAACCGGCGCTTGTGTTAAACTTCCATAGGAAAAGCTGCAATCTAATATAATTCTAATAGACAGCGTAAAATCTGTAATAACACGAATTATATTAAAGTCGTTACTGACGTGTGGCTAGTTGATAACTTTATTGAACGAAAACTAGAGCTTAGTGCAACTGGTTTCGTTTCCTTCTTTATCGGGTCACACGATTTATTATTAATTTTGTTGTAATGACTTTTATTGAATACCTATTAGCGAGCCTTTGGATGTAAAGTTACAAGGACTTCAAGTCGCTTATGCAGTAGAATAGAATACAGATCTATTTTTAGCCGTACATGTAGTATCAAAAATATTTTATTGGCCAATCTAAGATTTGGCTTCTGCTACATTGATGATGCTCTTTTTATGAAATTCTATGATTCTGGTATTGGAAGAAACTTTATCATCAACCCTTCGTTTTTAAATGCCTATTTTCTTTCAACACTTGTTTTTGTTTCATTTCCAAATCACCAGAAACAAGTGGGTCAAAACCAACAATTCCCGCTGGTGGCGGTTATCTCCAACATGAATGATCGTGTTTACAGAAACGTTTGACCAAATATGCACCAAATCAAAGGGTTCCGTGGCGACCCAATATTTGTAGGAAAGTTTGACCAAACTTTGTATGTAGAACATATTGTTGGACACCTTCGTTCATTGGAGGCCCATTTCCTGTTTGTTTTCGATAAGGGGCTGTGTAAATGATGTGTGGACATGGAGGCGTACCGTATGTTTTGGAATTTTTACTTTCGTTATGCCTTTCGTTTCCTTGCTTACTGTCAACACTTGTTCGACTGTTCATCTTGATAAGCTAAGAATGCGTTGAAACAATTTTTGCGTCTACATTCATCTCAAGAATTTCATTCATACAAGAGTCATACTTTTGCATTCTTTGGGCAACCGTCTCCTTATCATAACCATTTTGTTTTTTTGTATTACCTAATTCACTTCCTTTTAGGCCATTGATTCCTATTCCAGCTACTAATTATTTAGATGCTTCTTCCAGATCTGTAATCTGTGTCTTTCATTATTTCTTTGAAATCATACTTTTCTTCTTCGTCGTATAGATAAGTAATCGTTCATATGAGATATAAACTAAAACTATAACATAGACTGCAATGGGATTGAACGTTATATGCTTAAAATTTACTTCTGTATTTGAATAATACAATGTATGTATGTAGTAGAACATTAATACTTCACCAGCTACAACCTAAATAACTTCACGGATTTGGCCAAAAGCGTATTCGTTTCTAAAACGTATTCACGCTTACAAACTGAAATGTTAACTAACCTATTGAGATATTTGCATTTTTGGAAATCCAATATGGCGACAAACCAACTTAGTACCTTGAAAGTCGATTAGGAATATTTAACGTGGTATATATTTTACTGTTAAATGAAATTAATTGTTTCCTTAGCCACTAGTTTAGAAGTATCTGAATAATTATATTCTTTATTGTTGGGTGATAAATATATTTTATATTTCCCAAAAAAGGAATTAAACGTCTCATTAAAAGAGCATGTTTATAAATTAAAATGATTTAATATTGCTGCAACAGCAAATACAAGTGTTTAAAGTTCATCATCGCTTAATTTTAATAACCTTATTAAATCTTAAACTCTACATTCTCAAATACATTTCCAAAAATTCCCCAAACTGACTCATATTCAATAAAACAATCTCCTTTATCCTAAAATCCAGCTTCATTCCTCCAAAGACTGGATCTGTCATACTTGATACGAGATTTCCCTTTATCTTCCTTCGTAAATAACATCATACCGTTAAAAAGGATTAAATCACTGAGGGAGCTTAAGTCCGGCCTGTCGGGGTATCAGGCTGATTGTTTGACGTTTAATTCTCCATGGCCTTCCTTCTTATTCGCTGGATTATTAACTTCGCAAATGACATGCGCAAGTGACATTTCTTTATCCTGTGGCAATTGAAAAGGGTCTGCTTATTTCGGGTGTGATTGGTTTGAAGTATGTGAGAAATTGTTTCGGCTTTCAGTTTTGGTGACTCATGTCTTATGTGTTGTTTAATGAAGTTGAGGCTTTGCAGCTGTGTTGAGTTTATAATATTTAGTTTTATTAAGTTTGGATTGAAATTCCTGACACCTGCAACTTTTAATAACTTTATTGATCACTTTAACTTTAACTTCATTTCTTTTTTCAGTGCCTTCAAAATTAATCTTCTCGTTATCATCAAACAGACTATCGATATAAACATTGAAGTTCACTAGCGCCAATTACACAAATCATCTGATAATCGAGTCGCATTCGAGTACAATCGGCATCGATAAAGACGTATCGATACAATCGATTAAGCGTGGGCTGTCGGTGACATCGGCTCCATCACGATTGCTTTATTTATTGCCTGTTTATATCGTGTTATTACTTTGTTGATCTTATGTTAAGGGTACAAAACTGTACTAAAACAATGAATGGGGTTCATTGTTTTAGTACAGTTTTGTCTTCATAAGAAAGTAGGGTTCATGTCGGCGTAAAGTTTTATAGCTACTTTGAATGTAACCGAGTCATAGTCTATCTTGGCTTTCCTCAATATTGTATACAAACTATATAATCCTATAACATTTTCGGTATCTGAAACAGTAGTATTGATTCCCAATCAAGCTAGTCCAATAAACATACTTATTTGTATACTGGTAGTATTTCAAGAAGAATTGTCTGGAATGCTTGAGTAATAAGTTCTTTTAAAAAACAAACTTCTCCCCTAACTTTTCGCAGTTACGTTACATGTTTAATAGCAACATTACAACTACACACACGATGCACAACAAAACACAAATCATTTTCATGTCCAACAAATTCATTCAACAGATTTTCTTCTTTATTACCATAAGACGTATCCTCATTACGTATTCAGGTATATTCATTTGATTGTATTACACGTCCTTTGCTCAATAGGCTTGCATACTTGAAGATCTCGTCCTTCAGCGCCGTCGCTTCTCACGTTCACAACTCAAAAGGATTATTTCCGAATCGGAATGTCTTTAAATCTAATGGAGTGCGAAGCGTGTGTGCAGATCCCGCCGGTGTTGTTTAGGGGTGGCAGGGATATAGGTAGCTATCCATTCCTGGCACAAGTGTGGTGGAATGTTGGAAACTAATTATGTCGTTTATAGTTATTAGGTGTCGTTAGAGTATTTCGAATAGTTGGAGGTGTTGATAGAAATGATAGTAATGTAGCAACGATGCTAATAATTTTGTTTATTTTCGTAACATGTTTATTGAATTTCATTGCGCTAAAGATACTGTAAGCTGAGGAGACAACATTAAGGCTTTAGTGGATTTTAGAGAAATTTCTCTAAAATCCACTAAACGTTTCGCCAAACGTAAACATTTTCGGCAAGCTGAGCACAAATAGCAGCAGTAATATTGTAGATGACTTTACGTTGAAAAGAGGCAGACCTAAGAAATCATGGCTTTATTCTTTGAAAGATATCACAGGTCAACACTGAGATGATTGTGCAAGTGCGTTTTCTGGTGCTTCTAGATCAAAAGTGATAATTATGTTTTAAAAACAAATGTTAACATAAAACTACCTGCATAATGCATTCACAACTCGAAAAGGCATCACAACGATGAATTTCCATGCGTGCCATCCTTGCCGCATCCCGCACTCGAGTCTCAAGATACGCTAAAAGCCGCTGCGGCGTGCACTAGCAGATAACGATATATTAAATACACATTTATTCCTCTAGTGTCAAACCTATCAAGATTTATTACACTTCATTTTTAATTTTTCATTATTCAGTGCTAGTTCGGCTTGTTTGACCCTGGTTTTGAAATCGTAATGGGGTGCGCGAATGGCATGGATGGAAATAGGAGTTGATGAGTTGTTGCTATAGAAACAGTACTTATTTAAGTTTTCTGCTGTTCATAATTTTATTATTGAAAATGTCGTGTTTGCTTTGCGACTCTTTCAACGTCATATAGAGCTTCCTCATTAGTTAAATAGTACAATTATGTACATAGTTTTGCGATGACTAATTTTTTTTTGTTGTAGAAATCTTCAAGTAATCCCAATCTTTTGAAGATAACTTAACCATACTTCTAACTGATAAAGAAATCGTTAATAGTATCCAGAGTGAGAGTGACACATCTTTAAACTATAGTACATTACTGCAGCGGCCAGCAAAAGTGGCATTGAGAGACGAACGTGTAAATGTGGGCCGAGGGGAAGCCGAGGCACACATATGTAAGACCATCAATGCCTAGTTGTGGCGAAGGCTTGTATAGTACTTTTCTCAAATAATAGTTCGAAATTTAAATAAAACCTTTGATAAGTTACCTCCTTAGTTGCCATGTCTCGGAGTAAAAGATCGTTCCATTTTTTAATTACACGACAGATATGAGTTTACTATTTGACCGGAAAACACGACAGATATGGATTTTCATACAACTTTTGCCGGCCGCTGCTCGGATGTATTTGGCCAGTACAGTAATTTCGATTTATCTCGAAGAAGGTTGTCAAAATAATGCTCAAATTTCCAAGCATGTTTGAGAAAACACTATATTTTGCCACCATTTTTCATTAACATTTTGACACCTCTTTATCTTAAATTCATAACGCATAGAACGCTTACGCTTAAATGGGGAAATTAATATAAACCAAACTATATAAAAAAAAAAAAATGTGATCTTCCACATGATGAAAAGATTTTACAGAGTTGTCTTAGTAACCGTGAAAAACAAAATAGGTAAACTGAATCTCTGTTACATTCAGTTTCAAAAGAAAATGATTCACTTTCTATCGCAATTAGATTAGTACATAATAACGAAATTGAAAGAGTCAATCTATGTCCTTAAGCAATTAGAAGTTCAATAGTACGTAACCCTTTAAACAGTTACACCAATTATCACATAAAAGAAATGTCTTCTTTATCGAATCAACTATCGAATGCTGCACACCAACACAATAGCCCAATAAACATAGGTATCGAGAAACACGTCTGATGACGTCATCCGACACAACAATAACATCATCAATCTAAAGAAACAATCGATTGTCACCGATCGCGTCCGATACTCGTATGTATCGATTACGAACAATCGTTTTAAATTGTTCTATGAGCGGCAAATTAGTTAGCAAATCCTTGATTTATGTTGTCTGTGGGCTGACAATTTGACAGATGTAATTGAAAACACACGTTGAGCGCCATCGTGCCGGCGCGGGGGATAAACGCCTTTGCCCTTTTAGTCCGCAAATGAAAACATGGTGTATCTAATCAGATATTTTGATTGTTCGCCCACCTATAATTAAAATTATTCATCTCCTATTTCATGCAAATTTAATATTTAGGTAATGGAAAAATTATCTGCATAGTGAGTACTTACATCCTTATATTGTAGAAAGGTCAAATGAGACAGGTTTATTAATTTCTTAAGCCTTAACAGTGGGGAATAAATTATGATGTTCAAGATTGTATATAATATATTCTCCTAATACATAATATTTACCTACTTCTGCCCACTTGTAGGTAACATTAAACCTTTCGGACACGCCTAGTGCTTAAAACTTACTGTATGTCCTTAACAAAGCACGCAACCGAATTTATATACTATTCGTAGATGCTTAAAAGCTGGAATTGTAGGGCAGTCATTTTACAGTATACTTTATGGTTGAAGGAGTTCCCATGGCTGTGATTCGAATCAAGCGTTTGAGCCCATTAATTACATTGTTTGACAATCTCTTATGGACATATTATAGTTTATTGTTATTGTAATTAGAAACCTATTTGTGGGCGCCACTGCCACCGGCTGATGTAATAGAAAATATAAATGATAGTTGAGTGATTGTTGCGTGTTCTGTTCTGTGGAAATCCTTGAGCCAGGATTAGAGTTACTGGTAATCGAATATACCTCTGTTCAAAGCTTTTTGTGGGTCTCCATTGTGGACTAAAGTTCTCAAAGCTATAACAATGAGAACCTGGGCTTAATCATTGTCAAAAGCATGCTAATCAATGGCCTAATTATTCAAGTAAGTTGCTTTGACACTGCAATACAATGATATATTGGATCTATTAGACCCTGCAAGAGATTAAAACACTAGAAAATAATTATGGAAAATATAAAAGTAAAAACTTTCAATCCTATATTAACTTTTTTACTACTCTGTTTAATAATGGAAGACCAAAGGATGGATAAATAGCTGTTCATTTTTAACACTACCTAAAGCAATATAACCGGGCTATATACAGACATTTCTTTTTTATTCTACCAAGTGTGTTTCTCAAAGAATTTACTTATATAAATTCCCCCAATCTATTTGATCTCAATATTCCCAATACAATAAAGCCTAATTCTAAAACAATAAAATCATTAATAACAAAAACACCTACGTCATATTGTGAACACAAGTGTAATTCCAAAGAAAATATTACATAATCGCCATTACTTTGTTCTACTATAATTTATATATATTATGTCTGTCTGTTTGTATGAGATAAACAAATGAGAATTTTATTACCTAACATCATCTTATTGGAGTACATAAAAATCTTTACTCTCTTTCATTTGCTGTTCTGTCAAGGGAAATGCATCTTTATTTTGAAATGGTTTAGAGCCATGTGTTTGTTTTTTGTTAAGTTGGTAATTTTCTTTCCCATTGATTATATTGACTTTAATAGCGTGTTTATTGTCAATTAACCCGAACCCTAGGGCAATAAGTTTAGCTCCAGTATCGCCCTGTTATATCTATGTAGGTGTTTGTTTGTGCAACCTTTATCAACTACATTGAAAACTGAATTTGTTACCAATTGTTCTCGGCAGGCGATAGTATGTTGCGGATTTTTATCGGTCTGTCGTAATCTGACTGAGTTTGGGTTGGTGCTACGAGTAATTTTAAGTGAATGTAAAATTGCAAGTGATATGGCCCTCGCTTTGTATATTGTTGGCAGCGAGCTACCAACTTGTCTAAAACAGGGATCGTTATTCTTAAAATGATTTGTAAGAAAAACGACCCGTGTTTGAAACGACTGAGAAACAATAACGGAAATATAGTAATTTTACCTTTCAAATTACTATAAAAAAATAAAAACCTTTTTGAAATAGAACAGTCAATAAAATATGAAGACTATGATTCGATATTTGGTGATACGAGACGACATAGATTGTCAATATCAAATCGACAATATTTTATACAAAACAACAACGAACATTTATTTCTTTGACAGTTATATTCTCTATGGAAACTTCCGGCCCGCTTCAATATTTTCTTACATTTTTAATTCAAATACCTTAACCGTTAACTAATACAATTTATAACAGTAGAGTCACAGTTCTGAATAATCTATATAAATCTATGCTCTAAATTAGTGATTTCCATATTTACGACGCACAAAAACATGGAATTCTAATAATTAACTTGATTTCTATAACCAATAAATTAAGTTAATCCCGCTTTCTGCTAATTACGAACTGTACCATCGTCTTGATGCCTAAAGCCATTTGAATGTATACTCTAATTTTTAAGAAATAGAGTAGCTTTTATGTTTTCAAGAACGGTTTGATCTCTTTCGTCATTGTCAAATGTTTTGTTAAGAATATCGTTATAATGATTTCCTAAAATTTTGTTTATATGATTCGTCATGATTGATTAAATATTTATTTTGGTTTTTTATATAGTTATTGTATTTCTACTTTACGGAAGACCGCTAACATCGTTTTATATACTTAACTTTAAGGATGCCTTGGGGCATTCCAATGTTTAACAGAGTCAAAGGCTTATGAAAAATCTATTTTCAACGTATTAGCCTGAAAAATTAACAAAATGTTATTTGAATAGTTTATACTAACTCTCAATGCAAGAAAATTGTATATGTATTATATACAATACATACTCAAACTCAAACTCAAAGCATTTATTTCAATTAAACCATTTACAGGCACTTTTGAATTGTCAAGTCGGTCAGTCAAAAATAAAATGAAGCTAGTTGCCCATTCCAAAGCGTAGGTACCTATGGAGAAGAACGGGAAAGAAACTCCATGGACACTCTTTTCAATTATATTTTTACAAAAATATTAGTTACATCATTATTAGTTACATCATACATAAAGGACGCCTTCTTCCCATAGGAATAAGCATAAACTAATGAACGTCACCTGCTACGATCCTGTTTGTATATTTCTAACAAAAAAATCGATTCTGCAAAAACAGCTAAATAAGACTTGATCTGATTAGCTTAACATTTTAATTAACTGATTTCCATGAATAAGTGAGTTATTACGCATCTGATTGGCAATCGTTTTTATAGCCAAAGAAATAAAATTACTCGATTGATCAATAAATCTGTTTACAGACCGCACTACATAGATATTATTATTCGTGGACGAATATATTCGATTGGTTTCTTATAAAATTAATAGGTGTCGTTTCGTTTGAATTGTATTTTTATGCTCGTCCACACTAGTATGATTAAACAGATTAAGTTAGATTTATTACTTTGGTTCTATTAATATCTTAATTAAATGGTTCTGCCATTGGAAGAAACCGAAAGTGTCGATTGATTCTAATATCGTAAATCTACAACAACAACAAAAACAAACGTCATTTATTCAAATTAAGCTGAGAATTAGCACTTTTCGAACGTCAAAATTACTTAAGACAGTCAACCAAAACGCCCGTGCTTCCCCATTTTGTAGTGCTTTAGCTGGGAAAACGAAATGGCGCAACAAACTACCCCAGCAGCTTATCTGTATGTTAAGTTAGAAAAACTTCTAACTTCTATTAATGATTTTTTAAAAGATACCATATAAATATTAATAATTGTGTTGTTGTTTGTATTCATGTAAATAAACTTCCCATGATAGCCTTTAGAAAATTATGAACGATGTGTGAAATAATTTTATTTCTTTTTGCATGCCTTTAAGGTAGATTGTACAAGGCTCATATAATAATTAATGTTAACGTCTCATTGTGTACCTACTTTCTGTGCAAATAAATGATATTCTATTCTATTCTATAATTTCTATACAATAGTATGCAAAAGTAATTAACATCACGAAACACAAAAGATAATAATAATCCTTGGCTGCACTTGCATAGTGCATACAGGGACAATCGTCGGTTGGTGCCACATTTCATTAAAATTTCCTAAGGGGCCTCTGTGAGTTGGCTTCGGCCCCTCGGACGCCTTCCAAAGGACCGGGACCCCATGGTCTCGAGATGTTTAAAATCAAACATAATAATAATAATTTAATATTTAACAAAAACATTGAAAGTATACTAAGCAGAAAATGTATCCATATGATGGTTACAACAGTGGTACTATCCATAAAATCTTTGGTCAGGTGATCACCGCCTGTCTCGCCCAATGCTTAGATTTCTTGCCTTAGTTCTATGGTAGTATTGCAGACACTGACTTGCCATTTTCTGTTTCTTACCACTTTTTCTACATTCATTTCATCATCTATTGATTTGATGATTATTTTTTTTGGGTCAACAACAGCAGATATTGCATTTCGAGTATTGAAAATCAGTTTTTTGTGTATATTTCAAAGTCAAAGTCAAATCATTTATTTCAATTAGGCACACTAAAGGCACTTTTGAACGTCAAAAATTATAGTAAAACGAATTGATTCTAGTCGCCCATTCCAAAAGGTAGTTTTCGTATGGAGAAGAATGGGCAAGAAACTCCACCGTTACTCTTTTAAAATGTTTTACAAGTTCTGTATAGGTACATTAATTATAATTATATGTGAGGACGATGCATCTAGAATAAAAATTAGTCTGCCAACAAAAGGTAAAAAGAATTAAAAATAAAGCAATGACAGGTAAATCAATTATGTGTGTATTTCACATACATATTGATGGGTATCAATATCTTAACACGATAAACCAAGAAAAAACTGATTTTCTAAACTCATACTTGAAGTAACTACACTATCCTGCTGCGGTCGTAACCCCGAAAAAAAATCAACCATTTCTTTTTCGTTTTGTAATATTTAGTTACTCGTATCGATACCCTCCACATCTGCGGAATTTCGCTAGCTAATTTTATTTTACTCTGTATATCAAAGTATTATTATTTTGCTTGACAATACTTCTTTCAACAATCTTACTTACCATGACTAGAAATATATTATTATTGCATGTAATAATATCAACCTATTTCCAATACATTAATAAAATAGTAATACACAATAATTCAGGGATTATAATATCAAGTTTATGAACCATACCGTTTTACTATTTTTACAAATAACACCATTTTGTGAAAGGTCAATGTTATTTACGTATACTTTATGGGCAGCATCACTTAATAAGTCCAAATATAAGCGTGATATGTGAATACTTACGTCTGGCGACAATCGTAAAGACATGTGCAAATTATCCGGTTAACTTGTAAATTGCCAGTGTTTAATAGGGCTGACAGTTTTGGAAATGTTTCCATACGATTTTTGTTTCTGTTACTATGTACAGACGTCAGCACATCAAGCTACCCAAAATTCTCAAATTTGGACCTTATGCTTTAGTGATAAAGTTGAAAATCTATTAAAGAAATTTGACAGATTGTAGTAGCTTGATGTGCTGGCATCTGTACCTATTAAGTTACCTACTTAGCTTTGCTGTCGTGGGGCCCGTGGCTAAATAATAACAGCCGCACAGGTCGATCGATCAGGTTAAGCTACGCTTGCCGCGGTTGGTCTGTGGATGGGTGACCATCTTTACATACCGAGACCCCTCCGTGCCTCGGAAAGCACGTTAAGCCGTTGGTCCCAGCTGTCATTCGTGGATCTTTGACAGTCGTTACGGGTCGTCAGAAGCCCGAAAGTCTGACAACCAGTCTTACCAAGGGGTATCGTATTACCCAGTAACTAGGTTGTGGAGGTCCGATAGGCAGTCGCTCCATGTAAAATACTGGTATTCAGCTGCATCCGGTTAGACTGGAAGCCGACCCCAACATAGTTGGGAAAAGGCTAGGCAGATGATGACTTAGCTTTGCTGTCGTATAATCACACGTGTAAACTGTTTTCAAAAAGGAAACTAAGTTACATGTAGAAAATGGAAGCATTTTCTCAAACCCATTTGTCTCGTGTTATTCGATGTATCATCAGGCCTCGCATCTTCTCTTCTTCTTAGCGTGTCGATGACAATCCAAATGGAGTCGGCCCAGAATTTGACTTCGAGTGTGGCACCTTCAGTAGTGGCCATCAGTAAAATAGGCATCCTATTATTCAACACTTTGTGCGCATCCTTGTTTCTTACCAAACCCAGTCTTATTTGAAAATTCAAGAGGAGTCCAACGGTTAAACAATGAATTAGTATAACTTCGTCCACGGACATCCCTAACAATATATCGATAGCAAGATAGATTTTGTGCAAATGTAATTGTTAATACACGAACGTGGACATATAGGTTAAACATTTGCGTTTAAAATCAAATACGACGTAATTCGAATGAACATGCAGTGCCTAACACCTGTCTATTTAGGAATTAATGCTTGAACAAGACATTTCGGAAATTGGATCGTGGCCGCCAGCTTGTTAGTGAATATTTGCATACAGATAGATAAAGAAGGACTATTTGATTCAACAAGGACTATATGGGCAATATAGGACTAGAAGGCTAGCGAGATTTAGACATCAAACTGACTCAGATTTTTCAACTCTGAATTGGTTCTGATTGATGAATCAGGTACTACAATTATTTATTTTGTAGCACCCTAATTGCGTAACACACTATTAATCCCAATTTGAATAATTTTGAAGGATATTGCTAATACATTGCTTTATACATTCGAAAAATGTATCTGCTCAAAAACGTAAATAACGCAATAAATGTTGAATTGTCAAAATTAAAGCCATTGCTACTGATAGCGTGTGGTACGCAATTACCCCGCAGAAGATGGTTACGAGATAGTTACGAGAAATTAATGACTAGGATAGATTGATTCTATATACGAGTATATTGATGGTTTTCTGTAATGCAACAAGTTAAGTTTCCAATTAGTTCATTTAGCAAATCACTGACCGATGCTGAGGGCCTAGACAAATAGCAATCGCATTCAAAGCGTTTTGTAATTTTACGTCTTTCAATAGGATTGACATAAGCTTTCGGTAGCTTTATGTCAGTCTCATCATCGTTATTGCTATACAAAGATTGTTTGTCTAGACAAAGAGACATTATGTCAGCGTTAGGGGAAGAAGTATAATTGCGTATTAACTCTGTCAATTATATCCACCTCTTCGTTATGAATGAGATTTCTGTACCTCTTTATTTCGGGTGGCAATACACAGTAGCGTTCAAAATCACCTTACAGAACCTATTTAGACAAAACATCGTCCTACTCACATCCTTTAGCTGCCTAAGCCGCACTTTTAGAACCAAAGGTGTGTCTATAAGCTTCCAAGCTTACTGGTTTCTGCATATAATATGGGGATTTAATAAATAATCTTATTTAGATGTAGTGGTTATCTGCGATTGCAACTGTTGTCTGTGATTATATTCACATTCTAGGAAAACTAGAGGTACAGTCAACAAAAGAGATAAGTATGCAGGATCGTCGGATATAGTTGAAGTTTAGTAAGAAACCGATGGATGTTCTCGAATAAAATCAAATTAAATTAATAGAAAACAAACAGCTCATTTGTCAAATTAAATTTCATTCGACAACATCTATCGGTTTCTTCCTAAACTTCAACTATATCCGACGATCCTGCATACTTATCTCTTTTGTTGACTGTACATACATATGTACATATATTCGAATAAGAAAGATTATGTTAATCTAGGTCATATTCTACCTGTGTGCCAAATGTCTTCGAAATCCTTTCAGCCGTTATAGCGTGATTAACTTACAAACATTTGCATTAAATAATATTAGTAAGATAATGGTGATCCACGCTTTAAACCGATCAGAATTTGGCCAAAAGTAATTCAACGAATAAAGCAGTCGTCGAATCGTAATTCTTTGAATATTATTTCGATGAAACGTAAGTTAGTGAAGTTACAGATGAAATAGTCAGTGAAAGATACTATCCCTTGATAATAGTAATCCACACTGTAGACCAATGAGACTGTCGAAAAGTAATTCACTGTAAAAATCAATCGTCGAATCGTGACCTCACTATGACCAATGAAACAGTCAGTGCAACGTAGTATTGACTAATCCCTCTTCTTCAATCTCTTGCGATACTTTTCTTAAAAGCAATGCATAATTTCTAATTATTTATCAAAGAGCCGTCAAACAAAATGAATCCCAATTAATTCTCAGGCTGAAGTTTATTTGCCGTCGTCCTAATTTCGCATTGCATATAGAATTCGTAGTAAATTTCTTCGGATTGATAGAAATAGGTCAATTTGTCGTGTTCCGTAATTACTATAATGCCTATTACATAAATAATAATTAATTATAGAACTAAGTATTATAATCATTATCTTAATGGTAATCCTAATTTACGAATAATAGGTACTACATTAATACATTCCTTAGGCCCTAAGGACCTAATTATATATTTGACTTTGTAGATTAAAATAATAAGAATACAAAATGAAGGACAATGATCTGGCTGGTCTATTTGTAAAAATCTCACAGTGAAAACTTAGGTGATGCCAGCTATCATTCCACCAAAATATGCTGGGGATTGACACTATTGACGGCTCACTTCACCTATGTTTGCATGATGAGATTTTTACAGAATAGATCTTCTAGCTAGGCTTATAATGAAAACCTACATTATGAATAAAAAAAGAAAATTATTAGCCAATGTGCCAAATTAAAATATTAAAACATTTTAATTCCAATCGTTAACCAAAAAGTTTCATTGAAAATTGCTATTTCGACAACAGCGGTGCTATTCTGTAAAAAGATCACCGTGATAACGTAGGTGAAGTGAGCTTAAAGTGAGCTGTCATTCCACCTGATGCTAGGGATTGACACTATTGACAACTCACTTTAAGTTCACTTCACCTTAGTTTTCACGGTGAGATTTTTACAGAATCGCATTACTGTACATACGTCAAATCGTCTGTTCTTATTTCAAAACCAGAATTGCAATTCCACTTCTAGACCTTCCTTCTAGAGAATCTTGATATCCAACCCTACCTCTACAAAAACATGGTTGATTTTCTTTTGTTCATTGATGCCAGAGGTGTGAAATAATGCTGTAATGCTCATAGGAACTGTTGTTACATAATAATGATACAGAGAACTGAAATTCTGACAGCTGTTGTTAAATATGATGTCTACAAATGCTCGCTATGTGAGTTATGTGGACTTACGCCGCCTGAGAAGTAGTTTCTATCATATATATGTGCTAATATATCTGTTTTATGTATGATTATGATCAGGAATTCTCGTAATTTTACCGGCGAGGAATTTGCGTTTTAGTATTTTCCTTTTTCTCTGTGGAGTGTTGTCTTTTAAGTAAACACTTTAATGGTGTGGTGTTGATATGTTTATTTAGGTTGGTACAAGCTCCTGCATTGATAAGATACTCCTTACGGGTACAAATACTTTAGATATGGGGGTAACGAATTTATGCCACTGGGTGGTGGAGGTCAGATAGGCAGTCGCTCCATGTAACATACTAGTATCCAGCTGCCTCCGGTTAGACTGGAAGCTGACCTCAACATAGTTGGGAAAAGGTTAGGCATATTGATTTTAAATGTACGCCACCGTCCGTACATTGTGCGGGTGGTAGGTACAATTTATATGAGACAGGAAACATATTCTGTACGACTAATAAGTTGCTACTATTTTTATAACCCCCAGCACACCATCTTTGATAATATATTTAAATAAAAAATACCTGACTTATCATCATAGATTATCATCATTAGATTATCATCATGATTATCAACATTACCTAATCTAAATATATAAAAGAAGAAATGACTGACTGACATATCAACGCACAGCCCAAACCGCTGGGTCTAGAGATTCCAAATTTGGCACGTACGTTCCTTATGAGGTCTAAGGGTGCACTAAGAAAGGATTTTTCAAAATTCACCCCCTAAGTGGGTGAATGGGGGGGGTGAAATTTCACGCGGACGAAGTCGCGGGAAGAAGCTAGTAACTGTATAAAGTGAAACAATTACTGTTTTAAATACTAACCAATCTTGATTCATATAATAAACAAAATCGTCAATATTTTCTGAACACGAGAGAATGTAATCTAATAAATTTATATGAATCTTATCAGATTAATAAATTATTGTAAGCAATTATAATTATTTACCTATTCGTATCACGTCCAAAATCTATGTATGATTTCTATTTCTAAGTATTTTATATCCGTTTGCGAATTCCTTAATAATGAATCATTTTAATTAAAACGTATAAATTACCTATTAAGCAAAACATTCTAAATTCGGTGTTTCCATTTTTTAAAGATCTACAAAAACATTACCTACTTAAGTATCTACAGTCTCATCTCAAAATCAGACTGTGAACGTTCTTAAAATTACGAGAATTGACCCTCTGTTCTTGTCATTAATGTCATAAATGTAACGTATCTTCTTTGTATTGTGCAGGTGCTGTGTGGTGCAGTGGCGGACGCGGGCGACGTGATAGCCAACGTGAGCCGCGTGCGCCGCGCGCCACAGCCTCACTACTCGCACCGCGTGTTGTAAGTATCATTCTGGCTTTATAAAACATGCCATAGGTACATGAGTAACCGTGGAGTTTCTTGCCGGCTCTTCTCCATAGGAAACGACCAATTGGAACAGTGCACCTAGATTCTGACGTTTCATAAATGCCCATGTAGGTTATGTGAAATAAAATATTTTGATTATGTTGCAAAACAGAGGCCAATGCGCTAACGCGAAATCAGTGCTCTGAGTGGAATACCTCCGACCACGTAAACGTAACGCGATTTCGAACGATTTTTGAATCGAAAATAGAACCAGCATTTTTTTTTTTTCGTCAAGCACAATTTTAGTATCACCCATAGACATGAATAAAGTCTAAAGATTCGTTTAATAAAGAGTCAAACGAGTATTTTAAATTAAAAACAATAAAACTAGACAACTGTCAGAATTGAAAAGCTTATAGTTTTTCACGACTGTCATCGTGTTTAGCCAGTTCTTTATTGACTATCAATTACCCACTGAACATCCTATATGTACGAGTATATCTATGTAGTCGATCTGTTTTTAGGAAAAGGAAGAAACAATTTATTTACATGAAACACAGACTAATCTAGCTATCGAAAGTCAGGCCACAGTCATGATATACCATTTATTTCGAAATCTCAGACTGTCTGTGTCTGAGTGACCTGTTGCAATAAAACTAAGCTTCGTCATGCACTTTACTTAACTTCTAAGCGTACCTAAGCACGTCTAAAGCCAACACTCATACTGTTTCAAAATCTGAATTATCCTTACATTCACTTTATCCTTTCAGAACGGACGAGGAGTTAGACATGACCGCGGCGTGGAAGCGCTCGCACTGGCGCGACATGCAATCCATCCTCCGAAAAGAGGGTAACCAGAAGGAGGGCGTGCAGTGCTGCCCCTCCGTCCTCGAGATGGTCACCAAGAAGGGAGGCCGAACTCCCACGGGCCTCTACGTAGAACTGTACGAAGACGGAGAGAACCAGCAGAGGCTCTTCGAAGTATCCTGCGCCCCCAACGTCGTCGACAAACCTTGCCGGTTCGTCGACGCGCGGCTCTACAACGAATCTAAGTGCATACAAAAGTACTCGTACTCCTACGCCCTCGTCCGGTACCTCCACTCCACGGCCACCGAGACCCCGCAGCTGCGGACCGAGGGACACTTCTCCGTGCCCGGCTCCGGAGGCTGGTCTATGGACTATGTGCGCGTGCGCGCCGGTTGTGAGTGCCAAATTAAACCCAAATCAAATAAACCCGCCCGCAGAAGACACAAGCAGAGAAAGCGAAATAGGAGGATCATCGAGGACGACGAGACCTGATTTCGGGCTCAGTGCTAGTGAAATCGTGACTTTGAACAAATTTGGGATCGTCCCATAGTATTACGTTTACAAAGATATCTTTCCTGATGTTTTCTCCTTAGTTCGAAACTGTTTCGTGTATAAAACAGCAGCAAAGCTATGTTTGTTTGTGTGGCGGCTGCAGATGGTTTCTCGTTACCTATTTCAAGTGTACGCTTGAGTGGTACAACTGTCGGTCGATGTATCAATGTATTTATTTTATTTTTCGTCTATATTACGCTTCTTGTTGTAGTCCGTTAGTTAGTCTCGATCTTATGAAATTAAAGTGCCTTTTAGTGCCTTAAATTTAAATAGTTCACTATATTCTGGGAATTGTTGAAATTTTGATTCCAATGCGTTATCTGTATGCAATAAGTATTAAATGTAAAGGCTAATGTCACACGAGTCATAATGCCCTAGCAAATCTCACAACATTATTAGGTGAACAACATCACAAATAGTTCTTAAAATAATTAACATTTCATTACCGATACAAATTCACGGCAACAAGAATTCTAACTTTTAAATATTCATATCTACAAATATAATTCGTGTGACACTCGCTTACAAACTACATGATAATGTAATAGTTACCGGTTGATCGAGGTGCATAGATATAGTTCGACTTCACTGCGCTGTCGCTACACCTTCAGTTAATTTTAAGATATAAAACAACGACTTTCATGTACAACGTACTACGGACGGTAATCTTACCGAACAGTATTTTCCACCTACTTGTAGTTCACAGAGTTCGAATTTCCAAGTCTTGGCCATTTCCCAAATAATATGTCGGAATCGACTCCCAGTTCAACCAGATGTGGGTGGATATCAGTATCTTTCATGAACCCATTGGAATTTCACAACTCTACTGGTGAGAGATTCCGGAAAATTATGAGGGGGAATTGTAGACCAACTGCCAGACATTTTTTAGGCTACAACTATTACGGGACGGGTCTTGTCGTATTCGTAACAGCTAGTCCTATTTTAGCATGCTCTTCAAGAAGAGTCTTAATGAGCAAGGAACCGTTCCCATTTATAATCTTCTAGTTCTGTTTTGTCAAACTGTCTTCTTCTTTGCAGTGTTTCCTTAAGATGTTAGAGCTCTAGGTTTCCGTAAGTCTTCGTGTGTAGTACGTGATACATAGTAATCGTTGTAAATAACAGTAAAGGGCAGTCTGTGATCACTTCATACACGTTCTGTAAGCCGTAGTGGGGTCACGATGATTCTCCTGTGAAACAACTATTTTGTGAACACATTTGACTTCATTTAGACGAAAATCCACAAGTATTGCTTTAAAAATGAATATCGTAGTTCTCATAGGAAGATTGACTATGAAGCAAGCATTAAGTTAATACGAGTCCAAGCTAAATTAACTAGACTTGTAAACGCCAATGTCAATAGTGTTATTGCTTTATTGGGATTTCCTATAGATATCCGTGGGATTTCCCAATATTATGTTTTCTAGCTCTGTATCTAATAGTTTTGTTTAATTTTTGATCAATAGCCATCGTCACATTTAAAATTAGCCTGCTCTTTAGAGTCATCATCCAATCTTAGATGAACTACATTGACAAAATCATGACGTGATTAGGGACATATTTTGGTTCATCAAAGTCGAATACGCCAGTACTAAGTTTCAATCATTCTTTCGTTACGTTTGTCGGTATCTATCTAGCTATCTACAAGAGTAACTTCGTCTGGTTGTTTCACATGAGGAGCATCGGCAGTTAAAGTCGTTCCACTGATTATAATGCTCTCTTCTCTTTTAAAATTAAGAATATTTATTCAAAGTTAACAATTTATAATTTTTTGTTATTATTTGTAACAGTACTTACTTCTTAGACATAAGTGCGTCGAGTCAAAGATCTGTATTATTTTCTATTTTGTAATACTTTTATTGTATTTAAAAATGTAGTTATATTTTTAAGGATTAATTTCATTCTATTTATACTGTTTAATACGAGGTATTCCGATATACAGTATGAATGTTAGTTTGTACGTAGAAATCGCTTCCGTAAAATATAATTGATGTATATAAATAACGCAATAGTATTGTGGACTGAGATTATTTTGTGCATTTAGATGTGTTATAACAGAATGAGAGAATATTTTTATAATAAGATAACGCTATCCATCGACAGTAAAAAACTTACAACATATATGTAGCGCCATCTGTTGGCGAATAGCTGATAGTAAACAAACTGCTTGTTATGCAACAATTAGATGTCGCTACATCCACCTAACCTGTCTAGCATTACGCAGAACAGTGCCATGTTTAATGAATTATAATTATGTAAGCCAATAATGATCAATTTATTGGTCTGCTAAGAATTTAGAAAAGTTTGTTATATGCATATTATAGTTCTATTACCCGTTGACATTCAATGTACTTACCATCGAGATGCCTTCATCGCTAAATGTAAAAAGTTCGAAATAATAATACCCAAGTGCAATGTGTCATAAGTTTGGTATAGTAAAATATTTAATTTTAACAAAATCACTGCAAACTGGAACAATGTTATTTCCATCATCACAACAGCTATACGTTATTTTATTGTTGACATCAAAAACAAAACTTTAAATAAAATAAAAACCTGAAATAGCCGAAATTCTTTTATTGTTACCTTATTTTCTAAAAGTCCTCGTAGGAATCACTTAAACATACGATCGTAATATAAAAATTACAATACAAAAGTCACATTTTTTATCGCTAAGCACTTTCACTTATGTTTAAGTTGTCTTCTTCTCAAAAAAGAATATTATTATTCAGCGTCATGATCTGAAAATAATGAAATTTAATATTATTTGTATTTATTTATTAAGAGCTAACAGTGTGTAGGTAAAATCACGCACATACGAAACATTCTGAACACCTATTACCTGCCGGAGTTCTTACAGCAGCGCCATCTCTTATCGAATAGCGAGAAACATTATTTTAATGTCAATAATCACAGTTAAATGAACTGGAAAAGGTTTATAAGTAAGTTGCACGATATTTCCGTGTATTCCCGTTCGTCCCACCGACTTCGTCCCCGTCGTGGGACGAACGGGAATTTACAAAAATAATATTAAATTTGTTCCCGATCGTCCCACTCAGGATTTTAGGGGGACGAATGGGAATATGTTCTTAGATTAGTGCCATTCGTCCCACTAAATAATTTTGTGCGTAAAATGTTTAATCGTTGTTTCGTAGTTTACTTTCGTCGTGATATTACATTGCTCTGGTGGGATGCTCCGGCGATGCCGCTAGTTAAAAAAAGAGTGCCGATAACATTGTGTTATTTGCTTAAACCCCATTGGTTTATCTAACATTCTCCAGGCTTAGCATGACGCTTTCTATTTCTACGAAGAATAGACATAGCTCCTCTTAGCTCTCTGGTATGTAAAGATGGTCACCCATCCACAGACCAACCGTGGCAAGCGTAGCTTAACCTGATCGATCGACCTGTGCGGCTGTTATTGTTTAGCCATGGATCCTTATGTACGTGACTTAATATCGGTAAAAAATGAGAATCAAACAGAAAAAAAAACTATGACAAAACAAAGAATTCGAATTATGTAAAAGAGTGAATTTTCTAAAAAGTGCAGTTGACTCTTTCGTCGTACTGTCTACACGAAACGTCATCTTTGTCTATTCTTCCGTCGACAAAATCCATTTCTATGGTGGTCATGCATGAAACTGTATAATTATATTCTACACGAATTCTGTGGAAAACTACTGATGTAAGTACATTTTTGTTACAAATAGATCATTAGATAGCCTCACGGATATCGAATAGCCTACATATTTAATACTATTTTGTCTCATGTCTTATTAATTTATGTTAATAATGTACCATGTTTGTATTCTATTTTATTATACACATATTATTAAATATAATTCTAAATTATAGTAGGTACTAAGTGTGTAATTATTGACTTCTGTTTTTTAGAGCTCAACAATGTCACAAGAAGCGCATCTTGGTCCCTCTAGTAGCACAGGAAGCTGTTTTCAATATATACAAAGAAAAGGTGGAATCGTGCTTCTGCGTGCTGGATATCAATTTTTGAAGAAAAGGCAATATAAAAGCGGAGCTGTTGTATGGGAATGCCATCTTAGAAGGAAGATTAAGTGCGGGGGGACCTTAACTATAAAAGTAAGTTCTTTTTTGCTTCTATTTTTCATTCAAAATCAGAAAGTAAAAAAGTAAAAACATCGAGCAAGGGTCGGGGGGTGAGTCGAATGCTTTTTTTTTCCTATATGGCATCTCGTAGTTGACCTTGAGAGGTCGTGACTACTTAACCGGACTATCCTGTGGTTGCCTTAAGTAAACTCAAAGCCTACAGCCAGGGGCAAATATCTTATATACTAAGCGACTACACCCACCTAACCTCGGCTTAAGGCGTCGCTGGGGGAGGGCAGCAAGATGGGATAGGCTGGATCTGGTTCCTATTATTTAAGCTTGATGAGGCCGGCGTTTCCTAGCTGACTACTCTGAGAAGAAACGCCGAAACAAACTCAGAGGTCACGGCGCGGGCTGGCACTTCGTCGAGCAAGGGTCGGGGGGAGGCATTTAGTTGGGGACGTCGCGAGAGACCTCGGCGACGAGGTCGGAATGACGGTGTTCTGTTTTTGTGCACTGTACTGGTTGGCTCTCCTGGAGGAGGGTTATGGGGTCGTCAGGGTCGGAGAGGAGTGAGTCGAATGCGCGCGCGATCGTCTTATATAGCGGCCGGCGCGTAGCGGGACCCACGTGACGCTCCGCCCCTCGGTGACGTCTAGTGCTGTGAAGTGGGGCGCCGCGCGCCGCGTGCGCTATATGTATGGTGATTAGTTGTTACATAAATAAATTATGCACGTTTATTGCAGAATGATCAAATTTTGAAAGAAACTACACACACATCCTGTACACCGGACTTCAATAAAAACATAATAGATATCCATATTGATGAATGCAAGAAGAAAATAACTTCTGATGATGTACCTTGCGTACCAACCACCTTTCATTCAACAATTTCGAAAATTTTGGACGAAGGTCTAGATAAGGTAACTTTACCTAAAGATATTCCCAAATTTGCAAACATTAAAAGCTCTTTGTATCGCCATCGAAATAGAACGAATAATATTAGTAAAATCGTTTTCAATGACATTAAAACGGTTGAGATTCCTCAAAAATTTCAATCATTTTTGTTAGCAGATTACTGTTACAATAACACACGACTACTCATTTTTTGTTCCGAAGAAGCTAGAGAAAAATTAATAGTTTGCAAAAATATATTTGGTGACGGTACCTTTAGGAGTTGTCCACCTCCGTTCCAACAACTTTACACGGTTCATGGTGATTTAGGAAGTGATGATCAAAGCACAGTGTTGACGCCATTATTGTACGCTTTAATGTCAAACCGTAAAATAGAAACATACGAGATACTTTTCAAACTCGTTAAATCTCAAATTAACGATTGGAATCCTACAACATTTACTAGTGATTTTGAAGAAGCAGCTATGTCTGCTATGCGTACAATTTTTCCAGAGATAAGTATCCACGGTTGTTATTATCATTTTAATAACGCTGTTTGGAGGAAAGGCCGTGAATTAAACCTAACAAAAAATAAAATTTTAAGACGTCAAGTAGCCCTAAGTGCGGTGCTTCCATTATTACCCGAGGACCGTATTTTTGAAGGCTGGTTTTATGTCGCTGGTGAAAGTCCCGATGATAGCCAAAGTGAAAAATTTCGGCAATACATGTTATCGCAGTGGCTTCAACCAAATTCAAATTCAAATTTCGCAAAAGTGTGGTGCAGTTTTGGTAAACGACACCGTACCAACAACTTTGCCGAAGGGTGGCATTTTAAATTAAATAGTGCTATAGGCAAAAAAAAACCAAATATTTTAAAATTGCTTACGGTGTTACATCAAGACTCCAACTTATACAGCGTGAAAGCAAAACAAAGTCCAAAACGGCGTAAGCTATATTCAATCTTGACAGACGAATATGTTATGAATTGCCAAAAGCAACTTCTTAATTCAGAAATAACCATAGGACATTTTCTAGAAAAACTTAGGTAAATATTAATCACCAGCTGCTGCCCGCGACGTCGTCTGCGTGAAGGCTATACAGCACCAAAAATACCTAAGATGCCAGTGTCGCTATAGCATTATAAGTAAACAACTTTTAAAATAGCATTAAAATATAAGTTTTTTTTGCAAGCGAAGCAAGTGAAGAGAGTTATATGGGAATCCTGCTGAGTTCAGTCATAAGATGTGACTGAAGGAAATAGAGAAAATAATGCAGGAATACATTCCAGGACACAAAAGAGTAAAAATACGTACATACAAAGGTATCATACCTTACAACACTTCCCTATAAACTACGTTGGTAGTTATGCTGCCAGGAGCCAAAATGTAAAGAGAGTCAGGACTGGTGAGGCGGGAGCAAGCGACGTACAGTTGCCCGTGTGAGAAGCAAATCGTCCTGAGGTCGACACTCGCTGCCCTCAGTGTCTGCCCCTGCGACTTAGTGATGGTCATCGCGAGGCAAACACTCACGAGGAACTGTACGCTCTTGAACTGGAACGGGAAGTTATGAGGTATGAGGGGAATGCGTGGTATAAATACTGCCTCGCCCACGCCACAACCCGTAAGAATTTCCACCTCAATGGTGTGTCTGTGGAGCGAGATGACTTTAAGGCGGGTCCCGTTACACAACTTCGAAGGAAATAGGTTCCGAAGAAGCATAATCGGGACACCGACCTTCAGCTTAATGGTATGGGCTGGAAGTCCACTTGCTGAAAGGGAGTTCAGAAATTCCACGGGATAATGTGTGGCGTCATCTTGCTCGACAACAGTGTTTATCGAGGTGTAGTCTACTTCATTCCCCTCAATTTCCGAGAGAATGCATTCGTTAATTGCTGCAGCCTGATCATTTTTGGGCGTCAAAATGGCCCGCTCACACACCCAAGAATTCTGCTGGTGCGGTATACGACTGATGTCCCCGTACACACAGCGAATGAGTTCTTCTATGCTGGATACCACTCTACCGAGAGACTCTGGAAGCACCACCTATCCACCTCTCTCTTCTGGTAGAGTGCCTTCGCCAAGACTTAGAAGGACATCGGAGAATTCTTGAGCACATGCATTGCCGCCGAGCCGAGCTCTCATATTAATGGTCAAGCGCAGCGTACGAACTCGTGACCACAACGAAGATCATTTCAACGAAGCATTCACCTCGTCAGCCCTCGATCCCCGCGTCACCACGGGAAGCGTTTGCCGGAAATCGCCTCTGAACAGAACTGTGACACCACCCATCATTATTTTGTTATAGTTTATTATTTATTGACGCTATTATGTGTAAAATTAACAAGTTCACTGTCCTGATCACTTATATAATGTTTAACGCAAAAATGTGCCACTGTATACCTACATAAGCAAGTGTGACTTTGTAATAATTAGGACGTTTTCTTTTAATAAAAAGAAGCTGATTGAAGAAGCTGACTGATTTTTTTATCATAATTTTTAGTTTTATGGAGATTACTTATTTTGTTTTAATGTTTCAGTGTATGTGTATTTTGATACCTATAGGTAGAGAAAGTTGATTCTATGATTTTACCTGTGATTTTTATTCCTTAATAAATTACTGATTTTTATTTTTATTTTTTTCCCCATTAAAACAAGCAGTCTAAAATTATTAGGTGGGACCAAGAGGACTAAAAAAATACGGTGGGACGAACGGGAATACACGATTAATAAATTATTCCCGTTCGTCCCATCAACAAAATTAGTGGGACGATCGGGAAAAAAAATAACGAATTCCCGTTCGTCCCACGAGGGGGACGAAGTCGGTGGGACGAACGGGAATACACGGATATTTCGACTCACCCAAATATAATGTTGTCAAATACATTAGAACAAATCCAAGTCCAACGGAAAAGAATTGCAATAACCCCGCGGTCCTCTTGCGCTCATGCCAGCGCGCCCTCTCGCGGGGAAGCACCTCACTAACTGTCACGTAGAGTAGCGTACCTGCTGCCAGGCCCTGAAATGAATCAATAGATGGCGTTAGTAGTTGTACATAAAATAATCTCAATAATCACTGCTTTTATTTTGTAAAGTAGGCTCAATACAACCAAACTAATGAACAAATTATCACAATCGAGGCTAAATGGTGCAACTAGATTGCGATCGATCGACTTAGACCAGAGGGCCAATATTCTCGTAATTTTAAGAACGTTCACAGTCTGCTCTCAGTCTCAAGTCAAAAATACCTCTAATTTCCCTACATTTTGACAAGTTTTTGACATTTGTTTGTCGCTGAGGTGAGACTACAACTAGATTTTGAACGTTTTAAATTACGAAAATTGACCTTCAGGCGACCTTTGGTCGTTTGTCGAACATAGTCCGGCTGTCATGCATCATACTGGATCTATCTGTAGGAACGGTCGATGTCTTTGATCAACACTTACAATCTACACCGCAGTACCTACTTACTCCGGGGTAGCGGGATCGTCCGAAAGGGTTACCGCTGCCCCGGAACATAAAGGGCTAAGGAAGGAACACGGGTGGGTTTTAGTCAGTAAGACTCTGACACTCCCTTCCGCTCCACCCAGAGCGGGAGGAGTCATTAGATGATTTCCCATCCAAAAAAAAAAAAAAAAAAAAGTACCTACTTACTGCACTAATAAAGTTTCGATACCTATTTAGTTCTTAGACAACCAAACTAAAAAACAAATAATCTACCTGCATAATCGGCACAGCGATAGAGTCCTTCAGTGAGTTAACAGTCTCCAATCCCGCGCCGATCCCGATTCCCGCGACGGATCCCGCACTGAACAGGCCGATGCACATGATGTGCGCACACGCACGGCTCGGGAAGTTCTCGCACAGTTCTGCGCCCAGACAGAAGCCGACCACGAACTTGTGAGAGGCTACGGCTGCTAGCAAGAGGAGCACCTGAAAAGAGAGATTTGGCTTTATTGTAACTCACAGAATTAAATCTTTGTTATTACCAAAGACATTTTATTCGCGTAAGATTCATGGTTAGACTACCTAACCCGTAAATTATTAATGTCACCGAGCATTTTTAAGCATGTTTCGTTTGCTTCCCTGCAAGAAATAAGTTTTTAATCCTTTCCCAGCTGTGGCTCTGTTGTCAATGGTTTTTGCAGCTGTTTCTCTAAGCAAATAAATATAAACCTTGCTTAGCAATCAATCAGCATGATGATATTAGTTCCTCTTCAGTTAAAATAGGTTTCTAGATACAGTTATATAAGTAGGTATGTGTCTAAACAATTTTTCTTATTATAGCTGCGACACAGTTTTGTACTCTTGTAGCTATCATAGTTTCTATTGTACGAGTCTTTGGTCAACTGGCCCCACTCGAACTGGACCCGCGGGTTCAGTTGCCCAAATCACATAACTATATCTATGTATTTGGTTTTGTTCCAAAATAAAATCTTTTACTTTTATTTGTAGATTGGGTAACATCTGATAAGGATAATATCTAAAACCAGCATAAAATAGTTTTCCTGTGTTAGGAAATATGTATGTGGGTAAGTACGTAAGAAAACATCTACCTGTAATTACCTACACATTAACATTTATCAGCTCATAAAAATGCATATGGTACTACTCATTGTAAGGTATGTATCGACACTATCGACAATCAGTTCCACCTGGCAAGTACAGTCGGGAAAAGAGATATGTAATCAAGCAGCTAACTATTCATCTTTTATAAACCATTTTTAGTGTAAGTGTAGACTTTTTGACAATGCTCGTCTAAATGTGTCTCATGTTTAATAGATACGCAAAGAAGCGATCAAAATTGTAACATTCAGGTATGAACTAAATGAAAAAAAAAATATTCAAAAAAAATGGTTCGCGCTGCTACGCTGCTGCTACGCTGATGCTGTACTACGCTGCTGCTACGCTAGTGCTACGTTGCCTCTACGCTCGTACTATGATCGTGCTACGCTGCTGCTACGGAAGTGCTACGCTCGTACTATGATCGTACTACGCTGCTGCTACGCTAGTGCTACGTTGCCTCTACGCTCGTACTATGATCGTGCTACGCTGCTGCTACGCAAGTGCTACGCTCGTGCTATGATCGTGATACGCTGTTTCTACGCTCGTGTTACGCGTGTGCTACGCTGCTTTTACGCCCGTGAGACGCTGCAGCTATCTGCGTGCTGCTTTGTGGCTACGGATTCAGAATGTTGGTCTACGCAGTGTAAAAATGTAGATTTCTTGCCTAGTTACTTATCTCTTTCATTGACTGTATATGCTAGGCAAGGAAAACACTGACTCAACTGTTGTCATACAAAACTTATAAAGCGATTCATAATATCTTTAGTAATGAATCATTCATATCATCAAGGTTAGTGAGCTTCGCGACAATGTCTTGTTATTTAATTAATTTATTAACTGCTGTGACATTTTAGGTCACCAGATATTTAGACCACTTTGTGAGCCGTGTTTGAATAAAACTGCGACCTCTAAGTAATAGTTCGTGAACAAAAAGTTTGAGTTAATAATAGGTAAGATTCGTCTTGCCAGCGGTGCAAGATGGCATTTTTGTTGAGTTATAATTATAATAGTGTGTTTGTTTGTTTGAAAAGGGTTAATTTCTAGTTTACTAAGCATAAAATAGTTTTGAATGGATAATCCCTTAGACGGATCACACACTACAACGCGCCACGCGACGGGGCGCAGATAACGCGCCCCGTCGCGTCCAAATTCGGCTCCGTTCCCCGCGCCCCATTCCGTGGTGCTTTGTAAAGTGTGATCCACCAAAGTTCATTGTGCCGAAACTTGTATCACCTCCATGCATACTAACTTAAAACCGGCTAATGCAGCGATTTTCTGAGCAATTTTCCTCATGTCTGTTCAAATGAATTGGTTTTTCCTTGTGCAATAAAAGAACCGCAAGTAGTGATAAAGAGAACATAAATGTACCTATATAATTTTAGCAAATCAGTTCAACCACATGAATTTGTTGTTGTACGAGGCATGGGGCATCCCCGAACAAGAAGGACTGTGACCTTTTTGTAAAAGTAGACCAAAACTGCTTAGAGGACATTGTATACTGGTTGCATGACTAACTGACAGGCAACACACATCCTAAATGCCTAAAGTTAGCAGGAGGAAAATGGCGTCTGCACGCTTTCACTAGAGGTTGTCATCAGTGAGGAATTATAAAATTCTGTTTTATAGCAGAAGATGATGTCGGTAGATAAAAAATCCATTTTAACAAAAAAAAACAACCGCCTTCAAAAAAAAACACTACAAAGTGACGTAATTAAAATGCGCTGGTTCTGGTAGTAAAGCAAAGTATATAAAGTGTCAATCAAAAATAAAACCAAAAGGTAGAAAAAGCATAAACAAAAGGTATACTTAAGTAAAAAGGTAAAATATCAAAAAGAAAGAAAAGACTTGCACAACTTTAATTTCGGAAGTCGGTGTCGTTGGTTCCGCATTTTCGTTTTTTGACACCGACTTCCCAAATTAAAGTTTTTTTTGAAGACGGTTGTTTTTTTTTTGTAAAAAAGTTTTTGTTACTTATTCACTTTTTAGTTGTACCTACCCCACACAAATTCAATTAACACTAGTGCATTGAAGAATTGAAGACACCGACTAGAAGAATCATCAAAATTCGCATGGAAATGCCGGGATGCAGTACATTTATGCATATTTCGTACATAAGAATAATTACCTATGTATTATATACTAAAACCTTCCTGAAAGAATGTAGATCACATTAATGAAAGAATTATCAAAATTGCTTCATTGGTTTTTGAGAAAATCGCGGACATACATACATACGGGTCGAATACTAACCTCCTTTTTTGAAGTCGGTTAATAATGAAACGGTGGACGTTAGGTAGAAGTTTAGGCTAAGCATGAAGACGTTCGTACAAATTATTCTGTTTACGGAGCGTAGAGCTGTGATTTTACATATTGCATATTTATCTCTTTGTAGCGATCGATTTGGAAGACTAGCACATAGCTAGTATAAAAGCAGAAAATTTAATGAGGAATAAACATTTTTATTGTATGTCATGTATAGATAACTAACTATTTATACTAGTAATAAATTAAATGACTAACTAACTATACAAAGAAATATAAAAACAAAAGGACAGTTAGGCGTCAAAGTTCTCGTCCGCATCGCTGTCAACCACAAACGTGCCCAGAAGGCTGGAAGCAGTTCCACGTTGAATGGCAATGGTAATTCTTTTGGCCAAAGAACGACCCAGCTCTCTGGTCACGTGAAGTGTCGACATTTAACTCTAAAATGGTGCAGCTCATCATCATCTGCCCTAGCCGTTTCCCATCTATGTTGGAGTTGGCTTCCAGTCTAACCGGATGCAGCTGAATACCAGTATTTTACATGGAGCGACTGCCTATCTGACCTCCAAAACCCAGTTACTGGGTAATAAGATACCCCTTGGTAAGACTGGTTGTCAGATTTTCGGGCTTCTGACTACCCGTAACTACTGTCAAAGATCCACGAATGACAGCCGGGACAAGAGGCTTAACGTGCTTTCCGAGGTACGGAGAGGTCTCGGTATGTAAAGATGGTCACCCATCCACAGACCAACCGCGGCAAACGTAGCTTAACCTGATCGATCGACCTGTGCGGCTGTTATTATTTAGCCACAGGTCCCTCAAAATGGTGCAGCTAATAACTAATATTTATAATAACAAGTCAATAAGTGCATACATATAGTGACATTCACTTGCATAAGTATGCACGTGAATATATATTATAGGTATTCACGTTTTATTGTGTACTCGTATATGCATTATCTTCTTCAAATATCATAATCTAGGTGTCCTAACCATGGTCATAACGTTGCCTTGCCTAACCCAATTAGCACCGGGCAGATAATACCGTGACTGAAAATAAAACAGCAATACAGAAGTATTATATAAGTTTCAAATTATCTGATGTCATGCAGCTGAATACCAACATTTACCCCAGGGTCAGTAATTACCTCCTCAAATTGAGTTTATTGTAGACTAGCGACTCGCCCCTACTTATTTCACTCTAGTGCAATGTTCAAATGGGGGTTCAATTTGTTGCATTTTGCCCAAACCCCCCCCCCCCCCCCCCCCCCCTATCAGCTCCTGATGGTTATACGTCGAATTACAAGTAACCCTGTATAATTATCTATAGTTTCATCATCTGCCTTCTTTCTAGCCTTTTCCCAAATATTTTGTAATGTTGGGTTCTTGGAAGCAGGACCCAACAAAAAAAATACTGGCATTCAGCTGCATCCAATTAGATGTAGCTGAATATCAGTATTTTATTTGGGGCGACCGCCTATCTCACCTCCACAACCCAGTTACTGGGTAATACGATACCCCTTGGTAAGACTAGTTGTCAGACTTTCGGGCTTCTGACTACCCGTAATGACTTTCAAAGGTCCACGAATGACAGCCGGGACCAACGGCTATACTTGCTTTCCGAGGCAGGGAGGGAACTCTGATGTATGGTATGTAAAGATGGTCATCCATCCACGAACCAACCGCGGCAAGTTGATCAGGTGTAGCTGTTATTACTTAGCCACAAGCCCCCTCATAACATCTACATATGTAAATCTAGTTTATACTCTTATAACGATTTTCCTATTAGATAAACCCAACATCTATTTTTTTCATCCGTTTTCCTTATGATGCATACTCGTATAACGATTGTAATCGTGCCACCTAATGTATATTATGCGGGAACTTGAGAGTAGGTAGGTATCTAGGACCTACATCATCGTCTGCATAGCCTTTTCCCAACTATGTTGGGGTAAGCTTCCAGTCTAATCGGATGTAGCTGAATACTAGTATTTTTACGTGGAGCGACTGTTTATCTGACCTCCACCTAGTTACTGGAATACCCCTTACCCCTTAGAAAGACTGGTACTTTCAGGCTTCTGACTACATTTCCAAATGACTGCCAGGACCAGTGGAGAGCAGCGCTGGTCCAGTGGTAACGGCCGCAGCTTTTGTCGTTCGGCGAATGAAACTACTTATTAAGTTAAAATATCGACATTCATCCATAGTAATCTACACAGGGTCAAATTAAAATCGCTAGCGAAACTCTGACTCTGAGCAGACGTGATGAGTATCTAAACACGATAAAAAGAAAATTTGAAAAAAGATTTGATGTTTTTTTAGGGGTCAATTACCGCTGATAGTGTTGTTACTTGAAGTACGAGAAAGAGAAAATATGTTATATCGTGTTTAGATATCGATACTAATGACGTCTGTGAAGTTGACACAAAAAAAAACTGATATTTCAAGTGAATACACTAACTACGGTCGATGACCCCACTATTAGGCTATTTATATCATCTGCCTAGCCTTTTCCCAACTATGTTGGGGTCGGCTTCCAGTCTAACCGGATGCAGCTGAATACCAGTATTTTACATGGAGCGACTGCCTATCTGACCTCCACAACCCAGTTACTGGGTAATACGATACCCCTTGGTAAGACTGGTTGTCAGACTTTCGGGCTTCTGACTACCCGTAACGACTGTCAAAGATCCACGAATGACAGCCGGGACCAACGGCTTAACGTGCTTTCCGAGGCACGGAGGGGTCTCAGTATGTAAAGATGGTCACCCATCCACAGACCAACCGCGGCAAGCGTAGCTTAACCTGATCGATCGACCTGTGCGGCTGTTATTATTTAGCCACGGACCCCTCTATTAGGCTATTTATATATTATATGATAATAATATCATTAGAGCCCCGGGCCCCTCTAATAATATTATTAGAGGGGCCCGTGGCTAAATGATAACAGCCGCACAGGTTGATCGATCAGGTTAAGCTACGCTTGCCGCGGTTGATCTGTGGATGGGTGACCATCTTGACCTTCCGAGACCCCTCCGTGCCTCGGAAAGCACGTTAAGCCGTTGGTCCCGGCTGTCAGTCGTGGATCTTTGACAGTCGTTAAGGGTAGTCAGAAGCCCGAAAGTCTGACAACCAGTCTTACCAAGGGGTATCGTATTACCCAGTAACTGGGTTGTGGAGGTCAGATAGGCAGTCGCTCCATGTAAAATACTGGTATTCAGCTGCGTCCGTTTAGACTGGAAGCCGACCCCAACATAGTTGGGAAAAGGCTAGGCAGGTGATGATGATAATATTATTACGGTCGGAATAAAGTAGTATTTTGCTATTTTTTTGCTGGAATTCGTAGAGAATTCGTTCTACTTCAAGATTTTACCTCAGATAGGTACTATAATAGTAAAAGATTGAAAAGTGTTTGAAACTGTCACACTTCGTCAATTTGCCGTGTTATAGCCATTTCATACAACTGTCAAGGAATGACAGTTGTGATTCGAATATACGGACGATTTGAGTTGTTACTGGTAGTTAATTTGCATAACAATAAAATTATTGCTCTGACTTCACAATAAGTAGTCTTGGTATGATTAATGACGAATAACTTGATAAACCAAGAAACTATTTAGCCATAAAAGGAATAAGTTTACCATTACAAATCCATTACCTAATGTACTTATATTTAATCGCATAAATTAATACCTGCGCAACTGTGTGCAATATGCCAGGCTCGTCGATAGAAATAGAAGGAAAATAACACGTACACGTACGTAGATTTACTAATACGATTAACACGTGTACATTGCGTTAATTGTATTAGTAAATCTGCGGTATTACTCAATTGCATTGATAATAAAATATTAATAATTAATTGATAACTAAGTACATAGCTGTGCCCATGGCTCGGACTGTGTATTTTTTTAAGTTTCCAATTATGCAGAGTTTAATGTTTAATGTTCACTTTTCTTTTTTGAATAAAATTGTTTTTTTTATGTAAAAAATAACACATCGTATCCTCACGCTTGTATTTTTTTTTTTTTGCTGAATGGACCCGCTCTTGACCTCGATCACGTCTGATGGAAAGCGATGAATGAGGTCTGAGATGAAACGAGCGTGCCCAGGAGATGCCTGAGGCACTGGAATTCCCACGCATCGACGACACACAGCAGGCTGCTTGACCCTGAATGCACGCATTTCATACAAAATCGTCTCTAAGCGCATACGTTCTTAAATATTTCCGTCCGGAAACGTAATACGTACGAGTATAAATTCCGAATACAAAAAATTAACGTCTGCGCTAGTCTCACGGAATTCCGAATCCGAATGCCTGATCAGGAAACCGTTCGAGCAGCCAGCCTAAGTCCCATTGAATAGGGGGCGAGCCTATTGTCACCAACTTTTCAAAAATCCAGACACCGGGCTGCTACTGAGAAATTCCTGATAGAAAAAACCAATAACACTTTACCTGACCCGGGAATACAACCCAGAAAAAAAGTTATGTCGACATAAAGAATACTGAGCCGTATGATTGCATAATTATAAGAACTCGTTACACGGCTAAATAGGGATTAAAATTGATAATCCACAGATTATTAGAGTGGATAGTTTTACCGACTCACTTTCGCATTCACATTAGTGTAATGTATCTAATGATAATAGTCTCTAGGGTCATAATAATATATGGCCTCAATATGGCATGTTGCGTGCTGATCGCCAGTGGCAGTGGCAACAGTGCGGCTTCCTGCGTTCATGCCCTAAAGAGTACTTAGAAGACCGTCTTTGTTGACTTGTTGACGTTAACAGTAGTCAGTAAATAAAGATCAAGTTAATTTACTAAATACTTATACAACGTGTCCCAAAATTTAACGATAAGCGGGCACCAGAGGGTGGACCGGCTCATGACTACTCGAGAAAAACTAATGAAAAATAAATAGGTATCTAAATTTTTATGAAAATTGCATAAAAATACATTGAAATATTGAAATCCTTCGAAAATTGATACCCCATAAGATATTTTAACTACCATTTTCCAAATATTTCTGTTTTTTTTTGTATCGGCAACCTAAGTAGCACTGCTATCCACAACAATCCTTAAAAATCCCAGAATGCCTGTAGTTTTTACACAAAAATCAATCAAAATATATTTTTTCCTTAAAATTTTCAAAGTTTTTTACTTTCAGTCCACTTTGTACTAATTACCAAAAAAAATTAGATATTTATTTTTCATTATTTTTTCTCGAGTGAGTGTGTGTGTGTGTGTGTCTACATTATGTTGCTATACTAACAACTAGACTGTTGTAGATCGATGGAATCGACGTTTTAGATCGAGCCTGTGGTGTATGGCACCCGGACATAGAAATGTAAAAAACAGGAGAAGTGGCAAGGGGGCGTGTCTGTGTCCACGCGCCATGGGCAAATTGGGCCTGTACTCGGCAAATGGCCGTCTCCGCGAACTAGTGCGCTTTCGACCGTGATCGTGATAAAATATAAAAATGCGAGTTGTTCAGTGGTTTCCTGTAAAAACCGAAGTCAAAATAAAAACTTCGTATCTCATGGAATCACTTACCATATATAAGTAAAAGTATTTTACTGTATTTGTCTTTAAAATCATGAAAAACAACAAATGGTAAAATATTTCTTGCTTTTACTACGTTATTTTTGTTTTCAAATATCGCAGCGGCTGTACTATTTTTGCAGCAAATACATTGCTCCTTAACCACTAACCACTAAGTATGTCGTCAAGTGACTGGACAAGCAATGTAAACATTACAAAACGATACTTTATTTTCGCCGAGCGTCGCATAGTACAGCCGCTGTGTCTTGCGGCGAGATAGTGATGTAGTTGGTAATGTCCACTAACGTAGGCTATCGACAACAATGTCGATTGCCCAACGAATATATTGCTATTATAGTTAATTTTTCAATTTGTCAACCGTTTTAACCCGGTTTATAGAAGACCTGACAAGATGACGTGTAAATCCGGTTGGTAGACCCTTGAGAAGATGTAAAATAATATTAATTTTTTTATTTACTTCAATTATTTTTTTTAGCTACATTTTATTGATTTATAATATAATATGCTCTGGACATATCGTTTTTTATTTATGTTATTTTCATGACCGTACATTATTTTTAGTACAATAATTAATGGAAGAATCGATAACTTTCCGATTTAGTCAATCACTAGCGTATATGTAAAATAAATGGCTTTTGCACAGCACAACGATAGCGATAGATGTTTTTGTGTGAGTAAGTTGTACGGTGCATTGTAAATGCACGTTGTGTTTGAGGAGTTAAGGTTTATAATTGATTGTGTAGTACGTTCTGATTTATGAATTGCAAGTGTGTGCGCGAGTTTGTATCTATTGCTTTTGCTGAACTACATGTGTAGTTGTGGCGCGGTGGTGGGGCCAACCTAGCGACATCGGGTTCTGATACATTTTCAACTACCGGGCATATCTCCTTCTTTCATATATCTATGCACCCGGATCACGTTCATCGATCAACTATCGATTATCTTTTGAGGTGACCAATATCGACTAGTCGACATCGATCGACCGCAATCCCTAAGTAACTACGTTTCACTTTTTTCCACAAACAAAATATTATTATAATAATAACAATCTTATCCGTTATTGCCGCGGCTTATTTACTCCTTATCAGTAACGGAGCGAGTAGTAACGGTTTCGTTACGAAGGTGTCTGTCTGTTATCACAAGAGAGGTACCACTGTATGTGGGTCAATAATAGATAACTGATAACGCTCGTAAGGAAATGTACTAGACGAAAATACATGCTATTCATTGTTGATATTTATCAACATTTGTTATTTGACTAGATAATTATATTGACACTATAGTAGGTGTTACCTAAATACTCAAACAATAAAACAAAGGTGTTTGTCGTTGTCGTTACGTTTGGTTAACAAAGAAGGATCAACGCTATTCCACTCATCACAGATCGGAATGAGAAAGTTTATGGTGGATAAGACAGAGATTAAAACAGAGGAATACTAGCAGGGGATCAAGGGAGACGGAGGGGGGGGGAGTTCAGGAGATCAGACCGGAATAACTCATTGCATGCATTAATAAGGTAACCAAAGGGTGATGGCAGCGACGTCATTCTGTCTGCGTAATAACCACGGTGCAAGGAATTACTGCCAGCGGCGCGGCGTCTAAAGACGACAGTACTAATACAGTCTTTTCACAGGTATTTTACCTGTGACAGCTGAAAAACAATAGCAACCTTATTACAACAACAATAAAGATCGCTGTGATTTTGACAGACTTGACAGTTGCAGCAGCCCAACAGCAACCTTATAGTCACGAGATTAAAGATCACTGTGATATTTATAGTGATGCAAAATCAGAGTTAAAATAACTGAATAGACAACAATTCCTGTCGCCGAAAGTGCTTGCTGATCGCACAACTTCTGTCACTGACCGCCTTCAAAGCTGTCAGTTTATAAACGTCATTTGTGTCGTAGTGCGAGTAAACGGTGACCCGCTTGGTTTCATGATTTGTATGGAAAGCGTCGCTGTGCTTTGTGGTAATAACGAACTGAATGTTCTTGTAATTTAAAACGTTCAAAATCTAGTCGCACTCTCTTCTTGGCGACAATCAATGTCGGCGACAATCAATGTCAAAAATTTGTTAAAAATGCAACGATATTAGAGGATTTTTGACAGATTGAGACTGAGATCAGACTGTGAACGATGAACAAAGCAAAATGATGAAAACAAAACAGTTTTAATAGCAGTAAGTACCTGCCAAATTAAATAAATGAACATCTGTAATTTATTTACCAAGGTAAGTACCTATAATTATAGCTACATATTTTGATAACGGTCATGTAAAGGACAAAATCAAGAAAGCCATAAATAAACGATTTGCACAGTTTTTTGCCCAAACTGCACTTGTATAACTGGTTATAAGTATCATGTTTCAAGTTTCGGTGCACTGACTACCAAAATTTTAATTCACTATAAGAATAATGTGCCTTTATTGTTTTTCATACATAACATCACGCCCGTTTCTCGAAGGGTACTGACAGAGGTGTACCTAGCACACCCACATTTCGTCAGTTATGTTTAAGTCCCATGTAACATGTCCATGGGCGAGCCTATTGCCATCAACCGGGCACAAATCCAGACTCCAGGCTGCTACTTTGAAATTCCAGGTGAAAGTCAAAGTCATAGCATTTATATCAAATAGGCACATAAAAGGCACTTTTGAACTTTAAAAACACAACGGTTTGCGTAGGGAAATAAGTATTACTAGGTATTGAATAATAATCTTAAGAGTAGACTACACAAACGTACGTACGCATGATGAAGAGGCATTTCCGTTTTCTGTATTGATATCATAATCTTTTTCTATAATTATATTATAAAAATCAATAGCCGTGCGTTACTCTCGCAAAAACTCGTAAAAGGCTCGACCGATTGTGATGAAACTTTGGTAAGTTGTTGTGTGCGCGCTGGAGAAGGTTCCTAACAAGAAAATAATAAAAAGGAATTGCAACAATGCATGCCATTAGCTAGTCTATATCTATTCGTCGCTTGTCGTGTCTGTCTGTATCACCGCGTTGGTCTTCTAAACTACGCAACGGATTGATGTGGTTTTGAGCTCATTTCTAGTTTTAACTGACCTCACATTGTATAGGTTCTCAGCTGCATCCGGTTAGACTGGAAGCCGACCCCAACATAGTTGGGAAAAGGCTAGGCAGATGATGACAATGTATAGGTTTTTCGTACAATCAGAAGTCAGCTAATACTGGTCACGTACCAATAAAGAATAAGAATAAGTAAGAATAGCTACCTTTAGAATTTGTTATGGTACAAGCATTGGAACTATTTAATCTTTAAGTGTACTACAATATCGCATTGAGTCTAGCCTGTAAGAATATTTGTATGTTTGGAGTGAATAAATAAATAAATAAATAAATGTATAGCTTGATGTGTAGCCATGCGTACACGTGATAAAGTTGCATTTTCGAGATCTACATTTACATCATAATAATTTTATATAACGTGATGATGAAACGTTACATACCTACATAGGTAGGTACAATGACTCAAGTAATAATGAAAGCTAAATTATCCATTTATCGTGACTATCATTGATCACGAATTCACGAAGTCTGTTAGCTGCTCTTTTTGTCTTTTGACCATGAAGCCAAGCCTTAAATATCCTATGGGGATTTTTTTTTATATTATTAACAGGCGTCGCCTTTGGCCACTCACACACACAACAACATTTGGACCAACACTTTGACCTTGCGCTGGCCTATGCCGCGGGTTATTATCGCGGCGATTGTATTTCGCGCACTGGATTTTCAACTCTTAGGTATTGAGCCGAGCATTAAAAATCCAACAGAACGCATGTCAGCGCATCAAGAAACCTCACTGTTAGATTTTCAACTATCGACGCTAAGCAGAGCGTTGAAAATCCAGGACGCGAAAAAAATCGTCGCGATAAAAATACTCCCGTGCGTAGGTACCCGCGGGAAAGCTAGCTAATAAGCACTCAGTGACGTGTGGCCTACCGGCATTTTTAAAGAAAGAAAGAAAGAAGTTTATTTGGACACAGTTCGTGAAACACAAAATACAAAATAACAATAATATTTCAAACAAAAATAGTGTGTGCCTCACGGCTGCGCCAAAAAGGTTCATTTCAGCATTTAATGCCAGACAGATCCTGTCTGACGTTGGTTTTCTAATGAACCTTTAGGGACAAGCGACGGGGAACCCACAGTTTCAACATACCTAATACTTACATGTTTTTTATACCTTATAAATAAATAAATAAACTAGTACTTAATCAAATAGTGTGTCATTACAAAAACAAAAAACGAAAACATATCTTCGTATATTACCTGACTAAACTGATACATCCAAAGGGAGGGGTCTCCTCTGGCCCTGAAATCGGTTATTGTGGTGCTGTGGGCGTGGCGATCTGCACCTTTCACTCGTGATCTTTAACCAGCAAGTTACTGATATTTATAGGACTAAGATAAGCTCCAGTGAACTTCAATTGATTAACATCCGTTCTCACGCAAATAGGTACAGTAAAGATCTAATTTTAATAATAGTTTTGAGTTCCGTGCTTTGACTATGGGACTAACTCTGAAATCACAAAAAAAAATCAGATGTTTAATACAAAAGTTCAATAGGTACCTACTTGACCAAAATGTATGAAACACCTGATTTTTTTTTCGTGATTTCAGAGTTGGTGCCATAGTGAAAGTTGTTCATATTCATGGATAGAAAACCTTGTAAAAATTTGGAACCGGTAAATGAAATCACCTAGGAAACTGCAATCGTGTTGGTGACAACTGACAATGGTCAAAGCGAGATGAAGACCAGCATCTTACGTCATGATGTCCTGCTCCGACCATGTATCGCAGACTCTTTATAACTAACTAGCTTCTGCCCGCGACTTAGTCCGCGGGAACATAAAATACATCCTATGACACTCTGCAATACTCGAGCTTCCCTTTCGTGAAAGAATTTTCGTAATCGGATCAGTAATTCCGAAGATTACTGATACATACAAACTCACTGTTTATTTATTAATATTAGTTCAGATCTGTGGTTTTTATGTTTCTAGTCAATTCCTGGCAACGATTTATGAGGTAGGTATTATTTATAATTCCTACAAGGAAATATTATATTAATAATGAATTTATTTAGTCTGCATTGATATTTGATCAATTCAAGAATTGCTTGTGTAGGTAGAGACACATTTTATGTTGAAAGCCCACAGTTGTTATAAACACTATCTGGTCGTGTAGGATACAGTATTTTATTTTTAAACATTTTATCTGGATATGAAAAGGACAGGCAATTTATTGAACGAACCAAGTACAGACCTACTATTGAATTTTACGAAAATGGTCTCAGTTGTATCTTACGCACTAGATCCGGGGTAGATTCCCAAGTCAGGCACATTGTTACTGGGGTTTTCTAGTGTTTTTAACCGACTTCAAAAAAGGAGGAGGTTCTCAATTCGGATGTTTATATTTTTTTTTTGTGTTTTTTTACACCTCTGCCAGAACCTTTTGGGAATATAGGCGTGATGTTCTCTTTCGCCTTTTTCAATCAATCAACTCAACCTATCGCAGTCCACTGCTGGATATAGACCTCTCCCAGACTGCGCCACAACACCCTGTCCTTCGCTACTTATTACTTAACTGAAATGTTGAAGAACTGGTGGCCTACCATGATCTAATTAAAAACGATTCAAAAACAAGACATTTCAGTTTAGGTTCCTAAACTGCATCGCTTGAGCTGCTCTATGGACGTCATGGTACCAAACAAGTATGAATGAAACCAAAACTTGCGACTCAGTTTGGGACAATCGCTGTCAGCAGATGGCACGGCCTAAACTGAATCGTTAAACTGACGTCATGGTACGAATTAGAAGAACAGTTCAGTTTAGGTCCTAAAATGGATCGCGTTAAGAGCTTGTGGTAGGCCTCCAGGACCGAAGCGTCCGTAGCTGACGGCATTCTGTAGTTTTTGCCTGCCCCCATGAAAAAGAGGCGTAAGTTTATGTATTTGTGTATGAATCACACTAATATTATAAGTAAAGGCGAAAGTTTGTGAGTGTGTTTGTATGTTTCTTACTTCTTCACGCACAAACGGCTGGACCAATTTTGATAAAATTTGGTATGGAAGTAGCTGACACCCTGGATTAACACAAAGAATAATTTTTATCCCGATATTTCTACGGAATCGACACTTATGTGGATGAAACCGCGGGGTACTGCTAGTGGTTGAATATGTGAAAGTGTCTGGCTGGCTGGAGTATCTTACGTTGTTTCCTCAAAGTAAAAACCTGTATAAATATAGTGCTACCATGGTTTTGATTTTCGAAATGGCGTGACACACGCATAAAGATGCTCATCTCTCAAGCAAAACACAACAATTGTAACTCTTGTATGGTTACTGTTCTGGATGTTAATGTTTTGAAAATATTGGAGTGTAAAATGAAAGGAAAAATAACTGCCTATGAAGCATCGTCTGTACCTATAGCTTTGTCTAGCTCTCTCTTTGTTTTGCTCTTTGTATCTTCGTTTGCCCGTAATACGTCATCCTAAATAGGTATAATACAGGTGACTCAAGCACAAAAGGTGAATCTAAGCAAGTTAAACAAGCTATCTGGCTAGTAAGGTGGAACTAGTCGCGAGCTCAACTCGAAATCACTGGTGGTCATGGCCAAAAAGCACACTGTCTCACTTGGCATCGTGTCCGGCAGAGATAGTATCAGTGATGACCAGTTAGACGTGGTTAGAAGCTAGTCTACACGCACAATACGTCTAGTTCTCACGCACAGAAACACCGTTCCGAACTGAAACGCTCGTAAAAAAATTACGAAAAGTGCTTTGGAAAATCGAGTGTTATGAAAAAAACACTGCATAAATCAATCAAATAAAGTTTATTGAACTCTTCGATAACTGAGCTTTGTCGGTATTGACTTTGTTTTGAAGATTTTACAGTTCTTTTATTACTTACTTACACCCAAAGTTACGTTAAAATAGCAAGCAAAACGAATCTTTGTTGGCTCATAAGTTTTTAATGGCTTTTTATTTTACTATTGTGTTTCCGTACAGACAAAATTAATAATAAGACAAAACGATATCATGTTTAACTTTGGATGCACAATGACAAAGAGTAGAGCAATACCCATCCGAAATGTGTATGGAAAAAATATCGACTAGTGCCACATAAATTATGCATCATACGAGTACATAACAAAAGAAAATGTCCCTTATGTGGTGATTACAGAATCATCACGACAAGCCGTACGTCGGATTTTCTCTTATTTCTATCGATGGGAAATCCCTTTCCCATCGATAGAAATAACGGACTTTCAAACAAACTTTTATCCCTTATCTATGTGAGTGTACTGTATTTATATGTATAGGTATACCTCTACCCAACCGTTCAGGGAACAAGGCGTGATGTTACGTTGTGTTTTGTTCGAAAATCTTTCAATAGTGCTCACTTTCATTGAACGCATTTCGCATATAAACAAAGAACTCTTGAGTAACATTTCAAGCTTTTATGACCCAGCAGTTTACTGTTTAGGCTACGCTTCGTCTCTGAGCGACTGAATTTAAGATTTTTCATTAAGTAGCTAGAAGATCACTAACATCATCGTTGTATTAATATAGCTTAGAATACAAACTAAAACCCGACTATTGAAAAGGATAAAATAAGAAAGTACCTTCCCGTGGTCGCTTCCCGTGGTCGCATGCCCCTGCTGTACTAACATAATTACTTATAAGCTATGGTAGCATGCGACCACGGGAAGGTACTTTCTTGTTTCATCCTTTTCAGTAGTCGGGTTTTAGTTTTTAAACTTATTTTTTATTTAATTGTTTTGGGGCTTATTTCAGTAATATTTATTATATATATATTTTTGAAATGTGCTAATTAAGCGCTTTCATTTGATAGCCAACAAAGCATGATTAAAAAGCTTTTTTTTTAGGTCACGTCTTTATTTCCGCTAGAGGGCGCCATATTCAATTTAATGTGACGTCACATAGTATAAGCAACGGGCAATCAAGACGCTTCCAGTGATACCTAATTATGACAAGTTATTTAGAAGTTATGAGGGAAGAGATGAGCATACATACCTACATACATACCGGTCAAAATAATAACCCTCCTTTTTGCTTCGCCGTAGTCGGGTAAAAAGGCGGGACTTTCATAAATAAAGCCAGGTAAATGGTTATACCTACGATAAGGCTTTTAGATCTTCACTAGAACAGATTATGATTGGACAATGTAAAGACAGGGGAATTAAATGTTAAGCAAAGTGATTACCAACTTAAATTGCCCGTATATTCAAATCACACCTGTCTGTAAGATGGCTATTATACGGCAAGACGTAGTGTCAATTTACATTAAAACAAAAATTAACTGTATTAATTCATGACTTCTTCATGATAAGGTCTAAAGTGATGATCAAAGAATCCCAACATTAAATAATGTCAAACAAAAGCAATCCTTACCTGTGTGGCACTCTCCTGCAGCCCAATCGCCAGTCCTTCCAGCACACTGTGCACGAACAACGCAGACAGCAGTCCCACCACACTAGAAGAGCTCTTATTACAAGGCTCATTATGGCTAACATGGCACATCTCCGATGCTCCTTCCCTGTCCCTCATCTCTCCATCATGGTCTCTTGGCAGCAGCCTGGTCTGCTCACCCACGTGGTTATGTCTGTCATTATTACCGCTACTATAGAATAAATGAGATATCTCATCGACTAGGTAAACAGTGAAGAATCCAATGCATAGTGTTAATTCTGAATACTGTGGTAGATGTTCTCTTGTTTCTGGCAGCATGTGGACGAGGGACGTGGATAAGAGGACGCCTCCTCCGAAGCAGAGTAAGCAGGATAGTAATAGAGGATGTCTTTGTCTGGCTGCTTCTGAGAAGCATGCTGGTAACATGCCTGCGATGAAGGCTCCTAAGCCCAAAGTGAGCATGGATATCGCTCTTGCTGTAGTGATATCCATTTTGATCAATTTCTGGGTTGTTTTCGTTTAATATTTACACAATATTTTCTTTTTCTGTCTTCGGTAAATTAATTTCCGTTTCCTTCCTTGTCCAACTTGAAAGTGTTCCTCTTTTTCTTAATCTTAATTTTGGTATATTTTTTCACTCACAAAACAGTCTTCGCTCACAAAAATGTCGGTACATCTATATTTACTCACTCCACTGAACACATGTGTCGCAAACACACGAAAAACTTTATCACATGTAATATTTATATATGTTTATCAATAATAACATACAGATTGTCCTGTATCACTGCACACCGCCACTCATCGCGGCTACCCAGTACCCACTAACAAATGACATGCTATAATCACTAATTCACTACATACCCGCGCACACTTATTAATACCGGCCATTAACAAAACCGACTCCCTTATTACAAAGCAAGACGGTTCAATTTCGAACAGCACGAAGATTATTCCATGTAAATTTTATTAGTCATGTGTACGAAATGACCAATTATGAAAGAGCTTCCTCGTCCCTCTGCTTCAAACGTTTTGTGGGTGAGTCAAAGGTGATCAGACACGTTTGGAAGGTCAACTTTTAATGGTGTTTAACAAAGAATAATGAGGGATTGATGAGTAAATTGTCATAAATGTGTAATTTATTTTATTTATTGTAACGAGAAAGTGCTTATTCTAAAATGGAACTGTCTCCATATTATTTTTAATAATATCGGGCGATGTCCATATTTTATAAAATTGGTTAGTTATTTATTATAGCTACTACATCTAAAGGATGATTTTTAAACGAAGCCAAAGGAGTAGATGCCTAGGTATGTTAGACACATATAGATAGATACACATACATGGTCATACAGATATGTTGGTCTATAGTTTCTGCCTGTCCCTTTATGAAAAAGGCGTGAGTCTATATTTTATTTATGAATTATTATAGCGTTTAGGTACTTACCATAAGTTCACCAATCAGTAAAGAAAACAATAAAGCTACAGTTTGATAAAAACGAAAACCATATTTTTAAACCCGGTTCATTAGTTTAGGAGATTGCGTCAGACCACGACCTTATTCTTTTCTTAATGTTTTGCATAAATTAGGCACAATATGCTAGTTTAGTTATTCATTATTATTAAATTTTTGCGAAATGTGGGTGAACGGTTTTAATCATTGCGTAACCATGACCATACCACAAAATATTTAGTGACCATACGGAAAGAAAGAAAATAGATTAAATTTGACCCATCATGCATACCCACAAAAAAAACATATACTTACTCCATAGGCATAGGTAGTTAAATAAAGATAAACAATGTTAGTTACACAGAACAGATAAAAGGTTAGTTATTAATGAATTATAACGTTGCTAAATTTAAGAGTACAACTGTGACGTAGCATGACAATTGAATAGACTGGTATTACGTTTAGTCGGTTAACTAAGTCACGTGGTTTTTTTGTTTACCTTTATTTTACTACCTAAACTCCATAGAGTATATAGGTGGCTTAAATGATCTAAGACTTAGACCTTCATAAAATATTTTAAGACTCTGCGATCCTCTCATAAACGATTTACTTATGTGTCCAACTGATAATATGTAGGTACTTGAATAAGGCCTTACACAAAAAAAATATAGTTTAAAAACTAAAACCTGACTACTGAAAAGGATGAACACACAGCACAGGTTATCAAATTACTTCCTCGTTGAAAGTAACTTTAAGTACAGAGATGACGAGGTTATCTGTGTTTAAGCACTTTGAAACAACTACCTGCACACTATAGGGCAAACTACAGAGCTGTCCATAACACACTATCAATGACAATCAGAATTATTTTGAAGGATATTGCTAATCCATCCATACTAATATTATAAATGCGAAAGTGTGTCTGTCTGTTACCTCTTCACGATTAAACCGCTGAATCGATTTAGATTAAATTTGGTATAGAGAGTTTGAGCCCCGAGAAAGGACATAGGATACTTTTTATCCCGATATTCCCACGGGGTCGAAACTTATGCGGTTGAAACCGCGGGACGCAACTAGTTGCTTTATATGTTCGAAAAATTTGTCTACTCAACAACATAAACAACGTAATGAATGTTGTTGAACTGTCGAAATGACAACCATAGCTACTGATAGTGTGTTACGCAATTACCCCACTGGTTGTACACAAGCCAGCACATCAAGCTACCCGAAACTGTCAAAATTTCCCAATCAACTTTGAACCTTATATTTTAGATTTAAAGTTGAAAATCTATTAAAGAAATTTGACAGATTGTAGTAGCTTGATGTGCTGAGTCTGTACTCAATCCATGGTAACAAGTAGCACGTCGATGTTCCCACTGCTGGGAGACAGGCTTCCTCTCGTCGAGAGGGAGGGGGCCGTAATCCACGACGCGGGCCCAGTGCGGGTTGGTAGATATCACATGTCATCGAATTTTTGGTTCTGGGACATGCCGGTTTCCTCACGCTGTTTTCCTTCACCGTTTTGATAGCAGTGGTGATGAAATAAATTACACAAGTAAAGCGCCTGCCTGGGTTCGATCCCACGTACAACTCGGTAAGTCGAGGCCTTTACCACCACTGCTGTTTACAATACATATTATTGAGATACTTTTTCACCGGTTAATTGAATAGGAGATCCAAAAACTCATAAACAAGGGAAAAAAAATCACAGAGTACTTTTTGATAGACTGACAAATGTTCACTAATCTATGACAAATAAAAGAAAGGAACGTCAAACATCATGTCATAGTGTCATTAGAAGACAAAGAAAAAATATCGTGACCCATCTGAAAATTTGAAATGAACGAGCTACTGCAGAAACATGGATGTTCTAACGTGTTCAGCGTCCCCGAAGGACTTAAGGAGCTCATGTCCGATATCACACGTGAGGTAGACCCTTAATATTGAGGCAAAATTCCGATCGGTACCCCTATCGATCTCAATCTGAATTATTTTGAAGGATATTGCAAATCCATTGCTTCATACGTTCGAAAAATATTCTCAACAACGTAAATAACGCAATGAATGTTGTTGAACTGTCAAAATGAAACCCCATTGCTACTGACAGTGCGCTACGCAATTACCCCGCTGTTGACGTGCTGGTGCCTGCCGTCGACGCTCCTGCGGCTGGGATCACAAGAACCGCAAGCGTCGCCGATAGCCGGCCATTTCCCACAAATTTCAATGTGTGCTTTCACTCTAACCAGATGCAGCTCAATATCAATATTTTACATGAACCAACTGCCTCACAAAATCTCCTGATGGCTCAGTGGTTAAGGCCTCTGCACCTCTCATGCATGAGGTTGTAGGTTCAAATCCGGGCAAGCACAAATGTGACTTTTTCAGTTCATACGTACTTTCTGAGTGTATCTTGGTCATCACTGACAACAGGAAACATCGTAAGGAAAGGATAGGTATATTTCTGAAATGACCAATCCGCCTTGAGCAAGTGTGGTGAAAAAAAAACTCAAATTGCTAATCTCAATAATAAAACGAGAGTTTTCCAGGTGCTACGCTGGCAACCAGCAAAGATCCTAGACTTCATAGCCAACTACCTGTCAGCCATGATGATCACCCGCGAGCACGGGGTCATGGCCGTCAAGATACTGGAGGACCTCTGTGACTGCCGACCCACCGTGGCCGAACATCTGCTGCAGATAGGCTTGGAACGACCTCAAGCTGATGCTCTGGCTGCTATCATTAAGGATGAGATTGAAGGAGAACAGCCTGATGAAGGAAAAGGTATATTCATCAACGTCGTTCACGCAATATGTCCTTGTCTGCGCCGACTGCCTCGTTGGTCTTGGGTTCAATTCCCGGGTCGGGCACAAAATTGTTAATAGGTTTTTTCATGGGGAATTTCTGAGTAATAGCCCGGAGTTAGGAAGTTGACGGTGTGATACCAACGTGTCTCTGAAAGCACGCTAATAAGTCTTTGGCCCCGCGCCTGGTCTCTGTTCGGTCGTGTCGCATTTTCGTCCCATAATCGGACAATGAGAGTGAGGGTAGAGAGGGTGCACCTGCCATATGGGTGGTCGCCATAGCCACCGAAAAACTGCCATAATTGAAATGCACTCTTTGCTTGGGCGGCTCCCGCAGCGTGCCGGCGCGTGCCGGCGGCCCCTCGAGCTCGCTTATCGACTACGGAACGCAAAGGCATTAGCCTGACCACGTTACTGAAACATGTGCGGTTAGGTATTGACAGGATCTTCCTATCAATCTTTAACCTTGGCTTTATATTGAGAAAAATGTATCTGTATGCAACGAATCAGGGAGCTTATTTAAATGAAAGACGAGTACGTTCGCTGCAGTAACATTCATTCTCCGCACACAAAATAGTGGTTCGCCACATTGTTACTACAAGGAAATAATATGCTAAAGTATTGGTACGGGTATTGTAAGGGCTGATTTTTCAAACGAAAGATAATTTTTATTCGTGCAATAAAATTGACTTCTGACAGATTCTGTATGGAAGAACTGTCAAAAATTCAAAAGTATTCTTCGGATAAAACTATCTGGCGTTGGAAAAATCAGCTCTGAACATTTGGGGATCGTAGTGGAACATTGAGTGCTGTGTAGTCCCATGGGGGACTGGTCTAGGGGATTTTAGTGGAACGAGCGTAAGAATACATTTAACATAGTTTTTGCATTTGTTAAAATCAACTACGTTTCCCCAACTGCAAGTTGTAAATGAAGGTAGAGGCTTTATCAGACAAAACTAATATTTATAATTTAGGTAGGTACTACAGAATGCACTCCCGACAACTGTCAGTGCGACAATTCTAGTACCTGTAAAGATCAAATTCGCAAAACACGTATTCTTTTGTATGAAACTGGCAGGTGTCAAGAACGCATTCTGTCGTCGGAAGCGAGTAAGGTGCAGCGCAGACGACACACTTTTTGTGCGATCGAGTCTGTGGCGCACAAAATGTCTCTTTGATACTGAGTAAGCTTTTCACAAAGTCAAAGCATTTATTTCAATTAAACCATTTACAGGCACTTTTGAATTGTCAAGAAGTCGGTCAGTCAGAAAAAATTAAGCTAGTACCTATGGAGAAGAACGGGCTAGAAACTCCATGGACACTCTTTTAAATTATATTTTTACAAAAATATTAGTTACATCATTAATGTTGAATTTATAACAATATGTGAGAACGATGTAAAAAAAAGACGTACGCGTTAAAAGCTTACAGCAAATAGTAAAAAAAAAGAACAATCCAAAAATAAAATAATTAAAAATAAGCCGAGGCTAAGTGATGACCAGCCCCAACTGACGGCGCCCGTTCACGAACATGGCGCATAAATCAGTGTAGTAGCCGAAAATTAGAACGCGACATCATCCTATGTTTATTTCAACTATTTCAGGTATATCCTGTTATTATTAAATTTTATCTACAGTTTCCATTTATTAGTAGGTTATAATAAAAAGTGCGTCACGGATAGTCTGTCGTTTGCGCTGCACCTAAGTGAATAATCTAGTGAAAAATATACACTCCAAATTATACACATTTATATGCAGAAGACAACTGTTCTCTGCAGACGATTTGTCATTTGACATAATAGGTCACACTTTCAAAATGCGCGATTCCTCGTTGCGAAATCCATTACTTTCTGTTACCTCATACCTACTTACCTACTTGGAGAAACATCAAAACAAGATGCAGTATCGAGACAGCTGTGGACATTTGTATGCAAACTGGACGCTTAAAATTGCCAAACGCTATACAACATCGATCCTCTCGCAGTCAACTTGTCAACACTTTCGCATCTTTAGTAATAGCCCAGGAAAATAAATTGATTTAAAGGCAAATCTGCAAAATAAATCCAGTTAAGATTTAGTGCGTTGATTTTCTTGTGCAGAATTTAATAAGGAATAAACTTGTGGTAGCATGCATACATTGACGTTAAACTAATGCTTTACGAGATTTGCAATAAACTGATTTTCGGGACCGTTGACAGCAATTTGTTTTTCACACGTATCTTCACAATGAGCTTTTCACACAGTATAGGATAATTTCCACCAAACGGCTCGCATCGCATCGGATTGGAACGGGTTTTACAATCTTTAAACGATATTAAATCGTGTACACAGTACTTAAAGTCTATATTACCAAGTCGCGCACAGCAACTTGACCGCGGGCGTCTTCCGCGAACCGCGATCGTAGCCGAAAGTATGCTGCGACGCGCGATCGGCTCCGTTCGCCTGTCGTCGTATTCGATCGAATCCTTTCGGCTGACGTCCTAAATTTTGTTTTCCTCGTCTGTGTTTTATGATTATTTTCTTCTTCTTCTTCTATTGCAATAGCCAACAATGCTACGTCAACTTCAACCACTTTAAAAAATTTGAACACGTCAACACGGTAGGACTGAAACTACTTGACTAGGTGCAGAAACGGATACGTTCGCAAGCGACGGTACGGAGCCGATCCGCGACCGCGGCCTTATCATCCGTTCGTATCCTTTCCGATCTGATGCGGTGCGAGCCGTATTTTGCTGGGCTATACACTATACAGGGTTGCAGGAACATCGACGCGCAAGCGGTTACCATGGAGGCAGTAGGTTAGGTACAGACGCCAGCACATCAAGCTACCCCTAACTGTCAAATTTTCCCAATCAACATTGAACCTTATGCTTTAGCGATAAAGTTGAAAATCTATTACAGAAATTTGACAGATTGTAGTAGGTTGATGTGCTGGCGTCTGTACATGATTCTGAACCCACCTGCATTGAAATTTTTGATCGTCGGGTTCAGTCATGTATAAGATATTTTTAGCTAAGTAACTATTTTTTTAAATAACCGGCGAAAAATTTCTTCGCTAGGGGATCATGGTGGGGAATTCATGGTTGCAGTTTGCGCGTCGATGTATGTACAGACGCCAGCACATCAAGCTACCCGAAAATATCAAATTTTCCCATTTAACTTTGAACATTATACTTTAGCAATAAAGTTGAAAATCTATTAAAGAACTTAAGACAGATTGTGGTAGCTTGATGTGCTGGCGTCTGTACCTGCCACCCTGTATAATATCTAAGGATTGTTTGAAATATATTTCTATTTTTACAGAAAAAGTGATGGAAACTGATATACTAAAGAAGGTGCTACACCGTTACCCTCTCGACGAAGAAATGTCTGTCAAAGTCTGCCAAGTTGCCAGAAACGCATACCGGGACTATTGGTACAGGAAGAATCTAATGAAGAAGGTAATACACATCATTCTGAGTTGAGCTACACGATTACTGACAAATGTTTGCATTGTCTGGACTGGTCCACTGAAATCTGTGTGGTACAGACCCCAGCACATCAAGCTACCCGAAACTGTCAAATTTTCCCAATCAACATTAAATGATAAATGATAAATGATTTTATTTCTGTAAGTAGGTTTGCACAAACACTTTTACACGTCAATCATATTTTAAAAACTAGATGAGGTCGGCGTTTCCTATCTGACTACTCTGAGAAGAAAGGCCGAAACAAACTCAGAGGTCACAGTCTCTTTTAAAGTCCAGACATAATCTTGGTCAGGTTATATGAAGACCATGTAGATCGAAGTCCGAGATGGTCTTTTGAAGAAAGAACCACACAGATTGAGTGGACCTGTCCAGTCAGTGCACGCATTTGTCAGAATTCGTGCAGCTCAACTCAAAACTTAAGGAGCTCAACGATTCGACGAACAATACCAAAGAAAGGACATTTGGGTAGGCCACATAAAATACTCAAACTGCCAGACCATGACAAAACTAAACAGAACAAAGAAAATAATCAAAATAAAAAAAAAGTAAAAAATAAAAAAAAATGACCCACATTGTCTTCACACTCACCACCATTAAACCATGCTTTAGCGATAAAGTTGAAAATCTATTAAAGAATTAGTCAGATTGTAGTAGCTTGATGTGCTTGGCGTCTATCTTTCTTCAAGAGACCATTTCTGGCATCAATCTACATGGTCTTCACATGATCTGACCAAGATTCTCGACTTTAAAAGAGACTGTGACCTCTAAGTTTATTTCGGACTTTTGTTTTTAGAGTAGTCAGATAGGAAACGCCTCACTCATCCAGGTTTTTTTTTTAATAATATGACGTGAAAAACTGTTGCCGATATCCTATTTACAGATTACAAACAATCTCATTTCATGATTTAGTAACAAACTAAACCATATAACTCATGTGCTAAAGATAATAATCAATATTTACATGCTTAGGCCGAGATTAATAAACGTTAATCACGTGCTTTGACTTAGCATTATTGCTTTCACTGTCGCACAAGACGTCTGACCATAAAACACAGGTCTGACACTGTCAATAGTTGTTCCCGTCTGAACAAATCTAATGAAAAAGCATGTGCCAAGTAACGTACAGACGCCAGCACATCAAGCTACTACAATCTGTCAAATTTCTTTAATAGCTTTTCAACTTTATCGCTAAAGCATAAGGCTCAAAGTTGATTAGGAAAATTTTACAGTTTCGGGTAGCTTGATGTGCTGGCGTCTGTACATATTACTCAGTCACGACCTTAATGGTTTTGCAAACATAAACACAACACAAACAATATAATCAGCCTATAATGTTCCCACTGCTGGGACACAGGCCTCCTCTCGGTGAGAGGGAGTCGGCCGTAATCCACCACGCAGGCCCAGTGTGGGTTGGCAGATGTCACATGTCTTCGAATTTTTGGTTCTAGGACATGCCGGTTTTCTCACGATGTTTTTGTTTTGTCAACCTTATACACAACAAAATATCATGTGCCTCTAATTTCACTGCCAGCCACAACCATCCCAACAAGCACATCAATTTATAGCGTCACACATTGTCTTTCACAATCCGAAGGGATTTGAAATAAATTCCTGATCCATTGCTTCTTATGGTTGAAAAAATCGTCTGATCAACAACGTAAATAACGCAATGAATGTTGTTGCATTGTCAAAATGAAAGCCATTCCTACTGTTAATGTGTTACGGAATGTCGGCGCAAATCTCTGCTTGATTACTATGACTTATTATCACGTCTCGTTAGCTCGGACGACGGACTTGTTAAGTCCTTAAAAAAGTTATGAGAGCCTAGCGAAAGTAGCTGGACCACATAACATCAAAAGTGCCAGAGATTACCCGATAATTTACCTAGCACCTTCCCCAAACGATTCCCTTTACCAAGAACGATTAGTGATATTGCTTTGTACCTCCTTTCAGGCCGTAAAAACGAAACCGGACGAGCCCTGGGAGTTGGCTGCGCAGCACACGCTGGAGATTTACAAGAAAACCCACCCTTCCATCAGCGAACTACGACGAGCTACGGAGAAAATTCAGGTACAGTTGAAGAACGATAAGATGCACCTTAGTGCCATTTTTACGTGCACCATGCGTTCGTCGTATTACATTCTAGGTATTGACGTTCTTATCTATTCTTCTTAGCGTGTCGATGGCAAAAATAACACGTATATATATCGTTTTTTAATTTTTTTTGGCTCAAAATTCATATTGTACCTAATAATTAAATTCTCTCGATTGTAATAATTTTAATGAAATCAATAATTATTTAAATAATGTGGCAGTATTCAATTGAACTATGGATGTAACTAGAGTACATATTAGCACGATAGAAAACTCTAATATAGTGAAACCATAAAATATGTTATAATTATGCACAAACGCCAGCTACTACAATCTGTCAAATTTCTTTAATAGATTTTCAACTTTATCGCTAAAGCCTAAGGTTCAAAGTTGATAGAAAAAATGTTAGTTTCGGGTAGCTTGATGCTCTGTACCTTTATTCTGGAAAAATACATCATTAATTCATTTGGGCACTTTGCGTGTAAAAATGGGCTTTGAAGGTTTATAAATTTTCCGACAATTACTGCAACATAGTCGGAAAAGTCATATTGTTTCAACAAAATCAATTTTTGTTGCTGAAATACTTAGATACTTCTTTTCTTCTTCTTAAAGTACATATTCTATCCCTTTCTTGTCTAGGCTGCGTACAAAGGATACCATGTGCGTAGAAACGTGCTGAAGCACCTCATGCCTCAAGACAAGAAGAAGAGGAGGCAGGCCCGTAAGGTGGAGCTGCCTGGTCCACCACTGGATATTGCCAGTTCTAGGGAAATCGATCTGGGTCCGGTCATTGTAAGTCATTTTATTAGTTTTTGGTTTTAGGAGTCAAATGAGGCATAAACATAAGTTATGCATGATCATTCGTTGATTAAAGTTGTCTGAAGTTGTTGTAACTAACTTTATTTAACTTTTAAATGAATTTTCGAAGAAATTATACTTACCTACTAAAAAATTATAATACATTCTATTACGAAAATTAAGACGATTTTGAGCAGTGGTGGCCCAGTAGTAACGGCCGCGACTTACAAGTTGTAGGTCATAGGTTCGAACCCAGACAGGCTCTCTACTTTGTGTAAATTATTTCATCACCACTGCTCTCAAAACGGTGATGGAAAACATCGTGAGGAAACTGGCATGTCCTAGAACCAAAAATTCAAAGGTATCATCTACCAACCCGCACTGGCACTGGGCAGACTTGGTGGATTACGGCCCACTCCCACTCACCGAAAGGAGGCCTGTGTCCCAGCAGTGGGAAGGTTATTTAGACTGATTATGCTAAGAAGAATTCGCACCACAAATCACTAATACTAGGCGCACATTAGACGCTAAACGAATTTAAAACATCGTTAAATTTCGGTCTCATTGTTCGAATTTAACCGAGACCGAATGATGTTTTACTGAAACATGCTTACCACTGCAGTAATGTATTTAGTGATTTTTGGTGCACGGCCTTAATATTTTCGCCTAGTCCTTATCCTTAATTTGCCCACCTTGAGAATATTTTTTTTACTAGAGCCCTCCATTTTTTTTTACTTACCACCTGTCGCGAATCTGAAACAGCTATTGCCACGATTATATTTAAACGTGGAATAGTATACATAGTCGTAAGATAGGATATATACTTTTCTCTACTGCCCCCCTAAAACTCTCAAACGCCAAGCCATAGGTTCTCAACGTGGACGATATCACCCCCTGCATTATCGCCCACATTGAAAACCTAGGGCCTAGAGCCATTATTTTTGGTGAATGACAATTATTATATGAGGTGTTAAAAAATTAACCTTACAAACTTTAAGAGGTGTTTTAAACCATCGAACTGAACAACTTTCACTATGGGACCAAATCCGAAATCACAAAAAAAAATCTGTTGTTTCATACATTTTGGTCAAGTAGGTATTGAACTTTTGTATGAAACAGCTGATGTTTTTTCGTTATTTCAGAGTTGGTCCCATAGTGAAAGTTGTTCAGTTCGATGGTCTTAAACACTTCTTAAAGTTTGTAAGGGAAATTTTTTAACACTTTGTATACCCTAAAAAACATAAACCTTGCCCTAGACAATCAAAACTAAAGTTGAGGATGTCCGTGAAATGTTCGATGAGGAAGCAGGGGAGAATCTTGGTCTCAAGTACAACCCAATGAAGACCATCACCGATAACCATCTTCAGAAGCATACGACCCAGGTCTACTCCGCTAAAGTCAGCGTTATGGAATTGCCTATGTTAAAACCAAGCTATAATAAGGCTAAAGGTTATTTTATTTACAAGTACCTTATTTATTTAGATCATTTAAGTGACAGCTACCACCCACACTGGACCGGCGTGGTGGAATACGACCCACTTCTTCATGCAGAGAGTAGGCCTGTGTCTCAGCAGTGAATTATTTGGATGATTATGGTTTCATTATTTGTTTTATGAGTTTGTATATTTCCCAAAGGTAATTCTTTAAAAAACGACACCAAAAAAAAACACTTCACTGTTAGACAAAGCTGTACTATTCCTGAGTGACATAGGAAACCTTTTACGCTAAAAAAAGTCCTCAGTACCACGTACTCTAGCCGCACTTAATGCTAGAGAAGAGTCTCTAATCCAACAAACGATCTGTTTGCGGACGAATGTGCGAAGACTTTATCGGCATGTCAGAAGTACTGTGAGAGGCATTTATGAAAGTGTCGTCAAGTTTTTACCTGTACTTGATGATTTATATGTTCTCTTTTATATACATGTGTGAGTATATACAAACTGTGTCTTTATTTGGTTTTAAACATTTTTAAATAAAGAAATAAAATAATAAATATGTAAATCAGCGAAATGGTAACAGCTACCTACGGGTCATGGATATAACTAAGCAATTTTGCAGACACTTCTGTGAAATCTGACGATGGAAAGGAGAACCACGACCAATATCTGTCGCGCCATAGAATTTCATTCACCGATGTAAGTTATTTATGCGGATGCTTTTTTATGCTTAATGTCATTTTTTTATTAAGAAGTTACTCACTGTCGTTGTAAGATAAGAATGCCTTCGATCAAAAATGTTATGTTTTCGAAAGAATTAAGTTCTTTGATGCGCATTCTCTTTGCGATAAAATGTATCCCTAAATTTTCTGTGATATACAGGGTTATTGGAAAAACACCAAAAACCTCTTAAGAGGTCATTGTAATCATCATTATGAACAACTTTTACTATGGGACCAAACCTGAAATCGCAAAAATAAAATCAGCTGTTCCCTACATTTATGTTCGTATAATACGTCAAAATGTAGGGAAAAGCAGATTTTTTTTTCGCGATTTCAGGTTTGGTCCCATAGTAAAAGTTGTTCATAATGATGAGTACAATGACCTCTTAAGAGGTTTTTGGTGTTTTTCCAATAACCCTGTATAGAATAGTTCAGTGTTGCTAATTATTGCCTATTGCATTTTTTCTGATACATTCACAGCGAAGAACAAGAGATTTCATTTTTTTTATTAAAATTAAACTTTCACACGAGCCGTCAGTGATAATAAAATTACATTATTACATTAGCCGCCGATGATAATAAAATGATATTATCACAGGAGCCGCCAATGATAATAAAATGATATTATCACAGGAGCCACCAGTGATAATAAAATTACATTATCACATTAGCCGCCGATGATAATAAAATGATATTATCACAGGAGCCGCCAATGATAATAAAATGATATTATCACAGGAGCCGCCAATGATAATAAAATAACATTCTCACAGGAGCCGCCAATGATAATAAAATAACATTCTCACAGGAGCCGCCAATGATAATAAAATAACATTCTCACAGGAGCCGCCGATAACAATAAAATGTCATTCCCACAGGAGCCGACAATGATAATAAAATAACATTCTCACAGGAGCCGCCAATGATAATAAAATAACATTCTCACAGGAGCCGCCAATGATAATAAAATAACATTCTCACAGGAGCCGCCAATGATAATAAAATAACATTCTCACAGGAGCCGCCAATGATAATAAAATAACATTCTCACAGGAGCCGCCAATGATAATAAAATGATATTATCACAGGAGCTAATAAAATGACATTCCCACAGGAGCCACACATGATAATAAAATTATATTATAAAAGGAGCCGACGGTGATAATAAAATGACATCATCACGTTAGCCACCGATGATAATAAAATGATATTCCCACAGGAGCCGCCAATGATAATAAAATAACATTCTCACAGGAGCCGCCGATAACAATAAAATGTCATTCCCACAGGAGCCGCCAATGATAATAAAATAACATTCTCACAGGAGCCGCCAATGATAATAAAATAACATTCTCACAGGAGCCGCCAATGATAATAAAATAACATTCTCACAGGAGCCGCCAATGATAATAAAATGATATTATCACAGGAGCTAATAAAATGACATTCCCACAGGAGCCACACATGATAATAAAATTATATTATAAAAGGAGCCGACGGTGATAATAAAATGACATCATCACGTTAGCCACCGATGATAATAAAATGACATTATCACAGGAGCCGCCAAAGATAATAAAATTACATTCTCACAGGAGCCACCAGAAATAATAAGATCCCCGAACGACGAAGAGCTAGAAGTGCCCGAGATGCCCGGACTATGCGCATACAATGAGGCAGCGGCCTCAGAGCCCCCTGGAGCTTTTGAAATACCTGAAGAGTTAGCTGGTAAGTGTAATTGAATTTAGTAGTACGGTCGACTTATAAAAACCTTAGAATCTTGTCATATTATACGATGCAAATGGCGACCTCAAAAATGTGACGTTGACAACAGCTAACGAGTTTAATGGGGCAAAGTCCAAAAGTGATCAACGTTTTCTAAGGGTAATCTATGTGGGGTAGCGGGATTGCCCGAAAGGGTTACCGCTGCCCCGGAACATAAAGGGCTAAGGAAGGAACACGGGTGGGTTTTAGTCAGTAAGAGTCTGACACTCCCTTCCGCTCTACCCAGAGCGGGAGGAGTCATTAGATGATTTCCCATCCATAAAAAAAGGGTAATCTATGTGTTCAAGCAGCAGAGTAAGAATCTCGCTCAATATTCCGCTTCAAAATCATCTTTTTTTTTAACATAATAATATCCATTGAATAGGTGATGGCCAGGCCTGTCCAAGAATCACCATAATTTGTTTGCTTGAACATAATGTATGAAGAACTTTCGAGCTGTATATAGAACTTTCCAAGGTTTTGTTACTTAATATAATTCAGGTAGTCCGATTATAAGACATCCTAGTTTGGCTATAAGTATGCCTAAAATTATGTTAAAGCAGAAATATCGATTATAGCATAAATCTAATTATCTACTTTCTCAGTCATATGTATTCGTTATCAATATTGCGATCGTGAGAAAATAAGATATGAGAGGAGTTTACTAAGATTGTTTTGATAAGATAATTTAGCATTGTAAGAGATTAATTCTAAGCTGATGACAAAGCAAATAAGTGTTATTAGATATGTAGAAGTTAAAATACCTTAAACCGAAAATGACATTATGAAATTAGTGACATAAAATTATGGGGCGACTTTTCCGTACAAGTGTGCGCGCGGCACGAACGTCAGTCGCTCGCGCCGCGACAACAGAGTAACTTCTTCGTTGGTGATAGTCTGGTGATTGTCACCGACGAAAAAGTGTCAATAATACCGCCTCGGGCGTAATGATCAACATAGCACACATGTATCACAATGTACTATTTTCAATCAGTTCAGCAAAATGTTTTTGTGTTGTGGGGACTGTATTTAGTGCGACATAAAAACTGAGCAAACTTTTTGTAGGAGCGTTTGATCTCGCTGGCAGCAGTGTTCAAAGATGTTTTTCTTTTATTGTACTAAATTTTTTTTTCGAGAATGTCCTGGTAAAATCCCGAAATATTCTTCTTCATTTCAGCCAAATGTCCGGGGTTTAAGTTTTTATCAGCCCTAGGTAGGTACCTACCATAACTAAAAAGTGAAAAATAAAAACTTATTGTACAAAAAAAGTCCCTTCTTTTTTTTATAATGCAGCATATTCAATAAAAAAAAATATGCTGAATTAGGATTTCACGTTATTAAAGCACCAGTGGATACCGGTTTTAAAAAGTTTTATTTTCTTTCAGAAGATACCAGTATTTTGTCAGCTCGTTCAATCGAAGATGATGAGAAGTATGAAAACCAATGATTGTCAATTATCTTATTATTTTTGTATTAGTTAAAAGTATAATATTGATTGTTATGGGTAAGTAGGTAGTTCAAACATTTTAAAATGGCCTTATAATTTCTTTTTTGAGAATTTATTCAAATTCATTGTAAGTAGGTATTGGAAGATTTGGAAGCAATTATTTTGACTGAAAAGTCATGACACACTAGAATTAAAGTTATTTTGCGTTGTCATAATTATTACTGTTTATTACACAATAAATTCACTAAAACCACCAAAATGGAAGATTTAATATCACCTCAGATAAAAGATAGCTGTAAACTAGCGCTGCCTGTCGGACTGAAAGAACTCATGAGTGATATTACTAGAGAGGTAAGTTTAAATCTTTCAATTTATTTCATCACCACCTCTCATACCGTGAGCGGAAACCGGCAATCGACATGCCGTAGAAATAATAATAAGAGGACATGTGTCATCCTCATTGAACATTGGTCGCACATTGGTCTATGGCGGATTAGATCGGGCAAGGTGTTATTGGGTTTGCCTGTAATTTCGTAACTGGTACAGACATAGTACACATACACACGAGCGGCAACTGACAGCTTCACCCGTCGACACGCGTCTGTGACTGCCGTCGACATAGGTCGACGGCTGCGGATGCCTCTGCCGTTGACGCGATGCGCCCGTGTGTATGCATACTTACAGTCTTGATTTGTGCCCGGTTGAAGACTATACGCTGGCCCCTATCCATATCATCATCATCATCACCAGCCTACAGCAGTTCACTGCTGGACATATTCTCTGCAATTGCATGCCATTCCGGTGGATTCTCGGCAACTCTAATCTAGCTGCTACTAGCACCCTTCGAAGATCGTCGGTCCACCGAGCGTGGAGGCGTCAATTTGCGATCTCTACTCAAAAACACGTCTACCCCAACGGTCATGGGTTCTACGATTAATATGGCCGACCAGCCCCCTATCTTATAGGACTTAAACATAACTGGCGAAACGTGGGTGTGCCTGCTTACGCCTTCGAGAAATACAGGGGTGAAGTTATTTAATGTAGGTATCCACTACTAAACTTTTACAACAAAAAAAATGATTAAGTATAATAATAATCTTTTTTTTTTTTTGTAGGTCCTAAGATACCAACCGAGAGACCTCTACAAGTTCATAGCTGACTACCTCTCTGCTATGCTTATAACGAGGGATAACCTATCCATTGCTGGTTATATTTGCAATGATATAGCCAACTGCAGTTGCGAACCAGAGTTGCACACCGAACTAAGAGAAATTGGCTTACCTGAAGATGATGTTAAGACTGCTAGAGATATTATCGTGAATTATTTGGAGAAGGGTAAAGGTATGTGAAACACAGTACTTCTACTAACAGTCGTGAGGTAGGGCTTGTTAACTTAGGCTGCCATAATATGCAATATTGACTTCACATGACTGCAGCCGACCGCGTGAAGTTGATATCATGACTGAACGAAGTCGAACAACTGCATGCAGTTGAATATATCGACTGCGCGCGGTTGCTGCGATGCAGTCCGTCTGATGGCAGCCTTACACTCAACTAAAATACAAGCCAAGAATAAATAAAATCTTGTAAAGCCACAAGTCAAGCCAAGTGAACAAGACATCAGTCAGTGTTAGATAACGAATCAAACATAACATATTTAAAAAAATGCATTGTATCATCCCTGCTGATTCCCAAAGAGTTTTTCCGCGCAATACAGCAGCCTCCTCCTCAGCAGGTTATTCACATAGATATATCAGGCGCTCAACGTTTATCACACAGTAGCACAATTTTTTAATTGCTTTTTTCTTCCTCGCAGTTCATGAGGGCAATCTCCTTATGATACTGATTAGGGACACTAAAATAGACGAAGACATGTTGCCAGCCGTTCAGGATGCAATCCGCAATGCTTACCTGCGTCATCAGGCGCGCAATACTACTGTATATGAGGTAATTTTTACTTATTTTATTACGTTACGGAGTTCTATTAGCGATCACCAGGACCCAGATATCTGGGGACCTACCACCACCTCTTATAGCAGTATTATTTTAATCTTACTTTAGTGTGGGGAAGAGATGGGAGCTGCACGTCCTGTATTGCTCCATCTCTTTCTATTGCTACAAGAGGTGTTAGGCCCCCAGAAATAAAATGAAGCTGATCATGTCACCTAGCGAAGCGCGGAATAGGTGAAAGTTGGCAGGCCACATAATTGTGTCACAGATAAGAGAGTAGATGGGGTAAAACTATGCTGGAGTAGGGACCCAAAAATGGCAGTAGAAGTGTAACAGACCATGAGTCAGTTGTATCGACAACCTGCTTAAACTAGCAGGAAAGAGTTGGATGCCGGAAGCACAAGAACGGGAAAAATGGCGAGCAAGGGAAGAGACCAACACTCAGTACCTATTTGGTGGATATGGCTAGAAAGATGGTTGATTCAATTGAAATATTAAGAATTGGCTCTTGCAAACTCTTAATTGAATGAACAGATTTTAATAAAACTTCGTACGCATACGCAGGATACAAAGGTCTAAAAAGTTAGTAAAGAACATTTTCTAAAAATAGTGTTGCAGCCAAATGATTTCCAGTTATCTTTTTTAAATAAGACATTTCGAAAATGTTCTTTACTAACTTTTTAGACCTTTCCGAAGTTTCATTAAAATCGGTTCATTAATTTCGAAAAACAAGGGCTTGAAAGTTTGTATGAAATGCCGTACGTCATTAACGCTCTTAATATTTTAATTGAAACAACCCATTCATAAAATTGTGGCATTTTCAGTCATCTTCGGACAGTGAGCAAGATGGTATGATGTGTGCAGCGAAGCATACCTTAGACCTGTACAGGAAGACGGCACCAAACAAAGAGACATACGGTATCATGGCTGAAAAGATACAGGTAATTTTGAACACTGACACAGATGCATTTACTGTGTTCCACGTCCTGTCGGTTCAACCACTTTACTGCATGACCAAAAGGTTAAAATTCTGACAACCACTCTTATCGTGTTAGCAATAAGGTTATGGAAGTCAGAGAGGCACGAGGCAGTCAACCAATTCAGCATCATTGCATCCGGCTAGACTGGTAGCCGGCCCCTACATGATGGAGGAAATCCAAGTATGATGATTCACTGTACTTCAAATCTGTCAACAGAAATCCTACCGCGCTTACGGCGTGAGACGAGATTCTGCATTGAAGAATAAGAACACGAAATGGGTTGACAAGTCCGTCACCCTGGTGGACCCTAAGCTAAGAGCTCAAATGTCCGACTCTCACGACATCACCTTCCCGAAGACCACGTACTACGAAGAAGTAATATCAATGGTGAGAAATTATTAGGGAAGGTTCATTTTCCTATTCCGAAAGCTTAATCTGATAAAGGAACAGCACCCTAATTGCGTAACAGCACACTTTCAAACACAATCTGAATCATTTTGAAGGATTTTGCTAATCCATTGCTTCATATGTTCGAAACATTTGTCTATTCTATTCTATTTTTCTCTATGGCAAATGGCAATGGTGCCGATGTCGACAATTCTTTGTCAGCTCAACAATGTAAATAACGCATTGAATGTTCTTGAACTGTCAAAATGAAAGCCATTGCTACTGATAGTGTGTTACACAATTAGTCCGCTGTTCTAAATTCCGTTATTTTTCTGCAACAGGACCCAAAGATACAAATATCGTCGAGTATGATTAAAAAAAGTAAGTTCTAACAAAATAATACATTAGAATAAGATATTCAATTCAATACAAAACGAATTATTTAAGTAGAACTTTGGCTTCCAGAGAAAGCTGTTCCATTGAAGTAGTGCAGTAAGCAACATTGTTAAGTAAAGAAACCTTTAGGTTGTTGGTAATAGACGCTTGTCTTGAACAGACGTGTTTCCATTGACCTCCACCATTCCATTCATTTTCATTCATTCATTTACTTCACCGTCATTTATAACGGCCGTCATGAGTCTGTTATTTTCATCAGTATTTGACATTAAAGTGTCAATAAACGCTCCGTATTTGGACAGCCACCACTGCTCGTGACATCTGCCAACCCGCACTGGGCTCGCGTGGTGGATTACGGCCTACTCTCTCTCACTGAGAGGAAGCCTGTGTCCCAGCAGTGGGATCATTATAGGCTGATTATGTATGTATGTTATGTATATTTGGACAGCCGTTATTGTGTGACCGTTCACCGCTTTCTTAGGAAACCAAAACTTAACTATAGTCCGCGCGGAACTAGTTGGCCGCGCCTTAGATATGTGAGCAGTGGGGCGGAGGGGCGGGGGCGCATTACACAGTACGTGTGTTGCGAACCGCCGCCTCACCCCTATGCCCACCTCAGCGGCCAAATAGTTCCGCACGGACTATACCTAAACAAATTATTGTATCCTACAGGAATAACGACAATGTCTTCAACTTCGCTTGCCGGATCGTTCATAGAGTTACCTTCACACAAGCCATACTCTGCCCATGACTGCGATACTCTGTCAAATTTGGATGAATTTCCGGAAAAAGAACATGCTCACATAGACTACACTGCAGACAACCCCCATATCTCTATGGTCACAGAAGATAAACTCTTTTATAAAAGGGACAATAAAAAGATTAAATTCAATGAGGCAGCGAAAAAGATGGGGCTAGATGCGGATGACGATTCTGAATCGAAGGACTCGAATCAGAACGAATCTTTGATAGGAGCTGATTCCGACACTTTCTATCATGGCGATGTGATGAGGATTGAAAGTAATTACGATGGCGATACAGAAATGGAACGGAGTGATGTTGATGTGAGCAGAAGCCGTGAATGAGCCACGATCCTGAGCTTTTGGAAAAAGAGTCGAAAAGAGATTGATTGAAAAAGTTTCCCGAAATTATTAATGGGAGAAAGATACAACTTTATGGGTTTATATTTACTTTTGGGTTTTATGCATATTAAATTTATGGCTCGATACGTATTTTATTGTTTCGCGTTAAGTTGGGGAGACATTAGTTCATTTGAATACATTTCTATGATAATTATGTAAAAGTACCTGAATTTGAAATAATAAAGCTTTTTTGTTACAATAAATTTATTTAATTTCAATACAGACCTTAATATCAATTGTAGGACGTATACAATGATGTAATATATAATTTTTTTGGTCAATAACTACGTCAATAATATAGTTTATATAATACATATCCTAAAATATAACTAAAACTTATACTAGTAACGTGTGGGATAAAACAGTGCACTTTAACTAATTATGTAAATGCTTTGACTTTTATTTAACAAAATATATTTATCTAAGGCCCCCTCTTCACAATAAAAAGTTTTGGAAGATAAAATTTTTTTTTTCTGTCATGTGCTTCAAAATAAAGCAAAAAGAATAAAAACCGCATTTGAAATTTTTCATTAATTAACAACGTGTATTAATTTATTTACTTGGTATTTTATTACCACAAAAATAACATAATTGCATTTTATTTTTTATTCTAACCCTATGAATCTTACTGAAAGAAAGTCAATTCCATGTTGGTGATTGTTGATGTGAATGGAGGCTACACTGAATTGATAACATACTTAAATTATACAAATAAACAACACTTTTCAACAATAAATAAATGAGATTGTAAAGAAATAAAGGTATACACATAAATATCATATTTAACACCGGTCTATTACGTCATTTACTATTTTAAAAGTAGCACAGAGTATTTTAATTCGTAATTGCTAGCGCACAAAATAACAATGCATAGCAAAAAGTTGGCAACACTGGAAACGTCAAACTTCTAGGTTAAACAGAGTTGCCAGATCAAATAGTTTTGTTGTGCATAGTTATTACAGCTGTTTACTAAGAAGATTTTTCTAAATTACAAATATATCTAGTTACGGTAATATTAGTGTTAGTGTAAAACTAAGAGTTTAGTAGAAATCACAGCAAAACTCAACAAACGATACTTACATACGTAATTTTTATTAATTATTGTGATTGAAATTATGCTTACAACATTATCTAGGAAAACCGAAACATCGATAGACTAGCGGAATAATCCCCTAAAAATAAATAAAAATAAATTGTTCGAACAAAAAAAATAAAACTTAAAAATAAATCTTATGTACAAGTTTCGTTAGAATTATGCGAAGTTGTCATACTGGTGACGTAAATGGTATAAATCTATAATTCCACAGTTTAAAATAGATAATGAAATTATAAAAAAATAAAAATTTCTTTACATTTTTATTATTTGAGCGATCAATTTTCTAGAGATCTCGTAACTTATACTTTGGTATGTTCCAAATAGTTTATTTTTAAACTAAGGCTGGCTATACACTAGGTTTGAGATACGTATGCCAACACTGTCATGGGTACGAATAAGGTTCTTACATATGAAGAGTGTTGTTTCAGATGGTGTCCACTCCGCCACCTAGCATTTTGTTGCCATATTCGCTTAGCACCTGTAATTGATAAGTAAAACGTTAGGTTTACTCGCTAAAAGACGAAAATAAGAGGGTTCACTTCTTAGTCATGTTACATCATCAGCCTTAGAAGTCCTGCTGGAAATAGCCCTCTCCAATTGCACGCCATTATGCTTGATTCTGGATGACTTTCATCCAGCTGCTAACGGCCACCTGAGGTTGTGAGCTGACCTGAGCCTGAACATTTTTTTTTCGCGGGGTAATCCATGTATACCCTCCGTCTGGGAAACGGAGAGTTTTGTCAGAGGACTCCTACCGACTAAAATCCCACTGTTCCTTCCAGTACTATGAGTCGGGAGCCTGGGGGATACTGGATTGCTTTCACTGCACTCCCGATTGGTATCATCCCGCCATGCCTAGCGGGGCCCGTCACCAAGTGCGGCCGATACCACGACTGCACGTCCTCCCATTACGGCGCACATGTAATACAGCGTGCCACCTCTTGGAGCGTGACTGCTCGAGCGACGTTACAGCCCCCATGTCGCCGCCCGCACACCCCTCCTTATGGTGGCCGGAGATCGTTAAGCCCCCTCCGACGCCTGGCTGCTCTACTGGTGCGCGTGGAATGAGAGGTATGCTCTCTCTCCCACTCCGCCACCTCCTTTGCATGCCATGTTCACAAACAGTTGCGAAAGCACCCCACGCGTTTTCGTTTCCGACCATGGACTGAACCACGGGTGGAAGCGAGAGATAACTCGCACCAAGTGCTGAGCCTGAACCTGGCTTCCTACGCTTACTGATTTGCAATCTCCACTCAAGAACACATTTTCGTCGTTGTCCTCAACGATCTGGGAGATACTTACCGTTTTATAACAAGCACTTACATTACAGTTCTGTAGAACCGAGATCGAGTTGTCAATTTTGTAACTATATGATAAAAGTTAAAATACTATAACTGGCTCGTAGCTCACCTTATAGACGAAGATATAGTGATGCCTGTTGGACAGCGAGTGCGGTCTCTGCGCGCGCAGCTGACGCACGACGCGCGGCACGTCTGCAGCCGCCGGCAGCGCGCGCGCACTGATGTCCAGCGCGATCAGCGCCGCGGAGCGACCCGCGCCTGACGCGCATGTCACCACGCATGGGCGGATACCTGGCGGGGGACGTGGTCTTTAGAAGTTTTTAAATATGGAAGAGCTGATAGCCAAGCGTGGTTGGTCGGAGAGGGACAAAAAGAACATGAAGTTCCAATGAGTACAGAGAAGGGCTACAGTTACAGTCCGGTCACACCAAAAGACACCCAGTATTTTATTGCATAAAGAAAAACGTTCTTTATTTCAAACTGAACCTCCTGTACGTACTGCTACAATTGCATTTTAAGTATGAAATTACTATACATATTACACATAGTCAATTCGAACAAATCCTGTAAATTACCAGAAGCAGTAATTCCAAAGCCGTTAAGCTAAATCTGTATTCTTATTACTTCAGAGCCCTTTGGCCTTTGGTAGTGAAAGTTTCTTTCGGGACCTGGGCCGTTACTGGCCTAAGCCATCATTGCTCCAGGAGTGAGAGAAATATGGAGATATACACGCAAATAGACTCACTATCACTCCTTCCCTAGGTAAATTTTGTATCCAGAACCTAAATCAACCAATCTGAGCAGAAAACATCTTACCATCAACTTCAGAAGCTGCCTTCATCCTCCCAAGGGTTCCATTGGTAGGAGCAGCTCGTCTGAGCTGTTCTTCAGCTCGAGCTGGCGAGTACACGTTGATGCCGTTGCCAGAGCCACCCTCGTCACTTCGCAGCTTGGACAGGTTGCTGAACGATGAACGGTTCTGGTCTCCGTAGATTACTTCCACGCCTGTAAAGAATATTTGGTTAACAAGAGGATTTAATTTTATTACTCCAGTAGATGTTCTACCTAACTTATACACTTACTAGCTTCTGCCCGCGACTTCGTCCGCGTGAAATTTTACCCTCCTCCCATTCACCCTCTTATGGGTGGAATTTCGAAAAACCCTTTCTTAGTGGATATCTACTCTTCAAAAAAACACACCCTCCAAATTTCATGTCTCTAGGACCAGCGGTTTAGTCTATGCGTTGATATATCAGTCATTCAGGACCATAGATATCGTCAGGACTTTGAATTTTATATAACACTGACGGCCCGCCCCAGCTTCGCACGGGTGCAATTTTTTTTTAGAATTTTCTTTCATACAAACCTTGTCCTGGCAATACCGAACATAACAAAAAAAGAATTGTGTAATTTGGTGCAGTCGTCGAAAGTTATGCGCGTACATACATTTCGGCGATTCATTTTATTGCAAAACCCGCTTTGTGTGGGTCTCAGCAGACCACAGTGGATCCAAATAACCGCAGAGATGGGAAGTACACAGGAATCAGGATATCGTCAATGCAGTCTGAAATTTCTAAGATAATGTGGCTTATAGAAAGTTACAATAGTCTTTTTTCCGTACCTTCTTCATCGTACTCTTTGGCAGTCTGCGAGATTTTCATATAGCTCCTCATTTCGCACAAGAAGTCTATAACGGAGTCGTAATCATCCGGAACTCCTTTAGCCGGCCAGAAGTACCACAGATGTGTGATCTCTCGCCAGGTTCTGGTGCTCAGGTTGATGAGCTGGACGCTGGAGACGGCGTATTTGTCACGCTGTTCTCGTTTCTTCAAGATGATCTTGAAGTCTCCGAAGATACGCTTGTTATCTGTGATTTCTGATGGTGGAAGGTATTCGTAACATTTTTCCTGAAATTGAGTAAGATTGAGTTACAAATTGCAAGGCAGTAACACATTTCAGTGATAGTAAGATTTGACACTGTAGCGCAAGGTATTTGGCATTCACACAATGTGGTCGTTTGGTTTGGACATATTTATGATAACTATGATTGTTGTTCCTTTTTTCAATATTTGTTTTAAAACTATCAATTTCAATACTAACTACAAAGAAACTGATTATTATTTATTCAAAATATGTAACGTTTGGAAATCTAACCTAAAACCACACAAACTGCACGAAGTTCAACACTACAACACTAGATGACAATATTCTCAATTACATATTTACTTACAACTCCGTTCTCCATGTACTCTGTGAGCATCACAATGAGCCTGGAGTTCTGTTCCCATATCATCCGCCAGAAGTCTATCACGGTGTTGGACAGAGGCGCCTGACTGGCTATATAGTAGTTACGGATGTTACCGGGACCCTGAAACGAAGGAAACTCGTAATTATCAAGTTGGGGACTTGAGCAACATGTCGCGCAATTATCCTTCTCGATTTCTGAGAGCAATCAGTTTGAATACGTATGTTAGTTAGCGTAGGCGTTTCTAAAGTTTGCAAACATGATTTAATATAAATCTTGGGTCGAAATCTTCGCTGTTACATATAGGTTCACTATGTTTTAATTTTATTTATATTATAAATTCAATGGAAACACCCAATAGTTAGAAAAAAGTATGAGTCATGCATTTATTTTCACTGGCTTTTGTAACTGCAGCAAGCATTTTTATCTAATACCAGTACCAGAATTTAAAAAACACTCACAGTAACAAAATTAGCATTAATATATTCCGTAGTGGGATCATTGCCGAGCCTCTTCAGCGGGACCCTGGTCTCCGGCAGCGGCAGTACATTGGAGTATCGGTTCTTGTCCTCACAACCCGGAGGCACCTCATCAGGCTTCACGGTTACTGAGGGTATCTCTGAGAACTCAGCTGTCATGGATTCCACGTCCATCGCGAAGTTGGCCAGCGCTGCGTACTGCATTGGGTGGGAGGTGACCTGGACAATAATAGTGGAGGTTAGAGAATAGATATAGAATCGAATATAAATCATTTATTTGCATGGATATGAGTAACATATGAAGTAATCATGATCATTCTGTGTATTGAAGAGCCAGAGCACAAAAAAAGGAATTGTTGAGGTGAAAATAGGTTAACTTTCTGACTAACTGACCGACTTTTCTTGTAAATAGGATAATGTCCTAGCCAGAACGAAATATTCGAAGACATGTGACATTCAGACCCCACTCTGGGCCTTTGTAGAGCATCACGGTCTACATCCTGTCTCAGAGAGAAGGCCTGAATCCCAGTAAAGGGAACATGATTGTGGTACGTTCGAAACGTCTCTGATGAAAATATAAACAAATAGATCAGAAAACGACCCTGTGGATGCTGATTTGTAGCGCCACTTACAAAATGAGTGCTTTGAATCGATTATTTGAATACTTAAAGGATTGCGTAAGAATTGAACCCGTTCATCAGATAGTTTTGGAACAGACATTAGTCTTACTATGGCGTATAATTCTGAGCGATCAGTTATTGCCTACAAAGACAAAAATACATATTGAACTGCCATACCTCGTCATCATAAGCGGGGTTCCCGTAGCTCCTCTTGCTGGCTCGGAGGCGGTGGTTGCCCTTCCTGTGGCCCACGCTGACGCTGTCCAGGCTATACGCATCCAAGGAGACTGGAGTACAGCGCTGGGCGTAGATGCCCCTGCGACCACGGCGACGGACTACCAGCTGAAAGGGAGGAATTGGGTTAGTAAAGTTAGCACTGACTGACTGGATAGGTCCACTCAAATCTGTGTGGTTCTTTGACCACCGCAGACACTAATCTACATGGTCCTCACACGATCTGACTAAAATCATGTCTGAACTTTAAAGAAACTGTGACCTCTGAGTTTGTTTCGGGGTCTCTTCGCAGTGTAGTCGGTCATTGAACACCGACCTCAACTAGATCTCAATATTTTTGACGTGTAATAGTGTTTGTATAAACCTACTTACAGAAATAAATATAATTTATTGTTTTCGGTGATGTTATTGTTGTTTCGCAGAGAGGACATCTAAGTCTCTTGCAGCAGTAGAAACAATACAGGCCTATTGTAGATTATGCTTATAGATGTGATACGTAGTTTTATCTTTCGGGTTGAACTGCCCAATAATAACATGAGATTCCCCACGCTCGCGCTAGTGGAATGATACTCTCTGCTCGGCTTGGCTCGTGTCTCGTATAGGGTCGTAGTAGCATTATGCTGAGCGATGGTCGTTTTGCGTGGATGTGACGCATAATAATTTATCCCAACTTGTTCTTTTCTGTTCTTTCTCTAAGCTATGTTTAACGCAAATAAACGAATTTTCTTTCTTATTTCTATACTAAAGCTCATTTTAAAACATCGTTCGGTTTCTGTCGAATCGTTTGAAGATGAGAGAAGCAAAATGAGGCTTCAAATATGTTTAGCGCTAACCACATTTAGTGATATGTGCTGCAAGCGGACCTAAGCATATGAATCTTATTTGTGTAACGACGCGGTAGCATTACAAATAATATTGAGAGTCATTCGATAAAAATTCTCCACGAGTGACAATAATTATTAGCACTTTCACTGTCACTGGAGCAGACATAATAGTTCGAATAGTTAAACAATCTCCATGAATCATTTGTAGCTTGTAGCTCATTGCGCATGACTAGGAAAGGATAAATAATGATGACGCATCCTAAGGACTTTGCGACAGTAACTACTTAAAGTTTTCAATACAAATAAACCTATTTTCCCTTCTCCCTTAAACCATCCAAAGGTTATTTTAAAAAATTCGCTTTTAACGATAAGACCGCCCATTGTGTCACCCCTAGTAAAATTTCTTTACTTGTATATCTGTAATTTTTATGGTGTACATAATAAAGAGTATTGTATCTCTTTATCTATCTGTTCAATGTTTCTTTGACAAATAAACCAATTTTTCTTTCTTTATTAAGACATTGATTATTCTCGTTATAGATAAAAAAACTGCTGATTTTTTTTTCGCGATTTCATGTTTGTTCCCATAGTAAAAGTTGTTCATAATGATGAATACAATGACCCCTTAAGAGGAAAACGGTGATTAAAATTTCACCCTGTATAATAGCGGACAAGTCAAAACAAATTGTCTTATTAGTATACTAGCACAGTCTCCAGGCCCATCCCTCAAACGTATAAATAGGTAAAACATGCTAAATATGGGAAACACTCCTAAAATATACACATCATGTGTCACTCTCTGAATATATTAAACCAGACTACGGAACTTACAATTGCTAAGTACTGCCTACGCATATTTTGCAATTACAAGTCTTAAGTAATTTTGCTAATAACATTATGTCGCCAACCTCTAAACATAGATTTAGTCTACTCTGTCTACCACACACGCTGGGCTTGAACATAACGTATAATAACGAAGTTTTTACTTCAAAGACATTAATTTAGACTAATAATAAAGAGTTTGTTTGTTTGAACGTGCTAATCTGTGGATCTGTGGGATACAATACATTTTGCATTTGATAGCCCAGTTCTTGAGGAAGGCAATAAGCTATTTAACATCACGCTATGACCCTTAGGAACCGAGCAAAAAGTAAAAAAAAAAGTCAAAAAGATCGCTAAACGATAACGAGGTGACAGCGCGGACAGGTTTTGCGATGCGACGGGGTAGGTCGGGGGGACAAGAAATTTTACGCGGTCTTAGTCGCGGGTAGAAGTTAGTCAACAATACAGCATCCCGCCGATTCACACCTGTATTTATTAAGCAGTAGTGGTAGTTTAGACTTTGCTGAATGGTATCCGAGTCCGAGAGAGGAAAAGAGGAACACCGGTGCGGAAGGATAACTTGAGAACAGCAGGTGCGAGGTGCGACATGGACAAGGAAAGCTTATGATCAAAAACTGTGGAAGGGTCTGGGGGAGGTCAATGCTGGAAAGCAAAGCAAACTCATTATCACCGATGTCAGAGGGGCAATTCTCGTAATTTTAAGAACGTTCACAGTCTGATCGCAATCTCAATCTGTCAAAAAATACTTCTAATTTTCCAACATTTTGACAAGTTTTTGACATTTGTTTGTCGCCGAGATACGATTAAATTTTGAACATTTTAAATTACGAAAATTGGCCTTCTGATATCAGTCAAAATGATTATTGTTAAATTAGTATAAAGTTTGTTAAATAAAGGCTTCGAGTATTTAAATTTGGATTGAATGTTTACTGCTACTGAAAATTTACTTAGTATGAAAAACTTTTCATGATCCGGCTGACTTCACTGTACTCCAGATAACATATAGCTACGCTTAAACTACATAACTTGACTAACCAACATGTCTTTGAAGAAAATGCCACCACATACTTACTTACCTACCGCCTACTTTGTCCGGACATTTAGCGGTTTTCAAAATCTACTGAAAGTTTATGATTGGAATTCGCAAGGGCAAATACTTTGCCCTTTTATTTTTCCAAGATTTTAGATATAGTTTGGCAATGTATAAAATCTTTTAGTAATTGCAGTTTTGCCTTATTCAAAAGAAATTATTCATATTGAGACCCTTCCAGAAGGCATCTATTAAATTAAACTTTTACACACGGCCCATTCAAAAATTACATAGAACCAATCTACAGACCTACATTGACATAAGAAATCCTTATTCTAAACATCCAACTATAAACAATGGGTTATCAGCAGGACGTCGGGTTTCAAAGCTCAGCACTTAGCTAACGAACTGTCATCAATAGTCATCATATTCAACAGACAGCTAGTTCATTCATAGCCGTTGAGATAAAATACTTTGTATAAATATTATAATTAGGTATGTTATAGACATAACAAAACCGTTGCGGCTTAAATGTTCAATTATGTTTAGGTTAGAGATGGACTCGCGTTTGACCACTGTATCATAAACTTCTATACATCTATATCTTTATCTATATAAACATACAAATAAATAAAATTGAAGGGTTTGTTTCTAGACTGAAAATAACAGCGTTTTACCAAATGCATATGAAAGTATATACTCGTAAGTACAGTACTTAAAACAATTTTTTTTCTCAGTCTCTTTGTTCCGGCTAATTTCCGAAACGGCAGGACGATTTTGATGAAATTTGGTATGGGGATACTTTGAAACCTGGGGAAGGACATAGGCTTTTTATCGACCTACCATACGGGCAAAGCCGTGTGCGGAAGCCAGTTATAAATATGATAGATGCGGTCGACAATAGTCCACGATTGCCTAGAAGGGTTTTCAAAAAGAGTCCTAAAAGTTGTCCTAGGTTCAAGTTAACTAGATAACAAAAAGACTGTAGCATCGTGATTTGTTTGGAGCAGTGGTGGCTCAGTGGTAGCGGCCCCGACTAACGAGTTGTAGGTCGTGAGTTCGAACTTTAGAACACAGGTAGGCGCTTTACTTTGTATAATTTATTTCATTACCACTGCTCTCAGCAGTGGTTAGGTTAGGTTATAATTATGCTGTGTGCTCCTGGTTGTACCACCCTATCTGGGAGGCATAGGTACTGATCATGGCAACTTTTATTTGACCAATCTTTGGGAGCCCCATAAGTATTTAGCAAAAGAGGCGATGAAAAGACTAAATTCTGTCATCTGTACAGGGTTTAAGTAGCACCCTTTATGATTAACAGGGGGGCAATTCTCGTAATTATAAGAACGTTCACAGTCTGATCTCAGTCTCACTCAATCTGTCAAAAATACCTCTAATTTCCCTACATTTTGACAAGTACAACTACAAATTAAAGCAAAAACCATATGGTAAACCAAGGAATCCATGCCAACAATTCGAGTTACAATCACGACCTCGCGGACCTCGAGCTACGGTTAAAAGCAAGGAGTAATACTTTTATTAGTATAGGTTCACTAACTTGCATCGAGAGCAATGTACGCAGAAAAGCAATAAAGGAAATACTAGTGGGTTTAAAACCTAATAACACGTTTTGAGATCTGAAAAGTAGCTTTTAACACATTGAGCAGCGGGGCGTATTGCGTAAGACACTAACAGTACCAATAGCTTTCATTTTGACAGTTCAACAACGTTCATTGCGTTATTTAAGTTGTTGAGCAGACAAGTTTTTCAAACATATGAAGCAATGAATTAGCAATATCCTTCAAAATGCTTCAGATTGTGATTGAAAATGTGTTACACAATTAGGGTGCTGCTCTCATAGAAGTGTACGTTTTGTCCGAATCAGCTTTAACTAACGTTAGTTGTATAACTACAATCTAAAGAAGTCTAGAGTTTTCTATAGCTCTATTGTTCTATCTTGAAGAATAATATGCTTTAAAGCAATCTACCTCGTAGGTATAACAAAGCTTTTACATCATCTCGTTATCATGGACGAGAGGCTTCAGGCTTGTTAAGTCCTTTAAAAAGTTATGAGGGCCTAACAAAAGCAGCTGAAAAACATAAATTCAAAAGTGCCAGAGATTTCTGATAAAGTTTTCTGAGAAATATATCAGAAATTGCCACTCAAAGCTAATGCTATGCGACTTGGTTGACGTGTGAAAACGTGGCCAATCCAAGGGCCCGGTCCAGTCCACTTGAAACCTTAATTTATGAGGTGCCCTATACCTGTTGGTGTCCATTGTTGCATGTGCGGTACGGTAAAAGTTTCTGTTGAGTTTTTTTTTTTAATGACCTTTTCGCAAACAGTTATCACGCTGTTAGTTTTAAATGTAAATAAGTTAATTTTGTTAGTAGTTAAAAATGCTCTTTGTTTTACTGTTCGTATAGGAAATACGAACAGTAAAACAAAGAGCATTAAGAGGCAAGAGCAGGAAGTGCATGTCCATACTAATATTATAAATGCGAAAGTATGTCTGTCTGTTACCTCTTCACGCTTAAACCGCTGAACCGATTTAGATGAATTTTGGTGTACAGATAGTTTGAGTCCCGGAAAAAGACACAGGATAGTTTTTATCCCGATATTCCCACGGGATCACAGAGTACTTTTTGATGCACGGGATCGACACTTATCCGGGTGAAACCGCGGGGCGCTGCTAGTATAAAATGTGTTTATTTCTTTTTTTTATTTAAAGATTAAAATAATAAATAAATAAGTATGTAATTTATTTTATAAGTATGCAATACAAATTGGCGTTGTCAAGGTAACAAGGTGTAAAATTTTATAATAGCGTACAAAGTAAAAATTGCACAGGTAAGTAAAATTTAACTTTATTATTGTACAAGTAGACTTAATACTACTCGTATCTACTTTGCAGTGGATGGTCAAAATAAAAACTATCAAAAGTAACGCACAAATAATGAAAAAAACCTAAGCCATAAACAACTTGTTCTCAAAAATTCTTCATAGGCAATTATGGAAACTTTTTAATTGTGACATCTACCAACCCACACTGGGCCCGCGTGGTGGCCCACTCCCTCTCACCAAGAGGTCTGTGACTCAGCAATGGGAACATTATAGGCTGATTATACTTTACTTTTTATAAAGCAAAGGCGCGGCAGTGTCCTAACCAAGTTTTCAAAAATGACAAAGAATTTCGGTATTTTATTTTTTCACCATATAACTGTTATCTAAGTAAAGCTTTTCTATTTAAATAGGCTATTACTTGTTATGGAAAATTTTCACATTGATGCAGAATCAGATTAATGTATCAATGGAGTCGCGCACAAAAGGTCCGTCATCAGGCTGGCTTTGTTTATAATTTGCATTGTAAAAACATCCTCCGCGTCGCGATACTGGCGACACCTACAGCTTACTACGAACATAGGTTCAATGTGTATGTCTAGAAGTAAGTACGCACTAGAATTTAATTTTTATGTTTTGTAATGTTCTTTTTTCGCTCATTATATAGATAATTATTCGGTAACTGTGTGTGTGGGTCATCAGAAGCCCGAAAGTCTGACAACCAGTCTTACCAAAGGGTTTCGTATTGCCCAGTAACTGGGTTGTGGAGGTCAAACCAGTCGCTCCATGTAAAATACTGGTACTCGGCTGCATCCGGTTAGACAGGAAAGGAAGCCGACCCGAACATAGTTGGGAAAAGGCTAGGCAGATGGAATAATATCATCATCTAAAATTATTTTTACCCGACTGCGACGAAGCCCAAAAGAAGGATACTATTTTAAATATTTTGATTTTTATGTGACAGAAAATTTGCGTTTTCTAATCAAGTATAGAGACATACCAAAGTAAAGATTTTAATAAACATTTAACCTACTATAAACATAAAACGATTCACACGGAATTCCTTATTATTTTATACTTTCTAGAACTGATTTCTCCAACGCCAGATTTTATCGAAGGAATAATTTTGAATTTTTGACAATTATTCCATACAAAAACTGTCAGACGTCAATTCTATTCCACTAATAAAAATTATCTGTCGATTGAAAAACCAGCCCTTCAACAATACAGACAAACAGTCATGTAGTCAACAACTGAACTCACAACTAACTACGTGATCAGGTTCCATGATGAAATAAAGACTAATCTCGAAATTTAATTATTTATGTCATTTTTTTTTCTAATTTTGGACTGACTTTTGATTAGCTGCGATTAATAATTTCGCAAACATGCTGCTATTGATTAATATGCTCTACGGACTACAACACAGTTTTTTTTTTCATTTTTATTTTAAGCCGGACTCCAAAATACTGAGAAAATGTGCTTGTATGCTCTGTACAAAAATACATTCAGATTATTTGATATTAGGTCTCAGTCCCCAAAACCAATTAAACTATATTTTCAGAAAGAAGCAAGAAATTTCTTGGAAAAACTAACTTTCTTCAAAATCGCAGCGTTGTGCCATTAAAAGCTTATAACGTGCCAACTGCCAACGTAGCTAGTACTTGCTTGAAGCCATGCATGGTTTAGCTTGCAATATCCCAGTCCTATAAGGTGGCGGGAGCCCTGCGCGGCACACAACGCAGTGACGTATCACCCGCCGCCCGGCGTGTGCGCAACCAATCTCGTTCATATTGCACATCTTTTCTTTTCATTTCATAGTTTGAAAATGGAATTCGGTTTTTAAATACTTAATTTATTTGTTTTCTAATGAACGATATCGGTTGTTGATGAGTCATTAGTTTTACTTTATTAGTGTTTTGTAAATTTTGTTTGAAGAAGTTATGGGTGAGCATTTTATTTTTATTTCTTTGTTTTTTTTTTCAGCTCTTACCTTTGAACATCATTTAATATTTTGTGTTCTTGCGGTTTTTTATAGGTATTTTGTGTGTTAACATCTACTTTTTCAGTGGGCTTTTACTTTTCTACTTAATGTTTGCTGAGGTCTAAAATTATCCCCGAAAATATTCTTTCCAAAAAAGATTTTATCGATCAGGTTTACATGCACTACAAAAGTTGTAAGCGTTTATTTTAGATATTTACAAATACAAAATAGAAAATAGGTCTCTTTCCGGGTGAATTATAGGGCTAGGGAAACATCGTTTTGAAAGTTTTAAGGACACTCATTATTAATTAACTAGTCGGTTTTTAAAATTAGGGGTGGTTTCCGACTCTATGTATAGGCAAAGTTAGGTCTTTGTGACTAGCCAGATGGCTAGAAATCAGTACGTATTTATGTCCCCAAATTGGTTGTCCGGCAGAGATCGTTAAAAAGACCGTCCATTAGATATATCACCTTATTTGTTTTATTCTTTTGTGTATTTCTTCTTTTGGTCAGTGGGTCGCCGGTCGTCTTAGGGGCGGGTTTTTTAATCGGTGTGCATTTAACATAATTCTATCTATTCATTCATTAATTAAATACAGCACCCTAATTGCGTAACACACAATCTGAATAATTTTGAAGAGCTAATCCTTTGCTTCATATTTGTTCGAAAAATATCTGCTCAACAGCGTAAATAACGCAATGAATGTTATTGAACTGCCAAAATGAAAGACATTCCTACTGTTAGTGTGTTACTCAATTACCCCGTAGGGTTGCAGGGGCATTGACGTGCAACCTGTTACCATGGATTCAGTACCAGATTCTGAACCCTGCGTTGAAATTTTTGGGATACTTAATGCGTCTAGAATCATAAATGTTGAATTCATAGTCAGTATGCGCGTCGATGTCATGTCATGCCACCCTGTAAAGGTAATAAGCTCGTTTGATAAAAAACTACGCGGCTCTGGCTCTCGCTAAAATATGTTTCAGTCAAGGGTAATAATTAATATAGGGTATACAGGTCGTAGGTTCGAACCCTGACAGGCGCTTTACTTTGTGTAAATTATTTCATCAACTCTGCTCTAAAAACGGTGAAGGAAAACATCGTGAGGAAACCGGCATGTCCTAGAAACAAAAATTCGAAGACATTGACATCTACCAACCCGCACTGGGCCCGCGTGGTGGATTACGGCCTACTCCCTCTCACAAAGAGGAGGCCTGTGTCCCAGCAGTGGGAACATTATAGGCTGATTATGTTATGTATGTAAGGGTAATATTTAATTATTCTTCTAAAAATGTTTGGTCTTCTAATGATGGTCGCCTTTTTTTTTAATCAAAGAACCTTTTTGATTTACTGGCCCTTTTTAAAGTTGGCAGGTTTTTCGCAGTTAAGTTTCCTAAGCTAGGGCACCCGGGCCGAAAGGTTAGAACTGTGGGGATTGTTTGGCGTTCGATGAACTACAGGCTTTAGTCAATAAAATATGCCTTTTATAAATTAAAAACAAGCTTAGGTAAGAGTCAAAAACTGATCAGAAATGTGCATTACATTAGTTGTGGCACAACTTGAGAAGGGCTATTGTCATTTAGCTTAGTAGGTATAATCAGCCTAATGCTAGGACTGGGACTCAGGCCTCCTCTCTGTGAGAGAGAGTCGGCCGTAATCACCACGCGCCTGAAATCCATTGTATTCCACCACGCGGGCCCAGTGTAGATTAATAGAAGTCACATATCGTAGAATTTTTGGTTTTAGAACATGCCGGTTTCCTCACGATGTTTTCTAAATTAAAGTGCCTGTCCGAGTTCGAACCCACGGCCTACAAATCGTAACTCGGTGCCGTTACCTCTGGGATACACTGCTCCTAATATAATTGATTCTCATGTTACGAGTTTTAATAGGTAACTCTAGTAACTTTTAGACTGGCGTCCTAACTTTATCGAAGTCGGCCGCATGATCGAACGTATCTGTCTGAATTTCACTTTCAGCGTGTTTTTTTTATGTACTTTGTTGTTGTGGTTTTCGTTGTTTTAATGTAGCGACTACTTGTTTTATTATTTTAAAATAATCGAAATTGCAGTTGTAAAAAGCATGGAAATATGCTCTCTCTGAAGCTTGATCCGTTTTTTTAGGATCTTGCATTTTGGCACTCATAAAATGCAGAACAGCATTTTTTCTATAATCATTCAATTGCTAAACCACTGTTTCCTCTATAATTTATTTATTTATTAATAACTAACTTATATTTACAGTTCGCAAACTAGACAAAATTATGAAATTACACACGAGCTTTTTGCAGTAAACCTGTGTTGAATCTCAAACTAAGAAATCACGATGAACCTGAATATGACCGTAGGTAAAACGATACATAAGATTAAAACGGTTACATTCAAACAAAATCAGACCCTAGCAACAACTTAATCTGTTGCTAGGCAGCAACAGATTAATTAAGTAGTCGTTATGATAAATCAAAAGAAAACGAGCGAACATCACAATTTATTTTTAGCATATCTCATTTAAAATCATAGGTTATACTTATTTTTGCTTGTTTCCTTGCATTTCAATCAAAAACATCAAAAGTCGAAATCATAAAAGTACCAGGGCCCCATAAATAAAGAAGAGTTCTCCAAACTTGTGACCGACATATCTAACGGCCGCCCAAGTATGCCAATTCTCGTTACAAACGATAACCATATCTCGGTGTCTGGTGACCACATTAGACCGCTTCGAGTTGCAAACCAAGGAATTTTTATCGCCATACGCGACGAACGAGACCAACTTCCGATGAGATATTAGGATTATCTACAGGTATTTAAGCGTTGTGTGGTAAACTTTTTGTGTTTCGTAAGCTCTTAAGGAATTCTATTAGCCTGGTACTTAAAACTAAAAGTAGTAAAAAAAGATATATAGGTATTTATAAGAAGCTCTTGACTTAGTTACAAACATAAACAATTCAAAATGTTAATACATCACGCTTAGGTTACTAATGGCGTGAGCAGAAAAGAATTCAAGTCCTAGAAATTAGGGTTTTCATAATAATAATATTATGTACCTAGTTTATACAACCGCACTATTTAAAAGCAAGCAATTTCCAACAACATTTTTGATTCAATACCATTTCTAATTTATTTTTCCGTTTGCTTTATTTTGTTTTGTTAATTCAATTAACAGCGCTCAATAAAAAATATGAATTACGGCGGGAAGAACTTTGCGGAGCTCTACCGTGCACCCAACTTGTTGCTATGGATATTCATAATTTTGCCAATCCGCCATAGCTATAAGAATAGCTCCCAAAAAAAACATATTTGAGTCACCAAAAATGTAGATTTTTTTTTATAATCATTAAAAAAGGGCTTCTTCCTGCATGCGTAAGCGATTGTTCCATTCCTGTTACAACAATACAATTATTAGTAGGTACGTATACCTATTTATTCGTCTTGATTCAATACTTGCACGATTCAATATCGTTCCCATTATTTTATTTGACTATTGACTAAACTGAAGTCAGTTGAAGTTATTACTAGAAGAAGCCATTGTAATTTAAATACTGTTAGCCTGCATCATCCCACTGCTGGGCAAAGGCCTCTCCCCATGACTTCCAGCTCTTTCGATCCAGCAGTGCTATTCTGTAAAAAGATCACCGTGATAACTTAGGTGAAGTGAGCTTCAAGTGAGCTGTCATTGCACCTGATGCTAGGTTTTGACATTATTGACAGCTCACTTTAAGCTCACTTCACCTAAGTTTTCACGGTGAGATTTTTACAGAATAGCATTACAGGGCTAAAGTGGACCACTGGTCGTTTGTTTTGTCGAGCTCGTCCCACCATCTTCTACGGGGTCTGCCGCGACGCCTTCTACCGGTGTCAGGGTTCCACGTGGTGGTTATTGTTTGAAATTGTGCATTTTCCCATTCATTTGTTACATCATTATAAAATACTAAAACTAATATTTTATTATTTTATTCTTATTTTTCAGAACATCCTGCTCTCTGAATGGTCTGACTGTTTGACATAAAGACGAGGTAATTAAAAATGTTTTTTCCCTTTTTAATTAGTAGATTTCCTAGAAGATATTTTATGCTATTTTCGATAGGAAAACAACATTACTATTGTTGCTACCCTGTGGATATCGTAACAGGCGACGAAGATTTAAACTTTATTTCTTTATTTATAGCTTGTTGTAAGAATGTTTATTTGATTAGAATCAATTAGAAGCACAGAGCCGGTCGAAGTGACGGTGCTTGGGGAAGACCTATGTACAGCTGTGGACGATTTTCGGATGAAATGATGATGATAAATGCTGATTCCTCATCTGAGAGACTTTGATTTTTGTCTTGCAGTGGGCAGATTGGCAATTTTTTTTTATTTGTTATATTTTTTTTTTGGTCTACCAACGATTGTTTACACCAGTTATAGGCATAAAACTCAAGCAAAAACAGATAAACAATAGTGTACAATCACTTATAGGTACCTAAACTCCGCCATTTATACATATATTATTAGCCATTAATATCCGACAACGCCGTGGAAGTGGCAAAGTTTTGGGAAATCAAGATTTAAAATACAATCGTGCCAGCGACACGAAGAATAAGAAGATATCCCACTGCTGGGCAAAGTTAATATTTACTTACTAATTAATTCAATTATAATCTTCTGAAACAAATCGTAATGTGTGACTTATTTATTTCCCTTTAATACAAATTCAAATTGCAACAATAACTTGAGACCCAAGTGACCATTATTATTTATGTCCTATTTTACCACTTCCTGATAAGATTCGGCTAACTTGCAGATTATTTCATACAAGACATGATACAGGCAGTTAACTGGTAGATAATTTCATATAAGTTCTTTCATTAATTCTGACACTTTCTAATCAATATTGTGTATCATTTCAGGTACGAGCCAGCTTCTTCTAGAACTCAAATCTACAACGTTCTCCAAAGTAGTGAACGTAATTTATCGTGAGGTAAACCAATAGATATTATGCTCATTACTTTGGATATGTTGTACGAATATTCACCAGTTGAAGACCACGAGGACCGTGAATAACACGAAGAGATTTTGTAGAAGATAAATACAAGATTTGATGAAGATGAGAAGACATTCTTGCAGCAATTGATTGTTGTATCCATTTTATTTTCTGTATGTTCATCACTTTTAGTTAAAATAATGATTATGGTTTTGATTGTTGGAAATATGTAATGTAAAAAAATGTAGGTAAGTAGGTCTTGTATTTTTTTTTCTTAGCAATATTTTTCGAGCTAGGTAGTACGAATCATATATTATACTATCCATAGATGTCTTTATTCTATATTTATGGGTATTCGATAGGGATATTTGTGGATTTATTTATTGTTTATTTTTGTTTAGAACTTTTGAGCGTGCTGGAAGATCTATTATGAAAATGCTATCTCTTTTGTTATCTTTAAAATTCATTCCTGTTCGAACAGTATAAAAATTTGACTTACCAGCAATCCAATGAGCAGTATCAGAGCAATAACACCGATGGTGCTGACTGCGATCGCGACCGCCGCTCCCGAGCTATTGTCTTCATCACCCAGCACCCTCGAAGACGCCTCTGTAGTCATGTCTCCCGCATAACTTGTCAGATCTTCAATTTCACTGACGGCCTTCGTAGTATGTTCTGTATCAGTCGTCGTCTCAACCACCGTTGTATCGTGAATCTTCGCGTTTCGCTGCGTAGTAGTTTCATCGCGTATGGTAGTAGTAGGTGGTGCATTAGTTAGTTCCTCTTCCATTTTCGTAGTTGCTGCAACAGTTGTAGGTCTTGAGGTTTCTGCTTCAGTGGTTGCAGCTTCTGTAGTAGTGGGTCTAAACGTTTCTTGAGTAATAACTTCGTTACTTTGACTATTTTCTTCTGTACAGTCAGGTTCTTGTGATTCACTTGATGTTTCTGTAGTTTCAGGCTCTGCCTCTGTGGTCGAAGTAATTCTCTGTTCTCTTTCTGTGTTAATCTCAGTGACGACTTCAACTACAATGGTGGTTGTATCTTCGGTTTCACTGGATGTTGATGTGGTTGATGGGACTTCTGTAGTTGTTGCCTGGGTAGTCTCTACGGTTGGAGTTTCAGTAGTGGGTTGAGTAGAGATTTCCTCTGTAGTTAACTCGGTTGTAACCTCTTCAGTCGGCGGCTGAGTAGGCAGCTCTATTGTTGTTGGAGGTTCGGTCGGAGTTTCAGTAGTGGGTGTTTCTGTAGTCTCAGCTACCTCTTTTGTAGTAGTTTCTAGAATCTGAGAAGATACTTCTATAGGAGACGTCGATTCAGTGATGATAGTCGTAGATTCTTCTACAGTTTCCGTCGTCATATATTTTGGTCTATAAGTAGTGACGGGGCTATCTTTTAGAGTTGTGATTCTTGTCCTTGTTGGAAAAGCTGGATGCCACATACTAGGTGTAGTACTATCAATAGTCGGTGTCTCAGTTTCTACATCCTCGGTTGGTACATAAGAGAAACGAATAGTGGTTATCTCATAATCAGTAGTGGTGTTGGGCTTCTCCTCAGTTACAGTCTGATTGACTTCAGAACTGGCGACCGATTCATCTTGTGGCGTAGTGATGTCTGCTGGTAGTTTCGTAATTGATTCAAAACCGGTTGACCTTGTTGCATCAACTGGTGGAATTGTCTTGTTGTCTGTATAATTAACGTGTTCCGTTGATTCCTCTACTTCTGTAACGGATACCCAAGATTGTTCTGTCTGGTTTTCAATGGAATTTGACTTGTCAGTGGTAGCTGGTTTTGCACTGTTCTGAACAGAAATATTGCTCTCGGCGGGCAGTCTTACGTCTGGTTTAGTCTCCGTTGCGGCTACAGTTTGCACTTCGGAGCTTGGTGAAGTTGGAGCAAACATTGGCTGCCAAGGCAATTTGTTCTGAACCACTTCTGTGATCTTCTTTGGAATGATATCGTTGCTTATCGGGCTGGCCGTCGTTGGGGTTGTGGTTGCAGTGGTTGTTTCTTTCTTGTCTGTAACGTACGAAATGTTATTACTGTACGAAACAATACAATAATATTTTTCAAGGTAGCAGTTACATTTCGATAATTGGATGTGTTAAGCAAGGTTTTAATTAATATGATTAAATTATTGACGTGTGTTTAATTGCTAATAGTAACGAATTTATTTTGTGAAATAATGTAAATAATAGATATGGTTTTATTGTAGCGCACGTTTACTCACCTAAAACTTCCCCGACTTTCTGCAACTCATTTTCGTCGACGTTCTTTTGCGCCGACGCGGTTTTGTTCACTGCACTGGGCGAAGGTGGCGGGCTTCGTAGGCTGGCCAGTGCCCACGCCGTCGATGTCGGAGGTATCTGCCACTCACTCTCCGTCTCCACCTCTGTCGACGTCGCCGTTGACGTCGCGAACCTCGTGGACCCTCGCTTCCACAAACTCGGCACAGTATTGTCAGATATCGCCTGAGAATGTACCACTTTTTTCGGTCCACTGATGTCGCTTTGCAGAACAGGATCGATTTCTGAAGAAACTGTCGTCAATATTGTCCGGCTCGGTTGACGCGGTTGAGCTGTTGTCTTTTCTTTTATACTGAAGTGCTCAGAGTATATCGTCGTAGGATGTGTAGGTCGGTGGTATACCTTTGTGATGTTTCTAGGCACCATCCAAATACGTTTATTTTTTGGAGTTGTATGATAAAATTTACGTGTCTGAAGTCTTGGGTGTGGACTTGATGAAATATGGTCAGGTTTTAGTGTCACGCTGTTTGGAGAGTCTTTGTTATTGTTGATATTGAGACGTTTGGAATAACTTCGGTTTCTGTTAAAGGTACTTGAATACTTTTTCGTTACTCTTTCTGTTGACGATATGGAATTTTGTGTAGAAACAGGGATAGAATTAACTGAATCAAGTGCAGGTAGTACACTGGATAGGGGTAAGTAACTTGTAGGTGATACGGATATGCTCTCAGGGCTTGGATCAGGTAGTGCCGGTCTCGTTGCCACTGGTATCGATTCCTGAGAAGCTTTTAATGACGCCAATTCCTCCTCTGCCGACGTGCTCTGTGTAGGCAAAGGTAACGACTCATTGTCACAGTCGTCGTCATGAGTGATAGCATAAGTCTCCGTAGACAATACAGACATTTCATAATATATACTTGTACCTTGTACATCAGATAACTCTTTGTTACTATTAGCACCATCGTTGTCTAAGAGACGAATTTCTTTGGTATTTTTAATAAATACTGTTGAATGGTTAGTAGGAGTGTTATTGTTCATTTTCTCCATGCCTATATTTTCCTTAATAATGTGGACGTTACTTGCATTAGAAGGAGTAGCTTTAGCTTTTATAGTGTCTAAATTCTTAATAATACTAGTAGAGATCTTTTGAAATTTCTGGTCAAAGTAATCGTTTTTCGGCGTCGTTAGGTCGCTGTCGAAATCGAAGAAACTTTCAGATTTAAAAATGTCGTGGGTAGTATCTTTGTAGCCGTAGGATGCTTCACGAGGGAAGAAACTGGAGAAACCTCCGTAAGATGGACTGCTGTACTCGTTTTTAACTTTGTTATCAGAACTCTCGTTATCTGAGTCGTGGGTGAAGTCATCTCCATAGTTAAAGCTAGGTATTGTAAAGAAATTAGTATCAAATTTTCCAGAAGTGAATTTCTCAAACGATTCCTTTTCTTCTTCATCTTCTTCGTCCTCAAATGCTTCTTCACTATGTACTTCTTTTTTTACAGTTACTGGAGTAGTGCTGCTGGTAAATGCTGGCAATTTGGTTTTCTTATAATTCCGCATGCTGTCAACTATTTCCGCAGGCTTTTTTACTTCTGCTGTAGGAGTAACTATTACTAATATCGGTTTCTCAGTTGATCTAACCCTTCTTTGTGAGCTTTCTGTGGTTGACTTTACTTGTGAGTGGAATCGGACTCTTCCCCTTTCTGTCCTTCCCCTGTCTTTATATTTAGCATTTTTTTCTGTGTGTTCTTCAGAGGTTGAGTCTTTGGGTTTCAATTCGTTGAGGGAGACGTCTGGGGTCTTGGGTTTGTTCCTCGCGAGCCAGGCGCCATTTTCGCGGCCGTACCGGGGCGCCCTCTCATCTTTGACAGTAGTAGATGTCGTGTCGGGTATAGCGTTGCCACTAACTGCTGTGCCGCTCAACAGTAGTAAGTTTACTACTATTACTGCACCTGAAATTACAATGATTGTGTTAAAACACTCATTCCTTAAATATCATGTGTCATTTAACTTCTGTGTCAGAAAAAGTAATGTACTTAATTTAAAATATTCGAACAGCGCCCTAATTGCGTAATACACTAATACACTATCAATCTCAATCTGAAACATTTTGAAGGATATTGCTAAACCATTGCTTCATATGTTCGAAATTGTCTGCTCAACCAGGTAAATTTAACGCAATGAATGTTGTTAAACTGTCAAAATGAAACTCATTGACACTGATAGTGCGTTACTCCGCTATTTTGTCTTCTTATAATTGCAATTATTGTTATCGATTGTGTCCAGTATTTAGCTCTTCAGGCTACATTGTAATGTGAATGATTGTGAATAAATTAATTATCGTTAATGACACTATGAATTGTTTTAGTATTTAAAGTTGGCCTTACCTAAACATATTCTCACTGGTGACTCCATGTTCATAACATTTTGTCGTTAGGAATACTGTATTCAACTTTGCTTCATCTCCATCCTGTCATTGCTCGCCCTGGAAACTAAAGAAAACAACTATTAACTTCTTGATCATTTTACACACCAGTTCGTTCATTAAGGGGTAATTTTATTTATTTATTCATTCATACATAACATAAAATCACGCATGTAATGCCCCCGATGGGGAAATAAATAAAAAATATTTCAAACAGAGTCGTTTCATAAAATTGTTTCCAACCCTATGGTTAGTAACAATTTAAAGCGCCAGGGTAGCCCGCGAAATTCAGTTTTATTACGTTTTTTGCAATTTGCTGGTCAGTATTAAATTGTAAGTTGATTAAAATATGATTCGCGACCGTAACAATAATATGTATTTACAAAATTATATTCATTAAAGTCATCAACACAACTCTCCAAGACCAAGTAATCCTACTGAATGACTATTTCATGAAATCTTGACATTTTAGAATCATACTAACTAAACAAGTAAAAAATTTGAATTTCGCGGGCTACCGCTATCGAGGGCTACCGCTAACGTCTAGTGCTAGTCAGACACAGATTAAAATAAGTACATATCTACAGTTGAAATTCAGTAAGGCAGAGGTGTATCTATAGTACACCCACATTTCGCCAGTTATGTCTAAGTCCCACGTAATACTGGGCGAGCCTATTAGGTCATCATCATCATTTCAGCCGAAAGATGTCCACTGCTGTTCCAGCAGTGGACAGGCCTCCCCCACTTCGACCGGTTTTGTGCTTCTCGCATCCAACGAGTTCCTGCGGCCTTCACAAGGTCATCGGTCCACCTTGTGGGAGGCCTTCCAACGCTACGTCTTCCGGTACGCGGTCGCCACTCCAGAACCTTTCAGCCCCATCGCCCATCTGTTCTGCGTGCAATGTGCCCTGCCCACTGCCACTTAAGTTTGGAAATTCTTCGGGCTATGTCGGTTACCTTGGTTCTCCTGCGGATCTCTTCATTTCTGATTCGATTACGCAGAGAAACTCCAAGCATAGCCCTCTCCATTGCCCTTTGGGTGACTTTCAGCCTTCTAATAAGGCCCATTGTGCGCGACCACGTATCAGCCTATACGTTGTTGACAAATTTTTCGAACATAATTATGAAGCAATTGATTAGCAATATCCTTCAAAATTATTCAGATCGTGTGTTGAGCATGAGGTGCTGGGAATCAAACCCAGCACCTCATGCTCAACAGAAACACTTGCGACCACTAAGCCAACGAAAGGCAGTAATAATTTTGTTGCATTTTGTTGTTGTATTCTAGTTGTAATGCCACTGATCCTTAGTGCTCGTTAAATACAACATATTGGTACCGAATTAGTCCGCACCTTTTTTTTTTTTTTTTTGGATGGGAAATCATCTAATGACTCCTCCCGCTCTGGGTGGAGCGGAAGGGAGTGTCAGACTCTTACTGACTAAAACCCACCCGTGTTCCTTCCTTAGCCCTTTATGTTCCGGGGCAGCGGTAACCCTTTCGGACGATCCCGCTATCCGCGCCTGACGTTAATTAACGTAATTTTAGTAGGCAAGTTTTTAATCACGTCTAAACTTGTATGGAGTAGCGTCAGGCGCTGATTAATTTGAAAGGACTAAACAAAAAATTTATCTTCAGTCCTTTTCTTAGTGAAATAGAAAGAAAAAGATGCACTAAACTTAAATTTAGTTTATTTTGTACAAGGGAATCGACACCAATATCCTCAAAAAAGGTGACAATTTGTCGTCTCACGGTAAAGTAAAAGATATGACAGTAAATTACATCTTTATTACCTACATGAGAATCGCAATAGTTCACAATAGTGGTCATGGGAACACTGTGATATAACTTCAACATGGTGTAATACAGACGTCACGCGCCGATGACATACATGTTCTCGTGGAAAAATGCAATGATTTGTAAATACAGATGTTTTATTTAGGTTTTATTCCAAAGAATGTTGATACTGATAGGTATTTTTAATGTTATACTTAGATACGAGTATGTCAGTGTTTTTATGAATTGTTATTACTTAACTATCTTTTAGATGCGATTGTGACAACTTTCATTTTTTTATTGGATGCTGTATGTCTGTATACGAGTCCCGAAGTGAATCATAGACGCTTTTTATTTTTACATCATGCCGAAGAAGAAAATTATTTTTTACTTGATGCCAGAACTAATACATGCAATAGAAACTGCATGGAATCCGACACATACGAGTAGCATAGCTGATTGTTAAACTGCGAAAAGCTATGGAAACAACAGAGGACAAATCCCCTATATTTAAGGCGAGTACATGACCCAAAGCGCGGTCACTGTCTGACTGCATAGAAAAGAAAGAGAAGCGCGATGACACAACGGTGGTAATTTATTGCAAATATGAAGAAATTATCTATTTACAAAAACTATTTAATAATAAATAATCCATCACCGAATGCATTTTGGCATTAGACATTTAATGGTATATTTTTAATTGTAATTAAAATTGTTAATGAAGGGATAAACTGCTTTTAAAGAAAATTAAGAGGTGTATTTGAACATTATTTTGATGTATTAATGTATATTTATTTATGATTTCAGTTCCATCACTGTATTAAAGTAAGACTTGAAAATATCATCATTTTTTCTTTGGTCAAAAGTATTTACGGTTTAAGAGATACGCTGCTTTAAAAAATCAACTTTTTGACCGTTTTCGGAAACCTCCGCCTTAAGAACGTTAGCATTCTAATCTGTCAAAAATACAATCAAATAAAATTGAATTTGATTTTTTTTTTAACTACAAGAATTGGCCTTCAAAGCTCCTACGTAAAAACCCCTATCACGTACGTATACAAAATGCAACAAATTGCTATTACAAAACAAAACACACTCAAAAACAAAACAGAATCAAACTTCTAGCCACCATTGATCAAAACATAACCTCGTAAGAACCATCTTTGATCACTTCTGCACTAAAATTACTGGACATAAGGTACTCCCTGACCTACATACATACTTAATTATCGGTCCACTCATACAGTCGTAACGGTAATTACCGAAACAGAATTACCTACAAGAGTGGTAATTGGCCATGAATGGTCAGCGGAGTTTGGGTCAGTTGTTAAAAGTTGAGTGTAATCTTTGAGAACTATCGTCATGATAACTTGATGTAAGGGTAAGTTAGAGCAATTTTGACAAAATATTGTTATGTTTTTTTTGGGTTAATGGAACTGCAGATTAACCTAGCAAGGAGTAGGTTAGAGTGATTTTCAACTAGGGTATCCGAAATAACCCACTCATCTCTTTCAGGAACATCGCCTACATTTTTTTCGGAAATAGAATTTTAGAGAGATTTTTCAGCATAATCATAACCTATAATGTTCCCACTGCTGGGACACAGGCCTCCTCTCTTCGAGAGAGAGTGGGCTGTTATTTTCCACGCGGGCCCAGTGCGGTTTGATAGATTTCACGTCTTCCATTTTTTTGGTTATAAGACATTTTCCGGCCGATTTCCTCACGATGTTTTCCTTCAACGTTTTGGGAGCAATGGTGCTGAAAATGATTTGCTCAAAGTACAGCGTCTGTCTGGATTCGAACCTAAGAAGTTGGGGCAGTTACCACTGGGCCACTGCTGCTAGATACCTATTTCAGGCCGCAAGATAATTATATAAAATCAATCACTATATTCAGTACCTACTTAAATAAGTCAAGACAAATGTGCAGTGTCAACGTTAAGGAAATACCTAATTACAATATTCATGCGTATCATGCAGAAATGCGTGAAAATCCCTTGTATGAACAGTTAACTTCATTGATTGTCATTGATAACCAATCAGAAAGCCGGCTGTCGTAAGCTCCAAATAAAGCGCGAAATTTAACATTAACACGCGTTAATTATTACGTTATCTACTTTAAATGTAGCAAATAATTAGGTTGACAAAGGTCAGGATCGCAGTCAATTAGCCAGAACGTTTACAAACAATACGATGTCAACATCCGAATTTACACGCAAAATACTCATCTATCACAAGGACATACATAAAGGTCATATAAACTTGCTATAATTATGAAAATTACACACCAATACACTTTAAAGAGATACCTGCTAAATACAATTCGGCGTCTATGTCTGAATTAACACGCCAAATACGAATTTATCACAAGGACATAAAGGTCATACAAACTTGCTATAAATCTATAATCATGCTAATTACTTACCAAAATAAACTGCAGTAATTTACAGAGAAAATTAATACATTGCCGGGTTAAAACGATTAGAGAAACAAAGTAGTGGTTGCCAGCACGTAATGAAATGCAATTTGCAAATAAAACCACGTACCATTGGGCGGTTCGGTCTAGATTAGGTAGTCGTCCTAGATTTTGGTAGATCGAGGCTGCACTTACTGTAATGTACTTTCTAATGAATTTCAGATTAAGAGGATTGAATAAGGCTAAACGTTATGGATGCACGTTCTGCGTGTAATAAAGGACTGTGTAAAGAAAAAAGCAGTAATTTGTCGGGGAGAAGAAGACCAAAGCAAAGATGAATGAACTGTGTGAAAGATGATACGGCTAGAAAGGGGATGCCTACTGAGATGACGAATAGAGAACTATGGAAATAGAAGCTGGACCGGGACCCTGAATACACCAGAGGGTACTTGGCAAAGGAAAACATTCGGGTATTGCCGTGGCCTCAATCCCATTGAGCACGCATGGTACACGACATTAAAAAAAAATCTTTATTTAATTTTGTAAAACATGAAACGTCAATAGTGTCAATCCCTAGCATCAGGTAGAATGATAGCTCACTTTGAATTCACTTCACCTAAGTTATCACGGTGATCTTTTTACAGAATAGCACCGCAGACCGGAATAAATCATAAATTCAGATAAGTACAGGAGAATGATGATATTGGGAAATAAGCTTTTGCTACCTAATGCATAGAATTTCAATTTCACTGTCAATCACCAAAACATACCATACTATGTTTTGATGATTGACAGTGAAATTACCCTTCGCATATTTTTACATCGATAAAGAAACTCGTTACTGCTTATCTTACAAAAGGTAGTTAAGTACCAAGTTTAGAAACGTTGCCAAACTTAGGGACAAAAATGTATAATGTGTCCTGTGTCTGTACCTTCTCACCAGCACCAAACAAAACAAATCAGCGCAATGGTGTTGTAGTTCTTCGGCTGCTCAAGAGAGCACAATAATTAACAAAGCCCGTCTATGTAACCCTCCTACTAAGTTAACTTCTGCAAAAATCTCCGAAGAGTTTGTTTATTTGAACGTGCTAATATGTATCTGGAACTAACAGTTGGAAATGAAAAAAATATTTTTGCATTTGATAGCCCAAAATAACACGCTATGACCTTAGTAGCCGAGCAAAAAGAAAAAAGCACTCTAAGCGAAAACGAAGTAAAAGTGCGGTCGAGAAACGAGAAATGTGGCTGCTATTTTAGCATATTGTGGGGTCTTACGACTTCCACGCGAACGAAGTCGCGGATAGAAGCTAGTACCTTATCAAAGGCTATGGCTACTTGTCATTGGTAATTTTAAAGCAAATGGTAGGTAACTAGCTCGTAGCACTTAACACCTTTACAAGTTCACACACCAGAGGGGCAATTCTCGTAATTTTAAGAACTTTCCAGGTCTCAATCTGTCAAAAATGCCTCTAATTTCCCTACATTTTTTTTAAGTTTTTGACATTTGTTTGTCGCCAAGATAAGACTGCGACTAGATTTTGAACATTTTAAACCTCTCACACGTTTGCCCGCCTAGCTGTCGACGGACGCAGTGAAGTCATTGTTTTAACAATGACAATAGTTGTGTAGGTACACTTGGTGTACCGTTGACGTTTCGAGCACTTTCTCTTATTTATACTTGGTGTACACTTGACGCTTGAGGGGTTGTTACGAGAATTGGCCTTCTGGTAGAAGCTCGCACAGAAATCAGAGGAAAGCATGGCATACAAGGGAGGAGGCCCATATTCAGCAGTGGTTGGAATGAGGTTGTCGATGATGATAATGATGACTACATGATACTTCATAAGTGCTTAGTCGGATAATAAGTGCGGATTTCAAGTATCCAGTAGTACACACAATGTTGACAAACACTTAGTTTCATAAAGATCCGCAATCATTCTTTATTGGGACCGCACCATAACCAGTTAGTTATATAATAAAGTGACTTAAAGTAAGTACTGTCCTAACCGTCACAACATTTCGACATGATTGCACAAACCGGGAATCGAACACGGATACCGACGAGACGAGAGCGGAGACCACAAATGTACACTTTTGGCCTTTTTTTTTTTGGATGGGAAATCATCTAATGACTCCTCCCGCTCTGGGTGGAGCGGAAGGGAGTGTCAGACTCTTACTGACTAAAACCCACCCGTGTTCCTTCCTTAGCCCTTTATGTTCCGGGGCAGCGGTAACCCTTTCGGACGATCTCGCTACCCCGGCACACTTTTGGCCTAGCCTAATCTTCTCAAGTACCTAAGTAGGTCTAGGCTGTTGTCGATCGCGACAAACTATAATGACTGTTGACAGAAGAAGTCAGTGGTGGTAGCGGGCCTGACCAGTTAGGGCCCCACCGGACTAAGTTGCATTATTTTATATAGGGTGAAATTTTAATCACCGTTTTCCTCTTAAGGGGTCATTGTACTCATAATTATAAACAACTTTTACTGAGGAAAACGGTGATTAAAATTTCATCCTGTATAAAATAATGCAACTTATATATATATATAGCCACTCGATGAGGCCAATATTGTGTAATGTATTCCACAATCACTGCGCTTGGTAAAAGAATAAGTAATCACAGCATGTTGTTATTGAAAAAAGTAGGCCTTTTATATTCATTTTATTTCATTTTTACATGGCCCGTGAAAGATTAGCCTATTATTTTTCAAAAAACAAGAACGGGTTACTCGACTAAAACTTTTAATATTATCAAACAAACAAACTTCTTCTGTACAAAAATCACTTCACTTCGCTAAGTACCAAAAACTTAAGTCACGAACTTCTATAGGTAATTAGAAGAATCTATTGCGTTTTGATTTCAAATAAAATTAATGTAATGCGAACAAAAAAGGCAATGGTGAGTGAAACGTTTAATAAAGTCGTGTCGGAGTAAGTGGTAACTTGGTAAGTAAAACACGACGATCGTGACAGAATGCGCCTGAGCACCGATTCATGGTTTTTTTTAGTGTTGGGTCGTGTGGCTATCGATAGTTTTAAGATATCGATGTCGTATTCAATTTATGCAATCGAAATTCGAAACGAAACTTACTGATGCAGCTAAGTTAAGCTTAAAAATGTTCACATTAATTGTTGAAAAGAGAAAAATCTCCATAATTTTTAATTCAAATGTGGTCCCATTAATAATAATGCCAAGGACTTGATTTACCTATCTTATTCGAATTAACAAAGAGAAAGGCACACTGGGTGCTATAATTAACAAGTTAGTACTTTCAATTTCAAAACATCATAATGTTCAATAAAAAACAAATAAAACGTATATAAACATTTAAAACCAGGTCAATTTATTCCTTTGTACAATTACGTGATGTAGCCCATCCCTATTGCATTAAATTACATCGACATAAAGCAAGCGACTCGGCGCGCGAGTCGAATTTTAACTAAAGTCACAACACTGGGTACAGTCGAGGAAAAAATACATTCGCAAAATTGATTTCTTTTGTTTATTTTGCATGTAGATTATTTTGTTATTAATGGGTGTATTGACATTTATCGGAACGGCAAGTTGCAATAAAATAATAAAATAGTGTTTAAAATGAACACTCTACCTACGTAGATTGGACCTGAGTACTTATCTACTATTATATTTACTTATAGATACTATTTATACGTTTTGTAAGGTAAACCACTGTTTTTTGTAACTCGTATCTATTCTCCAAGGGTATTTAAAAACCTAAGTACAATTGTATGTATTTTTACTCAGTTATTAATATTTTCACGACTTTACAAATTCAAATCTTTATTGCATATTTCAATTCAACTGTTTTAGACGATCTTAATAATAGTTACGTTTTTTTTATGAATGGGAAATCATCTAATGACCCCTCCCGCTCTGGGTGGAGCGGAAGGGAGTGTCAGACTCTTACTGACTAAAACCCACCCGTGTTCCTTCCTTAGCCCTTTGTGTTCCGGGGCAGCGGTAACCCTTTCGGACAATCCCGCTAGTTATAATAGCTTCCTGACCGATTTCAGTCACGGTGGCCAATCTCAACGGAGATTAGCCAGGTACGCAGGAGATATTATAGTGCACGAGTGCGTGCGCAAACACAGGTGCTCTGTTCCTTTAATCTCATAGTCCAATGGGACGGCAATCCGACACGACCGGGGAGAGATCAGACGCAGGACCAACGGCTTTACGTGTTTTCTTAAACCGCCAACTTCCAAACTCCGGGCCGTTATTAAGAAATTGCTAATGGAAAACCCAATAATAATTTAGCCCACCCGGGAATCGAACCAAGGAACCCACGCTCAGCAGTCGAACTTGCAACCACGAGACCAACGGGCCAGTTAGCCGTTATAATATGACGGAACCGCTACCCTAGAAAACCAAAACTTAACACTTGTCCAACCGTCTATACGTTCAACATTATTTCATATACGTGCGGCTTACGTGTTGATAGTCTACAGTCTATGGGCTCTATGCCCTTATTCGAGCAGTTGTACAATACAACGTACAAGTAACAACTGATGCAATACTAGTCAAGGACATAGAAATCTTTGGCAGCAATCGTGATGCTGTGTTGTCTCCAGTCGAGAGGTTAATGAGATTTTCGTCATTATATTTCTCGTTTTTGGTTCTGTTGCTTACATTTTTTAGTGTGACTATTAAAGGCCCATTTCACTATGACCACTTAACGATACCTTACTTCGAAACCACGTCAATTCCTTAGCTATCCCGCCAATCTTGCGTTCATTTCGCGCGGTTTCGTTCATTTCGCGCGGTTTCGTTCATTTTCTTGTTTAAAAAATGAAAATGAACGCAAATAAGAAAAAATATATATAACAAATAAATGGATAGTTTTATTTTAAGCACTTTGCGTCACTGATCTGACCGAATGTCAAGGTTTCTTTGTTCTAGTTGTATTGCTATATTTGTTAGATATTATTTGTACCTCGTTAGCTTTCAGAGTTCATGTTTTTTGTTACGACCACGAACCTACTGGATTTTAAATAAATTTTGTATAAATTAATTATATTTTTAATCGGCAAATCTTGGCTTTACATTTTTTCCCTGTCTCCTGTGATAAAGTTATTCAACCAGTACCGGGGCCTTATTCTTTATGACACAATGAACGAAACCGCGCGAAATAGCTAAGGAATTGACGTGGTTTTGAAGTAAGGTGAATTTGGGCTCTGGTGGCCTACCATGATCTAATTAAATAATTAAATCAATACATTCGTTTTCTTTTCCCCGATAATACTACTCGCTGCGTGTTTGTTAATTGTGCTTTATTATCATCGTGTGAAGTTACGGTATTTTGTTTGCATAGCTCATATAAATCAGGAAGAGATGGCGCTAGCTGTCTGTAAACATTGTGCTCCCGTATAAAAATTCCTTAAAATAATTTATTGAACTCTATCTCCTCAATTTTATAGTAAAAGTATTAAAAACAGTGCAATACATATGTGATAATGTTATCTTAACAAATTATTCATCGTGAACTACGTAAATGTGACTTTTATATGTGGACAACTTTTTGTGACAAAACAGATTTTGTGCGTGATAATAATAACTTTTTGACGTTTTTGACGTTAAACAGTGTTTCAGACTAAGAGGCGAATTGTGTGCAATACGTAAATATATAAAAATAACGAAAAATAAATTGAAACACAAAGTGATATTCGGTGGAAAAAATTCAAAACATTTAAACTACAACCGTCTTTCCAACAAACATTTTGTCCGGAAGAGCCTATTAGTCAACAAATTCGATCACCTGTGTAACTGTCACGGTGGCGTAGACGTTATATCGCCTACCTGGCCGCATGCACCGTGTGGCCCGAGTTCGTATCCCGCACATGGTTTGTCTTTTTGGAATTAACATCTACATTTAAATTCTCAACATGAACTTCCTCGAAAACATTACTTTCCGTCGTACGCGAACTGTATCTGACTCCAATGTTGAGGTATTGAACGAAACACTAGATGAAACAACCAATAGTTTACCCGATATTTCTGTCGACGCTAGTGATGAAGAAACGTTAAAATTAAAAGAACGGATAAATAAACTAGAATTTGAATTAAATAGTGCCCATCAAGAAATCGAGTCTCTTTCCTTAGAAAATAATAATCTTAAAAAACAAAATGAGGAATTGTCGAAGAAAAATGATTTGTACAAAAAAATCACCTGCAGCCCGGTATCCACAAAGAAAACTAAAGATTGCACGCCAAAGAAAATAAATCAAAAGAAAGATAAAAAAAGTCAAACTGAGGTTTCATTACAAATGCCTAAAACGACTATCATTGAGTGCGACAAAGGTGATGCCAAGCGCAAAATTGAAAACCAAAAACATATCAACTGTGTTACAACGCTCAAAAGTCCAAGAAAGCGAAAGCTACGCATAATCAGTAACTGTAATTATATTGGTGCACTAGAAAATATAGAAACTACCTTCAGCGAGCACTTCGAGTATTGCCATTACGTGACACCAGGTAGCGGATTAAGCGAAATTTTGCCCAATATTACTGAAAAAGTAAAAAATCTTTCAATTGACGACTACTGCTTATTTATGATCGGAGAAAAGGACTTCAAAAGCGCTGGTAACCACATCGAATTGATCAAACAAATCAGGGAATCACTAAAGCTAATTACCCACACGAATGTAATCATATGCTGTCCCACTTACATAAGAGGAGCTCTAATTCATAATTATAGAGTAGAATTATTTAATAATTTACTACACTTGGACATACAGAATAACAACTATGCATACTTTTTTGACACAAATCGTGATCTCACCTTAGATATGTTTTCCTATCGAACAGGAAAACTAAACAGACTGGGCACAAAACGCATTTTCGAAAGTATCTTTGATCGCCTGATTATTGACATAAAAAACTATCCTATAGAAACTTCTATCTGTAATTCGTCTGACAACGGTGATTTTTTTCGTTTATAATAATATAAACATCCTACATCAGAACATTGCTGGCCTGTTAAATAAGTCTGACTTACTCACAATTCACCTTCAAGAATTATCGCAGAAAAAAAGGGAAATAGATGTTATCTGTATCACAGAACACTTTGTTATGACTGGACATGAGAAACTACTGAATTTGACAAACTACAAGTTAGCGGCAATTTATACAAGACGGTCTCAGAAACGTGGAGGAGCATGTATTCTAGTCAAGAACTACCTTGAATACAAAGCGCTTCCAGACATATCTCGGCATTCTATAGCTAACGTCGTCGAATGCTGTGGCATAGAATTGACGAGACAAAATTTAATTATTATGTGTATTTATAGGCCCCCAAAGATAAATAATTTAAGCTTGTTTTATGAGAAATTAGAGACTATAGCAAAAGCAGTATGTACGAAACCTGAAAAGAAAATAGTAATATGTGGGGACTTCAATATAGACACTTTAAAAAGAAATAGCATAACCCTGGATTTTGAAACCTTTCTTTTGGGCTATAATCTTAAATTAGAGTTACGCCAACCCACCAGGCTATGTAGCAATTCTTGTATAGACAATTTTGCCCGCAGTTCTAAACTAAACTGTAAATCAGAAGTTTTAGACTTAGCGTTGTCTGACCACACAGCACAGGTTTTGCAAGTTAAAGTGCTGAAATCGTGTAGAATTAAATATTGGCGGATTAAAAAGCGTGATCTTTCTAGTGAAAATCTAACTAAATTCAAAAATCACCTACAATGCTTTTCATTTTCTGATATATACAAAACCGAAAATGCTAATGAAGCATTTGATTATTTCTTAGAGCACTTTCGTCTATTGTACGATCTTTGTTTCCCTTACAAATTGATAACCGTTAACTCAAACAAAAATATTAAATGGGTTTCTCAGGGCATTCGAATATGCAGTAGAAAACAAAGGCATTTACTGTGGAAACATAGGCGAGAACCTTCAAGCCTTAATAAAAGCAACTTTAAAAACTACTCGCAAAGACTTCGGAAAATAATTAAATTAACGCAAAAAGCGCAAAATAACTATTTTATTAACACATCAAACAATAAATCAAAAGCATCTTGGCAAGTCATAAACAAAAATAAACCATTTACTGAACCTATTTCCCAAATAAAAATTCATGATACCACAATCACTAATCCAACAGAGATTGCAAACGCTTTTAATAATTATTTTATTGACCAGACAAAAAATATTATGACTTCAAAACCCGACACAAGTCATTTGAAAAGTAACCCTCACTCAATGTTTATGCATCCAGTATTACCTCAAGATGTTATGAGAGCGATACACTCTCTAAAAAATAAACTCAGTACTGGCTACGATGGCATTTCAACTAAGGTCGTAAAATTTGTATCGAGTGACATTGCTTTGCATATTAGTCACATACTAAATTTGTGTATCAGTTCCGGAGTTTTTCCAAATAAGTTAAAAACAGTTATTGTTAAGCCACTTTTTAAAAAAAACTCTAAAGAAGATTTGGCAAATTATAGACCAATCGCTCTTATAACAATTTTTTCAAAAGTTATGGAAAAAATAATTTATGACGCGATAAATAAATTCTTATCTAAATATAATATTTTGAGTATAGAACAAAAGGGATTTAGAAAAAACCAAGGTATCAATACGGCCGTTTACGATTTAATGAATATGGTAATAAGAAATGTCGATGAAAAAGTACCAGTTTGCGCAATTTTAACTGATATGACGAGGGCCTTTGACTGTGTTGACCATGAAACTCTCCTATACAAGCTAAACATGATAGGTATAAGAGGAAATATGCATAATCTCTTAAGATCATATCTCAGCAACCGAAAACAGCAGACAGAAATTTCCAAAATATGTTTAAAAACTAAGCGTGAGAAAAAATACTTATCGGAGCACAGAATTATTAAGTATGGCGTACCACAGGGCACTGTGGTGGGGCCTTTATTATTTTTAATTTATATTAACGACTTGCCACGACGCATAAAACATCCTATGGTCTTATTTGCTGACGATAGTACTGCCTTGATTAAATGTACAGACCTAAAAACGTATGAGCATGACATAAATAATACTTTAACGGACATTATACACTGGCTTGATCAAAATAATTTAATGATTAATATATCTAAGACTAATATTATGCATTTTTATCAACGTATACCACCGCAAACTTTAAATTTAAATTACAATGGACAAAAAATAGACCAAGTGCAAGTTGCAAAATTTTTAGGTTTAATGATAGATAGCCAACTAACCTGGAAGCCACACGCAGAAGAAGTATGCAAAAGACTAAGTACAGCAGCGTATGTGCTTTTTAACCTATCCAAGAAAGTTAATATGCCTACCAGATTAGTTGCTTACCATGGTTTAGTGGCGTCAATTCTGAGATTCGGAACAATATTTTGGGGAAATTGTAGTCTGAGAGAACAGGTATTCAAGGCTCAAAAACGATGCATAAGGGCAATGTGTAATATGAAAGTAACAGATAGTTGCGTGCCTGTATTCAAGTCCCTAAAATTGCTAACATTCCCATCTCTTTACATTTTCGAAATAGCTGTTTTTGTGAAATTAAATATGCATCTTTTTAATAAATCGTCTGACAATAGAACACGACCAATTAGAAGGCAGTATACAAACATGCTACGTGTTAGTGGTCATAACACTGCATTATTTAGGAAAAGTGTTTTAGGTATGTGCCCGATTATCTTTAACAAAATACCCGATGGAATAAAAAACGAGTCCATTCCACTGTTCAAAAAGAAATTGTCAGTCTTATTAATTGATAAATGTTATTACTCCATTTGCGAATTTTTAAATGATAAAACTTTATAGTTAAGTACCTAATTAATCCTGACATCTTCTTTATTTTATTTAATTGACCATATTATAAGAATTTTCATGTTGACAGTATTTTAGACTAGCACTTGTGCTAAATGTTTGCATGCCTAACATAAGGTAGAATGTATAAGGATCCCTAATTATAAAAACATCTGAATTTTTTTGTACCTACTTTCTATGCAAATAAATAATTATTCTATTCTATTCTATTCTATTCTATTCTATTAAAAACGATTCAAAAACAAGACATTTCAGTTTAGGTTCCGCTTGAGCTGCTCTATGGACGTCATGGTACCAAACAAATATGAATGAAACCAAAACTTGCGACTCAGTTTGGGACAATCGCTGTCAGCAGATGGCACGGCCTAAACTGAATCGTTAAACTGACGTCATGGTACGAATTAGAAGAACAGTTCAGTTTAGGACCTAAAATGGATCGCGTTAAGAGCATGTGGTAGGCCTCCTGATGATCATTTTGTGTTGCACAATTTCTGCTCAACTATAACTAGTGGAAAAATAACTGTATTGGGAATAATGAATTATTATTTTAACTCTTTTTTTTTTCAAATTATTTTACCTTTTTCTGCGCTACCTGTTTGGCCAGCACAAATAACGTCTTCTCCATAAAGTAGTATTTCTTTGACCATTGGTATTATAACATAACATCACGCCTGTAATCCTCGAAAGGCTAGGCAGCTCGTTCATAATATATCATGTCTATATTTACCTACATAATATATGCAACGGCACACTTACACACATTGTAGTGAGGACAAACATAGTGTTTTCGATTTAAATACACGTTAACCATAAATGTTTAACTTGCTAGTTCCACAACAGTCAGCCAAAACAATTGACTTTAAATAAAATATCGTTTGACACTTTTGTAAACTTATGTAAAAATACACTGCATTACGCATAAACGTTTCGCGAAGCGTTGAAAAACAGCTTATACTGTATGTTGGTGTTCTGTTAAACATTTGTCTCTGCGGACGTTTTCAGGCCAATTATAGTGATGATTACTTTATCCTACACTAGGTGACTAGGGTCACTAGTGTAGGACAGGCTCCTTCGGCTTCGCACGGTTTTTATGACTTGACAAAACATCTAAAGTCCGGCCGCGTTAAATTTTCCAAAGATGTAAACAACAATGGCCGCACGAAATTGAATAAAATCGATATACAAGAACATTTATTTAAAGTAACGTTTGTTTTCGTCTAGTTAGCTCGGAGATTTAGACAAAAACAAACAAAGCAAATGAAAAGTCAATATGAAACCTCCACTTCAAACCTCGCAGCAAGGCTGCCAGCTCATTATCTCCCGTTTAAAGTTAAATAATTGATCATCCTAGACATGGTTTTCTTTTTTCCGAACAGATGCATAAGTTACTCTACCTCAAAAGTTATCACCGAGAAAATTAAAAACAAAAGCCTGCGACACGTGTCACCGTGACCCATTTACCAGCACTTGTCACAGTCTCCGAGGTACTAGAGCATCATAATTTTACAGTCATGCACACGTAGTTTAACTGTGAACACCACACTAAATTACCCATAAAAAAACACCTCGACGTGACATCTCGTTATCATGGTAACTAATGGAGAAGACATCTCCACGGAATCATTTTCTGTCAATATCACGATGTTTTGTAAGGAAAGTTGTGAAGAAGAAGAAATTGGCAACATAAAAGAAATGTTGTTTGATAATGGATAGCATTGTTGTATTGGTAATGAAAGTGAATCAAAGTCACGGATAATATAACAGACAGAAAATTACACGATTTGATGATTCATCGCTAAAAAACGTATGTCAAACAGTGACGCATAACGTCATTTCATATCAAACAGCTTACAGCACTCTTATTGCGATCCACACCTTGTACATACTATCATGTGTTCTGTGACCACACTTACAATCATTATCTGAATCATTTTGAAGGATATTGCTAACCCAATGCTTCGAATATACGAAAAAACAAATGGCACTCCGGGAGTGACGACATAAGTGAAAACTTGAGCAATTACGTATGTATTTTTGAATCGTCATATAAACAAAACACAAACAGAATACTTTGCCATCACTCACTGACATATCGGAAATAAATTGAAACCGAGTACATCCTGAGGACAGCCGAACACATCCGACTGTAACGCGATGTTGGTAATGTCGCGAGTTCAATGGTTTTAACCCATCTCAAAAAATTCCCAAAGCGCCTAAAGAAGTTTTCACTTCAAAAATTCTGCTCAGCAACGTGCATGACGCAATTAATATTATTGAACTGTCAAAATGAAAGCCATTGCTACTGTTAGTGTGTTACGCAATTACCCCACACTAGTATCAATAATTTTCATGCTAGACTATCTTACATACAGGTCGCTTCTTTTGTAAAAACTAAACTTAAACTAAAAAGTTTTGTCTATATAAAAATATCATTTTGTGATAACGTCAATGAATAATAAGCATTCGGTAATATATATTAAGTTTGATAGCAATTTTCCTGGCATTGAATAAAATAAGCGCGAAGAATAAAATATATTTACTGACGACAGCAGTTTTTTCTGGCAAAAAATATAAAATAACGCAACAATGCTTGTTAGGACATCCGGCAAACGGGGCACAATGCTACGTTTAAATCTAATTGCATCTAAAAATCATTTAAAAATATTGAGACCCCCGCTGCGGCTTGCAGTCTTAAGTTTTACACGAAATTATAATAGTAATAACAAATTGCAGCAAAACTGTTTTTCTGAGGTCAACGCAATAAAGGCCTTTAAAGAATTATATTTCAACGGCTCTACTAATTTGCTTCACCAATTATGCATAAAAATTGAGCCTGAGAAATGTCGAAATTCGTAGAAATGTGATCTAGCAAAAACCTGTCTGGATTTCTGCGTTTTTCGAAATTCTACGGATTAATTGCAGAACAATCATATTAGTTTACATTTTTTTTTTATATTCGTTTTGTTCAGTGTCAGCGATCCGAAATGTAATAAACAAAATTTTTCGAGAAAAAATATTAGTTTGCGTTAAAAAAAATACGCGAGTGTACTTTTGTAGTCTCAAGGGTTGCACTGTAGAGATGTCAGCATTAAGGAAGGGGCCCCCGCCAGGGCCGAAGCCTGCCGGGGTAGCGGGATCGTCCGAAAGGGTTACCGCTGCCCCGGAACATAAAGGGCTAAGGAATGAACACGGGTGGGTTTTAGTCAGTAAGAGTCTGACACTCCCTTCCGCTCCACCCAGAGCGGGAGGAGTCATTAGATGATTTCCCATCCAAAAAAAAAAAAAAAAAGGGTTGCACTGTCGTCATGTCGAAAGATGGCATATATAATTGAAATAAATGCTTTGAGTTTGAGTTTGGCTTAGAGCTTGTTGCAGTACTCTTAATATTAAAATTAGATGCCAGAAAATCGAATAAATAGATTATTTTATTATTAGACTATGGTTTCCTTTTGTGTTTGTTTTTATTAGCTGTAAATCCTCCAAGTACTAAAATAAAATAAATTAAATTTACGACCGTCAAGAAAATCTGTCATTTCACCAGTACCTATTTGTTATTAAGGAGTGTAAGAACACTTATATTTCGACTGCCGTTATTTTGTGACCGTTCACCACTTTCGTAGGTGACCAAAGCCACAGCCAAAGCTTTACCGTCCTTTTCTAGCTTCCTTAGTATAAATTCGAAAGTAACTCTGTCTGTCTGTATGTTACCTTTTCACGCCTAAACCACTGAACGGATTTAGATGAAATTTGGTATAGTGATAGTGTGAGTCCCGGGAAAGGACACAGGATAGTTTTTATCCCGATATACCCACGACGCAGGTGAAACCGCGGGAAGCTGCTAGTTTTCCTATAATTTCCTTTCTCAAATCCTACTGTATGACTACCATTCAGCAATTAGTCGGCCCAACGAGTACTTGTAGGTAAGACGCCTTTGCGGTCTGTTAATTACAAATTACGATATAATTTTCACTTTTACTCAAACTCCGAAACTACACACATCAAAAGTGTCTAGGGATCAACATATATTTTTGCAATAACTTTTCCCCTGATTGATATTAATTAAAATTTTCTTTAAGGATTCATCAAATAAAGTGTTTTCGTTTGTCACAGTAACGATAAACCAAGTCACCTTTGCATTAATAAAGAAATTTGCCATTTTCCTAATAAAGGGATTTTTGACATTTGAACCACTAACACAAAAGTTCGAAAAAAAGACTGAAATAACAGTTTTCTTTAAAATTTTATTGGGTAACTTAAACAATTAATAATCCGTGTTTCTACCGCGAACACTAACAACACAAGAACATCGGTTTGGCATACTCAAAATGAGTTCATCCAAATCACGCTGTGGAATGGCAGCCCATGTTCGTTGCAACAACAAAAAAAGGTCTTCTTGCGACTGGATACCCTCCATATTCGGCAGAGCTCTTCTCTGTAGCATATCCCATGCATGCTCAATCGGGTTCAAGTCTGGCGACTGAGCAGACCAGGGCAGGACATTGATGTTAGCTGCGGCGAGAGTCTGTCTTACAACTCTTGCGGTGTGCGGTCGTGCATTATCATGCATTAACTGAAATAAGGGACCGATTTGCACTTGTAGAGGAACGATGACGTCTGATACAATCGTCTCAGCATAAATTTGAGCGTTGAGGTTGCCTCTGATCCAAATCAACTCAGTTCTTCCGCCGATCCAAATACCCGCCCATACCATGATGGTTCCACCACTATAAGGATGGACTTCCTGGCAGGATTTTAATCGCTGTTGGCGTCCAGGGGTTCTCCAGTGTCGTATACGTCTTGTATCCGGTCTCATACCAAAACGAGACTCATCAGAAAAGCACACGAAACGCCATTGTTCTTCTGCCCAATTTCTGTGTTCAAGAGCCCATTGATATCGAATCCTACGATTGTGCATTGCTATAGGTGGTACCCGTAGCGGTCTTCGGGAATGAAGGTTCACTTCATGCAAGCGGTTTCTGACTGTTTGGTCGCTAATTAAGTTCCCTGAAGAGTGATGAAGCCTCACGGCTAACATCATGGCGGTTATTGTTGGAGCTCTTCGAGTTAAGATTTGAATGTATCGGTCTTGTCTCCGTGTGGTGCAGCGATACCGTCCTCCATGGCGCTCAGCCACGGTACCAGTGCTTCGGTAACGTGTCCAAAGTCGACTGATAACACTCTGACTTGTATTCAGAGCTAAAGCCACAGTACGTTGCCGGGAACCAGCTTCTATCATTCCCACGGCTCTGAGCATTTCTTCCCTGCTTAAATGACGTCGCCGCTCCATAATAACGTTGGTTTTAATCAGTAGTAGGGAAACAGTAGCACTAATAATGTCTTCAATGCGTTGTATGTTTTTATAGGGAAAATATTGACAGCTGATTTTCATCTTTTACTCGAATTTGATTCACAGTTCCTGATTCAAATTATGAAATGCACCAAAAAGGATCCATATAAATTTATAAAATCATAAATTTATTACAAAGCCACATCTCAATCTCAAGAAATCCGCATAAAAATGCTTGATCCCTAGACACTTTTGATGTGTGTATATACAAATTAAGCGAAAGTAAATTCCTCTTTACATTCAACGCTCATTTAGATACATTATGCAAACTTCTAATTACTTTTACATACTTACATTATGGAGGTCAATGTCTAAAAATTTTATTAATTAAGTAATTAGATTAGAAACCATTTACAAATAGCTCAAAGAGAGGAACGGATATAATCATAATAGAGAAAATTGCTCATAACCACAAAACAGTAAGGTTTGGATTGTGGTAAATCGATTCTTGATGATTTATGGTCTTTGCTCATGTATGAGAGCGAGAGTAGAGGGGCTTGTGGCTAAGTAATAACAGCCGCACGGGTCGATCGATCTGGTTAAGCTACACTTGCCGCGGTTGGTCTGTGGATGGGTGACCGTCTTTACATCTCAAGACCCCTCCGTGCCTCGGAAGGCACGTTAAGCCGTTGGTCTCGGCTGTCATTCGTGGATCTTTGACAGTCGTTACGGGTAGTCAGGAGCATGGATTCGGACCTCAATGAGTCAGTACTGCTTTCCAAATTAGTTACTACGCCATAATTTGGTATAGAATAAAAATATGGCGTTTTATCGGTTTCACTTTCAAATGGGCTTCCTCAACCTCATTCAAAATTTACTGGAAAAGAAACGTGTCACTTCTGCTGTAGCTATTTGGACAATGATGACTTTCCCAATCAGCTTTTTCTCATTAATGATACAAATTATTGGAAATGATCCAATGAGAGTCTCCCCAATGAATCAAAATATAGATACCGAGTCAAACTGCAGATAAATGACAAAGTTACCATTAACGTGGTGGGCGTACCAATCTCGAGTTACCATCTGTTGCAGCCCGATAACATCGATGGTCGTCACTATGTGACACGGGCTTTTGCCATTGGTTGGTAAATACATTGTCATAGCATTAGTAACCTCTGCTCTTTGGCCTAGGTTACCAATTGACAGATGACTAAGCATTTTATCTTTAACTGTCTTCCAATTGCTCTGCTACTTCCTCTACAATTTCCAAAGGACACAAGACGAAATTTTATGGACCATTTCCGATCAGTGATTAGAACGAAGAACGGTTGGTCGGTCTTTGTGGCGACGATACTAGGTACGAATATTACATAATTATTATTGAACAGAATATTACAGATAAATAAAGCTTACAAGATAGCAAAACGATGACATGAGTAATGTAAATGATAAAGGACTCAAAACAGAACAACACAAGAACCAACCCGAAGCAGCTTTTGCAACAATTGCAAACTGGATGCTCAAAACTGGACTGCACGTAATAAAGTTACTTTGTAAGCAAGATTTACTAAACCGTCGTGCTCGTGAACCACCAGGAGAACATAGCTCACAGAAACACAACAAAGCAGAGAAAGTGAAGCATACAGAACTATAACTATTTGCGGCTTCCCTCAATGATAAAGTAATCCATTGTGAAGACTGGAGAGCAAACCAAGATTGAACGTAAAGTGAACTTACTGAAGCGATACTTATGAAATATTGGCGCGAATATTGTTGGGACTACGCAATAAATTGTGCTTGATCATGTTGGTCTGTTTAGCGGTACACCGTTTGAATCAAGATAAGTATAAGTTAGACTGTTAGACAGATAGAATACCTATGATTTATTGAACACCATGATAGTAATACAGCTTAAATTTAACTAACCCTATGGAGGTCCTTAAATAAAATTGGGCCTAAACTCTTTGTAACTTTAGTTGTTGCGTATAAAATCAAGCACACAAGTAGAGCACTAAACCTTTTATACCAATAATAAAGCTGAAGACTTTGTTCCTGCAACTGCCAATCAGATTTGAAAAATTATTGTTGCATTTGATAGCCCAATTCTTGAGGAAGACTATAGGCTGATAACATTGCAACACGCTCCTCCCTCCCCGGAGGTCGGGTGCCTTTTGACGGTTTCCCCTCGTAAACCATTTTTATTTTCTCTATTGGCTATAATAACATTATTTCATTTCAATATTTCGATATGCAAGGTATCTGCGTAAACTTCAAAATATTGTTAGAGTCAAAACATTCATAAAACTGAAAAGAAAATTGAACAACGAAAGTATGTCAACCAAACATAACCCAACCGCCACTAAACTTGCTCAATTTGAATATTTACAATAGAAAAAATATATTGAACGAATAGACATAGCGAAGGGAAAGTACAGTGAACCGCCATGTCGGTGTAGCTCACAAAACTAATAAGGAAGTGACGCTTTGCTTGTACTCTGAACGTACCTTGCGCAATGAACGCACTGCACTCTATAAGATGAAGAATGATCTAGAAATGGAATATCTAGGGCTGGGTTTTGAAAATTGGTCCTTTCTGATTAGTTTGATTTATTATAATTACCTATATGATTGTGATAAAGAGAAAGTTTTTAGTTGGCAACATATAAGGTCGATTGAAGAATAACTACTTGCATCATTATGTTTTACAGTAGGTTGTCTGTGTGTGCTAAGCTTCAAAAAAATGATAAACAAAAGGCTGTTGTTTACTTTACCACCGTAATTTTATGGTACAGACGCCAGCACATCAAGCTACCCAAAACTGTCAAATTTTCCCAATCAATCTTTAACCTTAAAGTTGAAAATGTATTAAAGAAATTTGACAGATTGTAGTAGCTTGATGTGCTGGCGTCTGTGCATTGCCCCGATTTTAAAAGAACTCTTTAAAAATCAGCTAATCCGATAAAAGCATACGAAAAGCATATATTCGGTTGAATTCATCATCCTGCTATGTTCTACTCGAGGAATGCGAACTGCAGTGGTTGTAGGTACTTGTATGACAACACACACAAAAGAAATGGCTTTCATTTTGACAGTTCAACAACATTCATTGCGTTATCTAAGTTATTGAGCAGACGAATTTTTCGAATGTAAAGCAATGGATTAGCAATAGCCTTCAAAATTATTCAGAATGTGATTGATAGCGTGTTACGCAATTAGGATGCAGGATATTTAAAGGCGCATAATAACCAACTATATGACACTTAACATTTACACGAATTCAATATACATTGTAAACCAAAACAAACTACTGCTAACAATAAAGAATGAAAACTCCACGGTCATTGATACAACAGTAGTTGCGTAACATCAATTGGTAATCGTATCAAAAGCGGTTGAAGGGTCAACTGATCAACTCGATCCGACCGATGACGATGATTGACTGCGTTTTTAAGCGGTTCAAACCTGCGTTGCATAAACATCTGTTGTATTGGATTTCGGAGAGTTAATTTAATACATATTATTTTGGTGTACTAAGGAATTTATGGTAGACGTTTGAATAAATTGCTAACCTGCATCCTAATTGCGTAACACACTATCAATCGCAATCTGAATAATTTTGAAGGATATTACTAATCCATTGCTTCATAATATATGTTCGAAAAATATTTCTGCTTAGCAACGTAAGTAAATGAAGCAATACATGTTGTTGAACTGTCAAAATGAAACCCATTGCTACTGATAGTGTGTTACGCAATTACCCCGCTGATGCGTATACTCTTTGGTAATGGCTTTCAAAGCGTTTCATCTTTCTACGCCTTATAATAGGATTAGCATGAGTTTTTCGGTAGCTTATCCCCATTATCACTATCTCCGATCTAAGCCCTCTAGCAGTATGGGACACCACCGTCCTACTATTAAATAGGTATATTGATATATTTTTACTATTCATGGAGCATTTTTAGGTGTCAGAGACTACTCTTTTTCTTGTTCACCATCTGCTCCTTTCTTCACTGGGTTTCCATGGTCTCATTTGTATATAATCTTACTAGTTTTATAGTTTTCTATAGCATGGGTAGTATCCATAACTTCATTATTCTTTTGTTAACTTTCATTCACTCTCTTTTGTTTATTTTTGTTTACATCGTAGTTAAGATATACTTTTGCTGTATACGATACTGCTCATACTTTTGATATTAAATCATAATATACTACTGTCTGTGACCTATATTCTTAATCGAGGACATCTCACTGATTATTAATCAAGAGTTCACGTAACTCAATCATGATAGTTGCTAAGAATTTATTAATAACTATCAATGGACAGTCGCCATTATAAACAATAATTACTTTTTGTTTATCTTCAGTTATCGCGAGATGTCGCGAGTTTATAATTGGCATTCAGTATTATGCCAATATTATTATATTCCTTTTAATAGACTTGTTTAATATGGGTGTGGCTGTAAAAAGTTGTATACAATACACGATTGTGTATAATTAATTACTTAGTACATGATGTGCACGTGTGTTATGGTATAACGATCAGTATTATTCCGTTTGAAGGCATGTCCTGCGCACATCGGTTGCATGTTGCACCAATGTTGGCGATGCACTATTGGCCAAACATTACTAACACGTGTATATAATTTTTTATGTCTTTAAGATCCTTAACTGCTTGTGAAAACTAAATTAGTCGACTGATTCCTAGATTTCCCAAGATACAGAGTGGATATATGAGTTAGTGCGCATACACACGAGCGACGTGCGTCAACGGCAGAAGCAACTACAGCCGTCAACGCTCATCGACGGCTATGACTGAGCACTTAGGCCATAAAAAATAGCTATGCACCGATCCCTGAAATTCCGGAATGTTAGGTACTATCAATTTTATTCATAAATTAATGTAATTCATAGATTAATGTCACCGGGGTTGTTTTTAGAAAAGTCAAAAGTTTTGTATGACAGCTGCACAAAAAATTGAATTAAACGTAAAAAAAAATATAAGGTTTCTAAGAGCGTAAAAAGATGGAGGAAATTGCAAAGAGTGGCAACAGAAAAGAAATCGTAACTAAGCAATGACAGATGAGCTAAACACCTAATAAACTAATACAGATGTGATAAGTTTCCATATTCATTATTTCGATTGCTCTTATTAATTCTGCATTCATATTAAAATGTCAACAACCTATAAAGACTTAGTTATCCAATCATCAGGAAGTGTTAATTGCTTATTTATGTTAACAACTGACTTTATAATCACAAATCTCTTATAGGATTGCGTTATAATCAAATGACATCGTCGGTCATCAACCGCGTTTGCATAACGTTATTAAATATCAATTCATTCAAAATTAGATACAGAATTATCTTTTAAGAGTGTCTGAAACAATTTCTCTTCGGTTTAACTGGTAAATAAATTTTCACGGTTCGCTTCTTCTCTGTGCCTCTTAGCACAAATTGGCAGCTCTGCGTTTTTCATCCTTATAATTTACATTTCTGTTCATTGTAAAAAGGGTCAAATTGCATTAGCTAGCGAAACTCTGCAGACGTGGTTGGTATCGACGTGTTTTATCGATACCAATCACGTCTGCAGTTTCGTTAGCTAATTTAATTTGACCCCGTATAATATCCATTACAAAATATAGGTTTCCTTATTACGGCTAAGGACCTAGCTCTGACTACTTAATTGTAACTGACTGTAAAATATCTAATAATAATAACTGTTCCCTGCTCCCGACACCGGCGGATCACTATTTTTTATATTAAAAAAAATTTGCCATGCAACGTGGCAATGCTGCCAGCCTTTTGGGCACGTTTCCTGTTGACAGCGATGTGGACGAATTTTTTGATGCCCTTTGATTGTTTCCCCTCCCTTTTTATATACTTGTACATATTATTATTTTAAGACAGCTTTTTAAATTATGTAAATATTTGAATCCTTAATAAAATAACATCTGATCAAAAAAAAAACTTAATTTTTATATTTTAAGAAATATTTAATAATTTAATAAAAATAAAATAACTAAATAAATAAACGTAATAATAACTGTTATAATTACAAAATAACAAGAACCAATGATAGTGATATCAGAATTAACTACAGTAATAGGCTTTCAGAACATAAGGGAGCATTCCTTTCTTTGAGTGGTACTGATTAACCATAGAATTTCAAGATAGTGATCAACTAAGCCGCGGGGTAATTGAGTAACACACTAACATTAGCAATGTCTTTGATAAATGATAAATGATTTTATTTCTGTAAGTAGGTTTGCACAAACACTTTTACACGTCAATCATATTTTTTTTAAGCTAGATGAGGTCGGCGTTTCCTATCTGACTACTCTGAGAAGAAAGGCTGAAACAAAGTCAGAGGTCACAGTCTCTTTTAAAGTCCAGACAAAATCTTGGTCAGATCATGTGAAGACCATGTAGATTGGTGTCTGAAATGGTCTTTGGAGGAAAGAACCACACAGATTGAGCGGACCTGTCCAGTCAGTGCACGCATTTGTCAAAAATCGTGCAGCTCAACTCAGAACTTTCATTTTGATATAGTTCAACAACATTCATTGCGTTATTTACGTTATTGAGCAGACAAATTTTTCGAACATATGAAGCAATGGATTAGCAATATCCTTCAAAATGAATCAGGACTCTGGTCTTGGCAAAAAATAAGTACGCATATTCACGGCTTCTATCAATTGTCATGGATTTTTGTGACATTGCCCGAGACACGCAACATAATTACAACATTTCGTTTGTTTTCCTTGTAATTATTACAAACATCTTGAAAACAACCCAAAATAACCTAAATCGTATTTAAATAGACAAAGATTACGGTCGCCACTATCATAATCATTAAAATGTTCAAAACTGTCCTACTACTATTTCGAAACGTGTCGAAAACTGACGTTACATGTCGCATGCATAATGCACAGTTGCCAAATATCATGACATTATACGGATGTCTTAAGATATAATGATATTGTGATGACAAACAAATACCGAGTTAACCTAGTTTCATGATGATATATTACTGAAGCTTTCAGCTAGTCTTCTACTTAATAGAAACCTTAAAATTCATTTATTCATTGAGAGATAACGCACAGCTTAAACCTCTGGGTCTAAAACTAAGAAATTTTGCACAAGAGTAAGTTATGTGCCGTGTGTGTGTGTAAATATGTACAAATGTTTGGTCCAAAATAAATGTTTATTTTTAATTTAAGTTCTTCATTTTTGCCGATGAGAAATCCCATCGGGCACATGGCTTGTAATAAGAACAAAAGACGTAAAATAGAGTTTTAAGTGTCATGGTACTTGACAGAAGTGTATATAGGATAGTACATAGATTGTGTTAGGGTGACTGATGAGTACCTCCTGACATTCCTTTTGAAGCCGGCACTTAACACTGACTTTCATTTAACGAGAATAACGAGATACTAGCTACATTAATTGGAATAGGACGACCGACGTTCCTGGCGCAATTGCACAAGGAGGCCCGACCCCAGATAAACTGGGAAAAGGACAAAAGGAGGAAGAAGACAGAAGTTTAAGATCTTGACAAATTGCCATGCGTAGAGTGACATTCAAAACTGTAACTGACCTAGTAACGTCGAAGGAACACAAGAAAGATGTAACACTTATCAAGCTCAATGAAAAACCTTCACATATAAATACGTAAGTTACTACCAAACGATCCCTTAAACAAAAACATTATGAACACAAACATCGGGAAAACCCCCGTTTTAAAATGATAGCAATAACAAACGAAAAACAAACAATTGACGGACGTTATGGAATCGTTCCATGAACCATTAAATTACACATACTATACACATAATACGAGTACATAGCCGATACAGACATGCAGGCATGAAAATGAACTACGATTGAAAACCAAATAGAACTGCGTTTCTGCATGCAGTTGTGTCAATAGACAAACACACATGACGCAAAATAGATATACACAAAAGATCCACTGGTAAAAATGTAGGTAAGAAACTAATGCTCGAAATCCACGTCAGACGTTGGGAAAAAATGTATATAATTATGTCTAAATGTCTACCACTAACGAGGCCTGTGTAGCTGAATAGTCTATGAAATATGGAGCAGCATGTTTAGCCTGATTTGCGCACGGCTTGACTGAAGTTAACAAATGGGGTATCATTAATCAGCTTTGTCTTGACACCACGAGTGACACCTGGCTCTATGGGATTTTAATAAAAAAAAAACAAAATGGTGGAATTAGTCATCATTAAAGAGGCCTTGAATCTGCTTGCTCAGCGGGGCAATTGTGTAACATACTAACAGTAGCAATCGCTTTCATTTTGGCTGTTCAATAACATTCATTGCGTTATTTACGTTGTGCAGCAGACAAATTTTTCGAACATAATATGAAGCAATTGATTAGCAATATCCTTCAAAATGATTCAGATTGTGCTTGAAAGTATGTTACGCAATTAGAGTGCGTCTGTAAGCCCAGATTAGTTTGTAGACATTTCAGAGATTAGATATTTTTAAAGTTGTTTTTTTTATAATGATTTGTGTTGACTGGACCTTCGTTATATATTTACTTTACGCCTTAGTAGGGTAGGTAATTTGGAAAAACACGGGACTAATAACAACTATCGCTCACGAATACGTTGCGAGTACTATAGGGTTGTCTCTGCCTGAATCATTAAGATGATTATTATCTTGTCCACAATTTTTTATGGAACTCAGTGTGCTGTGTGAGCTATATGATTCTGAACCCCTGGGGGTTAATTTTTCGTCGCTGTTTCATACATTTTGACCGCGTAGGTATTGCACTTTTCTATGAAATAGCAGTTTTTGTCTTTTGATAACCGACGAGAAAAATGTATTCGGTCGTGGGTCTACAATCATGTGGTGAATCGAATCCATGGTTAGGTACAGGATACGCGTCTGTCCCTGGCATAACACCCTGTATTTTGCTCGGTAACACGGAGTTCTTGTTGATGTTTTAGGTACAGACGCCAGCACATCAAGCTACTTTGTAGTAGCTTCTGTCTGTCAAATTTCTTTAATAGATTTTCAACTTTATTGCTAAAGTATAAGGTCCAAAGTTGATAGAGAAAATTTGACAGTTTCGGGCAGCTTGATGTGCTGGCGTCTGTACATAAGATGCTACTTATTATGTGTGTCTCCATGATGTCTAATACAGGGTGAAATTTTAATCACCGGGGTCATTGTATTCATCATTATGAACAACTTTTACTATGGGAACAAACATCAAATCGCGTAAAAAAAGTCTGCTGTTCCCTACATTTTGACAAGTTATGCGAAAAAAAATGTAGGGAACACCTGATTTATTTTTTACGATTTCAGATTTGTTCCCATAGTAAAAGTGTTCATAATGATGAGTACAATCACCCCGTAAGAGGAAAACGGTGATTAAAATTTCACCCTATATACTGTCGGATGTAGTTTCTTAAGCTTTGACTCTACGAAACAAAACATAATATACATACTTATGTGTAATTGAAAATTAGTTCCTAACCGATTGCACGGAGAAGGCACAACACAAAGAAAAGTGGAAAAATATGGGGGAGACCTTTGTCCAGTAGTGCGACAATATAGATAACTGAACAAAATAATTGAAAATCGACTTTTATTTAGAGTAATTCTTGGCGAGTAAAGACAAATATCTTCAATTACCTTTTGCAATAATTAAAGTCTCCAAATATTTAGCATACCGACACACAATCGAGCGTGTAATACGAATAACAAGGAAAGAAACAAGTGCTATAAACAATTACACTTCGTCGCTGCATCCTCGAGATTTACATAATTCACTAGGTAGTACACTCCTCAATGTACTAGGCATCGCACAATTTTTAGATAAAAAACTAAAAAATAAAAATAAAATTAGATATTAAACGACTACCGTAGTACCTGCCGTGGTGGGGCGACCGCCGCGCCCGGCCATCTACGATCGTTCACTTGTCATTCGCTTCTTTCGTGCGGGCATCGCAACATTAATATTGTTGGTGTTAAAATATTCCATCTATTTTTTTTTCGCGTTTTTTCTTGTGACCATGGGACGAAGACGACATGAAGATGATCCAGGGATCATCAGACGAGAAATAAGGCGACTGGAAAAGCGTTTACAAAGACAACGAGAACACACATCCAGTGATGAAGGTTAGTCAGATTTAACTTAATACTAACGGTTTTATTTCGTATTATCGGTATCGGTGATTTTAACTATCTGTCACCAAGTTCAATAGTTAGTTATGATTTTTTTCAAGTGTCTTGTTGTTCGCACACGTGCGGTGTGACTCATGACTTTGTTATGTTGTTGTTCCATTATAATGTTATATTATAGAAAAGGAATCCTTTTGCATCGAAGCTACTTTGTTTTTACAATCAATTAGTTAAATTCATTGGACGATGTGTACTGCGACGAGATTGCAGTCGTTCCAGTTTATGTCTATGGAATATGTTAATAAGTACTTACCCTCCTATGCATATTATGCAAGTACCGTGATGAAATCCCGGTCAAATTAAAACAACCATTGTATAAATGGCGAAGTAAGTGTCGTGACGCGATTACGACCGTCTATGATAAGTGACTATTATTGTCAAGTGGTTTGACGCGATCAAATCCTTTTGTTGTCATTGTTTCAAGCCAAATTTGAGCCAATGCTATGATCGAAATATCGTTCCAGATATTGAGTCTGGCCACTCAGGACCTGCCTCCTTACCTCCCGACTACGAATCCTCTGAGCATTACCAATCAGATGGTACTCAGTCGAACTTTCGATCTGTGGTGACAGTGCCACAACACACTATCCCTGATACCGTTACTGGCGGCGCTGGTACTAGCGCCGCCGCACCAGAAATTAGCGCCGCATCAGAAATTGTGGAGGCCCTCCCGCCTGATATATTAGAGGTTCTTGGAGAATCTAAGGAAAAAGATGAGGTGTTCGGGCCAAAAATCAGAGAAGAGATCTCCAAACGTTGGGGAAAGATTATTATGGAAGGTATAGGTAAAGAACAGAAGCAAAAGCTGTTTAGTAATATTTTGATCCCGGAGAATTTTCAACTTGTTAAGGCACCAAAACTTAATCAAGAAATATCCTCTGTCTTATCGGAATCCTCCAGGAACAGGGATAAGCGTCTTGAATGGACACAAAACCATCTAGGCATTGGTATAGCGGGTATCACTAACCTTCTGTCATCAGTAATTGATGGCAATGTAGAAAAGACTGAGATTATAAAAAAGCTCTCAGAAACAGCACAAATATTGTTAGATTTACATTGCCAAAATACTGCTAACCGAAGGAAGTTAGTTACATTCAGCCTGGATAAAAGATTTTTGAATATTGTTCAAGGAGTTAAGAGAGATGCTTTTCTCTTCGGAGAGAATTTGGGCGATAAAATCAAGGCATCTAAGATGGCTGAAAAATCTGGATTACAGATAAGGAGGACCGAGCCTCAACAATCTACCTCCCACAGATCGACACGCTCTAATAATTATCGTCAGGGAAACTCGAGGCGCCCACTTCGTCACCAGAACTACAGAGGCAGGTCGAGTGGGCCCAGGACACAAGCCTCCAACCTGAACACACGGAAATATCCATCGTCAACGGAACGGTACAGCTCTGCGAAGTCAGCCCCGAAGGCACCTCCGAAGCCCGAATAGAGGTAATAAAACATGCTGGTCGGTTACGACACTTTGTAACAGCTTGGAAAAGCATAACTAAAGATCCTGTAATCTTACAGTGTATATATCATGGTTACAAAATACGTTTTAATCGACCCGTTATTCAATATGCAGAACCAGTTAATAAATCCTTTTCTCTCCAAGAGGCTAATAGTCTTAATATTGAAATTTCAAAGCTTTTGTTATCAGGGGCAATAGTAAATTGTGAAGACATTCAGGGCCAGTTTATTTCGAATATTTTTTTGATACCTAAAAACGACGGTACCCATAGATTTATTCTTAATCTTAAAAAATTAAACAATTATATTGATCCACAACATTTTAAAATGGAAGATGTTAGAACGGCTTCTAAATTACTATCAAGATCATATTACATGGCCCATATTGACCTTAAGGAGGCGTATTTTTTAATCCCAATTTCTGAAAATAGTAAAAAATATCTACGATTTAAGTTTTTCAATCAGACTTATGAATTTCAGTGTTTACCCTTTGGTTTATGTTCGGCACCGTTGATTTTTACTAAATTAATGAAACCAGTGATTACATACCTCAGAAAACAAGGGATTATGCTGGTTATTTATTTAGACGATTTGTTATGTATTAATAAAACATTTGAAGGTTGCTCTCATGATGTAAAAATAATCACCGACTTGTTAGAAAAACTTGGATTTGTGATAAACATTAATAAAAGTGATTTAGTTCCTAGCCAACTCAAAACTTTTTTAGGTTTTGAATTAAACTCAACGGACATGACTTTAAAATTGCCACTAAAGAAACGATTGAAGGTTCTAGAGATAATCGATAGATACTCCAACAAACGTTCTTTATCTATCAGAGACTTTGCAAAGTTTTTGGGATTGCTTACATCATCGTGCCCAGCAGTTAGTTATGGGTGGGTTTATACCAAGCGATTTGAAAGAATTAAATATCTCGCGCTTCAGAAATCAAATGGAGATTATGATATTAATATGATCATTCCTAATAACCTAGAACCTGATTTTTCGTGGTGGAAGGCAAACATCATGAATGCGTTTTGTCCAATTCGTCAAAACAAATACTACTTGGAGATTTTTTCCGATGCGTCTCTAACGGGTTGGGGTATAGCTTGTAACGGAGAAACTAGCGGTGGATTTTGGAGCACGTCAGAGGCCCCAAACCATATAAACTTATTGGAATTAAAAGCAGCTTTCATTGGTTTGAAATGCTTTGCCAAGGACCTTGCAGACAAAGAGATTCTTTTAAGAATAGATAACACTACTGCAATCTCATATATTAATAGGATGGGCGGTGTTCAATATACACATCTTAATGATATAGCACGCGAGATTTGGCAGTGGTGTGAAGAGCGTCGTCTCTTCATTTTCGCTTCCTACATTAAGTCAAGAGACAATACGGAAGCTGACCAAGAATCAAGGCACAGCAATATCGACACCGAGTGGGAATTATCTCGTTCAGCGTTTCATGACGTAGTCCTTCATTTTGGTACTCCAGAGATTGATTTATTCGCAACTTGTTTGAATGCGAAATGTCATAAATATGTGTCCTGGAAACGAGACCCACACGCTTTCGATATTGATTCATTTACTTTAGATTGGGCCAATTTAAACTTTTACTCGTTCCCACCTTTTTCGTTGATTCTCAAGTGCTTAAGAAAAATAATTTCTGATAAGGCTACAGGAGTGCTCATAGTCCCATATTGGCCTAGTCAGCCGTGGTACCCACTGTTTACATCTTTACAGATAAGGGAACCGGTTTATCACGGACCTAGTAGTGATCTCCTTTTATCTCCTTTCAGAACGCAGCACCCGCTTTGGATGAAACTTACCCTGGTATCATGCCTGTTATCAGGGAAGCATTTTCTCGAAAATCATTGACTCCGGAAACTATAAAAATTATCACTGCTTCTTTATCTAATAATACATTAAAACAATATAATATCGCTTACAGAAAATGGTGGCAATTTTGTCAAACCCATAAGGTAGACTGCTACACCGCATCTATACAACCGGTACTGCAATTTTTGTCTAGAGAATTTGAAACGGGGGCCAGGTATTCTACATTGAACACCTATCGTTCGGCGCTTGGTTTAATTATAGGTAAACAATTAAGTACAAATGATATTGTCAGCAGATTTATGAAAGGTGTTTTTAGATTGAAACCAGTTTTCCCTCGATATCAGTCTACTTGGGACATTAATGTAGTTTTAGATTTTTTGTTCAATTATTTTCCTAATGAAAATCTGTGTTTAAATAAATTAACAAAAAAAACTGGTAACTCTACTTGCGTTGTCGACTGCACAACGCGTGCAGACGTTATCCTTTATTCGTCTGTCTAATATAAATATTTGTGATTCAAACATTATAATAACAATTGATGATTTGTTAAAAACCTCTGCACCTGGCAGACAAACACCTCGTTTGATTATCCCATTCTTTCCTAATAAAATAGAGATATGTCCAGGAAGGACTTTATGTTCATATATTAATGTTACAGATACTTTTAGGACTGAATCAAATACCGAAAGGTTATTATTAACTACGAAGAGACCAGTCCACAACGCTAGCTCCGCTACGATTAGCCGCTGGATTAAACAGACGTTAGCAGATAGTGGCATAGACTCCACAATATTTACGTCACATAGCACGCGCCACGCGGCTACATCAGCGGCTGGTCGTAGAGGTATTTCTATAGATTTAATTAAAAAGACTGCCGGTTGGTCCGGTAATTCTCTAGTATTTGGTAAATTTTATAACAGACCTCTGCTTACAGAGGAAACAGATGATTTTGCTCGCGCTGTTTATGAAAATAACGATTAAATATTGTTAAAATTACCATATATATACCTATATTTTTTGTATACTTAACCACTTCGCTGATATAATTTAATAATACTTACTTATAGCTGTGTTAAAAATAAAACATCTTATATCATTAGATGCATTTATTTTCTTCACCACTAGTATATTGGCTATTTATCTCTAAACTCTGAACATCTACCTAGTGAATTATGTAAATCTCGAGGATGCAGCGACGAAGTGTAATTAATGGTTAAACAAACTTACCTGAAGTGAAGTTTGACCACAATTACACGAGTCGCTGCATCCGAAGAGATTTACAAACCCGCCCAACCCTTCTTTACAAGAAATCCCGATATTAAATATAAGTAGTTTAAGATAAATAGCTCTCTTAAATGAATGACAAGACAAGTGAACGATCGTAGATGGCCGGGCGCGGCGGTCGCCCCACCACGGCAGGTACTACGGTAGTCGTTTAATATCTAATTTTATTTTTATTTTTTAGTTTTTTATCTAAAAATTGTGCGATGCCTAGTACATTGAGGAGTGTACTACCTAGTGAATTATGTAAATCTCTTCGGATGCAGCGACTCGTGTAATTGTGGTCAAACTTCACTTCAGGTAAGTTTGTTTAACCATTAATAAATCAGTTATCGGCAGTGGACAGCCCTGCCGTGTGATGAAGAGCGTGGGTCTCGGTCCAGCGAGCCGCTTTACGCTTTCTCTAGCGCAGCCATTCCTCGCTGCACGACATATTGTGTGCATACGATGTCATGAGCTGCTTGGTGGAGCTGGGACAATGGTGCTATAGCAATCAGCTTATAATGTTCCCACTGCTGGAACACTAGCCTCCTCTTTCTGTGAAAGGAAGTGGGCCATAATTCACCACGTGGGTTGTTGGATGTCACTGATGTTGTCGAATTTTTTCGTTCTAGGACTTGCCGGTTTCCTCACTATGTTATTCTTTACCGTTTTGAGAAAAGTTGTGATGAAATAATTCACACATAGTAAAGTGCCTGCTTGGGTTTGAACCCACGACCTGCAACTCGTAAGTCGCGGCCGTTACCACTGGGCCACCACTGCTCCCGAACCACCACTGCTTCCACCGCTGCTGTGCACCGTATAGTTTTCAGTTCCAGAATAAATTCTGGTTCTGGTTCTGAGTGCTGGCTCGTTCTGGCACGTAATTCAGGAAAGAAAAAGAAGTGAAGATCGGATCTTAATTCGAATTTGACAGTTTCTGTCAATTTCCGTTTCGAATTGGATATATACGCGTCTGAACAGTGTTTCCATGATGCGGTCGACAATGCTAATTCGGAAATTCCCAGGTTTTAACTATCGGAAAATACGCCCAAAACACAGCTCTGTAACGCTCATGAATCTTGACAAATTCAAATGAACCTCGTTTGTTCTGCCAAGGTTTTGTCTGTAGGCAAAAGGTACAAATAGACTTAAAATAAAAATCATTCTTTCTCTCTGTGTAGTGTTTGGGATTGGACATAGGAGTGATCAATTATTCTATATAATTGATAATTATGATAAGACCATTTTCCCCATCAGAGAAGATGACAGTCGCTTCGTGTGACTGATATTTTTTCGCCTCTGCATCTGGTTACATTAGAAGTTTTTTTTTTTTTTTTTTTATTTGAAATGGACTTGCTCTTGACTCCAGTCTAGGTCAAAGGTGACAGAGACAAAGACAAGCTACCGATTAATTAAGACATGAATGTCAATAATTAAGATTAAAGATTCCTTATTAGTAGGTTTATTATTTATTTTAAGTTCCGATTATAGTTATGAAATATTACCTTTCTTCCAGTCTAGCCCTCCATACGCATTCTGAAACAAACAAAAAAAAAAATAAGTAGTCAACAAAATAAAGTTATTTTAATTTCTATTTTCATGCTGAAAGTCTAACTGAATAACACGCAAATCACCTGAAAAGGTGCTTACCCTTAATTTACCGTCAAGTGTAACAAGCTTCGTGAAAAATGGCGCGAACAAATATTACAAATACATCCCATGCCTAACCCCGACAATTATTACCACTACATTATTCGATGATCGCGTGTACCCAAGTCAACAATCGGGACATGTACCCTGTGATCAACCATTATGAACTGACCTAAAACCCTTAAAAAAATACAACTAATCATAGGTCATATGAAAATGGATGACCGTCACTACACCTTTAATAGGAGTTTAACCACTATGGCCTACATTATAACGGGTATTTTACTATGCAATGTGTGTGTTAAGGCTTTGACAGACAAAGGGGTGGACATCAAAGGTGATCGACCTATTTTTTACACGATCACCGGTCAACGGCCATTGCGTTTGTTATGGTCAATTAAAAAGCATTATTTTTTTATGTAGAGGTTCTAGGCGGATATCAGGCATTAAACTATTTAGATAAATGTTGGAGATTGTGAGTTTTACATGCGATCATTGCTTTTTTCAGTTGAATAATATTGAGTATTGTGTCTTGAACTTAGATGACTAGTAAGTTTCAAAAATGAAAATTTTCTTTTCTACGTCGTTTTTTATTTTGCTATTTTCGTCTATTAGAAAAATCTTGCCCGAAATGTATTCTAACTTACCATAACACACCGGTATTTATAAGTCAAAGTACCAAGCTCGCAGAAACGGCAAGAGCTTACGCAACAACCAACCAGACAGGCTAGTTGGGCAATCCCGGCTGTAATTAGGAGCAAAGCACTACCGATGTTTACTCTCAACAACCGGTGCAAACCCTACTTGCTAGATTATTCTATGTTCTGGTAAAGAAACTGTTAACAGTTTATAGAAAACAAAAGTTAATCCTAAAGAAATGAACTCAAAAGAACAGCAGCTGAAATAATTTTGTAATCCAGAGGAATCCCAATAATCTAATAGAAGGTTTCTCAATACAATTAATGAAATGTTCCTTCCCTCATTTTTTTTCCCTTCGGTACAACAACTAAGGTACTCTTTTCATCTGGAATTTCCGTGACCAGGTGAACAGAATCGAATAGGAGTTCTCAATTTAATTGCAGTATTCCTCGAAGAATGTCTGCGTACCATTTTCAAATCACAAGTAGGTACCGAAGTTCATCTAACCAGAGTAAGTACATCCTCGGGTGTTTCCGTGGCTCAGTTGCAAAACTTTGCAAATGGCGTTTTCGTGCGCAATCGGCTCTTGGCTTCACGTTCACTGACGCTCAGCTAGCCTAACTGATCTAAGATACCAATACCTATTATTATGTTTAGGATCATTTAGTACGTATTGTTTGTTTGGGCGTGTATTTCTCACGATGTTTTCTTTACTGTAATCGTATGTACCTACATGGTAACAATGTATCTACATAAACCGAATGCAACGCGAACTATTCAGATAACAGAGGTAGGTACGGACGAATCTGAAACTAAAAATAGAATTGATTCTAAGGAATCTCGTTTATTCTGAATCAAGTAAGAAAAACAATATTCAACTAATTGTTGCACTTATGATTGTGATTATTGTAGAAAAGTCAAAATGTCAACATAATAATATGAAAAGATGCAAGACAAAGAAAAACTAATCTTTTCCTAGATCGTGATTTCAAACAATACGAACACACAGTCACACAGGTATTGTCAAAAGTAAGACAAATGTACTAGCACTGCAGAAGAGAACGGAAGCTTGCTCGCTGTAGGTATCCGGAATCATGGAAGGTCAGCGGCTTCGTGCCTTGCTTGCGAGACTGCGAGAGTAGATATATTTTTCAAGTAGGTACCAAGCCAAGAGTCACAATCGTAGAATCCTGACATAGAAATGATTGTACTTATTATTTCCAAACGACAAACATACTCAATTTCACACCATTCATCTAATTAACAAGGGTAAAAGTTTAAGCTGAATTCAAATGTCGTTCGAAAGGCTGGGCCAGAAAGCACCATTAACTAAATATTCCAAAATGGTAATTCACGAACATTGTGACGTGTAATGTCTCATAATTTAATGTTGTTTTGCTACTAAGTTGAGGAAGGAAAATGAAATTAGATTGGTGCTCTAAAAAAAGGTGCTCTGAAAATAGATGCTCAAACGGGAATACTCCAAAATTACCCATGTCATGGAGCCTTGCTAATAAAAACGAACAACATTTAAAGAATATTTGACCAAAGGTTTTACCACCCTTACACACTACGTATGTAACATAACATCATGTTTGCCCGACGGGCTGAGCAGAGGTGTACCTATAGCACACCCACATTTCCTCCGCCAGTTATATGTTTAAGACTCTCGTAATAGGGCGGGGAGCTAGCTTGCCATCAACCGGGTACAAATCCACTCCGGGCTGCTAAGAATTTCCAATAACACTTTACCCGGCCCGGGAATCTTACCCAGGACCTCATGCTCAGCAGTAGTGCTTGCGACGGGGTATTCCTCGAAACGCACCAACTTTGAAACACACCAAATGAAACGTCTATCGATATTATTTATTTCGAATTCTTCACGCTCTTCTCTGTTTCATCGTTGATGCATTTCGAGGAATAAAATGATACCTAATTTTTTTCTTTGAGGAATACTTTTGGTGCGTTTCAAAGTTGGTGCGTTTCGAGGAATACCCCCTTGCTACCAATAGACCAACGAGGCAGACATTACGAATATGAATCAACTACACAAGAAGGTTGACAATGCCATTTAGTTACAGGTAATATTATTAAAAAACAACAATTACATACTTAACATAACAATGATAGGTACTGAATGTAATCCTGTAACCAGGAAGATCTATTTAAAGGTTAAGGTAGAGCCTTTTCTGAGTCACTCGTTTTAAAAAGGGTCCAATTAGTTTCGTGCGTGACTCACATAGAACATGGTGACAAAAAACGTTTGAGATATTTTTGTATAATCGATGTGCAATTGGGCATAAAATCTGGGGTAACCAAGAATGGGCCAGTACCAGAATACATGACCAGCTGATTCTACCACCAACCACACAATTTGACCTAACGATTATTGCATTTCAAATGTCAGACGAAATTAATTGACATTTATGTCTTTTAAAATGCACGACTGATTTCAAATCGATGTTTTTATTCATTCGGTTGTTAGTAATCAGTTTAATTAAATAAATTTATCTAAATAGGAGAGCTTAGCTTTGTTAAACAATTGGCTAATCACTGTTTTTAACTAACGATAATTATCTTAAGACTATTTATTCCCTTTATTCATAAACGTTGCTTAAAGTTAAGTGGTGATTAGCGACTGTTTAACCATACATTTTTGGCGTTTAAACGTCACATAACTTTAATTATCGTTTATAAATAAACCCCTAACCCTACTAATAAATATCAGATGAATAGTTAGACACCGATTTCTCTCTTTCAGTCGTCAGTAATTTAACTTTCGAAAGAAGAAGACAAAGCGTTGTATAACTATACAGACGCTATACAACGTTTATTAGTAAGGGGTTAAGAGTTTATAAAGTATGTAGGTATATAAAAATTACCAAAATGATTATCTTATCGAACAAGTTAAATCCATTTATCGATATCATTTGGTCAATCATAGACGTAACGGGTTAGTCCAACTATAGTTGTCTCCTCAGCTGCAGTAGAATTCAATTTCATATTCATATATTTATTTGCATTCTATAATTTTGTAGAGGTGTTACAATGGCTTAAAGCCAAGGTACAATTATGGACCCTGTAGGTAAAAAATATAAAATTAATTCTTAAAATTAAAATAAATTTAGGACACAAATGAACAATAAGCAATTTTTAAAATACGCTATTATCATTAAAGAAGTAAGTTTAACATTTTATGTTATTGAGATCAGCCTGTTATAGGTTTTGGTACTTTATTTCGTCATACTTAATTATTGTATTTATACAGAACTAATACGTGGTAAGTAGATCTTTTCGGAATAATCTGAATTTACTGTTAACAAATGGTTTACACAACAACCACACGCTAACATGGTGGGTGTAAGTACCTACTTTAGTTACATCTCTAATCTAACCCTTCAGCAAAAACAGGATAATGATGTTATGTATGGACAATAGCAGAGCAACACCCTAATCAATCTCTATTTGAATCATTTTGAGGGATATTGCTAATCCATTGCTTCATATGTTCGAAAAATGTGCCTGATCAACAACGTTAATAACGCAATGAATGTTGTTGAACTGTCAAAATAAAACCCATTGCTACTTATAGTGTGTTACGCAATTATCCCGTCGATCTATTCTGTAAAAATGTCACCCTGAAAACTTAGGTGAAGTCAGCTGTCAATAGCGTCAATCCCTATCACCAGATTGAATGACAGCTCACTTCCAGCTCACTTAAGTTTTCACTGTGAAATTTTTACAGAATAGACCAGCTGTTATTAAAAACAAAACATTTGTTTAACACTCGAATAAAACAATCGAAAGAGGTCGCGCTATCTATCAATCCCAATGATAAATAGACCCCAATTTAAATAAACTGCAACAATAGTTTCTCCCGAGATAATATTAAATCAAAACAATAGTATATTCACAAAGAGTACTCGTAATATAATGTCAGTGGGTCAAGTTTGACATTTATATTCCGATCTCTCCTTATAAGCCATTACTTAGCCGTGTACAGTACAGATACGATTTGCAGCCATTTAAATCATGGACATAAACGGATGAACTAAGTGCTTAGTAATTTAATACTGCAAAGTAAATAGGTATTTATTTTATAATTGGCCTCTAGCCGGGCTTGCCTGTGGGTGCCTCAATAAATTAAGTCTTCCAGCCAGGGCTTAAAAAACTTAAAATCTAACTGGGGTGCGGAACTCGGCTTAGGGCGTCGCTGGGGATGCAGCAGAATCAGATTATTATTATATTGCTGATGCTGATTATTATATTATTGATGATTATTATATTGCTGATGCTGATCCGACAGACGGTTTCTATCTTCTCAATAATTCAAACAAAAATCCCATAGAAAAAGGACATTCAGTTTTTCAGGAATTTGAAAATTGACTGGGAAACTTTTCCAATTACTCATTCCATAAAAACCTAATTCGGACTATTACGAATATTTTAAAACCAAAAAGTAGCCAAGTCTGTCCAGCCATTTTCAAGTGACGCGCTTGCCAAAGAACAAACATTTCATTTTTATTTATATAGAGATAGGTAATGAATTGAAATGAAGGTTCCTTTAAGAACACTAGAATCAAGAAGAAAGGAACAGCCGGTCTATTCTGTAAAAACTCACCGTGAAAACTTAGGTGAAGTGAGCTTGAAGTGAGCTGTCATTCCACTTGATGACTAGATTGACACCACTTCACCTAACTTTTCACAATGATATTGGTTACAGAATAGGCCGGCTGGTCTCTTTTTGTTCTGTTTCCAAAATATTGACTTTTACTTAACTTTGTATTTTTAACTAAAAAAACCTTTGAATAAATTCATTTTGTGGTAGCTAGCCCCCGAAATCACAAAAAAATAAGTGGCAATAAAAAACGGACCAAAAAGTTCCCTAATCAATAGAGCTATTAAAAATTCAAAAGAATGATCCTAAAAACTATGATCACTTGACTGTAAACATGCGTCAAACATTATATATGTGCACATAGGTAGGTATACATTTCCTTATGAGATTACAACCTTGAATTTTTTGCTCTCTACCGTTTATGTTGTTACATAAAAGTTATCAGCTTACTTGACTGCTCCGTTTGTTATTTAAATTGATCATCATGACGTGCAGAAACCTACTCGACATAGTCTTGATAAATAAGAAAGAGTTCCTGAGATGGGTACTTCAGCCCTAAAACCAAAATTATGTGAAATTGAGGCAGATGGACATAGGAGGCATAAGTTCGATTCAGGAGAAAAAAAAAATCGTATTAAGAAAGCACCTGCTTAACCATAAACAGAACCCTGTAGTCCTGTAATTAGCGATAGTAATGCTAACAAGGATCAAATCTAGCAAAACTTTATTTTATTTATGGAAAATCAAGGAAAAATGGGAGTATTATCAAAATCAAAAGTCATTTATTCAAATTAGGTTGAGAATCAGCACTTTTCGAACGTCAAAATTACATAAGACAGTCCCCCAAAACACCCGTCCTTCATCACTTCCTAGTGCTTTCGCTGGGAAGAAGTGGCGCAACAAAATCCCAAGCAAATATTTACAAAAATAGCATGCCTTGTCTTCTTTATCATCATTTCTATTCCTGTATTAGCATTAAAATTGATCTTTAGTGAGGTACCTGACATTATAGTTTACCTTGTAGAAGCCACAAAATTGGTTATGTATTGCTAAACTTTATGCTCGACAGACTGGATGCGAAACTATGCACATTTATAATTAACGAGAACAGACCTTCGCACACTGGAAAAGATGTTACATGTTTGTTTTTTTCAAAGACTTGCTTAATATTTGGAAACTACATAAGGCACCAGTGGCGAAGGTACCATACAACTCGATTCCCGCCGGCTTCCCTTCGAAAATTCAGAACATAACCACTCTATAGTCAATTCATCATTGTAATTTTCTTTTGGTATTTTTTTTTTTTTTGCTCCGGCCTACCTCTGTCATAAATTCACCCTTCGCCACTGTAAGGCACGGAATAGAATAAAACAAATGAGTTGATATACATACATAGAACTCTCAACAATGAACTGGGATCTAAAGATTTAGATAGCTTGGTACTCTGCTTATCAATTTGTTAAAATTATGACATTTTCACCCATTAGGTATTATCATTGCTAAGGATTAGGTGCCCTCGCACTTTTAAAAGGGGTGGCATAACCAGGGTAGTTGGATCGACGATCATCGCGGGGTCGTTGGTAATATAGGTATGGATGAGACTGACCAAGGATCCAGCTCCGTGGCATGACTTTTGAAGATACCTATGCCTATGTGGACATAGACATCTTCAAAATTCCACGTTGCGAACTACTAGAAGCTGATGCTGAAGATGAAGCATACAGCCACACCACAACATTTACAAAGAACTACACAAAACATGGCCAATTGTGCAGAAAGTGACGGCAACTTTGTCCTTACTCTCAAAGCAAGGATACCACCAGGTGTGACGTATGAGTCACGGGTCCATAGCAGCTCAGCAAGCGATTAAGCGTGAACCGGTCACGCTTGACAACTTATGTTTCCAAATAACATCACTTTTGTCGACCTTCATTGGATGCATTACGAACTTTAAGGCCTGTTTGGACCACAAATCATAAATAATCAACCATTTAATGAACACAGTGATATCGATACTAATCTATACTAATAATAAAGCTGAAGAGAATTTAACATGGCGCTAGGACCCTTAGGAGCCGAGCAAAAAGAGAAAAAGTCGGAAAGAATGTAAACGAAACCCGCGAAAACGAAGTAATACGATGCGATGCGATGGGGTGGGTCGGGAGAACAAGAAATTTAACGTGGACGAAGTCGCAGGCAGGAACCAGTATGAGAGATATACAGGTTGAAATTGAAAACATGCGACAAATCGAAATGGGAGATTGTACTCATCATTATGAAGAACTTTTAACATGAGACCAAAGATGCAATCGCGAAAAAAAAATTCAGCTGTTCCCTACATTTTGACGAGTTATGCGAACATAAATGTAGGGAACAAACCGATTGTTTTTCGCGATTTCAGGTTTGGTCCCATAGTAAAAGTTGTTCATAATGATGAGTACAATCTCCCATTACGATTTGTCGCATGTTTTCAATTTCACACTGTATATTATGTTTAGCGCTAGCGATTTGTGGTGCAACTTCGTATAGAAAAGGTTGAAACGAGACCCTATGAGGTGTATTTATCTCTCTGTCTGTATGTCACGGCCGTTTCTCTCAGTTGCTTCTACTGTTTTTCTTAGTGATTTTTTTTGCGATTGGTGTTTTGCTAACTTTTTGCGTTTAGCGATGAATTCAAGATTCATAATAATGTGCTAATGACGAACATAGCGTGGCAATGATAAAAATTGTTTTCCATAGAAATACATATTTGCTGCATCGACATAAGATATGTATAATTTTATAATATATTTATCTACTTAATAAAAAAACTTTGGAGAAAAGCCAGTTCTAACAGGAAGAATACTATGAAGACAATAAATAACACTGCTAGACAAGGAGATTAGGTATACAATTTGCAAAAGAACTTTGAATATTACATTTAATAATTTTAAGAAAATAAAATTCAATGGAACTGCGACGCCTCTTCAAAGGAGGCGTCGCAAAACGGAAACGTGCCCAGAAGACTGGCAGCATTAATATGCTGCCAGTCTTCTGGGCACGTTTCTGGATGACAACGATGCGGAGTACTTCAACGCCTAAGTTGTATAGTTAGTCATTTAATTTAGTCATAACCTGCCTAGCCTTTTCCCCACTAAGTAGGGGTCGGCTTCCAGTCTATGGAACAATCGGATGCAGGTGAATACCAGTATTTTACATGGAGCGACTGCCTATCTGACCTCCACAACACAGTGACTGGGTAATATTATGATACCCTTTGGTAAGACTGGTCTTCTTTCAGACTTGCGGGCTTCTGGCCACCCATACCTAACGACTGTCATTTAATTTAGTACCTGGTGTACAGTCAACAAAAGAGATAAGTATGCAGGATCGTCGGATATAGTTGAAGTTTAGTAAGAAACCGATGGATGTTCTCGAATAAAAATTAATTTTATTAATAGAAAACCAACAGCTCATTTATCAAATTAAATTTCAGTCGACAACATCCATCGGTTTCTTACTAAACTTCAACTATATGCGACGATCCTGCATACTTGACTTGACTGTACATAGTTTGTTATCTATACATAAAAGACACAATAATTATTGCATTATTCGATTTAATCTATCACGGAAAAATCCAAATTCAGTTGATTCTCGCTATTCATTGACGTGTCATTATTATAATAATTAATTTGTGATGATGCCGTCTAAAAGCCAATTTTAATCTTCAATAATATATCTTAAATGATAAAGTAATATTCAAAATCAAGATAAAAATCTTTTACTTGGAATGTGATTATCAACGAGATTAATTATATTTTATTTTGGTAAAATTTGGAAAACCAGTTAACAGGTTACAATTTGCAAATAAATGATTTTGAATTTGAAATTGAATATAAAAAAAACTATCTGCCTAGCCTTTTCCCAACTATGTTCGGGTCGGCTTCCAGTCTAACAGGATGCAGCTTAATACCAGTATTTTACATGGAGCGACTCCACAACTCAGTTACTGGGTAATACGATACACCTTCATCATCATATCATCATCCTCTCGGTGAGAAGGAGTGGGCCGTAATCAACCACGCGAGTCCAATGCGGGTTGGCAGATGTCACATGTCTTCGATTTTTTGGTTCTATGACATGCCGGTTTCCTCGCGATGTTTTCCTTCACCGTTTTGAGAGCAGTGGTGATGAAATAATTTACACAAAGTAAGGCGCCTGTCTGGATTCGAACCTACGAACTACAACTCGTAAGTCGCGGCCGTTACCACTTGACCACCACTGCTCTTGGTAAGATTAAAATGATTAAAGTAAATATGACTGATGAATTCTTATCAAAAATTAATATAAACAATATTACATTTAAATATTTGATAGATAGGTATGTAGGACGCGCACGTATTTTTACAAGAAACAACGCTAAATAATTTCCATTGAACATTAGAAGGCCACAATTCTCGTAATTTAAAACGTTCAAAATCTAGTCGCAGTCTCATCTCGGCGACAAACAAATGTCAAAAACTTGTCAAAATGTAGGGAAATTAGAAGTCTTTTTTGACAGATTGAGACTGAGATCAGACTGTGAACGTTCTTAAAATTACGAGAATTGCCCTTCTGAAGTATTTTATGGATTACTACGTCGATAAAACAATTGAAACAAAAATTCCACACCGTATGTGAATGATGTGGAATCAATCATAATTATTATTTCTCTAACTGTACTTTCGTTGTTTGAATAATTCACAGATTTTACTCGGGCATTCCATAAATATGTGATAGAATTTAGTTATTTGTCTACATCGACGATATCAATCAATCCACTCAGCCTATGACAGTCCACTGCTGGACGTAGGCCTCCCACAGGCTGCGCCACAAAACCCTGTCCTCCGCCCGCCGCATCCAGTCTGTCCCAGCCACCTTTTTAAGTTCGTCGGTCCTATCGCTTGCCGATACGCGGTCTCCACACAAGGACTCGTCTGCTCCACCGCGGCCATCGGTCCTTCGACTAACATGGCCAGCCCACTGCCACTGCCAAATCGACGATTGTAGATGATCAATAAAATTAAAACTTATTGTTAAATTGATAGGTACAACAATAGGTACAGAATAACTTTGAAATTATCAAACAAAGTAACACGTTTTCAGGAATCTTTTTTATTCACAAAACTACAAAAAAGTCTGCACAGATAAACTATCATTCCAGACAAAAAAGGTGTTACCGAGTATACATTAAGAAACCTATTATGACCATATAAATCAACGGAATCGATTACTCAATTCGGGTGCGCGCGCGCAGGTTTTCATAGAAGAAAACGCACGCGCGTCTTAGCGTGCAGAGAGAGAAATCATCGGAGTTATGCATATTTATAGTCTATGGCTTTCTCCCTCTAGTATTTGATTTGCTCACACAAAATAATGTAATTCTGTAAGACTGTTAATTTTATCGATTACTTTAGGTACATAATTGTTGATGATATCTCAATTTTGGTTTGCTTATATTCATTTTGGGGGAGGCCTATGTCCAGCAGTGGACGTCTTTCGGCTGAAATGATGATGATGATGATGATATTCATTTAGATATTTCCTGTATGTGATAATGTGATGACCAAACTTTCTACGAAATTAGTTAGCATAGAAGGTAAATCACCTACTTCCGAAAACTTTTATTTTCATTTTTTATGGAACTTCCGTCAATAAATGGTTGTTATGAATTGCCATAAATAAATTAGAAGACGTCATCTTTGCAGTTAAGGGCCTCGTAAAGATTAATGACCAAGAACAATATGCATCAGGTCATTATAGTAATTTTAAAGGGCTCTTAAATCCATAAGTAATATGGACAACTTATTATTAAGATGACAGACAGCTGTGCTGCTCGGTAGTTTGTTGCACCACTTCTTCTTCCCAGCGAAAGCACTAGGAAGTGGTGAAGGGCGGGCGTTTTTGGGGCACCGTCTTTTGTAATTTTGACGTTCGAAAGTACTGATTTTGAATAAATAACTTTTGATTTGATTAGACTGAGGTTTTAATTTCTACAAAAATATGACTGCCTCGTTGTAGTAGCGGCCGCAAGCGATTCTGAGGTCCTGGGTTCAATTTCCAGGTCGGGCAAAGAGTTATTTGGTTTTTCTATCTGCAATATTTCTTAGTAGCAGCCCGGAGTCCGGTGCCCGGTTGATGGCAATAGGCTCGTCCCCTTTTACATGGGACGTAAGTATTACTCTCGAAATTCATGTGTACTATAATCGGTACACTTTCATTCTCTGCCTAACCCTTTTTTTTTTTTTTTGTGTATGGGAAATCATCTAATGACTCCTCTCGATCTCGATCTAATGAACCCTCTCGTGATGTTATGTTATCTGCTCTCTTCCCAACGCGATTAATCCGGTATCCAACAGCAGAAAATTCCCGTATATCACAGTAATTCATTCCATAGTCAAATCTCCCCTATATTTGACTATCTGGATTCGACTGCTTGTTTTGACTCAAAACTCAAAAAATCAAATGAATATAAAACCGAACCATTGTCATGCATTTTGAGACAACAAGTACCAAAGTTATGATTAACGGTGAACAACGCAATGTAACCTTGGCCACCGCTCTCCGCAAACTGACCATGAAATTAAAACGTTGCTAAAATATTATGTTTTGTTTACCATTGTGCCTCTGGGACACTTGACTTCTCCAACCAATTGTTCAGCAGTTTTTTTTTATTTGAGAGTTTATTTTTGCGTAATATAGACATCGTGGCCATAGGTTACTGATGAAGCAACTGGACAAAATTGTGCCGGTGATTTGGTATGGTCATTACAAAATTTCCGTCCGATAAAGTTTTACGCAGGGAAATCCGAAGTTATGGTTTTTGGAGAGTCTATAATTTGATGGCTTAGATCGATTCAGTTTCGATAGTCAGCCATTCAGTGAGGGTAGCGGGATCGTCCGAAAGGGTTACCGCTGCCCCGGAACATAAAGGGCTAAGGAAGGAACACGGGTGGGTTTTAGTTAGTAAGAGTCTGACACTCCCTTCCGCTCTACCCAGAGCGGGAGGAGTCATTAGATGATTTCCCATCCAAAAAAAAAAAGCCATTCAGTGACGAATAGAGTGAGAAAACAAAGATTTAAAATAATTACGTCAGAAAAAGGTAGTTAAAATTACTATAGGTATGAAAACTATTTTGTTTGTTGAATTTTCATCAGATTTCTAGATTTTCTCAAACACATTTCGGTCACCACGGTTGCGAGCACCAGATGTCATAAAACGCAACAGCAATTCTAAACACTGTAACGGCTTAGTATCCCTCTATAAAAACCCAGGTTCAATCGCTTTGGCCCCGTCACAAATGATGAAGCAACAATGTTGTCATTGCATAGGTGATTGTTGTTGAGTAACAAGTAATCAATAGGGGAGCCTTATTACGTGTAGCTATTTTGGGCAGCGTATTATTTGTACACAAAGAAGTATCAAGCAATTTGATGAAAGATTGCAGACGGAGTCACTCTGTAATGAAGGCAAGAGTATTGCAAGGTATTTGAAGCAATAGAATCATCTTAAGAAATCGTTTTTTTTTCGATCAACAGTTTGAATTAAAAAAAAATACTGAAACATATTATGAGATTGTCCGTAGTACGCTTAGAAAGATACAGGTCCTTGTTGAAAATAATTTACCACAATGGAGGGGGGGCTTGTGGCTAAGTAATATCAGAAGCACGGGTCGATCGATCAGGTTAAGCTACGCTTGCCTCGGTTGGTCCGTGGATGGGTGACCATCTTTACATACCAAGACCCCTCCGTGCCTCGGAAAGCACGTTAAGCCGTTGGTCCCGGCTGTCATTCGTGGATCTTTGACAGTCGTTACGGGTCGTCAGAAGCCCGAAAATCTGACAACCAGTCTTACCAAGGGGTATCGTATTACCCAGTAACTGGGTTGTGGAGGTCAGATAGGCAGTCGCTCCATGTAAAAAGTTGGGGTCGGCTAGGCAGATGGACGCCAGGCTAGGCAGATGGACGCCAGGATAGAAAAATTTACATGAAAAATATAGTTATCAGTTTCAGCCGAAAGAGAGAAAAAACACAAGAAACGTTTTTAAGATTGATCAAACAACCAACTTTAAACTTTTGGGGGTTTTTGTACCTTTTAACATAAAGACATTCCATTTTCCAACTACCAGGATCGCATAACAGCCGAGAAGATGATCGGACAGAACTATTCACCCCCAAGCGGCGACAATTTTCTTATACTACACGTATAACATTACCACACAAAGTTACAGCATATTGCATTAGAAAACATGGACAGTGATCACCGTAATCTATATAACGAGCTTTCCCAATAATGTCTTGGTGTAGTATAAAGTTAGCGAAAACGTCATTAGGCTTACACTGTGTTTTCACTTTCAATGGGAAGACTGGTAGAAATAAATACCTTTCGTGATCTAAGAAGAATTGATACATGGATTAACTTTAATTGGGGTTTTGATCATAATTATCGTGGTGACAGGAGCAGTGGTGGCCCAGTGGCAATGGGCGCGACTTACGAGTTGTAGGTCATAGGTTCAAACCCAGAGAGGCGCTTTACTTTGTGGAAATTATTTCATCCCCACTGCTCCTCAATACGGTGAAGGAAAACATCGTGAGGAAACCGGCATGTGCTAGAACCAAACAATTTTAATGGTGCAAACGAAACTAATTAGTCTCCTCTGCACCATTGATGGTGCAGGTCAATGGTGCATACGGTACAATGGGCATGAGACACCAATCCGCACTGGGCCCGCGTGGTAGATTCTGGCCCAGTCCCTGTCGCAGAGAGGAGGCCTGAGGCAGTGAGGAAATTAGGTATAGGCTCATTATGCTCTGCTTATGCTATGGTGGTGACGGAATATTTCTCACCTAAAAACCAAGTACTTTGAAGTTTTACTTTTAACCTACCTTGCTATCCTAGATTTGGATGAGGTACCTTCTAGATTTGTGCTTCTTACTTATGAGTACGTTGGCATAGCAAAAAGAGCAAGCCCGTTTAGATACGTAAAAGATTCTGCATCTTAGCAAAAAATGCTCGGTATTTTTATACTCGAAAAACATGTAAACCTCTTGCATCGCCTTACATTATCCTATATTAGCGAAGTTACAAGCAAGGGCTTAAAACTCACCTTCACTCGTCATAAAAGGCGTTTAAACCTCACAAATAAAGACCTCGCACGAGGCAGGTAATGCGTTGCGCGAGGCGAGCATGTCAGTACAATACTGAATGAATTTGACACAAAGGTCAAGCGGTGTCGAGCGCTGTGTGCGCCTGCGCATATGACCGGTATTTATAGAACGGTGACAGACGGTCAAATGGTAAATGTACTGTAAATGGTCGATTGGCTTATGACTAGAGTATAGGACCATAACTCGACTATAGGATCGGGGACACTTGCAGATGACTAGATGAATGCGATTCTAACACGTTTGAATAAGAGTAGCACAGAAGCAATGATTTATTTTGTAAGTCTAGAAAATAATGATAACCTAGTTCATTATACTCTGTCTTTAGGTAAATTATTACGAAAGTGAGTAATTATTGAGTGAGTGCGGAAACTGGCATGTCCTAGAACCAAAAATTCGAAGGGAGGGGAAGGAGTGGGCCGTAAACCATCCCGCGGGGGTTCGCGGGATGGATTACGGCCCACTCACTGAGAGGAGGCCTTTGTCCCAGCAGAGGGAGATTATTGGCTGGTTACGTGAGTAATGATTGGGGGGGCTAATTAAAACCAAATCCAAGCAAGTCTCAAATGCTGATTTCCTGATTACTTCGCAATGGAAAAACCATAAGCCAGTTAATGCATCTTGCCTTTTAAATTTTAATGGGACAATCTTTATCATGCCTTAAATCATTACTATGTGTAATTGCAACTCGCAACTCATTCTTTAATTGAGGAGTTAATGAATTAAGCTTAATAATATCTACTAATTTATCCTTTCTTTGCTAAGACAATCGTTTAAGACAAACACGTCACGGTAACAATTCCTCTATCAACAACTTTCATTTCATTTTAAACTTTAGCCTTTAAGCTACAAAGTTCATTATAGAGTTAATGAGATGTAGTTGATATGACATTTTGTGTCTGCCACAGATAAGCAAAAAGTGCGGTTCCCAGGTCTATTGTGTAAAGTATATCAAGGCGTTTAGTAGACCAATTACGAACAAGAATAGCATTCGCCAATGACAAATTTAGCAATACGTAATAGAATCTTTTGTACCTACTCATTTATATAGAGTAACGATATCCTTGCAACTGAGATTTATTTTTACTTTATTTGATTTATAAAATTAATTCAGTGGAAAACAGATTTCACGAAAATATTGAGACAAAATAATGCGATTTTACGAATCAAATTAATTAGGTATGACGGCTCGTTGAAACTTAATTGGCTAAAGAATAATTTGGGCAAAAGCTGTAGGTAAATTTAGCTTTAAGCGGATAATTTAACTACTTAACTGTTTTTTTGCACCTTATCTTAACCTTATAAAAGAGCCATCAAGATAAATAACTGCACAAAATAAAAAAGAGTTTGTAATTCTGAGTATAAATAATGTTTATCTTGAAAATAATATCATGCAAAAAGTTCAAATTGTCTTTGCTGCTGATTTTTACAGTCTCGAGACAAATACTACTGGCATTGAACACTTCTTCACCATTTTTCATCATAAGATATCTTGTTTTATTATTTTACGAGTAGATTGGTAGGACCTACCTTTTAACTATCTATTTTAGCAAACGATACCTACTTGTAATCAGTTGCAATCACTGCCTGCCTATAATCAATATTGTTATCCATCCTAGACCACATTCATTTTAATCCAAAATGGATGTGTCCGTCACTTGTACAGTCACCAAAAGAGATAAGTAACCAGTGTCGTCGGATATAGTTGAAGTTTAGTAAGAAACCGATGGAATTTTTTTAATGAAATTGAATATGTGAAAAGAACTGTTTGTTTTCTATTCATTAAATAAAATCTTATCCGAAAACATCCATCGGTTTCTTAATAAACTTCAGCTATATCCGACGACCCTGGTTGCTTATCTCCTTTGGTGACCGTACATCACGTTCCAGACTTTATTCTGGTCTGTGATGTCTACAATATAATGCATTACCAAGGCTTACACGCCTATAATTTCACCAACATTTTTACCCTTTATACTAGAATTCAGCTACGCTACTTGTCATCTTCTTGTCCCCATGTTACTTGATGTCAGCGCAAAATGTTTTTTTAACCCCCGACAGAAACAGAGGGGTGTTATAAGTTTAACGTGTGTATGTGAGTGTCTGTGTTCTGTGTTATGTCTGTCATATAATTCCTCACACACAATCCATCATTCTTTTCTCTAATCTACTTCTCTTTACATTAACGTTTATATGCATACATTAAGTAAATAAAGCTACAGAATGTTACAATTTCGCGGAAGTAAAAGTGGAAACGCTCAGGGTTCACCACGATTATAGGTTACAGGTTAACTACCATAACGTTGTGCTGTAATTACTGCTACCTGGATTTACATTGCACCTGCCTGCTTACTAACTGTATTATAAATAACAATATATGACTCTGCTTGTGCTTTAACTTTAACACTTTAAAGCTTGAAGCATCCTCAGTGATCTACTTCCTGTAGATCATTAATGACACTTTTCATCTTTATACTATCTTTCTTTTTTTGGAATGGGTTTGCTCTTGACTCTAGTCTAGGTCATAGGTGACAGAGACAAAGTCGACGATGGAGTGAGCTTACCCAGAAGAAGCCTGTTCACTCTCACTTTGAATCTAAAAAATCTTTAAATCTTTCAACAAGTCGGTAGAAATTATAAATTTTAACCAGAAATCTTAGAAAATATTTTCACTAAATTTTGTAATTTCATAATCTTAATATTCTTAAGATTTTATCAAATGAAAAGTAAAAGCATATATCCTTCAAATTATAATGATTTCCTGTACGGATTTGAATTCGTGCAATAACAAATAACGATGTTACATAAACCAACCACTTATACCCATAATCTTAAAGCACAGCACAAATCCGTCATACGAGTTAAGATGCTAATTAAATCAAACAGGTTTTTTTAAGGAAAAGTTTAACGTCAAACTTGATAACATGTAAATAAGTTACACCGTACCGTCCGTCATAGCAGATTTTTGTAGGTCGCAGACTCACTAACCGAGGAAATCCCAAGGAGCAGTCTAGACTCGCTTAAAATTGTATTAAAGTTTTACCGATTTACAAATTACATACCAAAGCTTTGATAAAATAATGAGTATATATTTCTTGTCAGAAATAAGAAACGGTGGGCAATCTGCTGGGGAGTTTGTTCCGCCATTTCTTCTTCCCAGCGAAAGCACTAGGAAGTGGCGAAGGGCGGGCGTTTTGGGGGACTGTCTTATGTAATTTTGACGTTCCAAAAGTGCTGATTCTCAGCCTAGTTTGAATAAATGACTTTTGATTTTGACAGAATTTACCTATATAGCATTGAGTCAGGAAAACCTTTACACAATTTAGTAAACTATGAACCAGCACCAATCCACCGAGATAAAATAGAGAACAAAACAGCCGACAGAAGAGATAACAAGCAAACATCAAAATCCACACATATCCGTCTTGACATTGAAATATCAGAAACTGCACGTAGGTGTGGAGTACTGCTCAGACCGGTTCGATTCCCGGCCGGTGACTGACCTACTGAACCCGAAACATACTGAGCAATACATGAATCATGTACAAGGATGTACCGACAATGACTTTTAACTGTTTTTATAAATACAACCGTTGTTTGAAACAGGAGATCTGTTAGTAATGGATCTGAAGCCTGGTGGCGTTTTTGGAGAGTTGACCGAATTGTCTCATGAAAACAAAATAGTGTATGCTAAACTTTGGTCTAGATATTTTCTTTAGTCAAGTTTAAGACAATACTTCTTTAAAATACGATATAAATAACAAAGGATACAAAGGTAAAGTGCACATCAAGGTCCTATGCAAATACATAATTATTTTTGTTGTATATATTTAAAACCAATGTTGGGATTTTCCATCTCCCGGTGGGGTTTTATCAATATTTTACTGTACTTATACTTGATAAAATAGAGATGTACAAATATTATTTCTTTGTTAATGCTTACATAAAGTCTGATGTTTTGATCTGATACGGAACGAAACATACACTCTGCGATTTCCTCCATCCCAATTTGAAAATGAAATGCTACCATTACTATCAACTTAATATTTCGATTTAAAACATCAAAACTAGCATCGAACATCGCAATATTGAGAGATATCTATTAAATATATTATTAATTATTTGTGTCCCAGCAGTGGGAACATTATAGGCTGATTATGTTTTTTATGTATTTGGGAAATATTTTGGTTTTGATTTTCCTCATTACAAGTCCAAGATACAAAAACAGTGTGAACATCGAGGTTATCCATACTTCATCATCATCATCATCACCGTCTTCACCTCCTAACCCACTTCTAGTTTCATAGCCATTTACACAATCTATGTATATCACTCTTTATCAAGCATTCTTACATTTATTCAGCAACAATCATATTTAATTTACATTTTATTAAATCTCCGGCCACGGCTAGCTCGTTTCGCGCAGTCGAGTGGAGAAGCATTCACACTGATTTCAAATAACCTATGAGAGTTAATAAAAAAGGGACCTTACTACCTTAGTAATCATTTCATCACCTTCACGGCGTACTGAAGACCGATTTCTTCAACGTACGCTTCATCAGCCACAGCATCAGAAAAACCATTTTCATCATCATTTGTTACAATTAATTGAGGGCCTTCGATTCACGTGATTAAATCTACATTGTGTGTCTTTTTTTATGTCTTTTTTGTCGTTCTTCTAAGATGTGGTCGTGATCAGGTGCTAATCTTTTTGTTTGATTCTTAATACACCGAAGCGTTATGTTTGTTTTTATAGTGTCATTGAGTTTGGGATTTTAAACTCGTTTGTAGCATCAATCAATTTGAAATCTCCACCATTTAGTACTACTACTTTAAACAATTACATGTGTATTTTTTGAACGACTGTATAAGAAGTCAAAACAGCTCTGTAACTGTTAACGTTAGCATTAACATACGATGGCTAATGACCTGCCTGCACCTACCTACTTATCAATATGTAGCGATCATACACATTACCCTAATGCCTTTTATACCATGTTCTTGAACTTTTGATCCGACACGACTCCGCTATAGTTCCACGAAGAACAACGTGAGTACCAGAATGTACGAAAACTGTACTAATCTCATAATATAATCATTATCTATTCCATTATTTATGTTATTCGAAGTTCAAGTATATCTATCAGGACCTTTATAATCGCTGACCGTGAAGCAGCAAAAATATGTATTATATACTTTTTATTAGATATACATATATCTAATAAAAAGTATATAATACATATTTTTCACACATGTGACTAAGATTATTTGATTTAGTTGAAATCACGATGGGATTGACATCTTCGCATATGTGTACAAAAATCCCTTAAATAATAAAGATTAAGAAAAAAAACAAGATCTTTCGATCGATCATCGCACGCATATTAAACCAGTCGATTGGTTTTTTCTTCTCCAATTAGATTTTCTTAACAACGCCCTTCATACTTTTTATGGCATTTCATAAATAACCTCTACGTTCAATCAGCCATAGACAACAAATTGACAATCGGGTGCATTGTCTTTTATTTTTATAATGCTCGCTTCAATGGCTTAGATCTCAATTAATTATGTTTTATCGTCAGGTACTTACTTAATTTTAATTATTGCTACATTTCCTTTTGAAGTGTTTTGCAAAACTAATGTTGGTTTGCTCAATTTATTGAGTACTAGCTTCTGCCTGGGCCTTCATCCGCGTGAAATTTCTTATTCCCCTGTCGCATCGCATCGCCTGCCCGCATTATCACTTCGTTTACGCTCAGCATTATTTCTGACTTTTTTTTTTTTTTGCTCGGCTCCTAAGGTTCCTCGCGTGATGTTAGCCTTATAGCCTTTCTCAAGAATTGGGCTATCAAATGCAAAACGAATTCTTCAATTCCAACTGGTAGTTCCGGAGATTTGCGCGTTCAAACAGACAAACTCTTCAGCTTTATTATTTATAAATAGGTAGATAAGGTAGTAAGATTGCTGCAGTCACTTTAGTGGCAGGAAAAATTTTGGTGTGGTCGCCATTTAGCAGTGGATGTGACGGCCTATCAACGATCCATACAGGTTATGTACAGCACATTGATAGCTATTATTAGTAAAAAAAAGCATTACCTATTAGTAAAAGAGCGAGACGTCTGCTTCCTCCTGGCATTTCCTTTTTCCGTCAAGTTCCACTTTCATTTAAACTAATCGTGCACTTAATTAGCAAACAGCTGCAAATTCAATCATCCATGATGTGACTAATTTCCGAATTTCGCGTAATGAAAACCATCATACTTACTTATTGGAAACCATTTTTTGTTGCACTGACAAAAATTGGTTATATTACTTCAATGAAGTTTCTCCTTTATGGAAGCAGCCACACCTCTTGGACCAAATTGACCAAATTATTCGCAGCACACTAACATCAATTATTCTAAATGTGGCCTTGGATGACCGAGCGTGGCTGCAAGCCACACTACCCGTCCGCTTTGGTGGCCTCGGCGTCCGCAAAATTACCAGTATTAGCTTACCGGCGTTCCTGTCCTCTGTCCACAGCACCGAAAAGTTGACCAGGAAGATTTTAGCCCCCTCCCTGGTTGGCTCTGAAGTGCCGTGCTTGGCCGACGCGGAGAACGCCTGGAAAATGGCTTGCCCGGATACAGATCGGCCCGCGAACCTATTTTCCCAGAGGCAGTGGGATGAGCCGCTCTGCAGGTTGGTACGGAATAATCTTATTAATACGTCCACCAATACTGCTGAGCGTGCCCGCCTACTGGCTGTGGGTGAGTGGGAGTCGGGCCTCTGGCTTCAGGCACTACCGTCACCCAACATAGGCACTTTGCTGGGTGACACCACCTTCCGGCTCGCTACTTGTTTGCGTCTGGGCGCCCCTTGCGTGGCTCCGCATCGCTGCCAATGCGGTGAAGGTGTCGACTGCCTCGGACACCATGGCTTATCCTGCAGTAAAAGCGCAGGCCGGATAGCACGGCATGCCAGCATCAATGACATCATCCGTCGTGCTCTTGTCACCGCCGGGGTGCCAGCTGTTTTAGAACCCAATGGCTTGGCACGCGACGATGGTAAGAGACCAGACGGAATGACCATAATGCCTTGGAAGGTAGGTAGGCCTTTGGTGTGGGATGCAACGTGTGTCGACACCCTTGCGCCATCCCATCTTCCAAGCACGGTGAGCTGTGCCGGGGCGGCTGCTGCAGGTGCGGAAAACCTCAAACGGCGCAAATACTCCAATCTCTTTGGAACTTATATATTTGAGCCGTTTGGGGTTGAAACACTAGGGCCATGGGGCCCGAGTGCCCACTTAGTATTTCGAGACATCGCCAAGCGGTTGGTCGACTCTTCACGTGACCAGAGGGCTGGCCTATTTTTTGGCCAAAGAATCAGTATTGCCATACAACGTGGCAATGCTGCCAGCCTTTTGGGCACGTTTCCTGTTGACAGCGATGCGGACGAGTTTTTTGATGCCCTTTGTTTGTAAATGTTAAATATTTGTAAATATTTGAATGTGTAAATATTTTAAAATAACTTTAGAGCATAATTGTTATTGGAAATTAAATAAAAACTTTAAAAAAAATGAAGTTTGCAACTACCAATACCAATTAAGTAATAGATTATGTATACATCTTCTACTTTTTCTTTCGTGCTGTCCCAAACTATAGAGTAGGTAGTTCTTTCCGTTGTGGAAGATTATCCTGCAAGAATAGCTTTTCAATTGTGACTGACTTTTCAAAGTCTCCCGGACGTACGTGTATCATCAGTATTACATTCATCAACATCACTCTACTCATCGTTGTACTAAAGAAGAAGATGATGATAATGATGATTCTTTAACTTTATTTATTTGTTTCGGTTTACCAACGTCTGTATACACTACAGAAATTATGATAGTTAAAAGTTCGTGTATCAATGATAGGGCCAGGCCATGTGGAACAAAGGTGGATGCTAATGCACTTCCTACTGATATATTCCTATAGTCGCCTTCAGAAGTTTAAGCCTGCAGTTGTTTCACTGGTACATTACAAGGTAGTCTACGGTTCCTTTCAACGATTTGATAGACATTTGTATGTATAATTAAATCAATGTATGTTTCAAACACAAAGATCCATTGTGTACCTCGTAATTTGCTCATTCATTCGCTTTAGTGCAAAAAATACGCATTGGTTAAATAAAAATAGAGCCTTATATATGTACATGCTGCCTTCTTTAAAATGTAGGTAATATATCTAGAGGTATGATGACCAAAAGCTCTTCAACCTCCGTTGAAAAGGGAGAAACCTTCGTGTATTAAAATACAAATGTTAGTTGGTCCAAGGATGATATGAGAAAAATTTCGTGAGGAGTTTTGAATATGAATGTGGGTGGATGCCTATAAGAGTATAAAGAAACGATGGATGGACAGTGTGAAAGACGGTATAGTTAGAGACTACGGAGATGACGCGACTAATAGAGAAGTATTGAAGAAGAAAACATGCAGTGCCGGCCTCAAATAAATAGGGATAAAGCAAGAGAATATTAATGTTAGTTAGTCTAAGGATGCCCAGTAGCCTAATTAACATAAAACACAATTGCAATGCCTTTCGTTTTGACATTTCAACAATATACATTGCGTCTTTTACGTTGTCAGCACATGAACTTTTCAAAAATATGAAGGATAAGATTAGGAATTTCCTTCAAAATCAGAACAATAGTTATTGAAACTATTGAAGTGCATTATGCAATTGGGGTGATGGATATCATGCCAAAGACCAAAGACGAAGCCAAATTACAGTATTTTTTGTTTCATCATCGTCGTCCCGTTATCCAAATGGCAAGTAACCATTTCAGATTATCTATTTTTTGTCATTTATCAATATTGCAATTTCGTAACCTACAATTTTCCGGCATTGTATTATTGATAGATTTTAATTGTTCAATTCCGTTGCCAATGCTTCAACGTTTAATGACTGTGATACCTACAAAAAAAAACATCCGTCGACATTAACATTAATAAGTAGCACACTTTATTATAATGAATAGGGCAGTCTTGTATTTACTATACTTATAAGCAACTGTTTATGTAATCAAAAATGTCTAGTGTTGAACTAGTGACTTCGTCAAATTATGCACATTTTTTGCAAATAATCTAATCTATGAAAACAAACTCGTCAAGCTAGTTTAAAAATAGTTGCTCAAGATTTTGAAACAAGTTATTTTGAAGACTTATTGACTTGATATTGATGATGTGGTTTTTATTTATAATATTAACATAAACATAACATCACGCCTGCATTCACCGAACTAGGCAGAGGTGTAACCGTGTGTGCTACACCCACATTTTTAAGTCCCATGTAACAGGGGACGAGCCTATTGATACTGAGAAATTCCAGATGGAAACACCCAATAACACTTACCGCCCTGGGAATCGAATCCATGACCTCATGCTTAGCAATAGCGCTTGCGACCACTAAACCAACGAGGCGCTCCATAATATTTAACATCTTACAACAATCTAATCAATCAAGCCCTTAGCTATGTGAAGTCCAATTTATATGAAACTAATTATGTGAGTAAATTGAGTAATCAGCTGGTCTATCCTGTAAAAATCTCACCGTAAAAACTTAGGTGAAGCGACCTTGAATTGAGCTTTCATTCCACCTGATGCTAGGGATTGACACTATTGACAGCTCACTTCACTTAAATTTACAAGGTGAGATTTTTACAGAGTACATTGGGTGGTCGGAATGCTAGATGATAAAGAAGTCTCGTAAGGACCTGAAGACCAGTTCCCGTAATTAAAAACGTTCAAAATCTAGTCGCAATCTCATCTCAGCGACAATCAATGTCAAAAAAAAAATTCAAAAATTTTTTTTTTTTGAATGTTTGAAACTGAGGTCAGACTGTGAACGTTCTAAAAATTAAGAGAATTGCCCTCAGATATTTTTTTTTTAAATAGTTAGACTTCTTCTAAAAACTGAATGTGACAGTGTACTTTATACTAAAATTGAAGACTGCACCTATTGAAACTGCTTATCCCGTCAGAAATGACCAGCAGATATTTTTTTACCGATACGGTACCTATATAACCAAACGGTATAAAAGTGATACCAGTAGAGCGCAGGCACGTATTGCATTAACAGATTGAATTAAGTGACAGCTAGAAACTAGTCACTAGTCACACCGGTTGATAACCCATCTCTACCATCGCTGTGCCTTACGAAATCAATTTCCCTCAATTCAGCTTTTTCTATTAGAAACGATTTACGTTTAAACGATTTACAACTGTGCAAGACAAATGTAGGTATTCTTAATTTTGGTAACGCCTATTAAATTGAACTCTTCGTGGAAATACAGAAAAGCGCCGTAAAACCCAATTTCGATACTTCGGTAGATGGGTATAACTTTATATGAAAACTTATTGGTTTTCTTATAACATTGATTTCGTTGTAAGTAAACGAATGAGTTTTCATAACAAAAGGGTTAATAAAGTCCTTATGATAAACGGATGAAATCAAATGACAATTTATTAGATTTTCTAATTTTATTTCCTAATTTTCTAATTTATTTGGAGTCAGTACACAATGCGCCGACCCCAGAAGATTTTATCATCCAGAAGAATACAGTATCTCTATCAGCCATCATCTCGGTGAACACTTCCTTCCTAGTATAATATTTCAAAAAGCCATCCATCTAAAACAACAATCCTCTTCACCTTGAAGTCCGTCAACCTTGGTTTCTTCCTCTACTCCATGGCCTTAATCCGTAATAAAGTCCTCACTTGGATGTAATTACTGTGAGTACTACAAGAGTGTAATGTAATTGATTACGGGCGTATGGCACAGGCCGGCACGGTGCGCGAGCGCAGGCATCTGTGCGATAGCATTGTTGACGCAGGTCAGGGAATGGATTATATTCTGTGAATTGATTTTAGAGGACAAATAGGGGTTGTGTTCAACAAAAATGTTATTTTGATGGATGATGTTGTAGATGAGCTCAATTTTATAGACAAAACTACAGAAAGAAGCAATGGATGAAAGGCAGTGTAGATTGGAGTCAATCATGAAAACTTACATCATTATATTGAATTTGTTTATGTTGTAGTAGTAACATCAAATTTTAGTCAATTTTGTGCAAAAGATTCGAGACTGGAAGCTGGTAGCAACGAGAAATAAAACAAATAAATACAAACCATGCTTCTACGACAAATTCCTATAAAAAAGTGCTAAACTACCCACCTAGATCTTAAAATTGTCGCTACTACATATTCAAAACCCCGGATATCCGTACTCCGTCGGTAGTCAAAACTATACAAAATCTTGGTTTCTCACATTCTATGCACGTTACATAAATTAAAATCACCAGCATAACGACAGACATGAAAGAAACATTAAAACAAAAATGAAACGCCGTGAGAACGATAAGCAAACGTAAACGTAGGCAGTAAGTGAAACAAGTAGCAACAATCAGTTCTGTCTTACAGGTGTTCAGGTTCAGCTATTGTTGAACTTCTTTTTGTACTTGCAGGAGAAAAACGTTTAGATAATGAGCGACTTCATGTGGAAGATTTTTTTAAAGTAGTGGTTCCAAATTTTCCTATATGCCAAACAAGCTTGCAAGCCACTCTCTGTTTCTGAATTTTTTTTAGAATGTGATCCAAAAGTGAATTTTTTCGATAGAAAAGCAAAAAAAAATGCAGCTTTAGACTTCTTTATTTCCAAAGTTGAAATGGGCCAAAGTTCTTAAAAATTTAACGTCGCTACAGATATGTCACATATTGTAAAAGGCTAAGACTAAGACATTTGCCTCGAAGATTGATCGAAGGAATTCACAGAGGTAACAATAATAAAAAATCCCAAGAAAATGGGAACGATTTCCCCAACTATAAAGACGTAGTCATAAAACCAAAAGAGATATATATACTCAACAGAACCAACTTTATGAGATATATAACGAGATAATAAACCAAGTAAATAAGCAGTTGCAACACCGGTTAATATGCCACCTAATTTCGCATCCTTGTCCGAGCGTGTGACAATGGTTTTCCCAGAGCGTTTCATTGCATCGACAATCCACTGTGCTTAGACTGCATTTACGTTCGTCTCAAGGTCCTTATATGGAATCTTGTTCATGCATGCTGAATAGTGCTAGATTTTCTGTCTTGATCATGCTTTTAGAAGTGGTTTAATAAAATTTGTCTTGGCACCCGACCGTTGGCAAGGAGGTACTTTAGGTTACGTACGTGTATCTACGTACGTAACCTACGAGTACGAGTAAATTTAAGTTTTCCAATAATTATATTTATATTTCACGAGTACAGTTCTGTACAATACAAAAACTTCAAGGAATCAGAAAAATCTTTGTTTTTTTTTTGTTTTGGTCTCGGTTACTTCTAGGCTAGCCTGTATCATCGTCGACCCTGTCATCACTTGCGATCCGGTGAGATAGCCGTCAAAAGAGATCCTGTCAAACACAAAAAGTTGTATAATAATTTTCAGGGTAATGACCATCAGAATCATCTGTAGAATTTTCAATAGAAAACTTTTCTGATAGATTGGGACACGAAAAACTTTCACTATCAGCTAGCTCCGGAACTTGACTCCACGACTGACCCACTGGGCCTCTATGACCCACTATATTATCAATTATGTCACACGTAGTACCCGAATATGGCGATGCTTACGACAGGTGTAATCAAAGACATTGATCATTCACCTCACGTGGCTTCAATTAAACAACTACGCGCTGTTGTTATTGTTCAGTTGCTCCGTAGTGCTCGTTAATTCATTCATTGTGAGTTACAATAATATTGTTAGTTTATTCAATGTCAATAAGTACTTGGTCCATCTTCGTATCATTTTCGCTTGATGGCCTAGGCACAATTTCCGGGTTCAATTACCTAGTTCCCATTTTTTTATCATTTGCAAATATCACAAAATACAGAGCTTTGATATGATACTAATTCTCGTCATCTTGGTTTAGGTGTTTTCTAATTCGCTTTATATTATGATTAATTGTGTCTTTTTAATGTGATTTTATTTCAAGCTTTTGTTTAGAGGGTTTTTTGTGAAGGGGGCGTTTTGGGAGTTGCGAATCATCACTTTTCGAACGTCAAAATAACATAAGACAGCCCATGTTATTTTGACGTTCGAAAAGTGCTGATTCTCAGCCTAATTTGAATAAATGACTTTTGATTTGATTGAGGATTTGATTAGGTTAAGGTGCGTTTAAACGGCGCGCAAACACGCGAGCCGAGCGAGGCTCGGCGCGTGATTCAGCGCGCCACGCGCCGTTTAAACAGCCTACGCTCGGCGTGGCTTGGCAGGGCTCGGCAAAGTTCGTACGATCCATCGTTTGTCGGTTTTTTGACACGGATCAACGCGCCGTCTAAACAGGGTACAGAGCGCGCGACGGAGGTAGTCGCCCATTTTGTGTTTTTAGGTTTATACGTTGAGGTTTCGTTCGCGTTGGAAATTAAAGTTGGGTTTCTACGAGATGGAGTGGAGTAATGATATGAGCAAAATAACAGTTGCTGCTGCTACAGCAAGGCGTTTCCGTTTATCCATATTTTAGTAGAACCGACAAGCGACGGCGCGATTCAACTGCTCGCGTTGTTGTGACCCACGTGCCGCCGCGCCGCCGGCGCCGTGTATACGAGTAGGCTTGCGTTCGGATTTAGCCGAGCCGCATCTACACGGATGGCGCGGCTCGCGTGGGATCGTGCTACCCCGCGCCGTTTAAACGCACCTTTAGTTTGGAAAACACCATCTCCACCGGTTTGTTTACTCACGTCAGACTTCGTGAATCATGCTCCAAGTTCACCATTTATAAATCTGAAACGTGCTTCTACGACCACATTAACACGTCAATCGTTAGTAATATGTGTTTCCATGTCAATATCCCACAAACATCCATGAACGGAAGTCGAACTGCCATGCACATCGATACCGAATCTCGGCCGACTCTAATCGATTCGATACCTACTGCCTTGCGCAACTCTAGTTGCACAATCGATGATGAATCCAAAATGATTGTCTTCACATAATTTTTGTGGATAGTGGGTAAAATATGCTTATGTTAATAGTAGCGCGAAACTTAACTTGTGTTTGATTTGCAATTTAGGCAGTTTGAAGCATTATTACCTATGTGCATATTATCTATGCATATTTTATATAGGTAGGTACCTATGTATTTAAATAAAAAGTGTAACTTTAAATATGAGACTTAAAAAAATGTACCTAATTGGATTGATTTGTTTTAAACTAAATGCTGAAGTGGTGGATTACAGCCCACTTCCTCTCACCGAGAAGAGGCCTGGGTCCCAGCAGTCGAAACATTACAGGCTGATTATGCTATGCTGCATGCTGCTAAATGCTGAAGGCAGAGGTCCCATGATAATGACATGAATTTACTATAAAAATAAATTAAATACCAAGACTCGAGAGACACACGAGTAGTAGGTAAGGAGTAAGAACCTTACAATCTTAACATACCGAAATTCCTCAAAATGATACTTAATTACATTTAAATGCCAACACAGGATTTATTAGGATTCCATGTCAAACCCAACACGGGGGTTCTGGTAATCGATTCGCCGAACTTAAACAATTAAGTAAGTAAAAAACATTTAAAAACAGGGTTTGCCAGAAATAATAAGGATACGATTATAAATTCGTAATTCTTGAGTAAACACTGAGAAGAAAAGCAGTTATTTACCTCTGCAATGATTATGATAGAGCACTTTTCCAAATATGCAAGATACGTTTCCTGCAGTTGTAATAAAATCTGTCTTATGTTTGAAGTGGCCATTCTTGTAAGATTTACTTTGAAAATATCGAAGGATAAGATAATATTGCGGCGACTGGACAAACAACAATACCCATAGGCGAGTTAGTAAAGAAGAAAGCAACATAAATAACCTAAGCTTAAAGCTATATTGATAAGGGAAAACCAGATGTTTCCATTACGCAACAAGAATTACGACTCGTCGACTTAAAATAAAACCAAAGAATAGACATGGAGAAAGAAACTGCGCCATCTTCCAAAACAAGTTATTAGTTAACCCCAGAGCCCACATGACGTAACAAGTGTAAGCAGTTAGAACCAGCCAACCTCACTGGCACGGTGAACAGATATAATGTAACTATAGGCCGACCGTTTAACTGAGACGTTGCCTGAGGTAGCAGCGCGGTGCGGGAGGGGTGTGGTGACGTGATGCGATTTCATGCGATCATGCGAGAGCTCAGTGATTCGTCAACTTGTGACAACTATCACCCCTCCCGCACCGCGCAGCTACCTCAGGCAACGTGTCAGAGCGGTCGGCCTATAAGTAACTGCCGCAACTGCTAACATAATAGAATATGCAATTCAGTTTACTGAGGCCAGTTAGTAAATGAAGGAAGAAGGTTCACTATAGAAAAGCTTTCTTCACTCGGTTGGAAAAACTTTTTAGTTTCAAATTATTCTTCTTTTTCCCAGATAAAGCACTAGGAAGTGATGAAGGGTGGACGTTTTGGGGGACTGTCTTAAGTACCTAATTTTGACGTTTAAAAACTGATTTTGATTGTATTGTCACTATCTTCTCCAACGATTTTCGGCTGAAATTAAGTGTTTAAGAATGCTCTTCGAGCCAACATCTTTTGCAAAATAATGAGATAGTTAATTCTTAGTTAGACCTCAGATTTGAAATCTTATTATCTTGATCTGATCTTCTGAAATACCTACTTAATCGTTCCGTTGCCAACTTTGCAAGGTTCGTGCACTATTTTCTGAACTTCTGTTCTGATCTATTTAGTGGCTAGCCCACAATGGGCTGTTACTCCGGTAGCCAGGCGTCCGCAACAGTTGTTAACGTATCATTAACAACAATTTTCTGTTACGTTTCATTAGAGACGAGTCTATAATTTATCAACACGAATGTTAAGAGATAAAAGTACCTTCCACGGTACAGTTTTTGTTACCGGCGAACGTTGTAGCTAATTGTTTTGGAAAGTGACTGACAAGACGTAGCCATAAGCTTAATCAGCCTATAATGTTCCCACTGCTGGTATACAGGCTTCCTCTCTTTAAAAGTTAGTGGGCTATAATCGGCCCCGTGCGGGTTGGTAAATGTCTCATGTCTTAGATATTTTTGGTTCTAGGATATGCTAGTTTCCTCACGATGTTTTCCTTCACTGGTTTGAGAGCAGTGGTGATGAAATAACTTGCACAAAGTAAAGCTCCTGTCTGGGTTCGAACCCACGATCTACAACTCGTAAATTGGGGCCGTTACCACTGGGTCACCACTGCTCTTTACAAGAAGTAATTAATGTTGAAATATTTGCAGTTTTTACGTAATTGCCTTAACCTGATTTTGTTTTGATAATTAACATAGAAATTAATAGGAAAGTTAATTAAATGGAATAGAAAATTTAATTACATAATAAAAGTAGTACGTAAATAACTACAATAAAACGAGACGTTGGTGAAGTTGCTTTAGAAAAACGTCGTTTTTAGTCAATCAGGGAATTGTCTTTCGGAAACTTGAAACACCGCCTAGATAATTGTACATACGTACAGTCAACAAAAGGGATAAGTATGCAGGATCGTCGGATATAGTTGAAGTTTAGTAAGAAACCAATGGATGTTGTCGACTGAAATTTAATTTGATAAATGAGTTGTTTGTTTTCTATTAATAAAATTAAATTTTATTCGAGAACATCCATCGGTTTCTTACTAAACTTCAACTATATCTGAAGATCCTGCATACTTATCTCTTTTGTTGACTGTACATAAAACATACGGATAAAACGTACCACAGGGTGACTGAGTTTTTATCAAAGAAAATAATGCCTGAATTGCTCTGGATTGGTGGATCAGGAGGCCTACCAGCTCTTAACGCGATCCATTTTAGGACCTAAACTGAACTGTTCTTCTAATTCGTACCATGACGTCAGTCTAACGATTCAGTTTAGGCCGTGCCATCTGCTGACAGCGATTGTCCCAAACTGAGTCGCAAGTTTTAGTTTCATTCATACTTGTTTGGTACCATGACGTCCATAGAGCAGCTCAAGCGATGCAGTTTAGGAACCTAAACCGATTTGTCTTGTTTTTGAATCGTTTTTAATTAGATCATGGTAGGCCACCTGTCTTTTACTTATGTGAAATAAATGTTTGCAAGCCTAATGGTGACACATGGCTGAGCTTTAATCTATATATATAAAAGGAGAACTGACTGACTGACATATCAACGCACAGCCCAAACCGCTGGGTCTAGAGATCCCAAATTTGGCACGTACGTTCCTTATGAGGTCTAGGGGTGCACTAAGAAAGGATTTTACAAAATTCACCCCCTAAGAGGGTGAACGGGGGGAGGGAGGGTGAAATTTCACGCGGACGAAGTCGCGGGAACAAGCTAGTGAATCATATTTAAGTAAGACCTATTATGTATTACCCATATTTGCAAAATAAATGTATAGTCTATTCTATAAATAGTACATGAGTACCTTTTAATCTACTTGAAGAAATACTCAGGTTCTAATGTACTAAGGAAGTCGTAACAGTCAGGTTCTCGACCAGTTCCACATCCAAACACATATTATTTCTAAAGTTAGATGTGAAACGTGTTTCGGTTCCAGGTTATCGTGTACCATATCTTGGAAGGATATTTATTGAAGGAGGCATAACTTGCGACGTGTTTTACATCGAAAATCCCAATCATCGACCTCCATTTTCCACTTTTCTTTTCATGTTCTAGTTGAAAAGTTCCGTCTAAACTAAGAGTATAAATAAATCACTACATAATGTTAAACTCCCCAAAATCCCCAGCCGCCTCTGCCTGTCTGTCTGAACGCGATAAATTCAAGAACTACCTCACGAATTTTCATACAATTTTCACCAATGGACGGAATGATCCATGAGGAAGGTTTAAGTGTATAATTCAATAAGGTTTTGTGTAAATTGACTAAAATATGACGATGATTGTTGAAGATATCGGAAAAAATCTTCCAGACTGGGAGCTTACTGGCGTGCGCCGCGTAACCCAATGTATAAAAACCCCGGTCTGACCCAGTAGTAGGTTACCGTGCTCTAGTTTCCAACATCGTCAAAAGATAGTTCTTAATCAAATAAACAGTGTAGGTAGACGGTAAAACCACGTAACTCATGATTATAGACACAGCATATCACCAAAAATGCAAATTTTGCGTATAAAAACCAGTTGAAAACGAGTATTTTAACGAGTCGTCAGCGAAAATCAACTTGCGTTCGATTTGATGCTCTTTCATTATAACGTGTTCGGAATCTTGTTACAGCAAAAAGGCCAGTTTAATATTCTCCTATAAATATCGTAATGCTGCTTTATACTGTAGTAAGTATAAAGGTAACGTAATACACTGCCTATAAATTCCTCGGCAGCTGAGCAGCTGTGCATGAATTACTTTATGCTTTCAGCTAAAGTTAGTTAGCTAGTAAAGTACTGGGTAAAGTACTCAAACGAAGTATAGGTACCGGCTGATGTTATCTTTCTGGGAGATAGCTTGATTTATGTAGGTAATACTATAGCGACCCGCCCCTGCAATGACGACATGTGAAATTATTGTGATCTGTGCTAAGGCTGCCTGTGCTAAAATAAATGCTCTAAATAATGGTGAAAACCCCTTGTGTATTAAAAGCCCTTGTGTGCCTTGTGTTTAGAAGATCTACGTACGCGGTCACACCGACAGAGACGAAAAGCGACTTTGTTTTTATCCGACTACGGCGAAGCCAAAGGAGGGTTATGATTCTGTGTACTCTGTATAGAATTATATCAGACTAGCAGCGCCCCGCGGTTTCACCCGCATAAGTTTCGATCCCGTGGGAATATCGGGATAAAAACTATCCTGTCCTTTTCCGGGACTCAAACTAGATCTAAGTATACCAAATTTCATCTAAATCGGTTCAGCGGTATAAGTGTGAAGAGGTAACAGACAGACAGACACACTTTCGCATTTATAATATTAGTATGGATTTTTAACATTTAAAGTAAATTAATGCTTACTTAATTATGAACTAGGTAAATAAAGAGTGGTAAAGTAGTTAAGTAGGTACCAAGCGGTTACCTACTAGACAAAATAATTTTACCTAATGTTTTCTTTATATTGTACGAGAACTACGAGACTATTCGATAACTTCGCGATCGCTAAATTAGATAAGCCTTTTAACTCCTTTCCTTATGCTCGCAACTTTGTCTACAACAACAGATGTTGCTGTGGAAATGGTAACCCAGAAACTAAGCTGTAAAATAAAAACAAATTGTCAAGTGTCGCAAGTAATTGTTGCACTAATATGCAATAGATACCTACATTTTATCTAATAATAGACGCGAATAACGAAATATTCATGATCAGCATTTTCAATCTAGAGCTAGGTAATTGCAAATTTTCAGAGACAGCATTATAGCTTTTACTTGTCCAGTTCGCTATTGCTGACTTTTACTAGTTCATCAAAATATGGTTCTTCTTCTTATCGTATCGATGGCAATCTAATTAGAATTTGGCTACTAGTTTGGCAACTTTTGTAGCATCCATCAGTTCCTGTAACTGGCAGGCAATTAAGACACGCTGGACACGATATTAAATGCCCCATTTTTTTAAGGATAGCACCACATTTACGCTACAGGCTACAGTCATCTGTGAGTCTCCACCCTGAGCAGGTTTCCTTTGCTTTGACCTACCTGGGTCCGGAGTCTATAAACGCCTAGGAAGCTCATTCATTCTAAGACCTCAAATTTTATGAGAAAATTAAAAATGTATAGTTAAATAGTTGCTAATGGAAAATGCCAACTACGGACCGGATTATTTATAGAAAGATTTGTTAAAGTATCAGGTATCCAGTGGAATAGCAATGAACGCCATTGAATTCGAGAGTTAAGAGAAAAGTAATATTTAGTGACGAAATTTTTGGGGAATTTTCAAAAATACGAGTACATAAAAATGTATTTTTCTCGTATCCCATGAATTTTCGCCTAGGCTTTATGGGGTGGGAGCGGTGAATGCTTATTATATGCGAATCCCGCACCCCCGGCCATAGGTATAGAGGTGGAACACCGCGGTGGTTTTAGCCGATGCCCTTCTGTTATCCCCACGACGGAGGAAGTCCATGAGCACCAAAAAAAAGGCTTTATGGGGTGCTTAATTGTTGCAAATAGGTCACACTATCACGTCCTGGAAGGAATACGACGAATTACAAGTAACCCTGTATAAACCCCATGTTCATCTTCTCTGATCCTCGCACCGCACGCGCACGCGCAATACACTCATTGCCTAATGGAGAATTTTTACTATTTTTGTTGCCCCAAAACACCAACATGAAATAATATACTTAAGCAGTAGTGACGCAATCACATCAATTTGTACGCACGTTGGAAACGCCATATTTTTAGGGCGTGAATGATCGAGATGTTATAACGATTTGTAAAGCTCTGGGGTCTCACGTTTCCTTTGTGTTTCTATTTTTTATTTTTTACTAGCTGCTGCCCGTGGCTTCGCCCGCGTGAATGTCGGAGGTTATCCCACGGGATACCGGGACAAAAAAATAGCCTATGTTACGCCTTATAACATCAGTCTGCGAGTGTGACTATCTGCCAGTGAAAGTCCCGTCAAAATCGGTCCAGCCGTTTCGGGGATTAAGTAGTCGGAATGAACAGACTACAAACAAAAAAATTCAAAATTGTTTTTTGGTTATAAGTATCGCATATAAACTAGTCAAAACAAAATAGGGCCCACCCTAAGTTTATTCAGAATTTTGTCTAAGAATAAATAATTAGGTAAGCTTTCATATGTACATATTTAATAAAAAGCTGTTATTTTGACATTACAGACAGACACATCAATTTTATTTATTTGTATAGATATAGATTTATACATTTTGCTTCACTCCGAGCATTTATGTACTAGATATTTGGAAATCTAGCTCACAAAAATCTTAAATTCACTGACAAACAACGCACTGTCTAAACCACTGGATCTTAGAAGCATGTAAGTTTGCACAAGAAATCCTTATTTAAGTATCGAAAGTGAGCACTAAGGAATGATTTTTGAAACGGAATACTATATTTGGTTTTACGTTTTAAGTTCACGGATTTCTTAGCAGTAGCCCAGAGCCTCGATTCGTGCACGGCTAGTGGCAAAAGAGTCTCCCCCTATAATCTACTTACATGGCAAAAATAAGGGTATTTTAATACACTTCTACCTGATCCGGGGAATACAGGCGTGATGCTATGGTATGTGAACAACTCCTGAAGCACCACACAATCAATCTCAATCTGAATGATTTTGAAGTATATTGCCAATTCATTGCTTCATATGTTCGAAAAATGTGTCATACAACAACGAGAATAACGCAATGACTGTTGTTGAACTGTCAAAATGAAAGCCGTGGCTACTGTTAGTGAGTTACGCAATTATCCCGCAGGTCTAACGGGGGATGAAAGTTTACGAACAAAGTCGTGGTCTACTGATGTAGAACTATCTATAAATAGTTCCGCAGTTAGCTGTGTGAAACTACGTGCTTATAATTCTAGGATAGTTAGAATAAATTGAGAGGAACTAGTTATGTAGATTCACGTGGGCGATAGACTCGATGCTACACAATAGCGAACTCGCTAATTGTGCGCAATTATCAAATCTGATGACCTACCATGATCTAATTAAAAACGATTCAAAAACAAGACATTTCAGTTTAGGTTCCTAAACTGCATCGCTTGAGCTGCTCTATGGACGTCATGGTACCAAACAAGTATGAATTAAACCAAAACTTGCGACTCAGTTTGCGACAATCGCTGTCTGCAGAATGGCACGGCCTAAACTGAATCGTTAGACTGACGTCATGGTACGAATTAGAAGAACAGTTCAGTTTAGGTCCTAAAATGGATCGCGTTAAGAGCTTGTGGTGGTAGGCCTCCTGTCCCGCAGTTAGTGTTTAAAACAAAATAAATGATGTCAACTCGAAACCAGTCGAATCAGTAAACTTCCAGTACAAAAATTTTATGTTTTGCAATTTGCTTGAAATTCGCAAAGACTTTTGAGAGATACAAAAGAAGAAAGGCAGGTGAGGCGTCAGATCGTCCCGAGTGCCAACAATAACAAACAACAAACTGAGAACAATAGGCCAACAATAGGAGATGAACAATATAAGATCTATTCTGTAAAATCCCTCCGTGAAAACATAGGAAAAGTTAGCTTGAAGAGAGTTGCTATTCCACCTGCATAGCTATTCACAACCACTCGATACGCTTCCGTACCGTATCGAACATCAATCAATGTTATCGTAGGAGTCCTTTAAATGATGATCACAAGTCCAAAACCCGAAACTTTTCTCAGTTTAAATGAAATAGACGACCATTATTCTTCCGACAGCTGTATGCTGTCAGGGGCTAGGCAAATCAGGTTATAGAAATGTGTCATTTTCGATACGATAGCGTGTCGGGTGATTGTGAATAGATATGCAGATGTTAGGAATTGACACTGTTGACACTCACGCTCTCGGGTCACTTTTTTTTCTTTTTTTTTTTGGATGGGAAATCATCTAATGACTCCTCCCGCTCTGGGTGGAGCGGAAGGGAGTGTCAGACTCTTACTGACTAAAACCCACCCGTGTTCCTTCCTTAGCCCTTTATGTTCCGGGGCAGCGGTAACCCTTTCGGACGATCCCGCTACCCCGGCAGGCTCTCGGGTCACTTCACCTAAGTTTTCAGGATGAAATTTTTTCTGCATAGATCAGCAGATCTTTATAGCTCGGAGTGACCAAGGGGGTGGAGTCCCAAAGTTTCTACCTAGGACCTATCTGAAAGATGAGGTTAACATCCGTTACAGGCGGATAATTTTGATGAGTGGAACGAGTTCCATAAATTAACGTGGGTGATAGAATTATTAATACTGATTGTACACAATAGCTCGCTCGCTAATTGTGATCAATTATCAAATCTATTCCGCTGTCACTCGGTACTTGTGTTCAATTAAAATGTAACGCGGGAAATCAAACACGCTTGGCCCATTTACAAAACGAAACAACAATTTAGTGTTCTTTGGTGTAGGTATAATAATAGCGGTCGAAAGTGCAACTGTTGAGTGAGAATTTAGCTTGTTATATCATGCATAACAGCCGCATGGGTCAAACTGGGTTGTAGAGGTCAGACAGACAGTCGCTCCATGTAAAATATTTGCATCAGCTGCATCCGGTTAAACTGGAAGCCGATCCTAACATAGTTGGGAAAAATCTAGGCAAATGATAATGATAACCTGCAATTACGATTCTTGCTTTCCAATCATCATCTTAGGAAGCATAGGTACCGAATAGTTTTTTTCTGAACACGCAACACACGCAAAATAAGTACGTAAAGAGGGCAATTAAAATATGCTTTGAGGCAGTAGTTTCTGAGCTTGACCACACAGCGAAACGGATTGACACAACCTGATGAAGGCTAGGTCTTACTTAAGATGAGAAACGATTGCAATGGATCCATATAAAATACACAAACGAGATCAGTAAAACTATGAAAAGAAGTAACGCTAACATTTCATAATTTCAGCCGAAACACTTCCACTGGAGTCCCCCAAGGGGACAGGATTTGCAATAATCGCCACGCTTGGTGGGTGGTGTTAAAATGTACAGAAATAAACGCATATAAAAAACCGCAAAATGCATTTGATGATAAAAGCTAAGAAGGAGCTGGTACAGATAATTTATTATTACAGTTAATTAAAAATGAAAATCCTCAATTTAGACAAATGTTTAGAAAAAGTAGAAGAACCATAAATAAATCGCAAAGAGAATAACATAAGATGCCTGATGGACGCGTGCATTTAATTGGACATAACGGAACCGACGCCCGGAACAGTGTGCAGTCAGCAGAACAGGTATTGGATGCCATACAGCGCGTTCCGTGCTCCGTGATACACTTTTGTAGCAGCATGAGTCAGGCATGCTGCGAGTACAGTCCAACAAAGGGATTGGTATACAGGCAGTTAACTTGCAACGTTCTGCTTTGGATAAATCCGTCAAGTCAAATAAGTAAATGATGAGTTGTTCACTTTCCCTGTAGTTTGGATGTCCAAAATGCATAATTCTCATGTTTTTATCCTCGACTCTCGATCACCATTGGTGATAGAAGGGACGACTGAGACCAATTCAGTCACACAGTGTCCACCAGTGGTATCAATTTTAGTGATGGCAATTGGAATAATCCCTATGAACCATGTTATATTGTGATTGTGCTGAGTAATTTGTAACACCTCTTTTACCAAGGTATGTCTAAGGTCAATGGCCATTACTAGCACGAAAGTAGGTACGCTATTAGGTATTGAAAAGTGTTCATTTGTTCTGTACTCCATATAGCATGATAGTTTTAAGCTTGCTCATTAGCTAATCACACATGACGTGTGTCAGTACCTACTCGTACCTATACACCTAAAAAGTTACTATGCAGTACGTACTCAATGGGTATAAATGAATATAGGCATTGTAGTGGAGGTGGATTTTTGACTGTACACTTAACTTTTTGCTTGACTGTACATACATCCGCCAATAGGTTTGTTTCAATTTGCCCCACTTCTGAAATGCCGATGGAAGTGTTAAATACTTGTCGATAATTAATTTTGAAGAAAGTTATTAGGATTGCGATTCAGTTATGTTCTTTGCGGGTGAAAGAAATGTTAATGATGTGATGATGCTATTCGACTTTTTCCTTGCATTGTTTTGATTTCGATGTTGTTGTTTTTACAAGCATTCTTTGTAATGGTTTTGCTATATTAGACGGCGCGAGGAAACCTTTTGCATTTAGATGGCATTACAAGATGAAATAGAACACAAAGTTGTTTTTTTTTTATTTTGAAATGGACTTGCTCTTGACTCTAGTCTAGGTCAAAAGTGACAGAAACAAAGTCAACGATGGAGCGAGCTTATCCAAAAGAAGCCTGTTCACTCAATTTGAAGAGATTTGGAGATTTGGGTTGTATGCGCTCGGAAAAATTGATCCACCAAAATTTAACAAAATTATGTTTTTATTTTTTTGAATAATATGTGTTGGCTCTGAAAAATGTTATTTCGGAACTTTAGTCACTTCACAGTCAACAAGATTCTACGGAAATCTTTGTCGTTTACGGAAAACTCGACAATAAGATGCGGATAACAAAGATCTTACCCATGAAGATAGATAAACAAGAACAAGATGTCACAATCAAGTCAATAAATTACAGTATGTAGGATAGTTAACAATAAATGTTGTCAGCTAGAGCGAGGGACACTGTATACTAGAGCAGGTGGCCTACCATGATCTAATTAAAAACGATTCAAAAACAAGACATTTCAGTTTAGGTTCCTAAACTGCATCGCTTGAGCTGCTCTATGGACGTTATGGTACCAAACAAGTATGAATGAAACCAAAACTTGCGACTTAGTTTGGGACAATAGCTGTCAGCAGATGGCACGTCATGGTACGAATTAGAAGAATAGTTCAGTTTAGGTCCTAAAATGGATCGCGATAAGAGCTTGTGGTAGGCCTCCTGGTTGACCATTTAAGCATATTGGTACCTACAAGCCGAACTATTAGCTTATAAAATAAGCAGATAAGACTCACTCAGAATAAAAACGGAAATTGGCCCTAAATATCTAAAACAGTCCTAATCAATGATGTGAGCAAACGTTTCCGCACCTAGTCCTGAAATACAAAAGCCGGTTTTTACAATCAAGATTCAATTCCGGGCGCTGAAGAATTCAATTCAATCAACCTTATTTGGCCTGTTTTTCTAAATGCTAGTCCAAAATACTAATGCGTAGTTCATACAAACGTAATACCAAAATAATTTGTAAATCAAACATATTCTTAATGTAGTGTGTATTTATTCTGATTGGATTACAGAATAGGTATAGGTATAGGTTATATATAGGTTCCCAATTAGGTATATATTTTGAATGGAGACTAATTATGAGAAATTTAAGTTTTCTTTATAAATTTGTAATTACTCATATATTCTCGTCTTTATATCAGAGTCCTTTCAAAATATATATTTGGGAACCTAGATATTCATGCTACGCCAGCCCCTTAAAAGGCGTAACGTCCCAATCATTCTTGTTTGATTAACTATCAAAAAGTTTTGTTGATTCATGATACAGTTCTCTCCACAATGATAAGCTATCCCAGTGATAAGAACACAAAAGCTTCTATCTTCGCGATTATCTTCAATCCGGGAATGACACACAGACTCTGCACATATTCTGGAAATTATGCCTAGATAAGTACCCATAACTTCTCACAGAGTTGGTGATACCATCTTTGGAATAGGTTAAGACATTGATGTAATGTATGAAACAATAATAATGTCTTTGGAACTAATTTAAACTTTTAAAACAATAATATAAAATACAATTTTATTGTCATTCCACAAGGCAAGTTGTGTAAATAAGAATAACTCCTAGCACAACGTTTACAACTTTAACTTTCAAGGCAAGGAACACAGTCCTTTCTAGTTCTATGTTCTAAATTAAAGTTGCTTCTATATACATTCAAACAAGCAGAAACACTAATTGTAACATTCCACCAAAAAGCTACGCATTATCAAAGAAAATTAATTCCACTCTTTCAATTCAAAATTAAAAAAAAATACAAAGCATTATCGTGAACGTGCTTAAAAAATAAATTAAAAACATTATCACATGTTTACCTCGAGAGACTGTCCCTTAGATCCGGATTGTGCCACCACTAATAAAAAAGAAAATAAAACTCAACACGAACACACAACACAGTTTACTAACACTAAAAAAAAGTTTGTTTATCACACTTTTTCGAAAACAGGGCGTGAGACGTGTTATTTCGTAAGTCCGTTGGCGGAAAAATGCGTGCGTTCAGAAGCGCGCGCGCGAACCGACTGACTCGACCACCGGCCGCTGTTGAACAAGACGCACCGAGATAATCGTTGCATTCTGCCATCGGTATTAGAAAACGAATAAATCGCATAGATACGGTGTATTTGCTAATGCTGTGCTGTCCGACTGAATGCGCTTGGCAAATGCAATATGAGGTCGGGCTGAAAGCAATGCAAAAGAAACAATTTACAGTTGTTCCAAACTTTAACTGAAGAAAGATTTATGTGCTAATTACAGCTTTTTAACTTGTTGTTCCGCTTTTGAGCCAGTTATTAGTTTGAGTATGAGCAGGTTGGGAGAGATATTTATTAATTACTACATCGCATTCTCGTCAGCGAACTTGGCCCTGAGAGTACGTGATCATTTCATTCCAGTCGTTGAAAAAGTTAAATGCACGTATTTGTTTCATGGCTTCACACCTTTGTAATATACTTGCTACAAAAGAAGTAATAGATCATTGACACTTCGTCTTTAAACCCAAGTTCCAACATTACCTATAGATTTGTGGAAGGCCTTTGACTCCGTTGTTCATTAGCCGAAGTTCAGAGAAGGGTTTTAAGGTCATCACGTTACAGAATATAAATGTTACGGGCCTAAACCCTAATTCAGTATGAGAGAAGTGCCGCTTCTAACGATAAGAAACTTTGATTTGTAGAGTTGGTGTCCCTGAAGGTTCTTACTTAGGTCCATTCTTATGCACCACAAGTTTAAACCTTAGTGGTTTTTGGTTGCTATTCAATATGTAATCCTGTGTTCTTTTGTATAAATGATAAATAAAAAAATAAAATAAAAAATACTCTACTTACTAGAAGACTTAGTGAAATAGAATACAGATACACTACACAAGCAGTAACATTATTTTGTAGAGCATTTCTACGAGGTAGGTCAAAAACGTATTTGTGAACCGGAATACAGAATTAAGCGCACCCCAATAAACAATCCCTATTTAGAGACATCTGATTTTTGTTTTTATTTTTTGTTCAACATAATATACTTCGGGGACGATTGTTAAAAGTTTAAAACCAATGTTATACAGAATTATTTTTTTTACCTGTTCCAAATTTTTACAAGGTGTTCTATCCATGAATATGAACAACTTTCACTTTGGGACCAACTCTGAAATCATGAAAAAAAAAATCAGCTGTTTAATACAATAGTTCAATATCTTTTTTTTTTTTTTGTTGCGCGGTGGAAATTCTCATGGACTTCCTCCGTCGTGGGGGGGACAGAGGGGCATGCCGGACTCTTACCGGCTAAAACCACCGCGGTGTTCCACCTCTACCTATGGCCGGGGGTGCGGGATTCGCATAAGCATTCACCGCTCCCAGCATTACTTGACCAAAATGTATGAAACAGTTGATTTTGGAGTTGGTCCCAGAGAGAAATTTGTTCATATTCATGGGTAGAACAACCTGTAAAAGTATGGAACCGGTAAAAAAAATCATCTATACTTAATATACTTAAATAAAAACTAAAGGTATTATCATCTCAACTCATTTATTCACAATCCATTTTGTTTACACTATTTGTACAATAATACGTTTAAAAAATAAAATAAATTACGAGGTTGTGTCGAATCTACCTAAAATGTTATTAACATAAATGGGATTGGAAAAAAAATCAATGTATCAGAACCTCACAATATTCATATAAAAGTAAAATATGTCAATTAATTAATTATAATAATAATTAAAAGTAGATGTCAATAATTTAGCCACATTTAAATGATTGAATAGAAAAAGCACTCGATTTCAAATTAAAGAGAACAACACGCACACATTGGTAACTTTGATTTCACTGTAAAATATCTTATAAATAGAAATTAAGCTAAGGACTGGCGTAGATTAGCACAATAATAAGACAAGAACTTTACGTCCAAAACAACTATTTGTTTTTAGGGTAAAATTCATTTATCCTTCCAATTCCCGATTAATTTGAAATCTACGCCAATCCTTGGAAAATTCGTACCTATAACTACAATTCAAAAAAAAAAAAACCGTCATACAAATACGTACATAGGTTAAGAATGAATTCAATACTAATTCCATGATAGCCTATTTTTTATCTTGCAAAAATACATTTAGCCGAATAAGGCTTCTATAAATTTTTCCTACTTAAAAATTCACTACGTTCAAATTCAATAAAGAGATTCAAAGCTACAAAAAAGAAATGTATATAAAATTGTACATCATTAGCAAAATATGTGTTAAAAACTTGTAAAGTGTATACTCTGCCAATATTTTTATAAGGCAACATTGTTACGTATGCAAAATACGCGCTTGATGTGTAGCCGTGTGTACAGTTGCGGACATCAGCCCGTTGCACACTAAGGCAACATTGTACAACACCCAAAGAGGCGTTGATTATTTTTTTCTTAATATACAGGGTCAAATTCAATTAGCTAGCGAAACTCTGCAGACGTGATGGGTATCGATATCTAAACACTATAACATAAACAAAAAAAATGTTTTTTATTGGGTTTCAACGACCGTTGTTGGTACTTTGTGTACTTGTACTTGAATTGTTAATGACTTGAGAAAATCTGTTTTCTTTAGTTTTGTCGTGTTGGAATATCGATATCCATCACGACTGTGAAGTTTACACAATAAAAAGATGTTTTTTAAACTTATATTGCAAGTGACTACACTAACTGCAGTTGGTGACTCTACAAAAAATATCCTCAAATTCTTTTCTTTATTGTGTTGTCGTGTTTAGAATATCGATACCCATCACGTCCGCGGAGTCTCACTAGCTAATTTAATTTAACCCTGTATAGTTTAGTTATAAATATACGACGATGCATTCCATCACTGGTAAAAGTTCAAAACTACAACTTGTTCCAAAAACGTTAAGATCATGAAGCTCAGATCTACGTATAAATAAATAAAAACAAACGACGTATCATAGAAAAGTTAAATAAAACAACACACGTCATGTTTGTTTGTACTTTCATTAGTATTACACACTCGGTCGCAACCTCAATTGAATTTCAAAACGATTACATAATGGCCCCCGTAACTTCTTTCGGTTGTATTGAAAAATTTAAAGGAACAACAAACCCATAAGTCTGACTGATTATTTAGCTGTTAATAATTAAAAAACAGGGTTCGATTAACATAGTCGGGCATTTCAACTCGACACACAAAAACGTCTTTAATAATTTCAGGCCAAACTCACGGTGCTATATTTCTTGGGTCAGCCACAAGGGTAATTTGTACATATTTCAATTATTAATCTTTTGTACCACAAACGCAAGTCAGTAGATATACTCCCAAACATTTTCGATCATTTCACACAAATGTGTATCAAAATCGAATATCGATACAAACTTTGTTCGGGTATGTATCGACACAGCCGGGCAGCAAAATCGAATATAAGGTTCCATTAAAATAGATGGACAAACTTTTAGAAATCATTCAGACAACCAAAATAAGGACGATGGTAAAAAATATATAAAAAAACGCATTAGATTCTTACAAGAAAAATAATCAGCTAACGAAAATACACTACTATGCCGGCAATTTATTATTTTAGGTCAAAATAAAATCACTTTAATCAGAGTTTTTTTTTTTTTTGCTTAGATGTCTTTGATTAGACGTACTGAGCGCTGTGTTAAAATTTGTCCATCTATTTTAATGTGACCCTGTATATATTTTGGCGTCCGGCTGTGCCGAATCGTGCCGAATCATGCCGACCCGAACAAGTGTACGTGCCTAACGGTTCTGTCGGAAGATAAGTGGTCAAAAGTAATATTACTTTTGACAGTTCACATTAGAACTGTCAAAATAAATATCGTTCTAAAAAACAATTGAGGCATAAGACCCAAGGGAATGATTTGGTATTACCATTACAATAAAATATTATTTTCTAAACAGTAGTCGCTAAGTCATAAAATTACACTAACATTTTAAAACTAAAAGCATTTACGTATTAAAATGTACAATAATAACTTTGATTGGATTTGTACTGTTTTAGTTTCATATGTAGGTATCAGGGATCATAATTATATCCTAGAACATATCTTCACTCTAGGAGATCAAGACGGTATTATCAACTCTATAGCCGATGTGAGTATTATAATTATGAATATATTGACCATAGGCTTAGCATAGAACTGGAATAGGCTAGATTACTGTTTATTCGCCCTAATAATTACTTTGCCACCCGAAGGTTGAATGTCACTTGCATTACAATAACCAACAAGGTCCATTTTTGCTTTTAAAACAATGACATTTAGATAGGTTCAACCTAAGCGAAGTTTCAATTAACTAGGAGTTTTTTGTCAAAAGTGGTAATTTAATTACAAGGTTGACTATACCACCAGTAGCTGTCAGCATACAAGATATTCTATAACATTATTACCAGTTAATCCTAAGAACTCTCAAAATGGTGAAGGTAAACATTGTGAGGAAACTGGCATGACCTAGAACCAAAAATTCGAAGACATGTGACATTTACTAGCACACACTAGGCCCGCGTGGTGGATTACGACCCACTCCCTCGCACAGAGAGGGGGCTTGTGTCCCAGCAGTGGGAACATTATAGGCTGATTATATGATCCTAAGAGTAGCTAGTCAGCGGTATAGTTCACTCATTCAATCAGCAGCCATGCTCACAGAAATAAGCATGGTTCTCTCGTTCTAGCATGAAGTAAACCTATGACATGATTACCGATTATTCCTAAGAGTAGGAAGTCAGCGGCATGGGTAGTATCACACACACAAACTGGACGCATCGAGCTTTAGAAAGAGACAGTCAGTTAGACAGGCCTGATGGTCTAGTGGTTAGTGACCCTGACTGCTATGCCGGAGGTCGTGGGTTCGATTCCCACCCAGGACAAATGTTTGTGTGATGAGCACGATCATTTGTTCTGTGTCTGGTTGTAATTTATCTATAATATGTATGTATTTAGAAATATATAAGTATGTTTATCAGTCGTCTAGTACCCATAACACAAGCTCTGCTTAGCTTGGGACTAGATGGCGTTGTGTGATAGTTGTGGAATATTATTATTTATTATTATTAGTTATGAGTGAAAGAGACGACGCTCTACAAAATCAAACTTTTCTAAAACTCCATGTGTTATTAACCACCCGATACGATACTGTATATTGTACTCTAGACTAATACGCTTATAATATTTTCGTTCCGGTATCCTACAGCCCGATGACATCGTTCTTCGTTTCAGCTTAAGAGTAGAATGTCAGTACAGCGGCATGGTTGCCTCTCACCAGCAACGTCCTCTCTGCTGCAGTGGATATGGCGTGCAACCACGCGAGGTACAGCGCTGGTGGCACCACGTTCCTTCTTCGTGGCATCGGCAGCGTCACACACACCAGGCGCGCAGACCGCGACTGTGAGAGGATTAGTTCGCGCAGGCGCAGGTGACGGTGAGTGCGGTCTTGAGCTGCTATCAAGTCCGCTTCGGTTATACCCGCTGACAACAAAATTGATGTTAAGAAGTGGACTTCTTACCAAAGAGTAGGAAAACTTCTGAATTCGAAACAACTAGTCATCATCTAAGTAATTAAGAATGTGCGCTGCGATAAAATCGTTTAATTGTCGGAAAGGTCGTCGCTCTTTGCCTATTGATATATTTTAATAAGGGCTGATTTTTCAAGAGTCACATAACTTTTATGCGAAGAATAATGACAGCTTGACATAAATTCAGATCCATACTAATATTATAAATGCGAAAGTGTGTCTATGTCTGTCTGTTACCTCTTCACGCTTAAACCGATGAACCGATTTAGATGAAATTTGGTATAGAGATAGTTCGAGTCCCGGGAAAGGACATAGGATATTTTTTATCCCGATATTCCCACGGGATCGACACTTATGCGGATGAAACCGCAGGGCGCTGCTAGTTTCCTATAAAAACTGACAAACAGCTATATTCATTCCTCCGATAATAGGTATCTGACTATTGAAAAATGAGCCCTAAAACGAAAACCTCTTGAAGGGCTGATTATTTTATCGTCAGATAACTTTTATCTAAGGAATAAATACGGCACTTTGGCATAATATAATTATGTTCTATACAAAAGTTGTCAAACCATCAAATTTATTCCTCAGAAAAAAGGTATCTGACGTTTGAAAAATTCAGCCCTTACAGCCAGCAATCACCCGTAAATGTGTTGTAATCAAAGCCATATATCTTTACACATAGTCGTTAATTCAGAAATTTCGTAACTAAAACGAACTAAATACGTACTATTATCATCATCGGCACACTTGAAGGGCGTCACCAATTTGTCGAAGTACGCGAGTGTGGAGTCTTTAGGCCTCCGTGTAATATCTGCGACCATCTTTAACGCTGAGTAGTCTATCCGGAACTTGGATAGTAAGGATGCCATGCTGTAAAAAAAAATGGTTTAATATCGTCCTTCAAATTGAATGGAGTGAAAGGGAAGGTCTTTGTAGTATCATTGCTTAATAATAATTATTGGCATAACATAATCTGCCTAAAATGTTCCCCCCTGCTGGTACACAGGCCTCATCTCTTCGAGAGGGAGTGGGCTATAACCTACCACGCGAGCCCAGTGCGGGTTGGTAGATGTTACGTGTCTTCGATTTTTTTGTTCTAGGACATGCCAGTTTCTCACGATGTTTTCCTTCACCGTTTTGATAGCAGTGGTTTTGAAATTATTTACACAAAGTAAAGCGCTTGCCTGGGTTCGTACCCGCGACCTACAACCCGTAAGTTGGGCACCACTGCTTTCTAATAATTATTATTATTGGCTGGGAGAGCTCAGCTTGGTGAAATGGGTTGCAGTAGCCTGCGTCTGGGTCAAAAAATCTAACTGGAGTGCTGAATAATCTGTTAAGTCTTTATAAAGCTTCAAGTCTTCGTGGTAATAAAACTACTAAGTTATTATTTGAATGGTTATAATAAATGTATTTATAATTTATAACACTTACTTTCGCTCCTCAATCTCGAGTTCTGTGTTCTTATTGGCAAGTGTGAATACTCGTAGCGGACACGACGACCACGCTCGTCGAGTCGACAATATATACGGCAGGAGTAGAGTTAGACCTGTATTAAGACCACATCTTTGAGTGCTTGGGAATAGGATGAAACCAAGGATTCTATAGGGATAATTTTTTAGAGGACATAAGAGATTGAACTGAAACTAACACAGATAGACAGAATTTTGACCTCAATTTAGGATTTTGTTTTAATACTTTAAGGACACAAATGTACAGAGGAGGACTTAATAGCACAGGCATTTTCAGTTTCTGTATTCGGCATATTTTAATGTAACGATCGATACCGTTAAATTCTGCAAAGGAATGTCATAAGACAGATCTAGGAAAATGGTGATATCTGAAGTGTTACCTCCGTCATCATACAGCCACCACACGTCCACCGTGCCGGCCTGCCGCTTGGTGAACTGCTCCACCGACGTGAACGACGACGTGCGCCGCGCCGTGGACGCGCCCAGCGCGCGACGCACCGCGCTGCCGATACCTTTGGCCACACCACTGCACGGGACAACCAGTACAGTTAGGATCACATACAGCAAGCTATACAATTTATTTTTCACACCACCTGCTCATCATAATCAGCCTATAATGTTCCCACTGCTGGGACACAGACCTCCCCTAGGTGAGAGGGAGTGGGCCGTAATCCACCACGCAGGCCCAGTGCAGGTTGGTAGATGTCACACGTCTTCGAATTTATTGGTTCTAGGACATGACGGTTTCCTCACGATAATATCTTTCACCGTTTTAAGGGCAGTGATGGTGAAATAATTTACAAAGTAAACCACCTATCAGGATTCGAAGTTACAACCTACTACTCGTAAGTCGCGGCCGTTACCACTGGGCCACCACTGCTCGACCTGCTCGATAATGCCATACAAACCTAACCTAAACTAATCTGCGTTCGCGATTTATTTGCCAAAAATGTAAACAAATATGAATTAATGGAAAAATAACTTTAGTTCCTATACAATAAAGTTCAGTTTACGCTACAACTTCAAACATTTTTATAACTTTTTCAATAGCGCTAGTCACTGAAATCAACTTAATTTTCATTGAAATAAAGTTGATATTTGTTTAACTTGAAATATGCTGAGGGTGTGCAGCACTGCGCACTTTTACTATAAGTCATTACAGCCCATACCGGGCAATAATATTGTACTGAATTTCATTTTAACCTGCTGCTCAATAACGTGATATGAATTTGGAAACGTGACTAAAAAATTGTAAAAAAAAAATATTCGAAAACCGGATTTGTTTTTGATTACCTCGCTTTGTTCAGGAATTAATTCGGAACCTGCAGGGTAATTGCGTAACACACTATCAGTAGCAATGGGTTTCATTTTGACAGTTCAACAACATTCATTGCGTTATTTGCGTTGGTGAGCACACACCTTTTTCAAACATATGGAGCAATGGATTAGAAATATGCTTCAAAATTATTCAAATTGAGATTGATAGCGTGTTACGCAATTAGGGTGCTGCTCGGGAGCACTAGACTCCTTCGTTACGATATTCAAACGAGAGCCCATGGCATACTGTTTTATCCCCTCGTTGAATAATCTACTATTATACGATTTTCTAAACTTATATTTGCAGGAAAAGTTTTTTTTAATGGCCTGTTGGCCACAGTTCGGTTTAGAGCTCTTCCCCAGACTTCCCTAACCAGATTTCAACACAATACAATAACACAAATAAAAAACAGTGTCTTTGTGGTCTATGTCTATCTTACTTTCTAAAAAGAAGAAAAATCTATAGTTCAATAAATAAGACCAAAGTTTACCTTTCTTTATCATCAGTCTTGTGAGCATTTTCCTTGTTCAAAGCTGCGGGGTCAGCAGACACGGTGCGTCCTAGTTGCGGCGAGCCCAACGATACGTCGGACATACTGCTACCTACATATAGAACGTATGTTGTAACTTATATGTTAGGAATAGACGGATTCATTCATTGGATACCCCTCACGCGTAGACATACCTTGGCATAGCTACTGTATGTGCCAAAAGTATCTGACAAAAGTGCAATCACTCATTAACGAAAAAAAGAAAATACGTTTATTTACGGTAAGACATGACGTAAAGAAAAAACACAAAAAATAACAAATTGGGGGAAAATATGCGTCCCATCCACGCAAACCGGTATCGACAGAGCCACAGCGCTTGTTTTCAGTAACACATTCATCTGTACTGAGAAGGTATTAACTTTATATCCCACCATTTATTTAAAAAAAAAATTGTTTGAATAACATTATTGAATTGTAATAGAAAAATCATCAACAAAAAATGAGGTTATAAAATTAACTTCAATTGTGAAACGAAAAACATCTCTAACGTGGTTTAAATTTAGAATTTCGGGTTTCAGTTTTCAAATAATCAAATGGAAGCAATCAATCAATTTGTCAGTGGCACTACAAATTGGCATCCACAGGATTCAGGAACGTTTTGTTTACATTTACATCATATACTTTTGGAACAGACTATAGCTAGGACTGCGGCCGTTCCGTAACATTGATATTATAACAAGTTTTCCTATGACTTAAAATTATGTCTTGTTAACTTGTGCTGTTTGTTTGCTGGTACATACAGGCAGGCATTTGAGGTGCGTCTAAAGGATTAAGTAAAAAAAAAAACGCATAATATCTTACAGCAAGCAGTAAGTTACTATCATGTACAGAGGTTACAGTAAGTTGTAACTTTAACTTTTGACAATAAAGCGGTAAATTTTTTAAAAGAGAACACATAGTTTTAGTTCAAGAATCGAAGAAGTACTTTACGTAAATGCCAAGAATCAGAATTATTAAACACAAAAGAAGTATGCAAAGAAAAGTTATATTGGACCTGGGGCCGTATAATGAAGTGTAAGAGCTATTATTGTTTCAGTGGTAGAATAAGATTGAACTATGCAATATGAACAGCATCAAATAACATCAACATCAACCCTTTTTTGCACCAAAACAGTGTTGGCTTGGACACTGAAGTCCCACCAACCACCTCCCAACCAACCCATAATGATGGATATAATTTGTTTCAGTGCCAGAGTGAGAGAGCTATACAAGTCGTATAACACCATCCCTTTTCTCATTTCATAGTACGGCCTCAGTTAAAAAAGAAGTATTGAATAAAAATGGCGACTCACCTCTAGAATGCGTGTTGAGACTCTCTGTGGACTTAGATTCCTTGTTATCGCCCATGGAACCTAAACAGAAGCTGATGTGTGATGGCTGCATGATACACATAAGGGTACATTTGCTGCGGAAAATACGTCGTGACTTCGAATGAACCGCCTTTTTCTAAAATGTATGAGCAAAGTCGAAGCGAAAGCGGGGCGAAGGCGATCATTAAATTAAGCATAACTAACAGCACACCATCTGTCGAACCTTTTACCAACTACGCACAGTGTTCCATTTGATTTGTAAAAAATCCCTCTGCTGTTTATGGTATTTATCGATCAAGGGATGCATTTATAATGCACGAGTAAAACACCCACGTGTCCATTTCAAATACTTTTTTTTAATTATGAAGTTTAGGTGACCTTTTCATTAAAAAAAATAAAATTAATTCTGAAAACGTAACTGTCCAAGATATTAATTTTATATAAATATATTTTGATAGAGCATCTTTGAGCGCATATATTCCAGTTTTTATTTTTGGAAATTCACCTCCGGATACCGAGTAATATTTTTTTTTCAGATTTTCGTTTTTATTTTTTTTTCTCCTTAAAAACTCAAAAGTGCGACTTGACACTAGCACAGAAATATTGCTCGTATCAAAGTCTATCAATGATAAAAAAAATCACGTCGTACTATCGCGGTTGTAGTGCGTGTGTAAACACACACTCACAGCGTGTTTGTATACTTGGAACCACAAGTATAGCGCGTGTCGCTACGTGAGATAGTACTATAATATACTATATGAGTGACAGAGATGACGCACTACAAAGTCGAACTTTAAACTCTCGATGTGCCATATTTACCGCAGGGTACTGTAAAGTCATATTAATAGGTCGCCATAGTTCGCAACACTTTCGCTTCGCTATCTGTGTTACAAAGACTAAAATCATTTAACAAATTGTTCGAGAACACACCCAATTTTGTCGGTAAAATATAGTACAACAGTATTTTTCGCAGCAAATATGTAAAGAGTTATTAATCAACAAAATGGAAACTACGTTCGAAAGTATGAGTTAATGCCGATGAAGAATTGATTCGTTAGTCATTCTAATTCATTTTCTAACACCCATTAAAATTAAATTCTGAAAAGCGGAAAATTGCGTTATCACTAATACACCGAAAAAGTGTGAATTTAAAGAATTACATTGATTAGGTACAGTTTTTTTTAATGTATATTTGTTTCGGATATGGTCGAAATAAACCCTATGACCATGTTGCAAGAAGGTTTGTCTCGGTTATGGCTTATTTAGGCAAATTAGACAGGTCGTGAACTTTATTCATGTTTCTCAATCAGACCGATTTAAATCGTAGTAGCAACGACAAATATTTTTATTTGGCAATACTTTACAATAGTTTATTGTAATTAAAGAATTATTTTTAATATAATTCGTAGTTTCTGTTTCGAGATTGCTCAAGTAGTTTCATATTCAAAGCACATTGCTCACATCTCGAAATATACACGTAGGAATTTAAAACCATAAATTACAGATTATATTAATTCAAGTAAAAAAAAAACTAAAAGTCCCGCTACGTATCCAGTAAAAAATTCGTCGTAAGTAAAAAGTTACTACGACTACCACACAAGAATGACTACTATCACACTAATATTATAAAGGCGAAAATTTGTGTGTGTTTGTATTTTTGTTACTTCTTCACGCACAAACGGCTGAACGGATTTGGATGATATTTAACACAGACATACAGGATTAACACAAAGGATACTTTTTATCCCGATATTCCCACGAGATCGACACTTATGCGGGTGAAACCGCGGGGCGCTGCTAATACATTATACAATGCTCGCTGGATAAAGACCATGGCAAACTATGGTCTTTATCCAGCCAGCATTGGTTAATATTCTTCAAGGCTGGCTGCATATTGTCTCTGTGAAGATATACTTACGTGAAAAAGCAGACAAGTCCTTCAAGTTGACATCAGAGAGGTACGCTTGCACGTCGTCATCCATTGCGTCCGTGGTGTACTGCCCACCCTCCACGCGCAGTATCGCGATAGCCATGTGCACGTCCAGCGCTTTGCTAGAACACAAATACAATACAATCTGGTGACATTTGTGGATAGATCTTTGTGGTTTTACTGGTAAAATCATATGATTTGGCAAGTAAATTAATGATAGGATTCCTGATTTTTTTTTATTGCTGAATGGGCCCACCCTTGACCTCGATCACGTTTGATGGAAAGCGATGGATGAGGTGTATGATGGAATGCTTGCACCCTATTGCATCGGATTTAAACATAACTGGAGAAATATGGATGTGCTATACCTACAACTTTGCCTAACCCTACGGGACATGCAGGCGTGATGATATGTTTGTCCTATAAATATGTAAGTAGGTACTTCTAGTTTAAAGTTTTTTTTTTTTTTTTTTATTTATTTAAAGGAAAGCAAACAGTTACATTATAAAAACTTACAACTAATTTAACAAAAACAATTTTAGTGATAATATAACCCACAACGCTGTCCACAGGTAGACATAGTTTAGTTTAAATATAAATAATTAGAATCAGTTGGCTAAAGGCTCGCACCCTATTACATGGGACTGAAACATTATAGTAAAATATGGGCGTCTAGTATACTGCTTATCCCCTTCGGAGAATACAAGCGTGAAGTTGTAAAATAAAAACAATTCACTTACTGCATAACTTCAACATAGTCGACGATTTCGTTTCTTTCGCTCGTTTGCCAATTCTCCTTGAATCCCATCAACAGAATATTTGGTTTCAACTTGCCGATACCACTAGCCTGCAATCAAAATTCACGTTAAAAGGAATGGAACAGCATGGACCATTGTGTACAGACGCCAGCACATCAACCTACACCTAACTGTCAAATTTTCCCAATCAACATTGAACCTTATGCTTTAGCGATAAAGTTGAAAATCTATTACAGAAATCTGGCAGATTGTAGTAGGCCATTCAAATCATTGACATACAAATGATTCAAATGAACTCCTGTCAAACCAAACGTCAAATGAAACGTCAAAATAATGAAACGTCAAATGAAACGTCAAACTAAACGTCAAAGTAAACGTCAACTAAAATAGATTCTCTAAACGTCACTTGCGAGCACTAGTCTTGCGGGTAAGGTTATATATATGGCGGTGTTAAAATTTATTAGCCGTAACTTTGTGAGCATATCTTTCCCTGTATTGACTGCTACGTTTATTTATCTTGACTGGAATCACACTAAGCAGTGGAAGTTGCTGCAGCAGGAACAGGCAACTTCTAAGAACTAACTGTCAATAACACTTGTGTAATCTACCTGTGAGTAATATTTTTAAGTGTCTAACATTATTCAACCTATTTATAGTTTGACGACATTCAAAGGTTCTATCTTGTGGCAGAACCGAATTTTGGCGACTAAAATGTGACTATCAACCTATGAAAATCGATTTATATTTCCGCTTATATCATAGATTGACGTACAGGAAACTGCACATCAGTGTTAAAACTTTGACCTTGAGCTGGCCTAACGTAGTACGGAGTTTGTTGTTTTTACTACTTACTGACGTGCGACGTATCATACTAACCTAACTCCGTGACGCCCTTCTAAGCCAACTCAAATTTTATTTTGTCAAAGGACATCATTCACTTCGTACCCAAAAATTTAAAACGCTAGGAAAGGACTGTTTTCTTATGGGAAATAACATCTTAAGCATTTTTTACTATTACAACCATAGTCTACAATTAACCCCTTGGCTGCTATTGATGTATGTTGTTATAGTTAGAACATGTTCGGGATGTTATATTCAATTAAGTTTGTATTTTTTAAATATTATGCACTAACACATGCAAACGCTAGTTATAAATATTTTTTTAATATTTATTATAATATTTTTTTTTTTGGCATTTTCAATCTCAAATAGCAGCTGGAGGGTTAATTGTAGACTTTCATTGTAATAGTGAAAAATGTACTATTTTCTTAACTGGACTTTAATTTTTAGGTATAACATATTAGACACTTGAATGATGTGTTTTGCCAAAGATAATCGATGGAACCTTTGGGTGTTGTCAAACTCGGAAAGAGAATGATGTTGTGAATTGCATCTGGACAATAAATTATATTTCTTTCCAGAACTATCATGGCTGTTTTCGGAATGACTGCGCGTTACGCCTGGTTTGCTGTGCCTATTGGAGGCTTCCTCCTAGGCAAATACTTGGATGACCAAGAAACCCTGAGGATGACTAGCTTCCGGGACAAGTCTCAACTCTACGGAGATTTTACAGGCAAGAGAGAGAAACCGTCTTGGCCTTGAAGATGTTTGAAATGGAGATACTGTAGTGATTATGCTTTAGAATCAATAAAGTCTTTAAATTATTGACTTTTGCGTTATTAACATAACCTCTAATGAAAATTTTTATAATGTAACAAAGAAACAAAAGGCTGTCATGTGCCACTGGATTATTTACAGAACACATTACAAGAAGGAACTTTTACTTATACCATCAACTTCTTTCGCGATAAGCTAGATATTTGAATTTAATGGAATTTGCTACCTTTTTGTAGTTATAAGGTTTTTTTTTAATTTTCTTAAGTCATCAAGATTCTCTTATCCTTTATCGCAATTTAATATTCGTAATTGATGCGATTGCCTGGAAGAACTTGGGGGAGGCCTTTGCTCAGCCGTGGGACCGTAAAGGCTAAACAAAAACAATAAAAAAAGTGATGGACGGGATTGGGTGGGTCACATCAGCTGCATGCACGATGACCGCTGGGCAAGTCTCCACACAATGGGTGCTGGAAGATGGACGGCGCCGCCGAGGCCGGCCCAGAAAGAGATGGCGAGACGACGAAAAGAGTTTCTAGGATTTGAAGGGAAGCCTTTGCCCAGCAATAGGACAGTAAGTGTAACAAAAAAAAAAGTGATGGACATAAATAATGGTTTGTAGTCTGTACTCCTTCCTTGTTTTTTATTGTTTAAGTACTGTTGTTTTACTTTGAAAATGGTTAGATCTCAACTCTTTCTAAATGCGAAGCAAACGGAGAACATTGTTTTTTTTATTAAACACATTTTTTGTGGCTTAGTATTTATTACCTGCACTAAAGCACTGGCTCCATCCTTGAACCCCACATCATCTACAATGGAGTAGAACGCCTTGATCTTCCGTTTGGTGAACCACTGGTACGCGCGGCTCGCTAGCGCCTCACGACCTCTGTGACTTACCTGGCCCTAGAATTTAAATAGTAATTATACTATACGTAAAATTATGTGTGTCGTGTTTTTCGACTCGCATTTTTCTTGATTCAGATAAAAATTATTATTGATGACTTAATAGAATCGTCCTTGCGTCAAATAGACTTATAAAGCCCTTACCTGCATAATATGGCCACAGAGCATGAGCGAGTGTCCCTTGGTGAGTAAATAGGTGAAGTCCGTCAGTATGGGCCGCTCGCCCGGGAAGCCGGTCAGCACCAGGATCTGAGGCCTACAGACAAATCCATCCATACCAATATTATAAATGCGAAAGTGTGTCTGTTAGTCTGTTACCTCTTCGCGCTTAGGTAAACCGCTAAACCGATTTATATAGAGGTACTTTGCGTCCCGGGAAAGGACATAGGATAGTTTTTATCCCGATATTCCCACGGGATCGAAACTTATGCGGGTGAAACCGCGGGGCGCTGCTAGTTTGATATAATTCTATATATAGAGTACACAGAATCATAACCCTCCTTTGTCTTCCCTGTAGTCGGTCGGACACTCGTTTCGCTGGTAAGTTCGAACCCAGGCAAGCACTTTACTTTGTGTAAATAATTTCATCACCACAGCTCTCAAATCGGTGAAGGATAACATCGTGAGGAAACCGGCATGTCCTAAAACCATAATTTCGATGACCTGTGACATCTACCAACCCGCACTGACTGCGCGCTGGGTCCGCGTGGTACGTTACAGCCCACTCCCTCTCGAAATCCGACGCGTCGACGAGTATTGACAGTTGCAGTTGCCTCTGCCGTATGTATGCACACCAAGGTATTTCTGCTCGTGACTGTACAGACCCAACAGTAAATACGGCAGTTCAGCTTTGTAGAGCGTCGCCGCGTCGTGTCTGTCAGTTATATCTGTGTGACAGCCTCTCAAGCAGTGTCATGTACTCATGTATAGTCGCCGGCACGTAACTTGGCAAGGTTTTGGCGTAGTGGGAGTAAGTTAGCGCATGTACACTTAGTGCAACAAGAAAATGGTCACTTTTATTGTGTGTCATTATACTATGGTTATTGCCATAGATTATTTTTAAACATGTCTGCTTACAAGAAAGCTAAAGAAAGGAAAAACACATGTAACGATTCTTGCCAAGTTACGTGCCGGGGACTGTAATGCTGTAAAGCCTGTAATCCTACCTGTAGTTCTTAACATGTTCAGTGACAGTGTTGAGATGGTAGACGCCAGTTAGTGCCACCTTGTACGTCTGCGCCTGAGTCGTGGAGCCCCAGTTCACGTCTGGAGTAGAAACACATAATTAATCGTCGTCGAAAATGATGGGTTTCTTGTGATTCTGTGTAACAGATACTTCGTCCTTTCTCAGTACAAAGCGGAATCTCTCTATTTCACTACTTAAGGGGGAAGCGCTTCTTCCATTTTTTTACAATTTTCAGGTCAGTGTCAGGTTGTATGTTGAACAAAATATGATTCACGACCGTAGGAAGTATGTATTTACAGAATTAATAATAATTAAAATCAACAATACAAACATCTAAGTTCATATAACTTTATTGAATGAATGTTCGGAAATATCAATCAATAATGTTATATGAACTGCATCCGGTTAGTCTGGAAGCCGACCCCAACATAGTTGGTAAAAGGCTAGGCAGATGATGATGATGAGGGTTATATAAACTTGAGGGTTGTATTGACCGGGGTAGCGAGATCGTCCGAAAGGGTTACCGCTGCCCCGGAACATAAAGGGCTAAGGAAGGAACACGGGTAGGTTTAAGGTTTTAGTCAGTAAGTCTGAAACTCCCTTCCGCTCCACCCAGAGCGGGAGGAGTCATTAGATGACTTCCCATCCAAAAAAAAAATGGGTTGTATTGATAACCCACCTGGTTTCCTATAAGACACGAGTAGATACAGCGTGAGCAGGAAGCTGAAGGTGACGAGCGCCTGTATCCACGAGATCACGAACATGATGGCCACGCACAGCATCGAGCCCAGCAGCGACAGCCACATGTTGTAGAACTACAACACAACTATGGATTTATTACATCTGAAACCAGCACCTTTAAATACTTTAAATCGGTTTTATCATCATTAGACATGTCCCATCACGTCTATAATGTACTTTTGCCATTTAATTTAAACATTTATTTATTAAAACTTTATGCACAAGTAAAAACTGTACAAAGACGGACTTAATGCCTTGGGCATTTTCTACCAGTCTACCTTAGGGTGATGCAGAGATAATTCACAGCAGGTGCAATAGCAGAAAAACAAAACATAAAACAAAAAAAAACATTCCTTTTATAACGAACTTATCGGACTCGAACTTTTCTGTCCACAACCCTTTTAAGTTTCATGTAGTCTATAGCCAATGATTTCAAAAGTAAGGATACGCCCATCTGAACATTTTACATAGACCATCTTCATACAAGCAAAAGTAGCGCCATCTGTTATAACTCATACGAACTACGTGAGAACAGCGCTGCATAGGTCGACAACGTAACCTTGTACGTGCGTAACTTACATTTTCAATTACTTTTTTTAAATCACATTTTGTCGTGAGTCAGTAGTCAGTTGCATACCGATATCCTTTTAACTCAGAATATCAGATTGTTAAAATATCACATTCTCAATAGGTATATCAGATTTCGGACAGTCGAAATCAACACAGGTCTTCTGGCCACCGCGAAAATTCCCAAACTTTGGAGAAAAACCAAAATCGTATCCTCTCATATATTTTGTCAATTATATCAGCTAATGAATATAATTATTCCTTATAAATAAATAAATCAACATCATCCTAGCCTTTTCCCAACTATGTTGGGGTCGGCTTCCAGTCTAACCGGATTCAGCTAAATACCAGTATTTTACATGGAGCGACTGCCTTATAAATAAATAAATAATAATATAAAAATAATGACATCAATGTCACAAAAGTGAGCAGAGAATCATTTGGAAATCTGCAATTTAAAAATTATTTGTATCGTAATTCGCTATCGCATATTGTATAAAGATCGTTTATATGTCTTCTCCTAATTTGCTACCAAAATTCAAAATTACTTACACTAAAATCTTAAGACAAAAATATGACGTCCGTACAAGGTTACTTTGTTCACATCGAGCAGCCATTGGCCACACAATGGCCGCCATTGGAAAAATAATTATCGCTTTAAAAATGTGTATATTTAATCATTTAATTGCAACAAAAATAATGTAAGGTTACATTCCGATAATACGATACCCCATATTTCTTTTTAATCTTGGTATCGTAATTTTTGCAGTCTTTTACTACGCGACTAGGCATTTTTATGACAGGCAAATACACGTTCATTCCCTCGCGCGGACCACTGGTCAACTGAGTCGCGTTGGCCCTAAACCGTAATTTTAGGGCCAGCGCGTTGGTGCCATTTCGTCGCTCGGTTAGCCCGGTCCTTACGCTAGTAATATATAAGTCAATGTCTATAGCCTTCTATTCTATTACATAGTATAGGAAAAAGTCAGTGTTCGTGTCTGTTTGTGTGACTGCTTAGATCTTCTAAACTACACATTGGATTTTGATGCGGTTATCACCAGCATTTAAAGGAATACACATCCCCCAGAGGTGGAATGTGTATGTGTATAATACATTAATATTTAACTTCGAATTAGCACAGAAATCTCCATGTTTTGACCTATCGCCATTGCACCCGTAGGAAGCAGGAGCAAATCACTCAGTTATAATTATAATATTACCTAAAAGATCTTTACTTACCCTAAAAGTAGGCCTCCATCCCACGGGTTTGGCTAAACTCGCGTGGAACGTCGAGAAGTTGATCAGCGCATACGCGGCCAAGAAAAAGTTCGAGATTAACGGCGCGATCTGGTTCAAACCACCTGCAAACAAATTACATGTTAATCTCATCATCAGCCGAGCACTTTCCAATAACTGCAACCAGCTCGCCCGAGACTATCCCGCGCAATCAATGAATAGGGGAGCCGTTTGAGTTCGAAAACAGTAGGTAAATGGCAAAATATAGATGCACGAAAATGCATGGTTTCATTGAGATAATGTGAAATAAAGCATGGTAAACGTCACTTTCAAGATTAACCAGATAAATTATGAATCCAGTATTTTATTTCAATCCAATTTGTTGGCGACTACGGCATTCGTTAAAAAATTATTTTACTTAGAGCTGATTTTTCCAACGCCAGATAATTATTGTCCGAAGAATAATTTTGAATTTTTGACAGTTCTTCCATACAAAATCTATCGGACGTCAATTTTATTCAAAATTATCTTTCGATAGAAAAATCAGCCCTTAAAGAAATACAACAGGGTTTAAAAATTCATGCAAACGGAGTCATTACCAAGTCTGTCATCTATCTATACATATAAAATTCAAAGTCCTGACTGACTGATATATCAACGCACAGCCTAAACCGCTGGTCCTAGAGACATGAAATTGGGGGGTGTGTTCTTTGTAAAGCGTAGGTATCCACTAAGAAAGGGTTTTCCGAAATTCCACCCCTAAGAGGGTGAATGGGGGGAGGGTGAAATTTCACGCGGACGATGTCGCGGGCAGAAGCTAGTTTTATATAAGAACCTTACCCATAAGTATAAAAGCGACGGCGATAACAAACGTGAGTACATAGCCTCTCACAGGCTCGTTGTTGGGCCCGTAGCCCTTCGCGAAGAAGATCAGGTACGGGTACAACTTGTCTTGACATAGCGCCTGCAATTACACGACAACTATTAAAATATTATAATTTCACGAATGTACAGACGCCAGCGCATCAAGCTACCCGAAACTGTCAAATTTTCCCAATCAACTTTGAACCTTATACTTTAGCGATAAAGTTGAAAATCTATTAAAGAAATTTTACAGATTGTAGTAGCTTGATGTGCTGGCATCTGTACTTTCAATTCACCAGTTACGTTACAACAGTCCTATGTTGAAAACCCAATAAACCTTGGCACCTATGAATCCAGAAAACGAAACTCAGTTTCACAGCTACTTTTAACGAATTTATTCGAAGATACTTAGGTATGCCCGTTTTCACTAAATCTAGGTGACACCTAAATGAATGCATGAAAGAGTCCGCTGTTGGAGTTTCAACGTTCGGTTTAGCGCCGAAAGATGAAAATCCAACATCGGGCGCTTATCTAAGCATTTTATGTGTGCCCTTTTATTAATCAAAACGGGCATTACTCCATTTGCTCTTAAATAGTTCAAATTCAAATTCAAATTATTTATTGTGGTACACAGGTAAAAATATGGTGTTATAGTTTATAAAGTGAAGTACATCTATGACCCGCCTTTAGGCATACAATAATTAAAGACTTCCAACATTATAGTACATAGGTAGTCAATAATTTAGTATTAATTAATATATTAGTAATAATAATAATCAATTATTAAAAAAAATAAAAAATGAGTCAGTAATTTAATAGTAATTGTTAGTCTTCATTAATATTTAAAGCAATAAGCAATAATTTAATAATACTTAATATAGAGATTACTAACAGCTATTCAACTAAATGAAAAAATAATAATAATAGTGTTATAATAGAAAATAAAAAATAAAAAAAAACGGACTAATAATGATGATGGAATGAATGAATTAATTAAAATCTGTCATCGAGGTACTCATTAACAGAGTAATATACCTTATTATATAATAGTTTCAATAAAGCTTTTTTGAAATGAAGTAATTCATTCAATTCTTTGATTTCTATAGGAAGCTTATTATAGATTTTAGGTGCCATTCCAAGAAGACTTTTCGAAAATAATGCAGTTTTGTGTGGAATGGTACATATCTCTCTGTTGCGACGTTTAGATTTCAGTGTTTTAAATATATGAAAGTTGGATTTAACAAATAATGCTGTTTCAAAAATGTACATACAAGGAAATGTTAGAAGTTTAAATTTTTTAAAATATGGGATACAGCTGTCAGTAGGTTTAAGTTTAAATACAGAACGCACACATCTCTTTTGAGCTTTGAACACAGTTAACCTTTCTGTGGAATTTCCCCAAAATATAATTCCAAAACGTAATGTAGATGTCACATATGCTTTGTATGATATGAGAACTACAGACTCGTTTGCCATTTTTGCAAGATTATATAGTGCATATGAGTATTGGTGTAATTTTTTACAGACAATCTCTACGTGACTTTTCCAGGTCAAGTGACTATCCAGCTGAAGGCCTAAAAATCTGGCATTGTTCGTTTCAGCTATTCTTTGACTAGCATGTGTTATATTTAAATTAGGGGTAACGGTTTTTTGGTTAAATGTCATAAGCTTTGTTTTGTCTATGTTAATTTTTAATTCGTTCATTACTAGCCAATCTATTATGCAATGAATGGAGTTGTTTATATCGTTTTGGTAAGTTTCAATCTGTTTGCATGGTATAATGAGTGTGCTATCATCAGCAAATAAAACTGTTTGAGATTTAGTACATTTTGGCAGATCATTGATATAAATGAGAAACAACAAAGGGCCAACGACACTCCCTTGTGGAACCCCACATGATGTAAATCTAGGTGATGACATATAAGTTACCTCTACTTTAGACTTAGAGCATATTCTTTTTAAAACAGTAATTTGCTTACGGTCACTGAGATAAGTTTTAAGTAGGTTTAAAATATTTCCTCTAATGCCATATCGATCCAATTTACCTAATAATATTTCATGATTGACATGGTCAAACGCTTTGGACATATCCATGAGTACTGTCGCAATAGGATTTTTTTTATCTACATTACTAACAATTACAGAAAATAGTTCATATATTGCCTTATTAATATTTCTATTTTTCCGAAAACCATATTGTTGATTTGCAAATAGATTATTTAATTCAAAAAATGAGTATATTGATTTATAAATTATTTTTTCAAAAACTTTAGATATTACTGGTATGAGAGCAATTGGACGGTAGTTTGAAACTGTACATTTATCACCTTTCTTGTGCAAAGGCTTAATTAAAGTAGTTTTTAACGCATTTGGAAAATCGGCGGATAGTCGGCGGTAGTTGTACCACTCTCTCCTACCAAATCATGAAAGTAATACTTCACGAACAAACAATTTCACAGAGAATACAGCCGGTCTATTCTGTAAAAATCTTACTTTGAAATGTAGGTAAAGTGAGCTGTCATGCCACCTTATACCAAGGATTGCCATTTTTGACAGCTCACTTCATCTCAAGATTTCAAAGTGAAAATTTTACAGAAAAGACCGGCAGGAACTGCTACAAACCTGGAACACTTTAGGCGCGGAGACTAGCGACGCGAGCGCAGACGACAGCGTGGCCGCGAAGCAGCCGCCGTAGATCAGCGGACCGAACCCTGATACTAGACGTATTACCTGTACACAAACACTTGAGTATTAGATTATTAGTTTTTGTTAAGAAAAGGTAGATTAATGGATTTGTTAGCAAAGTTAGGCAACATATAAAAATGATAAATTGTTTATTTTGGATCAGCCATAAATAAAATCATCTAAAAAACACTATGAAACAGAACTTTACGTTCCGTATATGAGCCCCTGCACATTCTAAACCATCCTGCACTTAGACTAGTGCAGGCTGGTTTAGAATGTGCAGGGGCATGAGAAAAATGGACAACGACCTTCTACCAGTAAGTCTCGCCTCAAAACACAGTATTAAAAAACGAAACAAAAAAGCACGGGGGTTTTCTACGCGCCGTCAATGCGCCATATTATGGCAAATAGTTTAATTTAGTGTTCTGTGTTAACATTAAATTAACTACTTTGCATACCTACTATTCTATAGAAGCAAGTTTTTTTTTAACTGAGCAGACAGCTGTGCTGCTGGGCAGTTTGTTCACTTGTCCGCGGCGACGGCACGACGGAGTGGTGACGGGCGCGCGTGCCGGGGGGCTGTCTTATGTCATTTTGACGTTCGAAAAGTGCTGATTATCAACCTAATTTGAATTAAAGTCTTTTGTTTTGACTTTTAAACCACAAAGTACAATAAAGCCTAGTAAACTTACATCATTACTATTCTGCAGTCCATAAGGACAGGTCCTGTTAACAGCACAATCGGCCATCGCCCACGTAGTGATGTCTGCGACGTTACCCGACGCGTCCCGCAGTACCGTCCAGCCAGCCAGCAGTGCTATCACTAAGTACGATATCGTTGTCAACAGGATCGCTAGTAGAGTGCCTTTGGGAATAGATTTTTGTGGATCCTGGAAGGTAAATTCAACTTTATAGTCACAAGGTAAAATTAAATTTGCTTAGAACATTAGCTGTTTTTATCGAGCAGTAACGCCGTTCATTGAAAATATTCAGGCTAGCTATTATTATTTTTATTTCATTGTTTTATGATTAATAAAACAGTTAAAGGTAATGACACAAATTCAACGAACTTGGAAGCTAGTAACTCGCAAAATATACAACTGATGGAAAAATTACTGCAAAGTTTCTTTCAAGAACCTTTTGACGCTTAAATGACATTGACAGGGAGGCGATTTTGGTCAAAATCGGAAGTCACACCGAAAAACAAGATGGATGTTACTTCCGATTTTGGCCACGCGCCAAAATATCCTTGTAACAGACGCCAGCACATCAACCTACCCTAAACTGTCAGATTTTCCCAATCAACTTTGAACTTTATACTTTAGCGATAAAGTTCAAAATCTATTAAAGAAATTTGACAGATTGTAGTAGCTTGATGTGCTGGCGTCTGTACATCACATAATGCATCTTTATAAACCTATCCAACGACACCTCACAAAATGGGGGAAGATGAAACACTTTACCTTCAAATCTCCAGAAATATTAGCGCCAGCCAATATCCCGGTGGCGGCAGGGAAGAATATCGCGAACACGGAGAAGAAGTTATGTTCCACGCCCTCGAAGAACCTGTAGTCCGGACCTATGTTACTTTGTAGCACCGTCCCTGTAAAACATAATTGTTTTGTCTAGCAGCTGTTATACTAATATTTGGAGAAGTGAGAAGTGTTGAGGGCTGATTTTACGCTTCAAAAATAGTGCCTAACTGTTGAAAATAAAATGATAAAAATTTTGTCTTTTATGTACATATATTTCGATTTATAGAAATCATTGTCGTTACCTATCAATATGATTCTCTAACTTAATTTACAGATTTCGTACTGTAACTTAGAATTTTGCTATCAGAAAAAAAATAGACTTAGTTGTCCTGTCTTGATAAGTGAATAAGTTCAAGAAAGAATCTATCGCTTGTTAGATAGACTACCACTACTGGACAAATGAGAAAACTACTTTTAAAATAACGTGATTTAAAAAAAAAAACTTACAATTATACCCGACGAATCCCTGTGCCATCTCCACATCGCTCTTGGGGCCAATTATAGAACCGATACAGAAGTCTGCAATAGCCGCCAGCAGTATCACTAGCAGGACTATCTGAGCCTTCGCCTCCCATTCCATACCGACCATCACTATGCCGGTCAGTAGGACTATTGTTATGCAGCCGTAGATTGCTTGGTCCTGCGAGTGAGGATTGGAATAAATTAATTAATTCGGTACATAAATATACAGTTTATTCTGGTTGATTATTAAAGTAGCAAAACGTTAGGGCATTTTTCATAAATGATAAATCTGATAAACACTTTTACACGTCAATCATATTTTTTAAAACTAGATAAGGTCGGCGTTTCCTCTCTGACTACTCTTACGTGAACCTGTCTAGTCAGTGTACGCATTTGTCAGTAAAAGTGCAGCTCAACTCATAATGTCCGGATATGGACGATCTACAAGCATAAGCATAATCAGCCAATAATTTTCCCACTGTTTGGACTCAGGCCTCCTCTCGGTGAGAGGGAGTCGATCTACAAGATAATAATACATTATTTGTCAAATCGGTACTTATCTGGGGGATAGACAGGATAGTAAAAGGCAATGAATGTTTTATCACACAAACCAAACGAGTAGCCTAGGTTAGCATTACGCAGAGGTAACAATATTTTAATGATAGCTGCAAAACTCCTTACCAAGCTTAAATTTCACCCTACGGGACACGTTATAAAACTCATTTTTGAATGTTGAGTTGAGGTGTTTTGATGTGCGACGGCAACCAAAAATGTATATCGAATAAACCAATTACAGGCACCAGTCAGAAAAATGAAACTAGTTGCCTATTCCAAAACGTAGTAGCTTCATATGGAGAAGAACGGACACAAACACTTTTAAATCAAGAGCCCAAAACTCTGTAACTGAAAGATACGTACCCATCCCTTATCCACCATATAAGCAGACTCCGGTATCAGCGTGATGAGCGACTCTCCAAAGCCGACCACATACATAGCACACGCCACGGCGTTCGCCATCGAGAATATCAGTCCGATGGAGCCGCCGAACTCTGGGCCCAGCGACCGGGATATCATGTAGTATGTGCCACCTAGAAACATAACATTATCAAATTAAATGTGCTGGGTTATTCGCAAAGTAGTATTAAACAACAAACAAGACAAGCAAAGCCACCGATTTATTTTTAATTTTTACCTATGGACCACGCAATTGTGTTCTTTGCTATTTATTTTCACTAGCTGCGCCTCGCGCTTTCACCCGCATAAGGCTCAATTCCCTAGGAATATCGGGATGAAAAGTATCCAAGTCATGGTCTACGCATGTGCCAAATGTCATCAAAATCCGTTCAGCCGTTTTAGCGTGAAAGCGTTACAAACAAACATACTGAAAATCTAATCTTTTCTCTTTAAAATATTAGTTAAATAGCAAGTAGTGGTATTATAAAAGCGACCAGGATATCATGTAGGTATTATTATTGCCACATAAGCAAATAAACAATATTGATTGCCAAAGATAAGATAGTATTAGTTGGAAATATTTACTTGATAAGCAGAAAACGTGCAAAAGTACGACAAACTTCTAAAAATCAACCGTCAAAAAGAAGAATCTATTAACTTATTATCAAGTGTTCATTTCCCATTGTAAGAAAAACAATAGTAAGTTTCTGAGAAACAGTCTCTCCAGCTATGAAAATAAAACATGAATTTGCGTGTGCATCAATATGTAGTTAACAATAAGACAATTATAAATTTAATGTTTGTTTATATTGCAATATAATGTATGACTGGTTTGTTTTTATAGAAAACTGTACTTAGGTGCAGCTGTTAATGTTCTCTTGATGTCATTTAGTTCCACAGTAGCACACTGCACGTGCATAATACCAGTATTTTCATGGAGCTACTGCTTACCTGACCTCCACAGCCCAGTTACTGGGTAATACGATACCCCTTGGTAAGACTGGCTGTCAGACTTACGGGCTTCTGACGACCCGTAACGATTGTCAAAGATCCGCAAAAGACAGCCGGGACCAACGGCTTAATGTGCTTTCCGAGGCACGGAGCGGTCTCGGTATGTAAAGATGGTCACCCATCCACAGACCAACCGCGGCAAGCGTAGCTTAACCTGATTGATCGACCTGTGCAGCTATTATTATTTAGCCACGGGCCACTCCTCATTTCAATTAAATATGACTTAGAATTAATATGCTCCTCCAGACCGTATTTCGGCCATGACAGCCAATCTCAACAGAGACAAACCTTCGGCGCGCGATATTATAGTATACTAACAGCGCCCCGCGTTTTCACCCGCATAAGTTTCGATGTCGTGGGAATATCGGGATAAAAAGTATCCTATGTGTTAATCCTGGATATAAACTATCTGTGTGCCAAAGTTTAATCCAAATCCGTTCAATAGTTTTTGCGTGAAAGAGTAAACAAACATCCATCCATTATCCTCACAAACTTTCGCGTTTATAATATTATAATAGGATGTTATAGTGCACAAGTGTGCGCGCGCAGACACAGGTGCACTCTCTCTTCCCTCATTCTCATAGTCCGATTTAGTCCAATCAGGCACAGGACCAACGACGTAATATTAAGGGGAGGAATAATATTATGGAGTAGCAGCACATGTGTGATCCATTGCCTATCCTGACGCCGGTAAGTCCCGAAGGAGAAGGCATCTTCTAGTGCACGCACATTTCGCCATAGATAACAACTAATTTGGACCGTGCACCTAACTTCTGACGTTTGACAGGTTGATCCATACTGAGGTTACAAATGCGAAAGTAGCTCTGTATATCTGTTGCCTTTTCACGCCTGAATGGCTGAACGAATTTCGATGAAATTTGGCACACAGGTAGACCATGACCTTGATTTGGACATAGGGTACTTTTATCCCGGTAATACGTTCCCGTGGATCAATTTCAATACTTTTTATCCCGATAATACGTTCCTGTAGGACAATTTCAATACTTTTATCCCGATAATACGTTCTTGTGGCACAATTTAAATTCTTTTCATCACGGTAATACGTTCCCGTGGATCAATTTCAATACTTTTTATCCCGATAATACGTTCCCGTGGGACAATTTCAATACTTTTTATCCCGATCATACGTTCCCGTGCGACAATTTCAACACTTTTATCCCGATAATACGTTCCCGTGTAACAATATCAATACTTATTATCTCAGTAATTGTCCCACGGGAACATACCCAGTGGGACAATTTCAATACCTTTTATCCCGGCAATACGTTCCCGTGGGACAATTTACGAAAGCACGCGGGCGCAGTCGCGGGCAAAAGCTAGTAAAAAATAAATGATGACAATTAGAAACCTTACCTCCTTTGATGACTCCGTTGGTGCTGATGGCCGACATGGACAGCGCCGTGATGGTGGTCACCACGGAGGTCGTGAGGATCAGGAGCATTGACTGCGCTGCCGGAAAATAACGCTTTTATTGTCCACATTTGTAATACTTATACATGAATATGCATATTTGAACTCAAATATGAAAACTACTCATTATTTACGTGTTTTTATTATGTCCCGCTTTTGTTTACTCAAATAGTTTACCCGAAAAAATATCTGGCAATGCTGAAAATAACCACTTCACTAATTGGTTTCTCAAAAACTCTCAACTAGCCAACTCAAAATCCTAATAAAGTATAAACAATATTTAGTGTCAAAACATAAATGTTATCGATAAATTGTTTTTTTTTATTGCTGAATGGGCCCACTCTTGAAAGAAAGCCTGATGGAAAGTAATGGATGAGGTCTATGATGGAACGAGCGTGCCCAGATGATGCCTAAGGCACTGGATCTCCCACGCGTTATGCTATACATATATCTACTATATTATAATAATAATAATATAATAATAATCATTTTATTATCAGGCAGCTAAGGCCCATAGATAAAATACACAACATAATCTTATACCTATAATAAACTAATGCATATTAAAAACCTTAAAGCTATGACTATACATATATATATGTATATATATTATATTCCCTTGTAGCAAAACTATAGTTTTATTGTATATATTTCTTCCTTGTGTAAATATGTCTGTTAACTGTCCAATAACTTGGATTTGTCTGTAATGTCGTGCATGTATTTCCCAAATAAAAAAACAATAACAGCGCGTTGCAATAAGAGTAAAAATTATGTAGGAATATTGTTTCCGTACAATTCACTACTCGCGTTAACGAACTAATGTAGGTATATTTTATTTATTTTTTATTTTGATGTTAAAATAGACAATAAATCAAGACCCTTTTGGGCTCTGCCACATTCGGGTAATAACCAATGGTACTAACCCACGCCGGCTTGTCCGACGACCCAGGAGAGCCGAAGAAACAGCATAACACCCCATATGTTGAGGAGACATCTCATCAGCACACCCTTGATCCAGCCAAACTTGATGTTCGTAGAACCGAGCGTTGGCGTAGCGAGGTCTTTCTCCAGAGTCTGTGGCTGAAAATGTATGAAACGTACGGTTAATATTACTAGGATATAAGGAAATGTATAAACAACATGTCGTTCGATCTATCGAGTACATACAATTTATTATTGTCGGTTAGCCAAATACAACTTCAACCAATTTTTTAAAATGTGCACTGATGAAATGTATTAAGTAAACCTATAGTACAGGTTTTTATGTTGTTGTATTTATGCGATGGTGAATTCTGCGCATACCTGTAATAGGCATACATACCAGCACTTTTGTTTTTCTATTGTTTTTAGTAATGACTTTGTATGCTGCTGTTGGTGTACCAAATAAATAGACATTGTGTGATAGGAAGTTTGAAAAAGTTCTAATAAGCGCAAAAATAATAAAGAAAATAAGTGAAAAGTACTAGGCAACAAGAATGTTCCAAGAGGTAGGAGGATACCCACCGACTATCAAAACGTAGAATCCTACGGCGTACCGTATGGATGTAGGAAGAGAAATAATTTGAGGAGTCAGATTAAGAAAGAAAGAAAACACATTTATTTAGCACAGACTAAAAGGCACACAATATATTCTGCAGAATAAAAATAAAATAAAAGTGTTTTCCGTGTTATTGATTACACTCTTCGTTTTAACACGAATGAAGATGAACTGCATTACTTTGAGTGCATGGCCAAAGTCATTTATATAAGGAACTATAAATGTTTTGCATATTCTATTACATACTATAAATGCATCAGTTTCGATATATTACTATTACTAATGCACTTGAGATGAGTTCGATGAAATATTGTTTACGGTGAATCAGCTCAACGAAATCAATTTCGTTGCCGAGTTTATCTTGAACATCACATTATTATATTGATTTGAATTTTGATTTTAACACTAAAATAGTTTGTAAGTTTTAATACTAACTAATACAATATGGATGACTTCCGAATTAAATGATTGAATTGAATTGAGATTTCTGAAATCGGTGAAGGATGGAGGATGGACTTATCCATACTAATTCATACTAATATCGTAAATGCGAAAGTGTGTCTGTCTGTCTGTTAACTCCTCTCGCTTAAACCGCTGACCCGATATAGATGAAATTTGGTATAGAGACAGTTAGAGTCCCGGGAAAGGACATAGGATAGTTTTTATCCCGATATTCTCATGGGATCGAAACTTATGGTCGTGACTCTGCGGGGCGCTGCTAGTAGTCAATATAAATCTGAACTCATCAATGCTCGAGCCTTCTCTGTATAAGAAGAGGCCTTTGCCCTGCAGTAGGACAATAATAGGCTAATACCTACCAACCAAAGAGCAAATACAGTAAGAGAATGTTTCAGTAGTAATGTTTGTTTGTCACCATTTATTTAGCGTCCTAAGAATCATATTACTAACTACTTAGACTAGGTAGAGATAAACCATTCTAAAAATGAACGACCCTCCACTAAAATTTCTATACAAACATTTGAAATGTGTATACAACAAGCAGTGGAGAGGCGTTCATTTTTAAGATGGTTTATCTCTACAGAGAAGTATTTTTAGCGTAAACTACAATTTATCGTGCAACCAGCAGCCTGACTGCGTATCAGAATCTTAGAGCAGTCAGAATGTACAGTTTTTGTTAACTTTTGCACATATAGGTACTACTGTCTAGTTAAGTGAACTAATTAATCCCTTAATCTCCTCTGACGACACCTACGCACAGTAGCGATCCTTAATCCGAGGCTTATATTCGGCTACGCGCTGCAAATATACTTAATCCGAGGCAATATTCGGAAATTCGGACAAAACTCGAAAGAAAGATTTTGATTCTTGATTTCAGTATTATACTCGTATCCTGGACACAGCTATTGAGAATTATGCTAGTTAATAACCCTCTTTTTTTGGGCTTCGCCGCAGTCGGGTAATACAGAAAAACATTTTACTTCCTGTCTGATAAATTATTTATTTTTCCGTCAATTTTTTATTTATAGATTGGCCCCTTTGACATCGATCTTGACTCTCGACCTAGTAGATAACGAGTGATAAGATCTACAACGGAACTAGCGTATTCAGAAGATGCATGTTCACTATGGGAATGGGCCGTAGGTAATCCATCACGCGGGCCCAGTGCGGATTCGTAGATGTCAAGTGTCTTCGAATTTTTGGTCCTAAGTCATGCCGGTTTCCTCACGATGTTTTCCTTCACCGTTTGAGAGCAGTGGTCCCTCTCACAGAGAGAGGAGGCCTGTGCCCAGCAGAGGGAAAGTTATAGACTGATTCTGCTACACTCATTAGGACGTTAATCTTCTATCAAATGCAATTAAAATCTGTAGATAGGTGTGATATAAATAGAACTAAGTGTATCTCTCATCACATCAAATCACACTTAACATCTACAATAACAGACCCACATTAACCCAGACGTCATTCCATTGCATTAATTGTTAATTATTACAATCCACTACGACTCGTAGACACACTCATTCATACTTCACTAATGAATGGGTCAGAGATCAGGATGGGTGCAATACTTAATGAAGTGCACACACCTACGGGCTACGGGCCATAATCCCTTGAACCCCGGGTTAACACTGTTAATAGGACTAGTTAAGCAAGGCCGTATGGATGGTAGGAGGTACTGGAGGATGGTTTGAATATTTACTTTATGCTATTGCTTTTGCCCGCGCCTTCGCCCGTGTGGAGGTTGGAAAATATCCCACGGGAAAGTGCTACCGTGATTAAAAGTACTCTATGTGTTAATCCAGGTTATAAACTAACTGTGTGCCAAATTTCATCCAAATCCGTTCAGCCGTTTTTGCGCCACTCCGGAACATACATCCAGACAAAAATCTAAAAACTATATTTTTGGCATCAAACTTGTTCCCAAACCTCGTAGCAATTACTTATTTGCAAGTTTCAAAAAATATTCAATGTACAGTTTTGACTTCGTTTCTATTTTATTATTTACCCCATATCCCAAAGACTATCTCTAGACTCTAATCTGCATAGTACCCCTAAGGCCTATCCAAGATTATGTCTGGACTTAGAAAAAATCTGTGACATCTGATTTTGTTTCGATATTTTTTCTGTGAGTACCTAGTCGGATAGGAAGCATTTTAAAACACAATTTATATTTGACGTGTAAAAGTAAAGAAAGAAAGAAAATACGTTTATTTGCGGCAAACATGACGCATAAAAAGAACACAAAAACAATAACAAGTTCGGGGGAAAACAGGCGACACAGCCACGCAATGCGGGCAAAAAGTGTTTTTTTAACCTATTTACACAACTAACCCAAAGGTTGACTGGTAGAAAATGCCGTCCGCCTCTGCACATGTATGTGCTTGAAGTATTAAATAAATAAACAACTTAATATATCATTTATCATTTACTACGGATACTTTTCCTGTGCGAGTTCTTGGTAACATTAAAGTGTCTTACGGAGAATTCTGGACCGTTATAATAAGTGACTGATGATATCCTATTATCTTTAGTTAAGTGATGTTTGAAAGTTATTGAAGTGGTCACTGATTGATGTCTTGTGAAACGTACTTATCAGTAGCGCCGGAAACTACTTTACTGGCTACCAGGAAAGGAAAAGATAGGGCTGTTCAGTTTAAATGCCTCAAAATAGGCTTAAAACAATCAGTATTTTTTAATAGCTTTTATTAGCTTCATTTGTAACTATAACTAACCATTAAAAATGTAATAAAATCTTGTCGAGTTGTTCGAGAGGGACTGGGTTAATATAATCTACCTCGCGAGCCCAGCGCGGGTTGGTAGATGTCACATGTCTTCGAATTTTTGTTTCCAGGACATGCCGATTTCCTCAAGATGTTTTCCTTCACCGTTTTGAGAGCATCATCATCATCTGCCTAGCCTTTTCCCAACTATGTTGGGGTCTGCTTGCAGTCTAACCGGATGCAGCTGAATACCAGTATTTTACATGGAGTGGCTGCCTATCTGACTTCCACAACCCAGTTACTGGGTAATACGATACCCTTGGTAAGACTGATTGTCAGTCTTTCGGGCTTGTGACTACCCGTAACAACTGTCAAAGATCTACGAATGACAGCCAGGACCAACGGCTTAACGTGCTTTCCGAGGAACGGAGGGGTCTCGGTATTTAAATATGGTGACCCATCCACAGACCAACCGCGGCAAGCGTAGCTTAACCTGATCGTTCGATCTGCGCGGCTGTTATTATTTAGCCACGGGCCCCTTGAGACCAGTGGTGATGAAATTATTTACACAAAGTGAAGCGCCTGGCTGGGTTGGAACCGACATACGACCTTCAACTTGTAAGTCAGGGCCATTACCACTGGCCCAGCTCTCCACAGCATGCTGACAATCAATAGTCAATTTGAACCTACTTCTAATTGTCGATTTATTCCGGTATCGAAATGAAACTTTGTATGTCTAAGTAGTTCGGATGAAAAAACTATAATTTGGTATCTTGAAGCTGATCTGATGATAGAGCTAAGAGTTGTTTTATTTTTTTAGTGCGTGATAAAAGCGTGTTTTTTTAAACTACATATTTTTAATGTGCAAGAGAAAAAAAATGTGAGTTTATGAGTGAGGGTGTGTGTATGTATGTATGTCAATTTTTATTATGTATGTCAGAAATCTTCATGCGAATAAAACCGCGAGGCGCAGCTATCCATGCTAATATTATAAATGCGTCTGTCTGTTACCTCTTCACGCTTAAACCGCTGAACCGATTTAGATGAAATTTGGTATAGAGATAGTTTGAGTCCCGGGAAAGGACATAGAATAGTTTTTGTCCCGATATTCTAACGGAATCGAAACTTATGCGGGTGAAACCGCGGGGCGCAGCTATTTTTTTAAATAAAGTCTGAGCAATTACTTTGTACAACATTTTATTCTTTGACGCAAGAACATAACAAAAACAGTCTTAAGCAACATTTTAACAAATAACAGTTCAGTTACATTCAGCAACAGCTTAGTGGCCCTTCTTGTGTCCCCAGTGCTTGTGATCCTCATGGCCTCCCTTCTTGTCGTGGTGGTGGTGGTCGTGGTGGTGCTCGTGGTGGCCGTGTTCGCCGTGGTGGCCCTTGTGGTGGTGGTGGTGGCCGCCGTGCTCGTGGTGACCCTTCTTGCCGTGGTGGTGTTCGTGATGGCCGCCGTGCTTATGTCCGTGGTGGAAGTGTCCGCCCTTCTTGTGGCCGCCCTCGTGGTGGTGTCCGCCGTGGTGCTCCTTGTAGCCTTTGTCTCCATGATGGTGGTGGAAGTGCTTGTCCTTCTTGAACTCGTCGTGTTTCTCGACGCCGTGGTGTCCCTTGGTGTCGTGTCCCTTGTGAAAGTGGCCGTGCTCGTCGTGCCCGTGGCCGTGGTCGCCCTTCTCGCCGTGGTGTTCATGGTGGTGGTAGCCGTCGTCGTGGTGGTGGTGCTTCTTGTGTCCGCCGTGCTCTCCGTGGTGTCCCTTGTGTCCCTCATGGTGGTGGTGCCCGTGCTTGCCGTGGTGGTGCTCGTGGTGTCCCTTGTGCCCCTTGTGGTGTTTACCACCGTGCTCGTGGTGGTGGTGTCCATGGTGCTCGTGGCCGCCACCCTTGTCCCACTTGTGGCCTGACGCAGCGGTCTCGAGATCGGCGTCCCTCTTCTGTCGGAGCTCCCTGGCGGAGCTGAGGGCGGCGATGGCCAGAAGGCCAAAAGCCACCAGAAGAATACTCCTCATGGTTGATTACACTTGTTGTTGCTGAATGATATCGGTCCACTGGTGACAATGATTTTATATACTAAACTGGAGTGGCGGTTAAGAAATTTACCGTAGTTGCGATAGTGTCAAGGTTGTCACAATTAATCGGCGTTGCTTTCCACTTCCTAGGTTAACGATCTTTAGTTCCGTATGTTGACTTTAAAACTAAAATCCCGAAGGATTGTTTGATTTATGTAATAGGTTGCTTTTTAGTCAGTTTTCAATTCCCTACTTACATTGTTTTTTTTTTTTCGTTTTGACAGTAAACTTTTTAGGGTTCTTCTTCGGGTTTCCAAAGTCAGAAACAATCAGCGACACTAAATGTGGCCCCAAACCCGAAACGCGACTTTATGAACATTTTTTTTTAATTTGTTTTGAGTGATTAATATCACAATAGATTAGTTTTAAATTGACTTGTGTAAATCATTTTGTAAGAGTTTTTACAGTACCCCAGGAATGTATGTTAAAATGTTATTATCATCCAAAAAAACCCTTTCTGTTTTTGGTCCCCTATTCCCTGCTGATGATGAGATACTGAAAGTAGCCTGAGTATACAAATACAACCACTTATTCATCTACTCCGAGGTATTTTTTTTTAAACAGGAAAGACGCCGCAAACACAATAGGCACAACTCTAAACAAACTATATTAGACTAGCAGGTCTTGCCCGGGTGAATTTTCATACAAAAATACCATCCAAATTCCCGACTTTTCCAGTGGATTTTCCTGACAATTACGAACACAGCAAGAAAACTGCCAAATCGGTCCAGTCGTTCTCAAGTGATGTTCTTTCATACATGCGGCAATTGATTTTTATTTATATACATAGATAGATTATTCAATCGCCATTACCAGGACGCCATGTTCACGAAGAGGTCCCGTGTGCGTCTTACAACGTGACCAATTAACTGATGGACGCAATTATCACAATTAGCAACCTGGACAGCTAATTAATATAGGTTAAGGTTCATACAAAGTACCGAGGTAAAGTGGGAAAAGTGATTCAGGTCAATTATTTTAGGTATTTCATACTAGCTTCTGCCCGCGACTTCACCATCTTTGGGGTGGAATTTCGAAAAACCCTTTCTTAGTGGATACCTACTCTTCACAAAGAACATACCCATCAAATTTCAAGTCTTTAGGACCAGCGGTTTAGGCTGTGCGTTGATATATTAGTCAGTTAGGACTTTGAATATTATATATATAGACAGGGTAGTTATTACCCCCAGTATTTTTAACATATAGTCATCCCGTCACTTGCGCGGCCTGTTTTGATACCAGCTAGGCTTTCAACAATTTAATGGGACACATTAGTTCTATTGTTCTTCTAACGCAATGTTTATCTGATTGACGATGATATGCAGTCCTACAGATAGCGCCATCCACGACGACGCGCCCCGCTCTTCTTCCTAATCGCTTACAAACCAAGTGTGCAACATTCCGCTAGTGGTTTAGTTTTGTCGATACACAGTAATTACTTATTAGTGGGTAATTATTAGTGTAATTAACTAGCGATAACCACTAGCGATTAGTAAGAAGAGTGGTGCGCGTCTTCGTGGATGGCACTATCTATACATCAGCTTAGATCCTTTCTGGATAACGTAGGTATATCTATCAACGTAAGTGTGGAATTAGTTTAAACTGTCCAAATTTCGAACTACTAGGATTCTGTGCTCCACATTTGGCTCCAACGTTAGTTGTAGCTGGCTTTCGGTCTAAACTGCATTTTGAGAGTTCAATTGTATAGCTCCTAATATCATAAACCACAGATACATAGAATATACTGACCAGTATAGACACTGGTCCGTACTGTTGTACCAGCTACCACTATGTACTAGCTATGGACTGCAGGACATACTGACAGACATGTCTGCTTTACATAGATGACATAGCTTTACTAAACGAAAAGACTATCGCAGAAAATACAATATGTCGCCACCTTAAGTGACAGCAACAGTGTAAATCTCATTATTATATCGGGATCTGTCGAATCGATCGATCGTCATGTCGATCGATCGATCTGTAAAATGATCAATCGATCGATTCTACTTTATGGTTCATTAACATGTTTATTAATACATTTCATTACACTTGTTCTCGTGTCTGGTGTCCAGTTTACGCGGTTACCGATCAACCGCATTCTACGATTTAATAGGTGGGTATGTATGTATTACAAATAGCTTCAGCCCGCGACTTTGTCCGCGTTTCTTTTTTTGTTTTTATTATTGCAAAATGGGCCAGCTCTTGACCTCGATCTCGCCTGATGGAAAGCGATGAGGTATATGATGGCACGAGCAAGCCCAGAAGATGAATTTAACTCTTGCTTTGAAGGCTGACGGGTTACACGCGAAAGGAAACACAGACGCTGGCAGAGAGTTCGAGCTTTTGGCTTTTTTAACATAAAATATATACATATATCCTATGTCACTTGTCAATACTGTAGCTTTCCATTAGTGGAAGAATTTTCGGAATCGGATCAGTAGTTCCAAAGATTATTATCCCTAACGTACATACAGAAAGAAAGAAAAGAAAGAAAATACGTTTATTTGCGGTGAACATGACGCAATAAAGAATATAAACACAAAAACAAAATAAGAAAGGGCTGGGGGAAACATGCGTCACATCCACGCAAAACGGCTATCGCTCAGCATTATGCTGCGACCCTATGCAAGACAGATAGGTACCTATAATCTGTCAAATTTTACCTCCTAATAATATTAGCCCTTCTTTGCAGTCGGAAAGAAAGTGCCTTCTACGCTGCCCCATTGAGTTGGTATAAAGTTCTTTTAGGAAATTCTCAAAAGCAGTCCGGAGTTTAGGTTTTAATTCGGATAATGGGAATAGGCCTACCCCCCATCAATGTAGGTACACTATACACCTCCCCCTTCACTTCTGGGCATAACCTACAAGCATAATAATAAAATTATGCTGTTATAAACAATCTAAATATTTCAACGAGAATTAATGTAAGTTTTCCTGTACATATAGTATGTAGTTCCTGTTATTGCTCTATAAATAATGTGTGTTTGTTAATCAATTGTCGTAAATTACTTTTGCTTGAAATATACTGTGTGAGATTGTATAGGTACATACATACATATACCATAAATAATTAGCCTATAACCTTCCCACTGCTGGGACACATGCCTCCTCTCTGTGAGAGAGAGTGGGCCGTTATCCACCGCGCAAGCCAGTGCGGGTTGATGGATGTCACATGTCTTCGAATTTTTCGTTCTAGAACATGCTGGTATCCCCATGATGTTTTCTTTCACCGTTTTGAAAGCAGTAGTAGTGTTGAAACAAATTACACTAAGTAAAGCGCCTGTCTGGGTTCGAACCCACGACCCGGAACTCGTAAGTATGCTGCTCTTGTGTGAGATTTTACTCCAATTTAACTAAACGTTAGAGGGACGTAAGTTCAAAGTGTTCCTGGTGCAAGACCAGTTGTGTAGACCCTTACCTTCCTAGACAGTGAAGCGTTGTGCAGCTCATCCAGCGTAGGTCGGGGCGCTGCGTGGAGCGATAAAACATTTCTATAGTTGTCCAGCCTTGGCAAAGCTTCTCGGGTAAAATGTCTGTAAATATACGTTAGTACATAAATCACTTTTGTATTGATAGAACATCCGTGATCCGCGTTCTTTTAGCTGAATTTTACGAGTTGCGTATTGAAATTAAACTGATCTATTTTGATCCTTGCATCTTTTCTACTCGTGTGTCCATGTACTCAGTGTAATGTGAATTTACCCCAAATCTAGCCCAAAGTATATGGCACCACTTAAGTAATAATATATGTATATATGTCGGAGAAATCATTAGTACGGGAGCTGACTTGACAACGAGGTGGAAGCGCTGTGACGACAACGCTTCGACGGAGTCATTCGTTTGACTATTCAGAACGCCAGCGCCATCTGGTGGCGCTCGACAGAGTCTAGCCTGAGTTCGTGGGGAGTAGAAGAGAGCGTGCAGCGAGGTGGAGCGGCTCTCTTGGACATCATACGAACAACATGTGCTCAGAAACTGTTCCGCGTTCCGTATCTGGTTGTATCGTGTACCTATAGTGTGTGATTTGCTAGTGTGTATAAATTGTTCGTGAAATTATAATCTGATTTGAACTGCAAACTGTTTTTCTATTGCGCAATAACGAACACTATACCCATAGTAAGCCCACATTAGTTAAAATATGGCTGATGATAACGAGACACACATACCATCTCAGTGTATATAATTATATATATATAATAATAAATCGTCATTTTAATAAATCAAAATGAACCTATTGATTGCTATAGATACTAACGTTTAAGTTTCGACACCTGCACAGCTATTCACAACGATCCGACAGGCTATCGTATCGAAAATGACACATTTCGATAAACTGATTTGCCTTACTCCTGAGGGCAAACAGCTGTCGGAAGAATAGTGGTCGTGTATTTGATTAGAACTGACAAAATTTTCGGGTTTTGGACTTGTGAAGAGGGTTTAGAGGACTCCTACGACAACATTGATTAATGTTCGATACGGTACGGAAGCGTATAGAGTGGTTGTGAATAGCTATGCTGAAGGCCAATTCTCGTATTTAAAAAACGTTCAAAATTACAAATTCAAGCCGCAATCTCATCTCAGTGACAATCATTGTCAAAAACCTGTCAAAAATTTAGACAAATTGATTATATTTTTGACAGAGTGAGATGCGAACATTCTTAAAAATACGGGAATTTCCCTTCTGATGACACAAGCAGCTATGCAACCCAAAGAAATAATGGGCACCCGAAACCCAGTTGGGCGCCAAAAGTTTTAACATAAAATACTTAGTACCTGAAACTCTTCCCGTATTTAGTGTCGGTACACGTGAGAGGGTCATCGCTGTCCATTCCATCGGAGTCTGTATGCTCTTGATCATCCTCAGGGTCCTCTTCCATCTAAAAACAAAAGTATTATTCAATTAGAAACAACCTCGGCGTTTTATCAGCTGCACTTCGCGGTTAATTTACCTTTTATCTTATCTAGCTTTGGTTAAGTTCGCTATGACTTTGATATCACATTAATATATTGTTATCTCCTACAAAGTGCTATTACTACTACTTTATCGAAATCCTTTCAGAGTTATTATTAAAAGTTTGCAATCCTACCAACTGCTTGACCCATGTTAGAGGTCAGATTAGAGCAGCACCCTAATTGCGTAACACATAATCAATCGGAATCTGAATCATTTTGAAGCAAATTGCTAATCCATTTCTTCATAAGTTCGAAAAATGTTTCTGCTCAACACGTAAATAACGCAATGAACGTTGTTGAACTGTCAAAACGAAACCGATTCCGATTGATAATGTGTTAAGCAATTGCCCCGCTGTTGTGAAGACCATTCAATAGTTTTTATGAAACCTAAAACTGCTTCGACTAAACAAGAAGTGATGCGATGATCTATTCCTATCTAAACCCACTGAGTAACACACATTACATCCCCATCATAAGTATCGCACATCGCATTAAATGCAATTTTAGCTATCAATAAACTTGAACACCGAGAACGGCTAACAATAAAACGTTTCGATTTACAGCAGTTTCACGTTCGTCATAGCTACGATTGATCCGTTGACTATCCAGCAGTAAATCATTCACCAAGACATCATGCATACAGTTATTGTGGGAAACACATTTGTGACGTCATATGATTCCAGCTGATATTTTTGGATAACTGAGGCGTCTGATAAAGCCGACGGTGTCGGGCAGTGGGGTAATGGGACGACGAGTGATGGTGTTCAGTGGTTAGAGGCCAACGATGGGATGTCCGTCTTATGAGCCTTTGAAAACACACGTTTTTTTTGCCGTGAAAAACTACAGTTTATTCGCCGTGTTGGCACGGTTGTTGGCACGGCAGTTTTGTTTGGAACACCATGGAAGCTTGTTGACGAACACGTTTTTTCTACAACGCGGTTTATACGCCGTACCGTACAGAGACCGTGCCGTGTACAAAGGGCCTAAGAGTATAGGTAGGTACTCCATAAGATACACAATAGAGGGAATCGCCTTTGTAGTGTTATACATACACATACAGGGATAAAATTCAATCCCTACCGGAATTCTTGGGTTGACCGCATAACGAAATCTGGGAGAGCAAAACCCATCTTAAAAATAACATATGTTGCAGGTAGCTAAACTGATTTCTTTTATAATCCAAATGGCCAGTCTTTAAAATTCAATGAAGCGGAAAAACTGCGAAATAAGGTAGGTATGTACTGAGATATAACATGTACCTGTATGTATCATTCATGCATTATGGGTAGGCTAGGTACCTGGCGTTTCTATAGGAAGGTACCTGAAGACCAATCACATATGGCCGCCGTAATTGTTACTATGTTTTTTATACTAAATTCTGCCGAACCATTCATGGATAATCAGCGTGAAGGTTGTAGTGACGTTTCCGTACTATGTTGTTTACAAATACTGTGTTGAAATAAAATATTTGGACATATATGATGCCTCACACAGTAGTGCATAACCACGGGCATAACTTAGATGATATTATTTCATCGTCTAAATCAAATCAAAACAAACAATTTAATTCAAGTAACAGAGACTCATTATAATAACAATAATAGGTAAACACAAAAGTACCTAACATTAATTAACATTAAATATAAATTACAAATACAATACAATTCAAATTTGTAAGGATTCATCATGAACTCCTGGTGAACCAGACATCGTGTCAAAAGCTATAAGAAATCTATAATTGACTGATGGAGAAATGTATCTCACACTGCTCTTGTCGGAGACTGACTGCGTGATCTTAGTAAGAACCTATGACTTGCTGCGATGGTGGATCTTCTTTGATGTCTTAAGGGGACAGCATGACCTCAAGCGCGGTCACTGTCGGACTGCATAGAAAAAAAGGAGAAGCGCGAATGACACAACTCTGGTAATTTATTGCAAAATATGAAGCAATTATCTATTTACAAAAAATCTATTGTTTGGACTGAAACTGGACTCCTTCAACAAGAACTGGTCCTTAGCAGCTTTGAACAGAGAGAAGTGGAATCAGAATGATTGTATGTATATTAGTATAGTTTTTATTGTAAAAAGAATGTTTTTGAGAGGTATCTTCAGGATTTTTTTTCTATCGTATTAAATTAGTTGTATAATGTTTTCAACACACTATGTAACTAGCATATATCTTGAATAATGTCATATGATTTTGTTTACTGTAGTCGATCATATACTTTTAGGCATTTAGGTCCTGTAGTGGCCCTTAAGTGGCTTTAGTTGCAAAAGTCGTTCATTGTTAACACCTGTGTTTCTGGGTTTCTCACATTTTTCCCGCGGAGATATTTTTTCGCGCACTGGATTTTCAAGGCACTTCTTTGCGCCGAGATTTGAAAATCCAACACTGTGTTTTTTTTTGACACGCCTGGGATGCTCTCTGTTGGATTCTCAACGCTCGGTTCGACACCAATAGTTGAAAATCCAGTGCGCGGTCAAATCCCACCACGATAGGTAAGGTTTAGGTTAGGTTTACGTTCGTACGAACGTGGGCTTACTGTTTTTCTTACCCAGTTTACGCTTTCCACTGTAAAACGGTGAAGAGCAGTTTTGGGCAGTAAATTTCCTATTTTAGACGTCCTATAAGCACAAATACTACACTGCTCCGCGCACCGCCGGCTCTGTATATGAAAAACAGAACGCCATAACATCGAGTGGCGTAAAACAACAAACGCTAAGACTTAAGATATGACTTTTCAATAATAAAGCATAAAATCGTCAGTTTCCAAGCGACTCATAGACTCAAAACATGCCAGATATATTTAACGTGGTGATGTTTAACCCATATCATAAATATACCACGGCCGCATTCCCATGGTTTACGATGTAAATATGAACTTGGCAGTTGCTGAGGCAAATTATCGATACAGTCAATCCAACGACCAGTGATGAAGGTTTGATGTAGTGGTATTACTGCACTAGTTAATCCTGCCCAGCATATACTCGTATGTATAGTCTTCCCCCCCGACTAATTTTCTTTTCTTTCGTGAGCTTTCTGATGACTGGCAAAACCAAATTTGGTCCTGAAAACCCGGTCACACCGTGTACTGAAGAGCTGGTCAGCATCCCACATGTTCCCACTACTAGTTAAGATTCAGGCCTCCTCTTTGTGAGAGGAAGTGGGCTCCACCTGCACTGTACTGCCGTCCACCAAGCGGGCTTAATAGGTACGGGTTGGTTGGATGTCACATGTCTACGGAGAGGTCAAGCTTCTCCTAAGCTACACTCTTAATAATGATACGTTGACACGTGTTTATACAAACTGAATCTATTTCATTTACATACTAGCAGCGCCCCGCGGTTTCACCCGCGTAAGTTTCGATCCGGTAGGAATATCGGGATAAAAAGTACCTATATGTTAATCCCGGTTATAAACTATATATGTGCCAAATTTCATCCAAATCCGTCCAGCCGTTTGTGCGTGAAGAAGTAAAAAACATAAAAACACAGTCACAAACTTTTGCCTTTATAATATTAATGTGATAGTGTGATTATGCTTATCACAAACCTTGAACTGCCCGCCCGTCACTATTTCCGCTGAATTGGGTTACCTACATTTTTTCTTTGATGTTGAACGAACATATCGCTCATTTGGAGAAACATCGACGTACTTAAATGTATTTTTTCCCAAAAATGAGTTAAATATGACAAAGCACTTAGAAAGCATATTTACGTTAGGTTAGCAAAGACTTGAAAAAAAGTAGCAGTTACGTCGATGTTTCTCCAAATGAGCGATATATTTTCATACAGTTCTCATTATTCTCATCATTATAATACCTAATTATTTAGAGTAAAAATCGTAACTATAATGATTTAGGAATGCGACTAGTTTTGAACTTGTCCTGAGACCTTGATCCTTTTACCGAAACTAGTCAGCTATCAAAGATCCTTAGATATTTCTAATCTAGTAACTAGTTTGAAAGTAAACTTCTAAGCCTATGTCTACGTATTATTTTACCTACTATTTTACATTGAAAACCAGTTATTTACAATAAATTGAAGGACAAATGGTAACTTTATCATGACCACATACTTTACATTAGTTTAAAACTCGTAAAACGCTAAAATATAAGTCACGAATCTAATTTGTGTCAATGATTTTCGTCGTCATAAAGTTTTGAAGTCATCGTGTAGAAATGATTTTAAGTCACGCTTCCCGTTTAACGTAAGACCTTTGGCATAGATTAATGCCCAAGGGAAGTACAGGAAGATTTGACAAAAAAAAAAAATATAACAATATTCCCGAATTGAGAATGTAACCAAGGAATCCACGCTTAGTGATCGCGTTTGCGACCATCAGGCCAATGGCGCAGTCTAGACAACTGACTCTCTAGAACAGTCGACGATTCTGTAAAAATTAGGGATTGACACTACTGACAGCTCACTTCACCTAAGCCTAAGATTTTTACAGAATAGCCCGGCTGGATATTATTATGTAAATTGAATTATAACTCAGTCATATGCATAACTTTCTAGTAACCGTTACACAAGAATATAATATTCAAATAATATAACAATGCCCAGACATGGACAGTTTCTTGTTGCCGTCTGCCCTTTTAACCTTGACCTACACAAGATCAGACAAAAGGATGTGAAAGTTACAAAGTTCAGCCATGATTATCTTTTCTTTGTTCCAGGTGTGACTCAAGAAAATAAGGGGGCTGGCACCTATGTTCCCACAAATTGATGTATAGTTGTTCTTAGACACCATGTCTGCATTGTTCGTGATGACAACAGCTCAAGGCGAAAATTGAATGCCTGCCGTATTAAATCTTCATCAAATCATCCAGTATCTTGCTTCGAACTGAAAAAATCTGGTTATACTCTTTCTGTAACTGGATGAACAATGCAGGAATTAAATTGATGTCTGATTGCGCGTGACTCTAGTCGAACAATTTCTATGAAATTGTTGGACTATGCGTTGCACCTGTCTGCGGGAGTCAGCGGGAGCCTTTATCCGTTTTCCTTTTTATTTTTTTTGAGGGTGGGAAGTCATCAAATGACTCCTCCCGCTGTGGGTGGAGCGGAAGGGAAAGGAGTGTCAGACTCTTACTGACTAAAACCCACCCGTGTTCCTTCCTTAGCCCTTTATGTTCCGGGGCAGCGGTAACCCTTTCGGACAATTCCGCTACTGCAGGAACAGTCTTAGCACATAATTCTGAAACGCTCTTCAAGCCCTTAAGCATTGATCAGGGCAGGGCACTATTTGTCGAAAAATTACAGTACTGTCAACAAAAACTGTCAGATTTTCGCCTGGCATTTGCCGCCTGTCGGTTTTATTAATAGAGCCCAGATCAGGCGGACTTCATCCACGATTATTCGTGAATGCTGTCAAAAAAACATGTATACTAATGTATAGCATTAGAGAGTTTATAAACAAAGCGCAGATGCTTTGAAAGTAAACACTGCCGTCCTTAGTGGCGATACCTAGCTCCACATGAGTAAGCACTCAGTGTATAAAGAAAAACGCCTTAAACTAAACCAATACGTCCCTGCCTGCCCCAAACAGCCGCTAATAGTTCTCCGCGATCATGTCATGCGGAAGCGATGCGCTTCCATGGCGGCGCGCTTGCGCTCCTCCTCCAATGGCATCCAGTGTGTTTTCAGACCGGTGGTGGGACTCTCCCCTCTTACGAAGGTGCGTAAGAGTCCAGACACACTTATCCAAATAAACTGGTGTGCCATTGAACGAACAGTTATATGGATCATTAGTTGTTTATTATTATTAATTTAAATTAATACTAGCATTAGGCTAAGTTATGCTACTAATAACATTATATGGATTTTTATATGAAATAAAACATTTGAATAGTAAAGTTAAATTAAAAACAAAACTCCGACATAATGGAATAATACGCTACTTTAGGCGTGACGCGTGACGAAATTCAATATACCTACCGCAGTCATCAAAGCATATTCGTTACGGAACTACAGGTAAACCAAACAATGCGAAACATTTTCAATGGCAAATAAAACAAAATAATAACGGTTGCATTGCAAGTAACATCGTATTTCACAGCTAATTGTTGCTAACCGCCCCACCCTGTTGCTAGGGTCAACTTTTCGACGTCTTCCACTTCCACGAAGTCAAAGTCAAATCATTTATTTCAAATAGGCACATAAAAGACACTTTAGCACGTCAAAATTTACAAAAAAAAAAAATAGAATTGATTTTAGTCGCCCCATTCAAAAGGTAGTTAGATTCGTATGAAGAAGAATGGGCAAGAAACTCCACTAGGTTCGTTTCAAACTAGTTTTAAGTAATGAGTAGAGGAGTGAGGTTCTGAAATACGGGCTGATGTTAACTGTAAGCTTTAGATGTTTAGCTTTTCTTCTTCTTCTGATGTAAGGACACAAAGTATAGCTCATTGTCACGTTTGCCATTGGCTATGACGTTACTTATTTCCAAATCGTGCTTTAGCTTCAAGGGGCTACGAGGTCTACCGCTGATTACCAGAGTGAAGTGCTCAACAAATACTTTTAGTACGAAATCAGTTTTCCCAACGATAGTGAACTACGATCTGTCAAATTTCTTTAATAGATTTTCAACTTTATCGCTAAAGCATAAGGTTCAAAGTAGATTGGGAAAATTTGACAGTTTCGAGTTGCTTGACGTGCTGGCGTCTGTACGTCGTCACGGCCAGATAAACAATGGGTCATTAAATGTTAAATAATTCCAAATTGTTCCATGGGGCACACCGCACACGTGGGCTCTTCCGACTCATAACGGTACAACGCCATTGTAGCGATAAAATGTGTATTAATAACCTTAATACTTGAAAGAGAAATTGATGTCTAAGCTTTCTCTTTGATTTATCATTATCATATGCATTACTGACACACACATAAGGGTTTTGATCAATTACAGCGGCAGGGGGCACTCCATCAACCGTACATATCTTTTAAATTCCATAAGAGCTTAGACATTCCCAAGTCTAGTGATTGAAATGATAAATCGAGTGATATCGTCTCTGCAACAGCAAGACTTATGAATTCGAATACTAGAAAAAAAATCCGCTGTCATCAGCATCATTCTCCTGCCCTTCCGAATATATTTGAGGTCGGCGCTTCGTGTCTTTTTCTTCCATACTTCTCTATTAGTCGTCATCTCGGTAGTCACCCCCTTTCTAACCATATCACCATTCACACAGTTCATCCATCGTTTCTTTAGTCTTCTCCTACTCTTATACGTGTATATTCTACGCAGTGATAATCCCTTTTTTCCTACAAGCAGCAAAATGTTGCTCGTGTTATGATACATGCTAGTTAGATCTCAAGTATTTAATGGCGCAAGCGCAAATTAAACTTGTTCTAGGATATGCGACAGCCATGCCATTTACTGTGCTAGTTCGTAACTGCGCTGTTCAGTCGATCAAATTATTACTAGCTAAAGTTGTACAAGATGTGGATACGGCTTATACCGGATTGAAATGCAATTGGCCCATACGACCAATTTATATCAAGTACCTATGTTGGTAGCGAATCTCTCTACAGTGTATGAGCAAAAACGTTATTTTTCTTCCAAACTAGATTGAAAAGCAAATTAAACTCAGGTTTACATTGACGCCGTTCAAAAGATATCTATCATCTTCTCTTTTCATATCAAACTGCAGTAAAATTGAAAGTAACGACATTTTTACGGGTTTTCTGTGGCCACAACTAGTGGCGGATCCTCTAGAGTTTGCTGACTGTAAATTCAGCCTTTGTTAGTTACAATTAGGGTTTAAATTTGATTGTTAAATTGGCCGTTCTAAATTTAGCCTCCGCCTCCGACATCATGCATAAAGTGAATGGTTCTGTAGCTATTTTTGTCCTTTATGAGGATGTCTCTTTTATGTGAATCAGTGTGCTGAACTCATTGTAACAATATGATGAGTGATTATAAGCTGATGTGATGAACTCGTTGTGACTCAATGTTTAATGGAAGCATGAGAAGAATTTCTATCGTCATGTTATCCAGGAAAACTTGAAATATTTGGCCATCTTTCAACACACGTTGCACATAATCAATTCAATGTGAAAACTAAAATAAATACTGAACACATTAGTCTCAAGTGCAACGAGCTACAGTTAGAACTGCGGTGCTATTCTGCAAAACTCTCACCGTGAAAACATAGATAAGTGAGCTTGTAGTGAGCGGTGTCAATCCTTAGTGTCAGGTGGAAGGATAGTAAATCGGGTGGTAAGTATTTTTCAAAAGACGTAATGGACTGTAGAAGATGGCGGGACGAGCTGGAGAAAACAAACGCCCAGTGGTCCACTTTAGCCTTGGATCGAAAGTGCTGGCAGTCATGGGGAGAGGCCTTTGCCCAGCAGTGGGATAATGCAGGCTAACAGTAATAGCCTGTGAAGGTGTGAAATGCTCTGATAAAGTCTAAGTCCAAAGAAGAACTTAATACACATCACTCGCTAACAGGTTAAAATCGCCCCTTTCGAAAATACCTGTAGTCTAGAACCACAAGTAGTACCACTCGCTATTTCTTTTCTGAAAATGCGAGTTTCATGCGACCTTCATAGTCGAGTAGCAATAGCAAGTGCGTTTTATTTAACGTTGTTTCACGTACGTGCACGTGAACTGACTCATAAAATGCAGTAAGCAATAAAATAATTTCTACACTACTTTTGGAGTACTTTGTCTTAAGGTAACAATAAGATAAGATTAAGATTAATGTATTTGTATAAACATGGTATACATACAAGAGCATGCAACATGATAATAAATTACATTATAGTCCAATCATGTTTACCCTTATAATATATTGGCGTACAAATATTTTAGTCACATTACTACTTTTAATCAATAGAACATCAATAATACCTAGTTATTTTCACACCACCTGCTCGCTAACGTCAAATTATATGTCATGCAAACCTAACGTAAAGCAAGTAATTTAAGCCCTAGGCGCTAGCCGGGCATTAATATTGTACTGAATTTCATTATGACCCGCTGGACATTAACGTGATTTGAATTTATAACGTCAACTGATAAAAAAACGTATGGAAACATTAACCAAAAATAAACTTTTTTATCACATCTATTCAAAAAGAGCTAGTGTATTCTTCGTAAACACGGACTAAAATAGCTATTTAATCCCTAGGGAATAAAAGTGATTTGTATTTGGAATGTGGATATTGTTAGTAAAAGTTCCAAATGTTCCAATCACCAAAGAGACGAACATTGTATGAACAAGTAACAGGCTGTATGATAAAGTAAAACGCGCGCGAGCCATATTAAAAAAAAAATTGTTACGATGCCCTTCCATAATTGTTGAAATATAAACATTGGCCTATAATTATTTCTATGTATTGCTCCTAATTGTATGTAAATAAATAAACGTAGGTACTCACTATTCTTATTCATAAGTTGCACTTACTTATTTTTTCATAGAGGGTGATAAAAAGTAGAGTGTCCGCCTCAAGAGCTGCGCTGCGCTCAGGATTCTACTTTAGAATCCTTCGCTGCGCTCTGGATTCAACGAAACGCTCTCGCATTCAAAATAGTTCGTTTGCTCCCTTGGCAAATAATCTACTATTTTTCTATTAATGTACAGGTCGATCAAAGAGTTCTTACTTCAACAAAATGATCGGTTGCTGTGGCGCGTATAACCCTGCGTTAGAATGTTGGATTTGAGCTGACCATCTGACGCTCCATTGACGTTATTATTTATTGTGTTTTGATGAAAATGCATGAGATTAGGTTGAACAAATTAAAAAACATGACAGACAGATCTTATTTCAGTCCAATCTCAGATTTGATGGCACTAACTGCATCAGACTGCTTGAAAAGTGAGCTAGTTTTGAATCTTAGTTGCAGTCGAGTTTTGATTTTGTCATCTTATTTTTATTTGAATCCTTTTAGTGTGTTATATTTTTGGAATCGCTTCCTCAAGCCCTTTATTTTGATACCCCACATAGTAATTGTACTATTTTTTTTTTAAGACCTTGACTGTTTTCGTCTAAAATCTGCCAATTTGATTGTATAAAGACAAAACAGCCAATCTTCGCGCGACCCAAACGAGTCGATAGACTCCTCATGTGTTAAAATTCATCCGGCCATTAGGATGCTTCGAGGGTATAAGGAATTCCACATACAAAGATACATAGTTAAGTACGCATAAAAACGTAACCCTGTCCTGTCACGTAGTCGGGTAAATAGTATATTATGACACTGCACATAACTAGAGGTATTCCCCGGTTATTTAACAGTTTCTTAAACTATTATTTCGATAATCGAATTGGTTTACTCGCAGTAGGTGCGAAAAGGAGATTATTCTCCGCGGAGATAAAGGTGTCTTCATCTTGGGCGAGCTTGCATTCACTCACAAATCATTTCTTTCTATTGTGTTGCGATGTTTTTAGTGTCCACGTGCATATCTCGGGGATGCCCAGTAAAAAAAAAAACCATAGTCTTATCTGTCATTCAGCTTTCACGTCCGGTAGCAGATCTATGCTAAGTACACGTGAAGGAAATCGTAAAATCAGTCGTAAATAATGAAAGTCATCATATTATCACGACAGGTGACCTTGCCTTTTGAAGGTACAGTTAGATGTCTTCAGGGGTTTTCTACGTCACATCACAACCCTTGTATTGACTACTGACGTCAGAGTGGCTATAAATAGGTATCAAACAAAACTTATTTTATATACAGGACTGTAATCGCTGTTTCACTTTTATGGTTTCCAAAAATTTATTAAGATCCTTATATCCCTTCTTATTTTGGACGATGTCGGAGAACGAATTGCTCATAGTGGTTAAAGAAGGAACTACTCAAGATTAATGCTATGAAACCGTACACCTGTGAGTGACTGGATATACGCTCATTTTACGGACTGACATCAGTTCCACTTAGTACGTTTATAACAACTTCAGACTTAAATATTTCCTCTAGGAATGACTACACAACTTCTACCAATTTCGCATAAACTCGAAACAATGAGTGGATACTACAAATCATCTCCTGGAGTGCTGATGACACTTCATGGCAATGAGCAATGCCTGTCTGGCATTGTCGTATTCCCGAAGATGTAGGCAGAAGTGCGTATAACATTGTTTGAGCTATTCTAATGATATATTTGTACAGACGAGTAATCTGAAAATTCTCTCATTTAGAGGATTCCACATCGTTTTCCGTCCTTACAAACGAAGAGTAGCCAGTACAGACCAGTGATCAATAATCCTTCCGTATTGGCTCTAGAGTAGTCGTCAGCTAATGCGTCCATTCTTACCGGGGCCCGTAAGACACGGGCTCGGACGAGGCAAGAGGAAGCTTGCCGCCGCCCGTGCACTTATCCAATTTGCCGCTATTATGATTTATTGGTAGCGTACAAGTAGGCGCCTATGACCTAGACCGACTGCTTCGCGACCGAGCATGTCAGTGTTCAGTAAAACATTAGCGGGAAGTAAAGGGAATTGGAAGAATTAGGCCTAGCATTCCCTGTCCATCCGCATCCATGAGGTTAAAATGATTCATTTAAAGAACCGTCTAATTCCGTCTTGACTGTAATTTGTTGGCAAGAATTCGCGTAATTTTTGGGAAGAACAAGGAGTTCTGAATTAGACCTGAAATTAAACTGGAAAACAGCCAAATGCTGCTTAGTGGTAGTCATTTATGCTCGTAGAACTTCTCCACAACCCGGAAGAAACTCTTTAACAAGGGCCAAGGTTGCTGTGCATCCGGTGGGCCAACTGCCAGTTCAGTAATTAATCACGTTAGAACGTTAAGACTCTAAACTTTCCAGCATTACACTGATTACAACATGATTGTGGTGTGTGAACCCACAAATTGTTCGATATTCTTGAACGTCTTGATCGTAGCAATGCGAAAATATCCGCTTTACTATTAGCCCAGGTTTGAACAACAGTCCGGTTCAAACTTACCCACCCAGCTTGAACCGGATTTTATTGATTTCAACTTAAACGGAAGAACACTCTACTATGGATCTCAAGGTCTAGGGCAGATAGGAAAACGTACTTGGTCCTGTTTGTCTACGGATAAAAGTAAGGTCAATGGCTCGTCTTAGGGGCGGATTTAGCGGTACCTACGTCACGGTTGGTTTATAAAGCAGTGGATTTATGCTTTCTGGGAATCGTTGGGATATACATGCATTTTACGTCACAGTCGTAATGTTTATCTCGATGACTGAATATTTATTCGCCCGAAAAACTCGCCTTACTACGCCGGTCGAGATTATTTTATTCAGGTTCTGACTTGAACTACACATACTGACAAATGCTTGCACTGACTGGACTGGTCCATTCAAACCAGTGCGGTTCTTTCCTCAAAAGACCATTTCAGACATTAATCTACATTCTCATCATTATGATATGACCAAGATTATGTCTAGACTTTAAAAGAGACGTTTGTTTCGCCAATTCTTCTCAGGGGTAGTCGGAAAGGAAATTTCGACACCATTCCGCTTTCCTATTTACAGAATAAATCATTTTATTTCGTTTCATTAGCGCTAATGAGTAGGTAGACTATTCATCATTTTTGTTGGCCCTACCGTGGCCCTGTGGTACGTAGCATTGACTGACAGCAGAATGCGCGTTGTCAGGGACGCGACGCACACAGTATACGCGTTGTCAGGGACGCGACGCACACAGTATACGCGTTCTCAGGGACGCGACGCACACAGTATGCGCGTTGTCAGGGACGCAACGCACACAGTATACGCGTTGTCAGGGACGCAACGCACACAGTATACGCGTTGTCAGGGACGCGACGCATACAGTATGCGCGTTGTCAAGGACGCGACGCACACAGTATACGCGTTGTCACGGACGCGACGCACACAGTATGCGCGTTGTCAGGGACGCAACGCACACAGTATACGCGTTGTCAGGGACGCGACGAACACGCCATGTACATGTCATGCAGAGTAACATATAATAAACGCAAGCGCATGCCATGCACTGATGCACAGTAACACATACGTGTAGCGCATGTCGCAAGTTACTGTACGCGCATTATCCGGGACGAAGGGGGAGCTTGCACAATGAATAGAAAGATGTGTGTTGTGCGTTTTCCGCGTGTTCTAACGCATGGTGGTGGACAAGACGCGTGCGCAACGCATACGTCCGAATTTCCGACGCAGTGGGGGTCCACATGAGATTACATTGTAATAACTCACAAGCTTTAATTAATCTCTGTAAGCATTGAATACTTGTGATATTTTCCGGATCTACCGCATTATGTGAAGTTAAACAATCATGTTTAACTTAGTTAATACATGAATTACATTCAGATTACACAATGAGGATTTTATCTGCGCTTTGTTTCAAAATATTGAATGTAGTTACATTGTGTGTGTATATCTGCTTTATCTTGTTTGAATGGGTCATTCAAGGCTTTTTTCAGTGATTGCGTTGCCCATACATACTGCACAACACAAGTAATGAATTATTTATTGTGACAAATGAATGCCACATAATAGTATAAAGCAGAATATGCTACTAATTGGATTATAAAAAACAATGTTTTGAATTTGTTATGCTACAAACCAGTTATCAATAATAATGTTTCCACAAGCCAGTTGGTGTATTGTGTAACTATCTTGATTTTTTAAAATAAATGTCAACACAATGTATTTTCTATTTATAAACTTATGTTATTCATGAGTTAAATTCTTAACAATAATTTTACTGTTTTAGTTTAGAACATTAATGTTCTAGAGTGTTCTAGAATATAATAGTAAGATTAGGCAGGATTTTAGGCATTCAAAATCACATACGAGTCAGCCCCTTATTTTTTTAAATGACTATTACACAGCTGCATTTAATGGATGCAAATCAAACTGACAAAAGCTGGAAACCTTTGGTCAGTGGGTCGTCTTTTTTTTTCACATAGGTCCTGATCTTCTGATCAAACTTACCTGAAATCTAGTAGCAGACGGTTGATCCTTGAACCTGGAAGGCTTCTCCACATCTCGGAAGCTGCTCTTTGTGACCGGTGAGCGCGACTGTATAGAAACCGAGCCGTTGGATACCGCTTCCGGCAGCAAGCGATCCTTCTCACCCGGCTCCCGCGTCTTGAACTGAAGCCCGGCCTCCACGTCCTCGCTCCTCAACGGCACGTCTGCAGCTGTAGGGTACTGTATGTTCCCATTCGTCGCTGCCATAGACTTCGCCGAACTTATCTTCCGAAACCTCCCAATAATAACGTCTTCCTCATCGTTTACCGGCACATTTAACTTCTCCGGAGCAGTGCTCGTGGTAGCCTCAGGCTTCACGGGGCTTAACTCTATGTCCTTCTGTGGCGTACCCATCTTTACAGCCGGATTAAGTTCAACAAATTATTGTATTAGCACATTATTTTTAATTTTGGTAATGTCCGATACTTTATAAACACAAGGCACAGGGTAGATAGAATTCGACCGCAAAAAACGTTGATCGTGTTTTAAAAAACGATTGAGATTTTAGGAAATATCACTACAATGTGGTATTCTGTTAGAAATATTGTAAAATAAGTGATAGAATTATTAGCACGCGGACAGCGTGTTGGAGCTATTTTGAACAAACGCCCGCTTTGCCGTCTATTTGACAACTAACTGAATGAATGGAATGGTAGCTAATAGGATATATTCGAGTTTTCGCTGTTTTCGTGTTGACAGTGAATGATTCATACATTCTGAATACATGTGTGAATGAGATCTTACTACTCTAGTGGTGGTTACACAATGCAACTTTTAAAGCGTGTTTAAAGTCTGTCTCACGAAAGAGAAAGAAGTCTTGGAGTCGCACTCGGTGCCACGCCACACCATAGTTACTTTACTCTTTGCGCCACACCAAAGCACAGGTGTGCGACGGAATCATAAATCTCTATATATTTATCGAAGCATAGTCTATAGTTTTACTCTGTCTACGTAATGTAGTCTGTGATTTCAACAGCTGTTTTCAAGGTAGGTTGCAAGCAATGACTAATAAAACTTATGGACTTGTCATACCTACAAAATTAGCGTGTATACCTACAAAAATCGGGCAGTTAAGATGGCCGCCTTTCGTAGGGTTGTAACTGCGAGCAACATGCGCAGCTGATATCGACATTATTTAACCTACATGTATTTGTTTTCTATTATTTATTTAAATTTTTCGAATTAGCCTCGTAATGTAATGCAGCTGAAGTGACAAGAATTTTAGAAGTTGTGGGTGTTTTATCTTTCTTGGTTTTATAAGACGTTGTAACTTGTCACCTTTCTCAAGCTTCATTTAATATCAGAAGGCCAATATTCTCGTAATATATTTACCTACTTACTACAGGTGTAGAGTATTGTTCATACGAGCTTACATTACACACTAACCAGGACCAGGAGACTTATGAATTATGATGTCGTGACTGGCAAAAAAATATTATTATTTATTTCCTACCCCGTTGGTCTAGTGGTCGCAAGACCGATTGCTAAGTGTGGGGTCCTAGGTTCAATACTCGGGTCGAAATTCGATTATTAATTATTACTTTTGTTATTACATTAATGGCATTTAAATAATACTAGATTGCTAAAAAAATAAATAGTTGCGGTCATCTATTCGACTATATTTAACAGAATATATACAAAAACCATTGAGATCGCGAATCGGCAAATGTATACCTTCTTTAACTTGGCTTGAGACAAAGTATAAACAATCACCACAACCAAAACTAGGTGATGAAAAATTCGAAACACACACACAACTCCTCCTTATTACACAAGAAGATCATACAATTTTTGTCAAAATTATATGATCATATAATAGCAGGATTATAATATATCCATTGCAAGGCTTTAATGGACACTTATGGATTATAATCGATAATAACTCAAAGCATCCGACTATTTACCCAACACTAGCAATCAACCGTTTGACAGCACATCTACCACAAAACACGGCAACATAGAGGAAAAACCCCGGCAGTTAACATGGCGACCGACCACGCATAGAAATGATTTTGACGTCACACAAAAGTGTTGCCAAATTTAGTACTTGACAAACATTTGACGTCTCTCTTTTCATATGCAGCTCTTGATTAGTTAAAAAGAAACAAAACGCTTTTTGACATGTGTGTGTCGATATGACAGATATTTGTATAACTATTATTTCTATAGTAGAATATGCCGTCTCCATAGTTCTCCCAACTCAGTGGTTGCAAGCGCGAAAAAAACATTATTTTTCTTTTTCTCTCTAGTCTTATCGTTGTCAATGTCAATGTCAGTTTTATTCAACAAAGGCTGGGCTGGGGTGCTGTTGTATTTTTATGAAGTTATTTTTGTATAATTAAGATGGGATTCGATGATGGTCAGATAGTTTTAGACCATGAAAATGGTGCTTATTATGCCGGCCAGACTGTTTACGGGCGAATGCTTTTCTCCCAGGGTAAAGAAAAAACTATTCATGGTATGTGTTTACGCCTATTTGAATATCACACTCACAGAGTACAGACGCCAGCACATCAACCTACACCTAACTGTCAAATTTTCCCAATCAACATTGAACCTTATGCTTTAGCGATAAAGTTGAAAATCTATTACAGAAATCTGACAGATTGTAGTAGGTTGATGTGCTGGCGTCTGTACATTATATTATAATATAGGATCACACTGTCCAAAAAAAGATCCTCATTTGAATGAACAAAAAGTTTTCTGCTACGCCGCGCGCCGGTTTCGTGTGTAGGTGATTTTAAGTGATTTTATCTTCTTAATATCGGTCAAATTAGACTATCGTTGTAAATGGCCTAATAAAGGAATTATAAAACCGGCTTACGTTAGCAGCCAAAAATCTATCTTTTTGTGTAGGTAGCCATTGTCATGCAAATGTTCAAGGATATACTATAGAATTCATAGAAAATGGTTCATTGTGTTTTTAACGAATACCTACCTCCTATTTCAGTGAATTAAAACAACATCTTTGATCCACCTTGTATTTTGCAATAATTAAAAGTCCAATTCATAATTTGTGTTTTTTGCTTATTTTTTAATACAAGGTAGCACTCTTATTGAAAGTTTCAAGTAAGTATAGCATTAAAGATCTTGTGCACAAATTTTATGATTAAAATTGAATAGTACTGCTCTTTTCAACTTTCAATACTTTTCATAGGGGCCTCCTTAACTTAAACAAAAATTGCAGTCAGTAATAAACAAATTAATTGAGCAGAACATACTTTACAGCACTGTAGTTGATTGGATAATGGTTGTTACATATATGTATGTATTATATCTATACTGTATGTCTGTGTTGTTGGCTGTTTGGCCTTGAGACTAAAGATTACATGCCATATGGAACTAGTATCTATTTATAGTTGTATAACTGATTCTAATGATTATTATTCTGTAAAGCCATATTTTTTATGGTTGCGAATCATATTTAATTAATCAACATACAATGTGACACTGGCTTGCAAATTGCAAAACACCTGGAACCACTGTACCTCCACACCCGGCGCATTTTGATACTAGGTATTTTTTTTTGGATAGAATAGACCATTTTTAGTGTAATTTGAAAACCACAAATTCTGAAAAACCATAGGGGCCGAGAAAAAAATTCCCAAAGTTTATTTTTTTTGAAAACCTGCGATTTTTATAGTAGCTATTTTTTTTTTTTATAGAATTGACCCTTTTTAGTGTAAATTTGAAAACCGCAAATTTTGAAAAACCATAGGGGCTGAGAAAAAAATTCCCAAAGTTTTATTTTTTCGTTTGCGGAGCCCCTATTTCTGTGTAACCTAACCTCAAAAAACATAAAAGTTGCTTAAAAGGCGTAGTAGGAGCCCCCCTTCGCGGGGCTCTAGGGTCTAAAAAAAAAATAACCACGAAGGGGATGGCGGGGTCTGTTCGCTCGCTTCGCTCGCTCACTAGACCCCGCCATCCCCTTCTAACCTAACCTGTCCGAGTTGGGGTGCCCCAAGTCCTGAGCTCGCTTCGCTCGCTCTTGCATCCTAAGTTGTCATTACTAATGTGTTATTTTGTATATTATGTTGGTTTAGTGTGTAAGTAGTAAGTGTGGAGGTTTTCAAAAAAAAAAAAAAACTAAATTTTTTTCTCGGCCCCTATGGTTTTTCAGAATTTGCGGTTTTCAAATTACACTAAAAAGGGTCTATTCTATCCAAAAAAAAATACCTACTATCAAAATGCGTCGGGTGTGGAGGTACAGTGGAGCCAAACACCTTATACCTTAGCGCATCCACCTTAAAATAATTTAAATTTATTTTACCCAAAGACAATAGAATATCTAAACTCTGGTTTTTAATTTGCTACACCAAATTGACCTTTTTTTGTGACAAAAAAGGTTGATCACAACTGTCATTTTACTCTGTATCATTTTACTATAGTGGTGTCCATGTTAAGAGGCGTATTACAAAAAAACGCGAAATTTGAAGTTTTCGACGTTGAAATTGTATGTTTTACGTTCGTTGTATGAAATAACAATTACTTGGTAAAAATAGTTCGTTTTCTCTACTACAATAACCTCAGAACCGATTTTAGATAAGTTATTTAATTATTTAGTAATAAGCTTTCTCCCGATGAATGTTTAGGCAAAAACTCACGGAGACATGATTTCGGAGCTCTAATTTGGAGATTCTACTGAATATCTACCATCAAAAAAAAAATAATTAGCTTTCAAATATCCTATACTTCAATAATAATAGAATATATTTTCGTTATATGCCTTTTATGTAAAGAAAAAATAATCTACGTAATTCAATTATCGACCGAAAAGGCTTCGAAACAAGCCCCGATATCTCTAAAGTCCTACATTATTTAGGCGTAAAATTTATACCAAAATAATCATCAACATTTGCTTAGAATATAGTATTATTTTTATTTTTTAAATCGCTACCATTATTTTTTAATTAAATAAATAAAAATACTATATATTTCACTGCGCCGGCCAGCTGCGATTAGTATCGCGCGAGCGCTTGTCGAGGTTGGACCTATGTCAGTTTATTTCCCGCGCGCCTTCTTTCCGATACTACCGTCGTGTGCGCCGATTGTCGCATCTAGACGCTGCCGCATTGCTTTTGTGTGCGTGTGAACTACGGCCGCAGTTTTTGATCTTTGTAAGTATTTATTTTCGAACGGTATATTTAAATTAGTATAAAGTTCACACTTTATTAGTATACCAGATAGTCAACTTATTAAAGTTATTTTGATTGCAGCTGATTTGAGTTTTCTTACCAATCGAAATGGGGAAAAATAAATACAAATATAATTGCGTTGCAAAACACAATAAAAAAAAGGAAATAAAAATAAATAAAAGAGGGTAAACGGAGCCGGTCGAAACCCAGCAAGGTTTTGAAAAGGCAGGATCCAGAGAAGGACACGTGTGACAAGGATGGTTTCATCAAAGTGGAGAAGAAGAAGAAGAAGCATCCTTGTCGGAACCAGTGCGGCACCGCGCTGGCAGGACCCAACATGCTGCTGCGTCCAGCAATCCCGACGACGCAGCTGTACGTGTCCAGACTGCACCACTTCACGAAGGTTGAGGAGATCGTGGAGTACATGCGTGTGGAGACCAACTGGACTTGGTTGCAACCATACTACTATATACAATTTATACAACTATGCTATCAACCGTAGATATTATAATCAATTACTGCATAACAATTAAAATATTTGTGAACATATTTCAACAGTAAAATTCATAAATAATGAAAAATATAACAAAATAATTCATAATAAAATTGAAATAACACGTAAAAAATTTTCCGCCCACTAAACTCCATCCTAAAAAACCTTCAGTTACGGAAGATCAAGATCGTTTAGTCGCCATATTCACAGTATCATAGTCATAGTGCGAGCGAGAAGCATGAAAGAAAGTATCGCTCGCGTAGTTTGCCGCGCTCGGTGCGTAAAATACCTAAATTTGCGAAACGCCGAAATGTGAGAGGGCTCTTAAATAGTTTTGGCTGTAATATTTGTAGTGATGTAATGCAATGTGTTGACTGAATGAGATAACATTGTAATACACATTTATTAGCAGTGTTAAATATATTGTAAACATGAAGTTATATTCTGGATTATTTTGCTATAGCTTGTGTTTATTTGTATTTGTGTCAATTTCAATTTATCCAAGAAAGTCTCATGTCTATATGTACATAATTTTTTAAGAAATCTTAAATACAATATACAATCTAACACTCAAATATACAGGGTGTCGGGTAATTAATGGATAACCTCTTAAGAGGTCATTGTACTTATTATTTGCCTTTATTCATCTAAATACATATAAATTATATTTTTAAATATCCACCGGTATCGGGAACAGGGTCCAAGCTACCGGCGGTCAGGACTCCAGAGAGAGAGCAACCTTGTACCAATATGAAAACAAAAAAAAAAAAGGTATTGACTGCCACCGCCCTCACCGGTGACCGCAAGCAATAGATTTTCTATTGTGTCTGGCAGTCAACGTGTTAATATGGCCGCTTGTGGAGGCTATTTTAACATCATCTTGGCTGAAACCAAACTACCTAGATACCTACCTACCTAGATTATGAATGAACGAAGTGGTCTCCTATGCTAATTATTATTGGAAGCACACACATTTGTTCCGATTCTTATACGCAAGCATGTAACGTCTGTTGATTCACCAATTTTGATTTATTTCCAAGCCAGTTTTATCTCTAGTAGTCTTTAAATGTATTCCCTGCCCGACTACCACCTTGCAAGGGTAATGGTTTTACTATGGCATGACCTATTAATTAATGTATAACTTGCTTCATTACGAGATGAACAGCCAATATACAACCTGTATTTCTAGATGCTTTGTACTAATTTAATGCGAAAGTGGTCTGTTACCTCTTCACGCATAAACTGCTGAACCGATTTAAATTAAATTTGGTATAGAGATAGTTTGAGTCCCGGGAAAGGACATAGGATACTTTATATCCCGATATTCCCACGCGATCGACCCCTGGAAGGGTGAAACTGCGGGGCGCTACTAATCTAAGATAATTATCAAATGGAACCACAATCTCAATTTCATACTCAAAAAAGTAAAATTATATTGCGACTTTTTTATTACAATTGGTTTCTCAAAACTCCGGTAATGAGACACAATTGATTTTCTATTGTTTCGTCGCCGACAGGCGACGCGCGGAGCTTGACCGGTTAAAAGCTACACAAAATTAAAGTAGAGAATTGAGTTTTGGTAAATTAATATAAATCAAACAAATCCGCACTTCTCCGCTTCGTTCTTGACAGAGCGGTCGTGATCCCGATTAATCGTGTCCAATCGCAATTCGCATGGTTCTGCATACGTTAATTGCGTACCTTCATTCACAATCTCAATCATTTTGAAGGATATAGCCGGGGACTTAAAAACACCTTCATAAAGAGCTTATTTCTGTTACACATTAACACATATAAAAGGTTACACTTTAATTCTGTAAAATTATTGTATTTGTTCCATTTAGTAGTGTTTTTCTTTTAAAACAGTGTTAAAAACACTTATTACGGTTAGCTAAATCAATTGCTTCATATATTCGAAAAAAATGTCTATTTATTATTTTATTTTTACAATTTTAAGAAAGCTTACAGACTAATACACGTAAATGGTAACGAAATAGTAAACAATTGCTAATTACAAGCTTCCTTACAATGTTATAAAAGAAGACTAAAGAAAAAAAAGAAGAAAAAGGCATGGAAAAATCTGGTCTGCACAACAACGTCAATAACGCAATGAATGTTGTTGATTTGTCAAAATGAAAATTATTGCTACTGTTAGTGTGTTATGCAATTACCCCGCAGGGCCAGGAAAAATCTGCACTATAAAACAATTAATGTTTAATAATTTCTTGCAGGAATCTATGTGGACATGAAAGGCTTCTGCAAAGTTCACTGGACGACGACGCAATCTCGAAGAGTAAACAACCGCACACACTACACCACTATTTACCACGATTCTTTTGAAGAATATTTTAGAAGTAAAAAGTTCTTATTTGGCAATGAAAATGGTAAGGGTTAACGAAGATAAAGTTTGTTATCTCTTATAGATAATCACATCTGTTCGTTTGTAAGATTTTTCATGTTTTCAAAGAGACCTTAGCTATAGTCCAACCTTAGATTTAGTTAGTATGAAAGTTGTTCTTATTCATGGGTAGAACACCCTGTAGAAATTTGGAACTGGTAAAAAACATCATCCGGTAATTACTTTTTAGGGTTCCGTACCCAAAGGGTATAAACGGGACCCTATCTAAGACTTCGCTGTCTGTCTGTCACCAGGTTGTATCTCATAAACCGTGATAGCTAGACAGTTGAAATTTTCACAGATGATGTATTTCTGTTGCCGCTATAACAACAAATACTAAAAACAGAATAAAATAAATATTTAAGGGGAGCTCCCATACAACAAACGTGATTTTTTAATATTTGTAGTGTTAAATATTGTACAGTGGTACGGAACCCTTCGTGAGCGAGTCCTACTCGCACTTAGTCGGTTTTTTTGTTTTATCATGTTTAGATATCGATGCCCTTCACGTCTACGGAGTTTCGCTAGCTAATTTAATTTGACCCTGTATGAAAAAGAAGTAAAAGTTACTAAAAAATTGCAAAAATTAATTGGCTTTAAAGAAGTAACCAAAAATGGCACCTTTTTCCTTGGCACCGGCCCTCATGCCTTAAAAGGAAGGTTGAAGTGCCAGAAAACAAAATCAACTTAATAAAACCTGTTTGATTGCATAATAGCTTACATACAGTGCCCTCCAAAAGTTAGTTGATATTTTTCCACTTCAGCTGTGATGCCACATAATCGGCGGGGTGAGTGCGTAACACACTATCAGTAGCAATGGGTATCATTTTGACAGTTCAACAACATTCATTGCGTTATTTACATTGTTGAGCGGACACATTTTTGGAACATATGAAGCAATGTATTAGCAATATCCTTCAAAATGATTCAGATTGAGATTGATAGTGTGTTACGCAATTAGGGTGCTGGTACTCCTAAGGGATTACTTGATTATTTTTTTTGTGATAAGTCAAAGGTAGTTTAATGTAGTCAATAAAGACGTTTTAGTAGTCCAACATTTGGGTCACTAGAATTTTTATTTTGTGGTGTCTCAAAGCTGAAGTGGAAAAATGTCAAGTAACTTTTGGAGGCCACTGTACATTATTATGCAGAATGAATATTGCACACATACCATAGCACTATAGTAGTTACTCTGGTCTAAACTGGAATATCAATCTATAATGATATTATTGATCATTGATAAACATCATTGAATTAATTGTAGGTACGAGTACCTTAGCAATGAATAATGATAATGAGCGGCTCATTCCGAGCTAGATTGTCGAAGATGGCGTCGTGGCGCGGTACCGCAGCTTGGTGATGTGGCCGAGTATCAATTTTATGGGCATTGGTATTTAATCGAAATCCAAATTCCATTCTGATTTCCTTAAATTATTACCTAATGGACACTCTATTTTGGTGGAGGAGTTGCTTGTGGCTAAGAAATACAAGCCGCACGGGTCGATCGATCAGGTTAAGCTACGCTTGCCGCGGTTGGTCCGTGGATAAGTGACCATCTTTACATGTCAAGACCCCTCCGTGCCCCAGAAAGCACGTTAAACCGTTGGTCCCGGCTGTCATTCGTGGATCTTTGGCAATCGTTACGATTCGTCAGAAGCCCGAAAGTCTGACAACCAGTTTTACCAAGGGGTATCGTATTACCCAGTAACTGGGTTGTGGAGGTCAGATAGCCGATAGGCAGTCGCTTCTTGTAAAATACTGGTATTCAGCTGCATCTGGTTAGACGGGATCCCGACCCTATCATAGTTGGGAAAAGGCTAGGCAGATGAAATGGACACTCTATTTTGGTGTCCTAAAATACAAAATAGCCAAGTGCGACCAAACTTGGATGTAGTTCTCGCCGGCCACTATCACAAGACCGCTCCCTTCGCCAACTCGGCTCGCGTACCGTTGGTCATACACAGTTCTAACCTAACCTAAACCCATTTGGTCGGGGTGCCCCAGCTTTGTCACTGCAACCATCTTTGAGAGAAGGACAGAAAGTTAAAGAGAGGTTTATTTATTTTTAAGCGTACACAATGAGAAAACCAAAAAGTTTTTAGAAGCTCATTTATTTAAAAAGCGTACATCATTACGACTATTACGAGAGCAGTGGTGGCCCATTGGTAACCGTCCCGACTTTCGGGTTGTAGGTCGAGGGTTCGAATTTCGTCATTACTGCTCTCAAAACGGCGAAGGAAAACATCGTGTGGAAACCGGCATGTTCTAGAACCAAAAAATCAAAGACATGCGACATAATATAATCAAACCCGCACTGGGCCCTCGTGGAAGATTACAGCCCACTCCCTCTCGAAGAGAGGAGGCTTGTGTCCCAGCAGTGAGAACATTATAGGATGTTACATCTTTAGGTCATTAAGTTTATAGAGGATCAATTAAACAGTTCCCATTATTATGTTTGTACCCAGGCGAGCACCACCTTCAACCAGGTCAGCATGAGTTCAAGTTCGAGTTCCCCATTCCGGTGAACTGTCCATCAACTTTCGAAGGGACATACGGACACATCAGATACCGCGTTAAGGTCGTCATGGTGACCTCCGGAATGTTCTCAATGAATAAGGACAAGTGGGTCCCTGTCAGAGTACACACCCCGTTGGACTTGAACCAGGACCCTTACTGCAAGGTATGAAATTTTAGTTTTTTTTTGTGTAAGTACGTCATTATTTTTGTTAGAAGTCGTCAAAAAAAGGAGCACCTCCGCACGCACCGGGGCGGGCCCTCGTTCCCCCTACAAACCTGAAAAAAACATTTTGTAGTTTTGTTTTTTTTCCTTATTTGTTTAGGAAAAATATGCACAACATTACAGATATAAATCTATGTTGCTGCACTGCACAGTTAAAGGGGCTACAAGATATCGAGCCCTACCTACTGTACCCACCTGTCCCACATTTTGTTTTTTTGACGTGATAACGTCTTATAAATCGGTGAACGCCGCCTGCACGCACGAAAAAGCATGACTCATTGTCACGTTCCGCCTGTGCCGAGTGTGCAAGCGAGAGCGCGGGACAAGCGATAGAGAGGCACGATCGGATGTTTTCTTATGACGTTTTCACGTAAAATTATCGTCCGTAAACCGACTTTACAGACAACTAATGCTTTTTTTCAAAATAGTGGCCACGCTTTCTTCCTATATAAAATCGATAGCTCACAATCACATCAATGCAAACAGAAAACAAAATAGGACCAAACCTTCAAAGTTGATCATGAGACATCCATATTTTTTTGAACTTGTGTATATCTTGTTGCATAAAATGTTTGATTAATTTAAACATTCACAGATGTAAGCAATTTCATCATCCCACGTAACTATAAACTTGTTTCTTTTCTTTTTGTTACCTACTTAGCTATTATTTTATAGTAGGTATAGTGCTGGTGGCACAATTATCATGTTTCGGGGCATGCGGTGCTAACCTATAAGAAATTCTAGCTACTTAGATTTTAGTAAAACATTATTTATGTTTGTAACAGTGTAAATAAATTGTTGGTTGGCCAATAACGAAAAATAAAAGAAATGAATATGTGCCTCACAGGAACCGATGGAATTTGGACTGTCAAGTACTTACTGCTGCTGGTGTATGAATGCGGGTTCCTCGGAGGTGACGGTGAGGATGCCTGCAGGAGGCTACTGCCCCGGCCAGGTCATACCCATGGAGGTCAGCTGCAAGAACGAAAGTAATGTCGAGATCAACGAAATTAAGTTGGCGATTAAAAAGGTAATTTATAATCTTCGATCACTATACATAATATGATAAAGAACTGCGATCACTACTAAAAAAGTACTTTATTAGTGATCGAAGTTTACAAAGCAGTATAAAGCAATTATTTCAACACAATATTTCTGCTTAGAAGATGAGATACAGCGCCGCCTTTTTGTTAACCAACCAATAACATAAAAATTTGTCAACTTCCTAGTTGTCCCTTTAGTTATGACATTAAATCAAAACAAATCAATCAAAAGTCATTTATTCAAATGAGGCTGAGAATCACACTTTTCGAGCGACAATGGCAATGTTCGTAAAAATTCCCATAATAGTATAGTCATTTTATTGCAGGTTCATCACGTCATATAAGTAGTTATAATTATAGTACTTATAAAAGGTCTATAGGTCTAGGCGTGAATAAATTGTAAATGATGACGTCAAAAGTGTATTTAAATAACCTTTTTGAAATAAATGATTTGACTTTGACTTTGGTATATCCAGGACGTGAGATTCGTGGCGATATCCCAACCAGGGACGCGCAACGAACACGACACTGTGGCCGAAATAAAGAAGGGCCCAATTCCGAGCCACACGTCGCGCAACTGGACTGTCGAGATGGAGGTGCCCGCCATGGACATTTACAATGTTAGAGATTGCAGCTTCATCGATATCAACTACACTTTCAAGGTCAGGAACATTCCACAGAATATTTGCCATATTATACCGAGTGTAAAAAGACCCATCACATAGCCGTTATCAACGCGTAACTGTACTCGTATATCGAACTAAGTACCACTGAGAAAAATTAAAAAAGACAGTGGCACTCCGGGAGTGCCGACAGAAGTGAAAACAAAACACAAACAGAATACTTTGCCATCACTTACTGACATATCGGATATATATTAAAACCGAGTACATACCGAAGACAGCAGAACACATCCGAAGCGGTGTCGTTACAGTAACAGTGGCGCGAATTCAATGGTTTTTCCTATCTCAAAAATTGCCCAACGCGCCTAAAGAAGTTTTCATTTCATTTATGACTTAAAAATACAATCCTAATAAAAAACAATCTATCTTTCTAATGGACGTGATTGCATGATGATATGACAACAAAAACGTTGAAGTTTTAAAAATTTGGTAAAGTGTATAGGTGAGGTTAACCAATTATTGTTTATAGAAATGGAAATATATTGATTTGAAAACTTCAAATCGCTTTTTTGTGTTAATAACCTGTTCATCTGGACCAACGATATTATGTTACTATTTTGATACATTCGTCTTTTTATATTACACAGGTGTCTACGGAAACCGGTGGTTGCCATGAGGATTCTGATGAAACCCTCCCTATAATTTTTGGCACTATCCCCTTAGTCGGGTTCCAAGATAATGTACAAAACCCACTTCACGACCAACTGCCATCTATGGTTAGTCAAAATGTCAACTGTTACCCTCCCCCACCAATCATAAATCAACCTCTGCCAGACCCGTCTTACACTAATGGCAAAGTCTACCCCAGTAATTCTCCTTATCCTGGTAACCCAGGCTTCCCAACAACTCCCAATCTTGACGGCAGGACCTCGCCTTATTATCCTGGAAATCAGCCTCATCCTAACGTTTCTCCTTACCCGCCTAACCCGCCTTACCCGGGAGTGAATCCTCCTTACCCAGGTGCGAATCCTCCTTACCCAGTTGCGGATTCTCCTTTCCCGGGTGCAAATCCTCCTTATCCTGTAGGAAACTCTCCGTACCCTTCGAACACTCCGTACTCTACTGAAAAATCTCCTCATGGGTCTAACCCGAACCTTGTCCCGCCTTACCCTGGGGCTAACCCAAGCCCCGTACCTCCTTACCCGGGGGCCAGGCAGAGTCCCGTGCCGCCTTATCCTGCAAGAGCTTCCTTACTGAAGACTGGAACCATCGGCTTCGGGATACCAGACGGTGATGGGACTACAATGCCGCTGCTACCCGTGGGAGCTCATGTACCCTATGTAAGTTTATAACTGCATCAAGTTTTATTTCAGTGCCTAGGTTGTCAAAATACTTAACCCAGTTAACTTTGTAAAAAGTCCGATATGTAAAATTTCTGGATAATGTAAAGATTTAGTTCGCTCCGCAAACAAAGTATTAAACCGAAATGTTGAAGCGACTTACTTTGCGTCCTAACTGAAAGCGACTGTCGCGCGAATACGCGATAACACGAGCAGTTTATTTTTATTGCTGAATGGGCCTGCTCTTGACCTCGATGACGCCTGATGGAAAGCGATGGATGAGGTCTATGATGGAACGAGCGTGCCCAGAAGATGCCTAAGGCAATGGAACTCCCACGCATCGACGAAACACAGCAGGCTGCTTGACGCCGGACTCCGGTGGGAGGGTGGTCGCTAAATAGGCGGGCGTTAGCCCTACCACCGCGCGCGTTTACCTGTATAATGACGTACAAACGCGACTTGATTGACGCGTGAGTACGTCGTAGTCATATAAACGAGCCCGACGATCGGGTACTCGAGCGATACTCGCTTTCGGTTAGGACGCGGCCTTACCTTAAGTGATATGCTATTTTAAGTGAACGAAAGCTTTAGCTCTTTTTGAAGTTTAATTTAAAAACGTTTCTTATGTTACCCTATCTCATCTTAGGTTTATGGAAACATATTATTTTACACAATATCTTATTACAGCCAACGAGTCCACCATCGAATCCGTATGCAACTGCCTCTGCGCCTGAGCCGTCCACGCCCGGGGATGATGAACGTAAGTGTTTATTTAGATTCTGAATCTTGTAGATGCACCACTTTACTATCGACTTTACCGTTATGCACGGTAAAATCGGCTAATTGTTCGAATATCTAACCTCCGTAACTTAATATTCAGCTTAAACAATAAAATTATTATTTTTTTAACAGAAAAACTACCTCTAGATGATACATCGGAACCCCCGCCATATAACCCAGAACTTATGAAGAACCCCGACAAAAAAGACGAGAAAGAAACTAAATGATAAACAAACTACCTCTATTGTAATAAGTGCAGTGATAATATGCAGCTGGGCTGTTTAAACACCCCGAAACTCAGCAGGGTGATACCACATATTGTAACGCGTTTCCCGAGGGCCAAGAAACGAACGCAAATAGAGTTTTTGCCCTGCGCTTCAAAAGTCAGCATCGAACAGCAAAAAACAAAATCAACTTTATTTACACTGTGGTAAAGTTGCTATTTAAGTGAAAATAACCATTTTTGACACAACGAAAAAGCGCCTTAAGGGATTGCTTCGTGGCCCACGCGATATTAGCTCGAGATATCTTTAAATTTGATAGAATGTAATGTTCCGCCATGACAGTCACCAAAAGCGAAGAATATCTACCATGCCGGCTCATTTCCCAGTGTGCTTTAATTTGATGACTGTACATCCTATGAGCGTATTATCACTGCATTCTTACTACTTCATCATCTTACTATACTCGGGTCAGCGCAGTTTCGTTTTTCAGTTATCTCAATTTTTATATCGCACCAATTTCAACCGTATGATCAAGTGTTTAAAGTTGAGTTACAATTTTCAATTCACTGCCATTTTGATGGTCTGCGCTGGCCCATAATCTATACAAATAAACAAAATTGAAGTGTCTGTTTGTAATGTCAAAAAACATCTCAAAAATAGTTTTTTGATAAAAAAAATAACTATATTTTTATAACTGTTATTTTGACATTATTTTTTTACATGTTTCTCCGTCTGTCTGATTGTTCCGGCTAATCGCCGAAATGGCTGGACCGATTTTGACGGGACTCACTGCCAGATTTCATAGGCTACTTTCATTTTGGAAGAAGAAAATCATTTTGACGCTTATCATTATTTGTATGAGAATTATTATTCATTTCTTCTGTCGCAGGTACTGCAGTTACCATTAATCCATTGTTTGCAGAACCATTTATTTTAGCAGTCTAGAAATATGTAATTATACAGTAATATTTTTTGATCGTTTAAGTACAGACGCCAGCACATCAACCTACACCTAACTGTCAAATTTTCCCAATCAACATTGAACCTTATGCTTTAGCGATAAAGTTGAAAATCTATTACAGAAATCTGACAGATTGTAGTAGGTTGATGTGCTGGCGTCTGTACATCACAAAAAGTACAAGCGAATGTGGTGCCATCTAGTGGGAATTAGTTGATAGAATGATACGATCACGATTGGTTTAAATATAGGAGCTTGGCGGTGTTGCATTTAAAATGTAGCTGTAAGCTGTATCTCAATATAATATGGAAGGGTGGTACCGAGGACTGAAAGCATATAGAGATAAGAAAATAAAACGTATTGTAATAAACGTAACAAACAAATATTTTAACATCACGTAGGTAGCTACATAAGATTTATACTTAAAGGTCTGTATTAAGATATTTTATACTTAAAAGCGCCATTTATTATTAACATTAAACGGCGCTAAAAGCTGCTCTTTTGTGTGGTAACATTAAATACGATTTACAAAAAAACATAGACATATCGGATATACATTAAAACCGAGTACATCCCGAGGACAGCCGAACACATCCGAAGCGGTGTCGTTACGGTAACAGTGGCGCGAATTCAATAGTTTTTTCCCATCTCAAAAAATGCCCAATGCGCCTAGTTTTCACTTCAAAAAATGAGCATCTTGCTGTTGTCAAAATTACACAGAAGATTTTTGTCTTACGTTAATTAATTTGGGATAATGTGCCTAGTGAAATAAAAGAGTAATTTATTCATAATATGTGCCTGTTGAGAAGTATATAATACATAATTAAGTTAAGTGAATTTTTCTACTCGCCTCTACAGTTTTGATAATTCATATATTTACTCGTTGTTCTTACATTTTAATTATTAGGTTACAATTAAATAAAGCTGTCTACACAGGGCTTGTATGTCTCGATAGGTCCATAATACACTTCCGAACATCTGAATCGAGCCACTCTGCGTTGTTTCATATAACGTGAGAATAAATGAAAATACTGACAATACGACTGCATAGGATTATTTTGAAACTATTAAACAATACGTAACATTGAAATTAAAAAAGTGATGTTTTCAAACTAAACAAAATATTAGTGTTGGCCCGACTATGGGTTTTGCAAATCTTTGATTAGCTATCCTATAGAGACTTCTATTGCAAATTTTTGGCTAAAATTTTGCATGCATACTGGGAACGTCATTAGCTATACGAAGTTTAATTTATTGTCAAATTCGTCCCCAGCTTGTAGCTTGTAGGTCTGTAACTTTTAGATGTTCGTGAATTATATTTGGAACAATGATGTTTTGATGATACACACTCATCAAAACATCACTTATTTGGTGTCATCATTGTTCAAAATGTCATACAATCTTTTTGTGACTTGTCTATTTTGATGTTTTAGACCTTTATAACTACATTTAAATATGCTCGGTAGCTCGATTTAGGAGTCCGGGAATGTACATTTAAAGTTAGAAATGTTATAAATACGATGTTAATTAAGGCTTTTTAAAGCATAAAATAAGAGCTTTTTTATATTTTTTACTATATTATACTCCTAGATTTTAAAATGATAATGTATTTTACAATTGTTATATTTTTTCAGCATTTATACGTACCTACTCTTAAGCTTAAAACGTAATGTATTTTTAACGTTACAAATTATATAATCTATTCTAGAGTAAGTTTCGACCGACAAAAAAAAATTATATCTTTATGTACTATATTATATCAAATTTACTATTCCTGTTTTCACTAACACTAGTCGTCACCTAAATGAATGCCTGAATTATAGCGGGCTGTTGGATATTCGTAAAGTCCAACACTGCTTTTTTAGGCATTAAATTATAGGTTGCTACATTTATAGTTTGCTGTATTCATTAACTCGTCGACATACGTTTATATGATTTATTAAAACTTCTCTTGTTCTTTTTCTTTCTACCTTCCGTCTTTTTATGGTGCTTAAATTGGAATAAGGTGCTTTATTAGTCTACGACACAAAAATTATATTTCTTATTCTTTTGATGATTTTTATATTTTTTTCATATTATTTATATTGCAAGTCATAGTTTTAAGATTGTATACTTGTTATTATGTCTATTTGTATGTAGGAACTAGTCAGTTGAAAAAATATATAAACGTCTTTTTACCGGGATGTGCCTTACACACACCGACAATATAACGTTATTTGTTTAATATTTCAGTAGTTTAAACGCATTTATTGATACCTCTTTTTCAGTCACGGATAAAATCCGAGCTGTTATAGTGTTCCTGATAAACAGTAGAGTATTCAATACGAAAACTGTAATTATATGACATTTTTAAAGTAATGCCTCTAAACAGACTATGTTCTTGTTGTAGTTGTAATAATCTCGAATATTTTTAATGTTTCTTCAGACTTAAATAAAGACGTGTTGTAATTAATTATTGTGTTTATTTATTAGCTTAACCTTTCAATCATGTGAGCATTAAAAAGAACACGATATAATTTTAACTGTAAAAGAAAATCGACTTCGAAGGTGGTTTCTCGAAAACTACTAAGGTACCGTCAACTGCCCTGATTTTGCCTCGCGTCCTGTGTTTGCCTAAAATGAACAAATGGTAATATCTTTTTCAATTTACTAGCTTAGCTATCGAAACATTTGTCAGTTTTTAGAATTATTATTTGGCAACACTAAATTGGTGACGTTATGTTGGTAACATGCATAATTTTTGACAGATGTATGTCAAAGTAGAGAGCGGCAAGACTGTTATTTTTAGTTTCGGAAAAACTTTTTAAGTAAGTCATTAAAATATGTACATTTCTATCTTGTTCTGTACTTATTCTATAAAACGTTGATAGCTTTATCGTTTGTCATTGTAATTGATGAAAAAAACATGGTATTTAGCGAGAAATCTTGAAATAGGCAAAGTAAGGCAATTTTTTTGAACAAGTGGTCGTGATTCTGCCTAGGCTAGGGTTGACACCTTTGTTATTTACCGACATCAAAAAAGGAAGATTTTACGCTATAACTCAAGCAACAGGTTTTCATATCAATTATATGTTGTTTGAAGGTGTACAATACTGTTTTGATTTTATTAATGAATATGAACTCAATTAATTTCTTGTATTTGTTGTTATGATTATGACCATGAAAAAAAAAAATTTTAGAAGACTTGAAATTTTTTACTAAGTAAGTATCTAGCTAGGTACTTATTCTAGTTCTTTTTGTTTGAAGGACGATCAAAATGAACAAGACTCTACGAAGACGATATAAAGACTATGATGAGAGCATTCTGAACATCGCCGTAGGTCTCGTTCAAAACAAAAACATTACATCATACGATGCCGAAAAACAATTTGGTATACCTCGCCGCATGATTTTAAATAAAGTTAAACAAAAACATACGAAAAATATTGGAGGTCCCACTAAACTGTCACCAGCTGATGAACAAAAAATTGCCAGTTGTTTAATACTTTGTGGAGAATATGGATATCCTCTAACTTCCTTGGAATTGAATTGATAAATTATTTAATTCATTGTTAGCTACCTATCTCCCTACCAAATGATGTTAGTTTCGTAAATAGGTCACGATCGCCTCAGGAGGCGTCTCTCTCTGGTTGTTCCTAATAATACTTTAAAAATAAAAACAAAAACATATTTTGTTTCATTTTCTTATGACACAACCCTACCCATTCTTTGTCAATGTATGAAGATTGTATAAAATGGTGTCCAGACATTGCCTAAGTAATTTTACCTACTAAAATGCTCCCAAAATCTGTCATTCAAAACTGGATTGTATTCTCTATGCATTAAACTACATTTTACACCATGCTAGCATAAAAATCGAATTGTTTATTTTGGAGTAAATGCATTAGGCAATGTCAGAGACATGAGACATTACTTTGCCTAATTTTTAAAATACCTCAAAAACTTTTATTACATACGAAAATTGACTAAAACAAATTAAAATTACAGAATTCTTGAGTTTTTTATATGATCAAATGTGTACCTACACAACATGAAAATGGGGTATATTTTTATTTTTATTTCACGTTAAAAGCCAAAAATATCAAAATCCGGGCAAAGTCAGGGCAGTTGCCAATTTTTTTGTTCGAGTACTAATTAGTACCAATTGAGTACTAATTATTTACCAAATATGGAAGCGATTGGCGTTGGTGGGGTGGCGGTAGTCACGGACATCAAATAAGAGGGGATTTTTGGCAGATTGAGATAAAATATACGGGAATTCCTCTCGGATACAGTTCGGCCGTCGAGAGAAATGAGAATGCGTTCCTGACACCTGCCAGTGCGACAATTCTAGTTTACTATTAGAAAATTAATGCTAGAATGAATAAATAAATATCAAATTCGCAAAACGTATTCGTTTGTATGAAACTGACAAGTGACAAGAACGCATTCTCGCCGGCCGCACTGTAGTTCCAGTTACGTAATGAGTCATCAGTTTGGTGTAATTACACAAGTATAGGCAGACGGCGCGCGGCGGCAATAGAAACAAAGCAGAATGTAACACCTAAAAATAGTTCCCAGTGTGTTGAACTGTTAAGAGCTGACTTGCTAACTAATTTACATGAAGACGCTAAATGAATAATAAATAGGAGTTGTTTCAATAAAACCACGTTCATTCTCACGATAACAATTCGTATATTTTATTATCCGCAGTATAAACACGTCTGAAATATTATATGTTAAAAAAAACAATATCAAAAAATACTTATTAATATAAAGATAAATCAAAACTTAGCACTTATTACATAGTTTGTGTTGCACACAACAAATTACGTCTCTTAAAATTTATTGTTAACTTAAACAAAATTATTACGTGTATTTTAAACTTTAGCCTACTATTAGCCCGGGCTTTTGAAAGCTCATTCTTCAATCATTTCCTGTGGTTATATCGGACAACAGGCCTACCACAAGCTCTTAACGCGATCCATTTTAGGACCTAAACTGAACTGTTCTTCTAATTCGTACCAAGACGTCAGTTTAACGATTCAGTTTAGGCCGTGCCATCTGCTGACAGTGATTGTCCCAAATTGAGTCGCAAGTTTTGGTTTCATTCATTTAATTTTGTACTTGTTTGGTACCATGACGTCCATAGAGCAGCTCAAGCGATGCAGTTTAGGAACCTAAACTGAAATGTCTTGTTTTTGAATCGTTTTTAATTAGATCATGGTAGGCCACCTGAAGGCCAATTCCCGTAATTAAAAACGTTCAAAATCTAGTCGCAATCTCATCTCAGCGACAATCAATGCCAAAAATTTGTCAAAAATGTAGGGAAATCACAGGTATTTTTGACAAACTGACATCACTGTGAACGTTCTTAAAATTACGAGAATTGCCGCTCTGATATGGATGGTTGTTATTATTTTTAATAATCAATCCCAGTTTCTAATCCTCGTGAATAGCGTTCAATTCTTCTTATTTCAGTCAGATAATAACTAGCAAATATCAAAATATTTAAATGCATCAAGCAGTTGGTACGGTCAGCAAACAAAGTCGACAAACACTGTTACATTTAAGTACATCATTATCATGTAACTTAATTGGCACAAAATAATTAGAGACATTTCTTTTAGCTATTCTCACAATAGCAATTTTAATTTCACCTTATCCGATAAAAAAAAAACAGTTTTTTTTAATACCTATTTGTTCAATAATATCATGATATAAAAAAATTCGAAGTGTTAATCGACTTTCGCTGACTGTACTCAAAGATCGTTCTCCTTAATTTAGGTTTCATTTTCATTGACATTCACCGTCTCTTCCACAGACTATAGTACAGTCCGTTCACAGTTATTTTACCTCTGTCAGCAGCAACCTAACATCGACCTTATTGTGACGAGAATAAAGATCACAATGATTTTGACAGACGTATCACTGGCAGCAACCCAACAGCGATCTTATTATAATGAGAATAAAGATCACTGATTTGGACAGTGATGTAAAATAACTGAAAGGACTGTTCATTCCCCACCACTCTCTTCTCATATAAAGACTAGACCTAACGTTCTTATCCAACTACAGGCACCATTTTTTTATTTATATTTTGTGAAACTAAATATTTCTTTCATTTGTTAATCATTAGTACTTAAATCAAGTGAAACTCATCAATCATCCATTGCATTATTAATTTGATTACTTAGATAAACAAACCAAAAATATAAAATTTATACTAAATCTATGTGATGGTCAAGGGTATATAATCCTGCATACTTAGGTTATTATATTAAGTCCCTTTTATGTGCAAGGTAACCTTTACAGGGTGGCAAAAACATCGACGCGCAAACGGTAAACATGAATTCAGCACATGATCCTGAACCGTTTGTACAAAAAAATTTACTGTTTAGTACAGACGGCGACACATCAAGCTATACATTTCCAGTTTTAGCTGACCTCGCATTGTATAGGTTTTTCGTACAATTAGAAGTCAGCGTATATACTGGTTTTGTATAGCTTGATGTGTAGCCGTGCGTACATTTTGACCGTAGTCATTTCGTACATTTTCTCGTAGGTACTTATTGCACTTTTCTATGAAACAGGAGATTTTTTTTTTTGATAACCTTCGAAAATTTTCAACGCGTGTTCTGAATCCATGGTAAGAGGTTGCGCCTGGATGTCCCTACCAGCCTGCAGGGTAATTGCGTAACACACTATCAGTAGCAATGGGTTTCCTTTTGACAATTCAACAACATTCATAGCGTTATTTGCGCTGTTGAGCAGACACATTTTTCGAACATATGGAGCAATGGATTAGAAATATGCTTCAAATTGAGAGTAATAGTGTGTTACGCATTTAGGGTGCTGTATACAATTATAAACTCTGTACTGAGGCAAATTACATCTGCTCAAAAGTCTATTAAAATATCAAAGCCAGCAATAACAAGTAGATATACCTAATATATTTCTGAGGTAAATTAATATTATTATTCAATAGAGTATCTTGGACATAATTATATAATTGTTATACATACCTTATAAAGACCGTCTCACCGGAAAATCAAATACAAAAGTATTGTGTACTTATTTTTATATAAGCTTATAGAAAATATGGCATTTCAGTGTACAATTATCTACAGTAGACATTTTTTGTCTTTAATAAAAGAGGCACGTCGAAAAAGTTTTAAGCACCGTATGACCTCATACATGGTCGAAGTAGAGGTAACAGTTTTTTTTTCATAAGCACAGATTACAAGTAAGTATAAGTACAACGTATACGCATATAAATGCATTTTAAGCGAGACTATTATAGCATAGGTATATTTATAACATTTATTTAAGGCCGATAATTGTTATCATTTTTATAAGAACACTAAATATAGCTTAATATTAGAAAAACTTTTAACAGTATACAACATTTTGTTCTTAAATCTATTTAAAAATTATATAAAGTTTATAAAACGTGATTTTAATTGCTAAACAGGTAGAAAGGAGGTAATATTAATGTACTAAGTTTATCACATTCATTAGTGATTTTGTAAAAACGTGTAAAAGGTTATATTTGCGCGTAAGTACATACATTTTTGTTCAATAGAAATCATTGCCTCTTATGGCGGATGAAACACCTTTAATTTTTTGTATTAAATAATATATTCATACTCTGAAAGCACAAGTCACAACAATCGCAAGAGGCTAAGTACCCAGAACCTAGGACGCGGGACGGTTTCCTTAAATTGTTAAGCTTAGCCGAGCATTTGTATTATTTACCGTATCTATATAAATCAAACAAAGTCGGGTTAGTTACACCATTTATACTCAAGAACGGCTGGACCGATTTTTATGATCTTTGATTTGTTGGATTTGCCTCCGCCCCGAATAGTACAATATTCTAACATTAAAACATGGGAAAATTCAAGAAAAATAAATGTGAAGATTATTGATTATTTTCTCATACATTAAGTATGGGACGACTTTTTTAATGATATCACGAGAAAGAATTGACTGATTTTAGGACGTAGGATACTTTTTATCCCGATATTCCCACGGGGTCGACTTATGCGGCTGAAACCGCGAAACGCAGCTAGTTTATAAATAAAATAATGTAGTTATTGAAATCACAAGAAAGGTCAGTTTTGTCTGTATAACGCAGTATTAAGATAAAGTAAGTCCGTGTCAAATATAATTACAGTTAATATTTTATGCGTTATCAAGTATTCTGGTTTTTCGCAAATATTATTATCAGCGGCGGTTGGTGCGTAAACCTAGTAAGATAAACTGCACGTCTCAAATTACACTACGAAAACCGCCCTTACTGCTTCGAAATAAGGGCGCTGTAAAAGTCCGTATAGACGTGCGGTAGACTAGGAGAACATCCTACTTAGTTCGGTGGGGGAGCGGATGGCTGGTACCCTACCTTTGTATGCGGCGGCCCTCCATTATTACTCCCGGGCATTAGATTACCCGCGGGGTAAGGTGGCTGAGCACCTCCATACGGTGGGGGATTCATTCCACTCGGGGCATTGGTCGGATAACCGGGCCCGCCAGTCGGATAACCTGGCCCGCTAGTCGGATAACCGGGCCCGCTAGTCGGGTAACCCGGCCCGCTAGTCGGGTAACCCGGCCCGTTTGTTGGGTAACCCGGCCCGCTTGTCGGGTAGCCCGGCCCGCTAGTTGGATTACCAGGCGTCTTACCTGCAGGGGAACTTTCCGGAACCTTGAAACCAATACCAAAATCTTGATACGGTCTTGGCTTCATTTCCATTGATACGGGAGTTTCGACCTTATTTTCTGTTGGATAAGGATAGGGAGGTGGACTGTCCGAGTATGGACCGGTTTGAGGTGGTTTGTTGTGGTATTGAGCGTATTGAACCGGACTGTGCTGGACTCTTTGGAGGCTAGTGTTGGATCCTCTGAAACCAGCGGTGACGGGAGGGAGCAACAGCTCGGTGGTAGTGTTGGGGTCAGGAATTGGCCCCGTTGGCAGGCTGTGGGCTAAGGGGTGAACGTACTCGCTTTCTGTAAACCCTTGTAGAGGGATCAATCCAAGGCACAGTTCGGCCTCTTCCTGCATGTCGTCGTTACAGCCTGACAATTTTATTGTTATCTGAAATAGGAAACAGGATTAAAAGGATATAGCTTACATTTGAAAACATTGATGGCGTCAATGTTTTCACAATTCAAGATTATGCAGCGATTTTGGTGGACAATGTTCCAATAGGTTAAGTAGAGGACACTTCCCTAATACTCAACCTATTCAGGTTATTAATTTATTAGCCTTAAGGAAGGGGGCACATAGATAACAACATTTGACTCACCCGGAAAAAGTACCCCACATCAATGATACTGCAGTTCTCGAGGTTTGGCGGTAGTATCTCGGGCACAGCCAGGTTTACGGTGAAGTTCCGCTTGCTCTTGCCCATCACGGGCCCCTTCTTTGTGGTGACCAGCACATTTTCTGGTAGTATGTACTCGGACTGGGGTCGCTGGCTTCGATATAACTCTTTCTGTCGAGGTTTTTTTAAGTTTAGTTTCATAGGTAAAAGAATATGTTTTATTTTTTCTAAAATACTGTCGATTACAGTTCGGCCGTCGAGACTTCGAGAGCATCCGTTCCTGACACCTGTCAGTGCGACAATTCTAGTAGCTAATAAAGATAAAAAATGTGTCAAGAACGCATTTTCTCGTCGGCCGGACTGTAGTCATTCTGATTACAATTCGATGAAAGAGTATGACTCAACAAACCCAAATGTACACAAGCTACTAAGCTAGGATAATTAAATTGCATAGGTGGTCTTTGCTTCTCATGCCGGGGCCACACTAAACTGGAAACACCGATAAATATCGCGATAAATTGTGGCTCATTGGCTGCACCTACGGTTAACGAAATCATCGCGAGAATTATCGGCGTTTCCCGTTGGTGTGGCCCGGGCATCACGGGTGCAATCTACTAATGTGGCGACATGTCAAAACATTGAGAGATTTCTGCGCTTTATTTAAGTTGAATATTAATGTTTTATACACATAAACCTTCCGGAATTAATTCTCTAAATGATTTTGAAAACCTTAGAAGAATATCGCGGTCGCACAAACATACAAAAAGTTACTTTGTTTTACGATTACGGTAGATAAAGGTATATTTTTAAGGGAACTGTTTCATAATTGAACAATGTATTTTCTGGCAAATAAATATTTTGAATTTGAATTTAAAAAGAGTGTGCTTGAGCCAAAGTCCTTTAGTATACGCAATTGCCGTTATTGTCTCAAACTCAAAGGGTTTATTTCAATTAAACCATTTACAGGCACTTTTGAATTGTCAAGATAAGATAAGATATGGGTACGAAAAAATATAAGTAATTAGCAACAGCCATTTAACCAGAAGGCATGCAAAACTACAAAATACACTGCAGATGCTAAGTACATAGTAATAAAGATAAACAATGTCAATATAAAGATTGATTAACTATAATCACAATTTAAATATGAAGCAAGTACTTCAATAGTTATTTATGTTATACACAATTCTCACAAGAAGTCGGTCAGTCAGAAAAACCGTCGTGTCGCCTGAGGTGTCCACTGTCCACCTACAGATAAGATCGGTCAAATACAACCACAGCCTTCATTATTAAACTTATCAAAGAGGAAAAGTGTTATTTTATTTAGTAATCAATTAATATTAATTGCATCTTTGATTTAATGGTCGGACTAGCTGATCGCAGTTGCGCATTGTTGAAGATGAGGTCCCGGGTTCATTACTCGCAGTGTTAAGATTTTTGCCCGGCTACTGGCAACAGGATCCGGCTATGACATCGAGTTTAAACATAACATCACGCCTGTAATCTCCGAAGAGTTAGGCAGAGGTGTACCTATAGTCTTACCCCTTTACTAATAAACGTATTATATCAGATGAATAGTTACACACTGATTTCTCTCTTTCAGTCGTCAGTAATTTGACTTTCAAAAGAAGACAACGCGTTGTGTAACTATACATACGCTTTACAACGTTTATTAGTAAGGGGGCTAGAGTACACACACATTTATTTATTACATTGAACTTGAAGAAATTGGGAAAGGTGTACTGCACAGCTCTTTACCTTCATTTTAGATAATAGGCATAGATATTACATGCCACATCATATATTATATTATTATCTTTACATACCAAGACACCTCCATGTCTCGGAAAGAACGTTAAGCCGTTGGTCCCGGCTGTCATTCGTGGATCTTTGACAGTAGTTACGGGTCGCCAGAAGCCCGAAAGTCTGACAACCAGTCTTACCAAGGGGTGTCGTATTACCCAGTAACTGGTTTGTGGAAGTCAGATAGGCAGTCGCTCCATGTACAATACTGGTACTCAGCTGCATCCAGTTAGACTGGAAGCCGACCCCAACGTAGTTGGGAAAAGGCTAGGCAGATGATGATGAGGATAGAGATTACAGGAATAACTTACCGAAAAAATTTCTAATATCATCTTAGTGATTTCGACGCTACTATTGTTGTCCACTTCGATGGCTACAGGTATCACTTGCCCGGGACAGTAGCCCGATATGGGCAGTCGTACGCGAACCGTCACAGGGTCGGAAGAACAGCAGCATCCATACACCTCTTCGAATTCCAGGTCTATAGGGTCCTGGTAATAAAAGAATAGAAAGAAAATACATTTATTTAACCCTGGTTAGTGCTTTACACACGAACAGCACGCGTCAACCGCAGCCGCCGACTCGACGGCATCCGTAGACGTGTTGGCGGTTGCAGTTGCCTCTGCAGTTTACGAGTGCCGCTCGTGTATATGAGCACTTGGCACACAATATCCGCACAAAACAGAAAAATCTTTGAAACAGTACCTATTGCGTGCCCCCAAAGAGGCCCGCCCTATTGGAGAATTATGTACAGTCAACAAAAGAGATAAGTATGCAGGATCGTCGGATATAGTTGAAGTTTAGTAAGAAACCGATGGATTTTGTGGACTGAAATTTAATTTGATGAATGAGCTGTTTGACCCTTATTGCGCAACACACTTTCAATCACAATCTGAATCTTTTTGAAGAATATTGCTAATCCATTGCTTCATATGTTCGAAAAATTGGCTTGGCTGCTCAACAACGTAATATAAACAACGCAATGAATGTTGTTGAACTGTCAAAATGACAGCCATTGCTACTGTACTGGTGTGTTACGCAATTACCCCGCTGTTTAGTACTTACTTTAATCCTCGGACTTCCCAAATTCAGATTTAATGGCGCTACAACTTCGAAGCCTTTCGTAATAACTTCGTGTGCATGTATTTGTTCCGGGATCACCAGATGTGCCGTCATGGAGTAAGACACTTGACCATGTTCCCCTTTGTAGGATGATGGAGCCGTGAACGGTATTTGGAACTTAAAAGGTATATTCTGTCTACCTGTTGAAAGTCGGGAGGTACCTGAAATGGATGACAAATTATAATGTGTGTTGAAGAAGGATTTATTTTTAAATAACTTTGATAGGAACAGCGGGGATATTGATTGCGTATTTCTGTTGACAAGAAATAACTACTTTAGTAAATGAGAAACAATAAGCATGCTTTTCATTACTTCCCAGTGCTTAACAAAAGCCCATTCTACTCTAGACTCAGCACTCATTGATTATTTTTATGCAAAGAGCCTTTATAAGGCCTAGTTCTTGCAACACGTATGCAGGGTCCGACCGAAACACGATTTTCAGCCGAAACCGAAACCGTACCTTCGGGTCCTCTTCTTGTTTCGGCCGATACCGAAACTTATGAAGTTAAGAATAAAGTAAGTAGTTAAATTGACATTATTTTCCGGGACCCGTCGCTGTTTGTAGATTTTTTACAAATAATTTGAATAAGGGCTGATTTTGTAATTACCAGATTCCTTTTATCCAAAGAAAAAATTTGCTTTTGCCAGTTTTTGCCAAAATGTCGATTGAAAAATAAGTCCTAACTTAAGATATGCTACTATAAGCATTTGAAACTAGAGATTTAGTAATGTTTCAGATGCTCGATTCAACTCTACACACCGCATAATTTTAGCATTAGCAATTAGTAATTTTATCGCGTTTCGTAAGCTACAATGCTTTATCTCTCCGCCAAACAATTCGGCATCGTTAGAAAACTAAATTTTTAAACCGTACCAACGTTACTTACTCTATGAACCGTACTTATACGGAACGAGTCGGCAAAACGCGATGGACGTGTGATTTTGCATCTGCTGTTACTTTAATCTTCCGAAAGCGAATAAATCCCTACTCGCTGATACTCAAAGCAACATCTTATGGGTTTTATACAAAAAGGGTGAAAACTGGACCCCATTACTGTTCGTATTCTATCTAAGCCGACAGTTCACGAACGCTAGTTTCGGTAGTAGGGCCGAAGATTCGGTCACTCTCTGGCCGAAACCAAAACTGAACCTTCGGTCGGAGACTAAGATATCATTTCAAGAACAAGTTCATTTTGTTGTTGACATTCTTCTTTCTTAAGTAAATTAATAATGACAGTATTTATTGTAAACCAACCTGATCCCCCTCCGGCCAGATTGTAGGTGTAATTAAAGTATTCCTCACGACCCTCATACTTAATTATTTTATGATTTTTAACCCCATTAACAGTTTCCACTTCACTCTCAGTCCATGACACGTTGGCTTCTCCAAGGAATTGTATGTAGATTACTGAAAAATCAAAAACAATCAATATTGATGTATTGGTGTACCTTAAAAAAATCCCAAGGAGAAAAGCTAGTTTTTCAGGTAAAGGAAATGGCAGGATTATAGTGTTCTGTTGAATGGTCTAATGCATAGGTTCTCAATTTGGGCGATAATGCCCCTCGTGGGCATCTGAGATTTTCAGGGGGGCAGTAGAAGACCCAGAGAAATTAATATATCCTATCTTACGACTTTATAATACTACATTTTTAAATATAACGTGGAAATAACTGCTTCAGAATCGCGACAGACGGTACGTAAAAAAATTGGGGGGCTCTAGAGAAATAAAATATTCTCAAAGTGGGTGGTGGGCAAAATAAGGTTGAGAACCTACAGTCTAATGTATCATTGTAGGAGAAGATAATAATATGCTACAATGATAGGGAAAAAAATACTTAAGTATGTTCTAATGACGTGATTACATCAATTTTTATTATCCTTAACACTGATCACAATTTCTTGAACAACTGTGATTGCTGTATAGAAAAAAAAGATATTGTACCTCATCTAGTTTTTAAATATTATTATTTCTTTTGATGTGCTGAGTGTTTATTTATTACAACCAATTACATACATACATACATAATCAGCCTATAATGTTCCCACTGCTGGGGCACAGGCCTCCTCTCAGTGAGAGGGAGTGTGCCATAATCCACCATGCGGGCCTAGTGCGGGTTGGCAGATGCCACAACCAATTAATATAGAAATAAATTATCTTTTATAATGTAAGTAGGTAGTTTTGCTGATGTCTAACTATATCTATGAATGGCAATAAATTGCAATTGGGAAGTCAGTAGCAGACAGACGAATGCCATACAGAACCTGAATCAAGACTCAAGTATTTGTTTAAATCCATGTGATTGCTTGACCCAAAGAGCTCTTCCCTTTTTCATATACTTACTCAATACAATTTATAAAAACAAACTAGAACTAATATTTTAGTGGGCTAAGTTTTAGTTTAACTGCCGTTGAGTTGAGGGTCCATAGTTTTTACAGAAAACTCTTGTTATCAGAAGCCTCTAGCCAAAGTTTTAACTTCCAAAGTTAAATGGTTTACGAGAAAATAAATAATCAAATAAGAAATTTTGCAATATCAATAAAAATATACTAACCTAATGTTAACCCAATGTTAATATCATAGTATAACATAAACTATTCTAATGTTGTTTTTGCCAATAGAAAAGAAGAGTGGGATTTCTTAGGGGCGGGGTTTTAGGAGTTGAAGTTGCCTAGGGGCACTATGAGCAGAATAGAAAGCAAAAAAAAATCTTAAGCTCTCAGTCAATAACATTTATGGGACTATAACTGAGATATAAACAGGAAATATAAAAGTTATTTTGCTTTACTTATTTATCTACCTCTTCAAGCTTGCTTTGAACATTTTATTATACTAAATTCTTGTCTGGAACCATAAAAAATCCATCATCCATTCATAACATCAATACAATAGATTTTTTGAATGAAATAGGCTACGAAAATAGAGGAGAATATATTTAAAAACCTCAGAAAACAAAAATGTTGCAGCAGGTCACAGTGCATCAGTCAGTAGTAGATATACTTACCAGAGAAGGTTAATGGTTGATCCAGCTCAAACATTATTGAGCCTGCCACAATCTGGCCAGAATAAAACACAAACACTGGACTCGTATCCAAGTGTATCACACCATTATTGAAGGCGCCAGCCATTATCTTTAATTTGCCTAAACAAATTATCACCCAAAAAAAATAATAAACTAAATTATTTAACAAATTATACAACGCGAAACCCGAAAACAACCGTAAAGTTACTGCCACTGTGTAAAGCAAATCAGTAGGTTATTAAAAGGTTATTAAATTATTATTCATTCTGCACTACGGGATATAGAAAAAATAGAACGCAGACAAGCCAGCCTAGGAATTTGGGCAAGTTTACCAAAAAGTACCAGTCTGTGGGCAGCGCCAAACACAAACACAGAGACAGAGGGGATAAAAGAATAATCGGCGAATTTATTCAATTAAATGTTTACGCCAAAAAATTATAACTCTTATTCTCAAACACATAGAGTTGTATTTGGCTTCTAAGTATTCGTTATCTCTATTATTACTTTGACCTCCCTCGCCTTGACGTTTTCGCTTCATTCATATTTCATTCGGTTCACAGATTCGGTTTCATTCATTTGCAACAAGTATCTCAAGAAGCTTATTTTATCTATAAGCTTCTTGAAGTATCTACAGCAACGTTTGGATATTGCAAATCATGTAGGTAAGTTAGGGAAGTAGAGATTGGTCAAATATTCAAATAAAAAATGGCCTTTTATGAATGTGAAACGTGACATGAAATGTAATGTACAGACGCCAGCACATCAACCTACTACAATCTGTCAGATTTCTGTAATAGATTTTCAACTTTATCGCTAAAGCATAAGGTTCAATGTTGATTGGGAAAATTTGACAGTTAGGTGTAGGTTGATGTGCTGGCGTCTGTACTTTTTAAGCTATTGCACAGCTTTTATCTTGGGCTTTGAGCGCGGCGACCGAATGAAGAAATTCCGTAACGAAAATAAACCTAACACCCCCCACTCCGACCGGCACAGCGGTGCAGCGTTGAAAGCCGTGCATCGTCTAACGTCGTATCAGTTCGGCCTTCCGTATTATTATATTACTCTTTGAGTTCGGCAGACTTCGGCACGGTGTTTGTGTGCGTGCGACTAGACGTATGCTATGCAATAGCTTTACCGCGGCAGTCCCCGAGTGCTACACGTATTTTTTTTTTATTCGTTGCATATATTTGGACTGCATCAAGTTGATGGAACACAGAACATTAATGATGGAACTACTAAGACGAAGAAGAGCTTTAGTTTTAGGAGAATGCTAAATTAAGAATTCTGATTATGGAAAGAAGGTGATCATTATAATCTTGGTGCAAATGATAAAATAATGAAATAGTGTTTTTGTCCAAGTTTTCATTAGCTTCTGCAAAAACTAAATGTGAAGAGAAGAGAACGTCAATGTCATCTTTTGTAGGAACAACTGTCATTTTTTATCGTAAAGCGGTCCTTCCTTTGTATGGTGAAAAAAAGTGCATTTTTAATCATGATAAAATGGTCTGTCTCTTTTTACTACGGCCATAATAAAAGAGAGAAGCATAGAGCGTAAAATTGTGGTGTTTTCTCTGCCTTCATGATTCTTTTTTTTTGAGATCAACTCTAGGATCACGTTCAATCACGTTGTTGGTAAACGTAAGGTAGAGAAAACGGAAATAATAACAACTTTTCAAGATGGGAAAGCTAGACGTCGCAATGTTGCGTTATTTAACTGCCGAAGACTTCAGAGTTTTGACCGCAGTAAGTAGCTTTGCTGAAAGAAATATACTTTTAGTAACCTCAAAATTAATGTTTATATTTTGTTAATAAATTCTTGATATCTCCAGGTGGAAATGGGTATGAAGAATCACGAATTGGTTCCTGGTTCTCTCGTGGCATCCATTGCAAATCTCCGTCACGGGGGTGTCCACAAATTAATGAAAGAACTATGTAAACATAGATTGTTGACATATGAGCGTGGAAAACATTGTGAGTACATATTTCCACTTAATGAAATAAATGATTGAACTTTGGTGACGATCTGTAGATTCTGGGCAGGCAGAAACTACAGAACACCACCAAAGTTCATGGGAAGAAGGCATGAATTTATGTAAGTATTTGTATCTATGATTGAATTTTATTACCATTTACTTTCTTTATTCAGATGATGGGTACCGTCTCACAAATTCTGGGTATGACTATTTAGCTCTAAAAGCGCTGACCAACAGACAAGTGATTGCTTCATTTGGCAACCAGATTGGAGTGGGCAAAGAATCTAATATTTATACAGTGGCTGATGAAGACCGGAATCCGTTGTGTCTGAAGCTGCACAGGTAAATTATTAATATCCTCAATGTAATGTTAAATAACTCATTTTGGTGATTCACATACTAAAAAGCTTTTTCTCCTGTTAATAAAAAATAAAGTGTGATCATCACCACATTTGCATAATATTACATAGTGGGAGATTGACTCCTCATGATGGCTACCATTAGTGTTACCTCTTTTAAATATTAGAAAAAATAATTAATTAGTTAATAATTAATTAATTACATTAATTAGTGCCTAATCTTCTTAGATGCAGTACTCAATACTCAATATCTTTATTGCTTTACCATAATGTGTACTTAGGTGGTAACTATATAATTTAGACGATTATGATTGACGAGATGCTTCAGCAACCCTACATTATAATTTCAGACTGGGCCGCACATGTTTCCGCAACGTAAAAGATAAGCGTGACTACCATGCACACCGTAACCGTGCATCCTGGCTGTACCTGTCACGTATTTCAGCCACCAAGGAGTTTGCTTACATGAAGGCATTGTATGACAGAGAATTTCCTGTTCCCAAGCCCATTGACTTCAACAGGCATTGCGTTGTGATGCAGTTGGTGACCGGTGGACCATTGTAAGTCTGACTTTCTCTCGTGAATTTATATAATATTTTACACTGTACCAACTTTTACATTAAATTAGATATTTAAAGTTTACTGGAAGAATAAAAACAACCTTAAGGTTAATGTTTTGAAATTTATTTCAAAGAAGCATTTGATAAGGTCATTCATTAATATTTTTTTTGACATTGGTAATCTAAGGGAAATGAAAACAGAATTTATTTTTATAAAATAAATCCTGGCTGTTTGTATAGCTCTTTTCACCATGTTGAAATGAACTTTCCAAACTGGGTAAACCAGTTCAGTAGTATTCTTGCTGTTTAAGTCAGTTTTTCCACAAGGTTGCATTGTAGGTCCATTTTTAGAAATATTCATAAAAAAAGAAATGCAAAAAAATTGGATTCACCTATTATAAAATCAACATTTGTTTTATGTATATTGGTTCCCATGGTTATAGGACTCACGTAGCGTCAGTAGCGGACGCGGAGGGTTTGTACGACGAGCTGATGAACTTGATAGTGCGCCTGGGCAACTGTGGCGTCATACACGGCGACTTCAACGAGTTCAACATTATGATCGATGAGGACAACCACCCAATCATCATTGACTTCCCGCAAATGGTCTCCACCTCGCATCCTAATGCTGAACTGTGAGTTTTTTTATGGAATAATATGAATAATTTAATGTGTCAAAAGATGGATGGCATGAATATTATCAGAAAAATCGTCATCGTCAGCTTATAGTTAGCAGTCCACACTACTGGACATCGGCCTCTACTATCGCACGCCATTTAACTCACTATCCAAGATTACTCTCATCTATGTGCTACCAGCCACACCCAATCCCCACGAAGGTCGTCGCTATTATTTATTAATTTCTGTAACCTGTAGCCTTATTCACCTTGCCTTTCTTACAAGAAACTTCTATCATCCATCATGAATGTTTAGTTTCTGATGTTCTTATCTCTAGCGTTACGTCGTAATGCAGCGTATATCACGAAAATCATTTTAAAATTTTCTATTTCATTTACTTTCTCTATCCTTTTTTAGTTACTTCGACCGCGACGTGCGCTGCGTCCGTGAGTTCTTCAAGAAACGTTTCGGGTATGTGAGCGAGGATTACCCGAAGTTCAGCGACCTCGAGCGAGATGACGTGCTCGATACGGAGGTCGCGTGCTCTGGGTACAAACGCACTAAGGACGTTGATAATGAACTGCTTGAGGTAATTGAAACGGGCCTTGGTTCTCCCGGATCGTTTTTTTTTTTAATATCTAATGCAGCGGTTCAGACCGGCTATTAGCGTGACGCGTCGCCACTTCGCCACGCCAACAGTCGCCTCGTGCTCGTAACTCTACGAATCCCTTCCCACTCGACTCGTCGATCCCCCTCTCTCTCACCGCGCTGAACTCGTATAGCGTTTGTTATGCTTATAGTACCTGGTGGTAAATATGGCACATCGAGTTATAAAAAGTTCGACTTTGTAGCGCGCCGTCTCTGTCACTCATCGTGTGACGGTCTCTTTGGAAAGCTCGATGTGTCATGTTTACTTATTTATGGAAAGTGTTTTGGGTCTCAAGACAGTCCCCTGCGAAACACCAAGTTGCCCGATTTCAACCAAATGACCATTGCAGATTCGGTTGCAAGCAGTTGTTATAGTGGCAGAAATTATGAAGATTATCATTAATAATAATATTTCTTTTAACAACATTATGACACTTTTATCAATTATAACATACAGGAATGGTGTCATAAACATAAGTTCTCTGGCTCCCAGACTAAGTTAATACCTGTGACTTGGAAGTCAGTGTTCCCCCAGTAAAAAAGTAATTACGTGTCGTAATCATGAATATCTTATTTAACATACTGTGATTTTTCAGGAAATGGGCATCGGGCTTCAAGTAAGTGACGATGAAGTGGAATCTGATGAGGATTTAGAGGCAGAAAACAAGAACAAGATGACAGAGCAAGACCTAGATGAGCTTAGAAAAGAGGTAATATGATTTTTATTATTGTTATTTGGTTAGATACACTAGCAGCTAATTACCTGGTGTATCAAATAGCTTGGTGATATTTAAACTGTCCAGTCGATTCTTGAAGCATTTCAGTGCGATGATACTTCTATTTCATTAGATTAGATTAGCCTTTTTGACTGGTTTTACTTTTTAAGTACTTTTTACATTTAAAAAGGTTCTTATATTTTTAGGCAATGACTTCTATAAATGTTACCAGTGTAGCAGCATTACTACTCAAACATAATCATCTTTGTTAACTAATCTAACTTCATACTTTTAGGTGGACGCCTCAATACAGAACGACGAGCGCCCAGTCAATCAGATCACAACAAAAACCGTTAACCTAACCATAGCAGACAAAGAAATCCATGAAGAAGAAATACCAACACTCGTAGACCCAACAGATAATGGTGATGCAGAACTAGACAAAAACTCTCAAAAGTACAGACTTGCAATGATCGAGAAAGCTTTATCAGATGTTAGATCAATGAGAACGTACACGTCAGCAAGTACGATAGCCCCAGAAGTAGTGAAGCAGCAAGTGAAGAAGAATCTAGAAATAAGACAGAAGAAAATGGAAAGAAAGAAGGCCATCGCGAAAGGAGAAGCTAGTGCCGTCACGAGGTCGAGGAGAGATAACAAGGAAACTATTAGAGAGAGCCACGGGTTGTGGGGATGGGATGAATAAATGTTTATTATTATTTAATGGTTGTTTAATTTTCTGATAAATAAGTAAGGTTAGGTACTTATATGGAAAGACCGGTCGACGTGGCGACGCTGGTGGTGGCCAATGTCCAGCAGCAAATGATGATGGTGATGAAAGAAAAACAATTCCCATTGGTTTTTTATACATATTATCATCTTGATCGATGCAAAGATCTTTGTGCATCAAAATCTATTGGCAACTAAAAAGTACGCTCCAAGTTTTGGCGAGCACGGTATTCTTCTTCTATCTTTCTAAAATAACTATTAGTAGTCTTCATCCTCGAATGTTGTCTGAGGTGACGTCGTCGCACGGTCATTGGTACTTTTGACCCAATCATGGTTCCTCTTGTAAAGGAGTTGTAGGTACGTTTCTACGCAAAATATCTAGAAGAAAGTCAAATGCCGTGATTTTAAAGAAAGGAATTATCAATCAACACCTTACCAAATCGTTTATCCTTCATGCAGTCCACTGTCTACCACTAGACGCCACTCCTTTTCAGTAAAAACGTACTTTTCACATACGGTGTGTGAACTAAGAAGAAATTGGCTAAAAACCAACTTCAAAAAAGGAGGTTCCTACCCCCGACCTTTTGGGAGCTCGGCTACACCAACTCCAAGCAGTTAGGTACAGTAGCTAGTATTGTAGGTATTGTTCAGTAGTTTGTATTTGCCACAACCAAGTGAAATTAGCTAAGTAGGTACTCGTAAGTATACAGGATGGTCAAAAAGTCGTGGATCAAAGGAAATAGGGAGATAAAGGTGGTCATTTCCAACAAAAAATCTTTCTACAGCATGGCCATAATTCAATTGCCCTAAAAGTTATGAATATTTTTGTTTTCTTTAAATGCGTTACCAAAAATTATTTCTCACTTTTATAAGCACATTGTGAAAAAAAATGTAAGTACTACGGAAAAGACCTGTATCAGACAAACTGGCTGATTTAATGCCGATTCAAATGAGGTGTAACATATCACTCTTTGTTTATTCTGATTTTATGATCGTTTTTTCATTGATATAAATGCAAATTGGTATAATGGTGATATGGTGCTAATTTTCTGTAGATTAGCTTAATTCAAAATAATTTTGAAGTTTATCATGCTGTTAGTTAAACTGTTAGTAATAATACAACACCGTTTGTTTTGTTTTATATCACATTTCTTATTAATTAGTCTAATTTTAAAAGAACTCTGTATTTTATTAAGAAAACAAAATTATTCATAACTTAGGGCAATTGTATTATGGCCATGCTGTAGAAAGATTTTTTGTTGGAAATGACCTCCTTTATCCCCCTATTTCGTTTGATCCACGACTTTCTGGCCAGCCTGTATAATTTTGTTTTAGACTTCTCGGTCCATAATATCTATTTACTTACCTTTTTTCGATCAAGTGTGTACCCATCTAATCTGAACGTGAACCCAAACACGCTGGTTGATATTTTTGACTCGAACACCGTCACGTAGTTGTCTTCGCTATTAAACGGATAATTTTGTAGCTCGTAGCGACCAGCTTTAATTGGACATTTCATTCTGAAAGTAAACTGCAATCATGAATATTTTGGATATTATACAGGCGATAGTCGAAGGAAAGACGCAGCAGAAGCATTTTTGGTGCAATTCAGTTGGAGCTTATGTCGTAGTAGATAAGGTTTATTTAGATAGCCTACTTCTAACGGCACCCCGCGATTTCATCCGCATAAGTCTCGATCCTATGGGAATCGAGCTAAAAAATCCTATGTTAATCCAGGCTATAAACTATCTGTGTGCCGAATTTCATCAAAATCCGTTCAGCCGTTTTTGCGTGATTGAGTAACCAAACAAACGTTCTAGTAGGATCATAGGAGTTCTGGGGGATTAGGTACTGAAGACACTGAGGTTAGAGAAGTCGTCTCACTCACTTTGGAGTAGTAAAGTTGAAGAGTGTGCTGTACAAGTTTTGCTCGTCGTCAATGCCGCAGCCGTTGTTCACCACGAAGAACGACTTGAAGAAGTCGCACGAGTCTATGTTACGGATGTCCACGCACTTCTGCATAGTCGCCTAGAAAATAAGATATTTTCTAAAAGTTTAAGGGCAATAGGTATAGTCCGCGTGGAACTAGTTGGCCGCGCCTAAGGTATGTGAGCGGTGGGACGGAGGGGCGCGGGCGCATTACTCAGTAGTCAGTACGTATGTTGCCAGTCTATCAAAAAGTACTCTGTGTGCGTGGCGAACCGCCCGCCGCGCCGCCTCACCCCTGTCCCCACCTCAGCGGCCAACTAGTTCCGCGCGGTCTATAGTGTATGTGAGGACGTAGGTAGGTACAGTACAGTCAATCGCCCTTTGGTGGTAACAATTTGACATTGACAGCTCGTTTATGTCATAGCAATATGGTCAGTTTTCGTAGTGCGGGTACATTGAGGTAGATTGTATGTCAATGTGCGGGTACCACTGATGGGTTGGCTGTACATTATTGTCTAGCTTCAAGGCAGTTCCAGCTTGGTTCACACCTTATTTATAGGCCTCTCTCGTGCCATCCCGATTTTGATGCAACCAACATTTTTAACTCACCTTTATCTTCCAGCCATTACTAATATTTTCAGAAATAACAATCACACCACTCAACTTCGAATCATACGTCTGCGTTGTAACGCTAAGTTCAGAAACCTTTCCGATGGTCAGCTGAGGTTCGTGGCATGGCCCAACACGTGTCACCAACAAATTTGTAGGCGCTTGGGTACTGTCTATGATAACGAAATTAAAAATTAAAAGGACCGTTTGGACCAACATTTCTACCTCTGATTCAAAAGCGATGGTTTAGAGGTTGGGGTACAAATCGCAGATTATTAGATCGTGCGGGAGTGTGTATGATATTATTATATGCAATTAAATGTTAATGTCTTTATAATGAAAGATTCACCGATGTGTGTACTGATTGGTGGTATTAATAGCATAACAATTTTACGATAAGATCAGTCGGGATTCAAGTGAAATTAAGGTCCAATCAGCATAGCTATTCACAACCCTCCGATAGGCTGTCGTCTATCGTATAAAAAATGACAATTTCCGATAGGTAACCAAAATTTCCTTGCCCCCGACAGCTAAACAGCTGTCGCAAGAATAATGGTCGTCTATTTGATTTAAACTGACAAAATTTTCGGGTTTTGGACTTGTAAACAGATTGATGTTCGATACAGTACCGTATAGTGCTTGTGAATAACAGCTATGCAGAATCTGCGTGTGTGATAAAGGCACCACGCTACGTGTGTTTAACGTGCAGCGGGCAGAACTATTACTTATCTATCCTCTATGCGTGAGATAAGGTCATCCCGGAAAAAGTAGGTGCTCAACAATACAGGATATACCGCCTCGCCCGCCTTTCTCCGGCGACATATTTCTGGTACAGAGTCTTAGCAGAGCTACTGCGTATCCAGGCCGTAATGAATTATCGTGAAATATGATGTCATTCCAATGCCATTCTCCCAGTGAGAAGCTACTAAATTCCATCGTATAGTTAGCGCCACGAAAGATGAGCCCCGCCTCTCGCGCTCTTTCCGCCGCCCCTATGACGTCCGGTCCCGTCCCGCGCACCTCCTATCGCTAAAGAGACCTAAAATCGTGTACTGGGCAAGTCAAACCACGTACTTAGTGTGTCAAGTCTCATCTTTCGTGGCACGCACTGTAAAATCACAAAATACAGAGAGTACAGAAGTCTATAGCTGGATCCACACCAAACGATCCAGTGCGCTCCGATCGGGCCTTGGAGTATTTATGTTCTGAGGCTCGAGCGCACTTTGTGTGTAGATTGACTTCTGTACTCTGTATTTTGTGGTAAAATGGCTGGCACATTTTATTTACGAAAAAGTTATCTGTGGATGAATGACAGACAGATGACAGATGGTAAACAACAAAATCATAACATAACCTAAAAATTGATTTGAACGTGCAATTTTCACGCAATTTTGCAGTGCTGATGAATCAATACACATTTGTATGCCATTTAAATGTGATACTGAATAACTGGAACTAGAAAATCCATCACAATGTCTCACGAAGATAGCAAAATCGATCTCATAAAGGTTTGTAAATGTTTTACTTTTACATTCTTGCTCGTAAATTCTTGTAATACAAGAAAATGGAAATATAAAATCTGTTATAACTATGGAGCATCAAAGTCCGTATTTCATAACTTTCAGAAAAGAAAAGAAGCTACTTTTATAGCCAGCGAATTAGATAACAATGCCCCAGTAGACAAAATAATTGAATATTTGGAAGAAAATCACAAGAAAAAGAACAAAATCTACTCATTGTACAGTCAAACAGTGAGACAGAGGCGGACTACAGCCGGCAAGTACCAAGATAACAAGCATTTTCTTCTTGTTGGCCATCCTTTGAACGTATTCAGTGATGACTGGGACGGAGGTCTTAACTCTGGTTACTTTGAAACATTTTCTCACAAAAGTCTGTTGCCAAAGATGATATCGCTCATACAGAATATAGATAAGAAAGATCCAGTAACGGAGTATATGAAGAAGAAAATGGTTTGGCAGTACACCATGCAGGATTACAAGAGAATTATTAGTAAGTTAATCACTGTGCCTTGTTAATTGTTTCTTTCACAAACTCCCAGTTCGCAAACAAAAGAATCTTCATGGGGGTATATACATATCTTATTAATGTTATTGCTTTCTTGCAATGAAATATATGCTTAAATATGCTTATTTCTTCTTTTTCTTGGTTAGAAAGGGGGTGACTACCAAGATGACGTCTTATAGAGAGGTATGGAAGAAAAAGACATGTTGCGCGAACCTCAAATAAATTGGGATAAGGGCAGGTGGATGATGATGATGATTATTGCTCTCTTGCACTGTTTGTGTTGACTTTATAACAAAAACCACCCTGAAAGCCATACTGGGGTTATTATAAACAATGACTAAAGTTAAGTGACATTCAAACTTCAAAGATGTATGGTTAAACAGTTGCTAATCACTACTAATTGCTAATTAAAAAACATGGTGCCCACACTTTCTCTCTCGAGGAGGTCTGTGGGCTGTGTACCAGCAGTGGGAACATTATAGGCCAATTATATTAATCACTACTTAACTTTAAGCAACATTTATGTAAAGGGATCTATATCTTAGTATGAAGTCCCAATAACATTAAGGTTTAAAAGAAAACAAATAAATAATATTCTTTTATCTTCACCAGGTCTTATGAGTAGAAAACGTAAACACGAATGGATCAATGATGAAGTATTACACTGCCCCAAGCAACTGGTTGAGATAGCAGCGCATTACGAACAGAATCCTGATCCATACTTCGAGAGCAGCTACAATTGGTACTATGCGGGTCATGGGAACATGTTGCTGATAAGTTTAAGTGGACTTGACTATTTGGTGCATAGTGAATTTAGTTGCATGTGTAAGTAATTTAAATGTCCATAAATCTGTGATCACACTAATAATATAAAGGCGAATGTTTGTGTGTGTGTTTGTATGTTTGTTACTTCTTCACTCTCAAACGGCTGGACCAATTTTGATAAAATTTGTATGGAGGTAGCTGACACCCTGGATTAACATGTAGGCTACTTTTTATACCGATATTCCCACATGATCAAAACTGTGAAACCGCAGGGCCAGCTAGTGTACCTATAAATATTATGGTTCAGTGTGGCTTTGAATAATCCTATGCATGTTAAGTTGATATACCATGACCTATAGCGGTGTGCCTAATGAAAGGCTGTGAGTACACCCACATGAAAACCATTTATTTATCTGTTACAGTTTACAATTTTTTTTATCAAAAGATTAATATTGTATTAATACTTTTTGTTTTTCCAGATATTTCTCTTTTCATTAGGTACAAATTGTTGATAGAAAACAATGTAGTAAAGTTTGACTGTGGAGAAGACCTCAACATCCTTGAAACAATATCATTACAGAACATCATAGCATTGAGAACTAAGAACAAGATATTTGTATTGAAAGTACAAGAAACTGATGATTCCATACAAATTGAAAAAGTTAAAGAAATGGAGTCTACTTTACCTTTCACTGGTATATCTTTTGATGAATATCATAAGAACATGTTGTATGTTACTACTCTAGACTACAAACTGACTATTGTAAACTTAGACAGAATGACGGGAAGGAGTAGACAGTTACGAGGGAATGTAACAAGTTTAATCGACAATTGGAGCACTGTCCTTGGCTCCGAAAGAGGTTACTTCACACATGTCTCGAAAAATTCCATTACACTCTATGATAAGAGAACTAACTCTGCTTTCCAACGGTGGAAAAACCTCCGAAGAATCACAGACGATGTGGCATGTAATGACATCAGTGTCGCTAGCCACGCCACAGACAAACGTCTGCTATACTTCGGAACCGATCATCATCTGTTCTTAATGGATCTACGGTACAACAAAAAAGAGAAAAATGAGCTAAAAGTTGTACAACGATGGACACATGGTATGCAGTGTTTACCCACCTACATGTCAGTGTGTAAGTTTGAGTATAACAAAGAGCTAATTAGTTTGAGCAGTCAGTGGTGTGAGGACTTGTGTGTGGTCAGTAATCACGCAGACAGGCTGACCAGGCATACAGACATCAGCAGTGTTACCATCCCATATCGGCCACCAAGTATATTACAAGTTTTAAATGAGGCTAGAGAGAAAATGCTTTGCTGTGATTTGAATAATCCCATTGATAATAGACTATGCACTTCAATCACTGGATTATTAGTACTAGAACAAGATGATAAATATAACTTACTTATGTTAAACTCGCTAGGGGACGTGTCCTATCACACTCTGTGTCCACAATATATGACTGCCTTTTTCGACGACACCAGCACGGAAGTTCTAAACGAATGGAGTAAAGCTTATAAAAGAGAACCAAAAGACTTGGAAGTATCATCTACAGTAGATATCAGTAATATTTGGAAAAAGTTGAAGAGAATACCTAACGATTTTAAATTAGGTGAAAATAAGTTTCACAGGAAAGTTAGCAAGTTCAGTGAAAAGGAAATATACGACGCATTTGAAAATGAAGAGATCGAATCTGGACTCTTGGACATATGGCCCCAGACCCAGTGTGAGGACACGAAGGATGAATCCTCCTTTAGTTTATTCTTCAGTAATGAATGACAGTGAAATAAAACAATAATTTTATTTATAAACAACTATATTTCCTACCTATATGACTGAGTTTTTACAAACAACCTTGCATACATCAAATCAACGTACAAACATATTCACATTAAATTAATTCATGTAGATGGCGACGTAGTTTTAAACTTGCGCGCGCGCCGAGTAGTAAGTACGAGTAGTAGCAAGTTTAAAACTATGTCGTCGTAAAAACAAGTTGGGAACTATCAACCATTCATACTAACAATTTAATTGGTGTTGCATGAAGCAAAGTCTACTTACATTGCATGTAAATGCAAAGTTATATAAGCTTAGCTTCTTAACAAAATAGCATCAGTAGATATCCCGCAGAGGTATTCATTCAGTCTTCGGGTACATCGTCGAAAACTGTAAAAATAAGCACACAGTTGATATTTCCCAACCAAAGGAAACAAACATAACAACCATAGGAATCACTTGATTAGTTGACATTTAATTGTAGTATAAACAATTTATATAAAACAAAGAGATACAAGGGTACCACCTAAACTAAAATTCCTGTATATTACTTTAAGAAAAATAATTGAAAGCTCTAATTTGTTGTCTTTTCTTGATTTGCATAGGGCCATGTAGGACAGTCTCAAAGTATTTTTTGTTCCAGTGCGAAAAAGGGATACAATTGTCCGTTCCGTATAGGATTGTCTCTTTTTCACACTGAAACAACTTTTCCCTTTACATCCCCACATACAGTAAAAAATATTTACAGATGACGACGTGAAAACGTGACTTGAGGAACATTTTACAGAAAAAAAGCAAGTAAGTATACATTTGAAACGATAATTTAATAAAAAAATTATCACATTTTAAAAATATTTTAACAATTTCATTCACCAGATTGAATACCATTTTATTATTAGTTACGTATGACGATCAAAATATAACATGGGATGCGAAGAAAAGCGATTTGGTCGGATATAGGCCGAATATTTGCACACAAACCACGCAGGACAGTAAGTTACACAAATATGTTTCATTTCATTAAGGAACGCCTAAACGGGCCATATCTTTATGTATAGGATTAATTTTAATACATATTTAAACTACGGACTGCTATTTAATAATATTAGTATCTATAAAGGCAGTGTTAATAGCTGCGGTTTGAGTGGCCATAAAATAAATTTGAGTTTTAGTTTTGTGCCTCGTATCATGCACTAACTGCGCCCCGCGATGCCACACGAAGATTCCCTCACGAACGGACGAAAAACTTTTTCGGAATAAAATAGCTTAAGTCACTCTCAGGCCCATAAACAATCTTAATGGCAAAAACACTATCCGTTGCTGCGTGAAATGTTGGTTACATTATACTTTCCCAATAAATGCAAAAGTGTGTTCGTTAATGTGTTGGGTTGTCCTTATTTCTTGAAACAACGGATAAATAGATCTACGTGTATTTTTTATTTGCTGGAAAGTGACATAGGCTACAAAAACCGCCCAGCGATACCGCGAGTAGAAGCTATGGTCTGTTCCAAAAGTATCAAATGAAGAGGTAAACAAATGTCGTCGATCTTTGTCCTACCTCTCATTTACACACGTCAATACGCCTCCAAATCCTGTTTAGGTTAAATTCTTACGTAATCACTCACTAAAGGGAATAAGAGTACCACATTCATCTGTATTGACCAACATTATTGTCTGAATAACATTATTATATTGTAATTGTTAAATCAACGACGTAAATTGGGGTTATAAAATTAATCTCAATTGTCAAATGAAAAACATCTTTAATGTGATTAAAAATAAGAATTTCAGTTTTAAGTATTCACAATCATTATCAAATCAAACTACTGAATTTGTAAGTGGCTTTACAATTTCGCATCCACAGGTGCGTTTTCTTATCCATTTGTTTACATTTTCACCAGATAATTTGGGAACACACTATAGTTTATATTAATTTCTTGGTGACTGACGTACCTACTACTGTTAGCGCCTGGTAAAGGTCCTGAGCCAGCTCCTAGTAAGCGGCTGGTCGGGCCCTTTGTTCTCGCGCTCTTTCTCCTCAAGCTGTTCCATCAGCTTGCGCTGGTTCTCGCGGAAGGCGGCGATGGGGTCGTCGAACTGGCTGTAGTACGTCAGCACTTCGCGCACGTCGATCACGTCTGACATAGCTATCGCTGTGAGGAAGGGAGAACGTAACATTAACATCATGCCTCTATTCTGGGGATGGCATAAAATAACATCACAACTGAGCTTGTAAAAACTGGAAGTCTCACATTTACGACCGGGTACAAGTATACTAGGTAATTAAGAACTGCAGCAAAACTAAAAAATAGTAAAAATACACTTAACTACGCTGGCGTAGTGACAAAAAAAAAAACACCAAATGTGTTTTCCAGCAGTCTTCGAGTGAACTATGCGTAGCGTTTTGACGTTCATTCTTGTTAGAAAATAAGCAAACTCAAACGATTGCGTGAGCGCCACTCTCGCGTTCGGTTAGTAGAAACACAACAGCGGGGTAATTGCGTTATCATCATCATTTCAGCCGAAAGACGTCCACTGCTGGACATATGTCTCCCCCAAGCACCGCCACTTCGACCGGTTTTGTGCTTCTCGTATCCAGGTGGACTCCGTAATTGCGCAACACACATAAAATGACAATTGATCGCAATAGCTTTCACTTTGTTCATTCAGCCTCGTTCGTTGCGTTCTTTACGTTCCTGAGTAGACGAATTTTTCACACCGAAGAAGCAATGGATTAGGAATATCTTTCAATATCCTCAGTTTGAGATTGAAAGCGTGTTACGCAATTAGAGGTGTGTTTTCTAGTAGTCAAGTAGTTGGTAAAACTTCAAAGACATGATGGGTGTTGGTAATTCGGTATCACTGCTGTGAAGTTTCGCTAACTAATTATAAAAGATGCAGCGTTGTTCTTACTCTGTAGCAGATTGGCGAGGTCCAGGAGAGCCGTGTCTTCGTCAGCGCCCTTCCATTTCTTGAGGATGAGGGAGTTCTGCGGGTGGAACTTTGTAGCTTGCTTGTTCCAATCGATCACTATAACCTGCAATTACAATTACGTAGGTCATAGTCTCAGACTTAGTCTTAAAAAAGTCCAGTCATGATTCAAGAGTACTCATGAGGCAGTTATTAAAAAAAAATACTTCTTGTCATTGATTCGCTATTGCATTTTTTGGGTACTAGCGCCGTCCGTGGATTCTATGAGATTTTTGTTTTAGTTTTAATTAAATATTTAGCTCTAAATTATTATTTAAAAAACTGTATTTTTAATCAAGTTTTGTCGCTTTGGTCGCGATATTTGTTTAATAACACGAACATTCTATTAATTCATAGAATACAAAGGTTATCCTAGAAAATAGTGCCTTACTTTTGAACTGTTTGCAAAGCAAGGCACGATAGTTAAAGATAAGGAGGTTTATTTATTAATGTTGCTTATGTAAATGAATGATTAGCGACTGCTTAACTGTACAATATCTACATTTAAACGTTTCTTAACTTTAACCTATTGACCGCCCCAGTCGGATTAGTACGACAAATGTTTTCGTGTCTGTCTCGCAGGTCAACCTAGGAGGTTGTCGTCTGTTTAACCGGACTTGCTTCTGGGTGCCTCAACAAAATAAGGCCTTCAACCAGGGCTTAAAAAACATAAAAACTAAGTGACTAACTGACTACACGCTAAGGGCCCTGTAGGGTACGGACCTCGGCTTAGGGCGTCGCTGGGACAGGGCAGCAAGGTACAGGCTGGATCGGAATTATTTAGGGATGAATTAAAAGCTACAGACTCGGAGACGCGGGCTGACTGAGAACCTATATTCTATCTAACTGGCCTGTATTGTCCCACTGCAGGGCAAAGGCCTCCCTCTCCCTTTTCCACAAAATTCTGTCTTTTGCGAGTGCAAGTCCCTACGGTAGGAGTCAAGCTCGTTCCGCCATTATTGAACCTAAATTCGTTTTTTTTTTTTTTTTTTTTCGTCGTAGCTATTTATTTGTCGATTTATGAGCACGACGCTTAGGGCAGATCAATTGCTATAAGTAAAGCCAAGCGGCCAATACGTTAAGCAATGTTTATGAATAAGGGGAAGAAACTATACCTTGGAGAGATCCCGATTAAGTCCCTCCAGATTCTTCACATGAACGCCATCGATGAAGTGTGTCGAGTCCCTAAAGAGTCTGTATGTGATGAACTTGTTCTCGGGGTCCAGTTTGTCGAGGACTGGCCATATCATGAAGGCGTTCTCTGAGGTGAAGATGACCACCTCGTAGTTTGAGCTGGCGACCGACTGCAGGAACTGGTCAACGCCTGGACGCTTCTTGAACCTGGTGATGTAGGAGACAAAAAAATAAATAACGGGGGTAAAAACAAGCTTATACTCCCCGTTATTGTGCTCATTTTTTTTGTACTGGACCATACCTGGGAACCTGGTTACAGAGATATTGACTTTGCACCCATAATCAAAATGTTTTGCGTGCGTTACATTGCGCTTTGCTGTAAAGAGCGTTTTTTACACCAAAAATAATTGTTGTTTATCAGCAATCATTTTTGCACCCTGTATTTACGTATACTTATTCGCCCGACTAACATCTTTGTGAATTTTGTGGCGGCGCTGCTTGTAAAGGCGAAATGCCAAAAATCTGTCCAGTCCATTTAATTTAGATTTTTTATTTCACCGTGCGAAAGCGGGACGACCTGTAGTTTTTGTCCGTTTTGAACTGCTGAGCTAAAAGACCAGAGGCCCGATTATGTATTGTGTAAACCATAATTATTTATTTTACAATACTTGCGCTTCCTTAGCAAAATGACACTCCATGCGCTAAGGGCCGGTGCACAACTGACGAGGCGCACTGCAGCACGGTTTTAATAGCACACAAATATGGATCTTGCGTTGGTTGAAATAAAGTTCAAAATAAATAAACTTACATCATATCCGAGAGAGCATTGACTCGGACATTGGTAAGCAGTTAAGGTTATTTATTTTCGACTTTATTTTAAGTGACGCAATGTTGATATTAGTTTGGCAGGGAAAATCCTTACTCAGCAAGTAGGATTGAAGAAACATACCTCCATCCAGTCTGATAGGACCAGTCGGGATGTACCAGGACATCAGTAAACTCTAACACAAGCGTGTACGTGGGCTGATACGGAGGCGGCAGTGGGTCAGGCAGCAACTTCTCACGGGACGGCTCCTTTATCATCTGTAGACCAATAACATAGCGTGACGTGTCATGAATAAACAATTTTCCTTTTTTTTGTTTTCACATCAGTATTTTCGCAAGAGTCGACAGAGCTGGAATAGGTTGTATAGTCGACGGTTTACCAACCTAAGGTTACTTGCACGTCTTAAATCGACAGGGTCTATTGTCAGACAGATCCAAACTTTCAACCTTAGTGAAGTTACAATTTACTGGGAATTGTAGTTAAAAGTGGTAAACCAATTACGAGGTCATTCCACTGGGGACACACAGACTCAAGACTACTACTGAAAATATGCTGATGAAAAAGATTCCATGTGTATGTAGCCCTCAGAGCACGAAAACGCCTTGGCAGCCGCGAAGGCGGCATTGTCAACACTTTCCCTAGTTTCCAAAGTCTGTCACCATTAACTCGCACTACGACAAAAATTACGAATAAAAACTGACTGCTTTGAAGGTTGTCCGCGACAGCATTTTCGACGCCACGAATTTATTAGTACTACCGTCTTTAGGCGCTGCCGGCGCGCCGGTTCCGTGCTCTGTGTATGTGTGCCAAGGGACAGACATATAGACAAATATGGCTTTATTACACATGAGCAAGAGGATGGTACCTTTTCATAAAAGGTAAGTTCCTTCCAAGTGCGTCGTAAGTACTGCAGGACGATGGGCATTTCTGAGAACTCGTCCACAATGATTTCTCCATCTTCACCGCGGCGAGGGGCGCCCATCTCTACCACGAGGCAGCTGCCCATCACCGTCATGGCGCCGCCGAATACTGCGAACCTGCGATATGAGCAGACATTTAAGTGGGTCAGTAACAAAAGTTAGTTAAGGCGTGCTACACACTTGTGCACATCCAAACAAGTATGTAGAAAAGAAAGAAAGATTTTTTTCGGCACAAATAAAATAAAAAACCTAAAACAAATTAAAGTTGTACTACTAAAATAATATACAAATTCTTGACTATAATTATAAAAAATTTGTTAGCCATTTCTAGCCATATCATCTTTCACAAAGTCCATCCATTATTACTCTAGAATTCTAGACTAAACCAACAAAACAGTCTGAAAAGATTTATGGTTTGTTCCAAAAGTATATGATGACAATGTAAACAAATGGATTAGAAAACATACCGTGGATGCTAATTGCTAGTGCCTCAAATTAAATTATAATTTCCTTTATTTCATTATTTACATATAAATTATATTTTTAAATATTAGAATATAAAAAAGAATATATAAAAACATATATTTAAAATTATAATTATTATTATTATTATTATTTAATTATTTGAATACTTAAACCTGAAATTCTAATACGATTTAGTATTAGAATTAACATTTATACCTTAAAGATGTATTTAATTTGGCAATTGAGGTTAATTTTATAACCTAAATTTATACCAAAGATTTTACAATGACAATTTAATAATGTTATTCAAACAGTAACCACTGGAAAATATGGTGAGACATAAAACCAGACATGAAACCTTCTATATTCCGGCTGCGCCAAATTTGCCAAAGATGTACCTAAACAACAATGGCCGCTCAAAATTGAATAAAATTGATATACAAGAACATTTATTATTAGTAATGTTTGTTTTCGTCTAAATCTCCGAGCTAACTAGACGAAAACAAACATTACTTAAAATAAATGTTCTTCAAAATCGATATACATCGATTTTATTCAATTTCGAGCGTCCATTGTTGTTTACATCTTTGGTAAATTTGGCGCGGCCGGACCTTAAATACAAATGAATGTGTGTGTTAAGGACCTAACTAAAGGTTCGTAAAATGGAAGTAAAAGTGGACTGTAAAACTTATAATATGGTTCTAGAACAAACAGTATAATGTTGGGACTCTTGGGCAGCAAGTATGCGCGCGCGTCGATGACCGTGTTCGGTATTGGAGTGAGGTGCGGGCGGCGGCGCGGCGTAGCGGCCAGCCCGCTGCCGCGGTGTCGTCCCGCGCCGCGTCGTGCCCTTCACGCGTCCTCTGGTGCGGACAAGAATCACACCTTGTCTGCGTGAACAGTGTGACTAATTCTCTTTAGTGAGTGATTGTGTAAGGATTTATCCTGAACAGTGTTTGTTTACACTTTCATCAGATACTTTTGAAACAGACATTAATAGCTTATTCTCATGACATACCCCATCTTCATCCGTCTCCAACTCTTCTCATTTTCCTCTGTCTTCTCCTTGTTCTCTTGCTCAAACTTCTCCTGTTCCTTCTTAATGGCCTGTGCATCTTCTGTGGACAGTGGAGACTGTGGGAAAAACCGGCCCAAGATATCTATTTTCTCAGCTTCTTTATTTTCGGATTTTTTATTTTTATCTAGATCTGGAAATTAGGAAAATATCAAGTTAAAATCATTCAGTTTTATTTCAGTGCCATTACTGGGAGATTTTATTGTTTTTTTTAAATAGAGTAAATCTTTCTGTGTCTGCATTTTTTAAATATTATAATATACTTATCCATTAATATAAATATAAGTATATATTTATGGCAGAAAAAAAAACGACAAAGCAGCAGGTCGAAAAGGAGATGGTGTAATGAATTAGACAACTTTCCAAAGGATTAGCCCATTGGTAAAAGTAGAAAGAGGGAAGAGAGGAAGTACTATGATGTTTCCATAATGAAACTGAGTGAGGACAACCATGTGACATGGCTTTAGTAGTCTCTTACATCAGAAGCAATTTGTCACATTTTATTAAACAAGCAAGGGTTTTTGAAATTACGTAGGATAAACAGTTTTGGTTTATTTTTCAGGTAAGTATTCTAGATGAATCTGTTATCTTTTGGGCTTCTTTCATTGGTTTTAAAATCACACGTCTCAAAGCTAATGATTTAAGACAATATTTGAGTGATAACAGCAATTGATAATATCGCAAAAAATAATGAAATGATTTTTAATTGAATTCTTTACAGGGTTATTTGAATGAACACATTATTGATTCAACATTTGCCGGGTGTAAGGGCGAAAATTGGATACTAACCTATATTTTCCGTACTGGTCAATTTGGGCGAGTTGGGGGATAGTAACCATATATTCTGCCTTGAAAAATTTTTAGAATGCAGATTTCCTATCTTACAACACGCAGTCCTTGTTAGAAAAAGTCCTTTTCTAAGAGACATTATTTCATTTGAATTTGTCTAAGGAAAAATCACATTCACAACAAATGAAGAAACGTCATTGAACTGTCACATTTTCTCGCGTGTAGTGCTGCTATTTGAAAGGATTCTAAACTAAATTAATGTTAGGCGATTTTTCAACGTGGAGATTAGCCGTTATTAGCTCATTTACCTTTTTACCTGTGCTTTTTACTTGGAACAGTTCCAAGTGTTTCAGTTCAGTTTCAGCCGAAAGACTTTCACTCTCAGACAAGAAAAGAAAAGAGAAAGAAAAGAAAAACTCTCTGAGAAAAACTCTAAGCTTTCACTGCTGAACATAGGCCAAGCATCGCCACTAATTATCTGTGAATATTTGGCTTGCATTCCATTCTGCAAAATTAGCATTTTTAACATAAAGTTGAATAGTTTGTAAGAAAGAAAGAAAGCCATGCCATGTTTATCAATGACAACTGACAGCAGGCAGTTTGGCAATAATTCTCTGGAACGTGGTATTGCTATTGTGATATTTTTTGAAAAATAAAAAGTACGGAAAATCACAAAATTGGAAATTCTTTACAATGATATATGAAAAGGATAGTTGTTGATATTATAACGATGTCATCAGTAAGCAAGCAATCCTCTTTGATGAGTTTTATTAAGAAAACTACTGGAAACTCGAGTTCAAACAATACAAGGTAGAATAACTTTTTACTTTTTTTTACATAATTCCGATTATCTAGTAGTCATTTTCTTTATTTAGTAACAACAATTATTTTGAAATATTTCCTGTTTTTGCGTAACAGTATTAAACTACAGTGTATATTTTTTTGCTTGTACATAAAACATACTCATAACTTGGTGTTGAGGGTAGTGAGTGCTATGATCATTGTCTGCTCTTTAGAAAGACCGGTGTGAATTTGTAATAAATAATATAAAAAATTAGGTTACTAAATTTATAAGTATTTTGAGAGATTATTTTAGCAATAATTCATCCATATTAATCAGCAGCGGTGGCAGGTGAAAGAGGACCTTAACTTGTACTTTCTCTCAATCTCGAATATGCTTTCCAAAAAATGTTAAGCTATGTTGTATGTTGTTGTATGTTATGTTGTTGTGTTGGCATGCTGATGTTCATCAAATCCAGTTTCAAATAACAAGACTATAAGTACACATAGTATGTAGAAAAGTTAAGTTTAAAAAGAAATTGTTAACATTTTCGAATCTGTTTTTTGAGACTTAATTGCACTTTAAGCCACTATGGCAGCCTCATGGGATCAAACATATCAAAGCACAATTAGCACCGTGCAGGCTGTAGGGGCAGTCAGTATGCTATGCGAATTGCAAGCAGAATGATTAAACAGCAGTATGACAGAAAAGGCAGCATTCATTTTTTTAAATAAAAATGTTAGAATGAGTAGGTGCTTAGAATAGTTGGTGATATTATATTTAACATGTTGAGTGCTAAGCCCAAAAACCTTATTTTTCATCACTTAGACCGAAACAACCATGGAGGCCAGAGGTATTAGAATTCATAGTAAAATGTATTAAAACATGTTTTCTGGGGGGGACACTGGCCTCCGAATAAAGCATTGCCTGTGTTTCCCAAAGGAAACATGCGGCCTCTGAAGGTGGTACACTGCGCTCAACGTGTTAGATAAATCTGATGTGTACCATCATCATCATCAATAGGTAGGTATATAGATAATGTATCTAAAGATGTTCTAAAAAAGCTCTTCTAAAGGTTACTATGGTTGAATTGAAACTTATTGTGGTGCTCCTCAACATGGACATTTTCATTAGTAGGTCTATGAGAATTGATCCCAAAAAAAAAGACTAAGAAAAATAGATACTATTTATTATTATTTACTATAGTTATTGAAAAAATATTATTCTTGTTTTTAAGCCTTTTTTTTTGTTTTACAGTGGCAGCAAAAATGAGCAGGTCTCAGAGAAGAAATCTAGATTTGTATTTAAATCAAAATCCTCAGGCACCACAGCTAACTGTGAGTATTAATAATTATGAATATATGAGTATCATTCATTAGCTTAACTGACTTGTTTAATAAATCCAAGCAACAAAGTTCATTTATAATTTTAAGTATTCTTCATTAATTTAAACTAGATTTTTGATGAAAGTTTAACTTGTGTGATTGAATAAAAATAGATTTATGTAAGTATATCGAAATTGGATAGTGAAGTAATAGTGTTTAAAAACGCGTCACAGAAAATGATTAGGAATGAATTGAAATTTAGGTCAAATGCGCCTTAAAATGCACCATGTTTGTGTGATTGTTTTGGTTAGGGGGTACCAATGTGCCAATATAGGCGAGCGGTCATCTTTATTTTAGTTGGTCGATACTGAAAGTCAAAAATTGTGTCATTCAGGGCACAATTTGACTTGTCATCTGTGTGTGATTATCATCATCTCTTTATGACAGTCAAAAGTAATATATCACTGGTTAGTGTTATTTATTGTAATGTTTCATATTTAAATTTCAGGGACACCCCCATTTAAAACTGCTACAGATGATCAGCCACACAAAACGGCAAGTATAACTTTTGTACCACTTTGATTATTTTTTTTGCTTTTATCTCTCACACAGAATGGTACACCTTTACCCTGCGTCCTAACCAAAAGCGACTGTGGCGTGAATACGTGATTACACGATCGTATACCTGAATATTGACGTACCACACACGCGACCTGATTGACCGCGCGAGTATGTCATATTCGTGTAAATGAGCCCGACAATCGCGTACTTGCGCGCTTTCGGTTAGGACGCGGCCATACACCTATACTGAAAATGTTTATTTTGTGTTTTAGACACCAAAGTCAAGTCAAGAGTCACCTCCACTCCTACCTAGCCGTAAAGTATTGAACAATGGAGTCAGTCCAATCACACACAATAATAGAACACGAAATGATAATCAAAGTAACGACATCTTTGAAATGGATGTGGTAAGTCAGCTTATTTTCTTATGTACACTTGCAGTACGAAAATTTGAGCACCTTTAAGTAACGTACCATCATATTTAATTTTCCCGATTATATTTAGAATATGTTAGTCATAATTCGATGCGATTTTCATAAGTACAGGCAAACCAGAAAAGTTATGCGCTTCGGTAATCTTTGTGTGCCGAATTAACAAGGACGTCGTGCCACATAGTAAGCCCCAACAGAGGCGAATCTTCTAAGTTTTGTTCTGCCGCGCTTTGTAGTAGTGCACCTATCATTGCGCGTTTGTAAAAAGTTTTCTCTCTGTAGAGTTACCTACTGCTGTCTCAAATTGTCAATTTGTTACTCAAAAGTTATGAATCTGTTTTTGGAATTGCATAGTTCTTAATCTATAATTTTGTAAACATGGTACATAAAAGACATGGTACATGGTAGTACCAAATAGGCAAGTACTTCCATGATTGTAACAGCCCTATATTAGATCTCATCATCACGCGTTCGTATTTCCAAAGATAGACGATTATTCCCGAAGCGCATACTTTCTATAGAAAGCTGTAGTTTGTATTGATATTCAACCATTTTATTTTAGGACGATATTCAAGACTTCCCAGTAGCGTTTAAAAATAAATCTAAATCCCGAACACCAGAGAGACGAAATAGGTCAATTAGGATAAGCTCAACCCCAACTCCACCAAAGAAACATGAAACACAACAGAACAAAACGAAGATTTTGAAAACGCCTGAAAAGCCGCGTCTCAAAGACAAGGACCCTTTGAAGAACATCATGGTGGACGAGTCCATATCGGGGTTCTTGGAGACTGTGGCCAAACATGCTGCGCTTTCAAATAATAAGGTAAAATAATTTAATGCATAGATACAGTTTCCTCAAGAACTTATTAAACTTATTTATAGCGAAAGCCCGTTTTTCGGCCATATCTCACCAACCCCATTATGTTTCGAAATTCTAGCCTTGCAATAAGGGAGTTTTCACGCACACTTGATGGACTAAGTGCGGAAACTAAACCCCATAACATAGATTTATAGAACATAGAACAAGGGAGTTTTCTCGGGGAGGAAAATATCGAATTTTGTATTAAAAAAACATGCAAAAAAGTTGTGTATAATTGCAATTTTTATTGTTTTAGGACGTAATAGAACCTGGTGACAAGGAGCGCTGTAAAGAACTTTATATAGATTTACTAGAAACAATTTTTCACGCTTTTGACAAAATACCAAATTGTATAAAGGAAAAATTCCCAGGGTATGACCGAAGAATTTATGCTAAAGTAAAACAATTACAATATAAATTAAAGAAAATAATAGCCAAACCTGATAGCGTAAGTGCACAAGTATCACAGAGTGTAAATGGAAATCGACTTAGTAACGGTGACAATAAATTAAATGGTAGTCATAGTCCCTCTCTTCTTAGTAAATATGATGATGATATAGACGACTTTGACCTGGTGTCTAGTGGAGTACATAAAAGAGTAACAGAATGTCTCCAAAAAGCTAATAATCCAGGAACTGCAACATCCACGCCTGACTTTGTCTTCAATGAAAAAGGACCAAGACATGAATTACCCAAAAAATCTTTGTCGTTCGACGCGTTTTCACCACTCAACAATTCATCTAAATTGGAGACAAGCTGTCAATCAGAATCAGAGATTACAAATACATCTGAACCAGTTAAAGGGAAGGGGAAATTTGTGTTCAAAAAGCCTTCAAGGCTTACGGTAGAGGAGAACAAATCAACGCCAAACAAAGATATACCGTCATCTACTGCTGAAAGAATTAGAAACGCTTCAGAGAGGCTGAAAGCTTTGACAGCGACTGAAGCGCCGAAATGTGCACCAGTAGCGCAGAGCTCTGTAGAGTTTCAGCCACCACAGCTTAGCAAAAACTCTTTACTAAACAGTAATAGACCTAGCACAGATTCTGTTAAAAACAATGATGAAGACGGTGAACCAATGGATGACTATGAAGTGCCAATCGACATGGATGACGTAACAGACATTTTGCCGGGTGCAGCTCAAGCGAGCGTCATTAACATCAGTGACTCTGTCGCTAGTACCAGTAACGCAGATGTAGTGAATAGTGCTGTTGATGTACCTGTTGATGAAGATGGCTGGCCAGAATATAGACCTGAGGACTTTGAAGAAAATATAGAAGAAATAGGCAGCCAAGAGCCACAAGTATTCAACCTAATGGATGACTCGACTGTGAAGGAAAAGCCTAAGTATGAAGGAATGGGTGACTTCCACGCCGGCACACAGAACGATGGCATCACTGGTGAGTTGTAGGTTTACAATTTACAATACAAGGCCGTTTCGAAGAAATTGGTTAAACTTCACAGACGCGATGGGTGTCGGTATCTAAAAGCTATAAAACATGAAAACTATCCTTAAAAATCATAATTTTAAGTAAACTCATATCGCGCGTCAGTTCTTTCGCAGTTGTTTTACCTCTGATATTGTGTCACTATCAAAATCGCAATGATCTTTATTCTCCTTGTAATAAGGTTGTGTAATAATAGCGGTACAGGATGTTTTGGCGCGTGGCCAAAATTGGAACTAACGCCGCAATAAACAATTGACAGGTATTATTATTATTATTTTAGTGTTAATCGGTTTTTCAATCAGTAATTTCTCAGTAGCAGCCCGGTGTCTGGATTTGTGCCCGGTTGATGGCAATGAGCTCGCCCCCATATTACATGGGACTAAAACATAACTGGTGAAATGTGGGTGTACTATAGGCACTCCTCTGCCTAGCCCTTCTGGGACTACAGGCGTGATGTTATGTTATAAATAAATAATGGTTATTCTTGTGATTCAGGCGAGTTCGACGGCTTGGATTACCCTCACTCAGCGCTGATGCTAGAGGTGTTTAACGAGAGGTTCGGGCTCACGTCCTTCCGTCCGAACCAGCTGCAGGTCATCAACGCGACGTTGTTGGGGAACGACTGCTTTGTGCTCATGCCCACCGGGGGCGGTAAGTGACCTCGTTCTTTACCTCATTTTAAATAGACAAGTCATTTTGCTAATTCAATTTCCTACAATAAAATATAATTTAAAGTTAAGTGACGTTTAAATGTCAAAAATGTATGGTAAAACAGTCGCTAATCACTAGTTAACTTTAAGCAACGTTTATGAATAAAGGGGTATGTCTATAGAAGATTTTGGCAAAAGGGTACTCCTTCGCAAATAAATTTATTGCGATCATATGCACAGTTAAACCAAAAAAGGCATGCGCTTCGGTAATCTTCGTGTTTTCTTATTATCCCGAACGTCGCGCCACAGAATAATCCCCACAGACATTATCTTAAAATTTTTGTCCTGCAGCGCTTTGGGTAGTGTATTTTTTGAGTTTGTTGAAGTTGCATGCATAGAGCTGATAATCTATAATGTTGTAATCATGGTAATAAAAAATAGACAAGTACTTCTACTGTAACAGCTATACAGAGTAACGCGAAAACTGTTGAGGTTACAAAAAAAAAATTGCTGTTCCATACATATTGAACGCATATGATTTTTGTTATGATAAGCGACGAAAATTTTCTACGCAAGGGGTCTAAAATCATGTGCAAATTCATGGTTGTAATCTGCCCTGCCAACCTGTATATTAGATCTCATCATGGCGCGTTCGTATTTTCGAAAGACGATGATTTGCGAAGCGCATACTTTCCTTGGAGATCTGTGTATCCGTTTCGTGGCGTTTCTCACTTAGTTCATTTTAGCAATTGACGTCCGCAGGTAAATCACTGTGCTACCAGCTCCCGGCGATACTGATGCCTGGCGTTACCATAGTGATATCACCACTCAAGTCACTCATTCTGGACCAGGTCAACAAACTACTGTCGCTGGATGTAAGTAACTTGGAATAGTCGGGGAAATTGTTGAGTAAGAAAATTTTCTACGTAAATTGTTCGTAAATTCGAATCGCAATTGTGTTTAACTTTCAACTGGCTAGAACGCGGATTTACGTAGTCTGTCAATGTGCCTATCTTAATTTCCCTGACTGACTACTTCAGTTTTTTTTGTGACAGTTTAGTTTTTCTTTGACGTTATATCAAACTCGATACTTGTCATTTGTGTTTCACATCGTTGACTAGTCATTTTTAGCGTCGCCGTTAGCTTGGCATAATATGACAGTTCTCCAATACGATCAAGGGTTTCATTCGCCGACTATGCCTGCTGCCGTGCAACCAGTTTCTTTCCTAGTATATTCGACCGCGGTATGACTGTTACCATCCTAAGGTTAAAAGTCACTGGCACGTTAAGGCCTATTTTTGATTTAAAAAATAATTTATTTATTAAACCAGAACGACATACCTAAAGTCAATAACACTGATTAGACACTGATTATGACAAACATGGACAAATTTTAGATATTTTCAACCTTAGTGAACTGTCAATTTACTGCAAGTTTTTATCAAAAGTGGTAAACAAATAACGAGGTCGTATACATAAGTAATCGTATTGTGTAGATCCCCGCGGCTCACATGTCGGGCGACGTCTCCTTGGCGACGTGCGACGAGATCTACCACAAGCTGTCGTTACGCGAGCCCGGCATCAAGCTGCTGTATGTGACCCCCGAAAAGATCAGCAACTCCACCAAGTTCCAGTCCATGCTCAGCATGCTCTACTCGCGCGGGAAACTCGCTAGGTAATGTACACCATGTTTTTAGACAGGTCGTTGATGTAGTGACTTACCTACATCATACGAAACAACTTTTCCCTTTTAACCCATAATTAAATGCAATAGGGATGTAGACTAATATTTAAAAAAATCAGACAAGTAATGTAATTTCAAAGAAGGCATTGTAAATATGTGATAATAAGAAAAACAATGAAATCGAAGGAAATTAGGAGAAACTGCACGCTTTAGTAGATTGATTTGCGTCCTTGTAGCTGCCAAATTAAACTGCCGTGCAATGAATAATGGTTCGGGCTCAGGTTCGTAATCGACGAGGCGCACTGCGTGTCGCAGTGGGGCCACGACTTCCGCCCCGACTACAAGCGCCTCTCGGTGCTGCGCGCGCAGTTCCCCGACACCAGCATCGTCGCGCTGACGGCCACGGCCACGCCGCGCGTGCGCACGGACATCCTGCACCAGCTGCAGGTGGCCAGCTGCAAGTGGTTCCTCAGCAGCTTCAACCGGCCCAACCTCGCCTACAGAATACTCGAGAAGAAACCCAAGTCTGTTAACCAGGAGATTGCCACACTTATTAAGGAGAAATTTTTCAGGTTAGTTGTTTTGTAGATAAATGAAATTTTAATGTTGTGAAGGCCTACTGAAGTGTGACTCCTGCTTTAACTATTGGAAAGATAAAAAAGTCTTAATCTTATTGTTTTTTTGTCGTTGATCTTCTGGAACAGAAGTGTATAGCAGGAAATTGGAATAATAAACATCGTCCGTCTCATTACAAAGCGTTTTCTATCTTTACACCTAGTCTAAATCTGTGGGACAGTTTCTGTATTTTAAACTTTATTCCGATGAACGTAAAGTTCTTAATGTAAAATTGACAACTTAGCAGTTTTTGAAATAAGAACTTTAACTTTGTCGGATTATAGTTCGAAATTTTTTTAATGGCTCGATGGTTTAAACCTGGGTCTAAAGAAAAACCTTGTTTTGTAATAAGGTCGTTATAGTTGACGACTGTACATAATGATCGAAACCCGTGATTGCGGTACCCATTTTTATCCAAAGTGAGGGAGAAATCTTACATGCCCGTTTTTTTATTTATCTCGCTATTTCTTATTGGCACTTAGAGGCGTCGGCACTCATTCTCATCGAAAGGAAACTTCCAATTAATTTATCTTTTGAGTGACAGAAAAGGATAGAAATACTGGAAAATGGTGATCTGTGCGTGTTATTAATTTCACCCTAACTGGTTTACAGAGTATGTGGCATAGTGTACTGTTTGTCACGGAAGGAATGTGAGAGTTTATCGACGGACTTACGCAAGGCGGGCATTCAGTCCGCTCCCTACCACGCGGGACTCAGCGATAAGAAACGAGAGGAGGTGCAGGCAGGCTGGGTCGCTGATAAATACAATGTGGTAAGTGAGCTGTTAGTAGGGATATGGGTATTGTAAGGTCACTTGCACGTCGTAAAAGGACAAGGTATATTTGTCTATGTAACAGATAGTTTGAACCTTAGTGAAGTTTCAATTTACGGGTAATATTTGTCATAAGTGGTTAAGAAATTACGAGGTCGATTATGCAACTATCTTCAACCTTCTGACTAACTGACCGCCTCCTTTATAGTTTAAAATTGCTTGTAAATGGATTCATTGAAAGTAATGCTTTGAATTTGGCTACAGTCAGAGAAAAGTGATGGTTTTTGACACATTTTATGATGTGTCACTGACAATCGATGGTCGATATCGACCGCTGTCCTGTTGCACCCTAACGTGGCGCGGTGTTGTGTGTGGTCAGATCAGTATTCCTTCCTCTGTGGTCAGATCTGCGCGACGATCGCGTTCGGCATGGGCGTGGACAAGGCGGACGTGCGCTACGTGATCCACCACAGCATGCCCAAGTCCGTGGAGGGCTACTACCAGGAGACAGGCCGCGCCGGCCGCGACGGCGACACCGCCACGTGTCTGCTGTACTACTCCTACTCTGACGTCGTGCGGTATAGAAGGTTGCTTGAAAGTACGTTGATTTTTTCCCTATTTTTATTACAGCGTCTTCCTTTTTTGTCTTGCTCATCTCACAGAAACCGTGCATTTTTGTTACAGCATAATAATTGAATATTCATAAATTAACTATAGGTTCAGTTCAGGCGGAATCTGAAATGGCCTCTATGAAATCAGAACAGAATCATCACTTTTTTTGCGGGAATGAACTTTTATAATGAAATTATGTAAAGTGACAACGATGTACTATCAAAAAACTTTACGAAATTTTGTGCGCTTCTACAGTCGAGGTCGGGCAAAATGTTATTAGGTTTTTCCATCAGGAGTTTCTCAGTAGCAGCCGGGAGTGGATTTGTGCCTGGTTGATGGCAATAGACTCGTCCCCAATTCTGTGGGATATATCTGACGAAATGCTACATATACACCTCTGCCTAACTCTGGGGATGACGGGCGTGATGTTATGCATGTCGTGTGTTACAGTGGAGCGCAACACGACGGCGGAGGCGCGCGGCGTGCACGTGGCCAACCTGCTGCACATGGTGGAGCTGTGCGAGAGTGTGGCCGAGTGTCGGCGCGCGCTGGTGCTGGCCTACCTGGGCGAGCGGTTCAACAGGGACCAGTGCGTGCGGGACCGCGCCACGGCCTGCGATAACTGTCTCAACGCACACGACTACAAGGTCAGCAGCGTACACATATTACTATTAACATATAGCACTGCAGCTAGGAACAAATGGTAGAACCAACTCACTCACACATGCGAACTCGTTTACAGGAAATCTAAGCATGCTTCAAATTGTGACTGAAGTATAAAATGTACGGGTGACTTATTTGGTTCAGGACGTTTGTTAATAATTTTTACTCATGTTTGTGTAGCCGGTGGACGTAACGGAAGACTGCAAAGTGATAGTGCGCTGCATTCGCGAGAGCTGCAGCGGGCCGCGGAACTCCTTCACACTGCTGCACGTCGCCGACGCACTGCGCGGCTCCATGCAGGCGCGGCTGCAAGCGCTGCAGAACACGCCCTTACATGGACGGTGAGTTACATCCGCGAGAGCTGCAGCAAATAGGTCATGTGTAACCTGGAGAAGAAGTGCGGCATCACAGTATACAATTCAGTCACGGAGAAGAAAGGTTGAAAATGACGGGCGAGGGGCTCGGGCGGGGCTGCGTGGAGGGTCAACGATGATGGGCGAGGGGCTCGGGCGGGGCTGCGTGGAGGAGCCACGATGACGGGCGAGGGGCTCGGGCGGGGCTGCGTGGAGGAGCCACGATGACGGGCGAGGGGCTCGGGCGGGGCTGCGTGGAGGAGCCACGATGACGGGGGAGGGGCTCGGGCGGGGCTGCGTGGAGGAGCCACGATGACGGGGGAGGGGCTCGGGCGGGGCTGCGTGGAGGAGCCACGATGACGGGCGAGGGGCTCGGGCGGGGCTGCGTGGAGGAGCCACGATGACGGGCGAGGGGCTCGGGCGGGGCTGCGTGGAGGAGCCACGATGACGAGCGAGGGGATTGGGCGGGGCTGCGTGGAGGGTCAACGATGATGGGCGAGGGGCTCGGGCGGGGCTGCGTGGAGGAGCCACGATGACGGGCGAGGGGCTTGGGCGGCGCTGCGTGGAGGAGCCACGATAACGGGCGAGGGGCTCGGGCGGGGCTGCGGGGCACGCGGGCGGGCGCTCTGCAATCTCAGTAAACGACGGGTGCACTGGCGACGAAACTGCTGACGCGGAATTTGACGACGATAAATCGAGGCCGGCTCCGCGGCTCATGTTTACGTTAGATGCATCGACTGATGGCCTAGTTACCGCCACACTCTTGCGCAACTAGCTAAATTCTTTGCCCAAATCGGTGACGGTGTTTTGGGATGCATCTAACTTCGCTAGAACATCCGCAAGGCGGGCCTTCAGAAAGACAAATGTCCTTCAGAAGGCTTAAACTATATCATGATTATCGTTTATGAGGTACGGCAAGTCATTAATATAAATAAGAAACAAGAAAGGACCAAGAATGGAGCCCTGTTGGACTCCCATTGTTACTATAGATACGGGAGATCTTTTTCCTTTAACATCAACGCTCTGAATCCTTTTACTCAAGTATGAAGTAAGAAGATCCAGAGCAATGTTCCAGATCCCATAGTGGCGGAGTTTCCTGCTTGACGTTTCGTGAAGAACGCAATCGAATGCCTTGGACAAATCACAAAAGATGCCCAAGGCATCGCATTTATCTTCCCATGCATTATAAATATGTCCTAAAAGTTCAACACATCAGTAGCTGAACGACCCCTTGTAAAACCGAACTGTTTGTTATGTAATAATTTATGTTTATTAAAAAATCTTTGCATTTGGTCTAAAATTAATTTATCGAAAAAAAAAATACTAAGGGTAGTACAGAAATAGGTCTATAATTTGTGGGGTCTGATGTACCTCCTGATTTAAACATACGTATTATTTTCCTATTTTTCATAAGGTCAGGAAACTCCCCATAGTCAATACAACTATTAAAGATAAGAGCTAGAGTAGGTGCTACAATGTCAATAATAGACTTAGCTACTTCTACAGAATTACTCTACAGATCTGCAGTCTTTTTTACATTTAAAGTGTGAAAGGTTTTAGTTATATCTCTACGGGTAATATGTTCAAAATTAAATTCCGAATCGCAACCATTCACGTTTTCCTTAAGCAAAAACGTAGCAATAGAAGGTGATGAGTTTAGGGATTTTGTAGTTGAAACGGGAATATCTGAAAATACATTTTCAAAAGTCTCGGCGACTTGTGAGTCTGATTTTTTTATGTTGTCATTAATATACAGGCTGCAGTCAGTATTTCGGTTACTAGACCTTCTCGATTCACTATTAAAAATATTCCAAGTCGTTTTAATTGCATTAATGCTGTTTTTAATCTTTGAACCCAAATAACGTGACTTGGCCATATTACAAACTTTTTAAAATAATTTTGAATAGTTTCTGACATACAAATTAAATTCATCAGTGTTAACATAAGGCCTTTCATTGTACAGTTCATAAAACCGTGTTCTACTTTTATGAACACCAATGGTAGCCCAATCACTGAAAGATACGTTACTATTAACTGAGATAGGGAACTGTCTTGGGAATAAAGGTGGAATCACATTGTTTACAGTATATATTTAAAAAAATATCATATAGATGATTAGGATCAGCATGAATAGACAAAACTGGCAATTTATTAATGAGTTTATCTTTAAAGCCTCCAAGCGACTTGCAGTTTTGGGGTTAACAGTGATATCCTTTTTAGCCACTTTGTTGTTTTGGTTTTGAATAGTAATCCTTTGCTTTGCTTTGATCAGAATCTATAGTAAATTTTTAATTTCCTTGTAACTTGGTATTATAATAAATGACTTCAAATCATTGGCACCTGTCAAATCTATAGTGTAAGAGGGGTTTATGGCAGAAACTATTGAGGGGGCAATTGAAATATGAAGTGCAAAAGTGATTCCGATCCCCTCCCCCAGCTGCAAGGCGTGGCACCGCGGCGACCCCATGCGCCTGCTGCGCCAGCTCGTGGTGCGCGGCCTGCTGGCCGAGCGGCTCGTCGTCACCAACGACATCGCCAGCGCCTACGTCGTGTTGGGGCCCAAGGTGGACCAGTAAGTACTCACATATTATGTTACAAGCAACTACACATCCATTCATAAAAATCTTAAATTCATTCATTCACAAACATCACACAGCCTAAACTGCTGGGTCTCGAAGCATGACATTTAGCATAAGAGGTCCTTATACAGACAACTTAGGAAGAATTTTCGGAAAAAAAAACCCGTATAGACAGACAACCCTTAGAGAAAAAAACCCTTTTAGGGGATTCCCCCTCTATTTAGCCCTTTTAGGAGAGGACGGTTTAAAATTTTGGTCAATGAGAAATCTCATTACACGGCTTGTCCATTAATACTTCTATCTAAAAGCAATAACTATTGTATTTAATTCCTTGTAAAATCGGTTGCGCATGTATGCATACCTGCCTATGTATTTAACACTATGTATCACCATGTTGCGGCTTCTTGACGGGAAAGAATGGGGTTAAGGGAAATGGGGAAGGGATGTGATTGCGTCTGGTGGTTTTTGTTACGTCTATTTCTTATGGAATTAGACTAAGAACGGGGTGGCAACCTTAGGATGGTACATCCAGACCTGCCTCGAAGATCTACAGGGGTGTAGCGCTCTACCTTAAGACTCCGCCACCTTACTACCTGAAGGATCTATACTACCAAGCAAAGCAAAGCCTGTGATTGTGCAACCGCGAAAGCATATATCCAGACTACCTCGATCGTAGCCAAACAATAGTGTATTATACTCTCGTGCGCCTGTCGCCAGACTGATGCGCGGCGGGCTGCGCGTGGTGTTCCCGATGAAAGTGTCGCGCGCGGCCCCCGCGGCCCCGGCGGCCCCTGCGGCCCCCGCCGACCACTCGCCCGTGGCCGCGCTACTCAAGCGACTGGAAGAACGGTGTTACGCCGACCTGGTTGAGGCTTGCCGGTAATAACGCACACATTTCATTTATTTATTTTCAGGAAAGTAGTCGACCCATAGATATAGTTACAATTCTGCTGTAACGTCGATAAACAACATCGTGTACCAAATAGCTTTCTTTGTGATTTCAAGTTACTGAGTTGGAACCCGCATCACAAACGACTTGAAGTTATAGAATGATTCCAACTACACAAATATTAGCGACATGACATACACATTCTTCAAATTCATCCTTACATACTTAGTATAAAATAAAGTTGCCGAAATATCTGTACGCGCATAACTTCCGAATGGCTGCACCAAATTGGATAATTCTTTTTTTTTCTTGTGTTCGGTATTGCCAGGACAAAGGTTGTTTGAAAAAAATTTCGTAAATTCAAAAAAAAAATTGCACCTTTGTGAAGCTGGAGCGGGCCGCTGTTGGAATAACACTATTTTATGAGGCGTTCAAAATGATTGGATTAGGTACATTAAATAGCTTTAATTTTATTGCAACTTTTCTCACTTATTTTGCATCTGAGAGCAACTCAAACAATAACCCACCAGAAACCCTATTGTAACAAGAATAAAGATCACTGTAACTTTGGTAAAATCAGAGGCAAAGCAACTGTGAAAGGACTAGACTATAATTTTGGTATCAGAAGCTTGTGGTATAGTGATTTGGTGATTTGTGCAGTGAGATGGCATCAGCCCGCGGCGTGTCGCTAACGACAGTGCTCCCGCACGCGGCGCTGAAGGCCATGGCCGCGCGCCTGCCCGAGCTGCCGGAGCACATGCTGGCGCTGCCCTACGTCACGCGCGCCAACTACCACAAGTACGGCGACCAGCTGCTGCACATCACCAGCGCGTATGCTATCGAGAAGATGGGTGAGTCACATATATCCTTGGCCGCGCGCCTGCCCGAGAGTTCATGAGCTTTTTTGACGCAAAAAACTCATGAATGTGATCTGTTTAAAATTAAGTAAATTCTTGTAACTCTCGAAAAGTAGTCAAACATTTGACTAACAATATTCTATCATCATCAGGCCTCCTCATGCAGTACCAGGACGAGATGGAAGAGGAAGAGTCCAAGGTGGTAGAAGACGAGGCAGGCTCGGACTCCGACACGGACTGGGGCCGCCTGGCGCAGACCGCCGACGTGTCCATGTCGGGGTCCCAGGGGCCCCGGCGCAGGGGCCGCGGCCGGACCTACCGCGGCGGAGTGCGCAAGAAGTAACGATACGTCTTTTAATATATTTTTTTAACCGATGAAAAAGCGAGGAGGTTCTCGTGTATCAGAAATGTGTGGTCATATTTAAGGGTGTGGTACGGACCGTCAAACTGAAGAACTTTCTCCATGGCATTTTAAATGTACAATATTTTTCCTTTTTTTAATTTTCGACTTCTTAATACTTTCCTTTCTTAGTACTGACAAAAGATTGGAAATTTCAAACTGCTAAGTGCCAACTAAAGAACCCAGTGCTTTGAAATAGTGTGATGTGTTCTCTTTGTATCAACTACTAATCAAATGTTGTGTATCAGATTCAAACGCAAGCCCACGACTGCAGCAAAGAAAAAAGCGGCGCGGGGAGCCTTCGCGGCCCGTGGAGCGACCCGGGGGGCCCGGGGGGCCCAGGGGGCCCGGGGGGCCGCGCGAGGGGCCAGCACCTCCAGCGGTCAGTGTTACCTAGCTCGTGCAGCTGTATACATTTGGACCTTAGTCTTATGTGTGCCCTGTGTTACACAGGGCACACATAAGACTAAGGTCTCTGTGTTCTGTTGTCCCAGTACAGTACTGGGACAACAGAACACAGAGACTCGGACAAACAAAGGTCCGGGGGGGGGGGGGGGAGAGCAGTCCGCTCGAGTCTCATTTATAATTAAACTTAATGCAACTAAAATTTTCTAAAGTCATGAAACACGTAACATTCAACCAAAGGCGTTGGAAAAACAATATGACAGGTGCATTGTCTGAATGGTGTATATGTGTGTCGCAGGAGTGCGGCTGGGCAGCATGCCGGTGCCGCGCGGCTCGACCGCACAGCTCAACACGCGCCCCGGAGTGTACAACCCGTCGCGACTCAACCTCATATGAACCAACACGACCCCCACCGACTAAGACATATTCACTTCAATATTTGGAGTGTTTCGTGATGCTCAATACTAATTTAGCCTCATTTACACGAGTCGAGTTACTCGCCTACGAGTTTTGCATTTATACGGACGTGAAACTTCTCGTGTAAACGAATCTTAAACAATGATCTTACTATTTGTTATTACTTAAAAACCATAATTAAATTACGACTTAATTCATTTAATAACTATACCAATGTGCCTGTTCTATTTTTAAACTGTAAATAAATGTTGAAATTCGTGTTCATTATAATAAATTGTTTGAATTTAATAAAAACAATTAACGAGTTTTACTCGGTTTCAATCGTGCATGAGAAAATCCATAAAGCGCCAGTTGAAGCGTGTGGGAACGAACTATGTTTGATGGTGTGTGAGCATAACAGTAAGAATAAGTGCGAGTGTTTCAAGGACCTCTAACTAAGTTATCGATAAACTGTTACATAAGAAATTTGCTAAGACCTAAACTCAAACTCAAACTCAAACTCAAAGCATTTATTTCAATTAAACCATTTACAGGCACTTTTGAATTGTCAAGAAGTCGGTCAGTCAAAAATAAAATGAAGCTAGTTGCCCATTCCAAAGCGTAGGTCCAGAAAGGGCGAATTCGCCACGAATCCAGAATCGTCCAGAAGAATCTCTCGCGCGTACGTTGCGTCCAAAAGGAGCGTACCAACGTGCGAGCATCGGGGGATGAATTTTGACGCTCCATTTCCCTTGATACGTGCACTCGCTTTGAAGTTCGCGCGTAAACTGGACCCAACAAGGAGTCTCTAGTATCTCAAAATTCTCGACCTGCGCGATACGCGCGTACCATGCGCGAGCCGAATGTGGTGAAGTGCACACGATTTACGCGGGTAGTTTAAATTGTTGCTTGTGGACGCAATGTATTGGTGACCAGTACGTCGCCAACACGCGTGTGAATTCGCGCAAAGCGATGCGCAGTAAATTCGCCCTTTCAGGACAAGATCTAAGCCTAAGGCTCGAATAACACCGGCCACGTGATAAAGTGAACCGGTTGCTCCGCCGTGAAATCATAAGAAACAGTTCGCAAGACACGAGCGCGAGCACCGCTATTTATATCTTCGTGCTACCTCATAGCAGAGCGACGATGACGGTTTAATGCCATCATGATTCCAGTGTAAGAGAGAGACGGAGCTATACATGACCGATAGCGCCATCCCTTTTTCGCACTGAAATCATGATGGCATTTATACTTAGTAATACGATCTTAAGCCGCGTGACCGAATATAGCTCAAGCCGAAGGCACCTGTCCCACCGCCCCACGACGAGGAAGGGTCGACTGTAGCTATCTAATATTTTCTCGCTTAAGAAACGTACAAAAGATTGTCAGTAAAAGAGATACGAGTACGTGTATTAATTAATAGTTGATCGCTGACTGTTCACACCACCGGCGAGAACTGTCAAACAAACAACTCGCTTTTAGTTGCTCGCTCTACTCGCTTCTCGCTGATTGCCGAAGATGGGAGGAGCCTTAATCTCCAATGATATATTTTGGGTGATGAAATTCTCCCACGAAACTAAGTTATAATAGGAAGCGTGGAAGTAAAAGCCAATAACTGCTGTAAATGTATAATGATTTTCATCGCGTTGCCAGACTTGGCCAGGTCCAGAGCTTCCTTGGTCCTCTGCAGCGGAAAGTGATGCGTGATGAACTTCTTGAGAGCTATCGCTCCGGATGACACCGCCGCTATCGCTGGCGGGTATCTGAACAGAAATAGAAATAATATTTATTTTCATAAAACATGAAATATTAAGCAGATTAAGGATGTGAGAAAACTCTTTCTGCTTCTTTACAATACGACTTTTTGTCCAAGCTCGAACCTTCGAGCCAGTTTTTGTATTCCGAACCTTATTCTGACCTGAGTAATGTTCTTTAAAGAAAATTGACCACTTCTCTCTCATACATAGAAGGCACGAGCATTGAATTTTGAGCAAGCGTAGAGCGCTTACTCAAGACGGATTGGCCATTTCAGACTTATAATAATTATAAGTCCAGGTTTCCTCACGATGTTTTTCCTTCACCTATGTCAGTAATGTCCAAGATAAACTTAGAAAGTACTTATGAATTGAAAAAGTCTCATTAGAGTCGTAGTGAGACTTACGTGTTTACAATTCTGTAGGAGCCTCTTACGTCGACCTCACGCAGCAGCGCCTGCGTCAGAGGCACCTCCACCTTGCTGTCCCCGATGCCCACCACGAGCACTACACCTGCCGTCTTCGTTACCTGGTAAACGACAGAAGTGTCATATTTCAACCTGAAACTCACACATACTCGTTGGTACAATGCGGGCAACGATATAATGCGTTCTCGACACCTGTCAGTTTCATAAAAGCTAATACCTAAGTGCTTTACGAATTTGATCTTTATTAGTTGTCAGAATTGCCGCACTGATTGTGTTAGGAACGCACTCAAGTATCCTATGTCCTTACTCAGGTATCAGTGGCCCCAGTGGTCAAGTACCTGTGCCTGTGTGCTATTTTATCGAAATCCGTCCAGTTGTTAAGGCTTGAAAAGGTAAGTTACTTTCATATTTATAATGTTAGGATGGATGAGCATAATAAGTGCCTATTTAACATCGGGCAGGCTGCCGGCTAACAGGTCGATCATCTAATAATATTATATAAATAAATGTAGCCGTGTAGATGTCGCTAGTGTCTTATGTAGTGTGTTACCAGCATGGCGACTCTCTGCGCAGAGGCGTAGGCGCATGCGTCGATGGTGACGTCAGGCTGGCAGCCGAGCTGCGCCACGATGCCGTCCACCATGTCTTGCTCGCTGTAGTCTTTCTTTACCAGGAATGTGTAGTCTGCGCCCAGCTCCCGGGCTGTGTCCAGCCGGGATTGTACAACGTCTGTAAACAAAGTTAGTCAAATATCCTCATAAGGTTAAGGTAGAGGTGTAAAGTACCTACATTCATATAGTCACATTTCATCAGTTATGTTTAAATTCCATCGGGTTAAAAATCCAAATTCCAGGTCCACTGCGTAATTCCTTATCTGATTGTAAAACCCAACACACTAAATAAAAGACTTGGGGCCAGTTTCTCGAACGAAAATCATCGCAAAATTATTGTGTCTCGTGCACAACAGTTTACGCGCGGTTGACTATTTGTCACATTAATTTTGCGATGATTTTCGTTCGAGAAACTGGCCCTTGATGTAGTAATTGCTTTACCCGTGATAAGTATAGTGCTGGCACCCATGGCGCGGGCCGTCATGGCGCACAGGATGCCGACGGGCCCGGCGCCCAGCACGAGCACGCGCTGCCCCAGACGGACGCCCGCGCGGTTGCACGCGTGCATGGCGATCGCCAGCGGCTGTACTGCCGCACCTTCCTCCATGCTTAGGTTGTCTGGCATCCTTATGAAAATAGGTTTGTTAGAGTTTCAAGCTAGTTTGTCTGTTTATATGTCTGGCAATACGCAGACAGTTTCGGCAAAGAAGTGTCAGCTGTGTGTGTTTCAACATTATCAATAACATACCTATCTGTAGAAACATACATGTATGCACGGTTTTTTATATACTTATATCTTTTTTTAAACTGATTTTTCAAGTAACTAGACATTCTGTGGTCCTTGGATCTAAAAAAAAACATCAAATATTTTTTTATTTTTTTTATCGTTTAAATACCATGTATTTAATATTTTTTTTACCCATCACGTCTGTGGAGTTTTGCTAGCTAATTGAATTTGACTTTGTATTTGTAATGATTTATGTTTGTTGCAGAGGCAGGAACAGTCCCTTGCTATTTATATGTATGTACTTGTATCATATTATCGCCTGGTACTGTAGGTTCCCTACACTGGTGTTCCAGCCTCAAGCAGCCACTTTTTTCTAATAATGGAAGGAACTAACTTGTGACAGAAATCAGCGACGTGTTTGTAGTAGTGGCAGAGGTTGCCGTGCGTGCCCATCGTGGAGCAGTAGTGCGGCGACACGCACAGGTTGTAGCGTCCCGCCTTGCAGTACTCGCAGGCGCGGCACGGCTGCGTGGGCTCGATGGACACGCGGTCGCCCACGGCCAGCGATGCCACACGGGAACCGATCTGGTAGAAAAAATATATTTGTTGACTTTGTTATAGTGTTGTTGGACAAAAAATAATAGGTGCCTCAGGTGACGTTTTATCATCTTTAGATATCGATACCTATCACCTGTGTGAAGTTTCGTCAGCTAATTTAATTGGCCTTGATTCTATAGAAACAAAAGCAAACTCTCTAAGGTTCTCTCATGTGCTGTAAGAAGTAGTCATGAATACCTACAGTCCGTTCACAGTTATATTACCTCTGACAGTTGCAACAGCAACCTTATTGATACGAGAATAAAGATCACAATGATTTTGACAGACTTGTCAATGGCAGCAACCCAACAGCAACGTTATTATATAGAATGAGAATAAAGATCACTGTGATTTGGACAGAGATGCAAAATCAGACGTACAATAACTATGAAAGGACTGTACTTGTGCGTTAGTCTCTTTCTACAGCTCGATGTGTCATGTTAGCCTGGTACTGCAAATAACTGAGCTTACTTTGACGACGACGCCTGCGCCCTCATGGCCGATCACCATGGGTTCTGTGACTATGACCGTCCCGCAGGCTCCTGTGGTGTACAACTTCACGTCAGACCCGCAAATGCCCACGCAATCCATCTTTACGAGCACCTCTGTAACAAGCATTACCACGTGAAGGCAACAAAAAAAATCTAAGTGTAGACTTAAGAACCTCCTCCTTTTTTCTGTGAAAAAAAAGTTTTTTATTATGGAACAAAAACAAATGGACATTTACAATGGAAACAATGATACTCGTAACTATAAAAACCGTGTTATCATTGCAGCTATCAATCAAGATACGTAAGACCAGAACGATGGTTATCGATGTACGTATTATAGCTAGTTTTGATACCCGAGAAAGAGGTATATGCTATGATCGAACCCCGAGTACCAACAATTTCGTGAATCACACATGACTGGCACACGGTGAGAGAAAAATATTATGGCACCATGTGAGCAAAATCTGCATTTAAGTCACGCTTTTCTATGACTTAAGTAATCCATTTTTACACCAAAAAGCATGACATACAAGTGCGGGTTTATGTCACACGAGCTATAAAATAGTATAGGACACGTATGACTTAAGTAGTCTATTATGCACGGCATTTAGCATATTTTATTTCACGCCATGCAACAATAGTCACACACCCGAAACTGTCAAATTTTGCCAATCAAATTTGAACCTTATGTTTTATCGATAAAGTTGAAAATCTATTAAAGAAATTTGACAGATTGTAGTAGCTTGATGTGCTGGCGTCTGTATTATTAATCGCTAAAACACGCAACTATCAACCGTGGGGGGCTATGCTCGGGTCTTCTTACATGAGATGAGGACTTTGCCCTGCAGTAAATTTTTGTTGCTCTTATCGCATCTATGTAAGTGTAGCTATAACTCGAAGATGATACCTACCGTCATCGCTGATTTCTGGCACCGGGCAAACTTCCTGAAACAAGTTGCAATAACCAATAGAGTTTCATCAGAGATTTCAGGTTAAAGTTCACTTTACACGTGCATTGTGCACTTGAATGAATAGGTTTTTCACTGCAGGCTCCACGAGTCACTCACACTCGTTAAAATACTAAATGATAAATGATTTTATTAAATGATAAATGATTTTATTTCTGTAAGTAGGTTTGCACAAACACTAACACGTCAATCATATTTTTAAAAACTAGTTGAGGTCGGCGTTTCTATCTGACTACTCTGAGAAGAAAGGCCGAAACAAACTCAGAGGTACCTACTGTTACATTAATTTCCTTCTCATTGCATAAATTACCAAACCAAATTCGCAACAACACAATACGCTCCAAGACAGGTATCGCCGATGTTGGCGATAAGTCTGCGAGGCTGACTGGGCGGGTCACATCTATAGTGGTCGCATCCAGACAGTGGGCCAAAGTCGTCACACACTGGGTGCCTAAAGACGGACGTCGTCACCGAGGCAGGCCTAAGATACGCTGGCGTGACGATTGGGACTAGTTTTTAACAGATTTGACGGAGAAGGTATAGCACTAAGGAAAGTGGAAAAATATGGGGGAGACCTTAGCCAGGAGTGGGACAATTATAGGTTAATGAAAATTACATAAATTATTATTAATCCAATTCGTAAACAGTTTTAATAAAATAAACTCACAATTCTGACATCGTAAGGTCCATGTAGGACTGCAGCGCGGTTGTCAGCCATTTTTGTCGGGTTTCCAAAGCACAGTGGCGCGATCTTTTTAATTATGTAAAGATCATTTGATACACACTTTGCTGAACGTTTGTCGTAATGTAAACATGTGAAAAAGATATGTAATCGTGATAACAAGAGACTAAAAGGTCTAGTTTGTTTACTTAAATACTAAAACATGATTCTACTATCTACACATAAGTAGTATAATTACTATGCGCACCGCTTGGTTATTTGCGCTATCGTAGATACGGGTCGCAGGTTCGATTTCGTAAGCTAGGTGGTAGGGACCACAGAACAGATAAATTATCTGTTCTGTGGTAGGGACATCGACGCGCAACCTGTTTCCATGGATTCAGTAAAAGATTCTGAAAAAAAAAATTGCTGTTCTAATTAATTTTGACCGCGTAGGTATTGCACTATTCTATGATACAGCAGATTTGTTTTCCGCCTAGGCATAATTATTAGCCTATAATGTTTTCACTGCTGGGTCACAGGCCTCTTATCTGTGAGAGGGAAGGGCATGCCCAGTGCGGGTTGTCGGATGTCACATGTCTTGAATTTTTGGTTCTAGGTCATGCCAGTTTCCTCACGATGTTTACCTTCACCGTTTTGAAAGCAGTGGTGATGAAATAATTTGCACGCAATCTCTTTTTTGCTTGCAAAGCAAAGTGCCTGCTTGGGTCCGATCTCCGAACCCTAGATATACAAACAACTCGCTAGTCGTGGCCATTAGGCTACTACTTTTCCGCCTAGTAACGCTTAACTTTCATATACTTGTGTGAACGAACAGTGAAAAGATATATCATATAATAAATATGTAGGTATAGTTTGTTAACTATCCATTGACTTATATATTACTTGTAACTATCAGTCACGAGACTTCATACTTTATTGTTTGCACAATAACTGTCTTATTTTTATCATAATTGCTGGTGAATAATTGTGAATGAATGCGGCTGTGCCGGGAAGGATATTTATTTACTAAAGCTTTATGCACCAGTAAAAAATACTGTTGAAAGGAACACCTAATGGAATATCTCATGCAGTAGTGAATACCTACTTATACCTACTGAGTTATATTATAGGACATTATACTGCGTTCGCTACTAAGTTTCCAAACATGTAAACAAATAGGCATGTGTTATTGGAAAATTAATTTTGACACTCACATGAAGTTCAGTTTGCGCTACAACTTGAAACATTGTTGTGACTTTATAAAAATACTAGTCATTCTGATATCGACTTAATAAACAGTCTAATAAAGTTGATATTCGTTTAAGTGGAAATACCATTAACTGGAAACTAGTACTAGAAAAGACTTTAGGTATATATACATATTTGGCCTGTCAGCAAGGCTGCTCGTCTCCCTAATTGCGTAACACATGCACTTTCAATCACAAACTGAATCATTTTGACGGATATTGCTAATCCATCACACTAATATTATAAAGGCGAAAGCTTGTGAGTGTGTGTGTGTTTATATGTTTGTTACTCCTTCACGCTCAAACAGCTAGACCAATTTTAATAAAATTTTGTATTTAGGTAGCTGACACCCTGGATTAACATACATATAGGCTACTTTTTACCCCGATATTCCCACGGGATCGACACTTATGCGGGTGAAACCGCGGGGCGCAGCTAGTTGCTTCATATGTTCGAAAAAACTGTCTGATGCTCAGCAACGTAAATAACCATAGAAATATATATCAATGTAAATAACGCATATAATGTTGTTGAAATGTCAAAATGAAAGCCATTGCTACTGATAGTGTCTTACGCAAAGGGTGCACACAGGAGTGGTTCTAGGTCACATGTAGGTACCTGTGCCGAAGCCACAGGATGCATTGTCGACCAATCGTTTTCAGTGCGTTACCGCTATGGTTTTGAAGCAATGAGTTCCAAATGGGCATTGTGGTGTCGGAACGCAACGCCACTTACTACTATGACGTCGAAGTGCTTTGGTGTTGGATGTATCTTTTGATACAACAACGCTGCGATGCCGCTCCGGGCGTCGTAATGCATAATCCCTCCCCACTTCGTCGCTCAGGTCCCCCCTAGTCTGTTTCGCGTGCGTTACGTTTCACACGATGTAACAGTGGCAACGCTCCGTGAAACATATGTTTTTGTGACTTCATTTTATATGCAGGAAGATGCAGCGTCACCGCTCAGCCGTGGCAACGCGTTATGTAGATTCAGCGCCTCAGCAGCTTGAGCTTGATTTTTGTGTATTTTCTAAATACCTACTCAATGTAGAAAACAATCAAACGACAGCTTTCAGAAAACATAAATCTTTATTCAAATATAAAAATATTTTATTTTTATTTGTACTTGTTCTTTTAGACATACTTTTATTCTTGTAATCTAACAGGTATAATTTAATATGGAATAAATATCTACCTTTAAATATCATGACCAATTTGTAACACACTCATTATTTTAATAACAATATTTTCAAACTCAATCTAAACAACGAAGACGGTTCCTTCTTAACAAATAACAATTTTAAAATTAAAATAAGTATATCAGTAGGTATTTATTATAAATACAATAGGTATCTTATCTACACCCATTTGCGTGATTCAATCAACTAGATTTTTAAACAGAACTGCGGGGCAATTGCGTAACACACCATCAGTAGCGATGGGTTTCATTCTGACAGTTCAACAACATTCATTGCGTTATTTATAGATAAAAAAAATAAAATAAAAACAATTTATATCAGAAAAAAAAAGTCCATAGGCAAGGCAAGGTAACAAGTAACAAGAATTTTAAAGTTATTTTGCCATTAATTCATATCTGTTTACATTATTGGCAAATAAATCGCGAACGCAGATTAGTTTTGATCGTTCAATTAGGTACCTACTTACATACTTATAGATAGGTACCTTTTGTTGATGTTTATACCTAGGTAATTTCTTGCCCGAGTTAGAAATAAATACTTTTCGCAACATCGACGGAACCTTTTAACTCCTTTAAGCCGTGTCGTACTAAACCGAACAGTTCTGATGCGGGGAGCAGAGGGCCTACCGCCACCACTTATAGTAACTTGTATTATTTGAGTCTAATTTTAGTGTGGGAAAGACATGGAGCCTGTAACTATATGTTTTATCCCTTTCGTCCTGTATAGCTCCATCTCTTTCTCACATTAAGAAGTGGTATATAGGTCCTCAGGTGCTGTCGGAGGTTAGAACTTGTTGGGGTTGTTGGCGTCGCGCGGCTGCACGTGTATCATGACCTTGATGCCGGCGCCCTGGCGCGCCACCTCGTAGGCCTCCACCGTCTGCTCCAGGCTGAAGTGGTGCGTCACCAGAGGCTTCACGTTGATCTTACCGCTTGCTACCATGTTCAGTGCGATCGGGTACCTGGGGACATGATAGAAATATAGGTTGTTACTAACAAAATGGATCATGTTGTCTGAAATAAATAATATATTATAATATAATATAAGTAGCTGTACAAGGATATCTGGCGCGTTGCCAAAATCTGAACTAACGCCGCCATCTTGTTTCTAGGGTTCCGTACCTCAAAAGGAAAAAAGGGTTTTGACAGGCGGACAACGAAGTGATCTTATCCTATAGGGTACTTCCCGTTGACTAGAATCATGAAATTTGGCAAAAAGCAATGTCATGTAGCATAAGTAAAGGAAAAAATCCGAAAACCGTAAAGTAGTACGTACGGAACCCTCGGTGCGCAAGTCCGACTCACACTTGACCGGTTTTTTTTATAACAATTTCACGAAACAATATTCCACAAATTTCACAAAATATTTACCAAAAACGCTCAAATTAAAAAAATATGTTTAAAATTTTCAACAGATGCTTGTGGAGTAGACTATAATTATGTAAATATATTTTATACAATAAACGTTATTAATAGGGGAAGAAAAAAACAGTCTGAATGAAACATGGCCGTCATTGACGTTATCCGAGGTTGATCATTTCAATAGAAGGCCTTAGAAGCATCTTAGAGCTTCACGTTTGTTCTAAATATGTATTACGTTACGAGGTTTTCTATTCAGAAAATAAATAAAAAGCACGAGGTTTTCATTGCACGGCGACGATTATTAGATAGTGCCATCCACGAAGACGCGCCCCACTCTTCTTACTAATCGCTAGTGTTTTAGTTTTTTGATATACACTAATTACCCACTAATAAATAATTACTGTATATCAACAAAATTAAAACACTAGCGGAATGTTGCACACTTGTACTGTAAGCGATTAGGAAGAAGAGTGGGGCGCGTCTTCGTGGATGGCACTATCTGTATAGGATCAGAGTGACGTGTACGTACTCGTTGACGTAACGGAAGATGCCGCGGATGTCCACCTCCCGCGCCAGCGCGCCCGCCAGCGGCACCGTCTGCTCGGGCGCGCCCATGCCCACCAGCACCGCCACGCCGCCTGACTTCGTCGCCTAAACATCAACAACAACATAGGTAAGTCAAACTTAATGGATGGATGGGTAAGAGTAGCGGAAGACCAAAGAAGCAATGGATATGAAAGATGCTAGAAAGGGAGGGAGGGACTACCGAGATGGTGACTATTAGAGAAGAGTATGGAAAAAAAAGACATGTTGCGCCGAACCCAAATAAATTGGGATAAGGGCAGGAGAAATAAGGTGATGACAAAATCATACACAAACTGAATGCATTTATTTCAATTAAACCTTTTGAATTGTCATGGGGTCAGGCAGTTAGTCAGAAAGTTGAAGCTAGTTGCCCATTCCAAAACGTAGATCTCTATGGAGAAGAACGGGCAAAAAAGAACATGGACACTCCTTTAAATCAAGATATTACAAAATCTTGGGTAGGTACGGCTCTTACGGCTGCGAGCTTATTTCACTTGACGAATGTTAAAGCGGTTATATATATTTTCACTTCTGATTTTGAATCGCTGGGAAAATCACAATGATCTTTATTTTTTGTTGCAATAAGTTTGCTATTGGGTATTGGTGCTGTCCAATACAGACAGACAATACCATGCAGTCTGTCAAAATCATAGTGATTCTAATTTCAGTAGCAATAAGGTTGCTGTTGAAAGAGGTAAAATAACTCTCTAAAAGGATGTAGTTGCTGTCATCACTCTCACCAATAGCGACGTTCTGACGGTGGCCTGCGCGCCGCTGGCGTCGAACGACACGTCGGGCTGGCACCCGAGGAGCTCGTGTATCTTCGTCACCACTGCGGCCTCGTTCGCTTCCCTCGTCACTAGAAGCGTGCAGTCTGCGCCCAGCTGCTTCGCGAAGTCCAAGCGAGACTGCAGGACATCTGCGGAGAAACGAGAGAAGTTATAATTAAAGATGTTTATTACAAAATCAAAGTAATTTATTTGCCAGAAATATAGGTAAAGTCAGGGCAATGGACTACCAATTTAATTTGTGCGTATATATATTCAAATCACAACTATCAATTCGACTTCGTTCTTCATTGTTTTTTTTTTATTTTGCTGGGATCCCTTGTTAGTACCTAAAATAATGACAGTCGTCACTGCCATGTTATACGGCAGTTTGACGTAGGGTACCAATTTGCATAACAAATTAGAATGATTTACATAGTTTGTAAGTTGTTATTTTTCCGACAAGAATCCCAACAGTAATTAACTTTTAGAAACTGAACTGAGATAAAATCAACCTCTTACCAGTAATGAGTACTTTGCTGGCGCCCATGGCTTTGGCAGACAGCATGGTGAGTAGGCCGATTGGCCCGGCGCCGAGCACGAGAACAACGTGCCCGCCCGTGAGCCCAGCGCGCCGGCACGCGTGGATGCCCACTGACAGCGGCTCCAGCAGCGCGCCCTCCTCCATCGACACGTGGTCAGGCAGTCTAAGGGATAGACGAACAAAAAGTAACCATGGATTCTTTGAGTTGTGGAGGTCAGATAGGCAGGCGCTTCATGTAAAATACTTTGATTATATAAACATTATATAATCAAAGGTAAAATACTGGTATTCAACTGCACAGGATTCTGACTCCAACATACCTAGTTGGGGAAAGGTTAGGCAGATTGATTGGACTCTAATGTTTAAAAGAGACTATGATCTCTGACTTTGTTTCGGTATTTCTTCTCAGGGAGTCAGCATTGGGAATTTCTTAGTAACAGCCCGGAGTTTGGAAGTTGGCGGTGTGTTACCCCGTCTCTCCGGTCGTGTCCAATTGCCGTCTCGTGTTTTGTCGGAGTGAGGGAAGACAGAGTGCACTTAAATTGTGTCTGGCGCACACACTAGTGCACTATATATCCCCCGCCGAAGGCTGGTCTCCGCTGAGTTTGGTCGCCTTGGCCTAAATTCGGCCTGGAGGACTTTATGCACCAGAGACGCATATCTATGGTGCATAGCGATGATACTAACTTGAAACAGAAGTCAGCAGCATGCTTGTAGTATCTGGCGAGGTTGCCGTGCACAGGCGGCGTGGCGCAGAACAGCATGTCGGGGCAGAGGTGGTAGCGGCCGGTCTTGCAGAACTCGCAGTAGCGACAGGGCACGCCCGGCTCGATGGCCACGCGGTCGCCCACCTTCAGGTTCTTCACCTTGGCACCGAGCTGCAGACGCAACCGTGTATTCAATTATTACTGGAGTCTGGATAGCAACTAACCTTCAGGCAGATGAACTGAAAAAACCTTTGAATTTCACGGACGTCATATCTGGTAGATACTTACACATAACACAAGACAAGACAGCATAAGGCCTGTAATTTAATCCTCAAAGGGTTAGGCTATAGTACGGTTCACTAATATTTCACCAAAACTCCTTTGACAATTTCTTAGTTTACAACGTCAAGTAAAAATTTGTAAATAAATTTTTGGTGAACTGACAGGGCACCCTATATACACTATAGTACCTACCCACATTTCGCCAGGTATGTCTAATCTGCATTCGCGATTTATTTGCCAAAAATGTAAACAAATATGAGTTTATGGAAAAATAACTTTAAACCCTACACAATAAAGTTCAGTTTACGCTAAACTTTAAACATTTTTATAACTTTTTCAATAGTGCTAGTCAGTCTGAAATCAACTTAATTCCCATTAAAATAAAGTTGATATTTGTTTAACTTGAAATAGGGTAGGGGTGTGCAGTACTGCGTAATTTTCTCGGTGTGATTTTTACAGAATAGACCGGTTGTAGGTACTTTTCTTAAAAGTCGATGTGGCCCACACGGGTATAGTAGATAGATAATTTTCAATATCAAACGCTGACCTCGTTCGCACTAGTGCTTATTTATGGTCTGTTCTAGTCATTTATTCTTAGCACTCAATTTGCTGCGGTTGTGGCACATCTTAATTCTAAGTCCGCACAAGATAATAGGTTCGTCTTGCTCTAGTGATGCGTACAGTTCTGCTAACATTTTGTTAAACGACGGAATCTGTTGATAGAACTAAATAATTGAATAAAAAAAATAACTAGCAGGTACAGGAAGCAAATAGGTAGGTACCGGTAAGATGGGGTGAATAGGGATGCAGGGGTGAATCGGAACGAAACTTTAAAATGGATTTTAACGTTGATGTAATAAAGTTTATTATTAGAGTCCTTTTTGGCAAAAAAAAAAACAATTATTTCAATGTTAAAATCCATTTTAATAAGTTTCGTCCCGATTCACCCCTGCATCCCTATTCACCCCGTTTTACGGTACTTATTCTTGAGAGGTCTTCCTGTCTATACTCAATTTTTTTGGACAGTTGAATTATCTTTAAGGCGGAGGAGGAATGACACGAGGGGTTGCGATAATCGTGGAGAGGATCCGGCGGTTGGGTCTCGAGGTGGCATTGCACAAGTTCGGGGCCATGTCTTTTCATGGGCTCCGGAACGGGCCACCATCGGGATTCCAACTGATGGTAGGAGGGGTTCACATCGGCGTCGAGGCAACGATGAAATACCTGGGTCTCGTCCTCGACAGCCGGTGGAACTTCGTCGAACATTTTCGACGTTTGGCCCCCAAACTGGAACGGACCGGGGCCGCCTTCAAGCGGCTCTTGCCCAACCTGAGGGGGCCAAACGCCTCCGGCTTTACGCGGGGGTCGTGCGGTCCATGGCCCTATATGGGGCCCCGGTGTGGGCGCGTTCACTGCGGCTGCGAGCCGCCCACTACCTGAACGCGCCCCAAAAGGTGGTAGCCGTAAGGCTGATCCGGGGCTACCGCACGATCTCGGGCGAGGCGGCAAGCCTCCTTGCCGGAATGCCGCCATGGGATCTGGAGGCGATAGTCGCGCGCCTGTATGAGTGGCGCGCAGAGGCACTACGCCGGGGGGAAACTCCGCTTCCGCGGCAAATAGCGGCGGAGCGGACGGACCTCCGGCGCGATCTCATGGTGGCATGGAAAGAGTGACTTTCGCAACCCAGCGCAGGGCACGCCACGATAGTGGCGATAAGACCCCTCTTTGAGGAGTGGCTTGAGAGGCGTCACGGCGTTCTCACCTACCGCCTGACGCAGGTCCTCACCGGACACGGATGTTTCGGGAGGTTCCTGCACATCATCAGGCGGGAGGAGACGCCCGGGTGTCACCATTACGAGGATCGCCCAGAGGACACGGTGGAGCATACGGTGGAGGTCTGCCCCGCTTGGGCGGAGCACCGCCGTGTCCTCGTAGAGGCGATCGGCAACGGCGGCGACCTCTCGCGTCCGGCCCTGGTTCAAGCCATGGTCCGGGGCGAGAGGGAGTGGGAGGCGGTCACCTCCATCTGCGAAGCAGTCATGCTAGCGAAGGAGGTGGCGGGACGGCTCAGAGAGAGAGCCTCACGCCTCAGCCGCCGCGGGAGACGCTACGGGCGTCGGGAGCCGCGTGACGACTCCCGGCCACCGTAGGCGCGGGCCTGCGGACGGAGAGTAATGGGTAGCTCTCCGTCCGATCAGGACCAGGCCCGTGCCGGACGGCGCGTATGTGTTCCACGCGCGCCTCAAAGAGATGTCAGCATAAAGGAAGGGGCCCGCCAGGGCCGAAGCCTGCCGGGGTAGCGGGACCGTCCGAAAGGGTTACCGCTGCCCCGGAACATAAAGGGCTAAGGAAGGAACACGGGTGGGTTTTAGTCAGTAAGAGTCTGACATTCCCTTCCGCTCCACCAAGAGCGGGAGGAGTCATTAGATGATTTCCCATCCAAAAAAAAAAAAAAAAAGGCGGAGGTTTCCGAAAACGGTCAAAAAGTTGATTTTTTAAAGCAGTGTATCTCTTACACCGTAAATACTTTTGACCAAAGAAAAAATTATGATATTTTCAAGTCTTACTTTAATCACTGTATTAAAGTAAGACTTGAACTGAAATCATAAATAAATATACATTAATGCATCAAAATAATGTTCAAATACACCTCTTAATTTTCTTTAAAAGCAGTTTATCCCTTCATTAACAATTTTAATTACAATTAAAAATATACCATTAAATGTCTAATGCCAAACTGCATTCAGTGATGGAATAGTTTTTGTAAACAGATAATTGCTTCATATTTGCAATAAATTACCACCTTTGTGTCATCGCGCTTCTCTTTCTTTTCTATGCAGTCCGACAGTGACCGCGCTTTAGGTCATGTAGTCGCCTTAACTAGCTTTTGCCCGCGGCTTCGTCCGCGTGAAATTTCTTCGATCCACCCGTCGCGTCGCATCGCATCGCTTACCCGCGCTATTACTTCGTTTTCGCTTAGCGTTCTTTCTTACGTTTTTTCTCGGCTCCTAAGAGTTCTAGTGTGGTGTTAATTATAATTATAAGGTGTTAAAAATTAACCTTACAAACTTTAAGAGGTGCTTTAGACCATCGAACTGAACAACTTTTACTATGGGACCAACTCTGAAATCACGAAAAAAAATCTGCTGTTTAATACAAAAGTTATAAGTACCTATACTTGACCAAAATGTATGAACCAGCTGATTTTTTTTCTTGATTTCAGAGTTGGTCCCATAATGAAAGTTGTTCAGTTCGATGGTCTAAAGCACCTCTTAAAGTTTGTAAGGTTAATTTTTTAACAATTTGTATACCTAATAAGCCTATAGCTTTCCTCAAGAAATGTGCTATCAAAATGCAAAAATAATTTTTCAAATCCGACTGGTAGTTCCAGAGATTAGCACGTTCAAACAAACAAACAAACTCTTTATTATTAATATTATAGTATATAGGGTGACTGGTAATTAGTGACCGATACTTAAACACGTGATTGTACTCATGATAACAATCAACTTTTACTATGGGACCAAACATGAAATCGCGAAAAAAAAAATCAGTTGTTCCCTACATTTATGTTCGTATAACTCGTCAAAATGTAGGGAACAGCTGATTTTTTTTCACGTGTTTAAGTATCGGTCACTAATTACCAGTCACCCTATAGATATAGATTGAACTGTCCTAAAAGCTTGAGTATACCTATTGCTACAAGCATTTATAACAATCTTTTGCTACGCTTTTCACTTCCCTTCGAAATCCAAAGATTTGCAGAAAGATTATCGAAAGAATATTCTGAATATTGGATGGTTCTTAGTTGGTACCCATACCCACTACCTATTTGCATCACTCTAATTGCGTAACACACTATGAATCTCAATCTGAATAATTTTGAAGGATGTTGCTAATCCATTGCTTTAAATGTTCGAAGACATTGTCTGCTAAACAACGTAAATAACGGAATGAATGTTGTTGAACTGTCAAAATGCAATCCATTGCTACTGATTCGTGCTGTGCTGTGTTACGAAATTACCCCGCAGTATTCTAATCGTACACGAAGACTCGAAAGTCACAAAAGCAAGATATCAAAATGCCTACTGCTTAATGATGTTATCCTCTTATCTTATATACCTATTTACCGATATCTTAATTATGTTATTATGTATATCATATCAGTCTATTAAACCGTTAAGTACATTAATATAATGATTATCATCGTATGTAGCGGAAAAGCAAATAAACAACTTGCAATAATTTTATCTGAGTTATAGGTAGGTAGTAGGTACTTAAGTAAAGATAAACCGTTTTAAAAATGAACGCCTCTCCACTGCTTCTTGTACCTATACACATTTCAAATTTTTGTATAGAAATTTTAGTGGAGGGTCGTTCATTTTTAGAATGGTTTATAAATCTCTACCTTACCACGCATTTATTTAACTTTCAATGATTACTACATAAATATAATAAAGACGACATTATAATAATTGTATTGTTACTATAATGTTTTCCTTGTGTTATGAATAAAATTACAGAAATAAAATCCCAAATTACTGTAGGATGCATCTGCAATTTTGTTATTAAAATAATTGGGGAATTACTGGCTTGAGTGCGCTACAATAAAATAAATAGGTACCACCGAGCTACATCAATATACGAGGTGTCGATAAAAAAAAATGCGTAGAGGTACATGATAGTTAGCTCTAGCCCATAATCTTTTATTGCCTAAGAGCAGCACCCTAATTGCGTAATACACTATAAATCGGAATCTGAATCATTTTGAAGCAAATTGCTAATCCATTGCTTCATAAGTTCGAAAAATTTGTCTGCTCAACACGTAAATAACGCATGAATGTTGTTGAACTGTCAAAATGAAACCGATTCTGATTGATAATGTGTTACGCAATTGCCTCGCGGTGCTGCTTTATTTGTAAGCCAAACGTGACTGACAAATGTACAGACGCCAGCACATCAACCTACTACAATCTGTCAGATTTCTGTAATAGATTTTCAACTTTACCGCTAAAGCATAAGGTTCAATGTTGATTGGGAAAATTTGACAGTTAGGTGTAGGTTGATGTGCTGGCGTCTGTACCTACCTACTAAAAATCTTGACGTAGTACAAAATGTAGCAATCAGAGTTCGAACACTTTACGTCAGAGAGTGACAATAAAACTTTTTATCAGCATACACAATTGATTTTGACCGTGACTTTTAATTTTATGATTATCTAGCAGCGCCCCGCGGTTTCACCCGCATAAGTGTCGATACCGTGGGATTATCGGGATAAAAAGTAGCCTATAAATGTTGATCCAGGGTGTCAGCTACCTCCATGCAAAATTTTATCAAAATTGGTCCAGCCGTTTGAGCGTGAAGAATTAACAAACATATAAACACACACACACACAAACTTTCGTCTTTATAATATTAGTGTGCCTAGCTTCTGCCCGCGACTTCGTGCACGTGCCATTTGTTCCCCCGAACCACTCCGTCGGGCCGTCGCGTCGCATCGCATCACCTGCCTTCGTTTTCGCTTAGCAATCTTTCTGACTTTATTTCGTCTTACTCGGCTCCTAAGGGTCATAGCGTGATGTTAAATACCTTCAAGAATTGGGCTGTCAAGTGCAAAAATAATTTTTCAAATCCGACAGGTAGTTTCAGAGGTTAGCGCGTTCAAACAAAAAACCTATTAGTCTTCAGCTTTATTATTATAGATTAGTCTTCAGCTTTATTATTATAGATTACATTGATTGAGGTCGCTGTCCTTTGAGGTGGCTTTACTCAACAAAATTCAATGAGGCAGGCAGGGATATCTTCACAAAATAATTTAGTTTTCATTAAATATCGGAGTAATGCCGTGAAGTAATGCGTGAGAGCATACCTACTTCTCTGTTCTCTTTTAATCTGCGTTTTATGTTATTGATATGATAAAACAGTTTTTATCATGGACAGTAAATAACAAACAACGCAGATTAAAAGGTCAAATAACAGACTTATTAATTGATAAACCCACGGGTGATAGTGCACTGACGTTGGTCGATCGGTAGGAAAGATGCGTGTGATAACAATTATTGTTACCTAGCTAGCAGCCTCTTTGCCTAGCAGGTTCGAGCACGACCGATGTGTTTCTGCCCGTCCCTGACAAAGTGAATTAATCGGGAGTAGGGGGCATTCCGAAGTGCCGAACTACTTTCGGACGTGGGGACGGGCAGAAACACATCGGGAGTAAAGACAACTGTCAAATGCAATGGTGTTACGGGCCTCGATGTAATCTTATGTCCGTTGGTGGTGCTTAGAGAACAAAATTCGAGAGTCAAAATTTCAAAATTTTTGGATAACGCCTCGACTGACAGTAAGAAAGAAAGAAAGAAAATACACCACACATCAGATAAAAACAAAAAATATATCAAATATAAAGTGTAAAGTCCGATGTAAGAAATTGGCGGGAAAGTGTGCCTCACGGCTGCGCCAAAAAGTAGTAGTTATTTCGACTTTCGTAATACAAGTGTTTCAAGTATATTAACTTTGTCGACTAATAGGAAGCTGTCTTGACGTTTCTATTCGTAAATGCTGAAATCAGCACACGTGGGTACGCTCTTCTCTTTCGTCAGCTACGTATAGGTAACTACTTCAGCCTTTCATCGCATCGTTTTGACACGCCTCATTCAAGCTACTTCAAGGCTATGCGCGCTCTACGAATTTTAATCGTTGCGGATAATAATCGCCAATCTGTGTGATGTTCTAGAGACCGCGCACTGCGGTAAAAAATCGATTCACGATTCGCTTGAAAAATTATTTGTGTGTGCGGTTTTAGGGTCTCCCTTGTTTTACCGAAAAGAAATTGCCAAATTATCACTTCCCAAACAAATTTTCGCATAATTTCACTTGCCAAATTATTACTTACCAAAAAATCTCTTTACAAATAATTGTTACGAAAACCTATGTTTGGCAAGTGAACGTTTGAACAATAACTTGTTCACCAACTAGTCTAGTACTTTTACCATTTTTTATCTAGTCAAATATTTCAGTTGGTATAACATATTTTACGCAAAATTAAATAAGCCAAATATTTGGTGTCGTCCTACCTACCTAACCTAACCTAACCCAAATGATTCACCAACAATGGAGGGCATCTGGCGCTCGGTGGCCGCTACCGCGGCACGCTAGCTTCGCTCGCTCGCCTTCGCGCTTTAAGGACGCTATCACATTTTTCCACGAATAACAGTGCTTTTCAGGTACCATTTTAATGAACTTGGAGTCGCAACTGCAAGGATATCTTGGTTTCAAATTAAAGATAATATATTCATCTCCAGAATGGCTCCATAACAATTAAATAGCCCCATACAAAATTTTCACACAAATACGTTTTTACCATCACAGTAATCGCAAAAAATTTAATAAAAAGGGGTTTGAATAAGGACCTATATAGCTAAATCCACTGCATATTTTAACTTAAAAATAAGAAGATATTGTTGCTTATATAGTCCTCTATACGACAAGCTAAATATTTTGTAGATAAATAAATAACTTTTTCATTTATGAGACAAATAAGAAACGCTCTCAAATTTCTCCATACATTTTCTACCCGCGGACACTTGCGGTTCGTCATTCCGCGCTCAGAGGCGCTCGTGGAAGCACGCAGCGTTGCCAGAATGTTACTTTTGTAACATTTTACGTTACTTTTGGCCCTGTTATGTTACTTCCATGTTACACGACGCAAAATGTTACTTTTACGTTACATTTCGTAATTGAAAAATATTTCAAATATTAAGAACGACAATAACAGACTTAATGTTGGCAAACCTTGTTTAAACGATCATATGAAAATATCTCTACATGCACACGGCGACACATCGAGCTATACATTTCTAGTTTTAACAAAACTTGCATTGTATAGGTTTTTCGTACAATCAGAAGTTAGCTTTTACTGGTTATGTATAGCTTGATGTGTAGCCATGCGTACCGATGAATTTATCTCTTTCGCTGTTTCGCGCACTTGTAGAACCAGTATATTCTATTAAAAAAGTATATTCTAGGTTTATATTACAGACTACGAAATAATTAGATATTCTATTTTAAAATGTATTTTTTTCAGTCGATCCAAAATTTTGGTACTTACAAAGAAGAAAAAACAGTTTATTGAGCTATTTAAAAAAAAATTAAATACTCCCTAAAAAATAAAATGTTATTTTTGTCATCAAAATGTTACTTTTTTACTTATGTTATGTTACTTTGACAAAAGGGCACTGGCAACACTGGAAGCACGTCTGTGTCGCTTTCTCGCAAAAAATAATTACGTAAAAAAGTGAGTTCCGAGTTGTGTACTGAGGTCGGACGAAGTTGATACTTTTTCGGACCGAAATAAAATTAAGTACGATTATTGGTATTTGTTTCAAAAACAAATACTTAGTTGTAATTTTTACAAGCTTTTATTTAACTTGCAATGTATGTATGTATGTATCTAACTATGTTTGTTCGGGTGGACTCTTGCAACTAAATTTTGAAGCAGATATCTTCAACCGATTGAGCTGAAATTTTGTATGCACGTTTAGTTTGGATGACAATGCATGGTTAGCTGTGTGACGTTATTCTAAATCCAAAATGGCGGAACGCCCAAGATGGCGGACTACTTATTTTTAAGGCACTCCTACAATATGGATATCAAATGAAAGGGATTGCTAAGAATAACTCGAAAAATAAAATGACGTCACTCTAAATCCAATATGGCGGACTTCTAAAGATGGTGGACTAGTTATTTGTAATGCACTCCTACAATATGGGTATCAAATGAAAGGGATTGCTGAGAATAACTCGAAAAATAAAGTGACGTCACTATAAATCTAATATGGCGGTCATCTAAAGATGGTGGACTAGTTATTTTTAATGCACTGCAACAATATGGGTATCAAATTAAATTACTTGCTGAGGATGACTTGAAAAATAAAGTGACGGCATTCTAAATCCAATATGGCGGAACACCAAAAATGGCGGACTAGTTATTTTTAATGCACTTCTACAATATGGGTATCAAATGAAAGGGCTTGCTGAGAATAACTCAAAAAACAATGTGACGTTACTCTAAATGCAATATGGCGGACTTCTAAATATAGCGGACTAAGTTTTTTATGCTTTTCTACAACATGGGTATCAAATGAAAGGTCTTGCTCAGAATACGTATGCGAGTTAAACTCCACAAAAAAACCTGTCCAGCGATAACTAAAAAGTAAAAAACAAATTAAAAGTAAAAAGTTTTTTTAAAAACAAGCTTTTAGTTAAATGCGCTAAAAAGAATAAAATAAAATTTTCCTTTAAAACTTTTACTATTAACTTATAACGTCATTAAGTACACAAGTTATATGATATAAAAGCTTGTTGCGAGATTTACCTGTGTAGATAAACAAGTAAATAACATGATCTGATTGATTTTCATTTTTTTTAATTTTCAAACTAAGTAAATACGAGTACTTAAACCTGAAAAAAACTTTTTTACTTTTAATTTATTTATTTAGTGGATGTAGATGACGGATAAAGATTGTATAAATATTTATGTTATTATTTTATAATCAAATTATTTTTAAATATCACAACGAAACTCTACGGTAAACTCCCAGGCTAATATTTGATTATGTAATACTCCAACAATTGACATCAAAAATAATATTTAAAAGTATTTAGGTACATATTTTCAAACTAACAGCAGACTGTGGTATAAATGTGGATGTTCCTTGTAATACTAAAATGTTAAGGTCGTTTTTGGGTAGGTACCTAGTAATGAACTTATTGACTGATGAACTTCAACAATACTAAAAACATGATTATCACGCAGATAGTAAGTACTAATAACACTTACCAAATTCGATTGCGAACTTACAACTAACTTTACTCAATTAATACCAGCAAAATTAAAAAAAAATATCTTCAAGTACCAAGATTAGTAAAGTTACGTATAAAAATCGAGCGAACAATGGTTTCAATGTGTGCGTGCGCGTAATGTTGCTGTGTTGCGATTCAGATACCTAAACTTGAGCGAGTTCAAAATATGATAGCGTCCTTAACGGTCACAGTTCTAACTTAACCTAACCTAAATGATTCACCAACAATAGAGGGGATCTGGCGCTCGGCGGCCGCTGCCGCGGCACGCTCGCTTCGCTCGCTCGCCTTCGCGCTTTAATGGTCGCAGTTCTAACCTAACCTAACCCAAATGATTCACCAACAATAGAGGGGATCTGGCGCTCAAAAAATAATATTAATACACAAATATTAATAACAAAGTAGACTTTTGTAAATTGCATTAAACGTTACATAAAGATTTTGAATTTATATGCGTAAATGAATGTTATACTAATTGGATCAGAATCCTAATTTTAGCAGTTTATTCTGAGTATTGAAAATCGGAATGTCGTTTCCATAACAAACATTTGACTATTATGTTCATTGTCTAAATATTGTTTGCTGTAATAAATCATTTTATTAAAGACCAAATGCCTTAATGACATTATCCCAGGTAATATTCTGCCGAGTAAAAATTTGACCAAATGAAAATGTGCGTACTAAAATCATTCCAAATATTGCATTGGTATAAAAAAAGGTTGCTAAAATTTGTTTGGGTAATGAAAATTTGGCAAAATTTTTTCGGCAAAACGGCAGGATCCCGCGGTTTTATAACTAAATCGCAACGATTAAAATCGTAGTGCGCGCTTAGCCTAATTATGTACTTTTTTTGTGACGAATTCACAAACAAAACAAAGGAAGTCTTCCAAGTGACGCATTCTCGTTTACTTGCATCTTGGACCTGTTGTTGACAGCACAAATCAAATGCAGCATTGCGGCTACGTTTGTGAGGCTCAATAACTTAAGTTTAGTTGTTAGGTTCTGGGTTGCTGACAGCGGGCCGACACACCTTTTCCGTTTGGGTCGAGAGAAATGGGACTAATGGGACACCATTTCCTAGATCGTAATTTCGTTTAGAGATAGTTTTCATGATTTTCCAAAGCCCGACTCGACCCATTGCTGGGCTAAGCCTTAGATAAAGACAGTTTTGGTTTAATGTCCTTTTTCACTAACATTCTATTTTCGATCGGTCTTATCTTACCTATACCAATTCACGTTTTGGATAAAAATGGGGTTTCTTAAACAGTAAACCCAGCCCCCCAGCAGGAGAAATACCAATTTAATAAAAACCGAAAGGAGCCGCGGCAGACAGGGCTGCAAAAAATCCAGATTACTTTTCAATAGCAAGGCAGCAGAAGTTCACGGTCAATGACATTGCCGACAGAATATAAATAGCTGACAAACACGTGTGTTCGTGGGTGTGTCCGTAAACCTAGCTACGTAGTCGACAACACACCTCCAACATACAATTTAAACTAAGTAGGTATATCAAGTAATTTTAAATACCAAATAACCGGATCTTTGTGACAGACCTTGAATATTGTTTTGAGGCCATACGCGGCAATGTTTGCAGAATATAATAATTAATATCGTCACCATAGCTGGACACCGAAGAACAAAAGTAATCGAAGCAGTTTTACGCAGTTATTTGTCAACCTGTCAATATAATTACGTACAATCAACAAAAGATATAAGTATGCAGGATCGTCGGATATAGTTGAAGTTTAGTGCGAAATCGATGGACGTTTTCGAATGAAATTTAATTTGGCAAATTAACTTTTTGTTTTCTATTAATTAAATTAAATTTTATTCGAAAACATCCATCGGTTTCTTACTAAACTTCAACTATATCCGGCGATCCTGCATACATATATCTTTTGTTGATTGTACATAGGAATAAACTTATTTAGTCAAGGTTATAAGAATGAACATTTTTGGCTTCATGCACATTGACGTTCTAAATGTTTGACAAGCTGATGCATTTATGATGCTCGTGGCGTCAGCTGGTGTTCAAACTACGTAACGTGCATTCCGACATTCGAGACATTTGTAAGATCATTTGACCAATAATTTATTATTATAACCACATAATTAGGTATATGATATGATCGGGAGAAAGAAATAGGGATATTAATACATATAAGGAACGTAGCAGATGGCGTTTGGCGTTCTATAGTCCCTGCCCCCATGGGAGAGGATGTGTGTAAAGTAACTGGTTGGATAAACTAACTGGCGTTCAAGATCAGCCTGTAAGCATCCGTAACATCGAAAAGAGAGCTTCTTACCTTAGCGACGACTCCAGAGGCTTCGTGTCCCATGATCATGGGCTCTTTAAGGATGAAGTGGCCGCAGGAGCCATTCTGCCAGTAGTGAACGTCTGAGCCGCAGATGCCGACGCAATCCATCCGGAGCAGCACCTCTGTACAGAAATATTGAATAAGTAGGTAATAGTACTCCTGACCGAATATCGGTAATGGCGACCTATCTCAGCGGTGACTAGCCATCGACGCAGGTGTGCGCAGATACAGGTGCACTCTCTTCCCTCACTTTCATAGTCCAATAGGACGGCAATCGAAGGAACCGCAGAGAGTTCTTGCGCGCAGCACCAACAGCTTAACGTGCTTTCGGAAGAACGGGTATCTCACCGTCAAGTTCCTAACTTCTGCTGGCTGCTATTCAGAAATGCCTAATAGAAAACCCTATAATATCTTGCCCAACCTTGGAATCGAACCCCGAATCCCACGCTCTGCAGTCGCGTTTGCGTCCACGAGACCATTGGGGCGGTTATTCGTAGTTATAGGTAAATTGGTCTGGTGGACTGGTTTGGTGCGGTTGAGAGGACGTATGAGAGACCGTGAGAGGAGGACGCATGAGGACGTATGAGAGACTGATATGTTTGTGGAAAGGCTGGACTGTTTACTTCACACCTATTTGGTGCAGGGTGATGTTCTTCAAAAAGGTTAGATGCAATGCACCTGTACCCGATTTGTATGAACGTGGACGAATCAAATATCTATTTCAATATTTGCAACCACGGTAATTATTTCTTTTGCGGGTGGATCTAAAAGTTTTAGGTTTTGTGTTATTTGCGTACGAAATGAAATGATAATTACGTAAATAATTTGCTGTAAAGAAAAACAATAGCTGCTTAGTTTGTGTATCAATGTTGTTATACTTAATACTTTATTTAAGTTTTAACAATTTTCTCAAGTCTTAAGTCAAATCTTTGTAATTTCTTAATGAGATATAAAATTTCTTTAACCATAAATACTTATGTAGAGTACTTACCTACATTACAGGATTGTAGCAGATGGCGTTATGGAAACATAACGCCATCTGCTACAATCCTGTAATGTTTTCTTATTTATGTAAAGGCAGAAATGCCTTTACATAAATAAGAAAACCGAGTGAGTTTATGTATATTGACTATTGATTGATCCACACAAGAAGTTCGCAAACAGTTCCAACAAGCATAAAGTGGAGTACCTATTTGCTTGTGCTGTTGAGGAAGGTCAGTGTAAAAACTGCATAAACATACTGAGTTGATACGTTAATTTACGATGATGTTCTATCTGTAATCGTATCTATAATCTACTTAAGCATAAGCATAGTATAATCAGCCCATTATGTTCCCTTGCTGGGACAACTTGCTTGCCCGAATTGTGTTAGAATTTTTTTGATTCTAGTACATGCCGGTTTCCTCACGCCGTGCGACGCGATGTTCTTTCACCGTTTTGAGAGCAGTGATGATGAAATAATTTACACAAATTAAATCGCTTGTCTGGGTTCAAACCTACGATCCAACTCGTAAGTGCGGCCGTTACTACCATTGCTCAGATCTACGTAAGATATCGTTTTAATTGGCTATATCTATTAAAATGCATGCTCACCGTATTCCATTGTCTTGGAGACAATATTAAAGTTTCAATAGCTGCTTCGAAATAATATCAGTTTCAGAGGCATTACCAGTGCCACAAGTAAAACGAATTTGTTTTTCGCTGTTGAAATTCTCATTAACTTTTATTTAAATATGCAATGTAAGTAGATTGGCTCGGTACAAGAAACGGAATTAGGTATTGTTTCTTATGGTTGTAGTGTAGGTATGTGTGAAAACGTAGGCGTATATGGTGTGTTCCCAACCAGTCACACTGTAACATGTCACAGTGTGACTCGTTGGGAACAATCGGTTAGGTTAGGTTAAAACTGAGACCCCTCTACGCACGAGCCGAGCGAGCGAAGCGAGCGGTACCGCGGCAGCGGCCGGCGAGTACCAGAAACGACTTGCGCAAATAGAAAAAAAAGAGCTAGAAAGAGAAAATTGCGAGTTCCCGTGACTGGTAGTGTGACCGGTTGGGAATTTTTTCAGAAAAAAATCCCATCGAGTAACAGTGTGACATTTGAGGGTGTTACTCGTTGGGAACAAATGGCGTATATTTATATATATCGCACCAAAAACATTTTCATGTAAAATGTTACCAAGACGAGACCATATATGGCTCGCACTGTCAAAAAGTTATCACATCTCATGTAGAGCCAAGCTAAATGAGATCTACTATTATCGCAGCTATTATTATCTATTATTACGTTTTGGAATGGGCATATAGCTTCAACTTTCTGACTAACTGACCAACTATTTAATTTTGACAATTCAAAAGTGCCTGTACATGGTTTAATTGAAATAAATGCTTTGAGTTTGAGTATTATCTACAACTCTACACGCTCTAACTCTACAAGTCCTAACTTCACAAACTCTACACCTTAACCAAAATCGGCTTGGCCGTTTCGTTACTACAAAAACAATTGTATAACAGACAAGTAATGAACAGTGAATAAATGTTTCACCTTACGCCCATGTGACAGTAGAGAAATTTAAAAATTTAGACTCCGAGGTGCTTAACCCAAAAACACTTCGCCTGCCTTGGGAATCGAACCCAGGACCCCATGCTCAACAGTAGCGCTTGCGACTACTACACCAACAAGGCAGTTTAATTAAAGTAATTGCGGCAGCTATCTGAGTATTGTAACCAATATTTACTTTGTGATAATGGCTGCAATCAACTATATCGACACACACATGTATGCTTGTGAGTAAATAATAATATACAGGATGGCAGCCAAGGACACTGACGCGCGACTTACCATGGACTCTGTATTGCAGTAAGTACAGTCAGCAAAAGAGATAAGTATGCAGGATCGTCGGATATATTTATTTATTTATTTTTTATTTATTTTATTATTTATGTACACACAGTAAAATACATAAAGAAATGACATAATTAAGATATGAGTACAAAGGTACTGCTTATTTCTTAAGAAATTTCTTCCAGCAGACCTGCGAAAGGAGAAGTAAAAAAGAAATGTAGACAATAGTGTGTGAGAACAAGAAGAGAAAAATATGAATGTGTGAAGCCTAAAACTAAAATATTAAATAAACCTACACATATAATGCAAACAAATTAACATAAGTATACTTAAATAAATACATAATGCTATAATATATAAACATATATATATATATATATATACTCACAGTATAGAGGAAAGGTAATGCTCTTTTAATCGACACTTAAATAGAGAAATAGATTTTAAATCACGAATGCTAGGCGGAAGTGAGTTCCACAATCTTACAGCATGAACAGAGAAGGAATAAGAATAGTAGCTTGTTTTATGAGGATGAGATTTAAGGAGGGATCTTAGGTGTGATCTACATGGTGCATCGCTAGAGCGAGCGTAAGAAAAACGCTCACGCAGGTAGGAAGGATAAGACGGGTTGTGTAAGATGTTGAAGAGGAGACATAAAATCCGAGTATTCCTGCGAAGGCGGATAGGGAGCCACTTGAGTTCCTTGCGAAGGTGAGAAACATGGTCATACTTTCGAAGACCGAAAACAAAGCGAATGCACAGGTTTTGCAAGCGCTCAAGCTTGTTTAATAGCTCCTCAGTAGCATCCAGGTAGCAGGCGTCGGCATAATCTATAATCGGCTGAATAAGTGTTTGTGCCAAAGAAATTTTAGTCTTCAAGGGCAGAAGACTCTGAAGGCATTTCAGCGAATGAAAGGAGAAATGTACCTTTCGGCTGACTTCATTGACCTGAGGACGCCACGAAAGGTTGGAGTCAATAACTACACCTAGATCTTTGGCGGTTTCAGTATAGTCAATGCGAACACCATCGAGATATAAGGGCATCAGAGATGTAACATCAGCCGCATTTCGAACGAATCTGCTGCCTATGACCATGGCCTGGGATTTAGTTGGGTTAATTTGCAAACCAAATGACTTAGCCCATTCGCTGATGCAAGCCAGGTCATGATTCATTGCAGCAATTGCAGAACCCGCGTTAGCTACAGTAAAATGTCGATAAAGCTGCAAGTCATCTGCATAGAGATGAAAACTAGAGGAGATTACTCTTGTAACAAAGTTTATGAAAATTGAAAAAAGAAGAGGAGAGAGAACGCTACCCTGAGGAACACCCTCAGTGAGGCTACACCAGTCAGAGAAGGACTCCTCCAGGCGAACACACTGAGAGCGCCCCCGAAGATAAGAACTGAACCAGGCTAAAGTGGATGAAGAGAAATTGATAGATTTGAGGAAACCTAGTAAAATGTCGAAATCCACTGAGTTGAAGGCGCTACTGAAGTCAAGCAGTACAAGAACAGTAAGCGACTTATTCTCCATAGCCCAGCGGATGTCGTCAGTCACCTTCAAAAGCGCGGTTACAGTACTGTGACCCGAGCGAAAACCGGATTGAAAAGGGGATATTATCGAGTTTGACGCCAAGAAAAATGATAATTGTCTATGGACTATGTGCTCAAAAACTTTAGAGAGAAATGGGAGAATAGAAATAGGTCTAAAGTGGGTTAATAAAGTAGGATTGTTAGTTTTAGGTAAAGGTATTATGTGAGCCTGTTTCCAAACTGACGGAAAGGAGCAAGAGGAAAATGAGTGGTTGAAGATGTGAGTGAGAACAGGAAGTAATGAGGAAAGGATAAGAGTTATCATTCTTGAACACAACTTATCATTACCGACTGCTGAAGAAGTAATCGCAAGTATAGACTTCTTAACGTCATCCTCAGTAACATCCTTAAGCATAAAGTGAGAATATTGTGGTAACGGCAAACTAGCAATACTCTCTAGTGTCGCAGCCTTGACAGACGGATCAAGAGAAAAGGGAAGGAGAGAGAAATGCTTATTCAGATCATTGAGGTTCACATCCTTACACTGGTTGGCAGGTGACTTGCCTATGCCTACAGATTTGAGAAATTTCCATACATCGGAAGAACTGCGGTTATTGAGTTGGTCGTGGAAATAGCGTCTCTTAGCATCCTGACACAGATGACTGCAGCGATTACGTAAAGATTTGTAATAAGAGAGATTCAGCTCTGAAGGTCTGCGCTTATATCTGCTCTTAGCTTTATCCCTGCGAGCCATAAGCTCTTTAATTTTTTGCGTTATCCATGGTGCAGGGTTATGTCTAACTTTGACACGTCGTATAGGGGCATGCTGATCATATAATTCAAGGATGGTTGCGTTAAAACATTTCACCTTATCGTCGATGTCATCGATCTCAACCAGAGGGGTCCAGTCGAGATCGCCAGCATCGCGCCGCAAAGCTTCCAGATCTATGCCCTTGTAGTTACGGAGATATAAAAGCTGGGACTTACGCTTAGGAACACGGATACGATACGAAAGGTAAATGAGATCGTGGTAAGAAAAAGTAGCCGTAAGTTGACCATGGTAAGAAACATTACTAGGAGAGGAGACAATCATAAGATCTAGAAACGATGGTGAACAATTAGGAAAATAGTGAGTTGCAGAGAGAGGCAAAACTTGAAGATTGAAAGAAGACAAGAGTGAAAGGAGTTTAAGGGAGCGAGTGTCATTTTTAATCAAGCAGGTATTAAAATCACCCATTAAAATAACGTGCTCATACATGGGGCAAAGATCACTGAGTGTGGAGTCGAGAGAATTGAAGTAGTCAATGTGAAGATTAGGACTGTAGAGTACTGCAAGCAAAACTTTAGTGTGATGAACAGTAATTTCAAGAAACAAGTATTCAGCCGACTCAGAATACCGTGAAGGAGACGAACTGACCACCTTGTAGGGTAAGTCAGCACGCAGGTAGATAGCAACACCTCCTCCACCTTTGCCGGTCCTATCGTTGCGGATCAAGACGAAGCCAGGGAGTGAGTACTGAGCAGAGACGAGTGATGGCTTCAAAAAAGATTCCGATATTAAGAGCGCATCCAGATGAGCACTGCTAAAGGATGCCAGAAGGTCAGAATAGTGACAAGGAACACTCTGAGCATTTATGTGAGCTATATGTAGATTCTTAGGGTCATTGGAGAAAAGAGAAGAGATTTTATCATGTAAAGTAAGTGGTATGGAAGAGTCACTGTCCGCACTAACAAAACTAGTAGAAGAAGAGCACGAGAAGAAGCTGTCGTTAAAATCAGCTACATCATCCATGAGCAAAAATAACTAAATTATAGTATAAATATAAAAATATTATAAATACCTAAAATACAATAGTAATATTTAAAATAAAGTAAATACTAAAAACACTACTAATTAAATATTTTCCTTTGAGAACAACCTCCCCCACTCGCTGGTATATTGGCAGGAATTTTACAATAGTAAATAACAAATATACACAACTATGAAGAGTAATAGAAATAGAAACAAAAATAAACAAACGATAACATCGAACTGTACGTAGAATGGAACGCGACGCAGTGACAACTGGATACGAGCAGTGACATGACACTGACATCTGTCTACGTCCGTCACATTGTCAAAAGTTCTAACGTTCTTAAGACCGTAAAATAAACTTAATGTACATACCGGCAATAATAAAAATAAAAAGTAAAATGATAAGCGGTGATACAAATAAAAATTACTAATTTAACTACCGGCCAAAGACGATTGTGACTATGCAAAGCGGCCATGTTGAGAAGTAGTGAACTACAATATTTTTGTAAATGGAGTGACAAAAACAATAGCAACTTGAACGAATGTGCTACTTGCGCAGACGCGTCTTTCTCGCCCTCTTAGCAGGAGTAGCCAAAGTTGCGATACTAGGAGTTCCACGATCTTCAGATTGCGCAGAATCCTCGGTGTCGACTGAACAAGACGGGAATTTGGTTATTAGATCGTGAAGTTCGCCTGCCGTTTCGATCTTCCGGCGAGATTTGTCCGGGCAAATAATAACAATCTTGCCTTCCATGGACCAGCAATTTGGCATACCGAAATGCTTACGAGCGGCTGCAAACACACGATGCCGAACTTGTGTCAAGAACTCGGAGATGGTGATCCCGGTACCCTTAAGAGCTTTCTTGCTATCCCATACAAGTTGTCGGTGCTCCATTTTGAAGAATCGTACTAGTATGGGTCGGGCCTTCTGCTGTGAGAATCCAAGTCTATGACAAACATGGATAATATTCTTGTCATTACATACCTCAGTCAATTTAATTTGGTTGGATATGATGTTGTGGACTATATCAAGTAACTTTTCATTATCCTTCTCCGGAACACCATGGAACAGCAAGACCTTTCTTCGCATGATGGTTTCATGCCTATCAAACCCAGCAGCCAGCAGCTCAATTTGAGTTTTTAACTTGGAGAGTGCTTGACAGACAAACAGCTTAAACTCATAGAACTCACGTGCAATGGCTTCAAGGTCTGATGAGGCTGATGTGGTACCAGTGGTAGCCTGCTGCAATTTGGCTTCATATTCTTGCATTCGGGAGCCAAACAACTGCTCGAGGTCCTCCAAGCTGGCAGCTAGTTTAGTGTCCATGTTCAGTGTGTAGTGAAAGTGAACCAGGTACAAGTGCTACAGACTTGATAACAATATACAGCGGATGTGGGGGGGTCTAATATAAAATGAACTGATTTATTTCATTAATAAATAGTATATAAACTATTTTAAAAAAATTATTTATCAAGAGCACACAAAGATATATGTTACTCCTATGTCTACCCACAAAGGAAAATATATATAGTTGAAGTTTAGTAAGAAACCGGTGGATGTTCTCGAATAAAATTTAATTTGATAAATGAGCTGTTAAATTAAATTTAATACTAGGTATATCCGACAATCCTGCATACTTATCTCTTTTGTTGACTGTACATATATGATTCTCAATCCCATGACGTTGAAATTTTTCGTTGGTTATTAAAAAAATTGCTGTTCCATAAATGACCGCGTAGGCACTGCATTTTTCTATGAAACGGCTACGGCTATGGAAGCTGACCCCAACATAGTTGGGAAAAGGCTAGGCAGATGATGAGTTTGCGCTTCGATGTCACTGATCATTTATATGCCTGTATAAGTAGACTTGCAACAATTTCTATTACCTCTTCTTCCTGTCCTAATCCCATGTTATAGGGTCCGGTCGGTCGGCGCAAAACATTTTTTTTTCCGTTCTTACCTGTTAGTTGTCACTCTATCATTCACATCATGTGGCAATTAAGATTAGGTAAGTTACATAAACTAACATCACACCTTATTCTTCAAAGGAAAATGCAGAGGTGAGAGCACGGAACAGAATATACGGAATTAAACGGAATATTATGTTTATATATGATAGGAAGGAACATTTAGAATTAGGTATTGTGTATTTATTTTATTTTTTATTGGAATTAAGTTCTTTAACGGAGCTTGCGGTAGGAGTAAAATTGGAGAAATCGTCACGTAACGAAAACACGTTATGCCCCCCTTCATGCGACTTTTTATTTATATGAAAGAGACAAAGAGAGAGAGAGAGAGAGAGATAGTTTTCATGGTTTTCGAGGGTGCTGAAGCCAATAATGAGGTCAAAATGGAAATCCAAAATGGCGGCTGCAAAAAATTTAAATTTTTTCGTCATTTTGATATTTTCTCAGCCGACATCTTGGATTTTCATTTTGAATTTCGTTCCTGCCGGGGGTCCCCCGATACCAGCACGTTTTTCATACTGTATTATTAATATCTCATCGTATACTGCATCGGTTGACGTCATCACGTCAATGTCACTGAAAATCAGCTCTGGGGCTCTATGTGGCATATAGGCCATAGGGTCGTAGCGTAGCATTATGCTGAATCATGGCCGTTTTGCATGGATGTGACGCATATCTTCCTCTAACTTGTTATTTTTTGTGATTGTTTTCATTCTCTGCGACAGGTTTACTTCTGTTTGTTTCTTTTTCTTCTTTTCTGTATACATAGTCATTTCGTCAGTTAACGCTTCCTTTCAACTAGTCGGAGAGAGTTTAGCTCCAATCCAGATGTGTACCCGATGGTATTTCTCATCGGCAAACGAATTCCATACAAACTTTCATCTCCCTTTCGGGTATGTATTTTCAAAAATCCTCAGTTAGTACATTTTCGTTATACTGGGTGTTCCGTATTTAATGGATAACCTCTTAAGGGGTCATTGTACTTATCACTATGAACAACTTGTACTACGGGACCAAACATGAAATTGCGAAATAAAATCAGCTGTTCCCTACATTTATGTTCGCATAACTCGTCAAAATGTAGGAAAAAGTTGATCCTTTTTTCGCGATTTCAGGTTTGGTCCGTAATAGTTGTTCATAATGATAAGTACAATGACCTCTTAAGAGGTTATCCATTAATTACGGGACATCCTGTATAAGAAACACTTTTATAAAATTGAATGCTTCTAAGCCCAGCGGTTTAGGTTGTACGTTATCTGGCAGTAAATTGATTTAAGATTTTTATTAAGTAGTTAGATAAAGGCTAAAAGATTACAGCCGCATGGGTCGATCGAGGTGAAGTTACGCTTGCAGCGGTCGGTTCGTTGATGGGTAACCAATTAACCATCCATTACATATTGAGACCTCTCCGTGCCTCGGAAAGCACGTTAAGCCGTTGGTTCCGGGTATCATTCGTAGATATTTGACAGTCCTTCGGGTAGTCAGAAGCCTGTAGTCTGACAACCAGTCTTACCAAAGGGTATCTTGTTACCTCGTAAGTGGGTTGTGAAGGTCATATAGGCAGTCATTCCATGTAAAATAATGGTATTCAGACTGGAAGCAGGGGCTTCCAGTCTGAATACCATTATTTTACTATTATTTATCCATATTTTTTTTACTATGTAGGGACATAGTTGGAAAAATGCTAGGCAGATTGAGTTAGATAAACCCAATAAAAGTGCCTGATCCGATGATCCAACGGCCAACCCTGGACCCCAGAAATCGATACGACCACTAAAATAACGGTCACAATAATTACGAATATAAATTTAATAAACTCACCATCATCGGCTATTTGTGGTATCGGAGTTTGCACCTGAGAACAAGAAGTCATATTGATGAGCATTACATCAACGTCATCAATAGCCGAAAGACATCTATTGCTGGATATTGGCCTCCCCCAAACATCGCAACTTTGACCTGTCCTGTGCTTCTTGCATCCCGCGGATTTCTACGCCCGCGGGTGCCTTCACAGCTTCATGAATCTAGCCTAGTTATCATTTATAGAGTACTAAGATACTCCAAACGGTTTTGTGTCAGCAATTCACGCGTGGAGCGTGGTCTAAAATGGACAAATATTTACCGACGATAAAATGATCTTGAGGGCTGGTTCGAGGTGGCACTGGAAAGGAGTTCTTGGAAGGACTTGGGGGAGGCCTTTGCCCAGCAGTGGGACAGTACAGGCTAAACAAAAAAAAATCTTGGATAAACAAGGAAAAAATCTATATCCTATACATTTCTTTTGGGTTTTTTTACTAATGTATGTGTTTAGCTGAGAAATACCTATAAGGAAATATATTGTTAAAAACAGTGGATATCCATCTCTTACATAATAATTATTACTAGCAGTTTATTTTATTGATAACGTTAAGTAAACAGTGACGGGCATTATCTTAACTATTAATCCGATAATAACAATTGTAGGCATGTAATATTCCATTCCATTGCTGGAGATAATACAGGATATTTTTTAATTTTGTAAATAAATCTGCTCTACCATAGAAAATTGCAATAGGTACCTACGCGGTCAAAATGTATCGTAGAGCAATTTTTTTAAACCTACCAAAACCTTCAGAATAAAAATTTCAGGTTCAGAATTCTGTAGGTACTGAATGAATGGTTACAATTTGAAACTGCTTAAAAATGTATCATGTATCGTTTCCTTGGCAGAAGTATTGATCGCTAACCTAACAAACATTTTAAAACCAGATTAAATTAAATTCACTTTCGCACATACGTACTATTGAACTTCAAGACGACTCGAAGTTATTTAAATATTCAATTGATTATGATTAAAAATTCTAATTCCTCGCTTTGTTAATAGAATTATTTAGTTTTATTCTTATTTTTATGGCTTTAGATTATGTTATTATCGACTCACCAGTTGCAAATCCTTGGGTTTGTTAAGAAGAGCGGTTAAATTGTCTGCGGCCATTTTGGACGTACGTTTGGCTTGGCACTCACTGAACGACTGGTGAGGAATGGAATGGGAGGAGGACTGAACTGATTAATGAAGCAAGTTGAATGGGGCAGTGCGCCAATAATACATGTGTATGAGCGGGAGGTGTGTCAGACTGTCAGTTTGTGTGTAGACTTTGTCGAGTAAAATAATAGTGAGTTTTATATTAGCTTATAGTAACTCATTATAGCCGCACCCACTATACCGCAAAGGTCGTATCCGTGACGTTCTTAATGAATTTATTTTTACTAACAATAAGTACCATGAGCCAGCGACAGTGTTTATTTTTATTTTTAAATATAATGTTGTAATTTAACATTATAAATCACAATGTTCTGTGATGGTCTGTCGTTCAGAGAAACCACTGTTCAGATTTTATTTGGGTGCCCCCGCCAAGACGAGCCAAGCGAAGCGCAAGGGCACTACCTACCTTTTCTCGAAGCGCTTCGTCGTTTTTTTGAACCCTCATAACTTGGGTTTGGATTATACCAGATAAAAAAAAATCTCGGGATATGATGTCAACAACTGAACACCTATGTCAACAGTGGACTTATTAAACATAAATTATAAAGTTTCAATTGCTTAGCTTACACGCTCTAACTCTACAAGCCCTAACTTCACAAACTCTACACCTTAGTCAAAATATGTGGCTTGGCCGTTTCGCTACTGTCACATGGGCGTAAGGTGAAACATTTTTACACTGTTCATTACTTTTCTGTTATAAAATAGTAGTATAGTTCTTGTAGTAACGAAACGCCCAAGCCTCATATTTTGACTAAGGTGTAGAGTTTGTGAAGTTAGGGCTTGTAGAGTTAGAGCGTGTAGAGTTACAAGCTTGGCTCTACATGAGATCATAACTTTTTGACAGTTCGAGCCATGTGATCTTATTTTGGCAACATTTTACATGAAAATGAGAGATGAGATGATGAGTTTTTAAACTATCAGAACTTAACTCGGAGTTTTCAATTTTCGTCTGCACTTCGAGGAAAATAGATTCCAACTTACAATATTCTGTTTGAGCTAATAAAACTTTTTGTTCCGCTCTATCGGATGTTTGTCTCCGTGCAGGACCAATTTCTATAAGATAATCCTTAATTTCTTTCAACTTGCTTGATATAGATAACAGCTCTTTTAAAGGCATTACAATATCTCATATTTAGTGAGTTTACTGATTTATGGGTAACTTAACTATGCATAATTAACTAAAACAATGAAACCTGATTCGATGTGGCGACTCGGTGGCGACGGGTACTGGAACCGCAATTATTTTCCCATGATGACGATGGCTTCAGGTAGTAACTGGATATGGTGCTGTTTTTGGGCTGGGTTAAACCCTGGACTCCGCTGCTACTGGGCCGTGCTATACCCTGGACTCCGTGTCCCGAGAAAGTCCCTGGACACCTCGTTCTATACTGCTGATGCTGCTTGAGGTTGAGAGACAACACTAAAAGTACTGGCGTTGAGTTCTTTACTGCGCTCTTTTGAATTTTGATTGTTTCTTATTCTTGATGTTTCTTTCTTCAATTTTGAATTTTTCTTTCTTGAGGATGTCTTAATTTTCGGTTGTCATTTCTTCAATTTCCTTTTAGTTCAAAAATTATAACATACAAATCATATTGCTAACTCAAATTACTTAGTTATTAGAATATTAATGCTTTGCTTGCGAAACGTGTTATGTTATTGCACGACGACTGTCTTAATGGGGATCAGCAAAGGCATGTCCTTACAATGTTTTTGACGGGATTAGAGTTTTGTCTACGCAAACAGACCCCCCCCCCCCCCCCCCTGGATCTGTTTGCACAACTTGCTCAAGCACAACTAGTAAAAAATACTTTATGTAGTTACAATATTATTTTGTGTACGTCGTGTTATGTAGTCCCACGAGTTGAAGTTTACGAGGTTGAAGTTACAACTTCCTAATCAAGTGCGGAGACGGTTCAGCGATTTTAAGTGGACTACGGGAGGTAAACCCTGCAGGAAGATGCTCGTTTGGTGTGAACGGGGAGAGAATTCCGCCACGGTTTCCTGGGAGGGAAACCGTGGAAGAATTTAAAGAAATAATAAAGATTTCATAAGACATTATTTCGTAACAATGACTGAAAGGCGAAGCGTGACATACCTATAATTATATTTTTTTATGGTACATACTTAGTAAAATAACTTCGGTAAAGAAGGTAAGCAAATAAGTAAGTAGTAGTAAACTTTATAACGTTGTCGATGATAATGGAGATAGTGAAATGTTTCATATACCTAGTTATAGCTACATAGCTAATATTATGATCATATATACATTATGTATGATCATATTTTGATAGTAGGTACAGACGCCAGCACGGTCAATGGGTCGTCTTTAGGGGCAGAGTTGGGCGTAATCAACTACTTTTGTAATCGGATTAATAATCTGATTGAAAGTAATCATGAATACATCAATCATGATTACTTTTAATCTTGATTACTTTCAATCATGACTACATTTGTAATCATTAGTTTTGATTACAATAGTCAGTAATCTTAATTACATGGGTAGATTTGATTATGTTTTTAAGCATATTTTTAATAAATGCGGTTCTATATTCAATCAGTATGTATCTTGTATGTCTGCGTTTTTCTAAAAACTTCTGATCCAATTTGGATGTCATGGACGTTTTGTACTCTTTCGTTATTTAAATTCTTAAGTAAATTCGAAAATAAAACACACCTCTAAAAAAAAAAAAATATAACACACCTCTTCCGTCATCGGGTCCTGTCGAAAGACTTTTCTCATATGCGACCATGACCAATTTACCTAAATCACACAGACTTTCGGATGAGATGTTTGAAAAGAGGGTGCTTTTAAAATCTAATTTAAGCCACACATGGCACACATAAAAATAATTCTTGATTGTTTTCTTAAGTATAATAATTATTAAAAAAAATTAATTCATGAGACTGATCAAAAAATAAAGATGATTTACAATGTTAATGATTTTATTTTTCGAATTCCTAAATGTAGTTAGTATCTATGCATCAATCAAAAAAGTAATCAAAATAACGATTACAAACTAATAATCATTAATCACCGATATGATTACTTTCTTGATTAATTTCCGTAATCTGTAATCTTGATTGATGATTACAAAATGTAATCGTAATCCTTAATCATTAATCTGATTACAATTTGCCCAACTCTGTTTTTTAAGATAAGACATATTTATTTGCTCAAACATGTGTACACATGCACAAGAATAAAAATGAATGCAGGATAACATAAAAAAATTAAGCATTAGACATGTTTGCCTGTTGCCACATATGTAGTATGGTGGCGCGCAAATATTATGAATAATAATGATTTTTAATGATCAATTTCAAACTGTCAAAATAATTAATGTTATTAGAATTAGCAAACAATAATAAATTATAAATATCTATAGCGCGGGTTTTCTACGGCTGTAGTATGTACATTGTTGTTGCTACGCAGTGCCATACCGCGTGCGCCCCCGCCTCCGCCGCCCGCGCACCTTGCCGCTAGCGCGGCAGGAGCGGCGCGGGCGACAGAGAGAAAGGGAACCCCGATCGCGAGCGGAGACGGACGCGTAGCGATCCTCCGCGACTCTCAAGTCGCGATTTTCTTTCGTGAAGCCATTTTTGTTTACTTATAAGTTTTTTTGTATGAAAAGTTCATTAAATGTTGTATTTAAAGCAAGTGACTTTAAACTGGCGCCCTAACTAGTGGCTCGAACCGTCACGTTATGTTATGAACTGTGATCCAGTGCCTACGTGACCGAACGTGTACCTATAGGTACCTACTCACCTTGTTAGGAATAAGCACGGACATTCGACCTTACCGTTGTCATCACTAAGCGTGAAGATGCCGACAACGAGGAGAGGAGAAGCGCTCCGTCAACAACGAGGAGAGGATGAGGATAACGTCACGCTCACTGAAGACGAGGAGAGCGTCGTGGAGCGCGGCCACGCGGACGAAACCGCTAGCGCCGGCTCAAGGTCGACACAGCAACCAGCTCCCCAGTTCCCTTCAGACTTCCTATCCACGCTGATCGAGTCGATCACGCGTGCGCAAGTGGAAGCCAATAGAAGCCTCATTAACTCGCTGATGACTTCCAACGGCGAATTCAGGGCCTCTACCCCAGTCGGGGTCTCTCCAACAACCAACGCGAGCAGCGGTGGTGCCGCCGCTGTTGCCGCGTCTCGTGCCGACGCCAACTTCACACGATGCACGGCGAGATTCGACGGGACCTCCCAGGACGCTGAGGTCCTGGAAGCATTCCTGGACGCCGTCGAGGTATACAAGGAGTGCGCTGCCGTAAGTGACGAGCATGCCCTCCGAGGATTGCCGATGTTGCTGGAAGGTGAAGCGGCAGTATGGTGGCGCGGCGTCAAAGCGTCTGCGACCACGTGGTCGGATGCGATTGCGCGTCTCCGCGCGACCTACGGCGTGGCGCAGCCCGCGTACCAAGTCCTACGGCAGATTTTCGCTACGGAACAACAAGAAGAAGAACGCGCGGAAGTGTTTTTGTGTAAAGTGCGAGCATTAATTGCTAAATTACCGTACGAACTCGACGAAGTAGTGCAAGTAGACTTTTGTTACGGATTACTGCACCGACGCGTAATAAAACGAGTGCCGCGTGATTGTGTACGTAATTTAGATGATCTGTTATATAAGGTGAGGATCGCGGAGGATACATACAAAGCGCTTAAGGTAACAAGTTCTGTTTTATGTAATAATAATACGACCCCGCAAACCAAAACATCGACATCGAATTCGAATACCACGAATTCGAGTTCGAATTCCACGAATTCGCACTCGTCTGCACCGCGTAGCAACAACAAAAGACCCCGTTGCAATCATTGCAAATTATTCGGGCATGTTAGTGATGAGTGTCGTAATCGCGATAAAGCGAATAATAATAAGAATAATAACGACTCTACGCCTAAGGAGTTACGTTGTTATGGTTGTGGTAAACAAGGCGTCGTGAGGTCGAAATGTGATGTTTGCGTTAAAACATTGTCGAAACCAGACGAGAAAACATCTTTCAACACTGTTGATGTAGATTTTTATTGTCGTGATGATAGTAGTAATAATAACATTAGTACGAGTGATACCGCTTCGTGCGTTCAAATAACGAATATGAGTGCGCGCGAATATCACCCGATGGTAAATATTAGTGTTATGGGCCGTAACGGCGTGGCGATTGTAGATACCGGCGCTACACATAGTATTGCGAGCCCTCTATTGCACCGACTTTTAGTCGATTCAGGAGTCAGCTTTAGCGAAACTAAACGTTTCGTACGCCTGGCTGATGGTACACAAGGGTGGAGAGACCTGTTGTCAGCCGAGGTAGATATTATTATTCAAGATCGTAAGGTATTGTGTCAGTTCTTAGTATTGCCTGGGAATAATATTAGGACACTTTTAGGTATAGATTTTTTGGCGCGGGCCGGCATGGTAATAGACGCCGCCCGACGCAATTGGTCATTCTCGGACAGTCCGGGACATTGTTACGATTTTGTTTACACGTATACGCTTGACCCTACTGATGCGGGAATTTTGTGCACCGCATCCACTGAGTTATCGTTGCGCTCAGACGAAGGTTCTAAGTTGACCCCCGAGCAGCGGCGTACACTCAACGCTTTTATTGAAAACCGTGCGTCGCAATTCTCACGTGACGGACCGGCGACGGAGTTCGCCACACATCGTATAAAGGTGAGTCCACACCAAGAACCTATTGCTTGTCCACCGTACAGGATGTCGCAAAATAAGAAAGAGGCCTTGCAGAAGGAGCTTGATAAGCTGCTGCAAGATGACGTCATCGAAGAGTGCGAGTCACCTTGGGCCTCCAATGTCGTGCTTGTGGCTAAGAAGGACGGAAGTTTAAGGCTCTGTATAGATTACCGGAAGCTTAACGCGGTAACCGAGCCAGACCGGTACCCCCTCCCACGCATTGAGGACATACTGCACGCGGCCAAGACCAGTGAGTATATGACCACTCTTGACCTTCGCTCAGGCTACTATCAGGTGAGCGTCTGTCCAGAGGATCAAGACAAGACTGCGTTTACGTCACCACTTGGTACCTTTAGATTTAAGCGGATGCCGATGGGACTACGCAATTCGGGAGCCACTTTTCAGAGGATGATGGACCGGTTCCGGTCTAACCTGAAGGAAGTAGAACTCCTAGCATACCTTGACGATTTGATTCTGCTGTCACCAGGGCCTTTCGAGAAGCACCTGGCTGACCTTGAGGCGGTCTTCGAACGGCTGGCCATGTTCAAGTTAAGAGTCAATAGGGACAAGAGTTTCTTTGCGAGGGAGTCTGTCAAGTTCCTAGGCCACGTTATCGTGCCAGGCGGAATCCAGGTGGATCCAGACAAGACAGCAGCCATTGACAGCATGGCCGCCCCTCAGAACGTAAAGCACTTAAAGTGTTTTTTACAGACGTCGAGTTGGTACCGACGCTTTATTAATAATTACGCGGAAATCGCGAGGCCCCTTACTAACCTCCTGAAGAAGTCGAGTGCTTGGCGATGGGACGCCGAGCAACAGGAGGCGTTTGAACGCATAAAGTCTCTCCTCGTGTCCGCACCCATTCTCTGTCAGGCGGATGAGTCGAAACCCTTCGTCCTTTGCACTGACAGCAGCGCTTATTGCCTCGGGGCTGTTCTGATGCAGGGGGAGGGACACGACGAGAGGCCAATAGAGTACGCGAGTCGACTCCTCACTAGCGCCGAGAGGAACTACTCCACGACCGAGCGAGAGGCTCTCGCTGTCGTGTGGGCACTCGGTAAGTTCCGCGGTTATGTAGAAACCGCGAAGGTCACGGTTAGGACAGACCACCAGCCCTTGCGATGGCTGATGAGTCAGAGGTCACCTAGCGGCAGACTGGCCAGGTGGGCCCTCACCTTGCAAGAGTTCGACCTTAACATTGTTTACACGCCCGGTCGCGCGAACGTGGTTGCAGATACGCTGTCGCGACCCGTGTGTTCTGAGGACCAGAACGGGTGTGACCTATGCATGACGGTCATCGATATGCCTAAGAGGAACAGCTGTGATATCCGCAGCAACCAGGTAATGGACCCAGAAGTCCGGAAAATTATTGAGGACATGGAGTCCGACGAACCCTCTAGGGGGAGGCCATGGTCCGACCGCGGTTACACTATTTCCGACGGTATCCTATACAGGTACAGCTTGGAGGCGGACGATGGAGAGGACTGCTGCTTAGTCGTGCCCGAGCATGAACGCAGGCAGGTTATGGCAGACTTCCACGATGCGCCAACAGCTGGCCATTTCGGCGTGGAGCGCACGTTAAGCCGCGTTCGTGCAAGATATTATTGGCCTGGCATGCGTACGTTCATCGCGAACTATATAAAAGAGTGTGTGCCTTGCCAGAGGTATAAAGCTGACAACCGCAAACCAGCAGGACTGCTGCAGACTCCCGCTGTGTCACGACGATTCGAGGTAGTTTCCGTGGACCTTTTTGGTCCGCTCGTAGAGACGCCTAGGAAGAACAGGTGGGTACTGATCGTTGAAGATGTCTGCTCGCGCTGGGTGGAACTGTTTCCGTTAGAGAATGCCACCAGCGTCGAATGTGCTCAGACTCTCGCGAATGAGGTGTTCCTCAGGTATGGAGTACCACGTCGCCTTATCAGTGACAACGGCGTGCAATTCGTGAGCGAGGTTATGCAGCAGGTCTGCCATGTTCTTGGAATAACCCAAGCGCTCACACCCTTTTATCATCCCGAGGCCAATCCCATAGAAAGGAAGAACCGGGACCTCAAACCTCAATTGGCTATGCTCGTAGGCCACGACCACACCACTTGGGACGTGCATCTTGCAGCAATCAGGTTTGCTATGAATTCTGCGACTACCAGCAGTACAGGTTATACGCCGGCGTTCCTCACCTTCGGGAGAGAGTTACGAGCTCCTTCCGACTCTGCGATAGACATGAGGGCTATTGTAGAACACGACAACTTCGTGCCCAGCATCACGCCGTACCTGAAGAAGATGGCTGCAACCCTGGATGAGGCCAGGGACACTCACGAAAAAGCTCAGGCCATCCAGAAGGAAAATGCTGACCATAAGAGGAGGCCGCCACCAGAGTATAAGGTAGGCGACCTAGTTTTATTGAAAACGCAGGGACCTAACGACGCTGACCGCGGACAGACCGCGAAGTTTATCCCACGTCGTGACGGCCCATACAAAATCGGGAGGGTTATCAGCCCGACAACTTACGGTCTGGAGAACGCACAGACCGGTAGGAACATAGGGAAATATCATGTTTCGCACCTCACGCCTTTCGCCGGTCAGGTAGAACCACCTATCCGAGAGAAACGTAGACGTGGTAGGCCGCGTAGGTACTTAGACTAGCCTAACCGCGAGGACACTTAGTTAGGCTAGAGGGGGAGGATATAGCGCGGGTTTTCTACGGCTGTAGTATGTACATTGTTGTTGCTACGCAGTGCCATACCGCGTGCGCCCCCGCCTCCGCCGCCCGCGCACCTTGCCGCTAGCGCGGCAGGAGCGGCGCGGGCGACAGAGAGAAAGGGAACCCCGATCGCGAGCGGAGACGGACGCGTAGCGATCCTCCGCGACTCTCAAGTCGCGATTTTCTTTCGTGAAGCCATTTTTGTTTACTTATAAGTTTTTTTGTATGAAAAGTTCATTAAATGTTGTATTTAAAGCAAGTGACTTTATATTAGAAAAACAAATAAAAAATAAAAATGCATACAATCTATGTCAATAATGTGCCTAAATGCTGCTGTCAGAAATTCATTAATATTATACCTGGTACGGTCGAACAAGCTATTTGGTATACAGGCAGCTAACTTGCAACTACTTTTAAACAATGGTGTGCTGAGTTAGTCAATTCTTTTATACCACTCTATTTAATTAAGGATGCCATAAGCTGAAAAAGTTATAATGCACAAAATAAAACTACATATTGGCAGTGTAGTGGAAAGATGAATATTTTTGCCTGTATACCAAATAGCTTGTTCGACCGTACCTAAGCTTTGTTAATTGAATATGACTTTAGTTAATACTTCAAATGTACCTACATTATTAAGCTCCCTCCAACTTTTGGGCAACTTATTATAAATAATGGGAGCCATTTTTCACAAGAATCACATGTGATTCTTTTTTAAATTTCATACTACATTCGTATACATACATAGGTACATCAGCGGGGTAATTGCGTACCTAACACATTATCAGTAGCAATGTGTTTCATTTTGACATTTCAACAACATTCATTGCGTTATTTACGTTGTTGCGCAGACACATTTTTGGAACATATGAAGCAACGGATTAGCAATATCCTTCAAAATTATTGAGATTGATAGTGTGTTTCGCAATAAGGGTGCCGGTCGGGCTGATGTGGGGCAGGTTCGTTTAGTACAGCCTTAAAAATGCTTCAAACAAGGTTCCATTTCTATGATGGATATATTACAAACTGTGTTGTGTATATCTAAATTAGATACAAAAATGTTCTCATTATAATATCATTAGAAAATAATTATAATGTTCACTACTAAATACTACATGAACAACGAAATTACACTTTAGAACTTGTAAATAAAGACCAGAACCGTGAAAAGGTACATGCAATTTGGAAAACTAGGTAATTGAGTTATAATAACGTATCGTACAGTCACCAAAAGAGATAAGTAACCAGGGTCGTCGGATATACTTGAAGTTTAGTAAGAAGCCGATGGATATGTTTTCGTATGAAATTTAATTTGATAAATGAGCTGTTTGTTATTAATAAAATAAAATTTTATTCGAGAACATCCATCGGTTTCTTACTAAACTTTAACTATATCCGACGATCCTGCATACTTATCTCTTTTGTTGACTGTACCTACCTAAATGTCGTTTAGGTATAATTCCTCGTGATTTAGTAACAAGGTGTAGAGCTAAACAGTCATGATTACGATGTGCTATCAAATAGTTATTTTGCTGTTCTACATATCGTTGGCAGCCTCTGCCATGGCGCCGACGCACTTGCTGATAACAAGGGCCGGGCCCTGCTGTGCCGCTGCAAGAACCCCCATTACCGTTTCCGAGTTGAGGTTGTCCACACAGACGTACGACTCGTTGCTCAGTGGGGAGTTCAACGTGTCCGAGGATATCGAGAACGGCTGGAAGGTTAAGGTGAATTGAGTTTTTACATTAAGTTTTTGCGTTTTGCACTGTGTTGAGTGTGTTGCCAGTTCTTTTGTGGTTGTTTATCAGCACGAACTGTTTATAATACAATATGATAATAATAATACAGGGTCACATACGCCTTCCAAAGGTCTGTCAAATACAGGGTCATATTAAATTATCTAGCGAAACTCTGCAGACGTGATGGGTATAGATATCAGAACATTTCATCAGGTAATAGTTTTTAGTCTCCGTGTTTTCAGGCGACAATGCAGAAATGCGTGGACATTCGCAATATCGACTCGTGCGACTTCTTCCGGTCCTTCTACTTGGTTCAGGACGGCTGCAGAGAAAAAGATGAAGACGAACAAGAGACATATAGTAATATGCTGTTCCACTATGCGCACCCTAAGTAAGAGCCTGACTTTATTTGTAAATGTTTCTTGAAGGCCTTCATCATATGTTATGCTTCTATTGATTTAAGAGAAGCTAGCGCCTGCTCTTCGTCATCACTGTTGGAGTCTTCTTCAATGCTGCCTATAAGTACGTGGTCCGATTTCCAATTTCTATACCATACGCAGAGAGATCTATGCATGAGATCTATAGGTACATATAATAAAATCGCAGCGGAGTCAAAATGTAAAAAAATAAAGCTAAACTCTTACTTAACATTGCAGTTATGCTTGAGTAGGCGCTAGATCTATTTTATTATACCGGTGGCCTACAGCTAAGTATTATGTTATTAAAAAGAAGTGCCTATCCTATCGTATTTAGTGACAAAAATTCATACAAATATAATAAACACCTTTATAGATAACATTTCAATTGTAAAAAGAATGTCTAATGCAGCTATTACAACAATAAAGAGTTGAGAAATACCTAATATACTTATGTGACAACAGTTTATATATATTTTTTTTTAATATACATAATGCAATGTGGTACCACCTTTTTATTACTCCTTACAACTCTCTTACTTAAATCATCATAACATTACTATACATTTCCACGCCCATGATTTATGTGCTTTATAGTGAGTAAGAACAATCCGTGACAGGAACAGCGGTGAAGAAGCATATACAATTAGATTATCTATTTCTAAACGTTCAAAAGAAGAGATGTGACTGGAGTAGACTCCTTTCCTTCAATTCGGATACTCTTTGCACATTATTCCTTTTAATTTCATCGATGCGATGTTATGATCCGCGACCCCGGCAAATGACCCCTGCGGTAATACCGTAAAAAAACGTTTAATGAAATTAAAATAATTATGTTCAGAAAACGAAAACGCGTATAAGTGAGTGTTTTAAATTAATGTCGCCATAATAAAGCGGCACGCTGTATTTTTTTAAATTATTTTGTATTACAGATTAGACTGTCCCATAAAGGCTGGTCGCTACAAGTTTATAGATTACCCGCTATTCACTGAGGACAACTACCTGGTGGTGCCCGAGTCTAAGATATCGACCAGCGTGTTCGGATACACTTTCAGACTAGACGGATTAACTGCAGAACGTCGTAAGGTTAAAACTTCCTTTTTACACATCTTGAACGAGACTGTCGTCTGTTTAGTGGTCACAAATGCGTGACTACTGAGTATGGAGCTACTCTTTGGCTGGCTATATTCTTTTCCACTTACCTATTAATAACCGCGGAGTAAGAAGTAAAACAAAAACATTTTATTTTTTATTTCATCGTGTTTAGATATCGATAGTCGATACCCATTGAGTCTGCGAAATTTAGCTATAGCCAATTTAAAAAATAATAACCCAGTATGAAAAGTCCCAATTCACTACCTAGAATTCAACCTACCAGTGGAGATATATCAGTAGGATTTAGGAATATAAGGAACAGGGGAAAATTTTACACACAGACGTTCCCGTCATCGTCTTGGTGTAGACGGGGAATAAGGTCGGATTTTTCGAAATTCCCACGAGATAAGGAATTCTCGGACGGACAAAGTCGCTGGCAAACTACTTAAAGAAAGTTAGAAATTGATTGAAATCTTTCAGATATTCTGCGTGGAAGCGCTGTTGCAGCTGATGTACACGCGGAGACACAACTGGGTGGAAAAGACTCACATTATAGACTTTAAAGAGACTACTCTCAGTACACCTGTCTCGGTCAGTGGGGAAGAGGAATAAGACGGATATAAAGAAATAAGAAGGTCAAAGTTCCCAGCGTTTCACTAACTTCACAATGAACTTAAACTCAATATATTTATTTCAATTAAACCAATTACAGGCACTTTTGCATTGTCAAGGAGTTGGTCAGAAAAATGAAGCTAATTGGCCATTCCAAAGCGTAGTAGATTCCTATGGAGAAGAAAGGGCAGCTCCATGGACACTCTTTTATATTTGGCTAGGTACATCATTCAAGTTAAAATTATACATGACATAATTGATTTTTCGAAAATGTTGGTTCTTGTTAGACCACCACTGTATTTTAGGGATAATAAATACTAAGTGCTTCTCTTTTTAACGTAGTTTAACCGCTTTAGCAAGAGTGAGAAGTAAACATAAATGTCGAAGTAAATAATAGGATTTCTCTTTTTAGCAAGGGTCATTCAGTCATTCTCTAATGAGGAAGAGTGAGAAATTGATAACCTTGTTATTTTCCTTCCTGTCTGTGAGTGTGTATGAAAGTAACAGCCGTGGTAACAGTCTTTGAGGGTCTGTTATTTTAAGTAACAGATAAGTTATATTGGTAGGAACAATTGTTATTTGTTATTTTTAAATATCTGTTATTTCTATATGTTACGATAAATATGCCTTAGGTACTCCTAGTTCGAGAGGCTTCTAGCGAGTTTGGCTAATAGACTGGTTTTAGATATATATGACCCCGCTGCTGAATTAGAATTACACACAGATGCAAGTAGGAATCGGTGGGATTCTTCTTCAGCGAAAGCGAGACTGCGAAAATTTCCACCCTGTAGCGTATTATAGTCGGCAGACATCTCCTGAGAAGAAGAACTTCCACATGAATAAAAAAATTGGCCGTAAACCACCGCTGGTACAGACGCCAGCACATCAACCTACTACAATCTGTCAGATTTCTGTAATAGATTTTCAACTTTATCGCTAAAGCATAAGGTTCAATGTTGATTGGGAAAATTTGACAGTTAGGGGTAGGTTGATGTGCTGGCGTCTGTACATGTTTTCTTAAACCAATTCTCTTATGCCCTCTACATGCTTAAAAAAGTATCTAACCAAACCACACTACTTAGTGCTTATCATGCCTATGTGGGATCCACTCTATTTTATGGGATACTATATTGGGGATACTCAACTGATAAAGAAATTGCGTTCAAGGCACAAAAAAAGTGTATTAGATCAATATGTGGGATACATCAAACAGATTCATGTAAACCTCAAAATATTAACCCTTCCTGCTCTGTATATCTACGCGGCCTCAATTTTAGTTAAATCAAACATCAATATCTATAGACTTAAAAATACATTCCGGAATATAACATCCCACACTGCATTATATAGCAATAGTATTTTTTGTATGCGTATAAAAATATATAATAAGTTGCCCATAGATATTAAGAACCTACATTCAATTGATATTTTTAAAAGGAAGCTAAAAGACTTCCTGATTAAAAAGGCATATTACTCTGTAAAAGAATTCCTTGAAGACAAATAATTATTTAATACCTACTAAAATGATTGTGATACTTATTATAATGTGATATAATTATAAGAACAGTATGATATAATATAAAATGTACGATTAATGATATTAATATACTTAATACTGTAAACCTACGTAAATTGTATAACTAAGTATGTACTTATACTTTTTTGCCTAAGTTCTAAGAACCTAGGTACCTATTGTTAACATCTTGTTAACATTTAGTTCGCAATAAAGAATTAGAATAATTTGAATAAATTTCTATGCTTTAAAAAAAGAGCGCCGCCCAATGGCTAAACAACGAAGACCAGAAGATGTACTTAAGATCAGTGGATTCAAGAGTTACAACTGAAATTGCTGAATGAGCAAATACCTATCAGTCGGCCATTTTCTAGAAATGATGAAGTAAATAAAAATCCAGGGATAAACAACTTGCAATTTTTAAGTTAATTAAGTAGAATAACAAACTTTAATTTTTAAAGTAGAAAAGTTATTTTTATAAGTATGTATTTTTTTTATATTTAGCGTTTATAACGTTACCTAAGTATACTTAAATAAGTTAAATGTTGAAAAAAACATTGGTTGTCTGTAAAGTCGGTTTACGGACGATAACTTTATGTGATAGCGTCATAAGAAACTTGCATAAATGTACTGCATCTCCGGCATTCAATGCAAAAGATGTGACTCAGGCTGGCTGGACAAATCTTCAAAATTGCTCGCATTTAACTAGGTCAATAGGACACTTTATGTGACGGCTAAACACCCTTATTTCAGAATTTGTAACGCTACAGAATCTTAGATAATCGATCGAAAACGTGTCCAGCCAGCTTGAAAAACCACTTTTCGCTGGTCTCTCAATCTTGGTAACGGATGTGATTTTGACGACTTTTTGCATATCAACGGGCGTTACATAAAATTGTAACAGGCATCGAGCTAAAAGTTTTGTGGTACGTACAGCGGTTTAGTAGAAAAATGCAAAAATCTGTGTCCAGCCAGCTTGAATTTACGTATAAAACTTTTGGCTGGCACTTCCGAATCTCAATAACGGGAGCGTTTTCGAATATGGTTACTTTACTAACATTTAGTAACGCAATGTGTAACAGTAATAACGTTTGATTTATGGCGTCACATGTAAGGGTTTACGAGAAATCAATAAAAACTTAATGTCCAGCCAGCCTGAAATCAAGCTGGCTGGACACATGTATCTCCGCTGCCTGATGATCTACGACCTTCGAAATGTGTTCAAAATTTTGTACCGGGGACGATAATGATAACCTGAATTTGTAACGGAGAAACTTTGCGTAGTTTCAAAGATATTGATCATTTAAATTTTCCCATACAAACTGCCATTAATATTGTGAGGTGACCATAATTTTTACATAAATAAAGGATTTCTTTTTAATCGACGAATCGGCCGGTAGCAGCCACGCCTGCTTTGTATTTGATTTTCCCCTGGGAATAAAAGGTTTTCCTGCAGTAAAAAGCGTAAGTATGTGTTAATTCAAAATAATAATTGACTACCAGCGCTGCAAAAGAGAGCCCACTTGTATTTCGCGTTTAGTTCATTATCTTAGGTAACTGAAAATGAGAACTAAACTCTACAGTCGGCATTGTATGTACTTTTCGAAGTGTCATCACTAATCAGAGTAAGACAATTATTAATTAATCTGCGGTAGACAACATAAATAAGAGTTAAGATTCCACCAGTTGTCCTAGTAGTACCAACTTTAAGCAATAGATAGAGACACCATCATCAGCTATCATGGAAGTAAGTATTACATTCCGTTCACAGTTATTTTGTCCCCCGACGTTTGTTTAACTACATTTTACGCAATTTATTGATTTCAAATTTTGAAATCGATATTGTTTATTTAATTATTATTCTGATAATTAAATAAACAATACCCAGCTGCAACTTCATAACATTCAATCACTACTAACCCATTTCTATGAATTACCAGCAAGAGCGATTTTAGCGCTCATGAGTGCGATTCGGAACGCGGCCATGATGAGACTTGCTTTGTGTGTAATCTGTGTGTGTGACTTGTGTGTAACTGACCGTTATAAACTTTCAGATAAGTGCTGTCTTTTTATACAACTGTTGTTTTAAAAAGTAATGTGTCCTTGGTAACTAACGTGAATTACAATGTTTTTTTGCGAAAGTTGTTAGTTTTTACGATTTGTGTCGTCAGTTGGATGTATGCGCCCTGTTTTATTTATTTAAGTATTAGGTACACCGGCAGAACACGTTATTACGAACGTTGATCAAAACCTTATCCTAAAGAGTAAAGACATGTGGTCTATTTGGGGTGACACAATACCTGAAGGCCAATTCTCGTAATTTAAAACGTTCAAAATCTAGTCACAGTCTCATCTCGGCGACAAACAAATGTCAAAAACTTGTCAAAATGAAGGGAAACTAGAGGTATTTTTGACGGATGGACACTGAGATCAGACTGTGAACTACAGTTGTTCGTATTAGTATCACCAATACACGGATTTTCGTCCATTAAAGAAAACACCTTAAAATACACTTAGTCCTACATAAAACCTACAAGATTGGTAACCCTACTGCAGTGTTTATATGAAAACATTTTAATGATCAATATCTTTGAAACTACGCAAAGTTTCTCCGTTACAAATTCAGGTTATCATTATCGTCCCCGGTACAAAATTTTGAACACATTTCGAAGGTCGTAGATCATCAGGCAGCGGAGATACATGTGTCCAGCCAGCTTGATTTCAGGCTGGCTGGACATTAAGTTTTTATTGATTTCTCGTAAACCCTTACATGTGACGCCATAAATCAAACGTTATTACTGTTACACATTGCGTTACTAAATGTTAGTAAAATAACCATATTCGAAAACGCTCCCGTTATTGAGAATCGGAAGTGCCAGCCAAAAGTTTTATACGTAAATTCAAGCTGGCTGGACACAGATTTTTGCATTTTTCTACTAAACCGCTGTACGTACCACAAAACTTTTAGCTCGATGCCTGTTACAATTTTATGTAACGCCCGTTGATATGCAAAAAGTCGTCAAAATCACTTCCGTTACCGAGATTGAGAGACCAGCGAAAAGTGGTTTTTCAAGCTGGCTGGACACGTTTTCGATCGATTATCTAAGATTCTGTAGCGTTACAAATTCTGAAATAAGGGTGTTTAGCCGTCACATAAAGTGCCCTATTGACCTAGTTAATTGCGAGCAATTTTGAAGATTTGTCCAGCCAGCCTGAGTCACATATGCAAAAGTGTTAATTGAATTTTTGTGGGGTAGGTACAACTAAAAAGTGAAAAATAAAAACTTTTTTTACATAAAAAACCGACTTCAAAAAAAACTCTACAGAGCGATAAATAACTTTAATTTCGGAAGTCGGTGTCAAAAATCGAAAATTTAAAGTTATTTATCGCTTTGTAGTGTTTTTTTTTTGCAGTCGGTTTTTTTTTTTTGTAAGAAAGTTTTTTAATTATAATATGTATTACATATTGTTATTTTGTAAGTGGCTTTTTTATTTAGAAGGGACTATAAAGGAATAGCACCCCTATTAGTACCTACTAAGAGAATCCCCAACAAGGGAGATCGTAGATTCGTAGTGGAACATTGAGTGCTGTGTAGTCTCCTGGGGGACTGGTCTAGGAGATCTTAGTGGAACGAGCGAAATTATCAGTCCAATTCCTGTAAGTTCAAATTACAATATTGCCTATTTCATGAAATCATGACAGAGGACAGTTTGAACTTGAAAGACCTGTATTACCTAACAATTCTTAAGTCCTGTACTGGATCATCTCACGCCACGGTCCGATGCGTCAAGGGGTAGTATCACAGAGCATGAGACGCCTCGGCAGCCGCTGCTAAAGGTGGCACTGTTAACACTTTCTATGCAAACGTAGTCGTCACCGTATACTCGGTCTACGATGCAAAATTTATAAAAACTGAAGGGTTTAAAGGCGGTCCTTGACAGAAGTTGTGCGCTAAGGCACTTTGGGCGCCACGAATTGTATTAGTACTAGAGTTACCGTCTCTAGCCACTAGTGTGACGATTCCGTGCTCTGTAGGTAAAATAAATACACCAATCATAATTTTTTAATAAATAAACTATATTTTTAAATAAATAAAAGATACCAATAAAATTTTTCAAAACGACAAATTTTGCAAAGACGAGAAAATCAAATAAAAGGGGCCGTTATAAAAAACAATTAAATAGGTACAGCAATTGATGTCGGTAGGTAGGTACCTTCACAAACTTTACCAAAACATTATTTTTGATACTTTTGGTTAAAAAGTCATGAACCATAATATACATAGGTACTTACTAATTAAAGTACCTATAAATTCTATGTATGTGTTTCTATCCAGCGGGGCCCCGCGAGCTAGGCTCATAAAACTAGTCGCAATGCTTTGTTTGTTCAATGTACCTCATTAATTTATCAATAATGTCCAATGTACCTCGACCGTTTTGATAGAGATCACGATAAATCGCCTCATCTATCCAGCAGGGCCCTCGGCAGTATTGCGCTAGTAATACATAAAAAAAATATTGATCGCATCTACTCCTAATGGACCTTTCGATTCATGTATTAAATTCAAGGATTTTTTTATAGAACAGGAGAAATTCAGCTTGAAAGCACCTTCCAGCACCTTACCTTACCAAGCGAAGCTATTTACTATTATCATAATTTTGTATCAAAACTTGGTAAAACGTGAAGAACTTTGAGGTACAGACGCCAGCACACCAACCTACTACAATCTGTCAGATTTCTGTAATAGATTTTCAACTTTATCGCTAAAGCATAATGTTCAAAGTTGATTGGGAAAATTTGACAGTTAGGTGTAGGTTGATGTGCTGGCGTCTGTACATTGGTAATACGTAAAAATTATACGCTTTTTCTGTTCGTATTCATTTTAATTACAAAGGGCCTTGCTGGAAAGTCAAAACTTTCAAGCTGAATTTCTCCTGTTCTATCAAAAATTCCTTTACATGAATCGAGAGGTACATTAGGAGTAGATGCGATCCATTTTTTTTTTATGTGTTACGAGCGCAATACAACCGAGGGAGCCGCTGGATAGATGAGGCGATATATCGTGATTTCTATCAAAATGATCCGAGGTATATTGGACCTTGTTGATAAATTCATGAGGTACATTGAACAAACAAAGCATTGTCACTAGTTTTATGAGCCTAGTTCGCGGGGCCCCGCTGGATAGACACACATCTATAAACTTACTAGAGAATGATGCATTTAAAAGTACTAAATATAAAAAGAATACAAATACGAAAAAACACTAAAAGAATGCTAATCAAAATGTTTTATGCATATGGCCCAGTACTAATCCATTTCACGACTCTCAAATACGATATAACATTTCGGGAAAAGATAAAGCAACGAACACAGTAAAGACCAAAATTGAATACACCGTAACTAAGATATCTCTTTTCATTTTCATAACCGGATCAAAGTCTGTTTTGAAACGAAATTTAGCGTTATTTGCCTTGCTCATATTTTTAATCCTCTCTTTTTCAAAGGTTTCCGTTGTCTTTTTATGCGCCTTATTTTGGTTTGGCTTTTCGATTATTTGGTTACTAACATCATAGAAATCAAGAGACTGTTTGGGTTCTCTTGTAATCAATATATGAGGAATATCTGTAATGCTTTTCTGATCTAATGATGCAGCTTCTGTATTGACAGCAGGGCTTTCTGCAAAGAATATTGATTGTATAGACGGCTTGCTGAGTACTCTGATCAGTGAGTTGGCCATGTTTGCACTGCGGCTCATAATATCAGAATCGAGCATTTGTGAAGGAACATCCGGTAATTTACTGATAGCCTCTCTGTCTTTAAAGTCTACACCTACTTCTTTATCAACATAAATCCGTTTGGGACACCACAGTTCATTAGTGTAATTTGGCATTATTTCCATAGGGAAATTCAATTGACTATTACCCTTTTTAGACCCTTCACTGTCTGATAAATAGAAAGAGTACAGACTCTGGTTAGACTCCAACTGTCGGAGTCTGTCTAGAGACGTAAAAGAAACTACATCGCAATGACTGCTTTTCATAGAATTTCCCAGTGCAGCGGCTTCATTTATTAAAATAGTTTCCAATACTTTGCTTTGTTGGTCCTCAGGAGGGCTTTTATCACCCTTAGTCATTTGTGTTTGGCATGTTGTGATATTTTGAATTTCGTTTAAAAGTCCGACTAATATGTCCAAGGACGTTGTGAATTCGATATTGTCAGGCTTATATGCTTCAGACAAGTTTTCGTTTTTCCCTATTGCCGTGTGGGTTTGTGACTGTTCATCATTGAATGGATCTTCCACTTTTTCATTTTGACTGAAATCTTTGAATACGTGCTTTGGTTCTGCATTGGTTGCATCACCCTGTTTTATTTCTTGCTTTTTGTCCGATTCCTTGACATGAGTATAAGTACTACTTATTCCTACAGTGACTAATTTAGTAGCGATGTCAACCTGAGCAGCTTGCTCGATGCGAAGTGTAGGCTGTGCAGTTTGGTAAGTGTAACTGTCTTCATCAGTTTTATTTTTAGTAAGTGAAGGCTTTTCCTGCCCCGAATTTATTGTAACTTCGTCAATTAATTGTACAAAGGAGTTGGAATTGCGCTGGCTCGATTTATAATCTTGGATAGAATATCCAACAGTTGAAATTGTCATAGGAAAATTGGTGAATCTCCAATCTAAATGAGATTTCGATAACATAGGCAAAGCGGTTAAACCACAAAAATTTTCATCAGTTTTTTCTTTTATGTTTTGTGCGATTGGAGTTTGAACAATGAGCGAGCCTGCGTCTCCAGACTGTAGAACGTATACCTGCTGCATCGATTGTTTTGGCGTCATGGTCAAGTTTTTGATCCGTAACCGTTTTTGGAACGTGCCTACCGGGATATGGTTACATAAAGCATTTTCTAACTTTTCTAATTCTACGACTGATCTAACAGGTTGTAAATCGTTTCGAATTGCAGTGTTTCCAAAGTCGGTTTGCTTCTGTTCTTTTTCAGAGGCTTTGTCGATATTTTTGACTGACGTTATTATATTATTGTCATCCAAAATATCTAAAATGTACTCAGAATCAGAAGACGTTCCCAGACGTTCGGCACTGGATACGGTTTCAGTGAAACAAATGCTTTCTTGACATTCAGTCAGTACCTCCAGACCTTGTGAAGTAGTAGTCCTCATAATCGAGCTTATAATATTGTGTAGCCTGCTTCCTAACTCGGTAGACTCTTGGATCGGTGCAGATGAGGTCGAAGACGCTGTAATATGACCACAAAGTTGTAACAATTAGTTGAGAGCAAATCGATATCGAAAAATAAATGAAGTTGTCGAGCTACGGTACACACCCAGTTCGACGTCGTTCGGCAGTAGAGGGACGCGCGACTTCTGTGCACTCTGAGGCTCGCTGCTGACTGGCGCGGTAGTTCCTGTCCGTCCATAATGATTTTTCACGTATGTGTCAACTGCCACCATTTTTTTCTTTCTGCGCAAATATGAAAGTTAAATGCAACCAATCATAAAATTTGAATTTTAAAAAAATTACTCAAGCATTTGAACTACTCGTATTTACTTACAATGTTTGGGGAGCTTCCGGCACGCTAGCTTGTTTGTAGGACGACCCCGTCACTTGGTTGTAGGACGACCCCGTCACTTGGTTGTAGGACGACCCCGTCACTTGGTTGTAGGACGACCCCGTCACTTGGTTCAGCCTTTCCTTAGCTTCGGGACTGCTGCTTGAGGAGTGACGTGTTCTGACTGCTCGCTCTAAATTGTAATATACAGCTGTACCATAAATTACGAAATTAAGACCATTTTTTTTTTTAAACCTGAATTATTTCAAGAAATCAATTAAAATTCACCTTTACACACCTGAGGGTGGCACAGGCGAAGGTGGCTTCAATGCTCCATTGGCGGGAACTGCCTCGGATCCAGTCCGCTTCGCTTTGTTCCTGGTGTTGCCAGAGCCTGCTGGTCTATCCAACGAAAGCGCTGGCGCTGCTGCTAACCGCTGTAGCCTATCTGTCATTAAAGATTTACCATATTTAGTTTGGAACTCCTCACTGTGAGCCTGAACGTACGATCTCTTCGGCTGTGCGAGTGAATTCAATCTAGAATTAAACTTGGAAGGTCCGCGGACGGCTTCGCCTCTGGCTTCTTTGACTTCGTCTAACATTTCTATTATTTTTTTTCTTGGTAGTTTCTCTGTGTGCTTATCTTGGACGGGAGTTTGTTGATAAGGAATTTTCGGTGAATCCATCTCTTTCTGTTGTTTGAATTTCCTTTCTTTTGGCGATAAAAGTCTCAAGTTCCTCTCGGTTTGAGACTCATTGTGTTTGTCAAGTCGTGAGCGCCGTTTAAGAGAATTTTTTCGTGACGCACTTTTACCATCAGAGGATGCCATGTCAAGTTTCTTCGCTTGCTTTTGTTCAGTGTTAGGTTTCTGTCTAGTTTTTTGTACATTATCAAATTCATGTAAAAGTTGTGATATTGCTTTCAAAGGATTTTCTGATACCTTTGTAGGACGAGTGCCTGATCGCCGACGATTTTTTAGATTATTTTCTAATTCATTTTTAGAGATCAGTGATGATTTTGAGTTGATAATAACTTTCGGTACGACAGGTGACAAACTTCCAGGTTTTTTTTTATGAGTATTGTTAGGTTTCTCGGTGATATTTTTGTCAATGCTGAAAGAACTGGGATTAGACGATGTTGTATGATGATTCAGGCTTGTTCCACTCTCAGTGCCCTGACACGTCGAGGTCGTCTGACCTTCTCTCTCGTCGACTTTTTTGGGAATACTCACAACGAACTTGCCTTTTGTCGACTTGTTTTCAGTCTCTTGAGCCTTCCCCAATTTATTCATCAAAGTATATATTTTATCTATACTTTTCCTACATTCTACTGAAGAGGTAAGCTTCTTCGGGTCAGTGTTATCTTGCTTATCCATATTTGAAGTATTTGACGGAATTTTATTGAGTATGCTTTGACATGTAAGTAACTTCTTTGAAGTACATTCATCGGTAATATCATCAACTTTTGTGGTGGCACTCAACCTGTCAATATAAAAAGGTATAACATTACACAAAACTACCTTATGCTCTAAGATTTCCTTTAAGTAGGTACGGAATTTAGCCTGAAAAACCATAGGTATGTACTTACGACTTAACTTTATCCGAAAATGTTTCATCGTCGCCAATATTAAGGTCAGTTTCAGATGGAGCGATAAGCTGCGAAAGGTAATTTAAATTATTTCGGAATTCATTGGATACAACTGAAGTGGATGTGGAAAACAAATCTTTAGCATCGTTTTCATTTCGCTTCATATTGGTGTACATCATTTCCGTAACGGCGTCATCTAAGTAGTAGCTCCTGTTGATATATTTTTTGCTGTTCCTATCTGATGTTGACACTTCCGACACGTCGAGCTCGCCCTCATTATCATCCATATTTATATCTAAAACGTCCTGTTTTCCTTCTCTTCGGTTTTTTTTGTTCTCTTGTTTACTAGGAACGACGTTCGTAGTTTGTCCGTAGATTGAATTATAGAAAGATTTATTGGATATCGATAACTTTGTAACTGAGCTAGCAGACTGCGGCAGTGCAGTTCCCTTTGCGTATTTATGCTTAGTTATCTTGCAGTTTTCCACTAGCGCCATTTTCTTCCTTTCCCGCCTCTCTCTTATTTCTAATAGCTTCCGTCGTTTCTTTTCTTCCATAATATAGGATTTGTTCTCGTATGGTGATTTTATTCTGACTCGCGTCGGCGATTTCTTCTTCTTAGATGTTGACTGTGAAATTTCTTCCCCGCTTTCTTCTGTTAAAGTACTCTGCATGTTCAACTTTCGTATAGTCAAACGCAAATCGCTAGTAAACACATCACAAGCTGCTTCTTTTTGTGCAGTCTTATGATTCGTATGTAGAATGTCTACTGTTCGACTCTCACTAGAGTCAGTCGATACCTGATTGCTGGAATTTTTTAACGACTCGGCACCTTCATAATCAATGCTGTCTAGAAGATAATCTTCGGCAGGATTGTCGCTGGAGTGAGTGCTACACTCAGAATCTACGGACACTTCATGTACCGTTTCGTTGATCATCATCGGTTCCATTAATAGTATTTTGGGTTTCCTTTCGGGAGCAGGTTTATCATTAGTTTGTTCTATATAAGACAAAGGTAAGGGCAGCACTTCTGGTCCTAGTGCATCTGAAAAATAAAAATAAATAGAGAATCTTTTCTTTTTCAATAAAAAGAATCACATAACCTTTAAGAAGAAATGCGGGTGGTCGTTTCTTCATAGAAACGTTATCGCCTGTTTTCTTTCTGGTTAATGACCATAAAGCAATGATTTTTACAGAATAATAAATATTAACTACTTGTATGTCCCTATGTTTTCCTTTTTGATGATACATTATGTTTATAAGCACTAGAACCCTCAAAACATGCCGATTTAAACCGCTGTCAACAGAGACCTAGTGTACAAAATTGACAATTATTAATGAAAAAAGAAAAACATAGGGACACAGCATATATATCCTTCGTATTCAGTTTACGAAATATCTTTTAAAATAGTCCAATATTGGCGGAGGAAATAGGCGAGAGCCAAACCTCGAATTATTACTTTTTACTTAGGCTATTTCAAAAGTCTCTCCGACCGCATTTCCTCTTAATACTTTTCGAAGTTATTACCGCATTCAACAGGCGCAGATTGAAGAATCATAATCGAGTTGATGTTGCTGATGACCTGACCTGTCTCAGAACGTTGTAACTGGAACACCACATCGACTCTTTCCTCAACTGGCCGCTTTTCTTTCTTGCAACTTATGATAAGATTTTCAGCACATTTGGTCAAAAGTTTGTAGGGTCCACATAAAAGTTTCGGTACTTCCAACACAATTTTCTTTTCGAGAATTTTTGACAAAGATCTAATATCTACTGCTGAATGAACTATGTCATCCCATTTAGTGTTTTGGCCGCTAAGCTTTCGTTCAACATGTAGCGGTATGCTGGTAGACGTCGCCAGGACTTTAGTATTCGCGTGGAGATCTTCCGCAGTGTTCTCAACTTCCTGCCACTTTTCCTTAGCTTTATCAGTTAAATAGTCGCCGTTGCTGATACGCTTTAGTTGGTCTATCGTATTTTTAACGTATCGAATTATATTGTCCATATAAAAGTTGTAATTATCTTCCAGTCGTTTGCAACAAATGTAGTCAAGTAATGAAGCTGGGAGTACTGTGCCGTCAAAATCGGATGATTTGTTTATTAATTTTAACCTTTTGAGCTGTTCTTTTATGTATGGATCTTTGAACAGGCAGTGTTTGTCGTACTCGGTGGTGAGGTTGGAGGTTTGCATCTCGAGGTTGCCTAGTTTGTGGCAGAGGTTGTTTTCTGCGGAGGGCGGCGCAGTGAGAAGGTCGAGGCGCTCACTGTTGATCAGGAACATGCTGCGCAGGTCTTCGTTGCTGTACATGTCGCTGACTTCAGAGTCTGACTCCGCCTCGTCGTTATACACCACGCTCTCGACGTGCTGATTCGGTTTCTTGCATCTCAGTTCGGTAGCATTTGTCATCAGCTTCGTCCCCAGATCGATGTTCTTGTACAGAAGTACTAAATCTCTGGTTGTTAACTTGTCAACATCTGAATGAACGTTTAATTAATTATCAACAAATTTTTTATTTTCTAAACATAGGTGTTAAAATAGGTGTTTACAATAGAATAGGTACAGATATCTCTATGTTTTGCCGTTAACGACGTACAAATATCAAGTAAGCATACGAAATTACAATTTAGTATTAAAACTTTTGTTAAAATTAAATGAAAAGCTAACAGAGTTAAACTATCCTCTATTATTGCTAATGGAATGAAAAAAAAAATAGAATACTTTAAGCCCAGTCATTCCGCCAGTCAACAGTTCAAACGGAGTGATGACAGTCAAGCGTTATCCACCATTTTACTAACTACAGGATTAGAAGAACCATTGGAGAGCCAGAGACATCCTCCTCGCACTACAACCTTACCTTAAAACGCAAAAATACAAAAAAAGGACTTACCAGTGGTGTCAAAATTTTGGTTTTTAGCCATGAGTTCGAAGAGTTGATTAGCTGTCTGATATTCATGTGAATCGCTCTCGTCTTCGGGAACTGCGACACTCTCACCTTTTCCCCCGTCATTGTCTGGTATCTTACTTATTAACATGCCTGCTATCACAAAGATTTTGATTCTAACGCCTTGATTAACAAAACTAACAACTGCTTCAAAAGATATACAGTATACAATATAATAATGCTTGTAAAAACACAATTGACAAAACCGTTTCTATTATTGTAAATTTTTGGTATCATTTTAAAAATATACACTTTGGAAAAGAAATTGTGTCATTATTTTGAATTTCGAAATATAACGCCCTTTTTTACGGCCAGTGGCCGATGGAATAAATTAAAACGTAGGTAACCAAAAAGTATTTATGAACGAGTTCAACGTTCCTATCCGACATACGATCCAAATCAAACTCACGGTGCAATATTTTTCCGTACCCTCATGCGGTTGCGAGTACTTACGAGCGTAAGTAGGTAGGTACTTATGTGGGTAAAGCCACTCCGACTGTTCTAAAATGGAATAAAAACATTGCAAAATAGTGTTATGGGAAACAAATATTGAAATTTCGATTTTCTGTCATCATCATCATTTCAGCCGAAAGACGTCTACTGCTGGTCATAGGCCTCCACCAAGCACCACCAGTTCATCCCAGTTCTGTGCTTCAGCCTTCATCCAGCTGATTCCTGCGGCCTTTACAAGGTCATCGGTCCACTTTGTGGGGAGGCCTTCCAACGCTACGTCTACCAAGTCATATAGGTATATGATACCTACTGGTCAGATCATTATCCAAAAAATCAAATCAAAAATGTTTATTTGTTAGAATAACAATAGACGCAATATTTGGTTCCAGCATATCCTGCCATAAGCTCACCTAGCAGTACCTTTTTTGATGTTAAAGTAGATCGATCATCCTCACAAACTTTCGCATTTATTATTTTTTCGCATTGATTATTGTGATTCAAATCTTAGAGGGCTAGATTTTCCATCGGAATTTGTTAATTATGCTTGTACATTATGTAATAATCAGGACCATAAGTTGTTATTAAACAAAATGTGCCTTGAGATCGTTAGTATATTATCTATGGGCGCCGAACTAAGTTATAGTGTACACAATACATATTATGTACCTGGCTGGAACAAATATGTGAGTAGTGCCCACAGGGAGGCTCGACTTTATTTTCAGATGTGGCTATTACAGCGCAAACCTAAATCCGGACATAGTTATAATAAAATTTGTGAGTCTAGAAAATTATTTCAAAATTAAAATACTGTCAAAACAATGAGGATCAGATCAGAATGGACATTATTGCAAAACATCACACTGATAAGAATTTCAATAAATTTTGGAAGTCAACAAATAAATTAAGCCTAGGGTCGAGCCTTCCGGTGAGTGCAGGTAATGCTCATGAATCATGCGACATTGCTAGCCTCGTCCAGCGCCATTTCAAAGTGGAGTCGCCGCTTGGGCCGGCGGGCGGCGCGGCGCAGGTGCTTGGTGCTGAGTGTCAGCATGGAGACGTTAGTATCTGCTTTACAGCCAAGGACGTGGCTGTCATTATTAAGATGATGGTGAGAGGCAAATCTCCAGGTCATGATGACCTTAGCATCGAGCACTTGAAGCACGCTGGTGTGCAACTCCCGATGGTACTGGCCGGTGGTGTGACTATACCGTTTGGGGCCCGTGGCAAATTCAAGGGATGGGGCCCTCCCTCAATGTAAAGAAGCTCAACCGTCAACGTTATAGTTTTTTTTACTAGCACTTCTCCCGCGACTTCTTCCGCGTAGATATCATATTTTCCCCTACAACATTTAATACCTGACTGCTCCGTTGGTCTAGTGGTGGCAAGCGCTACTGAGGTCCTGTCCAAAAAATTAGACAAACAATGGGAAAACATTAACGTTGTGATGATACTGCCAGCTTCTTACGAATGTGCTCGTGAACTTTTAGTTTAAAGGATGATCAGTTGGTTGCCATCCTGATTTCATTGAAGAACGCCAGTTCAAAGAACTATCAATATGCAAGCCTAAGACAAATGGAACGATCGTACTATTGAAGAGAACTGGTGGCAAGGTTGTATCATCCATCCACCTTACTCATACTCCAAGAATTACCGATGATGATCGCCTGACACTTATTAGGGTTTACTGCTACCTCAAATCTATCACACCAGGTTTTTATGTTTATCAAGTCCCTATTTAATTTGTCGATAGCTTCAGGTATTTCTTCAACCCTCCCTTGACAGTATAATTGCAAAGAAGTTTGAAAGTTATAAGATTAATAAAAAAATAAAACAGAAGAGGAGAAAGAATACCGCCTTGAGGCACGGAATATCACAGTTGACCAATGTCGTTCAACCCTTCCAAATCGCACCAGCATGATGAAGAATCCCCAACATGAACGGACTGCTGTAACTACAGCAGTCCTGAAACTTCTGTAGGTAAGAGGAGATCCATTCCATTGCCTCGGGAGAGATCATAACATAGGCCACATCTATCTTCTGTGGCCCATTGCGAGCAACCACCTTTCAGTGCCATATGTCTTTCGCCTTGAGACATTGGTATGGTATGTGTGACGACGAGAAGATATTGCGTACTTTCACAAGATTCGATTTTAGTTTTGATCAACTGCTAAGTCGACAGCGTTTTGAGTGAACAGAATTTCAATAAAATTGCATTACAAATTCATAGTATATAAAAGCAACAACTTTTATTGTTCAACAAAAAATATTATTTATTCCGAGCACTGCTCAGCAGAGTCGAATTCGACGATTGATATCTTTCTCGAAACTCTATTCCCCGTGGTTCCATGGCATTAGGGATTGTTCCCGGACTTCTGACTTATCGATAAAAAATGAAAACCATTAATGACATACAATAAAGTTTAATCATTTATATTCGAATAAAATAATTCCATCCTGGACAGTTTGAGTATTATATCTGTGTCCTAGGTAAACATAATCGTCCACTATTTTGAGCGTCCCGATCTTCATGAGAGTGAGTGTTAGGGCATGTTTTGTCCATGTTCATTTTAAGACTTGCCCCTTTATTCATACAGTTGCCTAAAGTTAATTATAGTGATTAGCGACTGATTAAACGTACATTTTTGACGTTTGAACGTCATCGTTTATAAATAAACCCGCCAGTGTTTCGGATTTTATAATACTGGTATTTAGCTGCATCCGGTTAGACTGGAAGCCGACCCCAACATAGTTGGGAAAAGGCCAGGTAGATAATGACTGGATTATGAAGCGTACCTATTAAGTTGTCATTTACTATACAAAAACCCATGATCGACAAAAGAGCAACTGTTTGAAAATAAAATCATTGTGTATTATTAACATTTATTCAAATATAACAATTAAATTAAGTACATACATTATGCAAAATAAAATACTATATTAGAAATTGGAATGTTAACTTGATTAACGATTACATTTCATTGGTTTAATACACGATATCAGTCTTAATTAATAAAGAGCACTAAAATACGTGAATGATACATTGATCCTAGATATTCGAGTAGTTCTCTATTAGTTCCCTATAATATATAAGGTGCTATAAAAATATCTGCTACCGCTTCAATGGGAGACAGTATTTTGTACCCCGGAATAGTTAAATCAATTTGAGAAAATAAAGTAATTAAATAAACATTTACTCTATTCTGCATAACGTGGTTCACAAACTACGCGCGATGTGTCGCTTCGTCACATTTTGCGAAATAATGGGACGGTTTCATGCAACTAAATCAATTCAAATTTATTCGTACATTTTTTTGTATGAATTAATTTATGACATAAGATCAATAATGTATCTTTACTATCGTAATCTATATACAGAATACTGTTTCCAATTGAAGCCGTTGCAGATAGTTTTATAGCACCTTATATGTAGACATTTAAAAATATCCGTATTCCTACAGTTATTTTACCTGTGACAGCAGCAACCCAATAGTAACCTTAAAGTAACGAGAATAGATCACAGAGATTTTGACAGTGATGCAAAATCAGAGATAAAATAAATGTCGAAGAAGCGTTTCAACAAACAGTTCCTGTGCTGTAAAGTTAGTAGCCCTGCCCGTCAAGATAGTAGATGTGGGAAGACGATTCTGCATTTTTGTTATTCAAGGTGTCTGTTAGAATCACGCCCAAAACATTAATAATTGGTTAAAGACAGATGGTTTTGAAAGTGAAGAACTTTAGTGAGCGTGAAAAAAGTTATTTATTCCGTTAAGATGTGTTCAGGCTCGTTTTGCCACCTTTACAGGTTTGTGAAATGGAGTTACCAGAGATAGTCTCATTAAGCCCCCAACCCACCACGGCTAAAATGTGAAACTACTTTCAAATTTGTATTCATATTTATAATTATCTACACACATCAAGTGTCTAAGGATCACGGTATTTTTTTTTTATATTTTATTCCCCTATTGAAATTAAATAAAAGTGTATATTTAGATCGATTAAATAAAATGTTTTCGTATGTGTAGATCGACGAAGTATTCTCTGCTTTTGCGTTAATAAAGACTTCAAAATTTTTGCTTATGCTGGATGTTTCATGTTAGTAAACTTCACAAAATTAGGGTTTTAAAGATGTAGACTGTAAAAATGGTAAATAGATGTTATTAAAATCTACTTCCACTGTCATATTGAAAACACCACATTTAAATTAACTATTTGCTGAAACGCACTCTATTTTAGCTCTGACAGCTGCAACCCAACTGCAACATAATTACAACAAAAGATCACTGTGATTTTGACAGACTTGACAGTTGTCAGCAGCCCAACACCAACCCTATTGTCACGAGAATAAAGGTCACTGTAATATCGGCAGTGATGCAAAATCAGAGTTAAAATAACTGTGAATAAGTATAGTCCTCAGGCGTAGATATGGTACTGTCAAATTTCTTTAATAGATTTTCAACTTTATCGCTAAAGCATAAGGTGCAAAGTTGATTGGGAAAATTTGACAGTTTCGGGTAGCTTGATGTGCTGGCGTCTGTACATCGAGTTTTCGAGACTGTCATGCAGGTATGAGTCGGAGACAACGCTCTACAAAGCCAAACTTTTTCTCAAAGCTGCAATGGCTCTTTGTTCAAAAGGCCCTTTCATAAATGGCCCTGCATTGTTAGACTCACATAAAATTCTAACATACCCTATGACCTCTGAGTTGGTTTCTGCATTTCTTCTCAGGGATCAGTCGGCTATGAAATGCCGGCGGCATCTAATTTTTAAAATATTTACCAACAAAATACTGACGTTTAAAAGATACTTACATAAATAAACACTTCATTTCTAAAGCTAATTTTACTAAAATATTATTACAAGTTTCGCATACCAGAATCCGTAAATATGAGATGAGGCTACTGTTAATGTTATTTAACATTCATGTACCACCTAAATTATGCGAATAAATATTTGGTTTGATCCACGATGTGCCATATTAAAGCCTGCGTATAATACGCGCCACGAAAGATGAGACTCGACGAGCTCAGTAGTGGGAAGCTTGCGCAGGTACAGTCGTGTACGAAATAGTTACCCATAATGTGTATATCTATTCAGGGATTTATCGATGATATTAAGATTAGAATTTTTAACAATATTATAATATTTATTACGAAATAATAAAGTTTAAGATAAAAAGTCAAGTCTCATCTTTCGTAGCACGTATTGTACTGTACTAGGTTTTAGAAACTTCTTTTCACACGTACACGTGTAAAGAAGTTTCTGGCTCATTTGACCCGATGGACCCCTACATGATGCCATCGTCATGCAGGGGTACTCTGGTCAAATGAGCCAGTACGGATAAACCGGACACGTGTACCCGGAAAAGGGTACCCGGAAAAGAGTACCCGGAACCGGCGACCCGGAGCGCATGAAAAAGAGTTCCCTTACATTGTTCAACAAATAGTGTGCACTTATCACTTACCATGAAAATTATTAATTCGTGAACGAAGTCCATAAAAATACGATTGTTTAACAATACAGCGTTTCGACAAGAATGATGCCCAGCTTCTAAAAGCGTACTGAATTTTATATAAAATTTCAAATGTCACGTAAAGCAAGTCGATTGGCTGTTGCTAATGCAGTCAACCAACCAGCAGCTAACACGAGATTTAAATGTGGTAGCTTATTAAGTATAGAGTTGATTAACCTTTTCGAAAACGTTTAAGTAGGAAATGTAGCGTAACTTTACTGTTCCATAGGTTAGATATTAATAGGAATGAATCTGTTTCAAGTCGCATGCCTTACAACGCTACAAGGTTATTGTGGCGCATGGCCAAAACCGGAGCAAACGCCGCCGCCGCCATCTTGATTTGTCAATACAATGGAGCCAATGGAGGCTATCGTTTTTGTGCTCACCAGTTGGCGCCACTGGCGAGTGAGGTCCTATCAGTACTTTTATTTGATATGCTTTGGATACGTTTAAGTATCCATAACTTCATGTAATGTTAAATTTATAACATTACATTACATTTTAAAAATTCAAAGTAATATTTACTTTATAATGTTCCTAAAATTGGCAAGCATGAAGCAGAAAAATATTATCCTTCTTCCAAGTGCTACCAAATTAGATTCTAAATTACTATTTAAAATCTTAAGCCATAGTTAATCAGTGATAGCACAATCTTTACAACAATTATTGGAAAATTAGTAAAAATACATACGCGACAAAAATCCCGTAAACAGTGAATATTTACATTTCTAGAGACCTTACGCTACACTAGCGCCTCTAGCGGCGAATGCAAGTGCGATAGCCTTCATTTATGTGACACAATTTCACAAATGATTACCAACAACGCCCCCCTATCAATGTTATTTAGGCGCCAAAATATCCTTGTAGAACTCTGCTTATTTTATTAGAGCCTTCATACAGACTGACGTTTTTATTTGATAAAAATGTTAGCTGTATTCTAGTATTACGTTATTTAGAAAAAAAAGTTAACCGTCTCATAACAAAACTAGTTCTAGCTTTAGTCCAAGCTGAAATCTTCGAACCAGTTTTTGTATATCGAACTTTACTTCGACTTAACTAAAGTTCATTATACAAAATCTGACTATAGTTCAGTCTAACTTGTCATTAAATGTTTTAAGGTTTCTTTTATTTTTAGTTAATAAAAACGGTACCAATATAATATTGACGATCATGTTCATGATAATTTAATTAAAAACGAAACAGATAAGATAAAATAATAAATTTGCTCTAACATGAGTAATACATACAATACAAATTATTAGCATGCAAGATGTTAATAGATTTTTTAATGTAAGAAAAGGTAAGTAAAGGAGTGTAATTAATAAAATGTCGAAATACAAACACTGGTTCGAAGGTTTGAGCTTGTACACGGCCGGACTGAACATAGGGTCTCCAAACTTCGCGCATATTTTCTCACTCCCACTCGCCTCATGTCACCATTTGGTTCCTTACAAATGTTATTGCGCAGCCTTCTGTACCGGCCATGATTTATCAGCCGTATTGTACGCACGACGACACATCAAGCTATAAATTTCCACTAAAAGCTGACGTCTCATTGCACGAAAAGGCTATACAATGCGAGGTAAGCTATAACTGGAAATGTATAGCTTGATGTGTCGTCGTGTCTACTAAAGTTAAACTCGCCTTGTAATGAGACGGGAAGAGATGGATGGAGAAGCTGATGGTTGTGTCTACGTCGGTATCCTGAACAAGGACTCTAACAATTCCGGTTCCGTCAAGTCCCTCTTGTATTGTTGGGACAACTCCTGGATGAGGTGGCGACGGCGCACGTGCGGCGGCTGATACCTGCAATATTGGATTCATTACAATTTCATCAGATAGCAGGCGAGGGGCCAGGAGGGCCCCGTCGGCCAGCACATGTGTTATGTGCAGTGTATAGTGTGTTGTACGTACAGGTCAGTGTTGAGGCGCGTGCGGCGCGCGGCGTCGAGCGCGGCGCGGCGCAGACAGTCGGGCAGCAGGCGAGGGGCCAGGAGGGCCCCGTCGGCCAGCACATGTGTTATGTGCAGTGTATAGTGTGTTGTACGTACAGGTCAGTGTTGAGGCGCGTGCGGCGCGCGGCGTCGAGCGCGGCGCGGCGCAGACAGTCGGGCAGCAGGCGAGGGGCCAGGAGGGCCCCGTCGGCCAGCACATGTGTTATGTGCAGTGTATAGTGTGTTGTACGTACAGGTCAGTGTTGAGGCGCGTGCGGCGCGCGGCGTCGAGCGCGGCGCGGCGCAGACAGTCGGGCAGCAGGCGAGGGGCCAGGAGGGCCCCGTCGGCCAGCACATGTGTTATGTGCAGTGTATAGTGTGTTGTACGTACAGGTCAGTGTTGAGGCGCGTGCGGCGCGCGGCGTCGAGCGCGGCGCGGCGCAGACAGTCGGGCAGCAGGCGAGGGGCCAGGAGGGCCCCGTCGGCCAGCACATGTGTTATGTGCAGTGTATAGTGTGTTGTACGTACAGGTCAGTGTTGAGGCGCGTGCGGCGCGCGGCGTCGAGCGCGGCGCGGCGCAGACAGTCGGGCAGCAGGCGAGGGGCCAGGAGGGCCCCGTCGGCCAGCACATGTGTTATGTGCAGTGTATAGTGTGTTGTACGTACAGGTCAGTGTTGAGGCGCGTGCGGCGCGCGGCGTCGAGCGCGGCGCGGCGCAGACAGTCGGGCAGCAGGCGAGGGGCCAGGAGGGCCCCGTCGGCCAGCACATGTGTTATGTGCAGTGTATAGTGTGTTGTACGTACAGGTCAGTGTTGAGGCGCGTGCGGCGCGCGGCGTCGAGCGCGGCGCGGCGCAGACAGTCGGGCAGCAGGCGAGGGGCCAGGAGGGCCCCGTCGGCCAGCACATGTGTTATGTGCAGTGTATAGTGTGTTGTACGTACAGGTCAGTGTTGAGGCGCGTGCGGCGCGCGGCGTCGAGCGCGGCGCGGCGCAGACAGTCGGGCAGCAGGCGAGGGGCCAGGAGGGCCCCGTCGGCCAGCACATGTGTTATGTGCAGTGTATAGTGTGTTGTACGTACAGGTCAGTGTTGAGGCGCGTGCGGCGCGCGGCGTCGAGCGCGGCGCGGCGCAGACAGTCGGGCAGCAGGCGAGGGGCCAGGAGGGCCCCGTCGGCCAGCACATGTGTTATGTGCAGTGTATAGTGTGTTGTACGTACAGGTCAGTGTTGAGGCGCGTGCGGCGCGCGGCGTCGAGCGCGGCGCGGCGCAGACAGTCGGGCAGCAGGCGAGGGGCCAGGAGGGCCCCGTCGGCCAGCACATGTGTTATGTGCAGTGTATAGTGTGTTGTACGTACAGGTCAGTGTTGAGGCGCGTGCGGCGCGCGGCGTCGAGCGCGGCGCGGCGCAGACAGTCGGGCAGCAGGCGAGGGGCCAGGAGGGCCCCGTCGGCCAGCACATGTGTTATGTGCAGTGTATAGTGTGTTGTACGTACAGGTCAGTGTTGAGGCGCGTGCGGCGCGCGGCGTCGAGCGCGGCGCGGCGCAGACAGTCGGGCAGCAGGCGAGGGGCCAGGAGGGCCCCGTCGGCCAGCACATGTGTTATGTGCAGTGTATAGTGTGTTGTACGTACAGGTCAGTGTTGAGGCGCGTGCGGCGCGCGGCGTCGAGCGCGGCGCGGCGCAGACAGTCGGGCAGCAGGCGAGGGGCCAGGAGGGCCCCGTCGGCCAGCACATGTGTTATGTGCAGTGTATAGTGTGTTGTACGTACAGGTCAGTGTTGAGGCGCGTGCGGCGCGCGGCGTCGAGCGCGGCGCGGCGCAGACAGTCGGGCAGCAGGCGAGGGGCCAGGAGGGCCCCGTCGGCCAGCACATGTGTTATGTGCAGTGTATAGTGTGTTGTACGTACAGGTCAGTGTTGAGGCGCGTGCGGCGCGCGGCGTCGAGCGCGGCGCGGCGCAGACAGTCGGGCAGCAGGCGAGGGGCCAGGAGGGCCCCGTCGGCCAGCACATGTGTTATGTGCAGTGTATAGTGTGTTGTACGTACAGGTCAGTGTTGAGGCGCGTGCGGCGCGCGGCGTCGAGCGCGGCGCGGCGCAGACAGTCGGGCAGCAGGCGAGGGGCCAGGAGGGCCCCGTCGGCCAGCACATGTGTTATGTGCAGTGTATAGTGTGTTGTACGTACAGGTCAGTGTTGAGGCGCGTGCGGCGCGCGGCGTCGAGCGCGGCGCGGCGCAGACAGTCGGGCAGCAGGCGAGGGGCCAGGAGGGCCCCGTCGGCCAGCACATGTGTTATGTGCAGTGTATAGTGTGTTGTACGTACAGGTCAGTGTTGAGGCGCGTGCGGCGCGCGGCGTCGAGCGCGGCGCGGCGCAGACAGTCGGGCAGCAGGCGAGGGGCCAGGAGGGCCCCGTCGGCCAGCACATGTGTTATGTGCAGTGTATAGTGTGTTGTACGTACAGGTCAGTGTTGAGGCGCGTGCGGCGCGCGGCGTCGAGCGCGGCGCGGCGCAGACAGTCGGGCAGCAGGCGAGGGGCCAGGAGGGCCCCGTCGGCCAGCACATGTGTTATGTGCAGTGTATAGTGTGTTGTACGTACAGGTCAGTGTTGAGGCGCGTGCGGCGCGCGGCGTCGAGCGCGGCGCGGCGCAGACAGTCGGGCAGCAGGCGAGGGGCCAGGAGGGCCCCGTCGGCCAGCACATGTGTTATGTGCAGTGTATAGTGTGTTGTACGTACAGGTCAGTGTTGAGGCGCGTGCGGCGCGCGGCGTCGAGCGCGGCGCGGCGCAGACAGTCGGGCAGCAGGCGAGGGGCCAGGAGGGCCCCGTCGGCCAGCACATGTGTTATGTGCAGTGTATAGTGTGTTGTACGTACAGGTCAGTGTTGAGGCGCGTGCGGCGCGCGGCGTCGAGCGCGGCGCGGCGCAGACAGTCGGGCAGCAGGCGAGGGGCCAGGAGGGCCCCGTCGGCCAGCACATGTGTTATGTGCAGTGTATAGTGTGTTGTACGTACAGGTCAGTGTTGAGGCGCGTGCGGCGCGCGGCGTCGAGCGCGGCGCGGCGCAGACAGTCGGGCAGCAGGCGAGGGGCCAGGAGGGCCCCGTCGGCCAGCACATGTGTTATGTGCAGTGTATAGTGTGTTGTACGTACAGGTCAGTGTTGAGGCGCGTGCGGCGCGCGGCGTCGAGCGCGGCGCGGCGCAGACAGTCGGGCAGCAGGCGAGGGGCCAGGAGGGCCCCGTCGGCCAGCACATGTGTTATGTGCAGTGTATAGTGTGTTGTACGTACAGGTCAGTGTTGAGGCGCGTGCGGCGCGCGGCGTCGAGCGCGGCGCGGCGCAGACAGTCGGGCAGCAGGCGAGGGGCCAGGAGGGCCCCGTCGGCCAGCACATGTGTTATGTGCAGTGTATAGTGTGTTGTACGTACAGGTCAGTGTTGAGGCGCGTGCGGCGCGCGGCGTCGAGCGCGGCGCGGCGCAGACAGTCGGGCAGCAGGCGAGGGGCCAGGAGGGCCCCGTCGGCCAGCACATGTGTTATGTGCAGTGTATAGTGTGTTGTACGTACAGGTCAGTGTTGAGGCGCGTGCGGCGCGCGGCGTCGAGCGCGGCGCGGCGCAGACAGTCGGGCAGCAGGCGAGGGGCCAGGAGGGCCCCGTCGGCCAGCACATGTGTTATGTGCAGTGTATAGTGTGTTGTACGTACAGGTCAGTGTTGAGGCGCGTGCGGCGCGCGGCGTCGAGCGCGGCGCGGCGCAGACAGTCGGGCAGCAGGCGAGGGGCCAGGAGGGCCCCGTCGGCCAGCACATGTGTTATGTGCAGTGTATAGTGTGTTGTACGTACAGGTCAGTGTTGAGGCGCGTGCGGCGCGCGGCGTCGAGCGCGGCGCGGCGCAGACAGTCGGGCAGCAGGCGAGGGGCCAGGAGGGCCCCGTCGGCCAGCACATGTGTTATGTGCAGTGTATAGTGTGTTGTACGTACAGGTCAGTGTTGAGGCGCGTGCGGCGCGCGGCGTCGAGCGCGGCGCGGCGCAGACAGTCGGGCAGCAGGCGAGGGGCCAGGAGGGCCCCGTCGGCCAGCACATGTGTTATGTGCAGTGTATAGTGTGTTGTACGTACAGGTCAGTGTTGAGGCGCGTGCGGCGCGCGGCGTCGAGCGCGGCGCGGCGCAGACAGTCGGGCAGCAGGCGAGGGGCCAGGAGGGCCCCGTCGGCCAGCACATGTGTTATGTGCAGTGTATAGTGTGTTGTACGTACAGGTCAGTGTTGAGGCGCGTGCGGCGCGCGGCGTCGAGCGCGGCGCGGCGCAGACAGTCGGGCAGCAGGCGAGGGGCCAGGAGGGCCCCGTCGGCCAGCACATGTGTTATGTGCAGTGTATAGTGTGTTGTACGTACAGGTCAGTGTTGAGGCGCGTGCGGCGCGCGGCGTCGAGCGCGGCGCGGCGCAGACAGTCGGGCAGCAGGCGAGGGGCCAGGAGGGCCCCGTCGGCCAGCACATGTGTTATGTGCAGTGTATAGTGTGTTGTACGTACAGGTCAGTGTTGAGGCGCGTGCGGCGCGCGGCGTCGAGCGCGGCGCGGCGCAGACAGTCGGGCAGCAGGCGAGGGGCCAGGAGGGCCCCGTCGGCCAGCACATGTGTTATGTGCAGTGTATAGTGTGTTGTACGTACAGGTCAGTGTTGAGGCGCGTGCGGCGCGCGGCGTCGAGCGCGGCGCGGCGCAGACAGTCGGGCAGCAGGCGAGGGGCCAGGAGGGCCCCGTCGGCCAGCACATGTGTTATGTGCAGTGTATAGTGTGTTGTACGTACAGGTCAGTGTTGAGGCGCGTGCGGCGCGCGGCGTCGAGCGCGGCGCGGCGCAGACAGTCGGGCAGCAGGCGAGGGGCCAGGAGGGCCCCGTCGGCCAGCACATGTGTTATGTGCAGTGTATAGTGTGTTGTACGTACAGGTCAGTGTTGAGGCGCGTGCGGCGCGCGGCGTCGAGCGCGGCGCGGCGCAGACAGTCGGGCAGCAGGCGAGGGGCCAGGAGGGCCCCGTCGGCCAGCACATGTGTTATGTGCAGTGTATAGTGTGTTGTACGTACAGGTCAGTGTTGAGGCGCGTGCGGCGCGCGGCGTCGAGCGCGGCGCGGCGCAGACAGTCGGGCAGCAGGCGAGGGGCCAGGAGGGCCCCGTCGGCCAGCACATGTGTTATGTGCAGTGTATAGTGTGTTGTACGTACAGGTCAGTGTTGAGGCGCGTGCGGCGCGCGGCGTCGAGCGCGGCGCGGCGCAGACAGTCGGGCAGCAGGCGAGGGGCCAGGAGGGCCCCGTCGGCCAGCACATGTGTTATGTGCAGTGTATAGTGTGTTGTACGTACAGGTCAGTGTTGAGGCGCGTGCGGCGCGCGGCGTCGAGCGCGGCGCGGCGCAGACAGTCGGGCAGCAGGCGAGGGGCCAGGAGGGCCCCGTCGGCCAGCACATGTGTTATGTGCAGTGTATAGTGTGTTGTACGTACAGGTCAGTGTTGAGGCGCGTGCGGCGCGCGGCGTCGAGCGCGGCGCGGCGCAGACAGTCGGGCAGCAGGCGAGGGGCCAGGAGGGCCCCGTCGGCCAGCACATGTGTTATGTGCAGTGTATAGTGTGTTGTACGTACAGGTCAGTGTTGAGGCGCGTGCGGCGCGCGGCGTCGAGCGCGGCGCGGCGCAGACAGTCGGGCAGCAGGCGAGGGGCCAGGAGGGCCCCGTCGGCCAGCACATGTGTTATGTGCAGTGTATAGTGTGTTGTACGTACAGGTCAGTGTTGAGGCGCGTGCGGCGCGCGGCGTCGAGCGCGGCGCGGCGCAGACAGTCGGGCAGCAGGCGAGGGGCCAGGAGGGCCCCGTCGGCCAGCACATGTGTTATGTGCAGTGTATAGTGTGTTGTACGTACAGGTCAGTGTTGAGGCGCGTGCGGCGCGCGGCGTCGAGCGCGGCGCGGCGCAGACAGTCGGGCAGCAGGCGAGGGGCCAGGAGGGCCCCGTCGGCCAGCACATGTGTTATGTGCAGTGTATAGTGTGTTGTACGTACAGGTCAGTGTTGAGGCGCGTGCGGCGCGCGGCGTCGAGCGCGGCGCGGCGCAGACAGTCGGGCAGCAGGCGAGGGGCCAGGAGGGCCCCGTCGGCCAGCACATGTGTTATGTGCAGTGTATAGTGTGTTGTACGTACAGGTCAGTGTTGAGGCGCGTGCGGCGCGCGGCGTCGAGCGCGGCGCGGCGCAGACAGTCGGGCAGCAGGCGAGGGGCCAGGAGGGCCCCGTCGGCCAGCACATGTGTTATGTGCAGTGTATAGTGTGTTGTACGTACAGGTCAGTGTTGAGGCGCGTGCGGCGCGCGGCGTCGAGCGCGGCGCGGCGCAGACAGTCGGGCAGCAGGCGAGGGGCCAGGAGGGCCCCGTCGGCCAGCACATGTGTTATGTGCAGTGTATAGTGTGTTGTACGTACAGGTCAGTGTTGAGGCGCGTGCGGCGCGCGGCGTCGAGCGCGGCGCGGCGCAGACAGTCGGGCAGCAGGCGAGGGGCCAGGAGGGCCCCGTCGGCCAGCACATGTGTTATGTGCAGTGTATAGTGTGTTGTACGTACAGGTCAGTGTTGAGGCGCGTGCGGCGCGCGGCGTCGAGCGCGGCGCGGCGCAGACAGTCGGGCAGCAGGCGAGGGGCCAGGAGGGCCCCGTCGGCCAGCACATGTGTTATGTGCAGTGTATAGTGTGTTGTACGTACAGGTCAGTGTTGAGGCGCGTGCGGCGCGCGGCGTCGAGCGCGGCGCGGCGCAGACAGTCGGGCAGCAGGCGAGGGGCCAGGAGGGCCCCGTCGGCCAGCACATGTGTTATGTGCAGTGTATAGTGTGTTGTACGTACAGGTCAGTGTTGAGGCGCGTGCGGCGCGCGGCGTCGAGCGCGGCGCGGCGCAGACAGTCGGGCAGCAGGCGAGGGGCCAGGAGGGCCCCGTCGGCCAGCACATGTGTTATGTGCAGTGTATAGTGTGTTGTACGTACAGGTCAGTGTTGAGGCGCGTGCGGCGCGCGGCGTCGAGCGCGGCGCGGCGCAGACAGTCGGGCAGCAGGCGAGGGGCCAGGAGGGCCCCGTCGGCCAGCACGCCCGCCTGCGGGGACGCGCGCACGCGCACGAGGCCGCAGCGCCGCGCCGACACGCACAGCGTGACCACCTCGTGCCGCCGCCACGGCAGACCTGTCTCGCAGTACGGCAGCAGGTCGTCTGCACACAAACATCGTGAAACTCATTTCATAGGAGACGACACAGATTCGATAGAAAAAAGACCCAAGCCTGGCACAAACGTTTTGTATCAAAAATTTTAGAGCAAAAATAATAGTTATTTTCTAAACGATTCCCAACGCTGTACCTGGTGGCTAACATGATTTTTTTGGTCGGAGAAGTTCATAGTTCATAGTTTATATATGTGTGTACATAAATAGTAAAATAAATAATAAATAAATAAATAGAGAAGTAGCCGCGACAAGATAAAATCGTTAGCTAAATATTTTCGACTGGTTCTTAGGGTTCCGTACCCAAAGGGTAAAAACGGAACCCTATTACTAAGACTCCACTGTCCGTCTGTCTGTCTGTCACCAGGCTGTATCTCATGAACCGTGATAGCTAGATAGGTGAAATTTTCACAGATGATATACTTCTATTGCCGCTATAACAACAAATAGTAAAAACAGAATAAAATAAATATTTGACCCCGGGGCTCCCATAAAACAAACGTGATTTTTTTGCTCGATATTAATAACGGCAACTGGTAGACGCTTGAAATATTTACAGAATAGGTACTTAGTTGTATATTCACTTTAAAAATATAATTAAATTAAAATAAAATAAATTAATGGGGCTCGCATACAACAAAGTTATTTTTTTTATATAAATGTAGTTTTAAATATTGTACGTTGGTACGGAACCCTTCGTGTGCGAGTCCGACTCGCACTTGGCTGGTTTTTTTTCTCAGTGACCATTTTGACCGAGGTTTTTTGTATGACGGATTCCGATTTGATACGCTCATGTTATATTCTCACAAGGCCCGATTTTATTACAGTATTTTTAATTATCTCAAATAGTAACACACTCACCGATAGGTAAATTCAAGTGATCTTCGAAGTCTTCCAGCCATATAATAAGAATCTTCGTTGTGTAATCCCTATTACGCCTTCCGCTGCCTGGAATTCCACGATTGTTATGTTATACAAAACACAATGACATTTTACCAATAATACCAAGAGCAAGGTTGTTTAAATTTTATTTTCTCAAACATGCTTGGTTTGAACATTATTTAATTGACAATCTTCTTCGAGATAAATAGAAATTGCTGTACTGGCCAAATACATGCGAGCAGCGGCCGGCAAAAGTTGTATGAAAATCCATATCTGTCGTGTTTTGCGGCCAAAAAAAATTACATAATAAACTCGTATCTGTAGTGTAATTTAAAAATGGAACGATCTTTTACTCCGAAACATGGCAACCAAGGAGGTAACTTATCAAAGGTTTTATTTCAATTTCGAATTGGCTTGCAAATAGAATGCTGTTTATTGAACACTTTAACGCGGGAAAAATGATTGTTGTTCGTTGTTCGTCATTGATTTTGAAAAGCAATTGTATTTGACAAAAAAGTTCTGCCTAGGTACTACTTAGGCTTGGCCACAACTAGGCATTGATTCTTTTGCTGGCCGCTGCAGTAATGTACTATAAATGAATGCCAAATTAGGTTTAAAAAAATGTGTCTGTAAGAAGCCACCAATTTTATTCTGAGAAGAGTAACGGCCAGCGCCCACTGAGCGGAAAATGCTTGAGCATTGTGTACTCATAGTAAACTAAAAACATCTTGCGACATCAAATGTTGCGGGATTGTTTCTCAACATTGTTTAGGGTGTATATCTACGGGGCTTGACTATTTTAGTAGTGTATGCACCCCTGTGGTGTACTGACCAGTGAGCTGCGCGGCGGGCTGCTTGTCGAGGTCGAGGCTGAGCGCGCGCAGCTTGTCGTGCAGCTTGGCGCCGCGCTCGGCGCCGCCCGCGCCGCCCGCGCCCGCGCGCTCCGACTCGCTCACACTGCGCGAGTACGTCCCTGTCGCACTCCCGCCCTGGGACACGTCCCAGCAAGACCCTGCGCCCTTTTCAGAGCTACTAAAAACAAGAACATAATAAAAATGCTAACTACAATTACTACCGATATTCAGGGGGGCAATTCCTGTACTTTCAAGAACGTTCACATTGTAATCACAGCTTCAATCTGACTAAAATACCTCTACTTCCATAGATTTTTTTTTTAATGATAAATGATTTTATTTCTGTCAGTAGGTTTGCAGAAACACTTTTACACGTCAATCATATTTTTAAAAACTAGATGAGGTCGGAGTTTCCTATCTGACTTCCTGAGAAGAAAGGCCGAAACAAACTCGAGGTCATAGTCTCTTTTAAAGTCCAGACATAATCTTGGTCAGATCATGTGCAGACTATGTAGATTGATGTCTGAAATGGACTTTTGAGGAAAGAACCACACAGATTGAGTGGACCTGTCCAGTCAGTGCACGCATTTGTCAGTAATCATGCAGCTCAACAGCTCAACTCAAAACTTCAGGACCTCAACGATTCAACGAACAATACCAAAGAAAGTACATTTGTGTAGGCCGCATAAATTACAAACTGCCAGACTATCATTAAAACTAACCGAAGGGAACAAAAAACAATGACCCACATAGTCCTCACATTCACAATAATTAATATAATATTATACTTTACAAAGTACTTTTTATTTATTGTCACTGAGCCTTCAGAATTCGGTCCTTCTCGTAGTACGCCCGTTTACCATTCAGTTATACACTACTCAACAAAGTCTAGTGAACAAGCCAACTTTTTAAAACCTGACAACAAAATCATTTTGCAATAAGGAGGGAAAACTTCACTCGGTCGCAGCGTACGGCGCTTTGAATTTTGAAACGTAATAACTTAAGAGATTACTGTTCATAATCGTTTCTTTTTTTATTGTAAAAATCATTTTCGCTGCTATTTTGCAGCTATTGTGACTCCAGAGCGTTATGTCACGACGTCATTTAACGCAGGAAGAGATGCTGAGGGCTGTGGGTATGCTGGAAGATGGCTGGAAGCAAAGCGCAGTCAATGTGAAACTGCCGACGCCGCTGTCAACACGCAGCCAAGCATAATTTTGCCGATTATGGGCGCGTTACAGGGCTACAGATGTTGCTGAACGTCACCGAGGAAGATGCGATAAAGGGTACTACTCTGAGACAAGACCGCCTTCTGCTAAATGTTGCGAGGAGGCAGCCTCAAATTACGGCTCGCCAGCTGGTAGGAAGACTTCAGTCTAAGCGCCAAGTGGTAATCAGTGACCAAACCATCAGAAGAAAATTGCATGAAGTTAATATTCACACTCGCAGACCGCTTAGAGCTCTTCGACGCGGAAATCAGGGGCGTCGATCATTGTGGGCTGGTTCTTACTTTAGTCCAAGTCCAAACTTTCAAGCCAGTTATTGTATTTTAAACTTTATTCCGACGAACGTAAAGTTGCTAATACAAAAACTGACTTTGGAACCGTGTCTAAATTGACAATTTTGTATGTATTAAGAACTTGAAATTATTCAAAGTTTTCTGATAATGAGATGGATAGGGTTTAGGAGACTTACCGATTGGAAAAGCACGTTCCATCAACGTCAGACTTGATGCTATCGTTTCTGTCCTCAGCGTCCGTGGGTTCGCGGCCGGAAGGTACCACGAAAGCTATCTCGTTCGTCGAGTCTGACCAGTACAGTACCTGATGGAGATAACATTAAAGCAAAAACATGCAATATAAAAATAATAATTAATTTAATAGTAAAAAGTCTATTCAAAACCGTTTTTGTAGGTAGGTATACAATATTATTTATTATTCACCAACATATTTTTTTTCCTTACAATTTTACTCGCCAAACTTTCTAGTTTGATGACGAGAAGCGATTCATAATCTTAAAACGACTAAATATGTTGAGTAATACTACTATGAGATAATAAAACATAAGAATAATACTGTGAATTGTAAATTTATTTCTCGGTGATTGACGATGAAAGAAAATTATCAAATTGACACACTACGCTTTGATTATATAATGTCTAGATAGAGCGTCGCCCTACAATCAAAACAAAGAAAACGAGGCAACAATTTCAAACATGTGTGCGTGCGGGCGGTGTTTTACACTGTGCATCTGTGTCTCTGTGTGCGTGCATAATGATACCAGCTACTACAATTCTCCCATAAATCACATATTAAAAAAATTGACTATACAAATAATATAAGTAAGTTTTAGGTGTATGTTTGTAGTATTATTCAGTTTTAGTAGTGTCTTTATTTACTTGTATTTATAAATAAAAAACACTATTTAATTGAATTAGAGTTGTGTGTGTGAATGTTGTGTTATATTAAATCTGCTAAGTTAATTCAATTAGAATATTTAACTTTTTAGGCAGTTTGTATTTGGAAATTTCAAATGAAATATCACAGATAATACGAATGGAATAAATTAATCTTATTAAAATTACTCTTGGCACCTTTGAAATCAGTTTATTGGACCCAATGCAACAATAATCATTAAAATGGGCTCATAAACAAAAAAGTTATACGCGAACATTATATTATTATAAAAAAGTACAGACGAATTGAAAAACTTCACCATTTTTGAAATCGAATAATAAAAGTACATCAACTAAATAATATAAACGTAACCATAAAGCAACGAATATACCCACAAAAAAAGGACGTTAAGTTGGGAGAATGGAAAAAGAAACTGGCAACACTGATAAAATATGGCGTAATAGGGCGTAATTTGGTAAATATAAAAACAAAAAACAAATACGTAGTTTTTTTGGTTACTTACTGATGATATGTGATGTGTTTGGTGTTTTTTACCCTTCCTTTATAATTTCGGCACAGTTTAATAGCACATACCGTCATTTTATCGCTGTTATTTGTTTATTACTTAGCGCGCGTAATACGTAGTGACACCATAGCGGTACGATCGGCACTAATCGGCGGGTAAGTACTTACAGTCCAACAGTTGGCTGGTATTTTTTGACACGTTTGCGCGCAATTGATGCTCTATCTAGACATTATATAATCAAAGACACTACGTTAGTTTGGCGTGTTATAGCCATGACATACAACTGTCAAAAAATGACAGTTGCGAGTTGAATATACGGACTGGGCATACCTCCGGCCTCAAGATACAGGCGCCACCTAGTTTGGTTACCAATATTTACCTAATTATGGTAAACATACAATTTGTTACCAATATTAATGTAAAGTATGCTTAAGAAAATGCCGTAACAATGGTTTAATAAAGGGGATTGATTATTTGTATATGGAGCCCGGCGTACCTACTGTCACCACCATTTTGAAAAAAACAAAAACATAATGGCGGACAGGTAGATAATTATGCCACGGACCTTGAAATCCCTTTATTCTTATTGTTATACGTCGATACCTGTTCTCTCGCGTCATATATGGCGGGCGCGTGTTCCGCGTGCGGCGGCGCGGCCTGCGCGCGCGCATCGTAGCTCGTGGCCACGTGACCCGCCCAGCCCGGGTGCCCGCGCACCAGCACCGGGGTGCCTAACCTGCCAGAGTTGTACAACATTCGTTATTGAAGGTGCCTGCTAATTATTTGAGACAGTAATGTTTGAACGTAAACGAAACAAAAGGAGTATATAAGGATCGTAGCAGGTGCCTTCTGTAGTTTCTGCTTACCCCCACGGGAAAGCGAATTTCAATCACACAAAAAACATCAGAAAGAAAAAGCTCTAAAATGATGTATGCTTCATCCATAGCCTCCGCTGACTATAACGGTTAGCGCATACTGAGCAGTAAAACGCCCAAATAATTTTCATTAATAAATGTAATATACACTTAATTAAGCCGACAAAAAAGAAAAAAAATTATAATAATGATCGAACACACATCACACAGATCTTCTCATGTACGCTATAGTTCAAATCAATGAAAATTGCTAAATTAATTTAATAAATAAGATTTAACAATTTGCAGACGAATGGACGATGATTTTGTCGCCATGTCAGAAGTACTGTGAGAGGGATTTGTGAAAGTGTTGTTAACTTTTTACTTGATGGTTTTATCTTTTATGTGTATTTATATTTACCGATAAGACCACCCATTGTGTCGCCCTTTGTAAGATTTCTATATTTATGTCTGTAATTTATTATGGTGTACATAATAAAGAGTATTCTATTCTATATACAAACTGTCTTTAATTTCTGTAATTGGTTTTAAACAGTCTTAATTCAAGAAATAAATTAGATGACATTACAGCACGTTTACATAAATATTTTGTATTATACTTTGTCAACTTTAATATCATAATAAGTATCGACACATACCAAACAAATATGTTTCCTACTATTACTTCTTATTGGTAACATGAGTTGAAATGTACAAAGTTATAATATTGACGTGGCCATACCCCCTGAGCATGCGCACGAAGGCGGGCGGCACGCGGGCGAGGCTGCGCGCGTTGTGCACGATGTCGGCGGCGCGCAGCTGGGCGGCGCGCGCGCAGAACACGTGCACCGTCACGTGCGCGCGCGCGCCGCACGCGTCCACGCGCCGCAGCGCGCACGGGAAGCCCGGCGCCGCGCTGTCCAGCGACACCAGGCGCGGCAGGCCGCCCTGACACGGGCAGAAGCAGCTTCATTAAGGGGCATGTGATAAGGTAGCCCGTGAAATTCAAATTTTCTTAAGTTTTTTGCAATTTGCAGCTTTTTTTTATATATTTTTATTGTTGATTGGGCCCGCTCTTGACCTCAATCACGCCTGAAGGAAAGCGATGGATGAGGTCTATGAAGGAACGAGCGTGCCCAGAAGATGCCTAAGGCACTGGAACTCCCACGCATCGACGAAACACAGCAGGCTGCTTGACGCCGGACTGCGGTGGGAGGGTGGTCGCAACCAGGCGGGCGTTAGCGCTACCACCGCAAGGGGAGAGTTGGCAGATAAGGTGTTGTGTGTGACTGTCCAGGATGCGCCGAGCGCGAGCGTTCAGTTGAGTAACTGGCGGAACAAACTACGTTACACGTGGAGATTTCTTCATGCATCCCAAAAAGCTCATCATCAGGTTGTATGTTGATCAAAATATATTCCGCGACGGTAACACATGTGTATTTACGGAATTATAATCATTAGAAGCAGCAAGTGAATCCGTCTAGTTTTGTTACGAAGTTACTGGAATCACCGAAAATGTCGGATAAGAGTGACACTGTCTGGTGACAGTTACAGTGGCGGCTATCTTATGATGACAGAGATGATGCGAGGGGAGCTGCTATCGTAAAATTTCCACGAAGAATTGCTAAATTCCGGCACAATCAACTGCAACAAACAATTGAAGCTGCGGAACTACTATACGATGACCACGTCTGGTAAAGGCTATCCTGCATCATAACATTTATTTATTTATGGCACCAGCGGAACCAAATGTACAGACGCCAGCACATCATGCTACTACAATGTGTCAAATTTCTTTAATAGATTTTCATTACAGCATAAAGTTCAAAGTTGATTGGGAAAATTTGACGGTTTCGGGTAGGTTGATGTACTGGCCGTCTGTACGTATCACGTAAATAAAGCAAATTAATGCATTTTTTTTAAAGTGAAAACTTCTTTAGGCGCGTTGGGTATTTTTTGAGATGGGAAAAAACCATTGAATTCGCGCCACTGTTACCGTAACGACACCGTTTCGGATATGTTCGACTGTCCTCGGGATGTACTCGGTTTTAATGTATATCCGATATGTCAGTGAGTGATGGCAAAGTATTCTGTTTGTGTTTTGTTTTCACTTCTGTTGGCACTCCCGGAGTGCCACAGTTTTTTTTTTCATACCTTTTTATCGCCGCCTATGTTCAAATATCCAAAATGTGACAGGAATAATCTTGCTGTCTGGAATTCTGTCACCGGCTCAGGAGGGATGTACTCTTCCGGAACCTAAGGGCAAGCGAATAAACAATATAATTTACATGAGACATCATAAAAAAGTATTTATTGTCAAGCACTGTGGTTGTTAAAACATTTTTTTTTTTAATGTTTCAAAAACTGTATCCAAATATAAGTTATTATTTATTTCTTTTCTTTATCAAGAATACTCACAACATTGTCTTCGCTTTCTTTGACTTTTTTCTCGATAGCGGCTTGTTGCTCTAGCAGTTTGAACAATGTGGGAGCTTCAGGGTCGTTCAGTTGACGTAATACTGCTTCTAAGCTCGGGAACGCCGAGTCACTGCAGAGAGGAAATTAGTATTAATTTTTATAGGTCAAAAATAGGTCTGAAAAGTTTATTTACCAGTTCACTAAAACCTAGCTTTATCGTATAAAAATCTATTTAGTAGTCATAATAAATACATTTTTTATACATTTCTTGGTTGGTATTGTGATCTACTTTTTCAAAATTAACAACAGGTAAGTATTTGACAGCTATTTGCGACGTTGTCAACTTTTAAAATGCACGCACGTAATAAATAAAGATGAAAGCGCGAAGAGTTGAATTGATGATTTTAATAATTATGTTTCTGTAAATACATTGATTTTTTACGGTCGCGGATCATACTTTGATCAATATTTATTTATTTATTTAATCAATTAAATATACAATTTGATGCTGCAAATTGCAAAAAACATAAGACGATTTGAATTTCGCGGGCTACCCCGGCTCTTTCGCCTTAAGGTCCATGTCGACCATGTTAGGTACTTACAGCGCACAAGGCGGCGCGTGCGGCAGCGGGCGACAGGCGGGCGGCGCGGCCGGGCGCGAGTCGCGCATGTCGACGGGCCGCGCGCATGCGCACTATAGATCCCTGTACAGCTATACTCACAGCGCACAAGGCGGCGCGTGCGGCAGCGGGCGACAGGCGGGCGGCGCGGCCGGGCGCGAGTCGCGCATGTCGACGGGCCGCGCGCATGCGCACTATAGATCCCTGTACAGCTATACTCACAGCGCACAAGGCGGCGCGTGCGGCAGCGGGCGACAGGCGGGCGGCGCGGCCGGGCGCGAGTCGCGCATGTCGACGGGCCGCGCGCATGCGCACTATAGATCCCTGTACAGCTATACTCACAGCGCACAAGGCGGCGCGTGCGGCAGCGGGCGACAGGCGGGCGGCGCGGCCGGGCGCGAGTCGCGCATGTCGACGGGCCGCGCGCATGCGCACTATAGATCCCTGTACAGCTATACTCACAGCGCACAAGGCGGCGCGTGCGGCAGCGGGCGACAGGCGGGCGGCGCGGCCGGGCGCGAGTCGCGCATGTCGACGGGCCGCGCGCATGCGCACTATAGATCCCTGTACAGCTATACTCACAGCGCACAAGGCGGCGCGTGCGGCAGCGGGCGACAGGCGGGCGGCGCGGCCGGGCGCGAGTCGCGCATGTCGACGGGCCGCGCGCATGCGCACTATAGATCCCTGTACAGCTATACTCACAGCGCACAAGGCGGCGCGTGCGGCAGCGGGCGACAGGCGGGCGGCGCGGCCGGGCGCGAGTCGCGCATGTCGACGGGCCGCGCGCATGCGCACTATAGATCCCTGTACAGCTATACTCACAGCGCACAAGGCGGCGCGTGCGGCAGCGGGCGACAGGCGGGCGGCGCGGCCGGGCGCGAGTCGCGCATGTCGACGGGCCGCGCGCATGCGCACTATAGATCCCTGTACAGCTATACTCACAGCGCACAAGGCGGCGCGTGCGGCAGCGGGCGACAGGCGGGCGGCGCGGCCGGGCGCGAGTCGCGCATGTCGACGGGCCGCGCGCATGCGCACTATAGATCCCTGTACAGCTATACTCACAGCGCACAAGGCGGCGCGTGCGGCAGCGGGCGACAGGCGGGCGGCGCGGCCGGGCGCGAGTCGCGCATGTCGACGGGCCGCGCGCATGCGCACTATAGATCCCTGTACAGCTATACTCACAGCGCACAAGGCGGCGCGTGCGGCAGCGGGCGACAGGCGGGCGGCGCGGCCGGGCGCGAGTCGCGCATGTCGACGGGCCGCGCGCATGCGCACTATAGATCCCTGTACAGCTATACTCACAGCGCACAAGGCGGCGCGTGCGGCAGCGGGCGACAGGCGGGCGGCGCGGCCGGGCGCGAGTCGCGCATGTCGACGGGCCGCGCGCATGCGCACTATAGATCCCTGTACAGCTATACTCACAGCGCACAAGGCGGCGCGTGCGGCAGCGGGCGACAGGCGGGCGGCGCGGCCGGGCGCGAGTCGCGCATGTCGACGGGCCGCGCGCATGCGCACTATAGATCCCTGTACAGCTATACTCACAGCGCACAAGGCGGCGCGTGCGGCAGCGGGCGACAGGCGGGCGGCGCGGCCGGGCGCGAGTCGCGCATGTCGACGGGCCGCGCGCATGCGCACTATAGATCCCTGTACAGCTATACTCACAGCGCACAAGGCGGCGCGTGCGGCAGCGGGCGACAGGCGGGCGGCGCGGCCGGGCGCGAGTCGCGCATGTCGACGGGCCGCGCGCATGCGCACTATAGATCCCTGTACAGCTATACTCACAGCGCACAAGGCGGCGCGTGCGGCAGCGGGCGACAGGCGGGCGGCGCGGCCGGGCGCGAGTCGCGCATGTCGACGGGCCGCGCGCATGCGCACTATAGATCCCTGTACAGCTATACTCACAGCGCACAAGGCGGCGCGTGCGGCAGCGGGCGACAGGCGGGCGGCGCGGCCGGGCGCGAGTCGCGCATGTCGACGGGCCGCGCGCATGCGCACTATAGATCCCTGTACAGCTATACTCACAGCGCACAAGGCGGCGCGTGCGGCAGCGGGCGACAGGCGGGCGGCGCGGCCGGGCGCGAGTCGCGCATGTCGACGGGCCGCGCGCATGCGCACTATAGATCCCTGTACAGCTATACTCACAGCGCACAAGGCGGCGCGTGCGGCAGCGGGCGACAGGCGGGCGGCGCGGCCGGGCGCGAGTCGCGCATGTCGACGGGCCGCGCGCATGCGCACTATAGATCCCTGTACAGCTATACTCACAGCGCACAAGGCGGCGCGTGCGGCAGCGGGCGACAGGCGGGCGGCGCGGCCGGGCGCGAGTCGCGCATGTCGACGGGCCGCGCGCATGCGCACTATAGATCCCTGTACAGCTATACTCACAGCGCACAAGGCGGCGCGTGCGGCAGCGGGCGACAGGCGGGCGGCGCGGCCGGGCGCGAGTCGCGCATGTCGACGGGCCGCGCGCATGCGCACTATAGATCCCTGTACAGCTATACTCACAGCGCACAAGGCGGCGCGTGCGGCAGCGGGCGACAGGCGGGCGGCGCGGCCGGGCGCGAGTCGCGCATGTCGACGGGCCGCGCGCATGCGCACTATAGATCCCTGTACAGCTATACTCACAGCGCACAAGGCGGCGCGTGCGGCAGCGGGCGACAGGCGGGCGGCGCGGCCGGGCGCGAGTCGCGCATGTCGACGGGCCGCGCGCATGCGCACTATAGATCCCTGTACAGCTATACTCACAGCGCACAAGGCGGCGCGTGCGGCAGCGGGCGACAGGCGGGCGGCGCGGCCGGGCGCGAGTCGCGCATGTCGACGGGCCGCGCGCATGCGCACTATAGATCCCTGTACAGCTATACTCACAGCGCACAAGGCGGCGCGTGCGGCAGCGGGCGACAGGCGGGCGGCGCGGCCGGGCGCGAGTCGCGCATGTCGACGGGCCGCGCGCATGCGCACTATAGATCCCTGTACAGCTATACTCACAGCGCACAAGGCGGCGCGTGCGGCAGCGGGCGACAGGCGGGCGGCGCGGCCGGGCGCGAGTCGCGCATGTCGACGGGCCGCGCGCATGCGCACTATAGATCCCTGTACAGCTATACTCACAGCGCACAAGGCGGCGCGTGCGGCAGCGGGCGACAGGCGGGCGGCGCGGCCGGGCGCGAGTCGCGCATGTCGACGGGCCGCGCGCATGCGCACTATAGATCCCTGTACAGCTATACTCACAGCGCACAAGGCGGCGCGTGCGGCAGCGGGCGACAGGCGGGCGGCGCGGCCGGGCGCGAGTCGCGCATGTCGACGGGCCGCGCGCATGCGCACTATAGATCCCTGTACAGCTATACTCACAGCGCACAAGGCGGCGCGTGCGGCAGCGGGCGACAGGCGGGCGGCGCGGCCGGGCGCGAGTCGCGCATGTCGACGGGCCGCGCGCATGCGCCGCCGCAGCCGCACCCCGCAGACCGCGCCGCGCCGCGCGCACTCAGCGACCACGCGTAGCGACCCCAGCCGCAGCGGATTATTACTGTAACCACATTCAAACAAAACTATTGAAACGCTGCTCAACTTTATGCAGTTGGGCAATTTAGTTGAGCAGTGGGGAAGAAGTGGTTGATAAATAATTGACTCCCCAACATCTAAGAACCCTACACAGTGATCAAAAAGCATAAAAACCCCGTATCCCGTAACTTTTTATTATTTTATTCAAAGCAGTGTACAGTGGGTTATATGAGTTACCTGACCCACCCTATAAACGAAGGAATTTGAACCCTCTGCCTGTAACATTAAAAGTTATTTCATTTGTATGAGTTTATCAGACTAGCGCTACTCGGTAATATTTTCACCTAACTTGTAATAAGTGGGTAGTTGAAAGACAAATATGCGTATTCATTATAAAACTAGTATTCAAATGTTACTAAAAATACGGGTAGGAAAATAAAAATGAACCGTCACAATAATAAAGCTAAAAGCCAGTCTACGCACAATTGCAGTGACTACGCGTGAATATGTTTTACCTTGCCTTACTAAATTGCGAAAACAACGTCTTTTTCCAAGTTTTTAATTTATTTTTTATAGTTTTATTATCATGTCTCAATTGAGTGATTATTTAAAATACAAAATAATCTATTTGCACGAGGAGAATGTTGGCATTAGAGAGATTGCTAGGAGACATAATATTATAGCAGTAAGTGTATTTTTTTCTAATTTTATACTTTGTTTTTATACCTAACTATTCCTTATGCCGTGACGTAAGCAAACATATTTTTTATAACGTATAGTGACACCTGTTTCATTTCTTTGTTTCACAGAAATACAGTCAGATTGTGGTTAAAACGTAAACCCAATAGAAAACTTGTGGGGTCAAATGATTTTAAATTGGGATTCATCAGAAGTCAGGAGAATTTGGCGCAACTTGTGATTTCAACGTTCTCATGAAGAGTAAGTGATGCTTGCTGGAACATGGTGTGCGGCATGCGAAGCCGCTTGCAACAAATTGTGGAAAGAGATGGTGCTCCATTTCGCTATTATGATATCACCACCGCCCGCAGTCAACAATACTTACTTACGTGTCAGTGTGTGTGTTCATCATAATTTCTATGGAAGTGTTTCATACAATGAATAAGCAGGTCCTTTTTACGATCATAACCATATTTAAAACTAAAAATATTTAAGTATAAAAAAATTATAAAGTAGGTAAAACATCAAAGTATTTAGTGCTATTTTTTCACTTATATTTTAGTAATTACTATTTTCTAAAAAAATATTTTCACTTATAGTTGAAGTAGGTAAGTATGATAGTTAATGTGGTGATGTTATTGTTATAAAATAGAAATACCTATATATATTTCTAAACATATAACATGTTGATTCACTACATGTAACTGATTACTTACCTACTTAAAAATAAAAATGGGTATTTTATAGGCATTGTTGAAACGAAGAAACTAAAATTCAAGCTTATCATAGAATACCTTATATTTAAAACAAGTAATTAATTTTGTAAGTGATTATTTTGTATTTATTTTGAATAAAATCGTTATCATAATCATTATTGTTTTTTATTTCTCATGTTAGGTATTTGTTTTTAAATAGTTCATTTAAATTAACTATTTTAATTTAATATAAATAATGTTTTGGATTCAAAAAACATAATTGAATATTGTAAACATAAAGCTACAAGAAGTGGAAAGTTTGTTTTGAACTCGCAACCATGTTGCTATAGGTTCACTGTTGCAACCACTAGACCAAATCGACTTAACAAGTATCGTTGAAATTAACAACTCCATCATGTGACAAAACAGTATTCAAAAGCTTACCTACCCTAAGGTTACGTGTTAAAGATCAAATTGGCATAACTGTATTCTATAATATTTACCTACCTTGAACAAGTCGTTCTATGTAGTTCGTGAAGCTCGAAATCGAATAACACATTTATCTACTGCTAATTGCAGAAGGTTCAAATTCGTCTAACTTTTAGGTGGGTCAGCTAACACATATAACCCACTGTACATGGAATTTCTTGCCCATTCTTCTCCATAGAGATCTACATTTAGGTTGGGCAGGGTGGTATGGCCAGCTTCAACTTTTCGACTAAGACCGAATCCATGACATTTCAAAAGTGCCTGCTAATGGTTTCATTGAAATAAATGCTTTTAGTTTGAAACAAATCCGTAAAAAAACTTTGCAACCTCAGAAATAAAATTAGAGAAAACTCTAGAAAACGAAATAACAATGTACCAGGCCATCATAAATCACCTATAAGTGTAGGCTGCGTCTTCTCACTGTTGCTGACCGACTAAAAAGTGCCGAAGTCTACTGTAGCCTAGCTGGTACCATGCCATCGGTACCAGGCTATCATAACTCACCAATAAGTGTAGGCTGCGGCTCCTGACTGTTGCTAAGCGGCTCCTCCAACAAAGACAGCAGTATGTTCCCATCGGCCACGAAATGACGTAAGCGACCGTGGCCCAGCGCGGCCAGCCAGCGCTCGTCCAGCCGGCACCACGACGAGCCATTGCCGCCGTTGCCTATTTGCTAGGTTACAAAAAATAAAACATTGTTTGAAGCTGATTGAAACACCCCATAATCATCATAACATAACATTACGCCTGGAAATTACAGGCCAGAACTTCTATTGAGTTTTTCCATGTAGAATTTGTCAGTAACAACCCGGAGTCCGAGTTCCCGGTTGACGGCAGTAGTCACGTCCCCCACCCCCCCCCCCCCCCACCCCTTATTAAATGGGACTTAAACATGACTAGCGAAATGTGATTATACCTATGGCTATACTTACGGTTTACCCCTCCAGAGAATACCTGACAGACGTGATGTATTGTTGCCATATTAAAAACTAAACTTTAAGCAACTATACACAACTTTACCTGTTCTAGTATTAACATAAGCAGAGACTCGGCAGCATCCCGCACTCTCATAGACACAGGCTTCAGTTCCTTCTCGTCCTTCATCTTTGGAAGCTCACCAGGTTTTCCTATAACAAGTAGTAATAATCTTGAATACTACTAGACTTTTCAAACAAACTTTCAACCCCCTATACGATGTAAGGGGTGGAATTAAAAAAAAAATCCTGAAACCCGTGTTTTTCATGCCGCAAGTCGGAATACCAATTTATGGTACCATTTTAACACTGGCCGTTTCAGGACCAGCGGGGTAATTGCGTAACACACTATCAGTAGCAATGGCTTTCATTTTCACAGTTCAACAACATTCATTGCGTTATTTACGTTGTTGAGCAGACAAATGTTTCGACCATATGAAGCAATGGATTAGCAATAACCATGAAATGATTCAGATTCTGATTTATAGTGTGTTAGGTACGCAATTAAGGTGGAGGTTAGCATATCATAACAAGAGGTTTACCTCCAGAAGTCCGTCCGTCCGTCTCCGGACGGATTCAGTACCAGGCTATCACGACATTAAGAAACTTACCTTGACTCTTGCTCCCCGATATGCCCAGTTCGACGACCTCCAGCAGCGTGGCTATGCACTCCTGGTCGGCGAGCAGCGCGGGACACAGCCAGGCGGCCAGGCACGAGTACGCGGCCACGACGCACGAGTGCAGGTCGCGCGAGTGCGCCTGCGGCGGCCGGCTGCACTGCACCGTGATGTAGTCGCAGATCCAGCGCACGGCGCGCTTGCGCTCGATCGCCTCTGGCAGGGGAATTTTTATTACTAGTGATCTGCCCGCCCCGCCTTCGCACGGTTTTTTACGACGTGATAAAATATGTAGGTATATTAAAGAAATCTCGATGTAACTATAAGTTTAATTTTTTCGGAAGGTTTACTCATGCACCTTCCGGAATAAATTCTCGAAATGATGATGAAAACCACATAAAAATCCGTTGAGGAGTTTAGAAGAACAATGCGTTCTCAGACAGCAAAGATACTCCTACCATACTAGTATCTGTAGGAGTATCTTTGTGATCATGTTTTAGTGTCGCGGAATGCATGTTGCTTGACAACATGATGATGTTGCCAGGAATACAAAATCATGTTGCTGCAACATTGTCGCACAATTTTTGATTACCTTCTATAAAAACAGGGAAATAACAACAGATAAAATACTTAAATATAATATTTACCGTCTCTATAACTGACGTGTTCATACAAATACATAGCCTCCGAATAGTATCATTATTTTAATTGTTTTAGTGCGATATTCAAAAGTTCTTTTAGACTTACCGATAACAAATTCTAGATAGCATGCAAAATACAATACATAGATATTAATTAAATATTCTTTCTTACAAAATAATGTGAATTTCAATCATAAAAGTCCAAAGGCATAGGTATAATTACTATTCATTGGCAATATTACTGATTGACTTAAGTTTGCAATGTACAAATTATAAAGTAACAGTGTACTCATTGTTGAAAAGCCTAATAAATAAATATGTAAGTTCTTTTTATTATCACTTAACCGGTTGTATGCCGTAATTATAAAAACAATAAAAAAGCCACTGTGTCTTGCGTGTGGATCCACGCGAGACACAGTGGCTTTTTTGCTGTCGTTCCGGCGGCGGCATACGAAGTGTTAAACAACTTGCCAAAAAGGAGAAACGAATTTAATTTCATATTTGCAGGATGTTACATAAAAAGTAATATAGTCATAATTTACTATGTAAGATTTGTAACTGACCTGGTTTCGAAGAATGCAGCTTGGCAAGTCCAGAGAGCAGTTCCAGCGCTGCCAGGGAGACCTGCAGGTCCCCCTTCCACGAGGAGATGAGGCGGTGGCACACCAGGTACGTGGCGCGCACCACCAGCGCCGCACCTGGTGGCACTCGCACGTCATAACACATGGGAGACCAGACACCGAGAACCTACCCATGGCTGTACAAGAATCTTTTGGCGCGCGCTTGTTTTTTTCAAAACAATATACAAATCCGTCATTCGTGTGGCAAAAGATCTTTGTAGCGCTGTACTCCATACAGTAGATGTCCTGTTATATCTAAGCCTCGTTTACACGATGAGTGTAAACACATGAGTGCAATAAATCGCCTGGCAATTCTCGCCTACGACTCGAGTCGACGTGTGAGAAACACTCTTCATGTAAACGAAGTCACATCACTATGGATTACTGACTGCACTGTATGGAGTAAGATAAATAGACGTACTAGATTCTAAACATTTACAAAACGCACAAATCTGTCAATTTTCGTAAAATAGAACTTAATACACTTACAAATTTGTCAAAAACAACGTTTCTGAACAAAATAAGTCATCGAATGTGGGAACTATAAAATAATCGCCTGATATGTTTTATATAACATAACGATCATAATTGATCAAACAGAAAATTTATGTTCAAAAATGAAATGTACTGTGAAATCACGAAAACAAAACAAAACAGCCAGCAAAACAGTAAGACATAAAAACAAGCGTTGATACGCACACTGTAAGCTTTAACAAGCATGATTTTAATTCTAGAGAAAAACGATTTGTTTGTTACTCGAGGGGATTTTAAGGAAATGAGCTACTTTGAAAGCTTACAGTGTGCTTGTAAAAAGGGCAATATATTGACATGGCAATGAATATTGTTATAACATACCACGTTTTGAGACACGAATTATTGTGATTTTACAATGCTGCTCCTTAAAAACTACTAGTTGGAGCCTTATATTTATTAAAAGTAAAGTTGCACATTATTTTCTCGCGACTTTTTTACAAGTTGCCAGCTAGCTACATCTTTCCGTAACACAAAACATGTACTTATAGCATAATCAGCCTATAATGTGCCCATTGCTGGGACACAGGCATCCTCTCTGTGAGAGGGGGTGGGCCATAATCCACCACGCGGGGCCAGTGCGGGTTTGTAGATATCACATGTCTTCGAATTTTTGGTTCTAAAACATTTAGACATGTAATTTTTGTGTAGAAATGTTCTAGAACCAAAAATACATACAGTACATCTAGAACAGTTTCCTTACGATGTTTTCCTTCACCGTTTTGAGAGCAGTGGTGATGAAATAATTTACACTAAGTTAAGTGCCTGCTTGGATTCGAACCCGCGACCTACAACTCGTAAGTCGTGGCTACTGGGCCACCACTGCTCCAAAAATACAAAACATGATAGAGATAAGATAGATAAATAAATAAATGTTGTTGGCCAGCTGGCAACGTGTCAAGCCTCTTACCTCGCATCATCATCTGTCTAGCCTTTTCCCAATTATGTTGGGGTCGGCTTCCTCTTACCTCGTATATATTAACAAAAACTGTTTCTCAATTTTAATTTCCCATGACTACGGGGCTTACTTAAATCTACTTTTTTTTTGCGACTTAATGTAATCTAGGTAGTTTCCTCGACGTCATAAAATGAGGACCGAGATGATTTTTAGAGTGGAGACGAGGAAACGAATTGATAAACACGATAGTGAGTATTTCAAATGGCCGCTATGTCAACAAATTGCCCTTTAGAACGCAAACAAAAAGGTGTGTAATTACCGAAAACAGGCGAGGATGGGTCTAGCTCCCTAACGTCGGCGGCGAAGTCGTCGAGAGAGTGTCCCTCCGCGCTGCCAGTCGCACTGCCGCAGTCGGAGCGCGCTACAACACGCGCCACCCGCCCGACTCAACATTAATGTGTACTTAAGGTGAATGCGCAGTGGTAGACCGCGAAATTCTCTTACGTTTTTTGCAATTTGCAGGCCAGTGTCAGATTGTATCTTGATCAAAATTTGATTCGCGACAATAACAGGTACGTATTTATAGAATTATAATCATTAGAATCATTAATACATCTTTCTAAGTTAGATTTGTACCACTAAGCAGTTTTCCATAAGAGATTTGTTGTCGTGGTACAAATCTAAATTAGAAAGATGTATTAATGATTCTAATGATTATAATTCTGTAAATACGTACCTCTTATAGTCGCGAATCAACTTTTGATCAAAATACAACCTGACACTGATCTGAAAATTACGAAAAACGTAAGTAAATTTGAATTTCGCGGGCTACCCTGGCACTTCCCCCTTAACATCTTCATGATACACCGTGGGTGTTACATATCAATTTTTAGACAAGTACGTTTGGTTGATATAACATTGTAGACGTTTTCACAAATTTACTTACCCATGGATTGAGAAAGTCAGTTCAATAGAACCTGCTGTCAAATTCCGTGTGATTAAATTATGGTTGTTTGACGTTGTTATTTTAGTCAGCCAACCGCAACAGTTGACATAAAATTTAACAACGAAATTAATATAGTTGATCAACCTTTCTGAATTCGTGGGTAGCCTGGGATAATCAATAAATTCATCAATTCATTGCAAAGTAAATATTTTTAACCATCTTTGCCTGTAGGTATAGTGTAATTAATGGCTTTGTGTTATAATTTTGGCAATAGTAATAGATTCAATTACACTGGTAAATGTAAGAAAATGGGGTGTAAAATTTTTAATAGCGGCTTACAAGGGTTTCTTATTTACTTTTGAAGATCTGTATAGTCAGTCGCGTCTATAACATTTTGTTTGATAGTAACAATAATTCAATGTTGGCTTGCAAAATAAATGTAGCGTGTATGTGTGTGCATTATCGTGATTATTGCACATGTGTGTGTGATAGCAGTGGTTTAGCTTGATAACTTTACGAAGCTATGAAACTGGTGATGGTATTGAAAGTAGCCCCTCACGTAAATGTTTCGAAAAAGGGGTACCTATACCAATTTTGGCTCTTTTCATTCGTTCAACCTATTTCAAGACGAATCGGCTCGACTAATAGTTCGTCCTGAAAAGTACTTTTATTTTGGCATAATCATAATTTTCCATGATTTGTAAACTTGAGAATACAGTCGTAAAGAGTTTATGGACCACTTTAAAATACGATTCACGACCAAGAAGGTTCGTCAATTTGTGAATGGGCTGTGAACGTGTGAGAAGAGCCTGATTCATTGGTAGGATCATTCAATACGACTTTTGAAACTTGCCTTAAGCCTAATTAACTACGACATACCTTTATAATCCGTGCTGTGCGACATGGTGGACCCCGGGGGCGCGCTGTGCGCCTTGCCGGGCGCGGCGTGTGCGTTGTGCCGCACGCACAAGTACAACGCGCTCAGTAGCGGCACGGCCAACGCATCTGAAGTCTCTACTTGTACTGCCGATACGCAGATTAAAGATATCTTGCCGCGGGTAAAATCGCCTAATGTCATGCCGGCGCTGGAAGGGAAGATTGAAGCTTATTTTCTGGTAATAAGGTTCGTTTTTGTTTGGCAATTTCGAAGATATAAGTAGGTACTATTTTTGGTCCAGTTGTACTGCACTTGCCGCGGTTCAAGTCAACCAATGTCTTGCCCACGCTTGAAGATAAGTCTAAACTTCATAATTATTGTGGTAATAAGGATTATTTTGGGTTTGCAAATTTTAAAGGTACAGTCAACACGTCCGAAGTATCCACTTTTACCGCAGCCGCGCAGATTAAAAATATATGTATAATATGTTTGTCTTCCTTTGACAGTGTTGAGATTTTCTACTCTTGAAAGGAAGAGGCCTTGCCTTGTAGTGGGACCAAGCTGGTGCAATGTGAAGTGCTGCTAACATAGTTACAAGCCATGTTTATTTTATACCTTACATATGTTAGTATGTAAGGTATATTATTATGTTTATATGGGCCATTGGAGCCTGAAATAAATGATTACTATAAAAGGTTTGAATAATATACTTCAATACTAAACTTACTACTCATTACATCCTGGGAACTCAGGTACCGGCAGTCCTTTATAATGGTAAGGGAAGGCGACCAGCGACAGTAGAGCGCTGATGGCGGCCTTACGGAGCTCTCTCTTGTCTATGGAGCCGCACTCCAGTTTGGGCTCCCTCTCTGACAGTATCTGGTCTAACGCGGTTACGAAATCCGGAACTAGCACTAACACGCCATCTAGGTCCAGTCTGGAAGTGAGAATTATTTTCTACTAAATTTGAATTAAGTATGTAACTAATTTTTAAAAAAATGTTTTGATTTCCGAACGTTAGTCGTTTGTTTGTTTTTTGGTTGGACGCTTTGTAATCCAACCAATAAATTATTCCTGAACAATTCAAGGTTGTGTAGGACAGATATGGTTCTGTTCAGCCCCTCAATTAAGGGCTTAAGAAAGTTGCTGATATCGATCGCTAACGTCGTGTCCTATCGGTTGTGGGAAACATGCTTGCGAAAAGATTTCTTAAGGCTAAAGTACAGACTAAGGTGCACCTGTTCAGAACGTACTGTCAAAGTTTCTATACGTGCCAGCTCTGGAGTCAGCGCGCCAGGTAGGGTGCCAGCACCTCCTGCGGCATTGCTGCGAGGTGACTGTACCTGAAGATGTCGGGCGCGTTGTACACACCTGAAGATGTCGGGCGCGTTGTACACACCTGAAGATGTCGGGCGCGTTGTACACACCTGAAGATGTCGGGCGCGTTGTACACACCTGAAGATGTCGGGCGCGTTGTACACACCTGAAGATGTCGGGCGCGTTGTACACACCTGAAGATGTCGGGCGCGTTGTACACACCTGAAGATGTCGGGCGCGTTGTACACACCTGAAGATGTCGGGCGCGTTGTACACACCTGAAGATGTCGGGCGCGTTGTACACACCTGAAGATGTCGGGCGCGTTGTACACACCTGAAGATGTCGGGCGCGTTGTACACACCTGAAGATGTCGGGCGCGTTGTACACACCTGAAGATGTCGGGCGCGTTGTACACACCTGAAGATGTCGGGCGCGTTGTACACACCTGAAGATGTCGGGCGCGTTGTACACACCTGAAGATGTCGGGCGCGTTGTACACACCTGAAGATGTCGGGCGCGTTGTACACACCTGAAGATGTCGGGCGCGTTGTACACACCTGAAGATGTCGGGCGCGTTGTACACACCTGAAGATGTCGGGCGCGTTGTACACACCTGAAGATGTCGGGCGCGTTGTACACACCTGAAGATGTCGGGCGCGTTGTACACACCTGAAGATGTCGGGCGCGTTGTACACACCTGAAGATGTCGGGCGCGTTGTACACACCTGAAGATGTCGGGCGCGTTGTACACACCTGAAGATGTCGGGCGCGTTGTACACACCTGAAGATGTCGGGCGCGTTGTACACACCTGAAGATGTCGGGCGCGTTGTACACACCTGAAGATGTCGGGCGCGTTGTATACGACGGCGGCGGCGGTGGCGGGGTCGCGCAGGCCGCGGTGCAGCGCCGCGTAGCAGCGCGCCAGGTAGGGCGCCAGCACCTCCTCGCGGCACTGCTTCGAGCACAGCACGCGGCACAGCGTGCCCAGGGCTTCCGCGCGACCTGCGCGTGCAATCGTTAACATTGTCGTTAAGCAGTAAATTGAACTATAATGCGTTCGTATTTTTGTTTCCAAACATGTAAACAAATATGTATTTTGGGACAAACAATTAAATAATAAATTTATGTAACAATATTAAACGTTCATAAACGTCAAATAGTGCGACAGTGTTGAGAGTTATAAGGTGTTGATAGACGGACGGCCATTTCACTATACGTTTTTTTTATTTAGCCTATACTATTCAACTGCCGCATACGCGATAGGGACATGGAAACCCAAAAAAGCTATAAGTTCATAATATTTTAGTTCTAAAAAAAACTCTATAAATATGCAGTTTTACGTACCTGGCTGATAGCTGAGCATGTTCTGTTTGTAAGCAGCATCTGATAAAGACGGAGGTGGTGGAGTGCCTTCCGCACGCTCTGAAACAATTTGCAGTTTCATTAGCACTCATTCCGTTCCAAGGTGTGTAAAGTCGGCTGCATCGTATTACGCTTATTTATCATCTGCAATTCCAGCATTTACTTTCGTCTCAGCCAATTATTTTTTACACAATCCATACATCTTTTCTATGGCATGTCTTCTGATTCTCGTAATATTATGTGTTAAGATAATTAACATAAAATAAATTGTTAAAGCAAGATCGTCAGGTTTGAACAAGGAAGGCTGTTGGAGGCAGCATTTACCGAGCGGTCCACACTGCAGAAGACCGTACAGCTTGGAGACGTGTGGTCGCGATTCTCAGCATTGAGGGAACGATGAGGAAGAAGAAAGTGTTAGTAAAAAAGTCCTTTTATAAGAACTAGAATGGAACCTAGGGCTTCCAAAATCTGCTACTGTAAACATCAACTGAAGCAGACATACAATATAGGCAGTGTATGTGTATAATGCGATTTTAAAATCACTAGGATTTTGAAACAAATCACTTTTAATCCCTAGGGATTAAAGAGCTATTTTAGTCCCTGTCTACGAAGAAGACACAACATCTTTTTTAATAGATGTGATAAAAAGACATTTTTTTATTAATCACTATGCCTTAAACATTTTACATCATTTTTACCTGACAAGAGAAACAACATTTACAACTAATATTTCGCAAATCCTTTTTAGTTTTGTTATTTTACTCTTATAAACTTTCACTCGCACTTTTTACTCAAACTCTCCGTCATAGCCTATTGTACCGGCTCTATAGAGTTGCTACCATAGTGCAATATGACATACGTAAAGTACTACGCGCGGGAAATTTAAATTGATTGATGTGTGAACTTTATTTACATGTGTATACTCACGTTGGTTATTGTAAGCTGGTGTAGTACCGATAAGAGCCGCCTCAAACAGCCACTCTCCGAATAAATGGAAGATCGAGTTCACTTTCGGACGAAGCGGCGTTAGTGGCGGCTTCTCAGACTCGCCTACTACACAACAAAGAAGACTTTAAAACACAAAATAATAAACTACCATAAGGATATTTGAACGGCAGAACTATTTTATAACAATCTAACCGTGAAAACATAAGTGAAGTGAGCTTAAAGTGAGCTGTCATTCCACCTGATGCTAGGGATTGACACTATTGACAGCTCGCTTCACCTAAGTTTTCACGGTGAAACTGTTACAGAATAGATTAGCTGGTCAAGCTCGCCGGGTTAAACAATCACCTCTCTTGAAACACGCTCGCACATCGCCAGTGTGATAAGGCCATTAGTCTTAGTAATGAGGGCATAGCACTGTTTTACATTTTAGGTGCATAACTTAAATGGTAGTACTGTAGATATGCTACATACAAAAGTTTGGCGATAACAATATTTACCTTGAGATGAGATAGAGTTGGGCGGCGTGGTCGGCACCACGCTGGGCGGGCGGCTGCTCGTCAGACCAATGAGCGACGTGCGCGGAGTACCTGCGTATGCGCACAGTGAGAAGACAAAAGTGCAATACATACTTATTTATATTGTGTTGCACTTTTCTATGAAATAACATTTTTTTATTTTTTGATAAACGACGAAAAAATTCTACACTAGAGGGTCTATATTATGGAAAAAGATTGTAAAAAAAATCTTTAAAAAAGAAAAGAATTCTTGTCGATGTATGTTACATATTTTTGAGGCTGACTGTACTACCGTTACCTATTGACGGATGTGATTACGAATGAAGGCTGCATACAAGATGTTGTTTACTGTCATTTGTTTACTGAAATTTCAGTTTGCTCTGTAGACTCCAAATTTTTAATTTTTTTTATGGTTTATTCTAAGCCAAAAATATGTTGTTTTGTACGCCATAAATGGCAAAACATGCAGATCTACGTGTTATCTGTTATTTGTGAAGACCTTGCACATATTATTTGATGTATACTCATGTTTTTTTTTTTTAATATATTCTATTCTATTCTGTCGCGTAAGGAGGATGAATAAACGCCGGGAAGCACAAGCGCATTTTAAATGAGAAATAAACAAACGTTGAACAATTTAAAACTTCATTCAAAATGGACAGATATCTTATACGTTATCTATATATCTTATAAGTTATCTATTAGCAAAATTATCGTTTCTAACATAACTTTGGAAGTACGTACTAATATTAATAACTAACTCGAATCAATCAATCTGCCTAGCTTTTTTTTTCAACTATGTTGGTACTAGGTCGGCTTCCAGTCTCACCGAGTGCAGCTGAATACCATTACTAATAATGAAACGTTAAAAAAAATTATTAGTAAAATAAAAAATTGATAGCAACCCAGAAAAAAAAAACAACATTAAAAAACTAAGGGAAATTGAAAAAAAGAGATAGATAGTCAAACAAACCAACAAAAAAGACTCACCACACAGTAAAAGTGCTAGTATCAAACAAGTGCAAGGGAAATCTAATATTTATAACAATTATAACACAATACCGCATGAAAATAACCTTTCAACCATACTTTATACATTACAACTTAATAACTTCAGAATTTACATTTTAAGTCTATCTATTAATATTTTAAGTCTAACTAAAATACAACTATTTCTTACGATCTTGTACAGGTAAAGTCAGAGAAATTATTTTTTTATCAAATTGACACGCTATGACAACTTTCCGCGTAATAGCCATTTCATGCGAAAGAATGACAGTTGTGATTTCAATATACGAACAATATAAGTTGGTAATCAAATTGCTAAACAATAATTTCCTGACTTTACAAAGCAGTTCGATATGGAAACCATTTTGATTTCAAACATCAAATTGTATGCGAGAACAACAAGAGAACCCAGGACTGGTCAATGTGGCGACGCTCGGTGGAGGCCTTATATCCTGTATTGGACGTCTTTCGGCTGAATGACATTACGATCTCTACACACAAAACGGTTCCCATACGAATGTCACCGTGGACCTTACTTCTCTCCGGCAGCTTGTCCCTCGGGCGCGCCGCCGACACGCTGAAGGACTTGGCGAGGCGGCGGTGCGCGGGCGGCGTGAGCTCGCCGTCGTCGGGCTCGGCGCCCGCGTGGGCCCAGCTGCGCTCCGAGCCGCGCCCTGGGCCACCCCACGCATACACTACTTATGGTACACTACAGAGCTACACATGCTTTATATCTAGTAGGGCTCATTCGTACACAATAAAATAATGTTTTGTTATTGACGAAATACTCTTGAATCAAAAGTATCAATAAGTTTACATTTGCAAATCATCTGGGGGCCAAGTCTACTTAATTACAAACGTTACAATGGTCTCATTATAATTAATTGACAGACAAGCCGTGAGCCCGATGGGATTTAAAAATTACAAAGTTTCATCCCTTATTTAACCCATTCAGGGGATGATTTTTTAAAAATCATTCCATAGTCGTCACTTTTGCTATATAAGGAACTCGTTGTCCAAAATGTAATGCTTCTGGAAAGGAAAACTCTGGCCCCCTTATTATAAAAAAGATTTTTCTTTAGATCAGGTTTAAACCACCAAGCCTGTTATTGAATTAAGAACCTTACTGTATAGAAATGCAGTTCTTTATACAAAAATTACAGTTTAGTTCGGTGCTAAGTTGTCATTTTAGTATTAAGAACTTTATTAAATACAAATACTGGCCCAAAGGTTTAGGCTAGAACTAAAGTTAGATTTCGTTTTGTAATAAGACAGTGGGGGTTTAGGTTGATAGTTGTCTGTCAGTGAATTAATGAGTTTAAGATTTGTATTGATTAGATTTGCCATACAAAATCTGTCAAAAACTGTAACACTACAATGGCGAGACCATAACAACGTTTGTGAATTAGTAGAATTTGGACCCTAGTGTTCGGTTGGTACTAGTGACGCCATATTTGTTAAATAAAAACTTCATAAAACGCTTTTTATTTTTTGTATTGAATGAACCCTATTTATGCTTTAATCCACTCTCCCGAGGAATGAGGGCACCAAATAGTGAACAAGTGGAGTGCTTAGATGAGGAACATTTCCGTTCATCTGCAATCGAAATTTGAAAATAGGAGTAAGCACTCTATTTATTTACTACTGCATTATAAAGTAAGAGCAGGAGATAAAAATGTGTATAATATAAATTTCTTGACAAATTGGTTCTTTATTGAATGTCACAATTTATGATAAAGAAAGACTGTATTAAATCAACACAAGAATCCGACAAAATATCCTTTATCAACCTTCGATGATAAATATAATCAAAGAAATAATCTTATTGTGCTGTAAGAAAAAGAATCCCCAACAAAATACAAATATAAATCCGTGCCCAGCAAACTTGTGCCTATAACACAGGGACTCACCTTAACAAAGATTTCATCATATTTGTGGAAGTAGTCCGTCTAAAATCTGGTCATTAAAAAGACGTGCTGATATTTTACACTCTACAGTGCAAGTGTGCAACCCAAAATAGACCTTAGGGCCATATTCTAGAACGTAGCCAATTTATGAATACCGATTTAAAACTTAATTTGAATAGAAAGAGGCCAGTATGAAATCTATATCTTATTTAAATCGAGATTCTCGATTTACGTTCTAGAAAATGGTTATGAATCCCATACAAACAAATATTTCAGCAATTCTTATGAGATTTGACACTTTCCTAATATATAATAAGGATATTACAACGTAATGTCCCAAATAATGCTCCAAGCATCATATTTAGTGAAAAATACCTGCTCTTCCTGTGGCTTGATTGCTCCAAGACTACATCATAGTATGTGAAGCTATTACATCGTTATAAACGTTATTATTTTATAATTGAAATTAAGTTATAAATCGCGACGTAGTCTTAGTCCGACAAGCGTAGTACGGCGTAATGTGCGTCGCTCAAAATGAGTCGAGGATTTTTTTACACAACAATCACAGGAAGAGAAGACCTATACTTGAATTCAGAATCTTAAATAATTTACTTACACTCATTGACACTTACTCAATTATAAACTTAAGCGTTATGTAGTCTAAGTTGAATTTTGTGTCACCATTTATAATTAAAGGTCCTAAAAAATTTTTAGTTGCAATGGAACTTGAACTTTGTTATGTACGGTGTTAAGTATGTTATTACAAAACTTGACTACCTACTGAAATGACGACTAATAGAGAAGTGTGGAAGAAAAATACATGTTGCGCCGACCCCAAATAAATTGGGATAACGGCAAGAGAATTAGGATATTGCAACACTTGATAATTATCGTGAGATTCTGAACTGAAGTTTACTTCAAATCAACCATGCTATACTCTACGAAAGCCCCCACACCCCACCAAGCCAACGTGTGCAGTACTTACCGAGGAAGGCGTCAACGTGCGCGGCGATGCCCTTCATGGCCTTGTGGAAGATCGAGGGCAGGGCCTGCAGGCATGGGTGCTGGCTCGGGTCGCGACTGCCCTCATCTTGAGTTATTGAGTACTAAAAACCAATATGCCAGCAATAAAAAACTGTAAAATATTATAGGTCTACACGGCGGTATAGATCTATAATATTTTACAGTTTTTAAACACACATTGTTAAAGTTAAAAATTGATAGCGCATTTAGGGGTCGTCCATTAATCAACATTGGTGTTTTATATCATTGTTTGTGACCAGACCTGCAAGAAGTCAGGGGTCTGACTGATGACATGTGGGCGGCATAGGTCCACAGGGTTCCCTATAGTGTGCAGCATGCGGTACCAGCTCTGCATCACAGCTTCCGGGCTCATGTCAGCAGGAATCAGGTTGGCGTCTTCTTCACCTGGATAAACCGAAAATATTTTGAACGGCGGGTGTCTGACATCTGATGGGTCACAGTATTAAACTGAGCGATAGCCGAATGGCGTTTTCATTTTTCTGTTCATATGATTGAATACAAACTCACTGATAGGCATGACCGGGAACAGCGGGCCGTACATGTGCTTGAGCAGGCGCGCCGTGAGCGCCAGCGAGGCGCGCGCCCACTGCTCGGCCAGCGGCGCGCGGTGGCGCCAGCGCACGCACTGCTCGCGCAGCGTGCGCCACAGCGGCGGGCCCGGGAAGCATCTGTGGCGACAGGCGGTCAGCGGGCTGGCGCGCTTGGACGCGCACCGCAACTGTTGTTATACGTACCTGTGACACGCCAGTATCCACACTTCGAACAGCACACACAGCACCCTCTCGCAGAGCTGCTCAGCGGCCGAGTGATGCGGCGCGGGCGGCGACAGTAGAGCCGACGCGGCCGCTAACAGTAGCAACAACAACGAGCGCCACTCGCGAGCGCCCAGGGCTCCGCCGTCAGCCAGCGCGCGGGACAAGCGAAGTACTCGGTGGCAGAGGACGGCCTGCTTGCTGATTAGGTCACCACCTGAGCAAATAATACGTCATGCAATGATTTTTTGTTGGAGCCAAGTTGTTACCAAACTTCTCCTTTAAAAGTTCATCATTTTATATGATCATACCTACTATTTAGACTTTTAATAAAATACAGAGTTCTTTATTTCTTACTATGTTTGTTAGTCTGATGATGCACCTATGTTTAGTAGGAAGATAGCCAAGATACTTTTTTACTTAATTTTAGTTCATTAGGAATTGCTGTTTAAATATAGTACTTGTATCTTATGAAACGAAGCGCGCTTTACTTGTGTAGCCAAGTGTACAAACACGCTGCTTAAGCTGTTCTTTTTCGAGTTTGTAAGCGATATATACTTTAGTGTTAGCTTGTAAATTGTAATTTAGTAGCGTTAATTAATTCATTAAATTAGGGAAATTTAAGTGTCCGCTATAATCCATACTAATATTATAAATGCGAAAGTGTGTCTGTCTGTTACCTCTTCGAAATTGTGAAAATGAAATTTGGTACCTATAGAGATAGTTTGAGTCCCGGGAAAGGACATAATATGATACTTTTTATCCCGATATTCCCACGGGATCGAGACTTATGCGGGTGAAACCGCGGGGCGCTGTTAATAAACCTTAATTATAATACTGTTTGTTCCGTTAACACAGACAAACCGTGAAAACGGTTTTGCGGGGAGTTCATAAGTTAAGATTATTTTAAAAACTTGTAAAATAAAAACGAGAAGCGTCGGCACATAACACACACACGCACACACACATACACTTCCGATTTCGCCATTGTCCGTGTACCGAGAGCTCTTGCGGTTACACAAACATTCACAGCGTGTTTGTACACGTCTTGGTAACTAACATCTCTAAAAACAAAGGATAAAGGAAAAAATAATTAATAAATCCTCATCAATCAGACGAAAGACATCCACAGCTGGACATAAACCTTCCTCCTGTGCCTCGCGCAGCAAAAACAATTCCTAAAAACTTTTGTGATGACTTACCCAGTTCCATTTGGTATATGAATGTGAGAGCTTGCAAAATAAATATTATATTTATTTCCTTCCATCAAAGTGTTGAAATCCGAGACAAAGCTAAATTACCTACTGCAGTTTTAAGGCAAAAGCGTTAGGGTACCCCACAAAATTATGTTTTTCCTATGTTTTTGCAATTTGCAAACCAGTATCTGGTTTTATGTTGATCAAAATAGGATTCGCGACCATAACAAATATTTATTTACAGAATTATAGTCCTTAAAATAATCAATATAGCTCTCCAACATCCTTCCAGTGCTCCCTTTCGCTATATAAGCAACTATAGTGGGGAATTTCATGCTTTTAGACCAAGTGGTTTAGGCTGAGCATTGTCAGTCAGTAAAATGTAAATGAATGAATGAATTTAAGATTTTTATTGCGTAGGGGATGAATTATCAAAAATCCTCCCTTTATGCTGATCACGTTCGTAATACATAAGGAACTCTTATGCGACATTGGTCCAGCGGTTAAATCTGTGCGGTTTGTCAGTGAATGAATTTAAAAAATTTACCAAGTAGATTTGGTGATAATACAACAAAGAATATTAACTCACTCTCATTAGGCCTAGGCACGAACAAATTATGCAGGTGTCGCAGAATCTTCCTGGCGTACTTGTGCGGCGCGGCGGCGACGGGCGGCGGCAGCGCGGGCGGCGGCGGCATGGCGGGCGGCGCGGGCGGCAGCAGCGGCGCCAGCCACGCGCAGCACACGCGCACGCAGTCGCGCAGCGCCGCGTGCTCCACCAGCGGCAGGGACAGGCCGAAGCGGATCACTTCCAGCACCCATTCCACCTACGAAATCAGTTAAACAATGAAACACCCCCTTTGATCAAACTCAAATATTTATTGCTCTCACGAGGTAAACAAGTTACAGCTTGCCAGATTATTTTTAGAAAGGAGATGTTTGTATTCTTTTACGATGAGCCAGATTTCAAAGATGTGTCTAAAGAGAGGAGAGCGTTACAAGGACTTGGAAGGTATTTAATGAAGTATGGCTTCATCCATTGACGCTCCTGGCCAATTCGACTATTCTTATCCCAACAACTGACCCGTATTTAACCAAATATTGATGCAACTCTTATTGAAAAATGAATGACTTACTGAAACACGAATCTAAAACTGATAGGGCCTACACTTCCTAAAATATGAAACCACTTGCAGCATTATCTTCCTGCACCTACCTCAGCATCAGTGGTAAGGGGGCTGGGTTCGTGGGAGGCTAGCTGCTTGACCACGGCCAGCACCACGTCTCGCCCACCCACAGCGCCAAGCACTCCCCGCCCCCCGCCCTCCAGCGGCAGAGAACTCCACTCGGAATACATGCCGCCGCTATCTTTATTCTGAAAAAGACAGGAACAGTAAAAAAGAAAGAAAGTGTGTGCTTATAACCACACGATCGAAGTAAAAAATTTATGACTGGAGCCCTATACGCAATTCAGCGTCTCCGACCAACTGGAGCCAAGTATACCCGATTCAGCGTCACCGTCTCACCGACACTATTCAGAAAGAGCGCAGTTTTTTCAACTTTTTTATTGCATTATTTTTGTTTTTTACTAGCTGCGCCCCGCGGTTTCACCCGCGTAAATGTCGATCTCGTGGGAATATCGGGATAAAAAGTAGCCTATATGTTAATCCAGGGTGTCCGCTACTTCCATACAAAATTTTATCAAAATTGGCCCAGCCGTTTGAGCGTGAAGAAGTAACAAATATATAAACACACACACACACACAAACTTTCGCCTTTATAATATTAGTGTGACTAGCGGCCCACCCTAGCTTCGCAAGGGTGCAATTTTTTTTTTTCTTTTTCCGAAATTTTCTTTCATACAAACCTTGTCCTGGCAATACCGAACATAAAAAAAAAAGAATGATCCAATTTGGTGCAGTCGTTCGGAAGTTATGCGCGTACATACATTTCGGCAATTCATTTTTATTTATAGATTACATTTTCGCAATAATTTATTTTGATATTCCACATGGTCATGGAACTGAATTTTTTTTTAATACTACTTATTTACACCTCATGTATTAAAATCCATCTAGCCATTGGGATGCTTCGAGAGTATAAAGAATCCCACATACATAGATACATGTGTAAAACAGAAACCTGTCTTTGCTGTCTCGCAGTTGGGTAAAAAGAATATATTTTATAATTCATAACTTTCCTATACCTGCCATGTTACCTCTTCACCATTCTTGGTTGGCTGGTAAAGAATGCGACAATTCTAGTAACTAATAAAGATTAAATTCGCAAAACACGTATTTGTTTATATGAAACTAATGGGTGTCAAGAACACATTCCCTCGACGGCTGGACTTTAGCTAACCTACAACTACTTTTAAAACAATGGGAGTGCGCTGAGAAGTCAAGGTTTAACCCTTTGTATGTCGGAACGTAGATCCACGTGAGACACAATGGCTGTTTAATTGTTTCAGTAATTACGGCATTCAACCGGTTAAATCGCTCTTTTGAGAAGGACTAGTCTAGACAGCAAATAATGTTTGCACGCCATTGAACTACATTCTTCATTGATCTAAATATTAGAACAATTTACATTTCTAATTCTTCTTCCTTGTATTGATGATGCGAAATTATTTGCGTTAAAACCAAATTCAGATTGCACTTAAAGGAATTACTTTTCAGACCACTATACAAGGAGGCAGGAACACCGACATGCAACCTACTACCTGTTTTGTAAGGATTTTTTTAATAAGCAATGAAAAATTTCAACCCAGGTGGTCCAGGGTCATGTACTGAATGCATGGTAACAGGTTGTCCGTCAATCTCCCTGGCCCTGCCACCCTGTATAATATGTATGTATGTTATCATTATCATGTATTTTACAAACTATACATTATTATTTTTCTGAAGGGTTTATTTTTATTAAGCGATACTGGTGTAGTTATTGATAAATAAATAAATACTCATCAGCTGTGTCTTTCGGCTGAAATGATGATGATGATGTTGATGAAATAAATACTGGGGGCGTAGCTTTAGCTAGAAAATGATATACATATATAAGATAATAGTTTTCTCAATAAACAAGCTATTATTAATTTGTAGATTATACTCAATGGGTCCAGACATGGAGCTATTTCAGCCAGTATAATTATACGCCAACGACAGTGTAAAATAACATTTTAAAGGAAATACAAGCAAACTTACCTGGTTGTTGACTCTATTGAAAATGCTCACATTCATAAATAACACTTAACGGTACCCTTTATAACGGTTCACTATCTTCCGCCAATAGAAAATCACAAAAGCATTATAGTTAGCAGGCACTATATGATTAAAATTAATAAGATAGTTATACTTTATTCACTACAAATTAATCAGAAATCTCTAAATATCTTCCTCAGTTTTATAACAACTTTGTGAAAAACTGAAAACGTAATTTTGTGAAACAGAAATATAGAATATGAATAGGAGAGAGAGAGAGATAAAAACACGAAAGAAAAGCCGTATACGTCATCTGTCACTGTCACATTACCGGAGGATACGAAAATATGCTTTTGTTGGGTCTCTGTTGTGTAACGTTTATCTGACAGAGAGGTGACTATTGACAATGCTTAATGTTTAAAACGTGTACTGAAACGCATTTTTAAGTTTCAGACATTTATAGATTACGTTCAGAAATAAAATGACAAGAAACCATAGAAAAAAGAAAGAAATAATAGTTACTTCCACCTCTTTCCTTTCCCATGATGGGTAGGCAGAATAAAATAGAATTCTCTTTATTTTAAATACCTTTGTGATTGTTGCTGTTGTGTTAATAACACAACAGCATCCGGCCCAGTCCCACATGAGTTTGTTTGTTTTTTGGTTGACGTTATTATTTTAGTTACGGGCTTACATATCTGATAACGGTTATTCTGCATACTGCATGACTTTACACAGCCTACAGAGAAAATCGGAAGAAAAATAATAATTCGTACGATTATTCACCCTAGGGTGGCTGGATAAACGGAATAACCCCCTGATAGGGCAAACAAATGATATGCACATCATGATTTGTTCATAGATAGTTTATTTAATTAGTATTATTAAAAAATTATAATACATAGAACACCGTTGTTCATAAAATGCATATAGGCCTACTAATGAAAACTGAATCATGTTTTTTACATCAACGTGGTTACGTATACGAGTTATTGATTAAGTACAGATAGTGCCATCCATGAAAACGCGCACCACTCTTTTTCCAAATGCTTACAGCACAAGTGTGCAACATTCTGCTAGTGTTTTAGTTTTGTCGATACACACTAATTATTATTAGTGGGTAATTATAATTAGTGTGTATCGAAAAAACTAAAACACTAGCCGAATTAACTAGCGATAACTATTAAAGATTAGGAAGAAGAGTGGGGCGCGTCTTTGTGGATGGCACTATCTGTACCTCATTAGTTAATTAATACAAAAACTCAACCAAAACCCGTACTGGCCCACAATATTATTCTGTCTCTGCACTAATATGGCCTAATTTCATTAAGTACATAATTCGGGCCATGCATAAGTTAGACAGCCCAGTATAGCTTTTTGGAGGCCTTTGTCGAGCAGTAAATTATACATACTTTATCAAGCCCTAACCCGTTATAGAAATTATAATACAAGATCACCAAACTTCATTACACAATAATAGTAGAACAAAGTACAGACAGCACCACAATTTACAACTGTATTATATAATTTTGATACAATTTTTATTCTAATTTATTTACACAAGTTTTTGAACAACATGGAAGTTTTCTTTTACAGATTGTATTTACATCAGTTCTCTTTCTTATTCATTCCGCAAGAAAAACAAAAAGTAGTCTTAAGTTTTGTTGCATAACAAAATCAGGGTCACTATTAAAACATTGTAATCTCAAAATTTACATAAAGTACCAAAATAAATTTCTAAGCTGCTAATATAAAAAATCACAAATATTCCTAAAAGCTAGAGTTAATACACAGAATATGCAGATAGGTAAGAAGTCATGCCTATTTAATTTATTGTGAATTAATGGTTTTTTAATTAATATTCATTAACATAATATCAAAGTGTTTTCATTATTTAAATTGGAAGAAAATATTTTTTAAATGTTAATAACATAATAAGTCATTCTATTCTATTTTTTTGAGGTTCAGGCTCTATCAGTAACATTAGATGATTTTGCCAATTTCAAGGTATGAGAAAGTAATGATCGTAAACTAATAATAATAACTCATTGATCAGCTTTCCAAGATACTTAAGCGCAATGACTGTATTTTATGTGTAGTATTTTTTTTTCACATTTTTTTTTGTCAACATTTGATTCCTCCATTTATTTTTCTATCCTCGTACTCCACTATCTTTAGCATCCCTAGCTTCTTGATATTTGACTTTCCATTTATCAAGTTCTATTTCCATCTCTTGCATCCTGGATCTATTCTTGCTAAGCAGTTGTTCTGTCACCTCCAGTTTACCTTTCCATGATTTGATCTCTGCATCCTTGCTGTCCTCTGCACCCTCTAGTGTATGAGCCAACACTGTACTTTTAGCCTGCTTTACCGCAGCTTCAGCCTGTTTTATTATCATCTCAGCTTTCTTGCTCAGTTCGTCTTGGATAATAAGCATACTAACTAGCCTGCGAATAACAAAGGCTAAGAAAATAGCAAAGCCAGTTATATAAAAGTTTCTCTGCGCCCGAAAGAGCTTGACACTCCCTTTCATTTCACTTGACAAGTTGGTATGAGCTCCGGCTTCCATGTTGCTGGAATACTTTCTCATTTCTCTTATAGCATCAAACAGGAATAGACTCAGAACACCTAACAATACATAGAAGTATGCAGCAGCATGTTCTTGAAACATCGAAAATATCCGTGACTTGAAGAACAGATTCCATCTCCTGGGGCTAAATAGGGGCATTATCATGATGATGACGATCGCTACCTCGAAGTAGAGGTAGCCGGCAATAAATGTCCATTGAATAGACATTTTATTTGTTGTGGGCCGGCCGGTTTTTGAGTAAATACACTTATCTATCGAACGCAAATTAATTCTTCTTCTATTTTGCTAGCTTTTCAGTGTACGTACAGCAAGTTTTTAATAGTATTGTCTAAAAATCAGCACTTTTATTTAGATTTCACATTTCTCACCAAAATAACTTTGACATGACACTGACAGTTTGAAACTTTGAAAGTTCAGAAATTATTTTGTTTCTAGAATAATAATTTTTTATTTCTGTCTCGGTTGGTTTCTATTATTTACCTAATGATAAAGAGAAATAGCGATAATTCCTTTTTAGTTACTATACTCTATGATAGATAGCGATACAGACGTTAGAGATGTTCATATTATTATAGATCTCCAGAGTCGTGGCAAAAGTCGTGGCAGTAAGCTGTGGCCACGACCTTGCCGCTATCAGCGGCAAGGTACAGACGCCAGCACATCAACCTACTACAATCTGTCAGATTTCTGTAATAGATTTTCAACTTTATCGCTAAAGCATAAGGTTCAATGTTGATTGGGAAAATTTGACAGTTAGGTGTAGGTTGATGTGCTGGCGTCTGTACATACAAAAATGTATGAACCATGCCACGATGCACCGCTCGCAGCGTCAACGCTAGACAAAAGAAAACGCGCCGCTTGTCGCGCCGCTTGCCACGCCACTTGCCGCTAAGCCAAAAGTCGTGGCCGGGCGGTAACGGGCTGGCCACGACCTCACCGCTATCAGCGGCAGCTTAGCGCAGGGCGGCGAGCGATAAAAACAAATATACCAAAATGTATGAACCATGCCACGACACACCGCTCGAAGCGTCAACGCCATAAAGTAAGTAAAGTTCCTTATAGTCAACGCTAGACAAAAGAAACCGCGCCGCTTGCCGCTAAGCCAAAAGTCGTGGCCGGGCGGTAAGCTCGCCACACGTTGCCGCCTATGCTCGTACCAACGGTGGTCGGTTAATTTCGTTTGGCGTCCACACGTTGGCTATTATACCAGTCCTGTCCCATCAGAACCAATGTGAAGATGTCCAATACAGAAATCGAAATTACTCTAAGCGCTTTTATAGTACCGAGTGCCAATTATAATTTATATTTGTTACTAAAAAAAGAGAAAAAGTCATATCAAAGAAGATGGTGGATGAAGAAACATCATACAACACGGAACAGGACTGAGCAAAGCACCAACATGTGGACGAATCGCGAACGTTGGCGCAGATTCCTTTGATAAAACCTAAAGGCTTTTTTTTTAACGTCGAAAAGCCCTTTCGTGCGGCCCCTCCTCGGGTTCCTCTTCGCTTCACCGTCACCGTGGGTGCCCAAGCCACGGCTACTGAGCCCCCCCGCCTCAACAATGCGGGAACCCAAAACCGACACGCCTCGGCCAACTCCCAACGCTCGTTCCAACATTGGAGCGAATGCTATTTTCTAGATCCACACGTTGGACGAGTGGCGTTGGGACCGACGTTGGGGCCAGCGTGTGGAGCCGGCCTTACATTCATCGAGTTGGGAGTCCTTTTTAACCGTCTTCAAAAAAGGAGGTCCTGTATTCGACCCGTATGTATGTTTGTATGTCCGCGATTTTCTCAAAAACTAATGAATCGATTTTGATAATTCCTTCATTAATGTGATCTACATACTTTCAGGAAGGTTTTAGTATATAATAAATTAGGTAATTATTCTTATGTATACATACGAAGTTATATGCATAAATGTACTGCCTCTCCGGCATTTCTATGCGAGTTTTGATGATTCTTCTAGTCGGTGTCTTCAATATTCTTTAATGCACTAGTGTTTGTGTGGGGTAGGTATACAACTAAAAAGTGAAAATAAATTATCTGTTGCATTTAACTCGACTAAAAATGCAAATTAATTTTCATTACTAGTATTGATATGCTACGGCCTATGAACAAAGTAAAAAAGAAAAAAATCATCTGTCAATTTTGGCATGTCGTTTATGAAAATTATTATTGAAAGAAATATTATTTTAATTCTAGATTCCACAAAGCAATGGCTAGTATAGAACTAGATATATGGCGAGGCGAATGGGGACTCGCCTCCATTGATTTAGAATGTCTGAAAGTCTTAGTAAGTGCTTTTCTTCATAACCTAAAACCCGAAGCTGTGCCGGTATATACTTTAGTATTTATTTTTTATTGCATCGTTCGCAGACTTACATGAAATTTATTGGAGTGCCTGTACGAGTTCGAGAAGCGAACAATCCATTTTTTACGCCTAAAGGAAGGCTCCCTGTCATGAAGGACGGCCGCAAGCTACTATCAAATTTCGAGGAAGTTGTTGAACATTTAAAATCTTTGGTAAGTATAGTTCTTGTTTCTTTTCTATTCCTTTTTACTGCGCCACTAAGACAACCCACTGACCCGTTTCTTTTTATGAATAATCGTTTAATTTTCTAATTATGGTGGTATACAATATTGATCAATAAAAAATAATATTACATCATGTTTATCTATTGCTGAAGTAACTAAGGGAACCTTTTATTATATGTAGATTGTTTTATAAACATCATTGTTTTACAGCATTACAGCACAGATGTACACCTAAACACAAAGCAGGCAGCTGAAGCAAGTGCATTCACACAATACTTACGAGATAAACTGTACCCAGCATACCAATATGCATGGTGGGTCGACGAAAAGAACTACTGTGATTTAACAAGACCAACATATGCCAAAGCACTGTGTATCCCATTCAACTTTTATTACCCATCACGTTATCAGAATGCAGCTAAAGAAATGATTGATGCTTTGTATGGAGAACACACAGATTTAAGGGAAATTGAAAAAACTGTAAGTTTAAAACTCTTTGCCCTGATTGACTATATTTCTATTATTGATACTAAATTTAGTTTTTCCCATATTTCAGATATACAATGAAGCGGAGAAGTGCCTCAAAACACTATCAGACAGGCTAGGGGAAAGTGAATACTTCTTCGGCAACCGTCCCTCTTCTTTTGACGCAACAGTATTTGCATACCTTGCACCACTGATAAAGGCACCATTCCCCAATTCCACACTAGCCAGTCACGTGAAAGGCATTGCGAACCTCTCCAGATTTGTTGCTAGGATCAACCAGAAGAATTTTAGACATGTTACAGATGGTGAGATTTTTGTGAAAAATGTTCCAACTTTGTTTCTATGTATGTGTTGCCGCTAATGTGCATAAATCAGTTAAGTGCAGATTAACTGGTTGAATCCGTTAAAGTGGAAAAAAATGTTTGTTACTGGCCAAACCCGGTTTTAGGATGAACTAGTTTCGCCTAGGCCTTTCCAGATCTTCCTACATGGGTCTCATGGTTGTGGTCGGTCGATAGGTGACATAGGATAGGATGTAAGAGCGAGCGAATGAGAACTGGTTTGGCCTAGGCGAACTTAAAACCTTAAAAACCTTAAAACCTTAAACTTAGAACCTAAAACCGGGTTTGGCCGGTAACATATTTCACTTTTACGGATTGTACACAGTAATTTGTAGATTACCTAGTTAATGTGCATATAAACGTATTCCATATTCTAATCTAATGGTAACATATGTACTTCTTAGCATGCTTTTAGGAGTCAGCTATGAATTTGGCTATGAGTTTGGCACCAGGACACTGATGGCAACTAGTCACACATATATATAACACGGGGGACTCGCTCGCGCTTAATACCTTTGTTGTTATCAGCAAATGTCTATTTAAACCATTATACTCACGTCTTCTATTACAAATTGCAGAATACAACAGACTGAACTCGAAGAAGCAATCAACAGGCACGCAATCAGAGCGCGAAGCAGCCAACTTCCCGAACCAGACGCGAAACAAGATCCTCGCTGCCCTGTTCGCCGCTGTTGCTATGACGGGTTATGCCGTCGCCAACGGGATGTTTCAGGTCAGTAAGGAAAACTTAGCAGCCACAATTACAACACCAAAGTCGTTTTATACCTATGAATATATTTAATATATTTTTTTATATTTAATACTCTCTATTTCTTTTGGAATTTTCTCCTTTCCTTGGCCAAAGGTTCGGAGCGGCTGTTTCCGCGTGGCGTATAGTATACACACGACGTTTTTTATGAACATTGATGGCAAGTTATCTGCCTTCCTAAACTGGAATAAGTGTTTGCAGCACGTTGTTGATACGTCATACGCTCTTAATGGAACTTCTTATGTAACGCACCAATGCAGTCGCTGCACGCTACAAGAAACACCGCTCCGAATTTGAGGTCTTAGAATATGCTTTGCTAAATGTGCATGTTGTATTTACACCTAATTTGTTTGACTGTAAATGAGTGAACAATCTCGAATCTATTTCAAGATACTGAATAATTTGGACTTTGTCCTTGTTTTGTAAAAAGGCGGAGTATTTTTATTTTAGCTGTGACAGTGTCAGGAAAAAAAATTCAGTTGCTTACATTATTGGAGACACTGAAAAAAGCATGGTGTAGCTAGTTTTTGTCTCAAGTTGTATTCTTATTCATTCTCACAACATCTCATTTTGTTTGTTCAGGACTTCAAAGAGTTTGAAAATACGCGAGAATACAACGACATGTTTGAGAATGATGAAGACGACAACTGACGCTGACTGAAGCTCGGGAACGCCTACCCGGCTGCCGCTGACGTGGCCCACGCACGGCCAGCCGCCAACGTGGCCCACGCACGGCCAGCCGCCAACATTGTCTACAAACTGGCCATTGTTCCGCCGCTTCTATATTGCGTTCGATCTGAATACAAGAAAAATGGCCTAAATACGTATATAATTACGACCTCGGGTAGCATGCACGCTCAGAAGCATTCGATATCGGCTGTTTTGGACCATATTTTCTCGGATTTGGGTCGGACGCGATACACTTACGTATTCACTATTTTAATTTTATTCCTTTTAAAATTTTAATGTCTCCTTAATTATGGGTATCATACTAAAGCTGCAAGTCGTAGTCGTATTATTCTCAGTGTTGGCGGTTCATATACCATTATATTATAATATTCAGCTAGTCTCGCGATGGTCGTGGCTTTTAGTGACTTGTAGAAACTGTTATGTTCCTGTTTTATTGACGAAACGTCGTATTATACATTGTTATTAAATACTAGTGAATTAGAAATTATTGTTGAATGAAAGATTTAATTTTTTTTTGCTGCGGACACATAACATGGCAACACTCATGATAAAGTCACTATAATCCACAGGTAGTCTCAAATAATATTTGTATAAACCAAGAAGCTTATAGATAAAAGTGAAGGCAACACTAAATACCTAAGTGAAGACTGCTGTCGTCGGACACTCTCTTTATAAATACATACATATGACAAAAAAAACACATAGCACTGTCTCGTTCTTATGTGTGTATTTAGAAAGAGAGTGTCCGACCACAGTCGTCTTCACTTAGGTATTTAGGGTGTTGCCTCCACTTTTATCTATAAGCTTCTTGGCATACACATATCTACTGCATTTAGTACTTGGTTTTTGATGATATGATTTCTATTATGTACGTCTCGATGTTTGGGTGTTGCCTCTTACTGCTTGTTTTAGATTTTGTATGAAAGGTCGTATTTTCGAGTTTATTTCTTCGTTTATTCGATGACATCAAAAACCTTACGTGTCGAATATTTGCTTTGCAATTTGATGTCGAAGCCAGTGCATTAAGTTTAAGTGATAAGAAAACTCACAAAAAATATTTGTATTTTATTATCAGTAGATATTGAGTAAACGCTAATCTATCTGGATGATTTGTATTTTGCAATATCTGCCCAATTTTATTCGAATGGATTTTGCTTAGTGTCGTTATGTGAGCGCAGACGCCTTTTGATGTAAACGCTGCGTTCACATTCCGCCATGTTGAAAACTCAAGTTACGGTAAAGTTCCTATAAAATTTACAGATATTTATGTTTTTATACTTTAGACTTTGTTGCCATTGGGTTAGAGGTTATTTTACTATGTTTCCTAGTTTCTAATAAATTACTGTTTTGGTTTTTTAGCAGTTGTAGGCGCACCCAAGCATTCGAGACATGGTCCACTAAACTTGGGTTATATTTTAGTAAATAACAACACAGGTAGAGATTTTGGTTTGGTGAATGAGAATTTAGTTGTTTAACTTATTTCGATAAGCGTGAATAAAATGTGGTTCGTTGATGTTGCATGTTTTATTTTTTTTGGTTTGTTTTGAAAGTACAACCCGCGCGAGTTAGGTAACTAGGCACCTGGTGCTGTGAGCCTGTGACGTCACATCACAAATATGCTATCAGTTCAGTACTGAACGCTCCACGCGGGGAAGCGGAAAAGGGAACGCATTCCAGCGAGGTTAATTACTTAATTCGCACGGGTTGTATGTCATTCTGACACTCTATCATCATTATTGGGTTAGGTTCGGAGTTGATCTACCTATCGATTCTTCGGAGGCTTCAACGATAGTATCACTGAAGGCTACTGAATGTACAGGCGTCATGCTGCAGTACGGCTCCGCGCCACCGTGGTATATTGTGATCGAGCCCTTACGGCAAAGGAAAACATCGTGAAAAAACTTGAAATAATAATGTCTAAAATCTCTAACGCAGTGATCAAGTATGTTAATCAACTTGTCTTTTCTCCATACGAGAAGATGCTTCTGCTTTACAGTGGGCAAAGGACTTTTTTCTAGCCTGCCCTATCCCATTTCAGGGCAAAATAATGTTATTGTTCTCTAAATTCAACAGCGTTGGGCATCGTGGAGCTGGCAGAGAACGATGCTGATCAACCGCTTTCGCAATGCCAAGAAACACATCGACAAAATTACTAAATTAAAAGCAGTTAAGACAAGCGAAGACTCCAAACCGGCCTAATATTATAAATAGGTTTAATTTTTGGTTGTATTCCTTTGTACTCGTAATTGTGTGACTTCGTAGATATAAAGTAACAGAAACGACGAAAACGTTAAGCGAAAGTTATATCTAAAGTCCCCGTCACGTGAAGCTATACATTTTGTAAATAAAGAACTTCTACTAAGTTACGTAGCGACAATTCAATTAACATCAAATAATCCCAAATTCAATCAACTCAAAGTAACATACGTGTGATACGAAACTAACGAGCAATTTCACTTGGTCGTGTTATATTATATAGCGATATAAAGCGCTGTCGTCTAATGTTTTGTGGTACTGGAACGCGTCTGACTCATAAAACCTCCCGTATTATTATTATACTCTTTGCATAAAACGTAAACATTTGGGCCGCCATTTTGAAGTAAGTTCACGGTGACGCTGTGAATGTTGCAGAATACTCGGAATCGTCTGACGACAGTAAATAGATGTGTGTGTTAACATATATATGTAATTATATCCCTATATAAAAGTCATTACAAAACTGTTTTTTTTATTTGATTCAAAGATTGCGAACCCCTGATGTGTGTTTACAAAATTTATAGCTTCTCGTGAGGGGGACTTTAGATACTTAGGACCATTGAGCAGGGATTGCCGCTTCACTGCGAAATTAAAAAGTTACTAAATACTCGGCAACTTTAAGCAGAAGACAAATTCCCGTAATTTAAAACGTTCAAAATCTAGACACAATCTCATCTCAGCTACAATCAATGTCAAAAGTGTAGGGAAATTAGAGGAATTTTTGACAGAGTGAGACGGATTAGAATGTTAACGTTCTTAAAAATACAGGGTTTGCCCCTCAGTTCATACATCTATTTGCTATATTCCTGAACGTATACATACCAAAGTAGCCTATCAACAAGGCCACACGATCCATTCCTCAACATCGCCATCATTCCCGATCCTTGCCAACTTTGTCCAAATTAATGTTAAATGTTAGGTATATAAATGTTAGTGAAATGTCTACATTCCGAAATATAGTATGACCATAAAAAAATACTACACAAATATTTTTCTCATTGGTCTAGTGATCGCAAGCGCATGCTCAGCAGTAGCTGAGCATGAGGTCCTGGGTTCGATTCCCAGGTCGGTCATGGAACTGGAATGGACTTGGAACATAATTGGCGAAATGTGACTGTACTATAGGCACACCTCTGTCCATCCCTTCGGGTATACAAGGTGTGATGGTATGGTATGTTATCATTATGTGTTGTGCAATGTGTGTGGTAGGTATGTGTCGTAATTTGTGATTATTAAAGTGTGGTAAAAATGTTAAGGCTTACCCCCTTACTAATAAACGTTGTATAGCGTCTGTATAGTTACACAAAGTGCTTAAATAAAGAAAAGAAAATACGTTTATTTGCAACACACATGACGCATCAAAAAAAAAAAAAAAAATAGGGAGAAAACATGCGTCACATCTACGCAAAACGGCCATCGCTCAGCATGATGCTAATAAGACCGTATACGAGACAGAGCCCCTCTTTCAGTCGTCAATAATTTGACTTTCGAAAGTAAAATTATTGATGACTGAAAGAGAGAAATCGGTGTGTAACTATTCATCTGTTTATTAGTAAGGCAGTTGTCCCACGAACGAGTAGAGAGTAGAACTAGCAACTGAAAACGAGTTGGCGAAGGGCGGGCGTTTTGGGGGACTGTCTTTTGTAACTTTGACGTTCGAAAAGTGCTGATTCTCAGCCTAGTTTGAATAAATGACTTTTGATTGATTGATTGCGAGCACCGATTGTGTAGTTCCGATAGTTTTGTCGCTGGGCTATCAACGAGTGTCCGAGTGCGACGGGCGATTACTCGCACCACTCGCTCGGGGCGGAGATATACCTATACCGGGTGAATTTTTCAAGTGGGCGTGGATGGCCAAATTCGAAACTATGAGGAATAGCGAAAAGTACTCAAAAGAGTCCCGGGCTCGATTTTGATGAAAACTAAAACTGCATCATTGGATTTTTGAAAAATCAATATTTATAGCCAGGAATCGAACCTGTAGATTTTGGAAACAATAACACATTGTATTATTACACTATTCGATAGTGTCCCTAATAAGTATACGATACGGCAAACTTAAGGAAAATGTTGAATTTTAATAAACTGCTTCTTATTTTAAAGTATTCATACCTACATTACCTGGACCTTGTTCGAAATGATGCTCAATATTTTTACTAACACACACCGGCAGCGCAGTCACCTTCACTTCTTCTTCATTATGTTCTAAATTAAATTTTTTATTACGATCTTTGAAAAATATTCTAATGGAATCAATAATATTGTAATGCTGAATGCAGTACAATCCTTGAGACGTCGAATCCAGCTACTATTGAAAACAATGGTCATCATTTTTAACAATTAATTTGATATGGTTTAGTAGGTAGGTAACATAAGAAAAATAATAAAAATGAGCTCTTTTCTTTAGTTTGCCGTACGTCATTACTTCCCAGAATTCAATCCTTATCAGCGACACTATCGAATGGTGTAATAATACAGTGTTTTTTTTTTCAAAATCAACAGGTTCGATTCCTGGCTAGAAATATTGATTTACAAAAAATCCAATGATGCAGTTTTAGTTTTCATCAAAATCGAGCCCGGGACTCTTTTGAGTACATTTAGCTATTTCTCATAGTTTCGGATTTGGCCATCCACGTTACGCCCACTTGAAAAATTCATCCTTTATAGGGGGCGTGAACTCTGACCGCCAAGCGAGTATCGCTAAGTGAGTATTACCTTTAATAGCTCTTGTCGCTCAGCGAAAAATCAGTGGAGCGAGTCCTCGCCGGCAGTGTGAATAGTCAGCAATCAACTATTAATATAGGTATGCATCTTTTTTGTTTACACGGAATGTATATGTACATTTCTTGAGTGAGAAAATAGCCGATAGTTAGTCGCTTCCTTGCCGGCGGTGGGACAACTGCCTAAGGTAGGTAGGTGGGTGGTAGGTTACAAGACAATGCAGCCCAAAATTGTTTTCGCAAAAAACACACTTCGACTTTGTTTGTTAACGTGTTTTACTAATAAATATTATGTATTGTATGTAACCAAAGAGTTTATTTTATTTACTGCTATTTTAATTAAGTGAAATTTTAAAAGACATCCTAGTATTATAAGGTTTTAAGGGCATTTACTTTACAATAATTTTTAAATGTTGTGCTGTTGTAAATAAAGTATAGATATACTATAAATAAAACAAATACTTCTCGTAACTCCTTTATTCCTCACATTTGAACATTGTGTAACAGGTACACTTACAATTTGGTACGAATCATTTCAACATACGATTTGGACTGCACTGGGCTACATGATATCTATGTCTATACTGATTAATTTTGATACAACGACATTTTATTTATATACGGTTAGAGGACAAGATGGCACAAATTTCCGGCGTAGGCAGAGACGGGGCTTATATTTAAAAAATTACGTCAAAAATGATGAATCGTAGGTAAATGGAAGTGTTTGCAGTCTTACATTAAAACTATGTGGCTACGTTTCCAAAGTCACTATTTGAAACAATTCTGTTAAAATCGACTAAACTAAAATGTACCATGCATCCAATCTCTTCTCTAGTACAAAATTTCCCGCCCATGCGACGATGACAATGTAACTAAAACGACGTAAGCGTCGTTTATTAATCAGTTTTTAACAGTTCGTAAACTTATAAATTACATAAATATTCGCTTCTATACGATAAAGTTAATTATACTTACAATGTTACAACAATACTGCTTGTTTGTTCCAACTTGATCAAGTTAGATAAGACCGTGATCCCGCTAGAGAAATATTTACGATTGACTTCGAACGCTAAGAATTTTTTTATATGAATCATTCTCACTGCGCGTATTGTACGCAAATTACTTCCCCGTGTGGCCACGGCCTAACATGCAGTTAATATTTCAATAATGTAACAAGAACAGAGGACGACAAACGCGTCAAAATATGTGATGTCGGATATTTTGCAAAATATCAAAACTGATCAGCAAATTCTATTGTATACAACAGTGTATGTACATAATACGTGCAATTTACTATGTTTGTTCGTGATCAAGTGGTTCGTCTTCTCTTCTGTTCGCCAGTCTTAGTAAAATTTCAGACTTCTCAAGGCCTTTCACGTATTCACTCGATGACGTCTCATCTCCACTATGCCCTAACGTTGATTCACAGGTCACTTTAGCTTTGAATATTTCGACTGTCCCTGCTTTAAGTATCGAAAGTGCTAACATTACAGGATAATTGTTTTTTTTTTCATAATTTTAAAGCTTAATACTCTACCTTAGTTTTCAAATGAGTTTTGCACATTCGATTACTCAAGGTCAGTCAATTTGCGCGTTGAGATGGAAACCATCTATGATTCTCCAGTTAATTTAATATGACCTTGTATCAAAGGGAATTTGAAGAATTTTATATGGAGCCTGCCTGGCATACCTAGCTGTCCGCAATTTTGTTTTTTTTTTTTAAATGGCGGCCAAGCATGAATCTTATATAAATCGATAGCTCACATCAATGCAAACAGAAAACATAATAAAAAAAGACCAAACCCCGTAAAACGGCACGTTCAAAGTTCATCCATATTTTTTTGAACTTGCATAATCTTGTTGCATACATTTTTCATTTATTTTAAACATTCAGAGTGATTATTTCAGACATCTATGCAACATGGCGGACAGGTAGTATGCCACGGACCTGCAAAGCCCTTAGGGGTTTCTTATAATTTTAGGGTTCATTTTTACATAGCAAGATATTTTCTTTACCAGTCATTATAATTTTGCAAAGAAAGTAACGTCGCATAAAGACTTGTACTGTTTAAAATGTTAAGTGAATACATTGTATTCAACCGACTAACTATACCACGACTAAGTTAGTAATCAATGATGGACATTCATCAGTACACATTTTAACATTAACATAATAGGGATGACGACAAACCTTTTTTCTTCGTCTATCAGGTAGATTATTAAAAAGTATTGGGCACGTATTTTTTCTTTTTTCACATAATCAAAACATTACAGAGATATATTGATTTGAAATGTCGCATGACGTCACGTGTTGGTACAATTTTTACCTACACGTGACGTCACGAGCCCCCACTCCCAAACTTTGACACGCTTTATCTTTGTAATTTTTTGGTTGATTGACACAAGAAAAAATATGTGTCCATTATTTTTTGATAATCTAACTGACGGACTAAATAGAATTTCGTTTACTTTAACCCGTCGTCATCCCTATTATCAGTTCGATACTACAGCTGAACGAAGTTATTACATAAGTGATAATTCAAATTACAATTATAGTGAAATAAATATTAAAATAATAACAAAGTACTTAAGTAAGCGCTGAAGCTGCCATATTTACAACATAATCATTCAATTTAATTATTATAAGTTTAGATTTGGTTTTGTGTACGTCTCGGTTATAAAGACAGAGTTTTGTCGAATTTCTTAGAGAAGTAATAATGTTTATTGTTGGTGCTGTGTCATCGGCTAATAATACGATTTATTAATGGTAACAAAGTACTTATTTATAAATATTGAGCGGTCTGTTCACTACTCTGCAGGCTAGTCAGGCGACTGTTAGAATAGTGAATAGTCCACTGCTAGTGAATATTAACAACGACAATAAGCTCTGTTAGTAATTCAGCGGAAATAGAAAATAATTATATCAATCTGTTAAAATGGAATAATAATTCAGGAATGGCCCAATTGTGTCCACGTATTCTTATCTAACACATAGACGAAGTATAATTTCGAATAATTTTAATGGTCACACCACAAAACGATTGATTATAAAAATATAACTATTATTCTAAAATGGAATATACATTTCTCAATCAATTCCTTGTTACAGGGAACTTATAAAATATGTTTAATAGAGAAAACGACGTTATATCACGACTATATACACCTTAATTATTATGTACGTCTTATTAACACGAATATATTAACTTGTAATTTACCTAATACTCCATATGATGGCTGCGGCGTTCTAGACTATGAGCCTTGTTCGATTTATTGACTTTTTCTAGATAAATTGTTGGAGAACAGTTTGTTGTTGATCACTTTCTTTTATAAATGTGGTACTAAATCAGGAAGACGGGTGTTTTATTTAACTAGAAAAAAAAAGGAATCTACCGCAAACAGTCATCTATTTACACTACTAGTTATTGAAACCATCACACTATATTTACGGAAGTAACTTATTTCTTTAATAAAATATTTTATCCTTTAACACAAAAAGACATTACTAACAGACACGAAGACAACAACAAACCGCTCACCAAAGGCGCTATATGTACACGTCACAAGCAAACAAATTATTATCAATTAAAAACAACTATTCAGCGGAAGCGACACTAAGTAGACATTCAACATTCAACCTTTCCACGTGGATATAAGTGTTAGGATCGCTTGCGGCGGTGTTTCTCCTTAATCGGGGGCGTTGAGTAGGGACTGTGATTCTACGAGTTGACTAGCATCTATGAGGCTGACTTGCATGGAGTCCAGGCTGCCGGTGATGACGTCAGAGCGGCCCACGCTGAAGGGGTAGAACCGGGACACTGGGGGCCGTTGCCGCTGCTCTGAAGGTTCCTCACCGTTGGAATGCCGCGAGAGGATCGACAAGGATGGCATCTTCTCTTTTATTTGGTGGATCTGATGAACAATAATCAGGGTTTGAGACGCTTCCCATAGTCGTGGTGAAAATATTAAACAGTCTGCAAACAAGAAGCTGGGCCGTTTGCTGAGGGTGCGCCAGAATTATATTCAACTCATGTACTCTGAATTAAATTCGTAACAGGAATATTCCCGTAATTTCCACTTGACCAGCTGTTGACATAATATAAGCCTAAATACTAGGATAACATAGCGTGCTGTAGTAGTGTGCAGTGAGGTCACAAATACACAGTCCGCCGAACTAATGCTGACTTAATTTTCCTTGAGCCGCGCTTATTATGAGAGACCAGCTGTTTTAGTGATATGTGAGATACCAGGTTTACATGAGAGCGCTGTAGTATACTAATCTGAGACAATTTACCGCCGACACACATTTGGGCGTGCCGCACAGCAACGCAAAAATTCGCCTACATCACTTTCGAACATTTTGTATGACATCATACTTTTAGGGATGTCCTTCCTCAGATGTCATATCTACCAGTGTAACATGAGTGTTCTTTAGCATATTAACCTGTATAAGCACTCACTGCCACTAAAAATGTGTAATAGCAGTTTATGGAACAAGAAATAACATTTTGTTAGAAGAGGTCGGTTTTTGTTTAACCTTCATTTCATTTCAAAAATATTTGTTGTTGGCTTTTTTTTTTGCTTTGCATTTAAGTACTAGGATAGCATGAGTCTCCTGTAGTATATTGACCTCTTGTCCTGGCGATGCACTCCCAACCTATCTTGCCGTATTATGGTTATGTCTGTCATGGGCAACATTTATTTACTAGGATAACATAAGTCTGCTGAAGTATTGTATTGTAATAACGGGCTGGTGTCCACAACTCCACATCCAAGTGCGTATTTTACTGACCCTTGACGCACTCATTTTCTATCTTGCCGTATTGTGGTCATGTCGGTGCCAATATTTATGTACCAAGGCTACATAAGCCTGCTGAACTATACTGACTCTCAACGGCACTCGCTACCTAAGTTACCGTATTGTGGTTATGTCATTAGCAAAATTTATGTACTAGGATAACATAAGCTTACTATAGTATACACATCTGACGACGCACTCTCCCTCCCTATCTTGCCACATTGTGGTTATGTCATTACTAACATTTATGTACCAACGCTACATAAGCCTGCTGAAGTTGGTAATATGGGCTGTCCGCAACTCCACAGCAATGCGCATCTTTTGCCCGCTGAAGTATACTGACCCGTGACGCACTCTACCTACAGTCTTTCACAGTTATTTTACCTCAGACAGCAGCAAACCAACAGCAACCTTATTGTAACGAGAATAAAGATGAGTGATTTTGACAGTGATGCAAACACAAGAGGTAAAATAACTATGAAAGGTGCCTATTGTGATTGTGTCAACCAACATTGAAGTACCAGGATAATATAAGCCTGCAGCAGTATACTGACCTTCTGAAGCGCAGCGTAGTTGTGCACATGGTACTGTATGGTACCGGACAGCGGCGAGTCGAGTGGCGCGAGCCATCGCTCGTAGCACTGCGACCACAGTTCCATGCCGGCTACCGACGTGCAAGGTTCTAGCCGACTCAGTTCGGATGCTGACTTGTTTGGGAGCGAAGATTGTGCTGTGAATAAGACGAACGATATTGAATTACTGTTGTGTAATGCTGGCATTATATTAAACGTATTCGCGCCAAGATATAATAATAGTTACATTTCCTTTATTTCGTTATTTACATATTATAAATTATTTTTTTAAATATTTGAATATAAAAAAATAGTAGCCTACCGGTATCGGGAACAGGGCCCAAGCTACCGGCGGTCAGGGCTCCAGAGAGAGGAGCCTCCTAACAATGCGTGCCGTGTCCAGATGTACCGCTTTCTGAATCAAGCCCTTGATCCAGCTGCCCAACGAGAGCCTCCTTAGGTGTTGGTCGAGGCTCTTGGCTATTAACCCATTGGCTGTCACGACTATCGGCACAATGATCGCTGAGTCAACATCCCACATGTCGACAATCTCGCGAGCCAAGTCAAGATACTTGATTTGTTTATCTTTCTCGGCTTTCACGAGGTTATCATAGATTACATTATTATTTAGGTATATTATAATAGACTTTAATACAAAATTTACTTTATTTCAATAAACATAGGGTATACGAAAGTAACTCTGTACCCTCTGTGTGTAATATTAGTCCATACTAATATTACAAATGCGAAAGTAACTCTGTCTGTTATCTTTTCACGGCTAAACAGATTTGGATAAAATTTGGCATACGGATAGACCATGGCCTGGGTTAGGACTTAGGATACTTCTTGTCCATGGGTAGTACGTTCCCTTGGGATAATTTCCAACCTCCACGCGGGTAAAGACGCGGACAAACGCTAGTTTTATATAACCCAAGTAACGCTAATATTTTGACAAATACGCCATTATCACAATAGGTTTCGTTATAAATCTGATGTTTGGGCAAGCTGCAAAAACACATAGATTGCTTGCGAACGGTGTTTTCGCTCCAAAAGAAGAGTGCCACAAGGACCTAACGGCGCTCGAATGACGTTAATATGGCGGTTGGTAAATTTTCGTGAAGTTTTTTTAAAAAAAAAAAAAACAAGATGGCGGCGTTAGTTACATTTTGGCCGCGCGACAAAAGATTCTTGTACAGTTTTACTCACATAGCCTCTGTGAGTGTACGGTATTAGGCTTGACGCCGTACAGCGGGTTGTAGAATAACGCCTTGTCTTGCTCCGAGAACTGCTCGCCCCAGTCCCACACCGGCCTCTGCACGAAGTTCTGTAGAGAATACTAATTTGTGAATATATTGTAGAAATAGATAGCAGGAACTGAGTTTTATCACACTAATATTATAAAGGCGAAAGTTTGTGAGTGTGTGTATTTATATGTTTGTTATTTCTTCACGCTCAAACGGCTGGACCAATTTTGATAACAATTTGTATGGAGGTAGCTGACAACCTGGATTAACATATAGGCTACTTTTTATATCGATATTCCCACGGGATCGACATTTACGCGGGTGAAACTGCGGGGCGCAGCTAGTGTCACATAATGCGTGAGACTTGAGTAGTAGATTTAAGTGTTAAAGATTTTTGCAACCGGTAATAATTTTAAGAATCCTCGATCGTACTTTTACTGTCTAAAAATGCGTGTCTGTGATAAAGCCGGCCGCCAGCTTTGAACATTTGAAGACTTTGCAGGACGGGATGGCAAAGTGCACAATGTGTGTTCACACTTTACATACCTGCTCAAATGAGCGTGCGACATATCGCGACTTTAGAGCTATTTGCGTATGTCTGATGAAACAATAACTTGCTCAAATACAAATAAACCAACCCAGTTCTAACGAAACCAACATTACCTTAGCTACAGCCAGCTCTCGATCCCGCGCGCAGTTGAACAGGAAAGTGTCAAAGATGTGGTTATGTGCGCAGTCCCACAGTGTCGTTAGATATGTTTCTGTGAACTGGAAGTCAGCTGGGAACTGCTGTAGTAGCTGCCACACGCAGTCCAAGTATAGGAGCAGTACTGGGGCAGTTTGGGCGGAGGTCGTGTCCTTAGCGGTCGTGTCTTTAGGGTTGCCCGGACGGGGGAGACCGAATCTGAGGACATAAGTATTGTTGTTTTAATGTGGATCATGTGCGAAGATCGCAGACCTTTTTGATGATATTGATGATAATCTGTACTAATAATTAAGCTGAAGAATTTGTTTTATTTTGTTTGAACGCGCTAATCTCTGTAACTGCTAGTTGGATTTGAAATATTCTTTTTGCATTTGGTTGCCCAATTCTTGAAGAAGGCTATAGGCTACTTAACTTACTAACATCACGCTAGGACTTCCAAGAGCCGAGCAAAAACATAAAATTCAGAAAGAACGTTGAGCGAAAACGACGTTGAGTTTTACGCGGACGACGTCGCGGGCACTTTATAAACAGGGATATAAAGAGCAGCGCACGAACATCGAACTCTTCGGCCGTCTACGTGCTCGCTTGTAACAAAGTGATAATACGGCTAATAATTCAATATCATAAAATCTCCTGCTGTACGCCGAGCCTTAGTGATACTTAAAAGTACAGCAACATGTTTATTATCTATTAAACCGTGGCCCATTGGTAACGGCCGCGACTTACGTGTTGTAGGTCGTGGGGTCGTACCCAAGCAGGCACTTTAATTTGTGTAATTATTTCGTCACCACTGTTCTCAAAACGGCGAAAGAAAACATCGCGAGGAAACTGGCATAACTCAAAACATTTATTTAAATTAAACCATTTACAGGCACTTTTGTATTGTCAAGAAGTCGGTCAGTCAAAAAAAATGAAGCTAGTTGCCCATTCCAAAGCGTAGGTACCTATGGAGAAGAATTTTCAAAAGAATCAGGATAATTAAATCACACTAATATTATAAAGGCGAAAGTTTGTGAGTGTGTGTGTTTATATGTTTGTTACTTCTTCACGCTCAAACGGCTGGACCAATTTTGATAAAATATTGTATGGAGGTAGCTGACACCCTGGATTAACATATAGGCTACTTTATATCCCGAAATATTCCCACAGGATCGACATTTACGCGGGTGAAACCGCGGGGCGCAGCTAGCTATTAATAAATAAGGTAACTTTTTCCTGTTTATTATTTTATACGAATAACATTATGACAGGATGAGCTTAGATACATCATCTACCAGGAACACATAAATGTATGGTAGTGTTAAATAATTGCGGAACGGTAAAGCAGTGTGTTTTGTGCTAAATCAAGATTAATTAAAGTTTTTTTTATAAATGGCATCTCGCATGCCAACCTAGGAGGTTGTCGGCTGTTTAACGGCGCTTGCCTGTGGGTGCGTCAATAAATTAAGGCCTCCAGCTAGAACTAAAAAACTATATTTGAATTAATAATTTGAGATATTTTCAGGTTATGGAACAACAAACTGCATGTCATACTTAACAAAGTTCAAATTCAATTGCAACCAGAAACTTATTAGGTAGGACCTTAATTTTTGGTACCATGATTTGCCATAATTTTGATCATAATAAAAGTAAAGTATTAAATAAATTCATACAAGTTACCAGGAGCATTATAAATGTGAAGGAGTACTCACCTATCACAGAACGGGTGTCCGAGCGCGATCCATTCCTTCTGCATGAGAGACTGGAAGCCTGATATCGTTCTAAAGTGAGGGTCGACTAGCAATTGAGTGAGGCATGACACCACGGAACAATAGTCTACACCGTCACCTGAAACATAAGGAATATTTTGTTAACAAATTACTATAATAATACTCGGTCTTTGTTTTGAATTATTTACAAACAAAAGGTTGAAACCACTACTAGGAAAACAGAAAATCGTAGCACGAGTATTATTTATTGTTAAAAGCCCTTACGCCTCTGAAATAATCACACCATGTCCAACAGAGATATCCGCGCATTTGAAACCCGCGTGAAGTCGCTACTGTTTTTCCATTTCTCCATAGAAAAAGAAATACTTCGTATAGCAGTGAACTTGGGCGTATCATACGCTTCAAAATTATAACTAATTGAACGTTGCACATACGTCCCATTGTCGGATAATAGCTCGATTTTGGTATATAAAATTACCTTCTTGTAAGACAACGGTGACGTTGTTAGATAGATGTTGCGCGGCGTCCTCGGCGAACGCGATGCAGTTGGCGACGTAGCGGAGCCACCGGCTAGCGTCCAGGATCGAGTAGTATTGGGAGTCTTGCATCTGTAATGAAGGAGGAAGTAGCTTAATAGCAGTTTTCTTGTCTTGAATCTTCTTTTATCGTAAAATCTGAAATCTTACTTAAAACCAGTTTAAAGTAATTTGATTTGTTGAAAGAATTGATGGATCAGAAGGCCACCAATTCTCGTAATTTAAAACGTTCAAAACCTAGTCGCAGTCTCATCTCGACGATAAGCAAATGTCAAAAACTTGTTAAAAATGTAGGGAAATTAGAGGTATTTTTGACAGATTGAGACGGGTCAGACTGATAATTCCTAAAATTACGAGAATAGCCCCTCTGGCTTTTTGTTTTAAACTTAATGATAATATAAATGTTTGCATGCCAAATGGTGAAATATCGCTGAGCTTTAAAGTATCACAACACCTATTATGTATTAAGTACCCATATTTGCAATAAATGTGTATTCTATTCTAGTTTTTGGGAATACTTGAGTCAGGTTAGGCTGTTAATAATAATAGCTCATGCCGAAGTAAAAATGTTAGCAAGCCAGCGAATTTTTCTACCCAGGACGGACATAAGTTTCTTGAATGAAAACCACATACAGAACTAATAAACAATAATATATTTAAGTTGCCTACAATGACAAAAACAAACAAATAAACCGCACGTATTCCTAGATAAGTATAAGAGGAAATAGTGAAGCACTTCATTCATAAAACCAATACAAGACAAAATACAAGGAAAACGCGTTAATTCTCATCCTTAAGTGTGGTAACGACAAAGTATATATTATTCGAGGAGTATTGATTTAGGCGGTTTATTTATATATTTCTTGGAACAGCCTACAGTAAGACTGTTGACTATGTATGTATACTATGTTCTTGGAGTGATTGATTCATCTTGGCTATTTCTTCAGCTGAATATAATTATGATATACACAGTGGCGGGGACATCGCGTAACCTGTTACCATTACACGATTCTGAAAATTAGTTGTTCCATACATTTTAATCGCGTAGGTATTAAATTTTTCTATGAAACAGTCGATGTTATCGAACTTTGCAAGGATTACGAAGGGCTGATCGATGTCAACTCGCAGATACCCTTTTTTATGGATGGGAAATCATCTAATGACTCCTCCCGCTCTGGGTGGACCGGAAGGGAGTGTCAGACTCTTACTGACTAAAACCTACCCGTGTTCCTTCCTTAGCCCTTTATGTTCCGGGGCAGCGGTAACCCTTTCGGACGATCCCGCTACCTTCGCAGAGACCCTTACGACTATTTTAAATAATGAGGGGGGGCGGGGGGCGAACCGACGATTATTCCTGTACGCACTATGCCAATACACCCAAGGTAAACATTATACGATCTCGATACGTCATCGTATTTTAGTTATGATGACAATTCTTGAATGTTTAGCTATAATTACGATTTTATATCTAATCTATATCCAGTCTTAGGCCCACTTGCACCAACTCACTAAATAATAATCGAGTTTAAAACATCGTTCTGTTTCTGATAATCGTTTGAAGATGATAGAGATGGACTGATGTTTAGCGACCATCAAAACCTGGCACCTATCCCAATAGGTGCCAGGTTTTTAAGGAATTTTGGTGTTGTGCGACTATTTAAAATGTTTCTGAATCTTATTGTTACTTACCCAAAACTGTCCAAGCGTGGTCGGTGTGCACAATTCAACAAGTTTCTTGTACGAGGTCTGTAGTGTTGCCAGAGGTGGGAGTATGCCGGGGCCGCCAACATTCGTGAACGTATTGCCACAGAGGTATAGAACGTGGGGCGGCGTCAACTTCGGATGGGAGCGACGCACCTGGGAATATAGACTTTATGTTAGTACGATAAGGTGAATTTTTTATTGTCACTTGTTAGTGGTTTGGGTGTTTTCCAGGTTTGGATTTTAGTGTATGTGAGATTTATATTTGTAAAAACCGATGACATAGGGGAAATTCTTAGTATTCTTTTTACATAAACATAACATCGCGCCTGTATTTCACGAAGGGTTAGGCAGAGATGTACCTATAGTGAACCCAAATTTCGCCAGTTATGTTTTAAGTTCCATTGTTTTATTTACTTTTATCGTTTTGATAGATTCTTATTTTATAATTCTGAGGACTTTGTAATACTTGTAGACTTTAGATCTGTAGACCATTTTTTAATTAAACTAGAACCTGGTACTTGTTGACAGGCCTATGCTGTCCTCCCATACCTACTGTAATTTGCAAACATTGTAAAAGCCAATTATTTTTAAAAGAGTAACCGTGGAGTTTCTTGCTGGTTCTTCTCCATAGGTAACGACCAATTGGAACCGTGCACCTAGCTTCTGACGTTTCATAAGTGCCCATGTCGGTTTATGTGATATAAAACGTTGTTGCCTTGGAAGGTGGGTAGGCCTCTGGTGTGGGACGCAACATGTGTCGATACCCTTGCGCCATCTCATGTTCCGAGCACGGCGGGTTGTGCTGGCGCCGCTGCTGCGGCTGCTGAGACCCTCAAGCGGCGCAAATACTGTAACCTTGTGGGCAACTACAGCTTTGAGCCGTTTGGGGTCGAAACGCTCGGGTCATGGGGCCCGAGCGCGCGTCTCCTTTTTAAGGAAATTTCTCGCCGGCTGGTCGATACTTCACGTGACCAGAGGGCTGGGTCGTTCTTTGGTCAAAGAATTAGCATTGCCATTCAACGTGGCAATGCTGCCAGTCTTCTGGGCACGTTTCCGGATGACAGCGATGCGGATGAGTACTTCGACGCCTAGTGTCCTTTGGGCTTTTTTTTTATTTTTATTTTTATTTATTTGTATAGTAGGTTAGTTAGGCTTTTATTTTAGTATCTAGTGTATATAGTTATATTGTAATTATGTGTGTACAGATAAAAATTAATTGAACTGATATAAAATATTTTGATTTTTTAGTTTAACATTCTTCCATCGACAATCGTGCGTGATCCATTGCCACTCGTTCGATGTCCACCGCGCACAGCATGGATAGAAAGCAGCAGATGAAGTGATTTTTTACTCCGTTGGTGTAATTGCTGTATGGCGTTCCAGTGTGAGGATAAATAAATAATAATAATCATTGGAATGGCGCTCAATTTAATTATTTATTTATAAAAGAACAGTATATTTCGTAGATAAATGTTCTGCGAGTTCAATAACTTCTGTACAAGTTTATTGTTTATTTTCCGCGTGTGACGACAAACGATTACCTACGTGTTTTCCGTAACGTCCACGACGCTTAGCTAAATATATGGTCTCGGTCTTCCCCTCCAACTGTACTTTGTCACACTAATATTATAAAAGCGAAAGTTTGTGAGTATGTGTTTATATGTTTGTTACTTCTTCACGCTTAAACGACTGGACCAATTTTGATAAAATTTTGTATGGAGGTAGCTGACAGTGACACCCTGGATTGACATATAGGCTTGTTTTTATCCCGATATTCCCACGGGATCGACACTTACGCGGGTGAAACCGCGGGGCGCAGCTAGTAATCAAATAAATAAAAAGGAAACAATCTTGAACGCGATTAAGCCCACGTTCGCACGGACGTAAAATATCGCGGCGGCGAGATTTTATAGCGCAATGGATTTTCAACTCTTGGTGCTGAGCCGAGCGTTCAGAATACAACAGAGCGCATCCCAGCGCGTCAAAAAAACACTGTGGGATTCTCAACACTCCGCCTCAATACGAGAGTTGAAAATCCAGTGTGCGTCTGTGGGCTAAATATATTGGATTAACTTCTGACCAGCCGGTCTATTCTGCAAAATCTCGCCGTGAAAACTTAGATGAAGTGAGCTCAAAGTGAACTGACAATACTTAGCATCAGATGGGATGCCTATAATGCTATTCTGTAAAACATCTCACCTAGAAAACAACTAGGTGAGAATAGCACTATTGTCTTTTTGTAGATGAGAACAATTTCCGCATAACTTCTAGGTCTTATGCGAATCATCTGTCAAGTTTTGCGCATGTTTACTCCAGTAATTTAACCTGGTATGAATATTATGAAGGTTTTTTAGAGGATACCCCGTGCATACTTTAGTTAGAACAACTTTGAAGGTAAGATAAGATAATTTATTCTTTCAAAACATGAGTGTTATATACACACACACATGGCATGTAGGATAATACTAATAATAATAGTCTTCCAGACCGTATTTCGCCCATGGCGGCCAATCTCAACGGAGACTAGCCTTCGGCGTGAGAGATATTAAGGGGCTTACAGGACCTAAACGCAAAAAACGCAAGTTTTAGAAACAATAAAAGTATATGATCGACTACAGTAAAAAAAATCAAAAAAATATATGATATTCTTCAGGATAAATTCTAGGATGATAGTGTGTTGAAAACATAATACAACTTATTTGGTACGATAGAAAAAAATCATGAAGATACCTCTAAAAACTTTTTTTTTACAACAAAATTCATACTAATATACATACAATCATTATGATTTTTTGTCAGATTATTCTACAAGCAACATGCTAAAACTAGTGTTTTAGTTTTTTTGTCCAAACACTAGATTTTTCGTAAATCGATAATTGCTTCATATTTTGCAATAAATTACCAGCGTTGTGGCATCGCGCTTCTCTTTCTTTTCTATGCAGTCCGACAAAGACCGCGCTTTAGGTCATGTAGTCCTCTTAAGCAAATGGATAAGAAAACGTACCTGTGAATGCCACTTTGTAGCGCCAGTAGCAAATTGAGTGCTTTTGATTTGATTATTTGAATATTTAAACCCAAAATTCTGATTTTAAATCACCTTAACGACGTTTTTCATTTGACAATTGAGGTTTATAACCTCAATTTTCGTCGATGATTTTTCAATTAGAATTTACTATAGACCTCGCGGAACTAGTTGGCCGCTGAGGTGGGGACAGGGGTGAGGCGGCGGTTCGCAACGCACGTACTGAGTAGTGCGCCCACGACCCTCCGTCCCACCGCTCACATACCTAAGACGCGGCCAACTAGTTCCGCGCGGACTATAACATTAGGTATTCAAACAATAATTGTTGGAAAAATGGTGAGATTAAAGTTAAAACCTTCTAAATACAGATAAATGTGTTACTAATTCCCATTAGTCGGAGATTGCGTAACATTTTAACCTGAACAGTGTTTGTTTACACTTCCGTCAGATGCTTTTGGAACAGACTATACATGAGTTTGGTTTCAATCAATAAAGCTTTTATTCACATACCTGCTCCAACAACACACTCTCCGCCGTCGCCGACTGTTCAGTACTCAACAACTCCCCGCTCCTCAACAACGCAGCACCTTCAGGCCTCCCCCACACCCAAATAGGAACTCTCCCTGACCGAAAATGACGCGCTGATTCCATCAAGTTATAATCCAACACAGAACTGGGCACTATCAACGTCTCTCCAGCAGTCAACATGAACGCATCAGAAGTTCCATTTATACAAGTGATCCTCCAGTGCGGACATTCACACCGTTCGAGTTCCCTCTTCCAGTCGCCTGGGCGTTGGAACATGTTCATGTCTGAGGGGAGCGTGGGGTAGTAGGGCTCTCTGTACTCGAAGGCAAAGAGGAGGTCGTGTCGCTTTGGAAAGGCGTGGTGCATTAGTGCGAGGCCTATTTTTCGGCCGTTGTCGATTGGTGAGTTGGCGAAGCTGAATGTTAGGACCTTCATGTTCTGGAATGGAAAGAGATTTTATTATTTTGGTGGTTTGTAGTTTTTTTGCAGATCGGTTGGGGCCAGGTTCCTGTAAAAGTAAACGTGTCTGTAGTTTGCACAGAGAGATCTGCTTCTAGACTTTGTATACCATTGATATTTCTGTTGTTCAATTTATATTTATGTTTTTGGGTGGCAATATTTTTTTATTATTACTTTGTTCGTACTACTCATAGTCGCAGATAGGTTTTGAAGGTAATGGCATGTTTGAATTAAACAAAAAGGGCATCATCATGGGTGCATGATGATGCCCTTTTTGTTTAGAACGAACGATGCGAACGATGATACATCAGAGGTGTCTGATGTATCATCGTTCGCCAATTATGGTAAACAAAATAATACCTGTAAGAATTACCCTAAAAATATTTATAGCATAACATCATTTAATTTCATTTATCCGCCCGTAACCAAATTGTAATCATTATCTTCATTTATTTATTCATTCACAAAACAATTCACATTGTGTTTGAACATTGTATGAATTAATATTTAATATATTTCAAAATAATTATAATCGATAAAATAAGATCATATTATACATTATAATATATAATAGATTATACAGGGTGGGCAAAAAATCGTGGATCAAACGAAACAGGGCGATAGTTGGGGTTATATGTAGTAAAAAAAAAAATTGTGCGAGAGCCCTAACTTGATCTCCTTAAAAGTTATGACAATTTGAGTGTTTAAAGTAAGGTTCTAATGTTAGAAATAATATTTTTGAGCCTTAAAAGATATTGAAAAAAGTGCCAATACTGATAAATCATGGTACCCACTGGCATAAAAGCACTGTTGTAGTGATGATACTTTATTTTTTATTTTTTTTTTTATGTTTTTTACTGTAAATAACCTCAACTATCGCCCTGTTTCGTTTGATCCACGATTTTTTGCCCACCCTGTATATTACTTTTATAAGATTATATATTCAGATATACAATCAAATTCTAATTAGATAATTATAATAAAACTACATTCTGAACTTTTTTTTATAAACATTGTTTCTTAAGTAAACATCTTAACAACGACTGATCTAATTCGTTACTTATCCACTCGCTAACCATGTGACATTGAGCTCCGCGCTAATCTGATTAGATAGTGACCCGAACAGATTGCCACAGTAACGCATCTGCACCAAATATGTGTATTATCTGTATATACAGCACATATCTGTGTTTTATGTAAATATAGGTAATGGTGTGTTTGTGTATGTATTTAGATTATTTTACGTGTATTGGCAAAATGAAAAAATAACGAAACTACTAGGCGAAAAGTGCTATTATTCTTTCAGTGATTTTTGTAATGATATTTGTTTATAGCATAATTATAGCAGGGTTAATAATCTCAGATAATTTACATTACATCGCCACTTAATCAGTTATCTACTTTAGTGAAATGCATTCTAAGTTGATTTTTGAGTGACCGTTTATAACAAAAAGGTCTTGATACATTTTTGGTTGCGATGGAATTTGAACTTTGATAAGTATGAAATTCAGTTTGTTGTTTCATAACATGAAAATTATATCAGTCCTGGCACTAATATAGCGTGGTGGATTGCTACCTACTCCCTCTCAAAGAGAGAACGCTTGGGCCTAAGATAACAAGTAGGTGGGGCAGCTCCATTGTTAGATTATAGACATATTTGACTGATAGCATTTGGTAAAGTAACATTTGCTCGAGTGTCTACTCAGGTGCAAAATGTAAATAAGATAAAGCTACTGTCTGAATGAGTAAAACGTAGAATTATAGGAAACTAGCTTCTCTCGTGAAGTTAAGCGTACTACCAGGATAAAAAGTGTCTTATGTCCTAACCCAGGTCATGGTCTATATGCCAAATTTAAAATTATTTAGTTTTAGAGCCATACCTCACTGGCGGCGCAGCCAGGTCGCGTCGCCTACAAAATGTATGGTGACGCAGCCAAGCGTGACCAAGCGGACGCCAGGAGAGCCACCCACTATATAGCTGTAAGTATAAATTTTGGGCTATATTTCGCCGGGACACCATGGTGGCGCCACTAGTCGCCGCCTCCAACAAAATGTAACAACTCCATAGCGAGACCTGGTGTTCGCTTGGTTGCACATTTTGTTGGCAGCGTGACCTAGCTCCCATGTGGTGTCCCAGTGAGATCCGGCCCTTTGTTTGCAGCGCGACCTGGCGACGTCGCCATGGCGTCCCGGTAAGGCATGGCTTTTAAGGCGAGAAAAGGTAACAGACTGACAGATAGTTACTTTCGCGTTTACAGTAATAGTATGGATTAGTACCATGTATTGGTTATATGGATTTTATTTTTAACAATCTATCGAACATCACGCATAGCTTCGTGTATAAAACGTGACATATTAATTTGAATAGTTTCAAAGTGAATCATCCAAAACTATGTAAACATACACATTCCAAAAGTGTAGATGGTGTTATCATGGAAATGGTTATAGAAATCTACGAAGATTATATGTAGATTACATTAATTAATTGGAGTAGGTAGTACCTATATTCGAACAATGAATCATCATCGCGGTGATGCTTCAGATTAGGAAATCAATTAACATTCAGTTAACTTATGAATAACTTATCTCTCTTACTTAATCGCGAAAAAAAATTCAGCTGTTCCCTACATTTATGTTCGTATAACTCGTCCAAATGTAGGGAACAGCTGATTTTTTTTTCGGGATTTCAGGTTTGGTCCCATAATAAAAGTTGTTTGTTATCATGAGTACAATCACGTGTTTAGGTATCGGTCACTAATTACCAGTCACCCTATATAAATGTACTTTCTTTCTTCTTCGTTCTTTCAACGAACCCACCTTGCATATAACCTGTAGCCCCTTCACCTTTCCGGGCATATCTCCGTACGGCATGAGCCGTCGCCGTCGTTGCGGGCCGCCGTCCGTCAGCCATACGGCGCCGACCCCCGTCAAGGGCACGTCGAACGCACCAAGCAAGTAGTTCCGTTGGCAGTACTCCTGGATTCACAAAAATAGAAAAACATAAAATTTTACTATCATAGGTGGACACAAACTTCTCTATTAGTCGTCATCTCCTCTCCTCTCTCTATGAGTATGAATGTGGATAGTTATCAGAGTAGAGAAGACCTAAGAAACGATGGATGGACTGTTTGAAAGATGATAATTATGGCTGAAAAGGAGGTGACTACTGAGATGACAACTAATTTGAACTAATAGAGAAGTATAGAAGAAAAAGAAATGTTGCACCGACTACAAATAAATTGGGATAAGGGCAGGAGAATGATGAGGCAGCCTTGGCTTTCAAAGTATGTTTTGTTTAAATTAGACTGTGTGCGCTTGTACAGATGCCAGCACATCAAGGTACTACAAGCTGTCAAATTTCTTTAATAGATTTTCAACTTTATCGCTAAAGCATAAGGTTCAAAGTTGATTGGGAAAATTTGACAGTTTCGGGTAGCTTCGATGTGCTGGCGTCTGTACCATTCCACTGCCGAGGAAAGTTGCTAAACTAATATTAGAGACGTAAAATTGTTTGTCTGTTAGAGTACTCAGGAAGTAATGAACTGGTTTCAAAACATCTTTCTTTGATAGAAAGCTCCACTATTGCTAAGATAATAAAATAAAGAATAATTTACCAAAATAGAGCTAACATATTTGATACAAACATGAGTTTATACGAAAGGAGTAACTATAAGCATTAAAAAAAACATCACTTCTATGAGGTTACCTTTACATTGTTTTCTAATTAATTACTCCCATTGCCCCCAAAAAACCGTTAACAACGAAATTAACCAGAAGTAGGAAATTATTGTGAGTTTTCAGATGAAATAAGGAAATTCAAGTACCAAGGCCGCATAAGTCGCGAGAGCAAAGAAACAGTTCCTATTGTTGACCTATGAACGCTAGTTATAGTGACCAAGTTGTAAATTGTTGTAAAACTCTATTTTTTGCAGCTCAATCTTTTAATTTACTCTTATAATAATACATATCTTTTCCCACCGTTACGCCAAAAACTTTCCACGGCCACGAATTTCTAAAACCAGTATTATTGTCATAAGTACGAAAAAAACCGGCAAATATACACACCCACACAAATCTCCAATGTACTATTTTCTTACTTATTAGTTAACATGCATAAAGTACATTTACGACTGAATTTACAATCGGGGAAGTTCCTTTGGGAAATACCCTTTAGATAAGATAAACGTCTTGGGAGAGGTTCATTCCTGAGACGTGAGTCTCTGGGTTGATTAATTTACTCTCGGTCTTTCCTTGATCAAGTTTTACTATTTAATTCGTCATAAAATCGACGATCTTTTTTACCCGACTACGGCAAAGTCAAACGAGGGGTTATGGCTTTAATAGTCTATGTATATTATAAGTCTTTTTTATTATTGCTGAATGGGCTTGCTCTTGACCTCGATCACGCCAGATGGAAAGCGATGGATGAGCACAGGAGCGAGCGGACTCAGAAGATGCCTGTTCATTCTTGCTATGAAGGCAGACGGGTTAAATGTGGGGGGGACACAGTCGCTGGCTGAGAGTGCAAATTCTAAATTATGGATACCTCCTGCCTGTGAAAGTCAAGGGTAATGCCGGACTCTTCCCGTTAAACCACATGGTGTTCCTCTGGCTGCCAATGGCCTGGGTTGACACCAAATTATGCGAGTAGTTTGATTCTCTCATACTTCTCTACAGAAGTATCGAATATTGGAAAAACATTTGTTCCAATAGCCGTTGACGATAGTTCGTCAACGGCTATTGGAACAAAAGTTAGTCTAGTGACTAACTTAGCTCAGTTCTTCCACAGCCAGTAGGTAATACTCACATCATTGATTGAGTTCTCCAAGGGCACGAAGGACAGTTTGTAGTTGGTGACGAAGAGCGAGCCAAAGCGACCGCGGTCCCACTCGCTGAGCGGCGTCAGCAACACCACGCTGTGCGCCGCGCCTGTTACCAGCTCGCCTGAGGACAAAAAGATTTTAGTTCATAAAATATCAAGGGTCTAGTTGACCTCAGGAGTTAGGTTTAATCGTCGGTCGGTCTGGGGCTATTCGTCGGTCAAGTTGGCCGAAAGCTGGTAAAATTAGAACCTGTTTCCAGCTTTTTGTTATTCTAGGAAATTGCAGTATGGATTATCTGTCTATGAAAGAAAAATATTACATTCGTTGAAATGAAAATTCGTAAGAGAAAATCAGTTTGAACCTTCAGAATATATATACAAGCTTTCTTTGGAGAACTTCGACTGAAAGAAAGCTCCAAAAAGTGCTATTGTAACTGAAGGAGTAGTTGCAGAGGTTAAGGTGTTCAAATTCAAATGCCGCGAAAGGTCGTGGTTTCAATCCTACCCTACGCTATGGTAAGATATCTATACAATAGGTACAAGCTGAGGTACAAGCTGACTCGGCGAACTTCGTACCGCCTCAGCGTCAATAAAATAATGTTGTGTTAACTTATTAGCTGAATTAAAAAAAAAAACCGAAATCAATCGATCCGTTCTCGAAATATCAAATCTTCCATACTAAATGTATGAGAAAATAAAATACCTGCATTTATTTTTTTTGTGAATTTTTCCCATGTTTTAGGAGTTATTCTGCTATTCGGGGCGGAGACAAATTCCACAAATCAAATATCATAAAAATTGGTCCAGCAGACTTTACCAACTAACCCGACTTTGTTTTATTTAGGTAAATAGATTTAAGCCCGGTTCCACCAAAGCGGAGAAGAGCGGGGAGGAGAGATGTTTCGTGAACTTCCAATAACATTCGTTATCCATCGTATCGAAATAACGATACATTATTATTTTTAATAGCCATTATATGTCCCACTGCAGGGCAAAGACCTCCCTACTCTCTTTCCACCTCTCTCTGTCCAGAGCTGCCAAGGACCAATCTTTATTAAAAATTGGTCGTTTACAAAACGTCTCCTCTCCACCCCGCTTTTCTCCGCTTTGGTGGAAACCAGGCCTTACGCAGGCTTTCCACTAGAGCTGTGCGAGCAAATAATCCGATAGAATTGCTTACTTATGAATTTGAAAACAATCTATTGGTGTCTTTTTTCCTGGCTCGTCGCTCCGCTTCTGCGCATAGCTCTGGTGAACGCCAGCCAAATAATGAATATAAACAGACTCTTTGTAATGTGTTTACAAAGAAAAATTCGAATATACAGCTTCTACACATCACATTATCACAGCTAGCTTCAGCTAGCTTAACAGCTTGCTTTAGCAGCGAGCTTCTACATTTATGCTGATGATGCATCGCATATATTTGTTCTTTTCGCTTGTAGAAATAAGCCACAGTAGACTGACAACCCAGAACCCCGTAGCCGGCGACAAAACGGTCAACCTTTTCATGTAAACAGATATTGAAATCGTGAGTGAGTCAAAGGGGGTTTTTTCTAGCGACGATGAAAGATACCTACGAATATTATTACGGCTTTTTTGTTACGTACGTAGGCTCGCGTCATCGTGCGTGTTCTCAAGGTGACGAACGACAGACTCGAACTTGCACAAGAATGACCTAATCGCGATGTTTTTCCTACATTTCTGTTTTGTGGAGTAAATAGTTTATCTTGAGCGTACTGTTCTGGCGCAGCTTAGGGAGGAGCCTATTTCCAACAGTGGAATGGATAGATTTTAAATTCAATGACCTATGCAAGTTTTTGGCAGTCTGGAATACAGATAATATAATACTGTCTGGAATATATTTATCGCGGATATTAAATGATTACATTTGCAAGTTCCAGACAATAGCAAATTAATAAAGATTGTACATTAATTTTAGTTTTTTTTTTTATTATTATAAACACTATGTATAAAAAGTGCCAACGACCTACTCACAATGAAATGAGTCATGCGCTAATTTTAATGTATAATATTGTGTTACGTAAATCGCGCTCTGATTAACAACTTATTTAATGGCGTATGTATTTTTGTTATGAATAATGAAGCATTTAACTACTTTACAGCCTTAGAGTAATTACAGCTTTATAACACAAGCTCATTTCACATGTAATTAAAAATAAAACAAATCAATGCAATAAATAGAAGTAAATTGACTAGAAACCTGAAAATGGAATTTAGTAACCTGATTTCAAAATACGGTAGGTTAAAATTATTGGACCGAAGGAAACTCGTTATTCTGGCACTTGTTAAAATTTTAATAACAAACCTAACCACACAAATAATGCTCTTTACACATAATAACCCGTTATCGTAGTGTCATTGGATATTCGGGATCGGGAATAGCGGAAGAAAACATCCTTGCGAGATAGATTTTATCAAAGACAGAAGAGGGCGGGCGTTAAAAGTAGAATTATATGGTAGTGCAAAGCGGTAACGGGTACCATGATTTTTGTATTCCTGTCACACATAGCAATGATCCAGTTGCGGTAACTTTTACTTTGGCACAATCCAGCAATGGTCTGGGATCCAGTGGAGAATCATAAAGTACTGAGATTGTAAGGATTATCAGACGAGAAGAAAAAGGATCCGTGTGAAGTAGGTATGGTAAGTAAGGACGCATCTGGTAAATCGAAGATGAAACAAGTACTAGGCTGTTAAAGTATCGAGAAGGTTGATTCGAATCGAACAACAACAAGAACCTTGCGAAGCCGCACATATTATTGGCCGTCAAAACAAGACTGGTACTAGGGTGTCATAACAACTGAGGATAGTGCGCGTGTGCAAGACAATACAGCGAAAAGTTTTCGTTCTGCCATCTGATACCATTGAGTTTTCTAGCGGCCTTCACACTCAGCGATCTGGACCATACCTTTTTTTATCGCGATTTGTCGAAGGAAGGAGAACAATTTGCGCAATACGCGGTGACCGTGAACGTTGTCTTTGACTCATGCGGTATCGTGCAGCGAAAATATTTGCGGTATTGTATGTATTTTGGCGGTTCACATTTGATTACTGGGCATTCTGGTATTTCAAGGAAATCCTGAACGTATCATCGCCATTTTTAGACTTTGGAAGAAACCTCTTATGTTATCGACTGCTGTTTGCACAGTACACATAGGTAGAGTTATCTACAATCTATTACTTTGACCGATTAACCGTGATACCATAGACGTTGTTGTCTCCATATTGAGGTTTCACGACTTCCGCAGGAGTTATGTGTCTACATTATATAAAGCATATTGCTTAACTTAACATAAAAACTAAAGCTGAAGAGTTTATTTATTTTTTGTTTGTTTGTTTTAACGCGCAAATCTCTGGAACTACCTGTCGGATTCGAATTAACTTCTTGAGGAAGGCTATAGGCTATTTAACATCACGCTAGGAGCGGAGCAAAAAGAAAAAATTAAGAATGCTAGGCAAAACCGAAGTATCTAAAAGCGCGGGCAGGCGATGCGATGCAAAGGAACGTCGGGGTAACAAGAAATTTCACGCGAACAAAAGCTAATAAAAGATACAGTAGTGCGTTGGGCTGCTTCATCGCTTTGCCCACCACCTACGCCAACAACAAGAATGCATACCTACCCTACAAACACATTGTTTACAAATAAAATGGAAATTGTAAATAAATTATTGTAACATATTTTTATGCTGTCAGAGTGATAAATTATGCTTTCGATAAGCATACTGGACAAGGTCACAGATATCAACAGGCATAAAATTTATTAGGTACTAGGACAGCATAACAGTCCTGTAATTACTGAAAGATTTACTGAAAGAAAAATTAAACGTACCTTTCCTCAGAACACCCATTGCAAATCACAATACACCATCAACTGGTATAGGACACCACTTCCTACCATTACCCATTACTATGGCTCGCGTTACCAGGCATTCATATAAGGCGATACAGTTACGCGTACGTAACGCATACATAATGATTATTATTGTAATTTGCATCATGCCTCTGCTTGAGTGAAATAAAATGTTGGGGATAAACACTTGTTACATTGTTTTGTCCTTGAATGGGCGTAATTAAGACGAAATGTAATGCGTCAATGACCTCTCGTACATTGTAGAATATCGCCGGTGAGTATCGCCTAAGTGCGTTTATGGTTTAAAAGAAAAAATAATTATTTAGGGTAAATTCTGTGTCTAAAATGACCAATTTAGAACTTCTATGTGGGGTCATTGTTTCCGTTTTAATCATGGTCTGGCAGTTTGAGTAGTTTATGCGGGCTACCCAAATGTCCTGTCATTGGTATTGTTTGTGGAATTATTCTGAGTTGAGCTGCACGGTTACTGACAAATGTGTGCACTGACTCGACAGGTCCACTCAATCTGTGTGGTTCTTTCCTCAAAAGACCATTTCAGACACCAATCTACATGGTCTTCACATGATCTGACCAAGATTTTGTCTGGACTTTAAAAGATACTGTGACCTCTGAGTTTGTTTCGGCCTTTCTTCTCAGAGTAGCCAGATAGGAAATGCCAACCTCATCTAGCTTAAAAAAATATGATTGACGTGTAAAAGTGTTTGTACAAACCTACCAGAAATAAAATCATTTATCATATATTCGCAGCTATTTTCTTTTTGAGGTTTGGCAACTGTTTTTGTAAGAAAGCCAAATATTCATCATCATCATCTTTTCTCAACTATGTCAGAGTCTGCTTCCAGTCCCATGGCATGCATGTCCCATGACATAATCATCCTTATTTTTTTATAGGTTGCTTTGTTAAGTAATCATTAGTGTAATAAATTGTTGGTTAAATAATTATAAATTTGACTTTTTTTTGTATTTGTATTGAATTATTTATGACTCAATGATTTGAAGAATAATTCTATCAATTAAAAACGAACAAATTTTGCTTCATAAAGTAAATTTCTGAGCTATTGAGTTGCTTTTTGTTAAACAGTTTAAATAGTTTATAGTCTTAATTCCAGCTAGAATGAAGTCTTGTTATATTATTACTCAGTGTACTCACCATTTAGAAGCTTGGGTTTCACTTCTTGTAGTGATCCATTTTTTTCTCCTTTACTCTGAAACAAAGTTTAACAATAACAATTTACTTATTGCAGTGTTGTTTACTTAGCATAATTTTGCAGGCTTATCTAAATTGCTGTGCTAGAGCTTTTAAGTTCACTGCAATTAAAATTTATAAGGTTTTTTATGAGCTAACTAATGAAGTGATGTTCTTCTTCAACATTTCTCAAAGAGAGAACTTTCTAACCTCTAACAAAATAAATAACAACAGCAAATAAATATAATACAAATGGTTGTAAGATAAATGATTATCCGCCCCTAAGACGACCCACTGACCATTAAATGAAATACTATAATATCTTACCAGAGGAGATACATTGATGTAACTCTTGAAGTTTTGAACCAACTTTTTCTCATTCATTGTAATCAAATAATACCAACACTGCGTTGACCCACTTTGGTCGATTTCAAGGGTGTTTTTCACCTATATATTAATAGATCCTTATATTAGGTTGAACGGAAGGTGATAATTGATTAAATTAACAGTTATCCACATGATTCTACTTATTTAACATATTTTTGATAACAATCATTCGCGCAAACACTGTACTATCTGGATACAAATTATTCTTCAACACATTGGTTTACGTTAGGTAAAACGGTCAGCAGATTTAAACTAAACATAATTAAATCTAAAATTAGCTCGAGACGATGTTAATTATAATCATGTTGAAAGTAATATTTTTATAATTTTTAAGTATGTGACCCACAGCAACACGCAAACGATCAACGACAGATAAATGTTGGTATTGCAAGAGGAAATATTAATAATCTATTTTTATTTATTATGCATGCAACAATGCAACATGATGAAATGATACCAGTCTCAAAAAAGGTTGGAACCGGAACTTGCAAGGCTTTTTATTATTAATAATGAGTATTATTCGATAAGTCCTAACCTAATATATCCATTGCTCTCTGATTTTGCTAGCTGCTAGACTAGCAAACCAAACGATAGAATCGATTTTCTTTATGTTACGATAGACAATAAACGTCAAATGTTTTTTAACCTGTGTTGTTGCATCATCTGTGATTTTCTATAGAAAAAAAAACCGACCCATAGACTGTGCATGTCTTATAAAAAAATGGCGATTGTTAAATTTTTGTTGAGAGTTTGAAAGCACAATCCTCAAGCACATATTTAAAACTTTAAATATCTGTTGGTGAAACTGTGAATATATATTCTGAAAATGGCTGACGCTTTGGTAGAGCGGAGACCCGCCGCTCGGTTTTTCTGCCACAGGTGTAACATTGAATTCGAAGATGTTTTGCAGGTAAAAATCAATAGTTTTGGTTATATTTCCCCATTTAAGGGCCTCCCTTTAGTGTAGTATGCATGAAGATGATACAAACATCAACCCTTTAAGATGAGGAGTTGGCTTTGTACATCTGTACATAGAGGGGCGAGATTTCCGTGGCTGATTTCCAATGAGGCTATTGGTGCAGCCGGTCGGTCCACAATACTGCGTGACATTTCTTTGGAAAATTGTTCTGGGGTCAGGATTGACGGAAATTGTCAATTTCACGCAGTTACATCATTTGCATTATGTGGCGTTCTGAATAGTGAACCCTGCCCAGTACATATTTCTATGTACTCTATAATCTACTACATGCATACATCCCACAGTAGCCCCTGGAATGTCATTGATGTCAATAGAATCTTCGCTTTAATTAGTTAACCAAAACAGTACCACCAAGGATAAAGTTTATTGACTGGTGTATACATGCAATGTTTATTAGTCATCACCCATAAAGTTTAAATAAACAGTGTTGATATTCAGGGATTTACAACAAAATCAATAAGCCCACTCATAGGTGGGTGTCTCCCAAACAGAGGACATTCATACACCACTTAAACACTAGATTATTTGAAACTCATACAAAAAAAAAGACTTAAATTCTATTACCATACTTTTTCAGGATTACACATGCCCATACTGTGCGAGTGGTTTCATTGAACAGCTTGAGAACGAGACTGAGGGGCTGGCACTGTCAGGAGACGACTTCAGTGATGCCGACATGAGCAATATTGATGACATGAGCAATATCGATGACATGAGCAACCTGGATGACTCCGATGATATCCACCACTTGTCACAAGTATGATATCAACACATAGTATCTATTACTTATAGTAACTGATAACTAACTGAAGTGTGTGGACTACATTGTACACACTACTAAAGAATTGTTACACAAACTAAGACCTATTGTTCGACCACAAGCTATTTTTGTAAATCATAGGTATGTTTTTATCATTGAAGGATAGATTACAAAAACAAATGTTATTACAAAGCCTTGTATTGAAAATACTTTACAAACTTATACACAATTAGTTTATCATAGAAGGAGCTAAAGTTTACCAGCCATGAATAGAAAAGGCAGGTGTTGTGGAGTAACTTACGAGTGGTCTAAGATTGGCTATGATTATTAAAATGTTATTGTTCAAGAGAGTATTACAAATTTAAATAGCACTAACCACTCCACACTAAGATTTGGATTTTCTAGGTTTTCGATTGATTGAATTTCTGCACAAGGCAGACCAACAACTAATATACAAATTAATACTTAGATTAAACATTTCAACAAGGCCCTGTGTAAATAACTTGCAGACATGCACATCATTTGCAGAGTAGGATGAATAGACTTGCTATTTTAGTAGTACATAGTATTTCTAAGAATAAGTTATCCTACTGGAATGTACTGGATGTGAGAAGCACAGAACCTGCCGAAGTGACAGTGCTTGGGGGAGGCCTATGTCCAGCAGTGGACGTATTTCAGCTGAAATGATGATGATGAGGACTGGATGTGAAAGATCATACAACAGTTGACCCCAAACCTACCTTGATTTATGTAGGCTGTTAAATACCCTGTATGGTCTGAAATATGTATGAACATGAATTGTAATGTCATTGAGGTCATGATGTTGGCTGCCCAATGAACTGCGAACAAGTAATAAATAATCAGTTGATGTTGTGACTCATGTCGAAATGTTTACAGTCTGCCATTTTAGCTTGTAGTGCAATTTTGCATGATTAAGATACCTCAGTTTTTGTTGATTATCTGATTAAAATATCAGATAATTATATGTTTGAAAAATTATTTGTTAACTCATTGTTAGATTACCTTTTTGTCCTTGAACTAGGCTCAATATGCTTGTAAGGCTCTCTCATTACTTAGGTGACTAGCTATAATTTTAGTTGGTATTTGTTTCAGTCTTACCAACGGGTATTGTGTTACCCAAAAACTGGGTTGTGGAGGTCAGATAGGCAGTTGCTCCATGTAAAATACTGGTGTTCAGCTGCATCCGGTTAGACTATAAGCCAACTCCAACATTTTGGGAAAGGGCTAGGCAGATTGATTAGTTTCCCTGTGTAGTGATATGGGTGGGGTTTTAAAAGCCTGTTGATTGTCATGTAACACTTCCAAGTTTCTAATGAAAATTTCTAGTGATAAATATTAAATACTCATCTTAATAATTATATGAGTATGCCAAGATTATCAGTTATTTAAAAGTATGAGTGCTTCAGGCACACTGTTTATACATATGTATACTAACAGTTGTGTGTTTTGTTTTCTTATCATCGTTTTTTCTGATAGTAATATTGTGGTCTGATGCAGTTTTATTTTGTTGTTGACGTATCACTTTCTGTACAACAACTAGCTAAGCCAGCAAAGTTTTAACAGTTCAGTATGACTAAAATAGAATTAATTGTTTGATAATATTGTTTAACGGCGTCACTGGCGCAAAATTTTTTTATTGTCAAACTAAAACTTTTATTTCGCACGATACACATGTTTTCGACCACACAAATAAGTATGTCAGAACTCCCCCGGGATGTGGCCGTTCTCATTTGACGTCGGCGTTCGTTATCGCGTGCGGGCGCGTCACGCGTGAGGCGAAGTTTCAGCGTCCACGTGACGCGGCCGCGACGTGTCGTGATAACAAATGTTTTGAACTTTCCACCGTCTGATCGCCACTGCTCTACCGCTTGTCGACCACGTGGGCGGGCGTATTAATAGATTAGATCGATTATTATGCGCGTTTGATAAACTGGCAATCTTTATCACTGTCTTATTGCCCTTGCTGAAACACTGATAACAATTTTGATAGAGTTTTCTTGAAAGTTCTAGACGTTTGTTTACGTTTTTGTTATCAAAGTAATGGGTATTTGCAGAAACACAGTTATTGCCGAAGGATTGTAATTTTTTTATAAGTTTGAGAATAATGAATTTTCCACTTTTATCTTGCAACTAGTAATCAAGTTATAATTTTGTGTTTTGTGGTCTGTCGCTATAATAGCCTGCTTTATGTACTTACCTACCATGAAATTACGAATTGCACAATAATTTCAAACAAAGGGCAGGTTCCGTCTACGTAATGTGATTTACGTAAATGGCAATGTCTTTCATGACGTCATTTTATTGTTAAGCTGAATGTGCACTGTTTTTACCAATAAGACGATACAGCTGCAATATTAGCCGAACACCTAAATAGGTAATATAGGATTCGGGAGATATAAGGCTCAGGAACTTTAAGAAAGGCAAAAAACTACCAACAATGCCTCAAAATCTAGAGTAATCAAGCTAAAGTTAAAAAGTACGTAAGCCCGTAAGCCACAAAGTTTCAGAAGACTTTCAAGATATTGTTACTTATTATTATTTTTTTTTAATTTCAGGGCACCCCTCCAATGTTGAACGATCTAGCATTCCTAATGTCTGGCGGTCGGTTACGGTAAGTCATAGTTAATTCAATCAATGATATAAAACGAATGTAAAGTACTTAGGTACTGGCTCGTCGCCCGCGTGGATTTCTTACTTACCCCTTGGAACTACAACCCCTCCACTCCTTTTAAAGAGTAGTTTTGGAAAGCTAATGATTACGATAGGTTTTCATTATTTGTATAACATCACGCCTTGTTTCCCGACGGCTTGGGTAGAGGTGTAGCTATAGTACACCCAAATTTTGCCAGTTATGTTTAAGTCCCATGTAGTAAGGGTGCCTATTGCCATCAACCGGGCACAAACCCAGATTCCGGGCTGCTATTGAGAAATTCCGCACGGCAAAACTCAATAACACTTTGCCCGACCTGGGAATCGAACCCTGGACCTCAAGCTGTAGCACTTGCAACCACCAGACCAACGGGGCTTTATTATTTACCTAGATATGCTAAGTTTCAAGTTTCTAAGGAATGAGATGAACGAATCAATAATAGCTCAAAAAACCGTCAAGTTGAAGTGGGACCCGTATCCCCCACCTCAATGAGCAACCAACGGGCCAATAACCACTATAAAGTGCCCTGACACAGCCAAACAGACAGAGGTCTTCATTTGGCCTTTCCCCAACAACGGGATGATACTGGTTCGCAGTTACCAGTATTAAAACCAAATACATATGGATATTATAAATGCGAAAGTAATACTGACTGCGAAGCAGTGGTGGCCCAGTGGGAAGGGGCGCGACGAGTTGTAGGTCGTAGGTTCGAGCCCAGACAGGCGCTTTACTTTGTGTAAATTATTTCACCACCACTGCTCACAAAATAGTGAAGGAAAACATTGTGAGGAAACCGGCATGTCCTAGAACCAAAAATTTACGGCCCCCTCCCTCTCACAGAGAGGAGGCCTAGGTCCCAGCAGTTGGAAAATTAGGCTGGTTATGTAACTATGTTACCTTTTCACGGCTGAACATCTGAACAGATTTCGATGAATGATGATGTTTTGGCACTCCGGTAGACCGGGATCTATGATACTTTTTACCGGTAATATGATCCCGTTGGATAATTCCGAACTCCACGCAGGCGAAGCTCCGGGCAAAAGCTAGTAACCTGATAAAGTATTTTTTTAAGTAGTATTTTAAAAACTGATTGTTGTGTTCCACAAAGCCTCAACAAATATGACCTTGGGGCGCACGCATGTTCGTGCAATTACGCCCTGGGGTGCAGGAGGGCTTGATCGTGTGTCTAGTGCCCATTACGGATAAAGTACAAACAAACACGCCGTTTTTGTTCGTATTCCAGCGGGGCAATTGCGTAACACACTAATAGTAGCAATGGCTTTGATTTTGACAGTTCAACAACATTCGTTGCGTTTTTTACGTTGTTGCCCAGACTAATTTTTTAAACATATGAAGCAATGGATTAGCAATATCCTTTAAAATGATTTAGATTGTGATTGATCGTGTATTACGCAATTAGGGTGGCGTTCACGATTTAGACTGTTAACTAAAGTAAAGAATCGTAATTTATTATATTATCAACCGGAATCCTGAATCTGTAAACTAAGCCAGAACCCATAATAGTGTTCCATACTGTACTGTAACAGTGTAAAGGAATATTATTGGGTTCTGGCAGGATACAGATCACAGTATATTTTTAGCAGATAACTGGTGACTGGTCCTTTTTCTCTGCCTAACTGCACCACAATAAAATTCTCATAGTCTATTCCAAAAGTATCTGACAAAAATGTAAACAAATCCAGCAGAAAACGTTCCTGTAGATGCCAATTTGTAGTGCCACTTTTCACATTTCAGTGCTTTGGTTTGATTGTTTGAATAATTCAAACTGAAATTGTTATTTTAAGCTACTAAGATGTATTTCGTTTGACGATTAAGGTTAATTTTATAATCTCAATTTTTTAATAAAAAAAATTGAAAATGGTCAGATATAAAGTTAAAACCTTCTAATCTAAATACAGATGAAAATGTTACTAATTCCCGTTAAGACGCTGACAACCGCAACCGCTGTTTCGGTATTTTTAGCCACGCCCACAATTTCTCCGATATCCTAGCGCCATTCTTAAAGGGCGGTGATACAGCGAACTACCAAGTAAGGAACAGTGTGACGCGGTCAATAATAATTAACAATGAACCAACAGATGGCGCTCTTTTATATTTATTGCTCTGTATGAAGAGCTAGAAACAAATAAGACAAGGCGATTAAAAAATACGAATTTTTATTTTTAATTATTTTAAGACATTTTATTTACACAGAATTAAAAACAATAATGTAAGGAAATAAATGTAAGCAAGTAAATAAACAAACGTAAGGAAAATAAAATCTCAAACTATATTAACAAAATTTTCAATATTATATATTTTATTTGCTTTTTTTAACCGACTTCAAAAAAAGGAGGAGGTTCTCAGTTCGTCGGTTTTTTTTAGTATCATGTTCCCAGATTACTCGAAGACGGCTGGACCGATTTCAAAAATTGTTTTTGTTTGAAAGAGTATACTTTCCAGGTGGTCCCATTGTCATCAGGTCAGGATCTGATGATGGGATCCTGCAGAAATCGAAGGAACTCTTCAAATATTATAGGCACACCTATAGTGATTTGGGTATTTTTTATAGTAACTTGTGCATTTGCTCTCGGAAAGCACCATTTGGTAAAGTGGAACTGATGATGAAGACCACAGATGGCTATCGGAACTACTCAATAATAAGTATTTCACGGGTTGCGATTCGATTACTTTAATATGGTTGCTAAGCAATTTATGCTCATCACAATGCGAATGGTGAAATGGAGCTGATGGTGGAATACCAGGAGAACTCCTCAACGATGAACGTCCCTGCATCGGGAAAAGCAATATTTTGTATAAGGCGATGAGCAAGTTGACATTAGGCTATTGTAACTTAGATACATTATAAACAGACCCACTACTTTTTAGACTGAATGTACAGACGCCAGCACATCAACCTACACCTAACTGTCAGATTTTCCCAATCAACATTGAACCTTATGCTTTAGCGATAAAGTTGAAAATCTATTACAGAAATCTGACAGATTGTAGTAGGTTGATGTGCTGGCGTCTGTACATAGGTTTTTCGATGATAGGATAGGATTTAATATTTACAAGTCTGTATTACTGAGGTATCTGGAACATGTGGGTTGATCGATTGGTGTCTGAAGGACTATTTCATGCACCTTAATGTTGTCTCTTATAGGCAGGTTCCGTGTGAATCTCGGGTCTACTATTTCAGGGAGTAGGTGTGTTAAATAAAATGATTGTAATTTTTGCTTCATTTTCTGTTCCCAAAATAGGTCATCTTTTTCAATTAATTCAATTTTTAATTTAACTTCTTCTCCAGACCATACTGCAAACAAGCATTTCTTACGTCTTGTAATATGGAGCTGGCCCTGAATTTGATAATACCAGTTGTGGTTTGTGTTTATTTTTAGGCATCCTTCTTTATCTTTTACCCAAAAATTTACTTTTTTTTTGCTGATAGCCTCATTCAGGCCCAACTTGTATGCAGTGATTGGACTATCTCAGATAAATTTGATTCTTGATCAAAAATATTTCTGAACACCTCGCATGAATCCTTTGCTGATTCTTCAAACCTGTAATGAAAAAAAGTATGACTCACAATAACATACAAAGTATAGAACGATCAGCAGAAAGTTTCATATCACTTGGGCAAATTGTACACATCTCATTCTGGGTCCTTACCTAGTAACATTTTCAGGGGTAACTATAATTTCACTTTCTGATGTAACTGCAACTGGCAGATTTTCTAATCTGCAAAAAAAATAAAACATTTAAACTTGCAAGAACTTTCTTCATCACTAAACATACCTTTTACGTCTTAAAAAAAAAAAAACAAATCTCACATGATGATTTATATAGAGTGGGCAAGAAACAATGGAGAAAGCTACGAGTATTTTCCTATAAGTCCAGTTCTAAGATAGTCATAGGTCTATGTAAATTCGATAGTTTATCACTGGACGTATTTTTGACTTTCTTTCTATGATCTAAGTAATAAAATTGTTATCTATGTTAGTAAGTATGCACTTATTACAAACTTACTGGTGAAAAACAATTTCCGAAGCTTCACCTGCTTCCGAACTGTTCGCCAAACGTCTCTTTTTACTGTAATGAAAATTAATAATTATTAAAAAAATATACAAAATAAATTAAAAAAAAAACAACGAAAATTTCCTAAAAATAAATAAAAAAAGAAACCCATTTAAATTTCCTAATAAGAATCAACTTGGTTTCGAACTCGAAACTCGCTATTCAGAATCTATACGAAAAACAATTTCCGAAGCTTCACCTGCTTCTGAACTGTTCGCCAAATCTCTTTTTTTGTAAAGAAAATTAATAATTATTCTAAAAATGTACAAAATAAATTAATAAAAAAACAATGAAAATTTCCTAAAACTAAAAATAAATAAAAAAAATGACACCAATAAGCATCTAGAAATTCCCTAATAAGAATCAACTTGGATTTGAACTCGAAACGCGATATTTAGAATCTATGTAAATACCACTAGACCAACCGAGCGTTAGTATTTCAGCTCAATTTACGCTATGGGTTGTATAAAATAGCCTATAAGTACATTTGGTTACAATTTTATTTCTGTTCGCGTAGCTGTTTTATCAATATTACAATATAAAAAATTTACTTACTTTACTACTTCCATGAGATGTTTTTGTTTGTTAGTATAGAAGCGCTTTTTTGCTGGCCTCCGGCATTTTTGTTTGTTTCCCATTTTGCACAGTAAATATTTTCACAACTTAGAACTATATTTATACAACTTATATCCTAGGTATATCAATGTCTTTACGTGTTAATATTTTTACAACTTATTGTAGTTTTAGGGAAAAATAAAATATGTACATATATTTGAAGTTGTCAAACAACAAAATATGAAATGAACGGATAGCGGTTAGCGGGGCAAAGCGACATACGTCCGTCTAGCAGCGCGTCTAAGCGATCACTGTCGGATTGCATACATAAGAAAGAGAAGCGCGATGACGCGACGCTCGTAACTTTTTACAAACCATAAAATATTTAATTACTTAAAAATTAGTTGAGAAGTCAAAAATAAAAAACAACCAAGTTTTGTATTTAAATATGATACGTTATTGTTATAAATTTTACCAACGTACGTTGATAAGTAATACAGATATTTTTGTTGGAAGATCATTTTAAGAGGTTAGTTTACCATTTTTTTGTATCGAGAAAACTTTTCACAAACGTGTTTTGAATACAACAGGGTTCTCAGAAATATGTTCAAGATTAACATTTATTTTTTCCGCCGTGACAAACTGTATAGATTTGGCTAAAAAATTGTTTGAGACAAGCCTATTTGGCTCTTGTCAGCGTCTTAATGAGCGATTGTGTAAGAATATAACCTGAAAAGGGTTTGTTTACACTTCCATCAGATCATTTTGGAACAGACATATAAGTAGATAACATCGCGTACCTAATTGCAAAATGCAGTTCGTGACGTGACTGTATTCAAAAGTACAGTACAATGCGATTCGCGCACGTAAGCTACCTGTAACATTGTGCTACTGACGCACTGATCATAGACTCGATCAGGGTTTCAGAGAGCTCCTGTAAGTGTGTGTTCCCTCGACAGTAGTGGCGCGGGACGGCGCGAGACGCTGATGGAGCAGCTGGTGTGGATGATCGGCGGCGCGCGGCCCGCCACCGGCGCCGTCACCGCGGGCGCGCCCTTCGTGCTGGTGGGCGCGCCCGGGGACTACGTGTTTGGCGGTGAAGGTAACTACATATATTTATTTCGCTTATATGGTGTAAAAGACCCATGACATAGCCATTATAGACTTCGCATTCTGTACATTAACTAATACTAAGACATTGGTCAAAAATTATATTATTGTTGGAAAACATGTCTTATTTTTGATGTGATAATTCGCTATTTGGTATCACATCTCCACCGCGAAACCATAGCAGCGAAACCGCAGTAGTCCCGCTACGACTTGTCCGTTGTACTACAAGCGAAACAGAAGCGAAACTGCCTGTTCTAACGCACAGATTTGATTATTATACTATCTCTTTCTCGGGTGATATCGCCGATCTGCTGAGAAGTCAGTTACACCTCCGCACGCAGCCCGTTATTTTGTTGCGGTGCCGTGTTTGTTTCGCATGTATCTATCTATGTATCTGTGGCAGTTGACAAGTTTATTAAGCGAAACATGTTTTTTTTTTTTTGTAAAGTGGATGTTGATTTTACGGAATAACTAATCAAAGAGATTCGACGTAGACCTATACTGTATTTACTAAGTCGAAAGCGACGACATTTTGCTCCGATTGCTACAATTTCGCATTCACTATAGCATTTTTTATACTTTTTTTTTTCAAGTTCCTTAATACCTATGTATTGATTTCAGGCCTGGATGCAGTAGTAACACAGCTCTTAGGGCAACTAGAAAACGCGGGTCCTCCGCCCTTACCGCGAGAACAGATAGCGGCCCTTCCGTCAGTACAGGTCACTGAAGAACAGGCTGCAGCCAACACATCTTGTTCAGTCTGCTGGGAGAACTTCACGACTGGTAAGTTGCACCTCTTGCTGATCATAGTTGCCTGGTATATGTGGTTCACTAAGGGTATATCACTGCCAGGGTATTTGTGCCTTGACCTATAATGGGGGGCTTTAATAGGGTTAGTCAAACCTCTTACAAAGTATTGAAACCTAGCAGCATACTTGATACTGTCAGTACTGGTCTCTGAAGAACAGATTGCATGCAGCCAACACAATAATCTTGTTCTGCCTACTGGGAGAACTTAACGCCTGGTGAGTTGAAACTCTTGCTAATCATAGTTCTCTGGTAGGTACTTGCTGGTGTGAGCAATCCTCCCCGATGGATGAGCACGTCGCTCGCCATTGAGACCTAATAAATCTAAATGATTATTTGCACCTCTTCAAAAGTGTGTGTGTGTTTAAAAGTGTGTATTTCAAAAGTGAATCAGTCTGGTCTTGATTACTCATTTCTGTTGGGAGGGGGAGAACACGCTAGGTAAACTAGGCGTCGCGTTGTGCGAAAGATGTAGTTTAGCAATATTTTCTAAATGTGTCCATGTCCGTTAATAATTCCAGGCGAGTCAGTATCTCGGTTAGAGTGCGACCACATCTTCCACGCGAACTGCATCACTCCGTGGCTTCAGCTGCACGCGACGTGTCCCATCTGCCGGCGCTCGCTGCTGCCCGAGGAGGCCCCGGAGGCCCCCGTGGCCCCGCCGGGCCCCGTGGACCCCGCGGCCCCCGTCATGGGCACCAGCACGCCCGCCGCCAACACCGACACCTCCGCCAGCCAGTACCGTGAGTCCTTATGTAAGACTGCACTGCACCTTCATGCGATCCTAGTAAGGATACGAATCACCTAACGCTTTCCATATTCTAACAGTCAAACTAACTTTTAAAACATAATCCTCTGTGACGGACCGCCATAAAAGTGATCTTAGGAAGGTTCAAAACCGTTTTTCCTTTTTAGGTTGGAAACTTAATTTGTTCAAATATTTTATTTCAACTAAAAGCTACACGGGGCTTGATTAGAACTGCACCTAAAGTTTAACGTTTCATAAGTTAAACGTTAGGTGCAGTTTTACCTGTCAGCACTAACAGACGGGGCCGGTAGGGCCGATGCCTGCCGGGGTCACGGGCTGTTCGAAAGAGTTACCGTGGCCCCTGGCACAGGCAACTGAAGGAACACGGGTGGGTTTTAGTCAGTACAAGTCTGACACGCCCTCCCGCTGCGGCCATGGCGGGAGAAGTTATTTGATAATTTACCACCCAAAAAAATTGATGCAGTTCTACTGTGTCAAGATAAAAATATAGTATCTGCATTATTATTCGCATCTGGCTTTGGTCTAGGTTATTTTTATTCTTATTTTGATCGCATACTATTTACTACAAGTAAATTAAATTAAATCTCCCCCTCCAGTGGTTGCAAACCAGTTGATATACTTTTAGCAGCCAATATCATCGCACTGCACATAATATTACCGACTACATTCACTTTTAGTAAAAGCTTTTTGCTATTTTAAGCTTTTTTCTATTACTAACTGTTGAAAGTATAGTATGTGCTGCGTCATTTATATATGTTACCGCCAAATGTAGGCTTTTGAGTTGTCGTATTGATGAAGATGTTGATGGTATATGCCAAAATTAGCGTAATTATATAAGTATGTTCGGTGGACCCTGTGTAGTAGTTTACTTGGCTGGGTGGTTTTGTCTTGGTCCATCGACTGTGGTGCATAAAATAAAATATGCGACAGGAGTGACTTCCGTTCTGTCGCGTCCTATTATGGCGCGTTGACCCTGATGTCGTGTTGCAGCGTCGCTGACGCAGCTGCTGGTGCGACGCCTGCCGCGGCGCGCGGGCGCGGGCGCGGCGTGGGCGGCGCTGGGCGACACGAGCAGCTCGTCGGGCAGCATGTCCACGTCGTCGTCGGTGACGGCGGGCGGCGTGTGGGCGCCGCAGTCGCGCTCCAACACCAACTCCACCAGCTCCAACTCCACCTCGTCGCTCAACTCCACGGAGCGCGAGCGCCAGTACAACATGGACATTGACTTCGACTAGGGCTCCCCGGCCCCTCTGTCGCCCTGGTACTCTGCTAGTGACGCTCGCCTCGGCAATGGTTGTGTTGGTGAAGTGTTATGTTGTGATGTGCTCGTGATACGACATTGTTGGATAGTAAGTTGAATCGTTTATTTTTTTATTTATGTCAAATTGATAATATTTTTTCATAATGTGTCACATGAATACGACCATTGTACGAGATCTATGTATAAAATATATAGTTGATACCATTACTTAAAGTTCTTACTTTTAGATAATAGATCATCATATAAAGGATCAGTCGGAATTGTGTGCCTTTGATTTGTATTTGCAGTGTAGTGTAACATTTCCATATGAGATGACACAGTCGTAATGTTTTTCAAATGTCACATGCTATATAAAAACACTGTCCTATGATAGAGACAAGCTTGTACATTTAAAACATTATAACTCGAGAGTAAATTATTCTGCTACTGTGAAGATACTTTAATAAGTTAAAGTTTGCAAAGTATTTAGTTTTTCAACTGTACAAAATTCCCTGAGTGAGTAACAATATAATATTTGTTAAACGCAATTTCCTTATTGCATTGATTTTTTTCTTTTGTAAATTTTGTAAATATGCATGTAAGTTTAAGAAATTTGCTATAAGCTGTAGTATATTTAATACTCAGATAAATAGCTGAATATATATTTCGCCAAATGAAGTGATTTTAAATTGGGTTTTATTGATATAAGGGGATCCTTTTACTACATGTTTCTATAATCGTCTAGTAATCCAAATACTTTAGACATAAAGTAATATTCCATCTATATGTTGACAATGCAAGAATCTTTGAATTGAGTAAGCACATATTTTTGTATATAATGAATGAGTGTTTTAAAGAATAATACTTTTTATTTTCTGCTTTTGGAAGAGAGGTTTTTTTTGTAGTGGTGAACCTTTTTATATAAACCGCTTTTTATTTTGGGAAAAATGCTCACTACAGAGTATTTAAGTAGTGAGTGTATATGCAACAGTTAGAATAAATGTATAGTCAAATATATTTGTATGATTTGAAGTTATGTAGCGTAGATGTGATGAACTCACACCTGTGACTTGTGGGACTGTGCAGTGTGAGCGACCCGCGCTCGCCGCGCCAGTCGTGCGAGCCCTAGCCTACGATGTATATGAGATATAGTGGAGCTTGTGAGCGAATGACTACATTAAATTATTTTACTATTATAATACCTTTTTTTTCGACTGAGTGCTGTATTATTACTGTTCTGTTTGTGGTTTGCTCAAGTGTACAATGTTAAACAATGGGATTGAAGATATCATTAAATTACTAACATAAGTTTTATGTCCTGACTAAACGGTATAGTGTAATTATCTGAGTTTTCAATAGACATTCTTGTACATGATTTATGATGAATATATGGAGTAAAAATGTGTGATGCAATGAATATTTAGATGTCGTGTTTATCTTCATATTTTTGTAATTCACACATGGCAGGACATTCCTGGTAGAGTTTGAGTTATTCGATAGTTTTGAATAATTCAACACTGATAACCGAGTGAGACGTTTTTGTGAGAATATATTTTTAAATAGTGAACTGGCTACTATATCTATGAAGTGTGACTTTGATCGAGTTTATTGAGTATACATATTTGTAAATAGCAGGCCACGGGCTCGAGTGCGGCGAGGCGGAGCCAGCACGCGACACGTGGCCGCTGTACACATTACGAACAGCCCAGCTGCCGCCGCACTCGAGGCCGTGCCCCATAGGAGATACGAATGTAAGTAAAACGAACAGCTCATGACGAGATACCAACATACATAGCTGGTAACGATTCTCTATGTTCCTACCCAACTTAGGTTACTTACTAGTGTTGTTTGGACGGATGTGTCACCAGGCCGACCCGACATGTTCCATCTGGCGCTTCAATCGAACTAGACACGGTCGTTGTTCTATAAAATAATATACTGTATTAAATTATAACTCGCCTAATTACTTTAATAAATAAGGTAGAAATCATTAACATACTTCTAGGCTCTTGGTGATTCATGTGTCTCAAAATATGCATTTCAAATTTTAGATCCGGGCAATCTGGATCTTAAGACTGATCTCTTAAGTGATAATACTTAAGTTAATAAAATTTGAAATTGTATTTTTGTATAATCATCACTTAATCGTAGATTAGGCCTAAACATTCAGAGGGTTAGATGATGAACGTGGTTTAAAACTTTCATGTGATGCTAAATCTGTGTCCCTATAAACTTTTGTTTGGTTTTATAGTTGGAAGGGAAGGCACATTATATATGAAGTATTTCACCTGGAACATATTTATTAGTAGTGAGGTCGGAACACGCCACTTTTAAGTAAATTACGGTTGGAAACAATTAATTTGATATGGAACTTTGTGTAGGCGCGCGCTACCTAGTTCGATGTCAGAGGCAGGTGTTTAAAGTGAAAACACATTAGGATTGTTGATAGTTTATATCGATAAGTGCATTACTGTCCTTTCACGTATCGATTCGAATAAATATTTAATGCAAAGGTTATTTGAATAGTGACGAGCCATGTTTGGTTGATTTTTATTTTAAAATTAAACATTTTATGTTTATTAATTTTGTTTAAATTAGCGAACTTTATTTATTTCATTCAACAACTCATGTCGACATCGCAATCCACTGTCGGTCACGTTTTTTTGCGTAGTATCATAATATACACATAGTTAATTAAAATAAATACCCTCGCTCGTATCTTAGGATACCACATAAAATAGTTCAAATACACATAATGTAAACATTGTCTTAAACAATTCAATAAAAAATACTGTATTCATTACCTGTCTTTTATTAATATTAATAGCCCAATAGTGTTAGGGTCCTATTACACCAGACACTTGCTATTGTGCCTACAATTTCTTACATCGGACTTTACGCTTTTTAATTGATCTTTTATTTGTTTTTATCTGGTGTATTGTCTTTTAGTCTGTGCTAAATAAATGTATTTTCTTTCTTTTCTATCACGAGGTCAGATACTAGCCGACAACATTATGCACATATTTATAGAGCTAGCACAATGTTCATATATGAATTAAGAGCATATTTCATTGTCCATAGTATTTTGGCTGTAGCCCTTGTAATAGGGTCTTAACTATCATTGCGAGATTTATTTCAGTAAACTAGTGTAAAAAGACGTTCAAGTGTTACGCTTTTTTTCCATTTTAATAAATTAGTATCCATTAAAATTTAAGTTCTACAAAGTTCTATATCAAATTATAAACTTGTTACATAATGTATAAAGGCAGTCTTAGAGGTTTGTAAAAACGTTAAAATTACTAAGGAATGTAAATGTTTTAAATAACATTAAATTTTAATGTAAAGTTTGAAAATAAATGCAAGTATATTGATTTCAGTGTTGTTATTACATTTTGGAATGGCCCTTTTGCTGCATATTGTTGTATATCCCTCCATTCATGATATAACAAGTTCTTGGTTATATCAGTCTGTTTAGTAATTTACTAGCTTTTGCCCGCGGCTTCGCCCGCGTGTCCTTCGGAGAATATCCCACAGGAATGGTATATGAAGTAGTATGTAGGTATAAGAAGTATTCTATGTCAAACTCCAAACCCAGAATTATGTTCTCTACCTGTGTGCCAATTTTCATCGAAGTGTGTTTAGCCGTTAAGACGTGAAAAGGTAACAGACAGGCTACTATAACACACAAACACAAACAGACATACAAGCACACACAGTATAGACAGACTACTATAGAGTTTATAATAATTTACTAAATCGGGTAGGTGTGATGTGTCTTAGTAACAAAAATCTTATAAAATAAATGACAGTCTTCTTCTACAGTTATAGCACCTATCTATAATAGTCAAATAGTATTTCTCTAGTCATCACTATACCGGCTAGTCCTTGAATCGAGTCCCTCTTTTCGTGTCAGATGTAAAGATCCAAAAATTCAATAGACCACAGAGTACTTTTTGATAGATAGACCATTATATAGGGCTCCTTATTGGTCCACGAACACAATAATATCGACTAAACCGGTCTCTGCTATTCAGATGTGTTTGTTAAAGTAATCACAACACAACAAGGTTCTATGTGATATGACTATAAGGGTCCGATCATACGTACCTCAACAACACCACAACGACAACACATGGACGGGCGTTAATTTGTAAGAAAATGAATAATTTATTCACACGGACCACGTGATCGTCAAAATCAACCGCGTGGGAGATACCGACCACGTCGCAGCCACAAAGCAACCAACGCGCACTAGCCCGGCCACATCGCAAACAACTATAATATATCTGTTTGCAAACACTAGCCACATCGCGACAACGCAACTGCAAGAAGATGCAGCGACACTATTCAGACGTAACCACTGTTTGTCCACATTTTGTTGCTGCGATATGTTGTGGTTCGTGTGGTTGGGCTCTACTATTATCTAGGAAGACGATGTGCTTTTGCCACTTTTTGGTACTTCACTTCCCTTGACACACAAGTCCTTGATTACAATAATAATATTATTATATCTACAATAGCGCGATTTTGACTTTTCTAGTTTGTGTGAACTACAAACAAAACTAGTTTTAAATTACGTTACATTAGGGAGCCCGACTTATAACAATACTTTGTAATCAAAAACTGCGTAGGTACCAATTTGTCGTTATATTCAAATTCTTTGTCTAACAATGTTTGAAGAAAACTTTACAAAAGGGCCTTTACCTTTAGAAAACAGGTAGACATACTAAGTAAATAAATAGATCCGTTGTTCAATAAAATAGCTTCTATTAATGTCCAAAAACTCCAAATTGATGCGTATTATGTGTTGCGAGTGAGGGGTTGAGCAGGTAACACAGGTAGATTAATTATGTAGTACCAGGAGAGCAGATGCGCAGACACGTGCGCGGGCGCCAAGCAGGCGGTCACTACAGCCCGGATGATTTATTTGTAGTGGTGTAAGTTTGAACATCGTGCTATTGAGATGGGAGCATTAGATTAAGGTAAGTAATTAGAAGGGATATCTACTTATTTGGTAAGTACAGAGTACTACTCTGTATTTCAGATACACTAAGGCACCTGTCCCACAGCTGACGAGCGATTTTCTCATTCAAGAAACGTACAAAAGATCAAACGTAGGTACAGAAGAAGAGTGTAAGTAAAAGAGATACATATGTTTGTAGTTGATCGGGGAGTATTCGTTTGTCGTACCTAGTTACAAAGAGAGTACTCGTTCAGCGCACAGAACAGATATATCTGTTCTGTGGTTCAGCGACACTCGCTTGGCGGTCAGAACACTAACGCTTGGTAGTCACCAAAGGAGATATTAAGTAACCAGGATCGTCGGATATACTTAGTTGAAGTTTAGCAAGAAACCGGTTGATGTTTTTGAATAAAATGTAATTATTAGAAAACAAATAGTTCATTTATCAAATTAAATTTCATTCGAAAACATCAACCGGTTTCTTGTTAAACTTCAACTATATCCGACGACCATGGTTACTTATCTCCTTTGGTGACCGTACATTCGCATACCAGCGAGTAATCGCTCGACGCTGTCGCACACTCGCTGCTCGTAGTTCATAGCTCTAGTAGCCCTTCTCGTTAGCCGCCGGCGATAGGCCAGGTGCCTTAGGATTTCCTACGTGACATTTTCAGCGATTAATGTTAAAATATTAAGCAATTTTTAACTACTAACGTCTCGAATTAGATAATATCTTCACAGCACGTGAATCTTAACAGTGCAGGTTTTTATATAATGTATTAGCCAAGAGCTTGATTAATCTTACATCTTTATTACGAGTAGATAGGTAATAAAAGCTTGTAATGAAAATAATTATAATACATAAAGGGACAACTACTTGAATACTGGTACTCAGCTGCATCCGGTTAGACTGGAAGCCGACCCCAACATGTTTGGGAAAAGGCTAGGCAGATGATGAAAGAGACAACTGCTTACTTGATTTATTTATTTATTAAAACTTTTCGCACAAAAAGGTACAAAGGCGGACTTAATGCCTTAGGCATTCTCTACCAGTCAACCAAGGGTGGTGAAGAGATTAGATGGCAGGTGCTTTGGTTGAGAGGAACAAGGAAAAAAAAAAACTATTAAAACTAGGTACACAAATACATAAATAGGTTATATACACATACATACTATTCACTATAATATATACTTATAATATATATATTTATACATATATACAAATTCAAGGGAGAGAGATGTTGAGATGACTCTACGCTACCTGTTTTGAAAATAACTCTGCAATTTCCGCTTAAATGCCCGCCGACTGGTGGCCGTCCTAATATCAAGAGGAAGCGCATTCCAAAGAAGAATGGACTGAATATGAAAGGAGGAGTGAACAAAGTCAGAAGTATGAGAAGGACAGAGTACAAACACAGAACACAAAAACAGACACAGAAACAGAGAACGCAGATTCTTAGCGTGAGAAGAACATAGATATTGGAAGTGAGACACGAGATAAGAAGGAGGAGTGGGAGAGTTGAGAAGGGAGAAAAGCGTGGTCAAAGCGCGCAAACTTCTTTGGCGAATGGACATCCATTTGAGCTCAGACCTATAGCTCGACACATGTTCATATTTCCTAAGGTTGAATATGAACCGGATACCATTGTTGAGCAATCTGTCGAGCTTATCCAGCAAAACTTAACTTAGACTTGAACTTAACTTACTTGATTAACTTAGTAGACACCACCTATAATATCAATTAAAAAATAATAGCAAGATGTGGTCAACGCCTAAAACATATCTCTCGAAAGTACGCTATTGTTTCGCTGTCTGCTTCTGTAAATCAGAAGGGGATTCCAAAACGTGCAAGAGCATTCCAAGGGTGGTAGATCAATTCATCATTATAATAAACGCCTAAAGAAAACTGCTGAGCTATTGTTCATTTATATGCATCGTAAGGCGCGGCTGCATCTTTCTAGGAGTATGTAGAGAAGGTACCTACTGTCTGTACCCGTCCCTTCACTCAATTTTCTCCTCGACTAGAAACTATACAAAATGTAATTACTACTAAAAAGCACGCGAGAACACTGCACATATAAAAAAAAACGAAACAATAGGTATTCGTTGCTGCCTGCATCAGACTATTAAACATGGAACCTTCAAGATGTTTATTAGGTTGGCATTCTTTACTCTACGGGGAGTGCAATAATGGGATTTATTAGTGTAAACATCTTTATAGTAGTCGGCTGCCATATTTTGTTCGTGGAACGAGCATGTTGTTAAGTATGCGTATGTAAGTAGGTACCTATAGGTGTTGCTTGGTAAGTCAAGGACCTCTCATCGCTCCCCGGTTGCAAAAGCAGCTGCGAACTCAATGGTCTAAGTTCGATTTGCAGGTAAGAAATATTATTGAAATGGATTTAACTATGTTTTAAGAATGCTGGAATGCTCAGGCATATTGTTGTTGCCTAGCCTTTGACTACAACAGCTTTAGACTTGCTGATTGATTTACAAGACATTTGTGCAAAACCTTTGAGAATTTTTCTAGAGACAAATTATCAATTATGCTCAAAATATCTTATCAAAAACCCACCATTAAATGGGATTTTGATTAACATTGTATTCACTAATTTGTAAGTACACCCCTGCGTCCCCAGCCAAGCACTAGTGGTTACGGCGTGACGGTAACATAATGTAACAACTGTTATATATTATGGCTCATTTAACTCTCTTGATAAACAGCATACGGTGAAACACCACATTTGGAGAAACCAGTGATGCATCTGTATCGTAACGGCGGTTCCACTCATGTGCGACTTGTAAGATGCGATGACATTTTATAAGTCAAACTTCTCAGGGCGCGGAGATTTGAGAGTGAAATTTCAAGGATTTTCGTTACATGAAAGAGAAGAAATATACCTATACACTCTCCCTGTCTCTCACACTCAATCTCTCTTTTTCATTATATTTTTGTTCAATGACGCATTGATTAAGAGTGAATACACCTTTCGATAAATACGACTCTGAAGCCTCTAAACAAACTAGATTACCTACTTGAATGGCTATTACACCGCATTAGTCTCAGTCATCGCATGGTGTAAATAAAATTTAACAACGGTCTCTTATTGTCTAATCATGTAATGTAAACGAACGTTTAACAAGACCATAAGTTATCCTTATCACAGACATGACTTACAACAGCATACACCTATATTTTATCGTTTCTTATATTTAATTTAAATCCCCGATCACACGCGAACGCGGCCGACACAAAACGATACAAAACTGATGTGGTGCGGCGAGGTAAACAAAACGAACGCGGGCGCAATGCAATTATTACAAAGGTGCGTGCGCGCAGCTGACACCGCACCTGCCGCCATCTTTAACATTTCTTTAAGTTTTTTTTCGCCATCGGAGTTATTGGCCTATTTTTTATGGCGCAAGCTGTCCCGGCAGCTGACGGCCGCATATGTGTGGATATAAAGGCTTTGTTGCAGTTGACTGGCAGGACAAGGATCCCTTAAGGCGGTATCTAGGATAATAAGGGACACGCCAGCTGCTCAGATTGAAAGGTTTGAATCTTCGCCAGCTGTGGGTGCTTCGTCTTCGCGTCACACGTGGATAACTTTGACTTTTTTCGCCGCCTATTGTTGTCTTGTCGTTTTATTTGGGTTTCGAAAAAAGTTAATTGTGGGTTTTTGTTGATTCTAGCTCCTATACGGACATAGGAATATGTAATCAAAAAGAGATGATATTCTTCTAAAGGATTTTATTAAAATGCGAGAGTGACCATAGGGTAATGTAGGTATGTAATCCTAACGGCCTAGGGTATTTAGGTTTACCTGATAAGATCATCCTTGATTAATAGATAATTACTTATTTTAAAAGAGCAGAAGAATGTACCTCATAAGTAATTACTGTAATTAGGTTGTCTATATGTACCCCCGTAGGCGTCAGCAGGTTGATTTCTTATGGAATTTCATCGCTAACGTTAAGTTCGCTAACTATTATAGTACTTAAGTGACCTTTATATGTGTAAATGAGAACCTATCTATAGTAAGTTAAAATTACTTTCTTTAACACCATACGCCTAACGGCACGATTACTAATAGGTACTTACCTGAAATTCCTCTTATTGTGTCCATGATGATTCTAGAAGCTTGTCGTTCGAATGTGACTCAGTAGGGTCTACGACCTATGCACCACGCAATAAGTCTGACAAGAGCGATATACGTGTTTGTGCTGAAGTTGTCCAGCCACATTATTATGTGGCTGTTGCACTAACTTTTGTTCGACCACCTGCTGCACTTTTCTGTAATTAGCTAAAGAATACGGCGAGGACAATGGAAAGGGGAAAGGTTGTTGTGGTCCAATTATTAGCAAGTTATCGTAATTAATGTTGGCGATGTGTGTTTAGTGTTTCTATGCTGAACTTTTTAATGAAATACCTACATATTTTATTTTTAAGTAACGTAACATTTTTAATTTGTTATTTTTGATGAGTAACAACACTGAATGATCAATTTGACACGATTTATTTTGTTTTGTAAAAGTTTTTCCACTTCTCATCGCAATATAATTCGAAACAATAAGTAGAATCTTTCCTATAGCGGCTATAGCTACACAATATCAGCAGGTCCCCCATGGATCGATGGTGCACACCGTTAGAGGAGCACCCTTCACAAAACTAGGTCATGTCCCCCCATAGCCGGCATCCTTGTTACCAGGAGACTAGAACGACGCAAGAGATCGAGCTTTAAATCTACTGGAATAGATATCCTTCTTTATTTTAAGACTATAATATAGCAGTTACATTATATTCTCATTGATATGTACAGAGCTGTATATAATAGGTACGTTCAAGTCAATAAAATTAATTATTATGCTCTACTTCACGTCTTGAAAGTTGAATGGCCCTACTCTGTATTTAACAACGATTGTTATTACCTGTCAATTATAGGTGCGTAATTTGTAAGCTTTTGTTTTTGACGCAGGAAGACAATAATTAACAAACTCCGGAGGTCAGATGACAGTCGCCAAACTGAAAATAAAACAACATTCATTCAGCTGTTTAGTTCAAATATTTGGGAAGAGACTAAAAGTGATGACAATGGCCAATTTAATAGCACAATAGCGCAATGGCTAAAACGTAGGTGTACTGTCGTACGAGACACAATTGGATTGAATTCTAGCCTATTTTTCTACCTTTTCTAGTTGCACAGAGCATGACCAACGAACAGCAAAGCATACGATTCCTTCATCATTTTGCTGTTATTATTATTTTGTCTTCCCCCCATTGTAATTATATGTTTATTATTTGTTCATTCAATTTAGGTTAATACCCCCGTTAATATGCGTCCTTTTATCCCTTTTATGATGTATTGCCGCAGACAAAATTGTTTTCGGCGTTCGGATTTTATCGATCAATAAGCTAATGGGTATTTTATTACACTGTTAATTGTATTTGATAAGGAGGAAGGAAGGCTTGTACTTTATTAAATAAACGTCTGGAACGTACCTTTCAGTGGATACCATGGAGGCTGGGGGGTAGTTGGGTAACACACTAACAGTAGGAATGGCTTTCATTTTGACAGTTCAACAACATTCATTGCGTTTTTTACGTTGTTGCCCAGACTCATTTTTTAAACATATGAAGCAATGGATTAGCAATATCCTTCAAAATGATTCAGATTGTAATTGATAGTGTGTTACGCAATTAGGGGGCTGGAACTTAAAGATTGGCATTACTTTTACTGTGAAGAAAGAAGAAAACATGATGAATGATTACTTAGCTCTTTAGGGATCTTACTTATTAAGAGCATCATGGTATTTAACGTGCTATGCTAATATATTATACTACAGCTGAAACATTATCACTTTATTCAACTGAACGTTTCAGTAGGTAGATGGATGATAGATAGAAAACGCGGCTTTTAATTCGATGAATTTAATTACATTAATTATCATTGACATCGAACGCAGGCACCACACTCTGTAGTTACTACTTGTAGTTACTAGACCATTGGGACTATAATTCAAGAGATGTTAAGCGCATCAATTTCTCTCTTAAAATGGCGGGTTTTTCGTTCTGGTGCGAAGCAAAAGCTCTAATATTGTACGATTAGCACAGCATCATGCTGAGTGGAAGCCTTCCTGTGACAATCAAGACGAGCAGCTGTCGACTATTTCTGTTTTGTGCTCGTGATTATAGACCGATTTTTTATTAGATATTATTTTAGGGTTCCGTACCTCAATAGGAAAAAAACGTACTTAACCCATATAAGATCACATTGTTGTCCGTCTGTCTGTTATCTCGGGATCGCGTGGAGGTATCGGGATGAAATTAAAACTATATACTCAGGTCTACATTCCATCGAATCTGAGAAAAAATAAATCTTCTAAGTTAACGTAAAAAAAAAGATACGGCCGTTTATGCCGCAAAAAACGTATAAGTAATTATTTCGACACTCACGGGAATCAAAATTTATAGGGTACTTTCCGTTGACCTAGAATCATGAAATTTGGCAATAAGCAATGTCATGTAGCACAAGTAAAGGAAAAAATCCGAAAACTGTAAATTTGTATTTACATTACAAAAAAAATCCCGTTGTAACCTATTTGTATACAAATTTCTATGGAACCCCCTGTGTTCGAGTCCGACTCGCACTTGACCGGTTTTTTATTATTATAGCTCATTATCTTTTTGTATGCACGTCTTTCTGTGACAAATAAACCTCTTTTTCTTTCTAGCTGTTGTGCATTTCTGCTGTTCGCTGGCGAATTTAAAACCAAGTTCTTTAGCCATAAACATGTTGCTTATTCGGGTGCAGCTACTAAAACGATCAAAATATATGTTTTGGCTTTAGTCCAGAATCCAGAAAATACTATACCAGTGCAAACCATTGGGCATGTTATTTAATTGTACGTAGGTATATTATTTAACTAGAGCAGTGGTGGTTCAGTGTCACAGGCTCCGACTTACGAGTTGCAGTTCGTGGGTTCGAACCCAGACAGGCGCTTTACGTTGTGTAAATAATTACATCACCACTGCTCTCAAAACGGTGAAGGAAAACATCGTGAGGAACCTACATGCAGAAACTGACATATCCTAGCACCAAAAATTCGAAGACGTGTGACATCTACCAACCCGCACTGGGCCCGCGTGGTGGAGGATTATGTAGCCCACTTCCTCTCGAATAGGCCTCTATTGTCTGTGTCCCAGCAGTGGGAACATTATAGGCTGATTATGAATATTAAACGGGAATGCGTTCTGTGCGATATACTGCGATCAAACTCAAAGCATTTATTTCAATTAAACCAATTACGGGCACTTTGAATTGTCAAGGGGTCGGTCAGTCAGAAAGATGAAGCTAGTTGCCCACCAACTTACCTACTCCAGAACACTAGTGAGCCACCTCGGCTTTGCTCGGGCAATTAAACATCAATAACAACCTATATGTTTTTATTTGAGCACAATGTAGGTACTAGGTAGATAATATTAGTTCAAAAAAATCCTCAAAGATAATGACAGCCAAAGCCGAATCCATCGATATGCAGTAAGAAAAGAAATTCCCTTAAGAAGAGAGATTCGGTCGGGAGTTCGGGACCCTATGTATTAAGGAAATATTTGTTGATTAGGAATTTCTGGAAGACACTAGAATACACCAACCCATGCTTACTCTTGGAATTGTCATTTGTTTTTCTCAATTCCCGTCATATATTCCTCACTAAGTAGTAATAAAATTGGTCTCTATAATCTAATAGATACTATACCACCTGGTAGGTATAGCATCGGAAGATACAGGTAGTCCCTTAGTACTGTAGGTGTTTAATTGTATTACTCTCGTTTCATGGGGCCCTGGTCGTTGTATGGGGTCACGGAGGGTTGTAACGAGGTCGAGGACTCTGGCACACCCCTGCTTTCACCATGGCGTTACTATGGAAGAGTATATTAATGATTTTAGTCCCCGTGGCTTTGGCAGTCACGGTGAATTGGAACAATAAATAGGTTGGCCTAATTATAACAATATTGTGTCGGTTACAGTGCATTTTGGTGAAAAGGATCGATCAATCAAGTTAATTAATTATATGTTTACGTTCGTATTCATTGTTAAAAAATGTTCCATAATCTATACTACCTATCATATGTACTTACTAGCTGCGCCCCGCGGTTTCACCCGCATAAGTGTCGATCCCGTGGGAATATCAGGATAAAAAGTAGCCTATATGTAAATCCTAGGTCTCAGCTACCTCCATACAGTATACGACGCTTAGGAGCAGAGTGAAAAGAAAAAAAATCAGAAAGAACGCCAAGCGAAAACGACGGAGTAACAGCACGAGCGGACGATGCGATGCAACGCGGTGGGTTGGGGAACAAAAATTTCACGCGGACAAAAGTCAAAGTCGCGAGCAGAAGCTAATTACCATTTATAGATAAACTAAACTCTCCGAACAGCTTAGAGGAGAACTTCCAGCCGGAGACCAAAATGATTTATGTGAATCACAGGAGGAACTGATGAAATGGTAAAAATTAGTTTGAAAATATTTTTATTTGACATGAAGTTTTATTCTAATAAGGCTTTCTACTCAATTAAATCTCACGTGACCAGAGGGCTGGCCTATTTTTTGGCCAAAGAATCAGTAATTGCCATACAACGTGGCAATTCTGCCAGACTTTTGGGCACGTTTCCTGTTGACAGCGATGCGGACGAATTTTTTGATGCCCTTTGATTAAACAGTTGATTAAAAAAAAAAATCTCTATATTCTTGGTTAAACAATTTTGTGAGTAGTGACACACAAAAAACTAGACCCAAACATTCTCAAAGATTTCAACATGAATGGCGAGGACCTGAATTAACCCTCAGATAATTATAAAACAGGCCTAAATAACAGTAAATACGGTGTATTAATAGTCTCGAGGCCCAAAGGAGAATAATAATAGCGCCACAATTAACGGACGGGGTTCAGCGGCCTGATCGAAAGCCTTGGACGGGCCGACACCCGCGCGCGGTGCAGCGGGGTGTCAACGTGTCCTCCGACTGCATTCGATACGAATACTTTTACTTCGCATATAAGCAGGCTGTATTTGTTGTCTGTAGTTAAGTTGTGGGCAGATATGTATAGTGTGTTAGGTTTTTTACAGGTCTGTTTGTTTTGTTCGGAATTTTTACTGTTACCTCGGGTCGTACCTACTTGAATAATCTAACCCGTTATCGATTCTCTAATATATGTTTAACAATTTGTTCAAGAGTATTAAGATACATAGAAATTATAGAATATTCTTTTGATGTACATTTTAACTTGAAAGATTTGTATTTTATTTTGTTGTTTTACATTGTTTCTAAATAAAGACCTAATAGGAGTAGGTACTTTTTGTTGCAAGTCTTGGTAGGTTAATTTTGCCACTATCTGCGATTTCTGGCAGACAAACCGATAACCTTTGGATTGACAGGGTTTGCATACTTGTAGTTTGCAGAGCTTGTTAGGTATGAACGAGGGTAGTTCTTATCTATTTATTTGTAGCTTTACCAGTTGGTAAATGAGCCCCTTATTCAAAAATAATATAAACAATGGGATATCTATGATATAGGACATTAGAACTGAATTCGACTAGGAAATCATAAGCAGCAAGTACGTCAGCATATTCTGCCAAAACTTGACTTACAATATTTTTTATAGTGATTAGTTGTAATTGGTTTATTTATTCCATTTTCTCCAAGAAAAGAGTAATTTGCACTTAGTGCTTCACGTAATGTACATAATAGCTTAGCATTTGTCGCAGCCAGTGTAACTAGTTCACTAATAATGCGTTATTGTGGCCTTCAGACTCCATATGTAATTGTTGTAATAAGACTGTGTTGGATAACGACTTTTTGAAATAACTTGCCAAAGGGAACGTATTTTGGGTTTAGCTGCTGATAAAAACATAATTATTTATAGTTTCCATAAAGCTCATCATCAAAAAAAGTTCATCGTTAATGCTCTATATTTAGGTTATTTTATTTATAAATCGAGTCTCTTTTGTTGTGTTTGCAGACATTTGTATTATAAGTTGTTCATACACGTACAAAAACCCAAACCAGGCAACTCTCTGGTATTTTTTTTTTTAGTTTTTTTTTTTTTGTTAGCCTGTGCTGTCCTTCGCCTAGGCAAAGGCCGGGGTCCACTCCTTCCATCTTTCGCGAGCCCACACGTGTAAATGACCAATGTTATGTGCCCGGGAACAGAACCCGGACTTCTATTCTTCTCTCTCTTTACAGCCACTGCGCCATTCGACAAGTTTTGTTGTACCTTTCACCACAAAAAAGTCACTGTAAGTTGTAACTGATATATTTCTACCAGGAGACCAAAACTTTAAGGAGTTAAATTTTTAGCAGAACCCCAATCAATGCTTCCGCTCACCCCTCGAGCAAATAATGGGCGCGCAAGATAAGCGAGGAATCTCTTCGGGATGTTTGTCCACTTTATGATATACAATCCTCTTTAGGATGGCTCACCCTCTATACTAATATGACATCACGATTATAGTCTCTGGAGGAGAACGAAAGGATATTTAAAGTTACCGTCCCTTTTATAAATGGTTTATTAAAGTTAAGCTAGTGATGTACGAATGTTGCAGTAGCTGGGCGATTGACTACTGAGCTTCGGGTTGCGTTTTTAATTCTGCATGGATTTATATGGTTACCCTGTTTAATAATCCTCCAGACCAAATTTCAGCTATGACGGCCAATCTCACCCGATACTAGCCTTCGGCGCGGGAGATATTATAGTGCACAAGTGTGTGCGGCGCAGACATAGCTGTACTCCCTCTTCCCTCACTCACATAGTCCAATGGGACGGCAATCTGACATAACCGGAGAGAAATCTGGCGCAGGACCAACGGCTTTAACGTGCTTTCCGAGACACAGGGGTATCACATCACCAACTTCAAAACTCCGGGCTGTTACTAAGAAATTCCTAATGGAAAAAACCCAATAACACTTTGCCCGACCTTGGAATCGAACCCAGGACCCCACGCTCAGAAGTCGCTCTTGCGACCACGAGACCAACGGGGCAGTCTACACTTACAGTGGCTTTAAAGGTAGGAATCAGGTAAGTTCCTGAGACAAAAGGCACAATTCAGACAAAATACCTGATTCACAGTGTCCGGATAGTCGCTATGAAACACAAGGTAATTTAAAATATATATATATATATATATTTAGTACGGAAGTCATTTCGTATGAAATTATCTGCCAAATAAGATACCTAAGTTACCCAAAACCTGACTGGATGTGGTGAACAGGCCTATTACATATTTTTCCAAATACGAGACCAGCTAACCACACACCTGGCTGACAATATTTTTTATAGTGATTAGATTAGACCAACGACAAAAAGAGGTTTTTATACCCACCAGGTGCATCACCTAATCGCCATTTGCAGCATGTGTCCCTAGTCGCTAGGTGTACAGATTAAAATGATTGCGCATACACATGCCCCTAGGACAGGTGGCTAGCGCTGAAAAGTAGCCGTGCATGTTAATGATTAATTAAAGGATGACATTAAAATTACTTACCTACAATTTTTAATAAATAAAGCTGTAATTACTCAACTGTAAGGCAAAGGCGTCTCAAATGCAGAGACAAGACAAGAACACTTTTTATGATGTTTTCTTTTACCCACCGTATGTTTTACCCACCGTATGTTTTACCCACCGTATGTTTTACCCACCGTATGTTTTACCCACCGTATGTTTTACCCACCGTATGTTTTACCCACCGTATGTTTTTAGGTAAGTAATAATTAAAGTGACATCTGCTGGGTAATTGCGTGACACACCTAAAATGGTAATTGATCGAAATGCCTTTCATTTCCCGACATCCATTGCTTCATAGGTTTGTAAAATTCGCTTGCCCAGCAACGTAAATAACCCAATCAACATGGCTGAACTGTCAAAACGAAAGGCATTGCTATCAATTGCTTTTGTGTATTACGCAATTATGCCCCTGGATTACCAGTCACATTAGTTTTGGCCAGCTTTTGGACCTGTAACCACTGTCCTTTGGGGATCCGTAGTAAGCCACCAGGACTTTAATCAAAGGAACTAGGAAGTACTGTTTACTGTGCGTTTAACATTCGTAAAATGAGTTCGTTACCGGGACTCATTCTAATTCGTAATCAGTTAAAAACATAACTAGTGCCTCAAACTAAAATTACCGTAGGTACTGTTCAGTACTTTTCAGGGATCTTTGGCGAACAGACGTTGAAGATGATCATGTGATGACATGTTGAAGGTTTTCGATATCTGGAAGAGTATTATGGAAATCAAATGGAGTTGGGCAAGACACTTGGCAAGACACGGTGATGACAGATGGAGTAAGGCTGTGACAGAGTGGCGTCCAAGAAAGACGAGATGTCGGTCGTCCGGCGGCGAGATGGGTAGACGACATTGTTGCCATCGCGGGCAAAACCTGCATGAGGCTGGCACAGGAGCATGGGGATTGGCAAAGAGAGGCCATAAGCCCAGCAGTGGTTGAAGTCGGGCTGTGGATGATGTTGATGACAGAAGTCTTAATTGAGGTATTATTTTATACGAGCGCTTCCATTAAATAGCCACAATAATATAACCTGTAGCTTATCAGTTTAATCCTGGCGCGTATAATTAAACAAACAGAAGAGTTTTAAAGTTTACCCGAGGTACTTGCACTCTGGTAATAATTAATATTCATTTTTAATTAAGAACCAGTGCATTCTTCGATCGTAATAAGTGCTACAGTGACTATTGCACTTATATGGTTCGGTTGAACGTAATCGGATCGATCGAGTGATATTAGCATTCTTTTATTTTGACATTTAAGTTATTATAAACCATGTGATGTGCTCGATGGCGATGGTATTCAATGCTGAACTTTCATCCCCTGTTTAACTCTAAAAAGCATATGGCGGAAATTTAATGTCTTATAACGCCAGATAATTTTATCGGAGGAATAATTTTAAATTTTTGACAGTTCTCCCGTACAAAATCTGTCAGACGTCAATTTTATTCCACGAATAAAAATTATTTGTCGATTGAAAAATCAGCCCTTCGTGAACTTTCATACGTCATTGTCTTACTGGCATGTGGGAGACATTTATGGAAAAAGTTTGATCTTAAATATCTTGTAGAAATAGAATATTCTTTATTATGTACACCATAAATATTACAGATATGAGTGTAGAAATTTTAAAAGTGGTGAGCGACACAATGGGCGGTCTTATCGTTAAAAGCGATCTTTTAAAGACAACCTTTGGATAGATCTAGAGAGATAGGAGAGACAATACTGCAGGTAGTTTGTGGTGTACTATTTACATATAATACAATAAATACATATATACTGATATACACAAAACATATACTAGGTGTCGACTAAAATTTAATTTGGTAAACGAGCTGTTTGTTTTCTATTAATAAAATATAATTACAATGTAACTAGATATACACTAGATACTAAAATAAAAGATTAACTTAACTTACTATACAAATAAATAAAAAACAAAGGACACTTAGGCGTCGAAGTACTCGTCCGCATCGCTGTCATCCGGAAACGTGCCCAGAAGACTGGCAGCATTGCCACGCTGAATGGCAATGTTAATTCTTTGACCAAAGAACGACCCAGCTCTCTGGGTATACTTAAACATATACTTAAATTACATCTGTAAGTTCTATTCAAAAGTCATGAAAGTTGATAACATAATATAACCGAGTCATACTTGTTGCGGCACAGAGTGGTCGCGTGTGCATGGAACTCCGTCAATATTTCAGTAGTATAACTCTCCCGCAGGCTAGTAAATAGTTACACTGTGTTATTGCGTTTGTGGAAACAAAATATGAAAGGCAAATGACGTAGGAACATTTGAAACAATGGATGGGAGAGAGGGCTCAGGCGCAAAATGTCTCTTTCTCAAAATGTCCCCTGGTCTTAAAACGTCTCTTTCGCAGAATGTCTCTTTCGTAAAATGTCTCTTTCGCAGAATGTCTCTTTCGCAGAATGTCTCTTTCGCAAAATGTCGCGCCAGGGACTTAGAATAAATAGATGAATTGGGGAAAATGTCGTTTAGATTCCAAAAAGAAAAGACAGCTTTAGTGGATAAAGAGAGATCATGATCATGTTTCTTCTACCTTTAGTGAGAGAGAGCTATGCTGAAGAAAATAAAATGAGCAGGTTTTATGAGACCAGCTATGACTAAATAAATGCAAGATTAGGTATAAAACCTGCCTATAAATTCTCCGCAGCATGGCAAGGGTCTGCATACCTAGATAACCACGCTAATACTCAACGCGTATTGCCGATTTCAGCTCATCCTAACTTTATAGGGTCAAATTAAATTAGCTAGCAAAACTCCGCAGACGTGATGGGTATCGATATCTAAACACGATAAAACAAAAAAGAAATTAATTTAATGTTTTTTTATTTATTGTAGGGTCATCGACCGCAGTTTGTTTATTCATTTGAAATATCAATTTAAAAAATCAGTTATTTTTGTGTAAACTTCACAGACGTAATTGGTATCGATATCGAAAATTCGAAAAACGATAAAACATACCTATTTCCTCAACTCATACTTCCAAGTACCTAACAACACTACTAGCGGTCGTTGACCCCCAAAAAGTTGAATTTTGGCACACAGGTAGACCGTGACCTGGGTTAGGACATAAGATACTTTTCATCCAGACAGATGAGTCAATGTCGTCACACAGTGGGTGCCTGAAGACGGGCGTAGTCATCGAGGCAGGCCTATGAAACGCTGGCTTGACGATTTGGACTCGTTCCTAACCGATTGGACGGAAAAGGCACAGCACAAGGAAACTTGGAAGAATATGGGGGAGGCCCAGCAGTGGGACAATATAGGATAACGGAAAAAAAATAAGTTCGTTCCCGTGAGATAATTTCCGAACTCCAAGCGGGCGAATCCGCTTCTTACAAAGTTTTCCTTCACCGGCTGTCATATCCAATAATATATAGATACTTAGTTCCTTCCTTGTGTGCGTGTAGCCCATATAGCACATATAGCCCCTGTGCGTGTGTGTCGTCATTTAGGTATTGGCTATTGATCAATCAGGCCCTTCGTACATAAATTAAAGTGGGAGCGGTACTGCCGACAAGAAAACTGTTTGTTGCTTTGATTTATTTGTTTATCCTCCTTTGCCTTCTTTTAGTATGCGATTAGGGGATGGTTAGGATTGTGGGGACATGGAAGAACGTTTACGTGACATATTTTGACTGCTTCGTTGGTCTAGTGGTGAACGAGGGGTGCCAGGTTTGATTCCCGGGTCGTGCAAAATGTTGTTGGGAATGTTGGGTGATTCGGTTAGAAAGTCTGGATTTTTCTCAATTATTTGATATTTGCGCATCCCTGTTACAAGGGGCTGCTTAACACATGTAGGTGACAAGAAGAGGGTTCACTATACCTGCCTATCCCTTTGAGAATACATTGAGCTTGATATTTTCACGTTACTGACAATCTGTCAGGAAAAATTGTCACTCCAAGCGATGATTAGTGACGGTTCTAACAAGGCTATTAAAACTAGACAGCAGTTGTGATACAGCCGAACAGGGATTCTGGGTCTTAATATATTGCACCTAATACAACTTGGTTAATCTAGATTCTTTCAGATTTTTTCCTCAAAACTAATTAACTTGTTACTAAAAACAAGCGATCTTTTCTTGTGAAACACTCCTCTTACAACGCAAAAAGAAAATGCGGTTTTCTCTTTGCAACACGAAAAAGTACTAAAAAGAATGACGTCACTAATATGAAATTTTAAAGTTTCTGAGTTCGTCAGTACAATATAGTCGAATTAACTGTGGGCAAAGCTGCTATTTATCTTCTTCCTGTCTATTAGGTATCTGAAGTTTCTAAGCACCTTGAGATGAGACCTAGGACATATCTAGAAGACGGATATTGAGTGATATTGATGAATGTTTGTTTGGAACCTAAGTTTACTGTAGATGGAGGTATTTCAACGGTTTGAAGGATGTACTAACTACTTTAATGGACTTTTCCTAAGTAGCCTTTGTAAAAGATTCTTAATTTCTGATGGTTATCAATTTCACTTTAGAGATGAGAAATGAGTTTTGTTTTGGTATTTTGTTAATTGTTTGAAATATCTATCTAATCTTTATCTTACTGAGGTATTTAAGATGGATATTTGTAATAAGAACTCTATTAAAAATTTAATAGCTTTAGGAATTATGATGAGGTTTTGAAATACTTTTTTGAGTGGTTTGCTAATAAAAGTCATATTTTATTCAGAAAGTATTTTGTAAATTCGTGAGGGGATTTCCCATTGTACAGTAATGGTTTATCCTCAAACTATTTTCCTTATTAGGTTACCTTGTAATAAAATAATTCCATTATTTGCCGCCATGAACGCAATAATTTCTTGGTCCTAATGTAAATTTCCGTGCACTTTTAAAACAAAAGACCTGTTACTTCTTAACAGAGCAAGTACCAGGGCATCAGCCGGGGCAAGAGATATCGCCGTTCACAAGGGAACGGTCCAGAGGCGCATCTGGCAATGTTTGCACAGCAAACGTTCACTTGGCGGCCCTTTGGTAACCGATAGATTGCAACTTGGCTGCAAAACTCTAAAACCTGTGTTCCTGTGGAAGCTATATAATATACATTTTTTAGGGCTTAATCAGTAGTTTTTGAAAGACGGTATATCAGCAAAAGCTTGACCGAAAACTCTCCCCTTGGTTACTATGGCGTCTGCTTATTGTTGTTAATACTTTCTTTTACAAATTAAAAGCGACGCATGCTGCCATTTTACTTTTTTATTTCTTGACAAATTAAGTGATTCACGTGTACATAATGAGAAGTAACTCATTGCGATTAAAAATGACGACAACCATTTTGTATTCAACGATAATTTTATTATTGATATTGATCTTACGACATATCTCATGAAATCGTATCTCGTTGTGTAGTGCCTGCAGGTATCGGTGTGCAGTACAAATATTGTCTGAGTGTCTGCCGTGCCGCCGCCGCCAGCTCTGACTCACGACCAAATAATGGGAAACTGAGACACAATACCTACACTAATCTATGCTCTTTTTATAATGAAAACGTGTTTATCCATGGTATAATAATATAATCTTAGTGGAGATCGAATTCGGACGAGTTTGGTAAGTTTAGTATTAAAAAAGTAGGTATCTAAAAACTGTTATGATGAGGTGTGCTATGTAAAATCCTAAGCTAAAAGTTTATTTAACACTGTTAATTCTTAAGAGGACTACATGACCTAAAGCGCGGTCTTTGTCGGATTGTATAGAAAAGAAAGAGAAGCCCGATGCCACAACGCTGGTAATTTATTGCAAAATATGAAGCAATTATCGATTTACGAAAAATCTAGTGTTTGGACAAAAAAACTAAAACACTATAGTTTTAGTATGTTGCTTGTAGAATAATCTGACAAAAAATCATAATGATTGTATTTATATTAGTATGATTTTTGTTGTAAAAAAAAAGTTTTTAGAGGTATCTTCATGATTTTTTTCTATCGTACCAAATAAGTTGTATTATGTTTTCAACACACTATCATCCTAGCATTTATCCTGAAGAATATCATATATTTTTTTGATTTTTTTTACTGAAGTCGATCATATGCTTTTATTGTTTCTAAAACTTGCGTTTTTTGCGTTTAGGTCCTGTAAGCCCCTTAAATTGACACCATACGTCAGTTTGCAGTTTCAGCCATTTCATACAATACAACTCCCAAAAAATGACGGTTGTGATTTCGCTTAGGGGGGGCGCAATATTCAACAAATTGATCCGCCGAAATTCTATAGTTTTCCAGATAAGTATTTGAATTTTATGGGTTTTTCGATAAAATTCCAAATAAAAAAAAACTACATATTGAATGGGTACCATTAAAAAAACGATATTGTAGCTGGCACTTCAATTAAGCTATGAAAACAATTAAAAGTAATTAATTCAACAAAATAATTAAAATGATGAGCGATTTAAGAATAATAATATCTTACTAATATTTTCATTTTTCGCTTCAAAAATGTTTCAAATACTTATCTCGAAAACTATAGAATTTCGGCCATACATAATCAATTCAATTTATTGTATTTTGGCCCCCCTATCAGCTCCTGACCGATATACGTCGAATTAAAAGTAACCCTGTATATTTTGCTCCATAGACATATGAACAACAAAACAAAGAACCTTTGTAGTCCTCCACAGTATTCAAACAATAAAAATCAAACACCCATATTTGTACGATCATTTCAGATCAAACTGTAGCTATCCGGATCGTTAGCTAGGTCTGTGGACAGACAGACTGATCCATTTGCGGGGCTCGCGATGGTGGCAGACTAGTGAAAAAGCAAATTAAATATTAAAAACTCGCAGTGAGGGAGTGTCGGGAGGCGAGACGAGTCTTTTTTCAACCCGCTGCGTTTGTTTTTATGGACTGTTTTCAAAAGGCAGACCTAACGTGGTGAATTTGTAATTGCGATTGATCAGGCTGATGAATTTTTGAAGCCGTGCTTTTTGATTTGCCTTTGCAGGCTATGTCGTCCACCAGGACCACAAAAGTCGGTAGTCGGTTAAAAATAACTTCTAAAAAGGAGGAGGTTCTCAATTCAGATGGTTACATAATATATTTTTTTGTTTTATCCTTTGGTGAAATTGAAAACAGAACATCGTGCAATTTTTGACGTTATTTGGGCTTCGCCTATGTCCAGGAGTGGACGAATTTCAGCTGAATGATGGTCATGAAACTTGTTAGTATTTGCGAATGTGCGATACACCTAAAAAAATAAATGGCTCGTCATTTTCATGTAGCCTTTTTATGCCAGTAATTTTCGCATAGCCATATTTATGACAGAATGTGTGGTATGATTAAAATATTGAGTGCAGCACTCTCCGCGTTTTTCATCTGACGCATGTTGTAAAACAGAGGAATTTAGGTCGTGAGGCTTATAAGCGACGAGTTTGCACCCTGGCGCTAATTGCACTCACATGGGCACCATGAAAAAAAATTAAGTCGCGCATGACATGGTGGGCTTCTTTTTTAAACTTTTCATATCATACTGTCATATTCTGTATTAATTGCAGAAGTTAAGTAGTAGGTATTTTGTTGTCGATGTTATGGTTACTAAATGCGGATTAAATTCACAAGAGTCAAGGGTAAATTGCCGTATTGGTAGGCTCAGCAAACAAGCACAACAACAACAAAATTCTGGCTCCGAGACACCACTTCAGCAGGCCTAGATGCTTGGTAACGCAACCGTTACGACCAATAATAATAAACGTAAGTACTAGGGAAATCCAATTCCGCGATGATATTTTCTAGAGTTGTTTAAAAAAGAGTTGGCCAGGGGAACAAAGAGTAAACATAACAAAAGTTTGAAATACGCGAGTCAGGTGCGGTGCGGAATGATATTGCGAGCCGAGGGAGGTCCCACTTTGTCGCAAATACAATCTACGTACTTGCTACCAGCTCTGCGGGCTTGGTACTTTTTGTATGCAGTTGTGGAGTCTGTCTATGATATTTGAATTCTCTTGTGCTATTGTAATAACGAAAGGACTATTATTAGACTGCGAGAAGTCTAACTAAACTTTTCTGCTTGTTACCGAGGAGTATTTTGTATCATCTTATAATTTGTTACTCCTCACTGCTGCATTGCGGATTGTTTAGCATACCATGAAGCAAAATACATCTGGTAAACTAACTCCTCTTCTCGTGGCTAAGCAAAGCGGTGGCGATGCGGCGTTTATTATATACAAATCTTCTACATAAACTCGCGGGAAACCTCACATCATTCAGTTTACAAAAACTATTTAAATAATATATTAAAAACTAGTATAGCAACTTTAAATCTGCAGGCTACAAGTAGCTTGTCTGCAAGAAACAGTAGCAAAATCACGCCATAGGTTTTTTTAAATACTCCTTGTTTCATGCCTATATTTCTTGTAACATTGGAAGACCTAGTCAAAACTTTTCCGCGGCAAGCTCGCGGGTAGCCAGCGGAACAATAAAATAAAAATATTGTCGAGAACGAAACGTCCGGGTCCGTTCGTTTGGTTGCACACACAATACATAGACCATGACTTGGACAAACAAATGACTGATACGTTTGTTTTAGTGACATTTTGTTTGTATAAATATTTGTTTTAGCCCATTTGTTATTATAGGCTGAAAGGGTAGCACCGTGTAATAGTGGGGAAGCATGGACATTTATCGATCACAAATTCAGATTCCGGACCGCTGCTGAAAAAAATATGAAGGAAAAGCCAAAAACAGTTCGATGGTGTCACGGTGACCACAGACCCTACACTGGGCAGTCACGCTTTCAACCAATCGAACAATGAAACAGTTGTTACTCGTAGAATTCGGTATTGGAAGAAAATGCATGAAAGCTCTTAAGAATGATCATCCCTTTTACCATAGACTAGAGATTAAGTTTTCTTAACAATGAGCGGCAAACAACAAATCATAGAGGTAGGCATTAACTATATAGACTGCTTCGAATGGCTACAATCCCTATCCTACTCCTCTTGTTTCGTAGAGTTGTCACTTTATGCAATAACAAAATAGTTCACTAAACTATTTTTTGTATCGCTCTTAACGAAGTTTGAAGACAAAGATGAGTAGCGTTCTTCAAAGAGATTTATTTTTTAAATATATAGATAACAATATCCTTAGTTAAAAACCAGCGCTAGATCTGTCCACATTGTTAACAAGAGAGCCGCTACCCCAGTTGTCACGACACAGAATTTCAAATAAAATTTACGACGCGTAATATAAATGGGACCCACTTTCCTCCTTACTTTTTTTTTGTTTTTATATTGATCAATCAATGTAATATTAAGGTAAAATATTCGTAAGCAAATGAGTTGGAAACGTCACAATAACACGCAAACCTTCAAACGAACGAACATAAATCAGGGGCTGGGGCCGTTGTACCCTAGCAGGAAGCAGAGTCGATGCACCCTACGCACACAGACACACCCCGCCGGCAATACGGTTAGCTCACCGTAATTACAACTGTGTGCGTGACACGAATACACGAAAACGCGGAAGTACCACATTAACATATATTTTCCACGCACACAAACACACCCTACACAGCGTCGGTACACGTCTCTGACTCACACCGTTGCTGATTTTCCTTTGAGGCTGTGGGTGTGTGAGTGCCGCCCTGTAGCTACGTCGCCGGGGGTGTGGCGTTCACAGACACGCTTTGAAGAGAACTGGGCGAGTGTCTGTGTGTGCGTCTGTGGGTGTGTCTGTGTGCGTGACTGAGCTGAGTAATGTCGATACAGCGTGTATTTATTTGGTAAATAATTTATTACTGTGATTTCGGTGCGTTATTTCAATGTTTCAATGTATTTATAATGCGAGAGACGTCGTAATTTGAATCGTATATTTTATTTGCTTTAGTCTTCATTAAATCTGCTTAGTTGCAGCAACTTAACGATAAGTAAGTATTTTTGAATTATAAATTGTTATACCTGCTGACATCAACAAAATAACAAAAGAGATTATTAAAGGTTTACAATATAACCACGTGTACGCATATCCCCCACTATACATAGCATCATAACTCGCCACAAAACCAAGCCAAAACCTAAACCTGAACTGCAGCACTGCACAAAACTTAACTACGTCATTTATACAGCAGCCTGTGTATACAGGTTGCGGCGGACACGTGTCTACGGCGGCTGGATGTAGCAGTGTGCGGGGGCCGCCGGGGTGAGGGCGGGCGGTTCAGCGGCGCGGGGCCTGGAGGGGGGGGGAGGTAGTGCGGCGCGAGCCCGGCGCGCCCCCGTTCACGGCCAGGGGTCGCCGACCGCACCCCGGCTACGGCGTAACCCCGCTACGGAGCTACGGAGCTACGGCGTAGCTTCCTCTTTTGTTTTAATTCTATGTAATTTGATTGTTTTTTTATTTGGGTCACATCATTATTTTGTAAATCGTGATTGTATTTGGATTATTGGAATTGATACCACTGGTTTATGGGCTCTGAAAAATTTGTTTTGTTTTGGATTCGTTATTATGGGTATGGGGATAGTGAATGCATCGATAGGTTGAATACTTTAGGGTATTTTCATGGAATTTCCTGTTATGGAAACCCACCCCGGGGGTGTGTCTGGAAATTGGTTTTCCCTGAAATAACTTGGTATAGGTACTTTTAAAATATGAATTTTACTTCAGCAACTAACCAAAGTTAAAGTAGTGTGAACTATGAAAAGAAAAATAAAATTAGTTTTTCTTTTGTTGATTTTGAAGTTGAAGTACCAAGGATGTTCGGATTTTATTAACAACGATTTCAACGAAAGAAAACAAGAAACACAACAAACATTTGTTTATCTCGTAGTAGTAGTAGCGTTAACTGACACACACAAACAAACAGACCTACCCAACTAAAAACTACCCTCTTTTTGCCTCGTTACAAAAAGGAACTAATATCTACGACCTCTTCCTGGCTATAAAGAACGGGTCTGTAAAATTGGCCGCGATTCGGTGCCGACTAGCCTTAATTAATGTCCTGAAATATATCACGATATGCTTTCAGCAGGCAGGGCAGAACCATATGAATTGTAGTTCAGATATTACTGCCGGTTAAAAGTTAAAAGGAATTGTAAGGGATATTTTTGTGTGTGACGAGAATGAATCGGTTCATGAATTATGTCTTTGTGTCAAAGCTTGTTTCCCGCCATGATGATTGGGCGGGAAAATCCAGGTCGAGAGTATGTATCGTGTCAGCCTCGCTTCGTCTGTATCACCACATACTGATAAATAATTATGCTCTTACATACTTATCTTCACTTAAAAGTATCTAATTAAAATACAAACTTCCGCAAACTGCACTTGAGTTCAGTTTTCCCGCCATCTCGCTCTCCGAGCTGAAAACCCACGCATCAGTATTCAGCCCAAGCCTTATTTATATGAGGACTGCATAATTACTGCAATCGGGATGCAGCAGAAAAATCAGGAAACGATCACGCAAACCGCGTCACTGTTACATAAGCGCGGGAGGGGGGCGGTTACGCAAGCGGCGCGGCGGGGGGCGGCAGGGGGAGGGTCGTCGATCGATGCGCGGCCGTTCACCCGCCTGCAATGCGCCTCGCCGCCGCACGCCGCCTGCACACATCCGCCTCCGTTTCATGCTACCCTGGTACCTCAGCCAGCGCCCGGTCGTTCGCTTTTGGGGAAAATGGGGAAATGACGTTTGATATACGAGTTCCGGTTTCAGGTTACCTTTGTAATTTCGTTCTTTAATTAAAGTTTGAGCTTAATTTGATATTTTTCACAAATCTCTGTTTTCTTTTTCATTAAAGCTAACTAGGTTGGCACTGTGCTTTTTATGAATAGGCAAAAATTACTAATCATAGCGAATTAGAACAAAAAACTTTCGTGTCATCGTGATAATCGCGACCAAGAATGATAAAACAATAATGCTTTGCCAGTAAAAACAGGATCATTAATCAGCCAATTTAAAGTACGACGTATCTATTCTAAGTGAAACTAAAGAATTTTCTTTGCGGTGTAAAAGTTAGAAACATCAACACACTGTATCGGACGTAGACAGGGCTACGTGAAAGCACGCTACGCGCGGCGTCGTAGCGGGTCTACGCGCGTGCTACGAGTACTTATAGAGCCGTAGGGGATTGATTTTTCCTGATTCCGTATTCGCGTCGTGTTTTAAGATATTTCGGATAATGGCGTACTCTATGGGGCACGGAAGTTTTCGTAGCGAAATTGAATTATAGGCCTTATTTACTTTGTTCTACGCTGAAATGGAAACTTTAAAAAATTAGGGAAAAAGTACTTTTATTAACATGCATGTGTGAAACAAAATTCACGGGTAGTCCGACAATACTCGAACGTCCAATAGGACTGAGCTGCCTGGCTAGAATGAAATAGGGATTCCATTTGTAACAAAGGCATTTGGAGCTTATAAACGTGTGCGGGAATGCGTCACGTGTTCCCAGTGTGTGCTCGGAAAATAGTTGTTTGAGTGCAACTGGGATTTGTTGCCCGGGCAACTAATAACTGGAAGGCTTTAGAAGAAACAGGAATTATGTTTTATAAAAGAAACAAGCTAAATTTGTTAGTATTTATTTATTTAATTGGATGCAGAAGATGGTCGTCTTAATTCCATTAGATTTAAAAGCATTCATTGCCTACTCTGAAAAATAAAGTGATGCTTAATGGTTAATACTTTTGTCCGTAATTAAGAATCTGATGATGATGATTATCAACGTCGTTGACGTAAGCAGCGGTCATCGTATTACTAGTGCAGTGAGTATGGCGGTGACACCACTTTCGTTGCGAACACGCTGGCTTGATGTTACATACATAATCAGCCTAAAATGCTCCCACTGCTGGGACACAGGCCTCCTCTCTGTGAGAGGGAGTGGGCCGTAATCTACCACGTGGGCCCAGTGCGGGTTGGTAGATGTCACATGTCTTCGAATTTTTGGTTCTAGGACATGCCGGTTTCCTCACGATGTTTTCCTTCACCGTTTTGAGAGCAGTGGTGATGAAATAATTTACACAAAGTAAAGCGCCTGTCTGGGTTCGAACCTACGACCTACAACTCGTAAGTCGCGGCCGATACGACTGGGCTACCACTGCTCCTCTTGATGCTATCTATACTTAATGTAATAAAGCTGAAGAGTTTGTTTGTTTGCTAGTGCTAATCTCTGGAACTACGAGTACCAGTCGGATTTGAAAAATTCGCATTTTTGCATTTGATAGCTTAATTCTTAAAGAAGGTTTAAGGGCTATTTAACATCACGCTACGAGCCTTAGGAGTAAAAAGACAAAAAGTCAGATAGAACGCTAACCGAAAACGAAGTAACAGCGTGGGCGGGCGATGCGATGCGATGCGGTGGGTCGGGGGTTCGAAATTACACGCGGACAAATTCGCGAGCAGAAGCTAGTCGTTTAATAAAGGACAAACTCGGTAAACAAATGCAGTTAAAGTGGATAAGACAGAGATTAAAACAGAAGAAGAACTAGCAGGGGATAGAGGGGGGAGGCGTGGAGGGGGGGGGCTTTGGGTTCAGGGGATCAGACCGGAATAACTCATCTATTTATATCGTTACCAATACATCGACGGTTAGTGTATGTATTATGTAATAAAAATCCAGCAATCTGTTAATAATGTAGCCCCATAAAATATCCGCATAACCGCATAGTACCCGCACCCTTTGAGCTCCTTTGACTCACATCGTACATAATATTTTGTAGTGTAGTGATCCTTATTCATTACATCATTTAATTTCATTTCAAAACACGTTGAATTGATTAAAGGACAGCCATTAAAATAATAAAATGCGTAGAAATAAACGATCCTACCTACCTCGAACGAACCCAAGTAGCATTGTTTTAATTGTTAATATTATAAGGTAAGTAGTGGTAAAATTACAGGCATGTAAGACTTACCACACACACAGGCGTTGGACAGAGGACCTCAAAAAAGTAGCTGGGACAGACTGGATGCGGAAGGCGGAGGACAGGGTGTTGTGGTGCCGAATGGGAGAGGCCTATGTCCAGCAATAGACTGCGATAGGCTGAGTTTATTGATTAAAGACTTACCAACTATCTCCCATAGGTCAGCACCACAACGGCATAGAATGACATGTTTGGCTCTTGTAACCAATTCCTGTAAATAAACACATACCAACAGGAGTCAGTTCCTGTTATAGATGGGTTGCAGGCTCGTCTGTTTGTTTTGCAAAGAGAAAATACTAATAAAATATGATTTCCTATATTCCAGACAAGCAAGTAAATAAACATTGACAAATCAAAGACGAAAATAGGTTTCGAACATATTTAGGTACCCTCCTAACTTTAATGGTGACGCGCCATCAAATGTCGATTTCCTCCACTTATCCTCGATAAGTTTAAAAGTCGTTTAAAGCTATATAAACTCCTCAGAGCGTCTGTCAACCTCCGTAGGAAATGGACTAGACTGAGTCGATTTATTACAACGTAGGAAATGCAGGCGCATGTAAATCTTGTCTACCTTAATTTTCGTCAAACTTATGAAATTTGATTGCTTGAATATCTTTCAGAGCAGTATGTTGCAGTACTTAAATTATTTTTTTTAATAATATTTTTAAGTATTATTATTTTTTCACTCCAAGACACAAACATCAGTCTTAGCTCTTGTACTAGGAGATCCTGTATCACAAGAGGCAATTGCAGAAGTCGGTTGTTTTTTTTTTGTAAAAAAGGTTTTTTACTACGACTACTGTACCTTTACTTTACTACTACATTTTACTTTATCTCTCGTCATTAACAAAATCTTATAGGAGCTATGCTGGAGCGTCTATTACCATTTACCGTGGAGACATCGGGAGTGGACGCTGCTACTGAGAACGTAATCGAAAACCTTAATGACGCAGGGATCGAACCCAGACTCCACACGGCTTACGACCACTACACCAACAAGGTAGTTAAAGTCTGAAAAAAAAAAGTTTTAGAATCAATGAGGTAGCAGATCCGTGCACCAGCAAACCAGTCTCATAAAATCATGTCTGACTCTGAAGGTAACAGTTTAATCCATATTTTTGCATTATGACTGTCTTTTGATTTCATTACATTATATTTTTGCAAAAGATATTCTATACATTCAAAGATTAACGGTCTTATTCATAAAAAGTTATCGAACATCTAAAGGCTTGCTAAACTCAAAAAAAAAAATTCCTAAACGCATTTTAGCACTAAAACTTTCTAAAGTTATGAAACCCAGAACCCTACTACGAGTATAACATTACTATAAGGAAAAAATGGCCGACTTTGCATCAGCTGATTAATAAGAAAATGACATTTGACGCACAAATGTAACATGTGTGACTAGCTTCTTCCCGCGACTTCGTCCGCGTGAAATTTCACCCCCCCCCATTCACCCCCTTAGGGGATGAATTTCCCCAGGACCCGACGGCTTGCCGGGTAAAGCCTGGGTCCTGGCCTCGAGGGCTCTCGGGCCTCGACTGGAGGCGCTCTTAAGCGCATGTATGGAGAGAGGCCAGTTTCCACTCCGTTGGAAGACGGGGAAGCTGGTCCTCATTCAGAAGCCAGGGCGCCCTGCGGACTCTCCGTCCGCATACCGGCCCATTGTGTTGCTCGACGAGGTGGGCAAGCTCTTTGAGAGAGTAATTGCAGGCCGCCTCGTCGGGCACCTGGGGAGGACAGGGCCGGATCTTGCGGACAGCCAGTTTGGCTTCCGCAAGGGGCGCTCGACGGTGGACGCCATCATGCGCGTGAGAGCCCTCACGACGGGGGACGCGGTGTCCCAGGGTGGGGTCGTCGTGGCGGTGTCACTCGACATCGCCAACGCGTTTAATACCCTGCCTTGGAGCTGCATTGGGGAGGCACTCCGGTATCACCGGGTGCCGACCTACCTCCGTCGAATAGTCGGGGCGTATTTGACGGACAGAGCCGTCATCTACCCTGGTCGCGATGGGAACTGGAACCGGCGAGAGATGTCGTGCGGTGTCCCACAGGGATCGGTTCTGGGGCCGCTCCTGTGGGACATCGGTTACGACTGGGTGCTGCGGGCCGACCTCCCTGATGGCGTCAGCGTGGTTTGCTACGCTGACGACACGCTGGTCCTGGCGCAGGGGAGGTCGCATCAGGCGGCGGCCAACGCAATGACACGAGGGGTTGCGATAGTCGTGGAGAGGATCCGGCGGTTGGGTCTCGAGGTGGCATTGCACAAGTCCGGGGCCATGTCTTTTCATGGGCTCCGGAACGGGCCACCATCGGGATTCCAACTGATGGTAGGAGGGGTTCACATCGGCGTCGAGGCAACGATGAAATACCTGGGTCTCGTCCTCGACAGCCGGTGGAACTTCGTCGAACATTTTCGACGTTTGGCCCCCAAACTGGAACGGACCGGGGCCGCCTTCAAGCGGCTCTTGCCCAACCTGAGGGGGCCAAACGCCTCCTGCCGGAGGCTTTACGCGGGGGTCGTGCGGTCCATGGCCCTATATGGGGCCCCGGTGTGGGCGCGTTCACTGCGGCTGCGAGCCGCCCACTACCTGAACGCGCCCCAAAAGGTGGTAGCCGTAAGGCTGATCCGGGGATACCGCACGATCTCGGGCGAGGCGGCAAGCCTCCTTGCCGGAATGCCGCCATGGGATCTGGAGGCGAAAGTCCTTGCGCGCCTGTACGAGTGGCGCGCGGAGGCACTACGCCGGGGGGAAACTCCGCTTCCGCGGCAAATAGCGGCGGAGCGGACAGACCTCCGGCGTGATCTCATGGTGGCATGGAGAGAGCGACTATCGCAACCCAGCGCAGGGCACGCCACGATAGTGGCGATAAGACCCCTCTTTGAGGAGTGGCTAGAGAGGCGTCACGGCGTTCTCACCTACCGCCTGACGCAGGTCCTCACCGGACACGGATGTTTCGGGAGGTTCCTGCACATCATCAGGCGGGAGGAGACGCCCGGGTGTCACCACTGCGAGGATCGCCCAGAGGACACGGTGGAGCATACGGTGGAGGTCTGCCCCGCTTGGGCGGAGCACCGCCGTGTCCTCGTAGAGGCGATCGGCAACGGCGGCGACCTCTCGCGTCCGGCCCTGGTTCAAGCCATGGTCCGGGGCGAGAGGGAGTGGGAGGCGGTCACCTCCTTCTGCGAAGCAGTCATGCTAGCGAAGGAGGTGGCGGGACGGCTCAGGGAGAGAGCCGCACGCCTCAGCCGCCGCGGGAGACGCTACGGGCGTCGGGAGCCGCGTGACGACTCCCGGCCACCGTAGGCGCGGGCCTGCGGACGGAGAGTAATGGGTAGCTCTCTGTCCGATCAGGACCAGGCCCGTGCCGGACGGCGCGTATGTGTTCCACGCGCGCCTCAAAGAGATGTCAGCATTAAGGAAGGGGCCCGCCAGGGCCGAAGCCTGCCGGGGTAGCGGGATCGTCCGAAAGGGTTACCGCTGCCCCGGAACATAAAGGGCTAAGGAAGGAACACGGGTGGGTTTTAGTCAGTAAGAGTCTGACACTCCCTTCCGCTCCACCCAGAGCGGGAGGAGTCATTAGATGATTTCCCATCCAAAAAAAAAAAAAAAAAAAAGGGGATGAATTTTGAAAAATCCTTTCTTAGTGCACCCCTAGACCTCATAAGGAACGTACGTGCCAAATTTGGAATCTCTAGACCCAGCGGTTTGGGCTGTGCGTTGATATGTCAGTCAGTCAGTTCTCCTTTTATATATATAGATAGATAGATAGAAGAGTCAGTTTCGTAAACAATCGAGTACCTATTATTTTGAAATAAAACAAAACGCTTTCGGACATATAATACATAATTTTAACAGAAAAATCTCTATCAACTACATTATTCTGTTTACAGTTTAATAATAGAATTTGTAGCATTAGTCTTTAATCGATCTGAAGTTCGACGGTGTCAAAGTCAAAGCATTTATTTTAAATAGGCACATAAAAGGGACTTTTGAACGTCAATAATTACAATAAAATAGAATTGATTCTAGTCCCCCTTCCAAAAGGTAGTTTTCGTATGGAGAAGAATGGGCAAAAAACTCCACCGTTACCGTCTTTTAAAATGATTTACAATATTTTACATACATTATAGTTATATAATAATATGTGAAGACGATGCACCTAAAATAAAATTACTATACCATAATAGATAAAAGAATTAAAAACGAAAACGTGTGTGGAATGAACAGGAAGCTGCACCGCCCAAAATCGTAAACCAAGTGGAAAATAACGATGTTGATTACCTATAATATCATGCTCTAACAATTTGAAGAACGATAGCCATACGACAAAGAACACGGAACGGTAGCATTGTTCTTATAAAAGCAATATTCAAGAAAATCTCATACAATCTCATCGCCACACAACGTGGCAATGCTGCCAAGCCTTTTGGGCACTTTTCATGTTGACAGCGATGTGGACGAATTTTTTGATGCCCTATGATTCTTTTTCCCTCCTTTTTATATACATGTACATATTATTATTTTAAGACCTATGTTACCTATGTTATGTAAATATGATCTTGTATGAAAATTAAGAAAATAAAATTTTCATTGATCTTAAAATTCCAAGCAAACAATGTTGAAAGCTATCTGTGAATCACATCCAACACTTCAAAACCGAGCGAATATCTTAAAACAAAAACAAATTACAGCATCGTCAAGAATCATCAAACCGTCCAATCACGTTTTCTAATACCCCCCATTCAAATAAAACTCATTAACACTACAAACAAACGCATAAAATTGCACAGTGTACCTGACCTACCCCTACCGGCGGCGCAATGCGACGTGCACACGTACCCCAAGTATAGCGTATAGCCGCCAGACTTACAGCAGCACTAAATTATACACCACTAGGTTTATTGTGGGGGCAGACTAACACTGATGCTACAGACTTGGGGACTTTTGTTGATGATCGATGGGGGCTATCGATTGGTTGTCTTATTTGGCCTGTGGTTGGTTGGATTGTATTTTTGGATATTTTGTGGGTAATGATCTATAATATATTATATATTGAATTAATACTAAAAATAACAAAATCAAATCCTAACTTAACTAAAACTATACAGAAACTAAAATATAGCGTCGAAAAATTCATCCGCATCGCTGTCGACTGGTAATGTACCCAAGAGACTGGCGGCATTACCACTTTGTAACCCAATGCTTAGCCTTTGGCCAAGGTAAAAGCCAGCCCTTGGGTCACGGGAAGTGTCAATAATGATCTTGAGGAACGTTGCTTATGTTTTGGGAATGCAGATTTTGCGTCGAATAGGTATCTAAGATTTAACGAAACATTTTGAGAAATTGTTTGTAATGTGACCACTGATTTCACTATGTAGATCTCAGGGCTTCGTTCACAATTGTGTGTGTTTGAAAACGAAACCCTAATTAAATAAATTAACCGAACCTAACTTTCAGCAGCGGCTGATTTTAATAGCTTTAAATCTATAACGACGAATTATATCTTTTGTCAATAAAAAGCTGACACACGCGTACGTTTACAGTTTATAAGGATTACTAGTCGACCTCAAGCATTGTACTGGGTTGCTATCTCATCGGAACATCAATTTCAAATTGATTCCCACGGAAACACCCTTTAGACCAAAACAAGTTTTCTTTTGACGACAATTGCATGGATACTCCACACGGGGGCCAAGTACTGGTCGTTTGTTCGTCCTTCAGCAAAGTGCCCAAGTCGCCAGTCACCGCGGTCGGACGGCAGACAGCCTCTAGTCTAGACGTGGGGTTCCAAGTGCATTTTTCTGTCTGGACCCCTCTTTCAATGTAAAGCGAACCCCATCGTTTATGCGTGTGCGTTATTTAATTTTAAGTACAAAAGTTTTGACGAAACCATTCTTATTGGCATACGCTAACGGTCCATAATTGTCTGATCTGATTTTATTGGGAAGTTCGATGTAGATAGTGATTGCCTTTGATGTATTTTGCACGTTTGTGCTTTCAATTTTTGAGTAGCAATTATTTGTGTGGTCGCCGGCAGACTGATTTGTTCAGAGGGTATGTTTAGTAACTTTTGCTATTATGATTTGTTTTGATTAGTACACTTGCATGTTGAATGAGTAATGTTATGATTTGTCTAAAGTAGGTTTGTGTACTTGTATGATTTCATTGCTGAAGAATATTCTTGTAACATTAAATCTTACAAAAACCTCAACAAATGCCTTAGGTATTGTAGATGGTGCACACAAAGAAGGTGAATACCGAGATGACGACTAAAAGAGAAGTACAGAAGAAAAATACATGTTGCGCAGACCTCGAATAAATTGGGATATGATGAAACTGTAGATGATGCACTTTGCTCTTTGCTTAAACAATTCTTTATATACTTACCTAATATACATAAAATCTTGTTCAGGGTAGCAACAAATCAATTATTTGACATTACCTACAATTCTCATATACCTTCATCGCTTTATTAGTGGTTGTAATGGTAATTATGTCATTTGGTTTAAATAGGTTTTTATTTGTAATATTTTATTTATCTTTTACCTATATAGATTCTTTTATATTTTGTGAGTGTGAGAACGTTATACGCCTTGTAGACTGTAGATTTATAGATCTTTTTCTATTTTATTAACCTGGTACTTGTTGACAGGCCTACACTGACCTCCCATACCTATCAACACAGTAATTTGAAAACATTGTCCAAGCCAATTATTTTTAAAAGAGTAACCGTGGAGTTTCTTACTGGTTCTTCTTCATAGGAAACGACCATTTGGAACCGTACACCTAGCTTTTGACGTTTCATAAGTGTCCATATAGGTTTATGTGAAATTAAATGTTTGATAGATTTCTTACACTTTTTAAACGATTCCTTTGGGACATAACAGCGATCGAAGTAGACTTTACTGTGTTTGCAACACTACCCTGGACACAGAATACCGCTTTCAGACCCATTATACAATTCATAAAGTCACAACATACATTATTTATTATAATAGCGATAGAATTTGCATAGAGGATGCTTAGCTATACATTTCAGTCTAACTAAATACGTCTCACTGTCTAGTGTCTAGACTAAATCTCGTCTTAACAGACTAGGAATTTATAACCCCCTGGAAGTCTACGCCGGAGCCGCGAGCAGAAGTTAGGGGCACACAAAGTAACATGGTGACAATATTGGATGTTTTACATTGTTGTGGTCTGGAATCTGGTAGGAGGCTTCAACAGTGGATGTAGCTTAGTGCAACCTTAAATCTCTTTTTCCTGAACTTTAAGGAGAGGGTCTTGGATGCGAAAATAAACTTTTTCTTTCTTTAAACGAAATAAGTTTGTAAGTTCAAAATGTCCAGAAATTAGGCACTATTCATTTATCGTATTAGAGGTTAACTTTGGCAAAGACACAATCTACTACAAATAGTCGGATCCGGAAACCGAAGAACCAGGTTATGGCGCGTTCTTTGGAAAGAGCCTTTGTCCTGGCCAGCAGTAGACGTTGTATCTAGAGTTATTTATTTATGTAGGTAAAAAAAAAAAAATCCTAGAATTTATAATCATATAGAACGAAAAGTAAAAAAGTGAAAAAAAGAACGAAAGGTGAAAACATCTTTGGTTCGTCATTACAAAATATTATCTTAAGGTTCCGCTAACCTTTAAATCAGTGTTTATAATGAAAGTCTAATGGATTCAAATGTTTACAACCTCCTTAGGTGGATCCTATCAAGAGATTACTTTTAATGCGGATTAAGTACTCAGATTGAGACTGCCTTGGAAACAATCTCGTAAAGAAGAGGTTTATTTTTCTAAAACCTATTTAAGTAGAACACCAAAATAAAATTTTCCTCATGATTTGTGTGGCGTTCCCCTTGAGGGGTTGTCTGTAGGGGAACGCCAAACTAACCTATAATACCGCGTTTGAAAATTGTATCAAATAATTAACACTTTGATAATTGATATTACTTTGTACAAGTTTTTGCCAGAATTTTCTTACTAACAGGCAATTAGAGTAAATAGTCTATGACTTTGTAACATTTTTGTCTCCAACCTGTGAAACAGAAGGTGTATAATGAGGGCTGTTACCAAGCTGTCATGACTCACGAAGAGGTCGTAGATTGTAGGTCTAATAATCGTTTTGATAATGTACATAAAGCGTTATAAGAGGTAGCTATGTGCGATGCGTACATAGCCAGCTCGGAAGTGGCTGCAGGTCGTTGCACATCCCGACCGACGTAACAGGGGTTTGAGGGCGCAAGCGTCGCCCCCCCCTGCCCAGGCAATTGCCCCTTTGGTTCATTATCAAAGTTCACTAGTACGGTGCACACATATAGCTCGTTGTATCGACGACGTTGCGTTGCATACACGCCTGCGTGCTGGACCACACTATCGAGAGCTCCCTGACTCTAGCCGCGGAATGAATGCAAAGCTGTTCGAACAAATATTGCAGCTCCATGTAAACTGGCCTCCGTGACAGGGGGTGTCGAACCGTGCCGACGTTTCACGGAAACAGTCGAACCCCGGGCGGGAGTTTTGACAGCTCGCCCGGAAAATCTGCAGCGAGGAAATGCGCTCGCCAAGTTAGTTAGGTATCTAATTTGTTAATTTTAAACTTAATGGTTATTGAAATAAGGGTTATAGTATCATTGCACATAGTTTGCTTCTAGGAATTCTTGGATTCTGTGGCAGGGTGTGCTTACACGTATGTACATGCAAGTAAAATGTATTAGTTATTTCACTTACCTAGGCAGACACCTCATGAAATTTTAATTTCCAAATGTGTTTTTACCTAATTACGGCAAACTAACTAAGCGTTCAGGAATTAAAAACTTATGCATATCCCGCATATCTTCAGGAGTTCGGATACACTACTTACTCATATTTTGCTAATAATACCAACAATTTATCCAGTGGTCCATGGTATTGACAAATAAGTACCTAATAATAAATAGGCAAAGAGAAACTGTCTGGGCACAAAAATAGACCATCACAACTTGGTTGTCATGACGCCCGCCGGTACGCAGACAGTCGCGCGCGCCGTATCAAAGCTTTATATACTACCAGGCTTACATAGGACGTATGTAGGCGATTTAAATTAGTTCGATAGGAAGTTTAGAGAGAGAGTAAAACCTCCTCAAGTCTTCAAGATAAGTTTTCACTCGAGAAGAAGATAGACAAAGACTGCTGGATTAATATTTTGTAATAATCAATTAAAGGTTTATTACACAAGATGACAAGAGTATAGCAATTAAACCCTTATGGTAAATGCCGTGTCTGCAACGGGGACTACTTAACTAATGATAATGACTGGTGGTGACTGAATTTATATCGTCTTAAATGGTCGCAAAGTGATTTTAATGTCCCCCCGGGATGTCGGGGAAAGAATACTAATGTTTAAACTATTAAGGGCTCGGACTTTAGTGTCGTTAGATTACATTACAATTAACGAGGATTATATTTATGGACTGTTAATTTAGTTGCACTTACTACTTCGTAATGTTGATATGTAGAATTGATACTCTTGTAATGGTTGGTCTACTTGGGTGATCTTTCCTTTTTCAGTTTTTCGGTGCATTTTTAACGTACTATACCTATATCTACTCGTATGATACTGATATGAACAATTTAAAATTGATTTATAGTTGTTTCTTCTTATTGACCGTCTACCGCTTTAATTATCTACGCTAAGACCTCCCCATTATACATATTTACATCAGGCTGATATGACTGTGCTGCCATGCAGTAGTAATACGAGCTCCAGTTCCACTGAAATTGCACAATTTGTTTACTTGCAACGTGAACTATCCCTTATACATAGTGGGAGGATTATCCAAAATTATATTACTAACCGAGTCCAAAGTTCTGCAAACATGATGAAAAAAACAATAGACCTTTCTAAAGTTTCAAATTCATTCATATTTTGTGTCAATAGGTACCAGGAGTACACACATCATAAACAACTGATGCGTTAGCAGCCCCGTCTCGGGGCTTTTAATTAATTACCGTAATTGCTAGTGAGGATGCGATCCTGTTCGCAGACAAGGGGTGGAACCAGACGCCTATTATGAGTATGACCATGTTTTGATATACTGTAGCTATTGTACCTATACGTACGCCAATTCGCGCCGATGCGCCCAGACGAATGCCAGTCTGAAAGAGAAAATTAAATTATGCCTTTATTACTTTTTTAAAAGCTTTTGATGCGATATTGAAAGGGCTCTGTTGTGATCAGTCGGGTTGTGACGGGGCAGGAAGGAAGATAAACATTATTTGTGTAAGCAAGTTCATTTTGTAGACTGACTCCGTCAATACTCTTTGAAGTAAGACTTTATTTGCAGATAGGTAGACGGGGCGGTGACAAAAGCCAATGACCAAAAATGGTGCAGTTTTTTTTTGTCGCGGCCATCGATCAAACGTTATTAATTAGATGGAGAATTTTATGAAGAACAAAAGTTCATATGGGGTAACACAACCTAACATCAGTCCGAACCGAGTTATATACCTACTCGTAGAAAATATTAAAAATATATCCAATAATGGTGCAGTTTTTTTTTTGTCGCGGCCATCGGTCAAACGATATTAATTAGATGGAGAATTATATGAAGAACCAAAGTTAATATGGGGTGACACAACCTAACATCAGTCGGAACCGAGTTATATAGAAAATAAATAAATTAAAAATATATATGTTTTTACTTATTTATCATCTAAAAGCAGGTATCGTATTACCCAGTAACTGGGTTGTGGAGGTCAGATAGGCAGTCGCTCCATGTAAAATAATGGTGTTCAGCTGCATAGACTGCTTAGACTGGAAGCCGACCCCAACATAGTTGGGAAAAGGCTAGGCAAATGATGATGATCATCTTAAAGCAGGTTTGTACCTACAGCAATAGAGTTTATGTCTCAAACTAGGATTTTTTATCTATGCCTGAGCCTGAGCCGACCGTTGCGCGTCGCGTTTTGTGAATATCTTATTGTCTGACCTGTGCTTTGTGTTTTGGACTGAGTTGAAAGGATTCCAAACATGGAAAACTTGGGATGTGTCTCTTGTCAACACACTTTAAATCGCAGTAACAATCGCCAGAGAAGATCTACTACACTAAATGAAGAATTTATGCAAACACATGCATATTTATACAAACATACATACATACGGGTCGAATACAGAACCTCCTTTTTGAAGTCGGTTAAAAAGATTTAAAACGGCCTTTTCTTTTTTACACCTTCGAAAATAGTAAGACATTGTTTTAATTGCTCTATTTCACAAATGAATTAACAATTTATTGAAACGCCACAACATAATACATAAAAAAGTAAGAAGTACAAACAAACTTAATTACAAGCCATACCGCCGTTAAACCCGCGATGGTTTATGTGATATGTGGAATTGTTCACAAATATTTGTAAGCTGTTTTGATTAATAAAAAAAATAAAAAATAAGTGAAGCGATCTCTTCCACATAACCTTGGATGGAGAGGAATAACACACAATAACATAGATGGTGACTTATCTCTTTCATCTGTTTATCTAGATGATTTCTTTATTTCTTACATAAAAATTCAAGTTCAAATATATCATCTCGGACTGCATTTGTCGAAAAATCTTTTATCAATTCATTTTTGTGATAGGCTTATCATATACCGACAAATATTACAACGATGGCCGCGGTAAAAAAAAAATGCACCACTTCCCATAGTGATTTGGTCATTGTCTTTTCTGTCAGGTAACGTAAACAAAACACAATTTGTAGAATAATGTTGACATGCCTACTGACCGGGAACTTTAATTTGAAAACATTGTAAAAGACAATAATTATTTTTAACAGAGTACCTATATATAATCGTGGAGTTTCTTGTCGGCCCTTCTCCATAGGAACGACCAATTAGAACCGTACACCTAGCTTCTGACGTTTCATATTAAGAGCCCATGTAGGTTTATGTGAAATAAAATAATTTGACTTAATTTTAATAATTCACAAGAGGTAACATACTTGCCTTTCCATCCAGTGTCTTTAACGGAGCAAAACAACTTGCTTTTCTCATAAGAAAATCCGACTCTTAACACGTTCGAGGACGCTACCACTTGAGACTGTGTACCAAAATGACACAGTAAATGTCCATACAAATTATACGACGTATGAGTACGTAGCCTCCCATGAAAATATATTGTTTTAAAGACATCATGACACAACCGTTTTATCACGTTATCGTATAAATACGTTATGTCATTAAAAGTAAGTTAACTAGACGTGAACGGGATTAATTCATAGTAAAATAGTATACTGTCTGGCTAAGGAATAATACATAAATCAAATAAACTAAATACTTACGATGTTTTGTCGCGGCAAATATTACTATACGCCACGAAATGTTTAGCGAACGCGAGCGCACCCCGCAGTGACGCAGCCGCATTGAATGTAGGAGCGCGGTAGGCGCGCGCGACGCATTTACACGTTGTGCGTGTGTGAGTACCGTTCCCGCCCACTGTCAACGGCACTTATTTGAAATAGTTTAAAACTTACTCTACGTGACAGTAAAGCTTCGGGTATTTTAAATGTTGTGACACAAGATACATTCAATAGGATTTTAACTTGAACGTTCATCGGAAATGTACGTTCTGTCGTAAAGTAAAAAAAATATTTGGACGTCATTGTACGTTGTGCCATATCAAAATTTCGAACGATGACGTATAATCTCGTTCTGTCCTCGAACGTGTTAACTGCCTCACAGTTAGGAGTCTCTTCTTCTCTTCTAGAATACAAAGAATGAACCTTAGCAGGCTGCAGTACATAATCAGCCTATAACGTTCCCACTGCTGAGACACAGGCCTCCTCCTTGTGAGAGGGAGTGGGCCGTAATCCACCACGCGGGCCCAGTGCGGGTTGGTAGTCACATGTCTTCGAATTTTGGCTTCTAGGACATGCCGGTTTCCTCACGATGTTTTCCTTCATCGTTTTGAGAGCAGTGATGATGAAAATAATTTACACAAAGTAAAGCGCCTATCTGGGTTCGAACCTACGACTTACAACTCGTAAGTCGCGGCCGTTACCACTGGGCAACCACTGCTCTGGCAGGCTGCAGTAATAATATATAATTTAATGGAAATAATATTAATTTATCGTTTGGTCTTCTGCCTACCCACCTCTTCGGAGAACGTAGGCGCCATGTTGTTTTCGCCGTAATAATGATGATGTATCTACAATAAATCCTGCCAATTAAGTTTCTATTTCTATATTAATATTTTTAGTGAAATGAAGATACTTATTTTACTGAAGGATGGTTCTGCCCACCAACCTCTTGAAATAAATTCTATGTTTACACAAGGAGCAGTCACTTGAGTAAAGGAGGTACCCACGCTGCATAACACCATGGAAATGTTCCTTGTTTATTAATATATTAGAATATAATAATAGGTATAGACAAGCCCCCTTACTAATAAACGTTGTATAGCGTCTGTATAATTACACAACGCTTTGTCTTCTTCTTTCGAAATTCAAATTACTGACGACTGAAAGAGACAAATCGATGTGTAACTATTCATCTGATATAATACTTTTATTAGTAAGGGGGTTAGTATATTGTTAGTCAACTAGAAGGTATAAAACCAATTTTTGTATTTTATTTTTATTATTCGTAATTTTAAATAATTATACATCTTCTTTTGTTTTTTTCTTACACAGGGTCAAATTAAATTAGCTAGAAAAACTCCACGGACGTGGTACGTATCGGTATCTAAACATGATTAAATAAAAATAAAAAAAATGATGTTTTTTCTGTGGGGTCATCGACCGCAGTTAGTGTAGTCACTTGAAATATAAGTTTAAAAATCAGTTTTTTTTTGTGTAAACATCACAGTCGTGATGGACGATACCTATATCAAAAGAAAACACATTTTCTCAACTTAACTTATATCCAAATCATATCCCGGGCTGGCCCGGAAAAAATTCTGGAGGCAAACCCCAAAAATATTATCCGACCCAGGAGTAGAACCCCCTGTCCAGCAGTCCTGCAGTCGCGCTTTCGATCACGAGACCAACGAGGCAGCCCTAAAAAGAGAAAGGAAGGGAGGTACTTACAAGTAGTTTCCTATTCTCTTTGTTCGAAAACATAGTCTATACCTCTTCAAATACTTCGCTATATTAATTGAGAGCCTTCCTACAAAGCGTTCCATGTTCGCCGTCGAATAACTGAGTAAATATGATTAGGAGCACATAGCATTGCATCAACAGAGACGCGCAGAGCACAAAAAGTAAATAGGTAGCGTTGCAGGATCCTATCAACTACACAATCATACTACGCAGCGATATCTATGCGCCGTGCGGTGACCAAGTCCGTAGGGAAATGGGAATACCTCCTCGTTTTTATGTACTTCGGGTTTTTATTCTTACTAATTTTTTTAATAACGAGGTTCGGGAGGTGCTTGATAGTCATAATTATGACTACAGATAAGAGAAGAGAATCTTTGGAAATCAACCTAGATTTTTTAAACTTATAATTCGATTCCGGAAACCTGTGTAATGGTTTTGAGAGGGCGTCTCGTTCGACATCCTTCATCAAGGGAGGGGGAAGCGCCAGGGAATCCCACGAAATTCAAATTTATATGATTGACATTTCATGAAATAGTCATTCAATAGGGTAACATTGTATTGATGGTTTTAATGATTATAATTCTGTCAAAATACATAATTATACTTGTTAAGGTCGCCAATCATATTTTGTTTAACATACAACCTGCAACTGACCCCCTATCATAATCGTAACCCCTTTACAAAACAATTAAGTACGAAAGTTTCCAGAATCGAATTGCAAGTGAGAAAAATCTAGGTTGCCAAAGATGGGCCCTGATGAGTATTATTGTAGATATAAGAGGATAGTGAAAATCGTATTATTTATAGATCAAACAAAGTGGCTATTAATAGAACGAAATAGCAAATTATTCTTGGAAGTTATTAACATCAGTATTTTAGTTCCTAACATTATTTCGACTAACCGGGAGAGGGGTTTTATGAACTTTATAGCCATCATTTGTTTCGTATTGGTTTTAATGGATGTGAAGACGAGGTTTAGAATTTACTAAATGGAAATGCCAACAATAATATTTAAATTTTTTTTTTAAATATCACCCAACCCAATTTGGTAAAAGTAGTTTAAATGATTGCAAATTGTTCATGTTTCAGTTTGTCGTATTTACTACCTTGGTGTCATGACATTTTTTAGGAATGCAAAGGAAAAGGAGAATGGCACCGTACTATGGGTTTCTGCCCTAAAGCCTAATAACCATAATATATACACCAATAGATAGAGCTTTCAAGTAGAACCTTTGCTTCTAACACGACTTTTGCCAATTGTTAGTCATTTCGGAATTAATGACATAAAAAGATGCCCAATCTCCATTGAAATGTTAGCGGAGATTTTCCTTATATTAACCAAGTACCCAACCCCAAAACTTAAAAAAAAAAAAAACGTTCGTTTAAATTTTCCACCGCCTCAATGCGTTTCTGATCATAATTTTATCCGACGTAATTAGTCCATATTTCCCGATCTATTGAACATCAATCGTGGCCACCCCAATGCCCAGGGTTGCAAGCTGGCGGGCGCATCCGGCGGTCGCCATGACTACCGTCGCCCGCCGCCTGCCGCGTCCTACACACGTATACCACCCTGGTACCACGCTCCGCAATACATCCTACACACCTATATCACCCTGATACCACGCTACGTATTACCAGCCTTTGACGACTCCTGGAGCGAATATTATCCCCCTGTTAGTTAGTGTTTATTGAGATTTCCGAGAAATGTTCACGTAATAAAGTGCGGATAAAATGTGTACAAGCTTTATGAGTACCATGATGGAGTTATACTTATTCAGCAGAAATTCTGTTGGATCTATGTTTTCTGTGAAATTTTAATGAATACAATTATTTTCTGTTTCATATAAGTAGAATCGCAAAACGTAATGAACAGTTTTCATTTCCAAACCTGCAGGATTTAATTAACATCAGGATATGCATTCATTTGATAATGATATAAAGTCTTAACTCTACCTTGTTACCTGATTTTCCTCAGTGAACAAAAGGAAATGAATTTCCACGTTTTGTCTGTCACTGAAATAATAAGGTGAAGGCTATTCAATTTAATAGTTTGAATTGATTGTATATAAAGCCAACACGTGTGATTAATTTCTCACTTTTGTTTTGACTTTTACCAAGTATTACTTTACCAAGGAAAACCTATTAGGTACTTAGAGACCGAAGGAGATAATAACAAAATCGGAAAATGCGTTGTTGTGCAAGCAATATTTAAATGAAATTATCTACGTTTACATTTCTACTTCTAAACTTTAAACAAATGAAAGTCAAGAGAACCGATCCACACTTCTCACTAAAGTTATCAAAATCTGTGATGGTTACAGATAAGCTCTCGATCCTCATCCATATTGAACAAGTTGAGTGAAAATCAGCAGTCACCTTGGAAGCCGAACTTTGGCATATCCTTTGTTGTCACAATGCACCCGGTGCAGTGGTGGGGAAAGGGCAACGCGCTTTGCCTTGGGGTAGGTCTGGCACGCCAATATAAGGAGGCGTCGAGACAGATACCGTTACTAACGACACTCCAATTACCCCTAATATGTAGACTACATTTCACTATTCACAGTCCATTGCTGCTTAACTCGGACGATGGTAAAATTATGCAGGAAGAAAACCAGCAATGGAAAAGAGCGTAAAGATAGTCTCGTTTAAAGAAGTGAGGCTCGGTTTGTAAGTTGTAAGGGGAGTGCAGCCAAATTATCGGACTTCCCGAAGAAAACAAACCCAGGAGGCTAGTTACTCACGCGCTGCGACGCTCGATATATTTACTTGTTTGCAGGCACTAAATGTGTGTACACCTACTTGGATTTATTGCACCCTGGTATTTTAATAATGAATTGCATTTATTATAGCGAAGGCATGCTTTTTAAGATTTACTAATTTTATTATTCATTTTAATCTCATGATATGTTTCAAAAATTTAGCTTTTAATTTTAATATAAACTGCTATGGTAAAACATTGAAATTATACAAAACACTTTCCATTGTAAGTATACAGTGGCTCTGTGGAAATTTCACAATATATATACCATGATATTAGGATAATAAAATTCCTGCAATCAGCGCTGACTTTGCAAATAAAAGGTAGGTATTTGAAAATTATTCACGTTTTATTTGTACTAGATGAAAAAGTAATGTATACGTTACAAAAAACGTCAAACGTCATATAAAATCTATGCACTACCTATTTTGTACCGTGCTAGTTTTCAGCTGACACTTATTTATTTATAACTTTGAAGGATTTTATCAGCTCTGTTATCTTTTGCGTTTTTCTCATAAGATTATCCTGAAGTACGTCTAAACGTCGTCCATGTAATAAATAATATCAAATCAAAATTATTTTTATCTCTACTAATAATAAAGCTGAATAATTTATTGTTTGAACGCGCTTATCTCTGGAACTACTGGTCAGATTTGAAAAATTATTTTTGCACATGATAGCTCAATTTTTGAGGAAGGCTAGGATATTTATACAACGCTATGGTCCTTAGGAGCCGAGCAAAATGAAAAAAAGTCAGAAAATGAAGTAATTGCGCGGGCGCTTGGCGGGGGTCGAAATTTCACGCGGATGAAGTCGCGGGCAGAAGCTAGTTTTTTAATAAATTTATATGTACTGACATAGAAGAAGCCTTTAAGAACACACAAGTTAAGTTCCTAGCTTTGACTACGCAAACTCCATTTATTTAATTGAATTCCCTTATATATATTTCTCTGAAATCTCGTCAAAGGTGAGCTGCACTGTTGGAACGGTTGTCAGAGAAATCCGGTCACTCAATAATATTGATATACTTACATATACATATGTGTAGATGTATAATGTGCAACTAGCTTCAACTTTCTGACCGTGACCGTCTATTTAATTTTGACAATTCAAAAGTGCCTGTACATGGTTTAATTGAAATAAATGCTTTGAGTTTGAGTTTGAATGGAGGTAACTATGTCATGTCTCGTCAAGTGTCAGTCGTACGAGTATGTATAACCTTTTACATTATTATTTTCATACATTTTCAGTGGAAATAGAAAGAAAAGAGAGAAAATACATTTAATAGTTTTTTATTATTTAAAATCCATTTCTCTTTTCATATAAGTACACAAAGGCCTGTTTCATAACCTCTGAATAGGCACTATCTGCAATGTAAGTACCAGAAATTGTATGAAATTATCTGCGGGGTAACTGCGAAACACCTATCAGTAGCAATGCCTTCAGTTTGACAGTTCAACAACAATCACTGCGTTATTTACGTTGTTGAGCAGACAAATTTTTCGAACATATGAAGCAATGGATTAGCAATATCCTTCAAATAGATTCAGTTTGAGATTGATAGTGTGTTACGCAATTAGGGTGCTGGATGTGGTCTAAAAGACGTAGTGAATGACGTCTATTAGCTGAGACTGATAAAATAATGATGACAGATGAACCTCTTCGTTAACCATGGACTCCTAGTACCAGCCAGTATAAATGCCACTTTTGCCCATGCATACTTAATAAACATCGAGAATAATTTTCTTGAAAATTCAACTAAGAAAATGCCAAGATGAACAATACAAACATTTTGAATTTTGATTATGTTTATTAAAACATCGTTAAGTGGGGTGAAGTGTAATAAATTAGGCTAAGTAGTTTCCTTTGCCTCATGAAAAATTCAAGATGTCGTCGGAGAGAAATAGACAGAAGGTATTTGTATCTCTGGGAGTGGATACAAGTATAATAAATACACAATGATTTCAAAGTAATATATACTCGTAAGTCAATGATAATTATACGTTGAAACTCGACTGCCGCGGCGCGGCGCGGCGTGTCAAATTTTTTAAGCAATTGAATAACATAATGTAATTTAAATAACTAAACCTGAAAAGGGACATTGTACTCATTATTATAAACCAAAAATACAGCAGCCTGTATTAGTATAATATATTAAAATAAAATAAATAAAATAGCTTTTGCTCGCGGCTTCGTCCCCGTGGATGTCGAAAAATATCCCCATTGCTTTCATATAACTCTATTGGTTTACGCGGCGCACGTCAGTAAGTCTCACTAAAAAATAATTATATGTCATTAATTTGGTAACAAAAAATTCAATAATCTCCAACATTGCATTTCAATTTAAAATTCATTATCCAATATAAAAATAAAAATCATATGAACACAAATAATAATTTACAAATCTTTTGATTGTGGCTGTCGTCTTTAATTTGTTTTTAAACAAGTTAATATTGTTTACTAGTACTTTTGAATTATATTGGCAACAAGTTGTATTTAAAAATACAGATTGAACTCTAGGACTGCGATGAACCACGTTAAATTTCGGTTGGATTGTGGATGGCAAGTCTTTCCTACAAGTACTTATCTCTAGCTTGTCTTTCCTCATTGGTCTCATAAAGCTGTAAATCGGCATGTTTTTTTCCCGAAATCTTCAACAATCATCGTTATATTTCAGCTAGAAATAAGAAATAAACAAAACTTATAGACAATATTGCAGCCCACACGCTGTTTACAGCTTAACTAGGTACATCATACTTACTTAACAGTGAAAATAATCGCTAGGGTTACAAATACAAGTTTTTTTTAATATCGTTTTTATATAGATGTTTTGATATAGAAGAAACATAACAACATATAAGATTGTATCCAAGGTAAAAACGCCTACTCGCGTGGCGAAAGAGTGTGAGTTAGCGTGTACAGACGCCAGTACATCAAGCTACCCGAAACTGTCAAATTTTCCCGATCAACTTTGAACCTTATGCTTAAGCGATAAAGTTGAAAATCTATTAAATAAATTTGACAGATTGTAGTACCTTGATGTGCAGGCGTCTGTACATCTACAAAAATTTTCCGTATATTCAAATCTTTTTCACAGTTGTATGAAATCGCTATAATAAGGCAAATTGACGAAGTGAGTATTTTATTTTTGTTAGCGTGATCCACTTCTGGGCAAAGGCCTCCATTCCTTCCACAAATCCACTTCTTTCGATGTTGTGTGTTTTCTGCTCAATTGACGAGAAAGTCATCCAAAGCTTCAAGCCATCTTTCCCTCGCTCAATTTGATAAAATAAAAAAAATCCATACAAAAGGAAAGCCCGTTCTACCCTTTGCAGAGGACCATAATTGTCAGTCACAAACTCAGGGTCGCCGGTCGGGACGAACATAGTAATCCTCTCGTCAAAAAGGTGGCTTGTATTACAGGATTCTCATTTCCCGCAAATTAAAACGCGCTCAGCTTTGACACATACGTTATTAATAATACACGTGTATTTTTTTAACGGTATAATGATTACCGGAAAAATTCATGTGTGAGTGTTTATTTGATTTTCTTAGAGCGTCGTAAATATCTTAAAAGAAAATCAAGGCAGAAAATGAGACTGAAATGGAGTACTTACTACAAATGCACTTCGGCTGCATGTTTTGGGACACAGAGGGCGGGATAGGAGAAGGTGGAGAATCGTTTGTGACACAGGGCACGAGGTTCGATTTACATCTTTCCAGTTTCCACTTGGGGGCGGAAAGGGTTCAAGGACTTCCAAGTGGACCTCAGAAGACACCCTGCAGGATGATTTTGCATTGCGCTACCACCGATAACGCCGTGGAGGTGGCGAAATTTTGGGCCACAAAAATTTGAACAACTGTCTTGCCAGCAACACAAAGAATAAGAAGACGACTATATGCAAGGAGAAGTAATTCCTAATGTCTAAACTTAAAGACGATTTTTTAATTCATAAAAAACGTCAAACGGCTGACATCCGTTTTGCCTCGTCCGAGCGTATTTGATGTGACATAATAATTAATTATCGACAATACGTACGAAGAGCATTTAATAGACATTTATAGCAAAATAATAATGTCGTAAGTGTATACCGGATATACGAGTATTAGCGTCTGGAAAAAGTAGAGTATAATAGAAGAGCAGAACAGAGCTTTGGCGTAGAAAACTTTACATAAAATATTTTTTTACATATACAATGGATCAATAAAACCATTTGGAGTCAATTTTTATATTAAAAACAAACTCAAATTGTCAACATTCAAATCATTTAATCTACTCTAATCTACTTAGTTATATTTGTAAAATCGATTACCCCCGAACATATAATTCATACAACCACATAACTAAACCAATTAAAAAAAAAACTAAAGGAGCGGCCATTGTTGTTTACATCTTTTTTTTTCAAATCAAATCATTTATTCGTTTGCAAACAAGGGTTTTAAGTACATAGATGTTTTGTTATAAATAGTCCTCCATGTTCTACGTCACATGAGCATGCAAAAAATTTGTTGTGACAATTTTACCGTATTTCGCAACAATACAAAGATGGCGAATGTCAACAAGGTACCATATTCCATTTACTAGTAGTAATAAAAAAAATGTCAAATGGAATAATAGCAAGGCTCAAATAATTGCCTTTAGAATGGTTTGGGTATAATTTCATAAACAACTCACATAGCGACAAAACATCTAAGTACGTCTGTGAAGTACTCGTATCAGACGTTGTAAACACTTTTCAATCACAAAATTACGCAGTAACATTTCATTAAGCCTATTGGCCCACCGATATAATTATCGAAACCCTACAACGCGTAATCCCCCTTTGCGAGAGGCGGCGAGGGTTGGTTATTAAAAATCTCCGTCGTGCTCTAGGCGGTAGGTAGGTAGGTAGGTAGGTAGCCAGGTTATAGGTATGTCTGACAGTCTGGCGTGCAGTTTCGATCTGTTTCGGTCTGCGGCGGTAATAGTGCAGCTTTTATGCCCAGACTGGTGATGTCACACTGCATCGCTCGCAGTCTAATAGATAAAACGTTTACACAGCACTTTTGTTAATAGTTTACCGTGGTGTGTCATTGTCTGGGTCAGTTCTGAGTTTTATTACGAATTTTATTGTTGTTAGGATTTTCTAGAGGGTGTGACAGTGCATTTACTTGATCTTCGTCAAGTAAACATGCTCATAATGGCTTTTCTTCTTTAACGTTTGTTTTGTCATTTAAATAAGGTGCACATCGATGAAGAGTTTTCTAACTATGTTATTTTGTTTTTTTTTTGGTTTTCAGACGCAAAACCTCATCTTTTAAATGCATACATACATATTTATGCATATAAAAGAATATTGCTTTTGTCTTTTTTATAAAATATTTTTGTAGAAGCACCGTCCTCGCTGATATGACTATTCTCGGTACCTCCAATATCAGTCGTAGGTAATTAATAGGGACTGGTACCAGGAACACATAGTGCGTTAAAAGCATTGCCTCGTGTACGCCGTATGTGCGCCTATAAATCAATCAACGTTACCTATGTGAACCTTTGAAATGCTGATTGGTTTGAAAATGTAATCCAGAACTCCTACAAACTAGGTATTTTAAGGCTTATGATATACACTTATACAGCATGTATCAAAAAGGTGTGGTCATATCTAAGGGTGTGATACTTACAAAAATTATACAAATAAAAAGTCATCCCATATATTTGGGTCGAGTAGGTAACTGTTGAAGTTTTGTTTTGTTGTTTTGTTTAGTTGATATTTGTTTCGCGATTAAGATGTTGGTCCCATGGAGAAAGTTGTCGAGGTTAATGATCTCTACCACACCCTTAAATATGATCACACCTTTCTGGTACAGACGCCAGCAGGTCAAGCTCCCGAAACTGTCAAATTTTCCCAATCAATTTTAAACCTTATGTTTTAGCGATAAAGTTGAAAATTTATTAAAGACATTTGACAGATTGTAGTAGCTTGATGTGCTGGCGTCTGTACATGTTGTAGAAAGCTGATGATCCCCACACATTTATTCTTATGTGACAGTTGGTCCAGAGAATCACGTCAGCAACTTGTATTTTTGGTTCATGTAGGCGTCTGTTGAGCACTAAGACTTACGTATTTTAATTCAAAACATGATACTAATGATTTTAATATTCCAAGTTTGTCTTTAAAAATATACTTGTGGATAGAAAACCTATCCAAAAGGATTAACATATTAATTCGATGGAGAAAACTTTAGAAACCAATTACAGCGCCCCAGACAGTCACATTCGAGCTGACATGTTGGAGTTTATTCCACTATGATCTATAGAATTGCCCCATTAGTAATAAATCCACGCCCTACGTTACACAACACTAAAACAGTACCGTCTACTGCCCACATTTCACTAAAATAAGAAATTAGTTGGTATGAAAACGGTATGATACCTTATTTAGCTAAGTATCTACTTAAATATTATTTTATTCACCATTATTGAAGAATTCACACCTCAAAGTATTTCTACTGACAATGGTAATAGCTGCGGGGTAATTATACAGGGTGACTTGAAATTTAACGTATTCCTTCCAGGACGTGATAGTTAAATTAGAAATTACAAGTCACCTGTATAACACACTAACAGTAGTAATGGCTTTAATTTTGACAGTTCAACAACATTCATTGCGTTACTTACGTTGTTGAGTAGACAAATTTTTCGAACATATGAAGCAATGGATTAGCAATATCCTTCAAAATGATTCACATTGTGATTGATAGCATGTTATGCAATTAGGGTGCTGAATTGAAGTTCTAACTAAAGACGAGATGCGCTTTGCGTTGTCGAGAACATTTTATTTTAAAGCAGATAGTACAAAATTGATATGCACTATCTTTAACAAAGACAGAGCCATTCAACCAGCACAAAGCGGCACATAACTAATCGGAATGCAGGCGGCAGTCGTTTTCACAGTTCTTTTGTGTCTGCCCGTCTGGCCAGTCTAATGGATACCGGATTCAGCCGCTTTTTACCTCGCACAGCCTTTTGATTACTAATCCCAGATGAAAGGATGCAGATTGTGTGGATGTTATGCTCTCCTGGTCTTTGAGGGGACAAATTTTAAGTAATTAAGGCTTTGCTGTCAGTACTAATAACAATTATGATGACAAATTTAGGCTCGCCTCCTATTACACGGGACTTAAACGTAACTGGCGTAATGTGGGAGTAGATAGATATACTGTAGATACACCTCTGCCGAACCCTTCGAGGATTACAGGCGTGATGTATTTACACTAGATACTAAATTAAATGACTTACTATATAAATAAATACAAAAACAAAGGACACTTAGGCGTCGAAGTACGTACTCGTCCGCATCGCTGTCATCCGGAATCGTGCCCAGAAGACTGGCAGCATTGCCACGTTGAATCGCAATGCTAATTCTTTGGCCGAAGAACGACCCAGCCACGGTCGCGAGAAGTGTCGACCAGCCGGCGAGAAATTTTCTTAAAAAGGAGACGCGCACTCGGGCCCCATGACCCGAGCGTTTCGACCATAAACAGCTCAAAGCTGTAGTTGCCCATAAGGTTACAGTATTTGCACCGCTTGAGCAGCCTCAGCAGCCGCAGTAGCGGCGCCAGCACAGCCCGCCGTGCTAGGAACATGAACATGGCGTGATGTTATGTTTTATAATATGTGTTTTTGTTACTATAGTTGCTTAAGTAGGAATTATGAAAGGCATCTCGATTTATATTAGGTGGCGCAGGATGCTTCCTTCTTTCATATATATTTCCATCGGTCGTCAACTCAGAGGTACTTACATATTTATTAGAGACCGACCGAAACACGATATTCAGCCGAAACTGTAACCAAACTTTCGGCTCCTCTTCTAGTTTCGGCCGATACCGAAACTTATAAAGTTAGGATATTATATAAATAAATGACATTATTTTCTGAGACCCGTCGTTTTTTGTTTTCGTCCGAAAATACGGCCACTTTTTGGCCGAAACCGAAACTGCGGCCGGAACCTCAATTTATGGCCGAAACTGGCCGAAAACGAAACCAAACCGTCGGTCGGTCAGTTATATCAATAGGAATTTATGTGAAATAACCTTGAACTCTTATCCCCATCTTACTGGTTGGAGGTGTCCTTTAAAAAGGACAAGTGGATTACGGCACGTGTAAGACGAAATGCACCAAGAAATTAAGAAGGAGATACGTGCTAAGATCCCTACCCTTTGGAAAGGACCGTAGCGCGTGTGGTTTACTGAGAACCCCCGAGGGGAAACAGCTTGAGTGTTTGTATGATGCTTTAGCTCTTTAGCCAGCACGTAAAGGCTTTGACACTGATAAACAGGGAAAATATGTACAGTCAACAAATAATATAAGTATGCAGGATTGTCGGATATAGTTGAAGTTTAGTAAGAAACCGATGGACGTTCTCGAATAAAATTTAATTTTGTTAATAGAAAACAAACAGCTCATTTATCAAATTAAACTGCAGTCGACAACATCTTTCAGTTTCTTATTAAACTTCAACTATATCCGACGATCCTGCATACTTATCTCTTTTGTTGACTGTACATTTCTATACTAACCACGCTTTTCTATAAGTATTGCTGTAGCCATGTTTGTTGCTACTGTTAGCTTGCAGATGTCCAATAAAGGTCGGAAGCATAATGGCATTATCACCACGCTTGCACAAATATAAATATTATACATCATTTAATCAAGTATTTGGTGGTGTGGCGATCTGATAACGTTAGCAGGGCAAACATGGCCAGAGACCGCACAAAACATCCCGAGGTTTGGAAGGAAAATGGGGAGGCATTTGCCCAGCAGTGGGACACAATACAGACTAACAAAAAAAAATAGTACTTTTCATCTCTGCAAAATTAGCCGCTACGTAAATCAAAAGAGATCCGCAATAAAGCCACAGCACATCATCATTATCATCATCATTTCAGACGAAAGACGTCCACTGCTGGACATTGGCCTCCCCCAAGCACCGCCACTTCGACCGGTTCTGTGCTTCTCGTATCCAACGAGTTCCTGCGGCCTTCACAAGGTCGTCGGTCCACCTTGTGGGAAGGCCTTCCAACGCTACGTCTTCCAGTACGCGGTCGCCACTCCAGAACCTTTCGGCCCCATCGGCCATCTGTTCAAACATAGCCGTCTCCATTGCCTTTTGAGTGACTTTCAGCCTTCAAATAAGGCCCATTGTGAGCGACCACGTTTCAGTGCCATATGTCATCACTGGCAACAGCCACAGCACAAAAGCGGAAAAAATAATAATTTTTGACTTGCCATGAAGGTGTGGAAGGGCACTAAAACGGCTTTACTCGGGAATGCCAATTAGCAAGATATTAGATACTTATCTGCGATAAAAATAATAAGAGAGAGAGATGAGTTTGTTTGTTTCGGCCTTTCTTCTCAGAGTATTATCAGATAGGAAACGCCGACCTCATCTAGTTTTGAAAAATATGATTGATGTGTAAAAGTGTTTGTTTGTACAAACCTACTTACAGAAATAAAATCATTTATCACAAAACGAAAACTCACCTTCACTCACTCCCCCCACTGAGTAAAAATCTCACCTTTGTACATGCTAATCTCACATGATTGCTGTACTCTGTAATTTTATTTAGCTATTACCTATGTGTACAATTTAGAATCAAGAATGCAGACTTTACAAACTTCGTGCGTTAGCGTCGCAGCCTAAATCACAAAAAAGTCTGCCATCTGTGCAGCCCCTATGAGAACATACCTATTATTATAACTACATGTGGACGTTTCCCGGGATTCCTGTGGGTTTTTATATTTGTAAAGGAATGTATTTTCCATCCACCACGCAGTACAGAAACCATCATGCCACGGATTATAATTGACAATGACGTGAATCGAGCTATAATAGTCGCAGATTTACTGGAAAAACATGTTTTTATTTCGGTTCCTAAATTTATTTCTAAATAAAAGTTGTGCTTAAATAAGTGATTTTTTTTTTGTATTTTATTGTAAATAAGTTCTTTTCTTATGTGAGTGCAACAGGAAACTGTTACCCCCAAAATAGGGAGAAGTAAATAAATATAATAAATAATATATTAGTATTTTGATAGAGAAAAATGTGAGGAGACGCCGTCACATTTATTCAAATAAAAATTAGCGAAGCTTTTCACAAACTAAGCATGAGATCCTGGGTTCGATTCCCCGGTCGGGCAAAGTGTTATTGGGTTTTTCTATCTGGAATTTCTCAGTAGCAGCCCGGAGTCTGGATTCCCGGTTGATGGCAATAGTGACATACATTACATAGAACTGGCGAAATGTGGGTGTAGGTACCATATAGATACACTTCTGCCTAACCCGTCGGGGACTGTCTTCCCCGCGTGATGACAATAAAATGTAGTCTAGAAAAAAAGCTTCTCTTGCATGAAGAATCTTCTTCTAATGAACATTAATTCAGCTCCCTCACTACAAGAGTGCAAATCTCTTTAATTATTTGAAGTAGCAGTTAACCCTACCCCGCTGCGCTGCCCGCTGTGAGGAATCAAGGGCGGGACTAGAACGCTCCACGGATTCATGAAGCTCTGCTACATTGCATGCGGGGAGAGAGTGGAGTAAATGAATGGATGATAATGAACGGGTAGGTGCAACGACATTCATTGCGTTATTTACATTGTTGAGCAGGCTAATTTTTCGAACATATTAAGCTGTGGATTAGGAGTATCCTTTAAAATTATTCAGATTGTGATTGATAGTGTGTTATACAATTAGTGTGCTGAGACCTGCCACGCTTTCGATGAGACATCGCCTCGCCTATACAAATTACAGTCGCCGATCGCCGCATTTTTCTTGCCACTCAAGGGCTAGTCACCATCCGTCTTTGGGGTGGCGACTGAATCATTGAGCGGTGTACGCGAGATTAAGTTTCACCGTGCAATGTAACTCTATAGTACTAGGGCAACAAAATATTGCAAGAGGTTACTCTGGTAGTCACGAAATGGGACTGGTTTTTGGATTGAAAAGTTCAGATCGGATCGGATGTCAAAAAAAGAATTGGTGGCATTTAAATTGTTCTGAAAATAGATTAGTAAGCAGACCACCTACTTATAAAAAATATTTTAGCGGACGTAGACGTACGCCCACTTGCACCACAAATCATTTAAATTACAATTAAGCGGTAAACGAATTCAAAATATCGTTCCATTTCTGACAATCGTTTTTAAAAGTTGATAGAGACAATATGACGTTTTAAATATGTACAATACACGGTGGCCCGGGAAATGAGATCTAAAAAAAAAATTTTAGTAACCTCCCTCCAAGGACTTTGCGAAACAGCACCTGTTCAGCGATTATTTATAGTTTAGGAGCTAGAGGGTTTTTAATATAAAAAAAGTTTCATCACTTTGGGTAATGTTTAGACGGATTGTATTTTGTATCCATCCTAGACCATAATTTACCACTTCATATAACAGTCTCTCTAAAACAAATATACAGCTATTCAAGTAAGTGCAGGACAATGCCGTAATACTCTTAGAACTCCATCGGATTAATTCAACCCTACCTTTGAATTCACCCCAGCTATTGTGTTGAACGCCTACCGTCAAAATGATTACCTTAATTAGTGAGAACCCCTACAAGACGAATAGGCATTTAAGGAGTTCCATTACATCTTGTATAACAGACCACGAATACAATTATTTATCACCAGTAGGAAGGGTCAATTTATTTATGTATTCATCATAAATCATTATTTGTATTGAGTTGAGTTAATATCTAGGCAGTCTGAACTTGCCCTTAAATAATAAAAATGCAAAAATTAAAAAGGATCTTCTAGTTTTATGCAAATTCGGGTCATTCATCAATACGCCAGGAAATGTCTAGGAAAAAAGAAAAGGACCAACCAAAGCTCGGAACCAAGGAACTGACTTTATTTATTCTACCTGTAGATCTCCCACCGAATTTATAGTTTCCTGGTACATACATTCTAAGATTGCATTGCGTTGACACTTTTCAGTCAGTGTGAAAGACGAAACGTTTCTTCAAATTAACTACCATGAAGCTAGCGCCTCCTATGAAAAGACGCGGTTTTATAATATTTATGTAAAGTTTAACTTGTTATGATACTCGTACGTCTTAGCAACTAAGCCAAATATCAGTCTGGGGTAACTCATTTACACTAAGAATTCGATATTCATTCTTGCAGTACTTATAATGTTCGTAGCTGTAAATAAACTTTCCAATGGTTCAATGACCGAATCTTTCAGTGTTAGCATTTTGACAGTTCAAATACATTCATTGCGTTATTTACGTTGCCGAGCGATTGGCAAGCAATGGATTAGAAATTTATTTCAAAATCCTTCAGATTGTGATAGAAAGTGTGTTAATGTTAGGTCTCAAGCCAATGTGCCAGCTAACATTCTATGCCGAAATCACGCACGAGATTAAAACAAGGTGGATTCACTCTGGTACATTCATTTTCAAACAGACGCACTGCAGCTGCAGCGTTACGTAAGTGTGAGTGCAGGACGAATGCAGGAAGTATTTGTATACTGCTAACGTTAGACATAGCGGCAGCAGCGTCAGAGCGGTGCAGTGTCGAGTCCTGGCCACGCCCTGTTGCCACGTGTCTGTTTCACCTTATGTCTGGCGCGTGATAAATCAATCTATGTGGGTGGTGCATCTATATAATTTAAACGGAATGAACAAACTTCTAAATAAACTAACAAACTTTTAAAATAAAAATATAATATCCTAATCTAACTAATAGTATTAATAAACTAAAATATGGCGTCGAAATATTCCTCCGCATCGCAGTCGACCGGTAATGTACCCAAGAGACTGGTGGCATTGCCACGTTGTTGACTTATCCTCTGGCCCAGGTAAAAGCCAGCCCTGAGTCACGGGAAATTTCAACCAGCCGTTTGGAGTTTTGTGGTGCATTAAATAGCCTTTCCGGTACAGAAGTAACTACAAGTAAACTGCAATATTATCCTAGCACCCTCGCTTCTCTTTTAAACAAAGAAATAGATGAGCCACTAAATCAATTTTTTTTTTTGAAGCTCGAAGCTGTACGGACAAAGGCGCGCCCAAAATGCAGTCACAGCACCATGTTCTCAGCCGTCACGTTCAATTTCCTTAACTTTAAAATCATCCATCGCTCTGACTGAGAGTCGACCCACTTGTAAACACACCATATACTTAGCAGAAATTATAAGCTTGGAGAAATTAAACCAACCTTCTGTTTTCCTTCCATTTTGACTGCAAATTCGTGGCGCTGTAAATCTTATGAAATTCCGTTACATGTGCTATGTCGCTTGAAACGGGAGCGACATACAACGTCTCAATTTGACGCGCTTCGTTTGTTGCGAGCGACAGCGATGTCGCTTTGTGTCGCTTGACGCTTCCTTATCGCGAGCAGTAAGTAAGCCTTATGTTAGTTGCCTGACTTTGTGCTATGATATGATTGATCACCTTTTAAACATGCTTGCCTGGTATATTTTGTGGTGTGGAGACTATTTGTTACATGGAAATTAATATTAAGTATTATATCTTTTTTCCTGATGTGTTAAGAATGATAATTTTCAGAAGAATAAAATATAGATAACTGGATAATTACCGGAAAATCTCAGCCAAGTAAGTTTCTTTATTTAAGTACCCAATTGGGTATAAATATTGTAAAGGCGAAAACAGACATTACGAGGCATGCGCAGCGCACGGCGCTCATCGCATGTCTGTATCTGCCTTAACAGATCATAAACAAACTAAGTACTTACCAACATTATCCTTATTTTCACGGATGGTCAAATTCATACGCGTACTTGTCATGATATGGGGTGTGATAGGTAATATTATTTATGTTTTTCTTTTCATTAAGTATCCGATCCTGTCGTAACGCATCAGTGAGAGGTGGTGGAGGAGCAGGCGTCATGAAGTTTGAAGGCACATATCTACCTACTTGCTATTTTCATGAATTTAGATATCCCGTAAAAGATTAATTTTTCAACAAAATCTTGTTCTTTGACAAATAAAATTGTACCACTCCGCCGGAAATCATTTATATTCAATACAATTACAGGTGTAAAAAGCCAGTTCCACATGAAGGAGGAAAATTTACGACGCCATTCTACTTTCAGTTACCTACGTGGCTACATTTTTCAAATAGCCTCATAAAAACTGGCGGGAAACAGCATCTCTTCAAATAGAGCGGCCTTTTACCGTCACGCATCGTGGTTTTGTTGAAAACTCTCATTACATAAGACAAATAAAAATCTAATAAGCCGGTGTAATAGAAAAGTTTCTAAATACGTAGCGCAGGCGGGGTGCAGAGATGGGCGGTCGTCATGGCAACGGCCGGTTGCAGGAAACTGCACAATCGATGTTGCCAGACGCTCTGCTGCCGCCTGTGGATCAATGTGTCTCTAGTACTACGCCCGGCTCCCGGGAAACCTACCTTACTGCGGCGGTGTGAGTGCGCTCTCTGCGATATATCGCCGTCCTGTTCTAACATCATCCATTTTCCGACGAGCTCCGTAGCTAGGTTGCGGCAACCCGGACGCTTACCGGAATCCTGGCGGGCGCGAGCTCAGCCCGCTCTGGTCGTACATCTCAGTGTGCGGCGCTTTTCCCCGGGCGTTTGATAAGTGTGAGTGAGTTGTGTCAGTGTTACGTAGATCGCGTTCCATTTTCGAATATTCACGTCGGGAAACTTGTGAATCGGTTATCTGTGTGGAGTTGTTTGTTGTTGTGGGTGCGTTCAGAAGCTCAGCGCCGCGCGCCGCCGGGACCATTGTTTGTTTTGTTGTTATTATCGTTCAGAAACTCTTCACTTATTGCATACACACTGTAATATGAAAATGCATTAATCATTCCTAATGATAATATAATTACATTTATTCACTGAACACAACCTCAGCTGCAGCGGGTGCTGAAATCCGTTAACGTGGTACATAATATGCATACAGTATCGAAACTACGTGACTTTTAGTTTCTCAATAAGGATTTCAGGGTTTTGTAAACATGGGGCGGGAATTTTTCCAAAAATCCGCGTAGCCCATACTAAAATGAGCTTTATTAAGTCACAAAAAGGTCGGATTTAAATGGAAAAGCATGCGAAGGGGAATGCTATTGACGATATCTGATGACTGGCTAAACGATAAAATATTTAGATGGGAATAATAATTAATAACGTTGTCTTAAAGCGTAGGGGAACAGATTTTATAAGTTAAAGCTCTGGAATCTGCGATGAAACGGCGGATTTGTGGAAGGGTTCGATAAATTCACGCCTCATTTTTCATTTCCAACATATTTTTAAATGAATAGAAAAATATACTTACTGAAATTTTATAAAAATAGGCACCCCAAGCCCAACTCGCAACACTTGATCCAAACAAACAGTTTAGATTCCTATACAGGAATTTAGAGTGAGAAACTTCCTTACAAAACGTTATTCAGGACTACTTTTCTGTGAGACAGCGCAGGGTATGGACATAGAAGATAGTATCTCAGCTGTCAGTCTTATCTTCTCATGAAAGTTCTTAAAACTATTTGTCAGGCGCTATTATCAAGCTAATGCAGCCCACTAACACAAAGCTACCACTAAAGATCAGGCTTTGCTGCAACCATAAACCATGTTACCGCACTGCATTAGTGCACAGATGTTTCTCCCCTTTTAACTAAGTTCAAGATCTGGGACAATGCGCTCGCGTTAGATTACTGCCTATCAGGAGATCATAGGCCGCTTAGTCATTTGTGGGGTGAGGGAAGTGAGAGCCTCCTGTCACTTTCTTTGAAGAAAATTACTAAAAAGGAAGCGTTCAGATTAAGAACTACCAGGAGATTATAGAAATGAATAGTGATCGTTTACTAGTAAACATTCCTATTTTTTCTCATTTCAATAAACTTAAATTTCGTCAATAATTCACGAATGAAAAACGTTTAACGCCCACATCATGTCGGTGCAATTTTATATCAGGACCCCGATGACAGATGTAATGACACAACAGTCATGAAATATATTCCCCGACCGCCGTCGGATGCCAATTAATATCACGGTGGATGAATAATGCCGATTGACAGAATACAGACGGTATTTTATTAACGGCATTTGAAATTATAGCCTGGTTTTTATGAACTTAAGTGATTAATATACAGGGTATTTTTTGGATTTCACGTACTTTATCAGTTTGAAACCGATTTGTCACGAGTCATGACTATGTTACTTTCGAAGTTTATGTTTAAACTTTTTCTAAAGTAAAAACTGTATATTTATATCCCATTCAGTTTCCGAGCAACGGAAGAAAGTTCAAGAAAGAGTGAAAAAATATAAATAGATACTATGATCCTAGCACTGCAATGGTTCGAAATGGGATAAAATTTGACTGGTTTCAATTTGGCACTTAAATCTTCATGAAGAAACGAAACATTCATCATCATCATTTCAGCCGAAAAACGTGTGCACGTCTTTCGGCTGAAATGTTGATGATGAATGTTGCTGTCTGCTGGACATAAGCCTCCCGCAAGCATCGCCACCTCGATCGGTTTTGTGTTTCTCACATCCAGCGGATTCCTGCGGCGTTCACCAGGTCATCCGCATCGGTCCATCTTGTGGGGGGTCTTACAACGCTACGTCTTCAGGTACACGGCAAACATTTTTGAAATTTATTTTATTTGAGATGCCTGTAGGTAGACATTAAAAAAACAATAGTATCCTTGGAATTCGTAAAGGATAGAGACACATGTAATAAAGTTGTCCGAATGCTCACAGAGGTGTCCCTTACAATTCTATAAAGTACAAAAATCTCTTTTAAATTAAGTGTTCATTGTGATTGCAACAATCACGAGAGGTGTCAAATCCCTGTGAGGTGGACAATATTGTTCAGTTCTGTTCGTGAATGGACAGGTTACTACAATAGATAGTTACCTGCCGTATTGTAGTATTGTAGAACACACGTGGATAACTTGTGTGTGAATCTGTGAATCCATTCATAACTGATTCATAGGTTGACAAAAGATTAAAGAGATTTACTGGTATTTGAGTTAGTTTTCCAGTCTTGCCTTAGATACGCGCAGTACTTGAAGTCTACTACTGACGTTGAGATGAGACTCTTATCCAATTACTTAGTAACTAGGAAAACTAGGAATAGGAGGATATAGATCGACAAGACAAGAATATCGTCATGAATTATGTCTAAGACCCTCAAAGACCGCCCTTATCCACAAAAGCATCCTCTGTATGGCCCCGAAGATATTCAACAAAATACCAAATGATATTAAAAATCTTAACTTGACACAATTTAAACGGAGATTAAATAACTTATTGACTGAAAAATGCTATTATACCATTGACGAATTCCTTTTTGACAAAATGTAATAAGTAAACTAAATGATAATTATGTATTTATGCTTGACAATTCAAAAACCTGACTTATTAATTGTATTCAAAATGGTTATTATAGAAATAGATTGTATTCGAAGTACTTACCTATTGAAATTTATGTTAATTTGTATGTAATATTGATTTTATGGTCATTATAAAAATAGATTGTATTCGAAGTACCTATTGAAATTTATGTTAATTCGTATGTAATATTGATTTTATATTCTTAAATTGCTAAATAGTGTATGCCCTGGGTAGTTTTTTGAGTTACCATATCCTAATTATTATAAGACCTATTGTATCACCAAAAAAACACACTAATAAATACTTTGACTTTGACTTTAGGAAACTCCTTGTGAAAATACCAGTCCAACCACTATACTTATTTCTACCACACAACCGCAGCTTTGATAAACTTATAACCCCTTCTTGCTACCATTTTCAATAAATATAAAAAGTAATAAAAAGCAAATTGCTGCAGATCCCAATAGTGATTTTTAGCACGAAACTAATCCGTGACGAAAAACTATAACATGAATAATCAAGCATGTGTACCAGGAGTGCATACGTTCAAGAGGACCCAATCTTCATGAACACGAAACGAAATTTAAAATTTCACGAAGGCCAAAGGTTCAGGGTGGCTAGGTGGCTAGTACTTACTACGTAGTAAATCCAACGTTGACGGCATTGTGGTTAGTGTTACGATGAGTTTGTGGTTAATTAGCACTAACGTGTAGGTTAACTCAAGCCTCCACGGAGTACAAAGAGGTAGGATCAGACTGGAAGCGCTCATTAGCGAGGGTATTACAATCGAGCGGAGGCCACTTGAGGAAATAATTTCTCGATGTATTTTGATTTGAAGTATGGCTTGTCTAGACTTTGTAATAATGTTTCTGAATTGCTGGGTGGGTGTTAAATATTTCACTTATAAATTATAATTATTTTATGATGGGAAAGAACCTATTATTTTTTTTTTAATATATGTTGCAAGTGTTTTTGAAAAGCTGCACTTTGGAGGGTTTATAAGCAGTTATAAATGAAAGAAGCAAGAATTAAAATTGGGGCTGTCAAGCAAATAGTTCCGAGATCGAACCCAGTAAAACCCCGTGTGCCGTTTTTAATTTCGTAGAAATAAATTTCACTTGCGAAAACTTAACTTCATCAAACGTGGCGGTCGATGCTCATTCTCTCTACAAGATGAGAACTTTTTCCTTGCTGGAACAATTACGGGATAGTATTAGGGCTACATATTTCCCAGGCCGTTCCATAGTTCAGTATGCTCGTGTGATGCAGGGCGCGTCGCTCTGGGCGCGTCCATGCGTCACGTTACTGCGCCCACCGGCCACAGTCGACCGCGTGCTGTCCACGCGCTTACACCATGAAGGGTGGTGAGCAAAGATCTAGTATTAGGGTAGGGTAGATTTGTCCGGACATGTCCGGTTTTTTGGCCTTCCGTCCGGTCTTTTCGCAATAAGAGGAAATAAAAAATATACTGAAAAAGCACGATATAAAAGTAAAAAGTCCAGGATTTTCAGAAATGGCCGACTTTTGGTCAGGTTTTCATAATAGTAACCCTAGATTAGGGTCAACACCCTAAAACTAAGACCATGACCTAATATAGTAGGGCAATGGTAAGCATCATAGTTTTTTCACGAAATCAGTAAGTAGATGATGGTTATGAAACACTAATTCAACGTGTTTGCGACTTTAGATGTATCATTACCTACTAGGAATACAGTACTACTAGGAATTGTCATGGAAAAATTCCCTTAATTATCACACTTGGCAGACAGGGGTGCACCCGCCTGTGGCGTAACACACTTTCATCACAATTTAAAGGGTTTTGAAGGAAATTCTCAATCCATCTTAAATTCATTCACTGACAGACAACGTACAGCGTCATCCGCTGGATCTACACGCATGAAATTTTACACAAGGGTTTATTATATATAGAGTGGCGATTAGGTTATCAAATTAAACAGTACAGCGGTTATTACAAGTTGTTATCAGTTTGTTAAAATGATAGAATACACAATTTAACTAAAAATAGAAATTTTTTGGCTTACAAATGGGCCCAAAATAAACCTCCCAAATATATTAATGTGATAACCTAATCGCCAGACTGTGTAACGAAGATGAGAAGACAAGAAGGATTCTCAAATTTTCATCCCCTAGAGGTGTAAATAGAGAATGAAAGGTTGTATGGAAGTTCCTCATTTTTGCGGATAGGAAATCCCATTGGGCACACGGCTTGTTGCTTCATATTTTTGTTCGTCTGCTCAACAACGTAAATAACGCAATTATTGTTGTTGAACTGTCAACGTGGCCATTGTAAATGCGTTACTCAATTAGCCCACGTTCACAAGAACGTAAAAATATAGCGGCGGAATTTTATCGCGCACTGGATTTTCAACTCTGGGTGTTAAGCCGAGCATTGAGAATCCAACACACTTGGATTTTCAATTCTCGGCGCTAAGCAGTGCGCGAAGCAAAAACACGCTCGTGCGTACCTGGGCTTACCCCGCTGGATAGACATCAACACGTGTTACGTACCAAACCTCCACAAAACTTTGTTGCGAACTTGAGGTTTAGTGCCACTGTTTCCAGCGGAAGACTGGTTGTCATGGTATAGTCATAATGTTAATCGGAGGAACGAGGAACATAGCGTAACATAAATAAATAAATAAAAAAATACGTGTGGCACTCGGGGACTGCCGCGGTAAAGCTATTGCATAGCAACGCACACAAACACCGTGCCGAAGTCTGCCGAACTGATACGACGTTAGACGATGCTTAGGTTTATTTTCGTTACGGAATTTCTTCATTCGGTCGCCGCGCTCAAAGCCCAAGATAAAAGCTATGCAATAGCTTAAAAATAAATAAGCATAACCAGCCTATGACGTTCCACTGCTGGGACACAGGCCTCCTCTCTGTGATTGGGAGCGGGCCCAGTGCGGGTTGGTAGACTCACTTGTCTTCGATTTTTTTATTCTAGAACATGCCGGTTTCCTCACGACGTTTTCCTTCACCGGTTTGAAAGCAGTGGTGATGAAATAATTTACACTAAGTAAAGCGCCTGTCAGGGTTCGAACGTACGACCGTAGCTGTAACGCTCGTATGTCGCGGCCGTTTCCACTGCGCCACCACTGTAATGAGGAACATGATGTGAGGAATGTTTTGTGTAGGGGTATGAATGTGGATGGCTATAGATAAAAGTATGGGAAGACCAAAGAAACGAGGGATGGATCGTAGTTGATGTGATTAGAAAGAGAGTGAACACTTAGACGACAGCTGATAGAGATTAAAGAAAGAAACTATAAGTAAATACAATCAGGCAAATTAATTGTTAAGCAAATGGACAGGCTACTTGTATTTTTTTTCATAAAACTGTCAATGGAAGACAGTCGTGATTGGAATATACGGAAAATTTAAGTCGGTACCTAGTTAATTTGCTAAAAAAATAATTTCCTGACTTTACATTCCAATTTATGTGAAAATATTACTCCTCCAAAATCCCAACGATTCACCCTAAATATTCATTTATATCGTGCATAGATATATGAAAGAAGAAGTTTTTTACATTTCTATGATATCGTGTGTCATCGGAATTGACGCCATATGATTCACCCGACGTCTCCTAGACGTACGAATAGGCAACCGCGCCCCTTGCAGACCACATTAAGTACTAATGTCATTAATTTTACGTTCAAATTACATTTTGTCAATGGCTTTGAAGACGGATGACCACTTTGCTGGGCCGGTTACTTTCTGCGAGTTGTAGTCACTTCGCACAAATTGTAATTTATTTTATTACTGCTTCTATATAAAAAAAAACTTATTAATGAAATACTGGATTGTTTCTTCATTGCAATTTTTAAATTGCTGAATTTTTTTATTTAATCTATCTATATACTCATAATAAAGCTAAAGAAGGTGTTTGTTTGAACGCACTAATCTCCGTAACTACCACTAGGATTAGAAAAATTATTTTTATAGCCAATTTTGTAATTTATAATGTACTAGCTGCGCCCCGCGGTTTCACCCGCGTTAATGTCGATCCCGTGAGAATATCGGGATAAAAAGTATCCTATGTGTTATTCTGATGTATAAGCTATATTACTGTGAAGTTTCATCGAAATCCGTTGAGTAGTTTTTGCGTGAAAGAGTAACAAACATCCAAACAAACTTTCGCATTTATAATATTAAGTAGGATTTTTATTTTTATATCCTTTGTCAAGAATTGTCTTGAGGAAGGCTATAGGCTATTTAAAATCACGCTAGGACACTTAGGAGCCGAGCAAAAAAGTAAAAAGTCAGAAAGAACGCTAAGCGAAAACGATGTCATAGCGCAGGCAGGCGATGCGATGCGACTCGGTGGATTGGGGGAACTAGGAATTTCATGCGGACGAAGTAGCGGCCAGAAGCTAGGTTATAAACTATAATGAAATCAAAGCGGATACATAATTGATCTTAACTACAAACAGTCAGAAATCGGATTCCATATTACTTTTATATTAAAAAACGAGAAACGAAAGCAATTCTCAGAAGCTACTTAGTTAAGCAGACCAATTAGCTTTAATAGGCAAATAACAAGGTATTTCCATTTTATTGTAATGAATATTTAATTCTAATAAATTTTACATTTCATCCAAATCCAATTATCAGCTCTAACATGAGTGGGTGCTTTTATCTCGTATATACATTTTATACTATCTTCTGCTCGCGGCATGGCTCGCGTCGATGTCGGAAATTATCCCACGGGAACATACTACTAGGACCAGCCTATGTCCCTCCTCAGGATGCCATCTATCTCCTTGCCAAATTTTATAGAACTCCGTTCGGTGGTTTAGGAGGGAAAAGGTAACATACAGACAGACAGACAGACAGAGTTACTTTCGAATTTATAATATTACTATAATATATAAATAATAATATATATAATATAATAAATATATGTAATAATTATATGAAATTATATTATAATATAATATGGATGTGGTTAGCACATAGGTACATAAAATCATTACCTATATTTTTATATACATAAAATGAAAAAAAAAAGTGAAATTGAAATATTATTAAAACACTGCCGAACGTAGGGTGGTAAACGATTTATCTCAATAAAAAATGATCATGATGATAAGAGACGGGTTATTCCACTTTACCTAACAATGGTATTATGATCAATGATAATTATAATGAAGCTATGTATGAAGTAGTAGACGATATTTGATACAATCACAATCCAAAAAAAAAACAATAATATTGTTCCACATATCACAAACAGCCAGACGTTTAAAAGAGATATGTCCCCCTCACATATCCAGACTTACAAATGCATTATGCCCTATCCCTCTTCGATAAATTTGCTTTATGAGCGAGGCCCCTTCATCCCCTACTAATATTCAGTCTAGTTCGTTAAAGCGTTAGGAATGCCTAGCCATAGCCCCTAGCCCCTAGGGTTGGTGACCGCGGCGCGGCGGAGAGACAAACAGACTCATTGTCACGTGGCTAGAGGAAATAGGGATGATGCTTAGATAAACGATGCTCTTTTTCATTAGTCGATAGCTCAGTCGATATACAGTATGCGGGGATTCCCCGCAGGCGGGGTGATGACTAATGTAAGTCATAAGTCGAGAACACGGTCGCGGTGTAGCGTCAAATGAAAAAATGTCATCTCAATCATGTCGGTCAGTAAAAAGTGCGCGGAGACACCACAAAGAAAATTAACATGAAAATAAGCCTTCAAAGCAACTGCCAAACGTGCGTTGCAGGTTCTCCGTATACCGCAATCGTTCTCTATCGACTTGTAAAAACGGTTCCCCTAATACGGGCCATGGCATGCATGCATGGCTTTACAGAAATCTCCCGCACCCCGCATACGAGCCCTATCGACCAATGAAAATGGGCCTTTAAGCTGTTGGAGATAGGAACTTCCTGCAATAACAGGAAAGTTCCTGATCATTCTTTAGTTTGCCATCATCAATAGCCACTGATGACACACATGACAGAAAAAAGAGGACTATACTCCTCTCTTTTTCTGTCATGTCGAAGTGTCGAACTATCTCAAATTATATAATCTTACATTATATTACTAAAACGATCCATGGGTAAAACAACTCAGAATTAAAAAAAAAATATATTATTTTTATCATGTAACTTCCATTATAACTTCGATATGGACAAAGCCTCTTCCGTCATCTATCGATACAAGACTATCCCTTTGCTTATATCGATGGGAACATCCCTAGCAGCGACAGGGAGGCTTTGTATCGCAAACATATCGGTACCTGTCTCGACGGATATAAACAGATTTGTTTTCGAATCAAACACTTTTAAAATTAGATGTATGTGTCTGCGAGAGGGGTTTGTGGCTAAGTAATAACAGCCGCACGGGTCGATCGATCAGGCTATGCTTGCCGCGGTTGGTCCGTGGATGGGCGACCATCTTTACATACCAAGACCCCTCTGTGCCTCGAAACGTAAAATTAGATGTATGTGTCTGCGAGAGGGGTTTGTGGCTAAGTAATAACAGCCGCACGGGTCGATCGATCAGGCTATGCTTGCCGCGGTTGGTCCGTGGATGGGCGACCATCTTTACATACCAAGACCCCTCTGTGCCTCGAAACGCACGTTAAGCTGATGATCCCGGCTGTCATTCGTGAATCTTTGACAGTAGTTACAGGTCGTCAAAAGCCCGAAAGTCTGACAACCAGTCTTACCAAGGGGTATTATATTACCCAGTTACTGGGTTGTGAAGGTCAGATAGGTCAGGCAGTCACTCCATGCAAAATACTGGTATTCAGCTGCATCCGTTTAGACTGGAAGCCGACCCAACATAGTTGGGAAAAGGCTAGGCAGATGATGATGTAAGTGTCTGCGAGATTTCTAGGGAATCAGTAAAACTGTTTAGATTTTGAATTAATATCAGCTACGTTTATTTGCAGGAGGTAGCAGTGGTGGCTTAGTGGTAATGGCCACGACTTACAAGTTGTGGGTTCGGCGTCTTCGAACCCAATCAGGCACTTTGTGTAAATTAATTCATCATCATCAAAACGGTGAAGGAAAACCATCGTGAGGAAACCGGCATGTCCTAGAACCTAAAATTCGAAGACATGTGACATCCACCAAACCCGCACTGGGCCTGCGTGGTGGATTATAGGCCTGTGTCCCAGCAGTGGGAACATTATAAGCTGATTATGCTAATGCTACCTTTATTTGTGTTTACAGTCTTCATTCATAATCTTTTTTGTTTATTTTTTGGTTGTTTTTGTCGTGTCATTTATGTAACTTATAATCGTACCTTCTAAGCGTTTTCCTTAAAGGAAAAGGGGGAAATAGGAAAACGATCTGTCTGGCTTTATGAATGCCTTCTGTATGTAAATAAAAGCGGTTTGTGTAACATAATTTCATTACTTAAATTGGGTGCCCTGTCAGTTTACCAAATATTAATTTACAAAATTTTACTTGACAAGCAACGATTGGCAAAAACATGATTTGTTATTTCATCATTACACAACAACATGTTTGCCAAATAATTCACTTTACAAAATAATTATCCGATAAACTTTTCTTTAATAGCGTGTTATTTGACAAACAATTCATTTTATCTTATAAAAAAACGTTTGGGATAAAAACGTTTTACATATTGACTTATTATTACGCAATTTCCTAAAAATGAAACTCATTCGTTCATCGACTTGCACTAATAGAAAAAAGAGGCTATTTTTTGTGGGCTACCCGGAACCGAACTGGTTAGATTAGGTTAATTAATTAAAACAAAATTGTTAGGTTAGGTTAAAACTGTGACCCCTACGCACGAGCCGAGCGAGCGAAGCGAGCGGTGCCGCGGCAGCGGCCGGCGAGTGCCAGAAACGACTAGATTATATAGAAAAAAATACTTGCATGTAAATTATTTGACCCAAATGGAAAATACCGTCATGATCACTTTGTGTCTGGTTTAGAAAATCTATACATAATATAAAACAAAGTAGCTCCCGCTGTCTGTAAGCTTAGATCTTTTAAACTACGCAACGGATTTTAATGCAGTCGCTAGTATATTGTAAAATGATAGTTTGTATAAACGTGATTTTTTCAAAAGAAATGTATAAATGATTAAATATCATCCGAAACATTTGTAAAGAGAAGCATTTGCCAAATAAATGTTTGTAAAGCGAGTGTTTATAAAATAAAATATTTGCGGAATGAGTTGTTTGTGAAATAAATAGAATACGAAACGTTGGTTGTAAACTAAAAATTTGTCAATAGAGTTTTGGTAAAACATTAGTAAACCCTTAAATTGAGTAGGCTGGAAATGATGTAGGCGGCCGCAAGAATTATTTTAGAACTTTAGAACATACGATGCTGTTTTAATCGTAGAACTCCAATCGTATTCGAACTAAACGTTAGTTTAATAAAGCAACCAACTACTCAATTCATGGTTACTTAACCAAGCAATACCAACAATGTCTAATTAACTTGACCTCGAAAAATAAATCTTGGAGTAACTCAACCATGGAATTTAAATTCAAGGTCAGAGTACCAGGGTATTATAACTCCTAAGATAATGCTAAGTCTTTTATTACAGAAGACATTGCAGGCGTGATTTAGGCGCGCGCCATATTTCGCCTGTTTTGTCAATAAAGAGGGAATGTAAAAGAAATTGTTTGCGCGTGGTAACACTCGATTATATTATTTGCTTAATACAAGGACGCCAGAGTCTATGAGGAGGTTTCACTGAGGATAATTGGTTGAGTAAAGATAATATTACAAAAACTTATTACTTTGGCTGTACTCTTAGGTAATCTAACTTTTAGGTTTATTAAATCTTTGTTCTTTGAACTTGTTTGCCTAGGGAAACTTCACTGCAGAACAGCAAACTGTGACATCCTGCGTAGAAAAACTTTTAACATCTGTAGAATTTTGTATAGATATATGTTTGTTTTGTATTTGTCTGTATGTGTTTATTATGTTTGTGTTTTGTTTTTATATGATTGCAACTTCCTAAAGCAGCGACGACATCGTTTAACATTTTCGAGCAAAACCTGTACCTTATCAATAAGTAGTCACCGTAAATATAAGAAAAAGTTTCGAGTGTCATCATCGTGCTAAGTTGGGGTTACCTTTAACAAATCTTATCGATGGTATCTTTGACCTAAAATATCACATACCTCCCGTACGCAAAATACGCTTTTTGACGTGTAGTTTAAGACACCAGCCCGTATTACCGACCCACCTGAACATGCTTATTCAATTTACGGTTCAAGACACATTTAGCCAACGATTAACCAAAGTAAAATCAAGGTTAAATCCAAGGTCTTTTAATACCTACTGCTTAAATAGTCCTTGCAAATGTCCCCCACAATGACTAACAACCCATGGGTTAAAACATTTCCATTAAAATGAAATAAACGCCATTATTAAAATATCTCCATCCCTTTCTTGGCACATTATTAATACCAGGGTGACACAGAGCTAAGACGTGAGTTCGTTTCCTCCGCATTATCGTACCGTCTTCCTATTAAACTTTCGATATCTATTTGAATAAAGTTCAATGGAAAGTTCATTTTATTCGGTATACTTATTGGAAAAACTATAGGATATAGAGTTTACAAGTGGTTAGACCGCTAGGTAATGGAAAACACGTTATGTTGGTCTACGTCCATTAATTAAAGTAGACTACTATAACCACAAACAATATTATAAATAACGGCGTAGCCTTTAGCAGAATACGTCATCGTATTAGTGGTTCAGCAGCTTCAATATTATCAGGAAACTTTTTCTGTATTCTGAGGTGGACGTGGTACAACGGAGGCTCCCGTGACATCATCTCTGTCATCAGAAGACAGCCGCCACGCAACCATCGATGCGACGCTCTGCTACAGTAACTGTCACCAGCCAGTGTCGGTGATTCCAGTAACTTCGTAAAAAAAAACTAGACGGCGCCACTTGCTGCGCCCTTAAACGTTACTTATTCATAGGGTAGCATTATATTAGTGTTTCAGTTATCCTCTCCAACTGAGTTAAATATGATTTTACTAAGAGTAGGTTTACAGCCAAATTGTAACATGTTGAAATCAAGTAAGTCGTTCGGATCAACTTTGTTTTCGTGTTTTTTTGCTAATCCTTTGCGACAGGTATATCTAGTACCTATCACCTTCATTATCAATATTTATACCATCGGTCTATTTTTGCGGAACAAAGCACAATGTTGTTTTCCGACTTCTATATATACGCAGTCGGACACGCGGGCACAGAAATAAATACATAGGTACCCACTTGACTGTACGTCATACTTCTATAACCAGGTAGATATAGCTGACAATATCATTGTATATCTTATAACTAAGCTGTTAGAGTTTTATTTACGTTGTTGATAATGAGCCAGAGATTTAATAAAATACCTAGATAAAAAGTGTACTAGATGTGTCAATAAAAGTAAGCACCAGCTTATTACGAAAGGTAGTAAAGGTCCTCTGCAAAATTTTAAGATAGCTCACACATTGTATGACCGAAAGTACTAACGCTACAAAGTTCCCAACGATCTCGTCACTTGAAAATGCAAGCGGGCTAAGAGCTGACAATATCATTGAATATCTTCTTATAAATTTGTATTTAAGAATCGTAATTACGATTTTAATAAGACTTAGTGTGCATACACACGAGCGAGGCAACGGTAGAGGGTACTGCAGCCGTCGACGAGTGTCGACGACTGCAGTTGTCTCTGCTGTTGACGCGTGTCGCTCATGTGTGTGAGCACTTAAAGTCTATTTTCAAACTTATGTTTCAAATTAATATTATTTCAAGCTAAACAAATATCAACTTTATTTTAATGGTAATTAAATTGATTTCAGAGTGACTAGGACTATTGAAAAAAGTTATAAAAAATGTTTGAAGTTGTAGCGTAAACTGAACTTTATTGTTTAAAGTTATTTTTCCATAAACTCATATTTGTTTACATTTTTGGCAAATCGCGAATACAGACTAGAACGATTGGGTTCACAATAAGCCAGTCAGGATGGTAACTGCCTCGCTTAGCCTCATTCCTAATTAGGACCCCTAAATACAGAGTACCTAGTCTAAAAAGCTTGAAACATACACTGTGCGAAATTCTTCAACTTTTCACATAAAACTCGGTTCAGTTTGCAAAATCGCAGCAGTATTTTAGTATGGTCTGAACTCTGAAATTAATCGGATAATCCGATAAAATCCAGTTGGTAACCAAAGTTAACCCTGCTATAAGTAATTATCCATACATCCGACGATCAAAATTTTGAAAATATTCTATTGTTTTGCCAATGTGGATATATTAACTCTGGACTATGTCCCCCCCCTCCCCTCTTATCCGTTTTAAACTTGCCCAGAAGCCGCATCCAGTAACCAAACATCCGTATCCAAAGCCCAAGGTGGTAGTATCAGGGAATCTCGGCACGCGATTTGTAAATTACCCTGAACAGCGGCGCGGCGGTGCGGCGTCCCAATTCTGAAGCTCACCTACTTCTGGCGGGCATGCACCTCACCACGTGGTAGGGCAACAAACAGACTGGAATAAAACGGTTAAACTCGCTACATAAACATTGCCCGTTTTTCCATTTTCCGTCTTTTTTTTTTGCTTAGTACGAGATAATGTAATACGACCATACACGTGGCAGAAAAAGGTACGAGCTAAACTTTTTCGTCGTTTTGTCGCCACGTGCATATCCTACGTCCTTACATATTGCTTTTTCAACGTAGGTACGTTTTTCAGGGTAAAAAACCTATACAGGCCTGATTTTAAATTGCTGGTATCACATTGGTCTAAAAAAGCTATTCGATATTCGACGAATTATTACGCAAAAAACGAGTAGGGTAAGGTCGTACTGGATTCAATTTTGTGTGTAAACAAATTGTAGTATTTTCTAGTAGATACCTACTTAGATATTGTTATCACCTACAAAAGTCGACAGTAGTTTTAAGAAAACCATCTCGTAAAATAAAGACACCTCCCTAACCGTAATCACCTTGCTAGACAAGCGGGTCAACGACCGCAATCAGTCCTCTCGATGTAGCCGTGTAAACTGCTTAGGTAGGTAGGTACTCAGCCGCATCTGGCTAGACGGAATACCGACACCAACACACTTGGGGAAAAATTAAGGTTTATGAATTAGGTAGATAAAGAATTGAGAGGAAGGAGAATACATAATTTATATTTTAAGGAATTTTCTTTGGTATTACACTGTATTTTAGGTGCCAGAGTTCTTGATAATGTAGTTAGGTACCCGAATATCATAAGTGGGAAGGCGGCAGATGTAATTTAAGCGCAGGTCTGTAACATTCACTGTAAACTGAGTTTTCATTCTAATTAGATCGAAGCCGATGTGGTCATGAAAGCCGAGGATCGTTTGTAGTTCTGAATCAACTAGTTCCTACTTCTACTACTTCCCTAGTAGCAACGTACGTGAAATACGCTGACGCTGTAACTTTATTCTATACTATCTTCTGCCCGCAACTTCGTATGCCTGAAATTTGTTGTTCCCCCCCCCCGTCGCATCGCATCGCCACAGAATATATAATAGTACTTGGCATCGCCTGCACGCGCTAGAACTTCGTTTTTGCTTAGCGATCTTTCCGACGTTTTTTCTTATGGTCCTAGCGTGATGTTATATAGCCTACAGCCTTCCTTAAGACTTGGGCTAACAACAGCGAAAAGAGATTTTTTCAAATCTGACGTTTGGTTCCGGAGATTACCCGGCCCTACATACAAACAAATTATACCTCTTTCTAATATTAGTATCTATAGATAACATTTAAATTACCTACTGGGAAAACTTTATGGTGCGGGTTAGCAGCATACGTTCAATTAAAGTGAGTATAAGATTAAAGATTGAAAGTTAAACGGTGAGGTCAAGGATCAATTAAGGTTGGCTTATTTACGCCACATAAAATAATGTGTAAAATTTTAACACTTTGTACAAGATTAGGGCAGAAGGCAGTTACTGATATAATCATTTATTTTTCACATGACTGGGCCCTATACAAAAAAAAAACATAGCAACTAACTCTTGTTTAGTAATAAAGGTACAACAATAGCTTCAAATTGTAAATAAAAGCGAAGTCCTAACGAGGCCGAGGGGGCAAACCTATGACTCAGGCAGGGCTTCCCTCGTGTTAAATGTCACGTTTGGTGATTGCCCGTCAGCTAATTAATTAAAGCAATATATATATTAATAGGAATTACTCAATACATATTTGACGTTTTAGAGTACGATTCGTTATTCTGTGGTTTTAGTTGACTATGCATGCAAACCCAGTAAACTAAAATGTAAGTTTTGTTATTGTGATCATTGAAAGAGACTAGGTAAATCCTTGTTCCTGGTTTTCATGTGGTCCTCGTAGTGTTCGGGTTTTTATTTTTACTCATTTTATTAATGTAACGAGGGTCGGGAGGTGCTTTTAATAATCATAATGATGAATATAGATATAAGGGAAGTTCAGACATATTATTGTGTTAAATGAAGGGAAAAGAGTTCCTGGAAAGACTGGAGAGAAGGCCTTTGACCAGCAGTGGACATTACAGGTCAAACAAAAAAAAAAGTCTTTCGAGCGAGACCCCTTCTCAAAACAATCATAGGTTTCTACAATCGAATTGAAAACTCGCTTGCACAACGATGCACTAAACACGTTTAGCGCTAAACGAATTTATAACAACCTCGTTGGTCTGGTGGTCGCAAGCGCTTCTGTTGAGCATGAGGTCCTGGGTTCGATTCCCTGATTGGCCAAAATCTTACTTCTCAGTATCAGCCCGGAGTCTGGATTTGTGCCCGGTTGATGGCAATAGGCTCGCCCTCTGTTACATGGGACTTAAACATTAATGTGTATATATAGCGCGAATTATACAGTAACCCCCCCCCCCCCCCCACCCCCCACCCCTCCATACACGTTGTATAGCGTCTGTATAGTTACACAACGCTTTGTCTTCTTCTTTCGAATGTCAAATTACTGACGACTGAAAGAGAGAAACTGCTAACTATTCATCTGATATAATACTACGTTTATTAGTAAGGGGGTGTGTTGGTGCGCAACCGCAAGCGGGATCGCGCGATTGCGATTGGGGGATCGGGCGATGTCACAGGGTTTTTCCAAAAGGGGATTTCTCAGTAGCAGTAAAGAGTCTACAGGGTCAAATTAAATTAGCTAGCGAAACTTCGCAGAAGTGATGGGTATTGATATTTAAACATGATAACACCAAAAATAAATTTATTTCATGCTTTTTTTATGGGGCCATCGACCGCAGTTGCTGTATTCACTTGAAGTATCTTTTTTTGTGTAAACTTTACAGATTCGTGATTGTTATCAATGACTCAACACGAAAAAACATATTTTCTCTACTCATAATTCAAGTTATACAACACTACCAGCGGTCATTGACCCCTAACACATAATTTTTTTTTGTGTCACCTATCACGTCTGCAGAGTTTCGCTAGCTAATCTAATTTAACCCTGTAGACATAATTTTTATGTCCTGTTCATGGCAACAGGCTCGTACCATTTTACATTACATGGGACTCAAATAAAACTGGGTGTAATAAAGCCTGTATCTCTCTGGGCCTACCTCTTCGGGAAACCGAGGCGTGATTTCATGTAAGTGTGTTATAATTTTATTTGAATTCATTAATGGTGGCTTTTACAATTGTTTTAAAACATTCTTTTGATCAATTAAAATGTAATTTAATTATTTTATTTAAACAATTCCGAGTCAAAATATAAATAGTGCTCCCAAATGATGAGTAATTAAGCAATGTCTAGAGAAGATTTACATTTACGTAATTCAAAAAGATGACGGCAATTTATTTAAACTTCAAGAGTCCTGACTTGAAATACTTTAATTTATTAACAGTCTAATTTACTTTAAGCTAGAACACTGAACAAATTATGACATTATTTATTATTCATATTTTCTATGAGATGAAAAAGAAATATGAATGGCTCGGCCATTTGACCTAAGGCAAGGTACAGTCAGATAGAAAATCGATTAAAATGTCAGTTTTCTTTAAATAGTTGGCAGCTCGGACACCGCTGGACGGAGGCAAGAAGGCTACCAGGCTGACATGGCATTGAGCGGATCACACACAGCCGCATGCACGATGACCGCTGTGCAAAAGTCTCTACACACAATGGTTGCCTGAAGATGAATGGGCCGCCGCGATATATCTATGAGTGGGACAGTAGGTACCTAAAGGCTATAAAAAAAGGTAAAAAATAAATATGAAAAAATCAGTGCATGTTTTTTTTTAATTTATTTTTTATTGCTAAATGGGCCAGCTCTTGACTTTAATCACGCCTGATAGAAAGCTATGGCTGAGGTCTATGATGGAACGAGCGTGCCCAGAAGAAGCCTGTTCAGTGTTCTCTCTTGCTTTGAAGGTAGTCGGGTTAAATGTGGTACTGATGTAAAACTGTTAAAGTAACACAAGCTATTATAACAAGAAATGACATCGAATTATTTATTTGTGTCAATTAAGACATCATGTAAAAGTTACAGTATTAATAACCAACAAAATAGTCCTGAGTACCTATTAGCGTGATGTTCGTACAGAAACAAAGAACAAAAGTACAATCAGCTGATTACAATTCCGCGCGAGTAGCGTCCGTTAATTGGGGGAAGTGGATCACTGCCACTACGAAGTTGTATGATAGTTTGTACGACTGTACAGGGTGCAATTGAAAACATGCGACAAATCGAAATTCGAAATAGGAGATTGTGCTCATCATTATGAACAACTTTTACTATAGCACCAAACCTGAAATCGCGAAAAAAAATCAGCTCTTCCCTACATTTATTTTCGCATAACTCGTCAAAATGTAGGGAACAGCTGAGTTTTTTCGATCTACAGCTACAAATACATAAATAGGTTAAATGGCTATAATGTATCCTCTGCTGGGACACAGCAGGCTACCTCTGGGAGTGGGCTAATAATCCACCACGCGGGCCCACGACATTTTTTTATTCTAAGACATGCCGCATGCCGGTTTCCTCACAATGTTTTCCTTCACCGTTTTGAGAGGCAGTGGTGATGAAATTATTCACAAAAAGAAAAGCGCCTGTCAGGGTTCGAACCCACGATCGACAGAAAGGTCAGGTCTCAGGGCATCATACCGGAATAAATCCGATATTACGTTAGGAGAAACAAAGACTAAAAAAAAGTAAAGTAGCAGTTACGTCGATGTTTCTCAAAATCATCCCCTATTTTACCACCTTGGGTGATCATTTTAAAAACGCTGAAACATCATCCTGCCCTGCCGTTTCCCAACTATGTATGTTGGGATCGGCTTCCAGTCTAACCGGATGCAACTGAATACCAGTATTTTACATGGAGCAACTGCCGATCTGACTTTCACAACCCAGTTACTGGATAATATGATACCACTTGGTAAAACTGGTTGTCAGACTTTCGGGCTTCTGACGATCCGTAACGACTGTCAAAGATCCACGAATGACAGCCGGACCAACGGTTTAACGTGCTTTCCGAGGCACGTAGGAGTCTCGGTATGTAATGATGGTCACCCATCCACAGACCGACCGCTTCAAGCGTAGCTTAACCTGATCGCTGGAACATATCATTCTTTATTTCTTATCTAAAGCATAAATTTGATTTTTCATATCCCTAACTTGGCCTTTGCCCAGGAGTGGGACAGCGTAGGCTAGTAAAAAAAAAACTTAAGAAATGCTGGGTTTCCCATATAAATTTTCATCCCCTATATCACCCCCTTTAAGACTATTTTTTACACAAAAAGTAGCCTATGTCCATCCTCAGGATGACATATGTCTCCTTGTCAAATTTTATCGAAATCCGTTCAGTTGTTTAGTCGTGAAAATGTAACAGACAGACAGAGACCGAGTACGCAGTACAGATTAGTATGAATAATGGTGTTTCTCCCTGAATTAATATTGGTTATGAATTCTCTCAAATAACACTATCACATTATAATATTAAGCTTCCACACTCAACAAGATCATGTTTTTTCACATATTCCCACACAACTCCATCAAAATACCAAAAAAACAACACCTCAATCTCAATATCGATACTAAAAATATTGTAACAAAAAGCGATCAGATTAAAACCGCATCCATTGGGTCATGGGAACAGGAAGCGAGGGTATGTCTGTAACGTGAGCGAGCGGAAGCGCGCCGGATGCAGCACCGCAGCCTCCCGACACCGGCAGATGAACTGACCAGGTGGTACACAGGTACCTACAGGTATGGCGCAACTTGTGATACTTCACACGTGAGAGGTAGGTAAGTTTTTATGTAAAGTCTATTCAAACTTATGGTTTCAAATTAATATTATTTCAAGTTAAACAAATATCAACTTTATTAGTTTATTTCAGAGTAGGAATTCAGAGTGACTAGGACTATTGAAAAAGATTTAAAAACTTGTGAAGTTGTAGCGTAAACTGAACTTTATTGTGTAGGTTTTGAAGTTATTTTTCCATAAACTCATATTTGTTTACATTTTTCGCAAATAAATCGCGAATGCAGATTAGGTAGTCGGAGGAAGGAAGTTGTACTGGGTTTTGTTAGGGTTTTATTTATAAACGATGATTAAAGTTAAATGGTTAAACAGTCGCTAATCTCTACTTAACTTTAAGCAACGTTTATGAATAAAGGAGCATGTGTGTTATTTGTTAATACACATTCCTCCTTATTTATAAACGTCGCTTAAAGTTAAGAGACGTCAAACGTCAAAAATTTATGGTTAAACAGTCGCTAATCACTACGTTTATGAATAAAGGGGTATCTGTTTAAGTTATGCATGTAATTACTAATTACAACAAAGCTAGAAAGTGGGTGACTACCGAGATGAAGACTAATAGAGAAGTATGGACGAAAGGGACATGTTGCGCCGACCACGAATAAATTGGGACAGAATGATGAATTATTTTATTTAAAAAAATTGGATTGTATGGTCTAGGAAAATAAATAATTCCTCATCATCAAAATTTCCACTGCTGAGTATAGGTTTACTCCTGTTTGTGTCTGCATGCTTCCCTGGTCTGTGCGAGTCCCATCCTGGTCTTCCCCGCGATCTTATGTAGGCCGATAATGATAAAAATCAAAGATTACTTTTATTAACCGGACTTCAAAAAGGAGGAGCTTCATTGAAACGATTTTTTCCACTTAGTTTATATTGATGATGTTTTAATAACTTCCTTCCTATCACTGATATTTTACATAGCAAGTAGTGATAAATGAATTTGTGTGGGGTAAAAAGTGAAAAATAAAAACAAATGGTTTTTAGAACGACGAGCTATGAGGAACAAGGTACGAGGTAGTTTTCAGACAATATAAATTAAAATATTTTTGATACGTCGTAGGTACTTAAATATTAAAATGTTCTACTATTTTTATTTCAGTTGTGTTTATATCACATAGTGTCAGTTTCGACCTGACAATTTTTTTAAATTCTTAAAACAATCATAGAAATCGGTGGAGGCCTTTTTGAAGAGTGAGAACAATGTCGGCTAATTAAAAATAAACGCTTGACTCGAAAAAGTCAGAATACCTTCAAGCACACAGGACAGTGTTTATATTTTCAATGTGACAATCAGACAATTCAAATTAATAACTATTCTAATTACCTTAATAGGAACTTTATTTCATAAATATTAAAATAATTATATACAACTAGCAGCGCCCCGCGGTTTCACCCGCATAAGTTTCGATCCCATGGGAATATTGGGATAAAAACTATTCTATGTATGTCCTTTCCCGGGACTCAAACTATCTCTATATCAAATTTCATCTAAATCGGTTCAGCGGTTTAAGCTTGAAGAGGTAACAGACAGACACTCTTTCGTATTTATAATATTAGTATGGATATATTCAAATGTTGTATTCAAAATAAATATTTACATAATATTAGCTAACATATAAACTATAATAATATGTATATTTATATGAAAAAATAAGTAAAATAATCATAGGGCATCAAATAATTCGTCCGCATCGCTGTCAACAGGAACAGTGCCCAAAAGGCTGGCATATATATATATGGATATATTATATTATATAGTATGGATATATAACGCAACTAACTATTATCTTAATTGGTGTGTAACTCCGAGCGATATCTTCAATCATAAACCGAATCATACCCCAATTAATGTAGGTACCTAAACCACACACTTAGCGCACGGGCCATGACAAACACTGCCCACAAAGGTAGCCGTTTTGAAACATTGAGAGTACATCAACAACACGTTCAGCCTCTACTGATGAGGCAGATAAAGCCCGTCTACAAGATACGAGTATCAATGTTATCGTGTGACACTATGTATGCAACAGCCAACAAGATGGTGACCCATCAACATAGCATAATCAGCCTATTTTGTTACCACTGCTGGGACTGGGACACAGGCCTCTCGGTGGGAGGGAGTGGGCCGTAATCCACGCAGGCCCAGTGCTGGTTGGTATGTCTCGCATGTCTTGTAATGTTGTTTGGTTCTAGGACATGCTGGTTTCCTCACGATGTTTTCCTTCACCGTTTTGAGAGCAATAGTGATGAAATAATTTACAAAAAAGTAAAGCGCGGGGTTCGAACCTACGACCTGAAACTAGGCAAGTCGCGGCCGTTACCACTGGGCCACCACTGCACTCGTCAACATTTCATCGTCATATTTTTCATAATTCATTATGTATACTCGTATAAACGGCGTCCGTTTGCAAACGCTCGCGGCTATCTATATTACTAATAATACTAAATGAGCTTATTGTTTTTTATTAATAAAATTAAATTTTATTCGAGAACATCCATCGGTATTTCTTACTAAACTTCAACTATATCCAACGATCCTGCATACTTATCTCTTTTGTTGACTGTACATAATATTTACTGTTTATTACTGTTGAAGAAGATCTCAAAGGATACATCATATCGTAGGTTAACAAATGTAGCGTTCTTTTAAAGAATTTTGGAAGGTTTGTTCTATTGATTAGTCATTTAAAAGTGCTAAATATAAAGCGTAGTCTGAAGGTGTAAACAGGCCATAGATAATGCTAGGCAACCGTGAGCGCGACACGTGTACTCCAAGGCCGGGACCTCCGAATTGTACTACTATCGCAAACATAATTATTATGTCGTCTGTCTGTGCTATAGTTTCACAATTCGATGACATACAACGACTTGCAGGATGTCAGAGGACAGTCGCTGGGTGTATGTTAAAGGGCATTTCAAACTAAACGATTACAGACTTTTTAATTGAACAATGCAGTTATTTATTCACTAGCAGCGCCCCGCGGTTTCACCCGAATAAGTTTCCCGTGGGAACATCGGCATAAAAACTATCGTATGTCCTTTACCGGGACTCAAACTATCTCTATACGAAATTTCATCTAAATCGGTTCAGCGGTTTAAGCGTGAAGAGGTAATAGACAGACAGACAGACACACTTTCGCATTTATAATATTAAGTATGGATTTGCCAGCCTCATCCAGAATGAACAGAGACGCCTGTGCTCAGCATTGGGTGAAGTCGGGCTGTGGACGATGATGATGAGTTATTTGCTGCGTTTCAAAGTAACATTATATAATAATTCACCTTCATCTGGTGAAGGCCGCAGAAGTCCGCTGGATGCGAGAATCACAGGTCGAAGTGGCGGTGCTTGAGGCTTATGTCCAGCAGTGGATGGCTGAAATGACGACGATTGAACCGTGAAAGTAACAATTAAAACTTATGTGCTTGTAACCGTGACTGTCTACATAACATAATTTAGGGATTGGTTTCTTCAATAGGCCATCTCATTAAGAATAGGTAAATATTAAGTAGCACTCTTGGGCAAAAGCCCAAAATGACCTTATTATTAGAATTATATATAAGGTAAGGTATTGCATATTTTTTTTATATTTAAGCATAGATGTCGACGGTCTTCATATTCAGTTGTAGGCACCAATTGAAATTTGTTAACTTTGTGCACAACTATATTGTGCATGCTGTGGTCTCCTGTATGATGTTGTCCATGATGTATGTGTCATTTATTGTTTTTATCTTTTGTTGGGGGTCCTAAATAAATAAATGCGTCAGAACTAAGATATTCTTCTTCTAATATCGGTGTTGCCAGGGTCACGGTACGATATTTGCTAACCGCACTATGCCGGACATGATATCCAAACTGCCTTGACTTTAATTGTAATTCCTAGAATCGAAAAACCTAAATAGGTTCACGGGCATTTGCGCGTACGCATAAAATTTAAGCAATTTTTTACGGTCGCGGTGGAAGATGGTTATATAAATAGAATTCTGCGCACAAACACTATACTTATACATTTTTTTGTTTCTCAACCTGCTTCATAGGTGTATTAAGTCTTAGGTGCGGTTGACGACAGCGAGGTCCTGGTTTCGATTATTTAGTGCAATAAGTCTGAGTTTTTTTTTCTATATCACCCTAAAAACATATTTCCTCCTTATCTTTAGAATAATGTAGGCGTTTGGTAATAATGGCGTATAGGACAGCAGTGGTAGCCAAGTGGTAACGGCCGCGACTTACGAGATGTAGGTCCCAAATTCAAACCTAGATAGACTCTTTACTTTAGGTATCTATGTAAATTATTTCATCACCTCTATTCTCAAAACGATGAAGGAATACATCGTGAGGAAACAAGCATGTCCTGGAACCAAAAATTCGAAGGCATATGACATCTTCCAACTCGCACTGGGCCCGCGTGGTGGGTTACGGCCCACTCCCTCTCACAGAGAGGAGGCCTGTGTCCTAACAGTGGGATCATTATAGGCTGATTATGCTAGGCATTTGCATTAACATTTTTAATTTCCAGTTCATTTATAATTATTAAAACGAGTCACAAGAAAATCTAGTGAATATAACGATTATATTCTTACAGATATTGTTATGCATGTACGGTCGAACAAGCTATTTTGTATACAGGCCAAAATAATTATTCATCTTTCCACTACACTGCCAATATTTAGTTTTATTTTGTGCGTTATAACTTTTTCAGCTTATGGCATCCTTAATTAAATAGAGTGGTATAAAAGAATTGCATAACTCAGCACACCATTGTTTAAAAGTAGTTGCAAGTTAGCTGCCTGTATACCAAATAGCATGTTCGACCGTACTAATAATAAGAACCGAGCGATAATGTACAAGAAATTATAAGAAAAGTATGTTGTTATGATTTCCTTGGCACTTCATATCGGATCATATATTCTCGTGATTGTTGAGGGGTCTTAGAAATAATGATGTTTTTAGTTTTTCTTACTGTATGGACATCATACGCACATAATCTGGTACACGTTGACTGGAACGAATATGAGGTAATGACCTGAAGAGGGTTTTGTATGTAAAGCGACTTGAAACACATATGGCCACGTTGGAGCTTTAGCAACTTCAAACTAGTGTACTGTTGAAAGGATATTAGTTATAAGCACTTGCTCTTTTAACTTGTGTACTATTAGACGTTGGCGTTTCAGAAACAGCTTACAGACTAATAACATTATAGTAACGATACTATACAAATTGATTGCTAATTAGTGACGTCGCTAAATCATATTCTTCTCTACTTGTTCTCACACACTATTGTCTAGATTTCTTTTCCATTTATCCTTTCGCAGGTGTGCCGGAAGATTTTTTTAAATAAACAAGCAGTACCTTTGTACTCAATACTTACGAGTATATGTCGTTTTTGTATTTATTTTACTGTGTGTACATAAATAATAAAATAAATGTCATCAGATCATGATCATGTGGTACAAATTGCACTAAATCTGCCAGAACAGAAGAGAGGCAGAAGACGCCCGCCTCTTATCTGGTGGTCAAATATTAAAAGAGACCTCAAGGAAGCCCTATTGCCAGACCCGACAACCCAAGACAGAATCACTTGGCGCAGAAAAGTGAGGAGACCCGACCCCCAGATAACGGGACCAGCGACGGAGGAAGAAGAAGAAATAAATAAAAATCGCAACAGATAAACACAAAAATATCAATTAAGATATAGCAACACGGTCTTAAATACTTACTCGAAGTTTAAAGTTTAATGATTACTTAAAGTCAATTTGGACAAATACAGTTTAAGTGCAGGTAGCAGGTGTTTCTTGTAAAAAATGGCTTCGCTAAGAGCTTTCTTGATGTGCTTGGTGCAGGATAGGTTCTCTGGGTTCGTAAAAAGTTTCGTTAAAACTGCGAGCAGTTCTCAGAAAAAACCAAAAATCTCATCACTTTTTTATATGAAACTGTTCTTAACAAGATAACAGCACAAAACAACAGTTTTACAATAATTTATTAGCCTATAACTGACCCGTGTGAATGAGTTGACCCTCTAATCCGGCCGGTAGCGGATAATCTCCCGCCGTTTAGCGCGTCGATGCAAGGGTTGGACGTAATTGGCTTGAGTTTAAATAGTGACAACATGGCTATTATCGGTGCGTTAGTTTATGACATGTGGGTCGTAATTGTCCTGATTATGATGACCACTCTTGAGGATGAAAGGTGCACCCTAAAAGCTTCGTCTTCTTTCGGTAAGCTATAAGATAACTGAGCTTCTTAAGTTCTGCGATTACTGCCAAATGCTTGCACTGACTTGATTGTTCCACTCAAGTCTGTGTAGTTCTTTCCTCAAAAGAAAATTTCAGACACTAATCTACAATTCTACATTGTCTTCACATGATCTGACCAAGGATAACCTTGGTCAGATCATGTCAATCAATGCCAAAGAGACTGACGTCTGGGTTTGTTTCGCCATTTCTTCTCAGGGAAAGTCAAATAAGAAATGTCGACTCCATCTAGCTTATTGTATATTTTTTTAATTGATGTGTCCGATATCCTATTTACATAATAAACAATTTAATTTCAATACCTACAGTCATAATAAAAAGTAGGCAATCTGCTACAGACCACCCTTACTGCTGAGTCTGAGTCCCAGTCAACCTTCCACTTAGCTACAGTTTACTGCCTAAATTTATTAGCTTTTAAAATTACAAAAATACATAAAAAATTGCAAGAAGTTACTTACCAATGCTAAAACATCTCAATCAATCAAAACAGCAACATATCATAATAATTGCAACAACAAATCAATCAAATCAATTACTAGCTTCTATTGAATAAACGCAGCATCTATTAACAGGATGTCCCCTGCAACTTGACACCCTGCTGCTACCAACTTTACTTTACCGTCCGATAACCCAACACACCGACATTTACAACCCTTAAGCGGCTATAAATAAGGGTGGGTTTCAAAGTGGAGGGATGTTTTTGAAGTGTCGGTGGAGTCTGGTGATGTTTAATAGCTACTTTATAAGCACAGGCAGATGTCGTAGGTAAGTGTAGTTGGAACCCGGTCGGTTTTTGAGCACGATGACACGTTTTTCTCATAATTTCGTACAGGATGTGTTCTATTTTAAGTGCGCAGGTGCCGACCAATCAGGGATGTTTGTCGTTCAACAAAAGAAAAAAGAAAAGAATAGATTTTTGAAGTGATTTGAGTCTTTTGAGTTTGGAAGGAAGTTGCGATAAGCTCATATTACGTTGTAATTACAAAATCGGTCATCTTAGGCACAGTAATGTTACGTATCTTAGGGAGGGAGAGTTGATACATACATGCATAAATAAACTCGCGCCTTCTTACTATGGGGGTAAAAACTACAGAACGCCACCTGCTATGACCCATGCATAAGGAAGGAAGAGAACAATTGATATAAAATCGGTTAATAAGGCGATGTCCTTATGTATTTGCTTCATTTGTTCAGGCACTGACCCTAGTTTAGAAGACAAATAAAATCCGAATATCATTGAATTTGAGTTGTATACACAACTTTACCCACAGGCCCTAAAGCTAGCTAAGTAAACACTAATTTCCCTAATGGCTGCCCATAGACCGAGATGTCCATCCTCCTTTACCGTAACCAGGAGTCCATAAATGTGCCCGACATTACGCTACTACATAAGTACAGCAGAAGTATACGACCTGCGCCTCTTTGACCGTGCAGGCGTAAGGATGCATCTAGTTAGAGTCTAAAGACTAGGAGATCAGAGATGCTGTGGCACTCAGCTAGATTACGGCAGAAAGAACACGTATTGGATTACAAACGCCCTTAGAGAGTGATTTGTGATGCAGTCACTGTGGTTTGCATCGGCTAAGGTCCATCGTCCACGACGCTACTCAAAAGAAACTTATTACATACGCAAATCACCAATGAGTAGCCAGAATGTTACGCACTAGAATGCACTTTGTTTTATTTATTTTTTGTAGAATATGTTATCTTTTAGTCTGTGCTGAATAAATGTATTTTCTTTCTCAGTAGTATTTTAACCATTCACAAACTAGCGTTAGTAAGTTGCGATGTATACGGATCGCAATTACGGTGGCTTATAAATAGATTGGCAAAATTATAGCAAGTAATACACCTCTGCCTAAGCCTTCGGTTGCAACAGGCGTGATGATGACGATTTGAACTCATGACTTATTAGTCTTCTTTCCACAGTGCGTAGGGAAGGCCTCAATAAAAAGTACAAGTAAGTCAATAATTAGTTCATATCGTGCAGTTGACGACCCCCACTAGTCAGGTGGCCATATTCCCAGGAGCTGTGACACTCACCTCTTTACGGGTCATTGTACAGACGCCAGCACATCAAGCTACTACAATCTGTCAAATTTCTGTAATAGATTTTCAACTTTATTGCTATTAACATACGGTTCAAGGTTGATTCGGAAGATTTGACAGTTCCGGGTGGCTTGGTGTACTTAGCTGCTACAGTTGTAGTATTTTCGACGGGTCGGACATTGATTTAGTTTTTTTATTTATATCGGTCATTTATAAAACAAGTCTTACTTTTTGCCCGACTGCGGCGAAGACCGAAAGGAAGGTAATCGTTTTTTGACTTTTAGAATGTCTTGTGTTTCGTAATTCATTATATTATCTTACATGCATTACATGCTCTCTCGTTCAGCGATTTAGGCCATAGAAATACTTGTTCCGACCGGAATCGAACGCGCGACCCCTAACGCACAAGCCAATGATGCCGTCAAACAGCGTAGATTTTAATGTTAACTATATTTTTATCTGCTCATAATAGTTAGGTATAATTTAACCCTGTTAGAACAAGACCAGTGTCTTACTAAAGTTGTAAATGAATGAGCCCTGACACTTCCGGGCATGAAAACTTTACAGCAAAAAATCAACCACTTAGCCATTGTTTTAACAAGGTAACATCCCAACCGACATTGGAGCACTTTTTGTTATCATAAAGATAAGCATGAAAGTATGAAAAAATATTAAAGTACATACAAAAGCATGTCTATTGGTACTGCCGTATTGAAATCGTGTGGAGTGGGTAATAAACACAAGTAATATTTAACCACCGCTACGTGTGTTGCGTAGTTCACGGCGCTACGTGCTACGAATCTCGTAGCACGCCTACAATATGATAGCGTAGCGAACAATTTTGAAGTACTGGGTAATGACTAATGATTATTCTAGTGCCTGTGTGTTTATGATTACCTGGTGGTTTGGCAGATGAATGTATTGTGAAATGGGTTGAGCAGTGTTGAGGCCATTCTATGCACTTGTTCGGGTCGGCACTAATCGGCACAGCTCGTCGGCAAAATCGAATATTTGTAGTAATTACTTTGGGTCGGCTTTGTTATTCAACAAGTACCTACTGCCGAATCGAATGTGCCGACCCGAACAAATCTCACACTCCTGGGTCAATATCATCTGAGTTCTACCGGCGATCTATATATTTCTAGTTCCATTCAACGTGGCAATGCTGCCAGTCTTCTGGGCACGTTTCCGGATGACAGCGATGCGGATAAGTACTTCGACGCCTAAGTGTCCTTTGGTTTTTTTATTTATTTGTATAGTAGGTTAGTTATATTGTAATTATGTGTGTACATAAATGGTAAAATGAATAAATAAATAATTAATTTCTGGTTCCAGTCGTAATGCGAGATTTTAATATTAGTAATTAATTTTTGGTATCCAGCTCAGACATTCATAACTCAAGTATACTGACGCAGATCTTCAACGGACTCTCACAAACACTTTTGTTGAGATCTCTCGAAAGATTTTAATGAGATCTCGTATGATTTGTGTTCGATATTGATAAATTTATGATACAGTTTTAGTGGCCACGGAAAGTTGGAAGGACGAAATGAAAACAATAATTATTGTAATCTATACGAAATTTTATTTATTTGTATGTATATGTAATATGTACATTTATATAAAAAAATAAGTAAAATAATCATAGGGCATCAAAGAATTCGTCCGCATCGCTGTCAACAGGAACAGTGCCCAAAAGGCTGGCAGCATTGCCACGTTGTATGGCAATGCTAATTCTTTGGCCAAGAAATAGGCCAGCCCTCTGGTCACGTGAAGAGTCGACTAACCGCTTGGCGATATCTCGAAAAACCAAGTGGGCACTCGGACCCCATGGCCCTAGTGTTTCAACCCCAAACGGCTCGAACATATAACTCCCAATTAGGTTGCAATATTTTCGCCGTTTGAGGTTTTCTGCACCTGCAGCAGCCGCCCCAGCACAGCCCACCGTGCTAGGAAGATGGGATGGCGCAAGGGTGTCGACACATGTTGCATCCCACACCAAAGGTCTGCCTAACTTCCAGGGCATTATGGTCATTCCGTCTGGTCTCTTTCCATCGTCGCGTGCCAGGCCGTTGGGTTCTAAAACAGCTGGCACCCCGGCGGTGACAAGAGCACGACGGATGATGTCATTAATGCTGGCGTGCCGTGCTATCCGGCCTGCGCTCCTACTGCAGGATAGGCCATGGTGCCCGAGGCAGTCGACAGCTTCACCGCACTGACAGCGATGCGGAGCCCCGCAAGGAGCGCCCAAACGCAGACAAGTAGCGAGCCGAAAGGTGGTGTCACCCAGCATAGTGCCTATGTTGGGTGACGGGAGTGCTTGAAGCCAGAGCCCCGACTCCCACTCACCCACAGCCAACAGGCGGGCACGCTCAGCAGAATTGGTGGACGTATTGATAAGATTATTCCGTACCAACCTGCAGAGCGGCTCATCCCACTGTCTCTGGGAAGATGGGTTTATAGGGCGATCTGTATCCGGGCAAGCCGCTTTCCAGGCGTTCTCCGCGTCGGTCAAGCACGGCACTTCACAGTCAACCAGGCAGGGAGCTAAAATTTTCCCGGTCAACTTTTCAGTGCTGTGGACAGAAGACAGGAACGCCGGTATGCTAATACTGGTAATTTTGCGGACGCCGAGGCCACCAAAACGGATGGGTAGTGTGGCTTGAAGCCACGCTCGGTCGTCCAAGGCCACATTTAGAATGGATGTTAGTGTGCTGCGAATAATTTGGTCAATTTTGTCCAAGAGGTGTGGCTGCTTCCATAAAGGTGAAGAGCGTAGAAAATACATAAAATTTGGGCCAAAACAACAGTATCTAATCAGGGTGAATGCCGAATGTAAATTAATTTTAGAGAGTCTGTCCGAAATCTCATTGAATTTTTTTATTTTTTCGTCGATGAATGGAGAAAAACTGTCTTCTAAAATTGGGGAACCTAGGAGGTGCAGTGAACTTTTGTCTAAAATTTTGATTTGTGGGGCTATTGCATTAAATTTATCTAGAGTCAATTGTCTGTCGGTAATGTCAGAAAGGTAAAGTTCACATTTTGAGGGGTTAAGGTCCAAGCCAATAGATTGAAATTCCTGTTTGAGGAGTTCGAGATCTTTCAAAACAGTGTCTACATCACCTCCTAGCGTTCCATCGTCCAAATACCACACGTTAAATTTTGAATTTAGTTTACGTATAATTGGATGAATAGCCAAACTGAAAATGACTGGCCCGAGAGGGTCACCTTGCTGGCATCCAACTGCAGATTCCAAAACATTGTCCTTATATAATAATTTGGAAGGGTACCTGTAACATTGCCACATAAAACCATAAATTTCGGGTAGTTCCTTTTTGACTTCAGCCAACAAAGTGTCCCTGTTTACAGGATAATTAATCTATACTATATTTTCAATACCTTACCTACGTATTATATATTTTCAGATCTAATATCAACTCTTTGGTCTAGTTGTCGCAAATGCAACTTCTGAGTCCTGGGTTCGATTCCCGAATCAGGCAGAGTGTTATTGGCTTTTTCAAACAGGAATTTCTCAGTAGCAGCCCGGTGTCTGGATTTGTGCTCGGTTGATGGCAATAGGCTCGCTCTATATGGGACCCAAATATCACCTCAAGAAATATGGATGTACTATAGGTACATCTCTCATCTCTGGCTAACCCTTCCTTCCTTCCTTCCTTCTAGAAAGTTCCGAAGTTCTCTCTCTATTCTAGTCTGTTTTGCAATGCTGCAATCTTCAGCCCTATAAGTCGTCACTCCACGTTGATCTATTACTGGAGGATAATTGGTTTTCCTTTGAGTAATTAATAACGTATTGCAATAGTGAGGATCTGCCTCATTAGCCAGGGTTCATTTACTGATTGCTTTCCCACAGAGACTTGTTAACGGTACAAGGAACTGCGTTGATAATTACTTTCAGTTTTCTTAACAAGAGTATTCAATAATCCTCCTCCTCAAGAGTCCTTTCAAAGTTAACTTACCTCTGCGGGGTAATTGCATAACACACTAAGAGTTGCGATGGCTTTTATTTTATAAGGCCAACAAGATTCATTGCGTTATTTACGTTGCTGAGCAGATTGTTTTTTAGAATATCTGAAGCAATGGATTAGCAATATCTTTCGAAATGATTCAGTTTTAATTTGTTTAGTTTGAGTGATTTTTTGATTAGGGTGCAAGTCTTGCTTCACTGTCAAATTCACAGTGATCTGTCAGAGTGAAAGGGCTGTAGATGGTGTTCAGTTATTGACCTCGACCGTTCAACTATAGTCCGCGCGGAACTAGTTGGCCGCTGAGGTGGGGACAGGGGTGAGGCGGCGGTTCGCACCGCACGTACTGAGTAATGCGGCCCCGCCCCTCCGTCCTACCACTCACATACCTAAGGCGCGGCCAACTAGTTCCGCGCGGACTATAGTTTGCCATTGCATGGCAGCCGTTCATCGATCGATTATATACAGGATTTTCCTAGTCTGAAGAGTAGGAGTTTCACTCATCTGTAATAGCCATACCCATCCCTTATTGAAACAACACTGGTGTTACCAAAATCTAAGTCTTCGGTAAATAAATGATCACTTACTATCTCTTTAAACGTCGGGTGTCATAAACTAGTGCCTAAATATTCTGTTTTATTTATCATTTGAACAATTGAATTCTTGAATGAAGACCACGAACTGCCGACGAGACGACCAATAGCCCGTTGGACCCGAAGAACTGTTTTAGTAGACTGGATGCGGAATCGGAGGACATGATGGTGTTGTGGAGGGGCTTGTGGCTAAGTAATAACAACCGCACGGGTCGATCGATCAGGTTAAGCTACGCTTGCCGCGGTTGGACCGTGGATGGGTGACCATCTTCACATACCAAGACCCTCCGTACCTCGGAAAGCACGTTAAGCCGTTGGTCTCGGCTGTCATTCGTGGATCTTTGACAGTCGTTACGGGTAGTCAGAAGCCCGAAAGTCTGACAGCCAGTCTTACCAAGGGGTATCGTATTACCCAGTAACTGGGTTGTGGAGGTCAGATAGGCAGTCGCTCCATGTAAAATACAGGTATTCAGCTGCATCCGGTTAGCCTGGAAGCCGACCTTAACATAGTTGGGAAAAGGCTAGGCAGATGTTGATGATGTGGTGTTGTTGTGGAACTTTAGTGTGCATACACACGAACGACTCGCGTCAACGCCAGGTAACTGCAACCTTCGACGGCTGCCGCCGATACCCGTTAACGGCAGCCGTCAACACTCGTCGGCGGTTGCCTTTGTCGTTGACGCGCGTCGCTCGTATTTTTGCACTTGAGTACAGTCGGTCTATTCTGTAAAAAATCTCACCTTGAAAACTTAGGTGAAGTGAGCTTTAAATAAGCTGTTATTCCACCTGATCCCTAGAGGATTGACACTATTGACAGCTCACATCACTAAAGTTTTCACGGTGAGATCATTACAGAATATCACTGCAGTACCTATAGTTGGTTTGAGCTGATCATAGGAGTTGATTCATTGCCATTTTGACCAGCTTTATGTGCTTATAATAGCTAGAGAATAGCTATAGTTATTATCACGCTATTGTTATTTATGTCGATCGGCAGATTATCTTTGATTTACGGCGGGATATGGTGCTTGCAGATCAAGCTGGTATTTAGAGAAAGCCAAGTATCATTGCATTCCCTTTTACGTATATTAAGTTACAATAAGTTTAATAGGTTCTGTTTGGGGTTAACTTAAGCTTCAAAATGAAAGTTGTTTGTAGAACAAGAAGCAGTTTGTGAAAGTTACTTTAAGACATTTTCTTTCCAATTCGTAGAAATAGTATTTATTTAATTACTAGCTGTTGCCCGTGACTTCGTCTGCATTCCAGAATGAAAAATAGTCTAAATAACCTTGCCTAGGTCATGGTCTATCTGTGTGCCAAATTTCATCCAAATCTGTCCAATCGTTTTTACGTGATTGAGTAACTACAAACTTACTATCGCATTTATATAGGGTGACTGGTAATTAGTGACCGATACTTAAACACGTGATTGTACTCATGATAACAAACAACTTTTACTATGGGACCAAACCTGAAATTGCGAAAAAAAATCTGCTATTTAGTCGTTTATGTTCGCCTAACTGGCCAAAATGTACTGAACTGCAGATATTTTTTTCGAGATTTCAGGTTTGGTCCCATAGTAAAAGTTGTTTGTTATCATGAGTACAATCACGTGTTTAGGTATCGGTCACTAATTACCAGTCACCCTATATATAATTAAGTTTATAGTTTATGCAGTTATATACAGACAATTTTAATTTTTCACCTCTTTCTTAGTTGAAATGGCAATCATATCTCTTGGTTTTAGTAGATTTTTATATTTTGTTTATCCTTTTGATACATCCTTATTTTGTAAATGTGAGGACTTTGTAAGCCTTGTAGACTAGATCTGTAGACCATTTTTTATTTTATCAGGTACCTGGTACTTGTTGACAGGCCTACGCTGTCCTCCCATACCTACTGTAACTCGAAAACATTGTAAAAGCCAATTATTTTTAAAAGAGTAACCATGGAGTTTCTTGCCGGTTCTTCTCCATAGGAAACGACCAATTGGAACCGTGCACCTAGCGTCTGACGTTTCATAAGTGCCCATGTTGGTTTATGTGAAATAAAAATATTTTGATTTTGCACAATTTATTACCATAACTATACTGTTAACACGTTCAGTGCCGGGAGCCCTCCTGGAGGGTTCACTGAAATCCCTTATGGGATGCCGGGAGCCCTCGCGGAGGGCTCATTTTAAATGTACGTTTTTCTTAGCGAATACAGCATTATAAACTATGAAAATAAAATTTGTCGTATATTTTAACAAGATTTATTAGTATATTCGTTGGTTTTCAAATACCAGCATTTTTATTTTTAAAAATAATTGGGAGCTATTTCAGGGGTGGTAAACCATTTTACGGTTACAAATATTCACTAAAAATAAAAATATTTATTTTGAGATTATAAATTACGAGGATGACTTTAAAAATAGAAGCTTTTCAGGGTTCCGTATCAAAATGGTAAAAAAGAATACCCATAGTGCAACTTCGTTTGTCATTCATTCATTTTTGTCCTCTGTGGTTTCTGACAGTAATCTTCTACATCATAATAATATTTTCACTTCTTATGCTCTAAAAGTTCGTCTTTATGTTGTGCTTAGGCGACATAAAATCGCTTTTTATGTTCTAGTGCATAAAGTAATTTTTTTTCTAAGACTAAGATAATGACCCAACAGCCACACGAACAATATTTGTTTTTTTATTTATACCGCTTCCGTGTTTTCTATCGTTAATTTAATAAAATCAGATAAAATAGTTGTCATTTATTATTTAAAAACACAATGAAACGTTTTTATGACTTGGCAGTATGAAGTACCCAAGTCGAATGACACATGTTGAAAATTAAAAAAAACCTTTAAAAAGTTTCGTATAATAAAATATACGTTTTTTTAAACAAACTTTTCCTTTGACACTGAAAACTAAATAAAATTTGTATGTAAACATAGGACTTAGATTTTCTTTAATTTTATTTACTTCAAAAGTTTCTAAACAGTATATTACTTCGTCTCCTTCTGATAGCTTAGGTATAAGTTATTAGGTTCGTTTTACTGATAAAAATTATAAAACCGTAAAACGAACCTACTCTATAGTGATATTCATAGATATAAGAAAGAAAGGTTCTGTAATTTCTAAGAGAAAATTAACAGCCACACAAACAAATTAATGCCTAATGTAATAATACATAACCTCACGAACCCGAAAACGCATACTTATCAATGTACTCGTATATACATGGATAAGTATGCGTTTTGGGGTTCGTGTATATGTATCACACCAATAGGCATAGGTATTGTATATATATTACACCAATAGGTAGTGTATGATTTCCGTTTGTCTTCGTTCACGTAATGATGCTACCTACGGAATGAGTAAATGACGCGGTGTCGTGATGTTTGTAGACATAGTTTATAGCTGGAATAACTTAAGGTAATGTCAGGCAAAGGAAGCACGGGAGCGAAGCTACAAGTAAAAGTAGTTATGACATAAATCAGTTCTTATCTCAATCGTAGTTTTTTCGTAATTATTTTATACGTACTTTCTCAATTAACATTATATGAATAACGACTGAAAGTAGGTAATTCCATAGTGAATCATTACCGTCAAGTAAATAATAGAACACTACCTAATCGTTAATAAGCTGTTACAAAATAATTACGTTTTCATTACATAAACAACTACTAATATTGCATAATGTAACTGTTTGTTGTTCATTAATAAAATAAAATAAAAAATTATTACATGTTTGAAAATTTCAGAAGAGGTTGGATACCCCTGTCTCGGGATCAAAGCGAGCGATTATACTTTTCTTGATTTTTTTATTTTTAAATATTTCACGTTTCCACCCCACTAGTACATGTAAATACCCCCAGAGATACTAAATATAGCAACAAGACGTTTTGAAAACACTATTTTACTTCTTTTTACAGTGTTTTATAATACGGTTTCAAACCTAATGCCGACGACCCTCCTCGAGGGTTCACTTTAGCGCAAACGTAATGCCGGTGACCCTCCTGGAGGGTCCATTTGCAATATGTATGGCGGCATGGCGTATGAGTTCTATGAAAAGTGGGTGGAGTCGAAAGTGTTAACATTTCAATATACAGGGTGATTGGAAGATGAGATGGGTGTAAAGCTTTAACGCGAAGATAGTACAGACAATTTAGAACCATTTAAGCCATAGTTGTCTTAGACGAAGTCTTACCAATTTTTTTTACCTCTCATCTCTTATCTAGTAGTTCAACTTCGACAAAACCTATTTAGTCATGAAATCGTTGAAGTGAGTGAAATATTCCAAATGTAACTGTAACAGATTGTTCCGTTTCAAGTTTCTGTAGTCTTCGATAAATTTACTAAGTATATTATCTTATATTATTATATTATGACTGCAGTCATTCCGATATTTCGTGTGTACTTATGAAAATATCCAGAACTTTAGGTTTTAAAGATGTGAATTCCGTGCGGGAATCGAACCCGTGGATTAGAGGTTGAAGCGTAGTGTAGAATCACTGCGCTAATAGCGTCAGGTCATATTTGTTTGGGAACTAAATATTTCTTATAACATACAAACGAAACCAAATATCCATTCCTTTTTATAATTATGGTTCGAATCCAGGACATCGTGATCGGCAGTAGCTCTCCTACTAACAACTAGACCAATGAGGCAGCCATCTTTAACTTTGTGTCGGTCAATTAAGTTCCAATTTAATTGTGTTAGCGTCTAGTCTACGCCACACGGAGTCTATTCATGTGCTACGGCGTAGCGGCGTAGGCAGTGCTACGAGTACAAGCATCAAACGGTGCTACCTAATCGAGTTATTTCTCATGCCTTCACCACTCCTTCGTCTCGTGTGTAGGGGTAAAATAAAAGATATAAAGTCGAAAGTTATAGTTTATATTAGATTTATAATAAGATATGTAGTCTACAAAATTTCACAAATTTTCACAACGTTATTTGAACCTAAAGCGTCTACCCATTTTATTATGAAAATAAAATTATCGAAATCACTGGATCTACGTACGGCGGGGGTTCATTTTACGTAACCATTATTTTTCAAAATATAATCTAATAGGCTGATATTTTATTCTCGCGTATTTTTACATGAGTAAGTCAAAAACTAATAACGGTAAAAAAATAAAAAAATATCAATCCATAAAATGAGCCCCCGGTGAACTCAACAATACAACGTCGCTCTCATACATATACAATAATATTTGTTATTGTTATATTTAACTAGAGTTATACAGAATAATGATCCTATGAAATATAATTATGCATTTTTTAAATTTATCAATAATATAATAATACTTAATAAGTATCCATAGGTAATGGTTAGTCAATGTCGTGCTACAGACTACTATAGTTTATATAATAATGAATGAGTCGTATTATTCTTTATCATTTATTACTTTAAATTTATTATTCGATATCATAACCACTAAACGAACATACAGCAGCCTCGGCCCGCAGCGCGGGCGCACGTAATCACAAAAAAACATCGTCAACACATAAAATAATAATCAATAATAATAATCATACAGATAAAAATCATTCATAAAAACATTACAATAAAAATCTAAACATTAAAACACACTTAAAACAAACATTATATTAATATTATCATAATCATAGTGTGTACGTATGTATAATATCATTTAAGCGAATATTCGTATAGTCAAAAATAATGTGAGCATGGCGCGCGGGGGAGCGGGGCGGGGCCATCCGATGCGCACGAGACGCGCCCGGGCCGCCAGCGTCAGTCCGGCCCGGGCCGGTCCACAACCGACTCATTACCTAACAACACATTAGCTAAGGCGCCCTCGGGCCCCACATACTACATTACATTACACTAGACTCTGAACAGACAACAGGCCGCGCCCACTCCCCGCGCCGCCCGTCCCTCGCCTATTATATTATTATTATAATATCTTAATACTTTACGCTATTACGTTAGTAAGCTTTATAAATTTTTCGATTTCTCATTACGCTATCAATAATAATTATACAACTTTTTTTAAATTTTATGTTTTTTTTTCGAAATTTCTATCATAACGTACTTTCGACTCTCTCTGCGGCGAAGAGCGCGGCGCGCGCTCGACGACCTAATAAAAAACGTTCATAATAAGAAAATATATCGTGAACAACTCTGCCGACTTAAGATAGGTACGGCGCGGCGGACGGGCCGTGCCGGCGAGGCGCCGACTTTTGGCACCAGGATTTCGATTACGCGATTTTTACTTCTTTTAATATTTTTTATAACGATTCGAGTAAAAAAGATCCCTACTACGAGAACGTGCGACTCGTGGTTGCGGCGGCCGCAGGCGGCGTGCGCCGGCGCCTTACGAGATGATGCGGATAGCCTGGTGCGCCGGCGCCGAGCACGCGGGGCACGGCGCGCCGCCCGCCGCCAGCCGCTGTGCGCACTCGAAGCAGAACAGGTTGTGTCCGCACGGCACCAGCGCCGCCGCCACGCCGCGCTCGGCACACACGGCGCAGGCGCGCGCCGGCGACGCCGCGGGCGACGGCCGCGTGGGCCCCCACGCCCACACACCGGCTGCACCGCCGCTGGGCGACTCGAACGATGGCGACTCGCCCAAACCCTCGTCGCGCTCCGTCGACGACCAGATGCCCAGCAGATCGCCGAGCCGCGCTGAAGAACCACCCGATGAGCACGAGCCAGCTGATGAGAACGCAGCCTCCTGCTCAGGCCGCAGCAGCGAGGCCAACCCAGCGCGGTAAAGCGTGGCCAGCGGCTCGCTGTCGGTCTGTGCGGGCACGCCATTGCCGGCCGAGCCCGCAGCGCCCGTACGTAGTGCGATGTGCGCCTCGATCTCCTTGCGCGCTGCCTCCACGCTCTCTGGCAGCCCCGTCACCTCGAACACTGGCTCGCGCTCACGCGATGGTGTCACGATGTACGTGTGTGTAGTGTGCTGGATGCGCTTGATGGTGGCGCCCTTGGGCCCCACGACGAGCCCCACCACGCGGTACGGCACGCGCACTTGCGCGGTGACGTGCCCGGGCGCGCCGGCGGGCGGCGGCGGCGCGGCGCCGCATTTGCGCGACGCGCGGATTTGAGAGAAGTGCTCGGCCGCCGAGAGGATCTCACGCTTGGCGCGCGCAACGTCCTCCTTGCGGCCGGTGACCACGAACACCGGCTCCTCACCGCGGACCGGAGTCTTGATGTATGTGTTGGTCTTTGCGCGAAGCGCCTTGATCTTGCAACCTATAACAAAGAAAAAATAATTTTACAAAGGGCTACGTTAAACATTCTTAGCGGCTTGTGCCAGTGAATCAAGTTAGCGGTCCAGCATAGGCCTTTTGACATCCAAGGTTGTTTAAATAATCGACATTCATAGCGGTCGTGGCATTGTACAGTACTGGAGGCCGTTTAGACTTTGAACATTTTGGGTATGACGAAGTAGCTGCGGCATGTTCTCGGCATCGATACGACCCTCGAGACAGGCTCCCGTCCCGAGACACCAGACGGGTAGTTAACCGAATACGTAACGTAATGTAATTCGTCAGTCGGCGACAAGCCGGCGCGCGGAGCGGACGCTCTCCGTGCCCTTAGACTACTTGATGACTGATGGTACAGATATGAAGAGAAATGTGTCAGTTGATGACTTAAACATGAGACATATACACTTTTAAGACACATATGTGACACCCTAAAGTTGATAAGTTTAATTTCAGGCAGTCTACAATAAGCGCACGTGCACGTTGTAACGTATTGAGTAATGTTTTCGTCCCTCATCAACACGTGTCGCGGGCATAGCTCTGTCCCACTCGCACATCTTACTCCATTGCGGCAAAAACATGGCAATGTTGCTCGCAGCATCCTTCGTCAAGACATGACCTGACTACTTAAAACAACACTGCGAAGAATTCCGTAGAGAGGGACATCTCCAATTTGCAAAAACGAATATTGATTCTTCTTAGAACATGCGCGAACAAGATCAATGAAGAACTTCATAATTCTCGATTAAGTATGAGTTGATTGAATAAGTATATCTATAGTTCCCAAAATTATCATAGTTCAATGTTGAGAGCACATAAAACCGACCACTCCAAGTTCCTAGTGCTCAATATTAATCATCATATTCATCATACAAATAGTTAAGTAGGTAACATACGTGAAACAATACAATAATGACTGGCTTGAAATTCAGTTCGCGTGAAAAGCAGGTATAATCCCCGGCGGTTACAAATGGGAAAGGCCTATATGTAGGGTAGTTTTATGAATCACAGGTTGACGACCCGAGCGGTAACCTCGCCGGGTCGTGTCGAACCAAATTGAACCCTACGGCCTATGAAATAAAGATAATTGGTTTATTTATACAACATGAATTCCGTTCCGATTTTAGCTATGGTACTTTGAGCTTTATGGCTATGAATTTACGGTTTTAAATGTATTGTTTGCTTTTTCAGTTCGATATTTGTGGAAATATCGGTAGGTTGGAAGGCTCGCTTTTCGATTATGATTCAGATAAGTCCGTTTGTGTCGATTGATTACAGCGGATCGGCGGCGTGTCATTAATTTGCCGACAATTATTTCTACTCTTAATTTATTACCATGATTGATTTGACACGTCGGTTTTTTGTACAATTAATTTTGCAACTAACAAACTTAATTGATGGCAATTAACTTTTATATGACAAAAAGTATAAATAATTCGAATAATCTTTACATAAAGTCGGCCAATTATGTTTCTTTTTTTTTCTATTTCCCACACATCGTTTGCCTGTTTTATGGACTAGCTAAACAAAAACTTGTAGTTATGTCAGTCAAGTTGTGTGCGGTGACGTAGCCTCGTAGCTCGTAGGCCGTGCTACGAACTTCGTAGCCTCGTAGCAGAGTTGGCTGCTAAATAAACTAGAATGAAAATAGACGGTAACTTTCGGTCTACTGCAGAGAGAGTGTGTTTTATTTATATTTTGTTGCAGTATGTTTATATCAAGATAGTCTAGTCTAGTGTGAAGCTGCTAAAATATTCATTTGACTATCAAGTTCAAACAGCATCTAAGTGTCCAAACACACTATGCCGAAGGTACGCGACCGAAGCTCCGCGGCAGATTTTACTGTACGCTATAACGCAACGTAATTTCGGCATAATGTGTCGTCAATAATTCAAATAGCATTGCAGGCGTAATCATGCCGAACTTCGGTCACGTACCTTCAGCATAGTGCGTTTATACACTAATACATTATCAAAATAAAGCAATTGTTTAACTAATAAACAAAGATAATTCAGAGAACGGGATTAAACGCTTTGAAAATAAAACAAAATAAGGAAACCAATTTTTAAAGCAATCATTTCTGTAAACATAAGTTTAGTAGCTTAGCGAATTCCCTTCCCTATATAATAAGAAGCCTTTAACCCCTCCGAGGAGCAATTACAGGCTTATTATTATATTCTTTGAAAAAGTTCGAGTTCCAACAAAGGTTCTCGTATTTTCAAACGACAATGAAGTAGTAAGTCTTAACAAAAACGTCCCCCCAACGTTAAGTGCCCCGCCTCAGTAAATGTGCACAAGTACCTGGCTCTCTGCCAAGCTCCTATCTGGACAAATTAACATGCGCACTGTTAGCTAGCGGCACTGCCCGCTCCCATAATATATGGAGGGATTAACATAACTTTGTTTTAGATTTTTCAGGGCAGTTGTTTGAATTTATAGCCATCAAGAGATTTGGAAGAAAAGCTGGTTCAAAGACAAGTGTGAAAATTTGTAGAAAATTAACTAAATATATAATATAGTACCTAATTGGTGCTTCTGATTAGTTCTGATCAGCCCATGTCCTATTTGCTGATGTGCCCTAAGTGCCCGTTCACTTGCACCTTTGATGACCTAACAAATGTCACTGCCGCAATCAACGCGTCCACCTAATGGGCTCAAACAACATGAAGAAGTCAAATCAAACTATCTTCTAACCGAAAAAAGAATAAGTACCTAATTGCCAAGTTCTAAACTGAGACTCAAATATTAGTATCATGTCAAATTAAGTAGAAAGCTACTAGGATATCATACTGCTGGAGAACTATAAATCCATCTTCACAAAAGCTGGTGTCCACTTGTGACCACGATAATAAACAAGCGTTAGTGACAACTGTCTGCGGTCACAGATTATTGCGATGTGGTCATTATGTCCGCTATCAACACCACAGCGTGTAGCTGACCGCAGAGCCTACACTGGCGGGTATTGAGCATCTGCATAGACTAGTCAGGTAGGCAATTTAGAGATACGTAGCCTACTGGATCATGGTTTGATAAGATTCGTTTTTCGATAGTCAGATATTTTTTTCTGAATACATACTGCAGTTTGGCATATTTTCTGTGCAAAAACCATCCCCCCAGAGAAAAGATATTTGACGATTGAAAAATTCCTATATTGGTATTTATTTATTTTCTTTACTGCACTATTGCCTTTATTTTATTGTATACATATAAATTATATTTTTAAATATTGGAACATAAAAAATAGTATAATTTAAAACTATTTAAATGAGTACAATATACGAATTGTATTATCTAGGTTCAAGTCATTATTGCAGTAAGGTTCGAAATAGCGGCGCAAGTATGGAACCCTCATGTTTTGCTCACAAAGAGATGAAAGATATACTTGTAATAAATGTGGGTCACTCTTAGCTAGAGTTACAGCTTATACTGAAAGCATACTGTAAAGTGAACTGGGGTTTTTTATCGGGAAACTAAAATTACCTCTAAGTTATGTGTCCCTAGTAATAGTGCTCACGACAAGCCAAGGTTTTCCATACCGGAAAATATCTATGAAATATAGGGAAAATCACAATGATTTCTCAATCGACAGATAATTTTTATTCGTGGAATAAAATTGACGTCTCACAGTTTTTGTATGGCAGAACTGTCAAAAATTAAAAAAAAATATTTCTCCAATGAAGTTATCTGGCGTTGGACAAATCAGCCCTAAAATAACTAAGTGCACTAACGGACTGACAGCCATTTTGTTTCATAATGTTATGAATGATAAATATAGGGTAAAATGTTAAAAGATCATTTTACGATACTACAGAAACCTGAATGAATTGAAAATCGCGTGAATACACAACTTGGTTGAAACTACCGTGACCCATATACAGCAATAAAACACTTCCTCGTATTTATGCTGCCCTGCTACTAAAGTATTCGGCGCACAGTTTAGGAAACCGATTGTTGAAGGTTTTCTATGAATATTTTCGTTTATTTAGTACCTTGAAAGGAAGGACTTATTTTAATATTATTGTTGAATTATTTATTTATTGTAGTTCTAACAAACTTTCCAGTTCAAAGTATGAATTATGTAGTGTTAAATTGTTTCAATTGTAACTGAGCATTTCAAGAAGCCTTTTCAAGACTCTGAGACAAATTATTACTCTAATTCATCAACGATGTCTTCTTACATTTATTTTAACTGTCCGCTTTAATTAATTAAAATAATTAACGTGCCTATTATAAAGCCTAAACATAAAACTCAAGAACCAACCCAGCCTGCTATAAATACCATCCGTAGCAAACGCACGACAAAGTTGAAAGCCTCCTTCCGTACGCGCCATACATACCATTCACAAGGGTGCTACGTGTCTACGGAGTGCTACGCGGGCACTGCACTCGACGCGGCTACGCGGCTACGGCGTAGCGAACCGGGTCACCGCCCCCGTCCCGCTCCCCCCCGTAGCCTTTTCGCCTTTTCATGAGTAATATAAATGCGTATTTCACGTGAATTCTTACGTTATTTTATGTTTGGGCTGTAAATATTGAGCATTAACAAGCAAATTATTATTACTGTCTTTTTATGCGGTTTTTTTATATTTTAGGGTGACACTTAAATCGTAAATTGACTGTATTTATTTGCATATAAATTAATTTTATTTGGTAGTTCATCTCAGACTTTACCTTTTAAATGATATTATCAAACTTTTACAAAAAAAAAAAAAAAAACTAATACATTAAATGTTGGAATAGTAAGAAAATTATGAAAAGAATTTCCTGAAAGCGTCGGAGCCAGGAATAGCCACAAAAGCCTGAAGGCTCTGCGAGGGTAACGACCTCAGATTTGTCACAATAAAAAGGTTCGAAAGTAAACGAGATAAATGTTTGTATTATTTTGAGATGAAAAGTTTTTCTTTCGACACGTACTTTTATTAGCTTTTGATATTGAGAGGAAAACAAACTAATTTGATTTCAGTTTTTTCAGCTAGAGATAATGTATTTATTATGTTTTTTTTTGTGGTGAGTGCACTGACTCCTATTCTTCTATCAAGTACTGCGATTATTAAAATATATTTTATTATAATATTATTATATTGCAGTACCTAGTGATTGGGACAGCAATAGGCTGTCATTTTTTTTTGTTTTTTTTTTTGGGAAATGTGTTTTTATTTTTAAATCATTTTACCCCTTTATCAGAAATAATGAATCGCTGTTAATAAAAATACCACATTTAACAGTTACCGTTTAAAAAGAGAGAAAGCCAAAAGAAATGAATACTTCCTCCTGTATAAAGTTATCGCTACGATCGCTGCTACGCGGCTACGAGATCGCTACGGCGGCCGCTACGATTATGTTCCAAGTCGCGCATGACTGGCTCGCTGTTTTTATTTGTAGACTTTTTTACTTTACAACGGGTTTGTTCTGTTTCAGTGACAGTTAGAAGGATTTTTTTAAGGAGAATATTATTTTAGGTTAGTTAGTTTATACATGATGTTTTTTCTGGCTATAAATAAAATTTACAGTTTATTATTAATGTTTTTCTGCCTCTAATTTAGTAATTGAACCTTGAATAAGTGAGGCGTTGATGACACAAAAATGTTTCAAGTAACCTTCAAGTTAGGAAATAAGCTAAAAGTTGATAACTTAGCGAATACCTTTACTTCCGAAGCTTTCCGCCATGCCGTGATTTATTAACATGTCAACAAAGAACATACCCTACAAGCTGATATAGACTTTATTTTCATAGCGCTAAGGATCATAATGCAATGATAAGATTTGACACCGTTAAGACACTGACAGATTTGCAGACACCGACTATAATAATGGGTTCCGTATTGATTAAATATGTTTGTGTATTAAGGAAACACACATTTGTTAATTACACATATCACATAACTACAGTTTACTATGATACGTATTTTTATGCGGTATCATAAATAACTCTGTGGATTCGTGGTTCCCTAGTAGATTTTACGTTATCTTGTAGGTAGGTAGGGGTTAGAATTTATTAAAACTGTTTTATATTTTTATTATTAGTTTAACTTTCATTGAAATATTCAAATCTTTTTAATATAAAAAACATATAAACAAAACGTATAAGGAAATTCGTATAATTTTCCTGCACACATTTTCCTTATCATGCATCCAAATGATAATTTCCTGCTACGTAATCCAGAAACAGTACATTTTGCTCCCCCTTTTAGGGGATAAAAATGGTCTATAAAAGCTACAAATGTTATGTTTATGAACTGTACCTCTCTCCTTTAACGTCTGCATTTTTAAGTAAGTAACATAATTAATTATTACTGGTTATGTTTAATTAAGTCGCCAAATTAGTTTATTTTTATCTCGTTAAATATTTTTACAAAACATTCTAAAGCTACAATTTCCTTATATTATTTAGTAAAAACAGAATAAAACATTACCCGACATGACAGTTACAAGTGCAGTCATTTGGAATTCCAAACGTAAACATGTAGGTCAAATGTAGGTATAGCGGTACATAAATACATAAGCAAGGGAAGCACCGAAAAGCGAAGTCACACTGAATAATGAAGAAGACAAAGCCTGTGTTTTGTCTCATTCCCACATAGCTTCTCACTCTATCTGCACTTCTTGATATTGTATGAGGATTTACTGATATTGATACTTTATACCTAGTTTTTTTAAGTAACAGAATTTCTGTTTCAGTTTGCAATTGTTTTGTCGATAACCAAGGGAGATGTAACTTCCTACGATAGCAGATGTATAACAAAGGTTATTTAACAAAGTAAATCCTCTTTTATCCTCCCGGAATTGTTATTTTTTCTTTCCGTAGGGGGTCGAGTTCGTTGTGTATTGCGTAGAGATATTATTTATCACGAATCCAAACACCAGGACCCTATGAAGGGGAGGAGATGATCGATACCTGACGGCTTCAGTATCACCCAGTCCTCGCGACGTTAACCCGAGACTCTTCACAAACGACTTTGTTTTGTACACAAACAAAGTTTAATTCAAATATGCAAATGAAGCCCAATTTACTAAAACAATTTTGTACCTGTCATCTTTTATTTGTCAAATGTCGGTTACCGTTATTTATATACTTTTTCACTTTACGAGCGCTGCGTTGTTCAGATAACCGACTTCACAACGTTAGTTATGATCTAACTACGACATAAAATTTTATAGCGGTTTGGTTACGTGCCGCGTATACTACAGTACCCAGAATGGATAAAGAAATCTTTCTAATAACAAGACGGTAGAGCATTGACTAGTCACCAGGCAAACATAAATCATAGGACGTCTCCATAACAACGGCGCGGTAGGCCGAGCAGGGGTGGGCAACCTCGGGGTACCCCCCGCTCTAAGGCAAGCTGTTTTCCCGCGCCCGCCTTACTACAGCTGTTTCTCTATACAATGCTATAGACACTCTTCCTGTCTATAATGGATGCCCGGGAAGTCGGGAATGAGTTTCCATTTATACTGCCTTTTCTCTGTTCTGATTCGGAATATTTTTCTTGTCCATAATACATCTTTACCAGGATAATGGTGGTTTCGTTTTGAACGAACGGTTTGCTACCATTAGGCATATTCAGCAAGATATTTGTGCACGAAAATAAACAGATCGATTGTTTGCATTATTAAGGCCAAGTCGTTTATGTTTACTGTAACGTTACCTTTCAAGCTGGTTACAATAAAAATCGGACGGAACAGAAATAGTACGGTACAATGTTAATTTCTGAATTAAAAACCGTCAGATAAATCGTCGGTTTTGTAAATAAAAGCGGGCGCAATAGGGAAACGTTGGCCAATTCTGTTTAACCAGAGACACGGTTTCGTCATAACGTTTGGCGGCGCGCCAGGGCCACGGGGGCTCATCAGATCAACATCCAGTACTGAACTGCAGTGAACTCGAGACTACAACGTCAAAAAACTGTCAACACTTAACGAGTTCGACAAACAAGTACGAGATGAATGTGTACGATACAAACATTATTTATGAGCATAAGAAGTTTGGTTTAAATATTTATGGGAAATCAAAAGTAAATTATCCTCTAAGAAATATTTAAATTCCTTACTACAGTTACTGAATTTGACAAAAATGGAGATAATTAAATATAAGGGCATCGCGAATAAACAAAAATAAAGTGATAAAACCCGAATCAAAGGGCTTTAGCACCCAAATGCGTCAACTGCTATCAAACTTTTATCTAGCCTCAACTCATCACACTTGAACTCGTGATAAGACGCGAACTTTCTTGGAAAGTGTCGTCCAGTTGACCAGGGTGACGCATGCGGTACTAGCGCGTAGCGGGACGAGCAGGAGAGCATGTGTGGGGTGTGCGCGCGGGGCGCGGGGGCGGCGCCGCAGGGGCGCGAGCCGCGTCGCACCCTCGCCACCCCGCGATCGATACCGGTCAACGACCCCGGCAGCGGTCTGCGACCGGTGCACTGCCGGCCCCGCGAATCTAACCCACATTCACGTCGAGTCGACGCAGCCCGCCCGCTAATTACTACACGCAGATTACGCTGAAATATGCATTGTTTGTATTTGGGTCACGTCAAGGGGACGTATGGTTTGATTCTACGAGTGAGTGCCTTTTTTAATCCTGAATTAATTTATCCTCAAGTCCTTGCGTTGTTTTTATTCTTTTTTTTTGGGGTCCATAGCAAAGCATGGAATTTAAATTACATTTTCTATCGCACATCCCTGATTACTTCATATTTTGTAATACTTTAAAAAAATATGGACATAATTATCTAATCATACACTGTATAAGGTGTTTTTCCGCGATTAATAACACTTTCAATTTTCTGCCAAGAAATTTGAACTGCTATCTAAAAAATACTTTATAATAATAACACAAAGTTTGTTGCTAGAAACAACACACGATTCGACGAATTCCTCAGTTAAACATAACATCCCCGGCCTACTTATCGCAAACTTTGTTAAAAATTATGCCAGCCACATTATAAACGCGAATCATCACCATTTTTCGCTAAATCTGAAGTAACTTAAAGAAATTTTCCTAAGGGGAGAAAATACCCGTTTTCATCGAGTTTTGGAGCGGCCATTGCACTCGGCTTATATAACACCAGGGGTACAGAGGTAACAGGAGGTAAGCAGACACTTCACAAGTTCAGGCACAAACAGACGTATTTGGCGGCTTCGCGGCAAATAAGAACCGTCTTTATGTTCTGGAGGGTAAAATCTAAATTTAACTGGCTCACGGTCAGGAGATGTGTGTACAAGAATGATTAATGATGCGTCTTAGCGCGTGCGGGTGACACCGGGGGTGCGGTGCGGTGGGGGGAGGTTGGGGGTTGATCGAACTGAAATTGGCAGCGTTCAACGTCCGGCCGACATTTGTTTTATTCAGTAATTTGTCATGGTACAATGGTTCACAAATAATTTATCACTTTTCTGTGGTTCCTGAATATTCCTGATAGATCATCAATTAACAAAGATTTTAAAATATTTAACCAATATTAATTTATGTTTAATCTGATTGGATAAATCAAAAGTATCAAAATTGTTTACACTAATACAATTTAGTATTCGTTGCTTCAAATTTATGAGCATTCGAAAATGGAGCAGTGGATGTTTTGAAGACGAGGCCTTAGGCAAAGCAATGTGGATCTTAACAAGTTACGATTAGGTTTGATGTTGAATGGGAGTAGTAGACATGCGCCTTTCTTCGCCCAGCGCTGAGGAGCATCTTCGAGTGTCTACTTAAGCAATTAGGGACCTTGTTCCTTGAGCAATAAATGTTAATCTCGTGCAATGTTTTGGCATCGAGTTGATACATTGCAGGAGTGGGTTGACACGTGGCGTCTAGGGAATGTCGCGTGGGCGCGAGGGAGAGAGGTGTTCGCCATTTCGCTCTGATTGCCCGAGATAGACATCTTCCGACGAAAGGGAAACGGCGGGACGAGACCATGTTATTTTCGTGATGGTTAGTTTTTTCAATCTAAATATTGTTCAAGATTGCGGTAAGAATAGATGGTTTGTTTTTGAGGTTTATTATTTTGGTATTTTGAGGTTCGTTGTGAACTTAATGTAATTATTATAGTTAGCGAAAGTGGTTTTGATACTTGGACTTAGAAGTATCGTAGGTAATTAAAGTTATTGTTTCCCGGTTCCCCGGTTTTTTTGTGCTCGGTTGATGGTGATAGGCTCGCCCCCTGTTACATGGGACTTAAAACATAACTGGCGAAATGTGGTTGCTACTATAGGTACCTCTAGGACCACCTTTGGGGATTACAAGCCACAGGCGTGATGATGTTATGTAATATTTCATTTTAAGTAATTTTTCAGCAAAACAATGAATTTCAGGAAAGTTTCCCGTACATATTCCTTCAGTTACCGACTGTACCCAAACTGTCACACATTGTCGTAACTCCTATGTTAATGAGTTGCCACTTATGACCGCCATGAAATGGTTACCTAACGCATAGTTGTCTTGATCTTAATACTAGGATACTTAGGACTGTCTTCAGTTGTGCAGATGATGGCTTACCTGGAAAAAAGAGCACAGGTTAGCATTGTCATAGAATTATAAAAGATATGGGGGAAGTATGTAAATGGTATTTATTTTTGTTTTTTTTTAGTACGGACGCTTTTAACGAGCACGTCTTTCTACATCGTTCTCACATGTATAATTTTAACATGAATGATGTAACCAATATTTTGTAACAATTTTATTATTGAAAATAGTGTCCGTGGAGTTTCATGCCCGTTCTTCTCCATAGGTACCTACTACGCTTTGGAATGGGCAACTAGCTTCATCTTTCTGACTGACCGACCCCTTGACAAATCAAAAATGCATTGGTTTATTTGAAAAATTTAAATTAATGCTTTGAGTTTGAGTTTGTAATGGATTGCCTCGTTGGTGTAGTGGTCGCAAGTGCTACTGGTGAGCACGAGGTTCTGGATTCGATTCCCGGGTCGGGTAAAATTTCATATAGAATTTCTCAGCCTTTGTGCCCGGTTGATGGCTTGCCACCTATTACTTATATGGGACTTAAACATAACTGGCGAAATATGGGTGCACTAAAAGAAGGTACACCACTGCCTTTACCCTTTAATGAATATAGGCGTGAAATTATGTTATTAATTTATTATCCTACAAGCAAACAGCACCCAAAGTAAAATACTAACAGAGTGAATTAAAACATCAGTAGGTAATAATTATTTTAATTAGAATATGGAAATGTAGATATAATCAAGTGTATAAAGTTAGCATCAAATAGACACATACGGATGTAAGTAGACATTCATTAGTTATTAACAGGTAGTTCAAAACTTTACGATCTACTTAAGTCTAGATAGCTAATTGCTTGGGTAACTTTATGCCGTCTATTCAATTATAACCAAAAGGTTACAGAATTATTATTTGTATACTAATCCATACTAATGTTAGAGAATTAAGATTGAATTTTATCACTTTTCCACAATAAGTACATTTAGCTTACTGAATGTTTAATTTTGTTAAAATCATATTGGCTGATTGCCTACATTTCCTTTGCCTGTCACGTGACAACGTGTATTTCAAGGAGGTTGAGGACATCAGAGCTCGGCATTCGAGCACGGACCACCGAGAGAACAAGTCAATTATTATACTCCTAGAGTCTTCAGGTATAAATTGAAGAACCTACTGTAAGTCAATCTGATTTAATAACACTATTCTTTAAATATCATGCTAAGTTATAGACTGTGACCGTTATTTTGTTTTAAATGTTGGATTGTAGTGTGTACCTATTGCTATACTAAGTATTACGTGTAAATGGTGTGAAAAGAAATTAATAAATGTGTGATTTCAATGTTAACCTACCGACAATACGTTTTATTTACTTTGTTCCCTCAGACCTATAGTAGTATACTAGTAGCAGACAAAATAATACAATAAATACTATCTATTTTAAGCCTAACTTCTGATTTATCTAATAAATCAGAAGTGGGATCATTCAACGCCCATTTTAGAGTTTGATAATTTTCAACCTACTATTTTTGAATAAAATAACGGTCACATGTTGGGTAAAAAAAAAAATTATATAATCGTGTTTCACTGTGTGCTTTATTCACGTTCAAATCATTATGGGGATGTAGGCATGGATTATGGGGGCACTGAGTATCTTGCCGGGGCTACTCTCCGGGATACACAGTGTTTTCCTGAGTGGTATAATGATGTTCCAACGCAGCGTGCATGCGTCTTGCCATGGCTACTCTATGGAGACGTAGGCACGGATTGTGAGGGTCTTGTGTATCTTGCCGGTGCTACACTTCGGGATGCACACGGATTTTCTGGGATAGTATTATGGTATTCCACCATGCATACATCTTTCGATGTTAACTTTATGAAGATGCAGATGTGGGTCATTGAACAGATACATTATTTTTCGTTGCGGGGTTTTCGTGCAAAAGCTTTGCCATGACTGCTCTATGGAGGTAGTACATGTGGGAACGCCGCGGTGACGAGTTGTCCACTCTCATCTTGCCGGGGCTACACTCCGGGATGGGTGTGGATATTTTATTTGGTTGGATATGTATCTGTTCTGGTGTTTTCCAGTGAAGTTTGTGCTTCACTGGGCATGATTCTGTTGTATCTTGCTATTAGTTTTATTTCGTGCTGAATGGAGCAAATGAACCTATGCACAACACACAGTGAAACGTGAGGAATACACAGAGGAATTTAATACGAGTACAATGATATTAATGATTACTCGAATGATATTTAATAGAATAACTATGTTTATTGCTTTGCTGAACATTTTATTTTTTCTGATTTTTGTAATATGATGTTTTTTTAATCCTTATATAATTCTGTGTCATAAATATTTCACATTTGTACTAAGGTTATAAGAATACTATTCTAATCATATCAATATTTTTCCTAATATCCTGACTCCGATTTGACCTTGACTTGACAATAATAATAAAAGATTGTGACAATGTCGGATAGGACGCCTGCTAGAGAGGCCTTTACACCTCCACGAGTAGTCGAGCGTAGGAGTAGGTCTAAGGGGAGGAACACGCGGGTTCGATGTCGTGGAGCCAAACGTCCCCGGACACGCTCGCGATCAACCACACGTAGGGTCACCTCTAGTAGCTCAACGTTGGCCTCCTCCGATGCGAGACACTCACGTTATAGGAGAAGATCGTTGAAGCGAAAGCACTATACCAGACTTTCTCGTTCTATTAGGCGGTCACGTAGCACTGATTCACAATCGTCCAAAGCATACAGGGGACGTTCGCGCACACGTCTGCATAAAAACAAAAAACGTTCGCGCCGTGAACGCACACACGTAGATAAGAGACGACCTGCTAGCAGCAGTTCAGTAACGAGTACTACCACAAACTCGAGCTCTTCTGAATCGTATAGCAACAGGCATAGACGGTCCCCAGCGAAATCAAAGCGTACTAAACGTCGAAAGCAAAGCTTTACTTCTAAATCAAAAGATAGTAGTGTAGTGGAGAAGTTAATAGATGCGCTACATAAGCGTAATGAAAGTAGCTTCATAGGCGCCAAAGATGTTATTCCAAACTTTGATCCGAGTCAAAAAAATCAAACTATGACGTCATGGTTAAAGAAAGTAAACGAAACCGCTCAAATGTATTACTGGAATGATAAAGAAATTATTTATAACGCGTTACCAAAGCTCACCGGTCTTTCACGCAGATGGTATGAAGGCTTATCGTCGGTTAAACTTAACTGGAAGGAATGGCAGGCCAAGTTGTTAAAAAGTTTTCCAGACGATCAAAATTATGCTGACAAACTCATCGAAATGTTATATAGGAAGAGTAAGAGGGATGAGACTCTAGAAGAGTACTTTTATGATAAAGCAAAGCTTGTAAATCACTGTGGGATCAAGGGCAAAAATGCAGTAGACTGTATAATACAGGGCATATATGATAATAATATCCGTCTGAATGCGTTAGGCTCAGATTTTAGGCGGCCGAGTAGGTTACTCAAGTATTTACGCAATATTTCTAGCAAAAGTATCAAGGAAATAAAGAAAACCCCCGTGCAAACTAAAGAAAACATACGGAACAATAAACATCCTTCGTTTAAACTTCGTTGTTACAACTGTTCAGAGCTTGGACATACCGTTCCAAAATGCCCAAAGGCTCTCCAAAAATGTCCAAAATGCAACAGAATGGGCCATTTAGCCGAACATTGCAAACGTGATGCAGATAAAGATAAAAATAGTTTGAATCCCGTCAATAAGGTACAGTTGATCGAAGCCAGTAAAACTACTCACAATATTTATACAAAAAATATAACGGTTAACGGCATACCTAAAACTGCATTTGTCGATTTCGGTAGCGAGTGCACGCTTATTAAACAAAGCACGGCGGATGAATTAAAATTAGGTACCTCAACAGAGGGACTGCCTGTATTAAAAGGCTTTGCAGCGGGCGTAATATTGCCGTTAGGTAAGGCATCCGTCGAGATAAGCGTGGACTTTGTTACCGCCATAGTGGAAGTGTTTATTGTACATAATGAGTTCCTTAACACAGATGTACTTATTGGTCAGACTCTAACTGAAATATCTGAGGTTAGAGTTTACAAAACAAATAGTAGTTTGACGTTATACTCAGCGCTGGCCGAAGCAGAGAAATCGGAAGTTTACATTAAATCAGACGTAGAGATTAATGGGCTAGTCGGTATAGATATATGTTTAGGAAGTAATCACTCGGGGCTAATGTACTTACCAGGAAACACTTGTTTTAAGACAGGGGAAGAAGTTATGATACCGCAAGGTTTATATGCAGTTAAAAATGGGTTAGGGAAAATATTAGTAATAAACTTATCTGGGGATAAATGCGTGTTGCATAAGGGAAAGCTTATTGCAAGGGCTAACTTATTACCGATCTCGCTTGATATTTGTAGCGATTTCCAAAAAGTTGACACATTAGGGGTCTACAAGCTGACAGTTGACAAACTTAGCGACAACAATCCTGATCCCCTGACAATAGACATGCTAAAAATAGGTTCAGAGACCACTGACGAACAAAAACAACAACTTTTAAAATTGCTTAATGAATATCGCGATTGTTTTGCTTTAAACGTGAGCGAGCTGGGAACATCGACTATTTCAGAAATGCATATTACACTTACTGATAACTCTCCAGTCTCTTATAAACCATACAGATTACCATATAGTGAACGCATAGTGGTTCAAAAACTTGTAAATGAGCTTCTTGATAACAATATCATTAAAGAATCTAGTTCTTCTTACGCAAGCCCAATAGTTTTAGTTAAAAAGAAGAACAACGATTATCGTTTATGCGTAGATTATAGGGCACTTAACAAAAAGACCGTCAAGGATTCATACCCAATGCCAGTCATAGATGACCAACTAGACAGACTTAACGGTAAAAGATTCTTTACAAGTTTAGACCTAAAATCGGGCTATTACCAGATTCCAATGGCGCCAGACTCGACTCATGTAACAGCGTTCGTAACCCCTGACGGACATTTCGAATATACGCGAATGCCATTCGGTTTGGTCAACGCACCAGCGGTATTTCAACATATGATAAATAAAACCCTAGGGAAAGATAGATTTGACCTAGCCTTGCCCTATATGGATGACATCTTGTCACCCTCTACTGATGTAGACGAAGGTATGGAAAAATTAAGGAAAATCTTTAATTGCCTTCGAAAAGCCGGATTGACCTTAAATATTGAAAAATGTTCCTTCTTTGAGACGAAGCTAGATTACTTAGGATATGAAATCTCTAAAGACGGCCTGAGGCCCGGTAGTAGAAAAACTGATGCAGTAGCTTTATTCCCAACACCAAGCAGCGTTCATCAGGTCCGTCAATTCGTTGGTCTCGCTAGTTTTTTTAGACGATTTGTTCCCAACTTTGCGAGTATAGCTAAACCTTTGACTTCTTTAACAAAAGCAAATATCCCTTGGGTTTGGAGTAGTCTCCAAGAGGAAGCGTTTAATACAATTAAAACTAAGCTAATCGAACGTCCTATATTGGCTCTATATGATACAACTTACATAACGGAGGTACATTGCGACGCCAGCAAATTAGGAGTAGGCGGAATTCTGCTTCAAAAGCCTGACGAAAAATCTCCCCCTAGGCCGGTGGCATACTTTAGCAAACAAACTACCAAAGATGAAGAATACTTACATTCGTATGAATTGGAGACTCTTGCTGTTGTCTTGTCACTAAAGAAATTTCGTATATATTTAATTGGTATACCGTTCAAAGTGTACACGGACTGCAACGCATTGAGGACTACCCTAACAAAGCGTGACTTGATGCCGCGAATAGCACGGTGGTGGTTACTATTACAAGAATACGATTTCAGCATTGAATACAGGCCAGGCGACAACATGAAACATGTTGACGCGCTAAGCCGAAATCCTATTGCTGATCGAGAATCGCGGGAACTGTTAGATGCTAGGGAGTATGATGTCATGAATATCAGTGCCACCGATTGGCTTCAAACTGTTCAAATGACTGACCCTAAATTACAACACATCAAATTAATCTTACAAAGTAATAAAAAGGAGATTAAAGATATTTATACAAATTTCGTCCTCCAGGATGATAAGATCTACAGAATAGTTGGGGATCAAAAAAAATGGGTTGTACCTAACGGGGCACGATGGCGTATTTGTCAGTTATGTCATGATGAGACGGGGCACTTTGCAGTCGAAAAGACTCTTGATAAAATAAAACAAGACTACTGGTTTCCAAAGATGAAACGTTTCGTTCGCAAATACGTGGAAGCATGTCTTAATTGTGCATACAATAAAGCATCAACTAGTAAACCCACTGGTTACTTACATCCAATCCCCAAAGGTAACGTCCCATTTCACACTCTTCACATGGACCATCTAGGACCATTCGTTAGGAGCAAAAAGGGGAACTCTTACATACTAGGTGTAATTGACGGTTTCAGTAAATTTATTTTTATAAGACCAGTAAAAGATGTAAAAACTAAAACCACTATTAAAACTCTGCAAGAAATATTTGACGTAATAGGTAGCCCGAACGTAATAATCACCGATCGCGGTACTAGTTTTACGTCGGCGGCATTCACAAGCTTTATAAAGTTAATAGGTGCTAGGCATGTACTAAACGCTGTAGCAACACCACGAGCCAATGGGCAGATTGAACGATACAATCGTACAATTCTCGATTCTTTAGCTGCGACCAATTATGATCAGGCGGAGCGCGACTGGGATGTCAGGGTAGGTAAATTGCAATGGAGTTTAAATAACATAATAAATAAAACTACGGGCAAATCTCCTTCTGAAATAGTATTCGGTCGTCGCACAATCTGTCCTGGGGAGGGTCCTATTTTAAACGAGCTAGCCGATGTAATAGATACCTCAGAATCGGGTCCATCTAGAGATGCCATACGGTCGGCTGCACTTGAAAACACTGAAAAGAGTCAACAATATATGAAAAAGAAATTTGATAGCAGTAGGGCTCCAACAAAATTCTTTCAAATAGATGATCTAGTAATGATTCCCAATCATCACAATCCAGCAGACGGAAAAAGTAAAAAGTTATGTCCAAAGTTTAGGGGTCCCTTAAAAGTAACTGCAGTTTTAGAAAACGATCGGTATGAAGTCTCTAGTATTAAAGGACACTCAAAACGTAAATATAAAAGTATTTATCCAGCAGATCAGTTAAAACGTTGGATAACTTTCGCACCTAGTACTGACACTGACGGCGAAGATAATAATACCATTATGCGTAACGAGATTGTTAACAGAGTTAATTACTGTTCCGATTCAAATTGAGATATACAATGCTTACATTATGATTAATATTTACCTACTTACTTAAACCTTCTTCTAGACTCATGACAAAAATTGACTCTCCTTTCCTAAATCCTTCCCAGTTACATGATTACAGAATAGATCTTACGTGAAATGGGCTGCATCTGGCTACTCTGGAGATGCTTGCCTGTAAGTATTAGTGGACCGAGGCCGAAGTACAAGCGGTTGTCAGTAACAATGACGGATGCTGAAGTACAAGCGGTGTTCACGCCTCTAAAAAGTGGACCGAGGCCGAAGTACAGGCGGTTGTCAGTAACAATGACGGATGCTGAAGTACAAGCGGTGTTCACGCCTCTAAAAAGTGAACCGAGGCCGAAGTACAGGCGGTTGTCAGTAACAATGACGGATGCTGAAGTACAAGCGGTGTTCACGCTCCCAAAAAAAAAAAAAAAAATGGACCGAGGCCGAAGTACAAGCGGTAGTCAGTAACAATGACGGATGCCGAAGTACAATCGGTGTTCATGCCCCCTAAAAAGTGAACCGAGGCCGAAGTACAAGCGGTAGTCACTAACAATGTCAGATGCCGAAGTACAAGCGGTGTTCACACCCCCTAAAGACCCTATTTCGACGGCCGAGGCTGAAGTACAAGATGTACAATCGGTGTTCGTCTCAAATAATTAAAATGCACATCAAAATATATAAGATCTGTTTACATTAAACAATCTTTTCCTTATTTGATTTATTTCTCATCAGTTAGTTCAATTAGAACTATGAATAATTATGTTATGCACTAATCCTAGTAAAACTTTTCTAATATATTTTTGTTTTCCAGGTATCTACACTTCCTACATAATCACCGTGATTTATGTACATATTAGCACTAAAACAACTATACTTATTTGGAATTGATTGTGCAATGTATTAGCTCTACGTTATTATATTTTCATGATCTTTGTTATTAAGTTAGAAGTTATCGTACCTATTAGTTGGTCTTTAATTCATTATTTGTTATGCTTACGACCTTTAACGGGATCACACCGATTTATGCACTTATTCCTTTAAGAATTATACTTACTTAGTTGTAATTGATTTTAGAAGCTATTGTATAAGATGTCTTATTTTTGTTTAATACTTGCTATATATATTTTTTTTTCTTATTTCACACTAGTTAATAGTTATCGTGTTAGCTTTCAAACGTACGTATGTACATTTATTGTGTTTTAGTCGTGTTAATTAGGTGCGGGTATGATCTAGAACTTATTTCATAGGTGTTTTGTATAGAGACACACAAAATATACTCGAATGGCCGAAAAGAAATGGGGTCATTCCTTTCTCAGGACGGCCGTCTGTTAGAGAATTAAGATTGAATTTTATCACTTTTCCACAATAAGTACATTTAGCTTACTGAATGTTTAATTTTGTTAAAATCATATTGGCTGATTGCCTACATTTCCTTTGCCTGTCACGTGACAACGTGTATTTCAAGGAGGTTGAGGACATCAGAGCTCGGCATTCGAGCACGGACCACCGAGAGAACAAGTCAATTATTATACTCCTAGAGTCTTCAGGTATAAATTGAAGAACCTACTGTAAGTCAATCTGATTTAATAACACTATTCTTTAAATATCATGCTAAGTTATAGACTGTGACCGTTATTTTGTTTTAAATGTTGGATTGTAGTGTGTACCTATTGCTATACTAAGTATTACGTGTAAATGGTGTGAAAAGAAATTAATAAATGTGTGATTTCAATGTTAACCTACCGACAATACGTTTTATTTACTTTGTTCCCTCAGACCTATAGTAGTATACTAGTAGCAGACAAAATAATACAATAAATACTATCTATTTTAAGCCTAACTTCTGATTTATCTAATACTAAGATTATAAATGCGAAAGTATGTCTGTCTGTTACCTACATAACATAATATAATTCCAGTGCTGGGACACAGGTCTCCTCTCTTTGAGAGGGAGTGAGGAAGGTTATAGACTGTTAAACATCACGTAAGGAGCCGAGTAAAAAGAAAAAAGTCAGAAAGAACGCTAAGCGAAAATGAAATAATAGCGCGAGCGGACGATGCGATGCGACCCTGTGGAGCACAGGGGGCGAGGGAGTTTTATAAAAATGTGGTTGTTATTTTACTTTATTGTATATATTACGAGATCCACGCGAACAAAGTCGCGGGCAAAAACTAGCAAATTACAATTAAAGCCAGAATACTTCATTAGCCAAATAACGTGTTTAGTCAGACGATTAGTTAATCAAATCGAACTCGATACTTCTTGTTCTGACTAAATTAATTGTGATTAATAGTCCACTCAAGCAAATAATTCGGGTATTTTTTATACTATCAGAACTTCGATGTAGGTAGGTAAAAGTCGTGGCAAGGTCAGACTGGGCAGAAACACAAAAACTTGCCACCCAAACCCTCGGCCACAGTCAGTGTGTAAACAGTAAAACAATTATTTCCGACATTTGATAGAAGCTATTTACGCGTTGATATACCTAACCTTTTGGCTGTGATGTATAGTGAAATAATTGTAGAAGTCATGTGATAGTATGTTTGTAAAGTATCTCTGAGCGGATGTTGATTCGCGTCGTTTGCACAGAGTTGTGTTACTGTGTGTTCGGTGCTGTGCAGCAGGTCGGATTATGTCTGACACAGTTGGCAGGCCTGTCATATAGCATTACTGTTCGCCGATTACAACTTATTTATAAATGTTAAGAATATTTAGTTCCATAATAAAAGCAAAACCTTTGACTTGCATTCCCCACTGACGACTATCAAAATCGGTGAACTTTTCAAGAAAATAAGTTCAGTGGAAATATCAAGATTTATCGGTAAATGATTGCTTCATTATTTATAAAAATAAAGATAATTCGTTAAGTTTGTATTTGAAAAAAACGTGCTGTATACTAATATTAAGTACGTAGTATATTTTACAACGTGTTTTTGAGGTTTTAATAGGTGTATTTCCTTCCTTATTTGAATTTGTAAAGTAGAAATAGAAAACCTACATCCCAAAAATTGAATTTGGATTAAATTAAATCCATTTAATTATTTTTTCTTTTGAAACCAATTCAAAAATGTTAAGTAATTTTTTTTCTGATAAGGTATCAGAGTCAAGGCTGCGCGTGCGCAGCTTTCAAATATAGAACGCGAATTAAATAACGTTTGTGTAGTTGTATTGAACAATAGAGGAGCGATCGCTACCATTAGAATTAGCATAGATCAAGGTACCGATGAGCACCATAATATGCTACTTAAACCTCACAATTTAATAAATGCTATATTTACTGACATTTGATCGACTTGAATTATATTCAAGTCAAGGTAATATGAATATCTACTTTAATTAAAAACGTGAAAGTGAGCGTCTTTTTGTTTGTTACTTGTGACTATGTGGCTAACCTTATAAAATAAATGTTTTCACAGGGAATTTATGAAACAATATATTTTATTCCCAGGAGAAATGCAGGAATTTTCATTGCAATACCGTTATCCGGTAAAGGGCATATTATTATAAGCATTAATTAACGTAAAAAGGCCATCATTATCTGATGAAGTACCAGGGAACCATCACAACACGAGAGGTGAGATACTACAACACATATACATAACACTTTATTGATCCCCAGATCCGAAAACTAATTAATACTCTAAACAAGTGGCGACGATCATTTGTTTAATTAAGACATAATAAACAAGAAAAATATATTAAGTTTTTAAACATGTAATTAATACCAAGATAATTTATGGCACTGCCTATCGAAGATTAAAAAATTAAACGCCCATATTTGCATTCATATTTTTTTATCGAATAACAAATCAGAATATTTTCGTGACATTAAGCCGAAGTCCCACGAGCGGAGGACTTAAAAAACGCATTTTATTGAATGTAAGAGTGAATGAAATATTAATGCGCAGACTGTCTGTGTAAACACTGCGTTATGACTGAATAACATTGAATTTGAATATCTTTTTAATAAAGGTATACGGTTCAGGGTGGGACTACATCATCGTGGTGCTTATTAGAAAAAGTAAGTCTATTGACTTTCATTTTTTATACTGTTTATCTAGTAGGTACAAGTAGATAAGAAATTGAAGCATAGCATTCTCCTCTAAAATCTATCTAATAGTTCATATATCCGAAAATAGGATTTACAAGGTAATCGGTGGACTCTTAAATTTTGTAGAAGTTTTTTTTTAAAGTAAAATATTAACTAAGAAACTTAAAAGTTGATGATTGAGTATCTATATTACGAACAAATCTTCCGATAACAAATTACCAGCTGGACATTTGTTATGTTAATCTGTTAAAAATATTAATGTATCTACTATATTTTGGTGGCACACTGACTACCTCGCAATCAGTTATTAACTTATAACTCAGTGATGACAGTTCGAAACGAAACACGTGTAGCTATGACATATCATGGGAATTTTGTTAACCCAAAGCTTCATTCTTAGAAACAAAAAGTTTGACAAGTAGGTACCAATTTTTTCTAGACTCCTCAAATATCCCTTCACACCTATAAAATGAGTCGACCTTAAAACTGCGCATTTAAGAACTAGATATGACTAACACAAAGTGCATCGAACCTAATTTTGACAAGTCGACGCACTAGGCAGTAGGTACCACCGCAGATCTTCAAGATAAACTTTTGCATTTTTCATAAAATAAACGAGAACAGGTTTAAGTTATACCTACGTCAACGCATGGACAGAGGCGTTATTTATGTAAAAGATTGTTTAATACGACGCCAGATAAAAGTGGCAAAAGAAAATAAATGGACTCCCGAATGTGCGTTCCCAACTGAATCATGCAACGTTGCAGGCGCGCAGTGACGTCACCAACGTGAAAAATAACGCATTGTGGAGCGTTGTGTAACCTATATCTTAGAATAGACATCTATCTCCCGATTGGTAATAACTAGTGCATGTTGTTAGCATATTTCGTGGGTACTCAAACACGTAACAGCTCCAATTCCTCCGAGTATTTTTTGTCTGAAGTAAACAGCTGATCACTATCTCCCGTGGGCTATAAAGCAGATTTTATTTGCCTCTCCACGTGATAACGACACATCGGTCAGTTACAGAACGTCGGGCGAGTGACGAATCGCCGAGACACACGCGTCTCGAATCACGTACCTACGTCAAACGATCTTCCAACAATTAGTGTTCTCGCGAAAATCGATCATAGCATTGATGGAATCGTTTGCAACAGAAATTCAAAATATTTGGGATAGACGTAGTAGAAATAAAAACAATGGTAAGTAATTGTCTTTACGGCGTGTGTGCCTGTGGGTGAACGCACCGGTGTGGCCTGGTTGGCCCGTCGCCAGCTCTCACGGTAAACGCTTCTAATCACTGAACTCTTAGCGAGTTAGTATGCTCCTGATAGCTTATAAACGCCTGGTACTTGCTAAGCCGATGCACCTAGCAGTCATGGGTCGAGCTATGTCACTGGTCAGTTTTCCTGGACGATAATTATAAAGTTCATTAAACTGTATTACGTGTGTGACGTAATTAGTCATGTGTCGCCTACTAATTACCAATTGCGAAACAAAAACTCTGCTATGTTTATTTATATTCATAACAGTTCTGTGAAAGATATATAATACTTTTTAAACAGCACAAGTTACTCGTATAGTCAAGTTATGTCAGAGGATCGTTAAATTGTGCAACTCCACCAACATTGGGTATTGCAGGAAGATTTACGGTCGGGCGATAAGCGTTATCGGTTAATCAACCCGGGTATCTCGCGGTGCAGTGACATAGACCTTACCGCACCTCACGTCTCGCTACAAAAATTCGGTCAAGTGTGAAAACAAATGCAACCGCTAAGTCGTAAAATTAAATGTCGTAAGAAATCCTTAGCTAATTTCAATTTATTTAACTTTATTAGAATCGGCTGACTAACGAGGTGAACATCAAAATGCAGTCATAATTATTGCTTTTTTCGAAAAAGTCTTGGGTGGGCCATGAACTTTTAGACAAAACATTCTAACAACACATTTGTCCAATTTAATTGTTATTTATCAATTTCGTAAGCATTTGGCAACACAGTATTTTCAGTTTAAGACAAAGCGATCAATCTGCGGATTTGTCTCACTTAGCGACTGGACCCCAAAAAAAGATTGGCCAAAAGCACGTATGTTTTATTGGTCTGCCGGCGAAATATCAAAGTTGTTTTAGGTATAGAGCTGTATAAGTGTATATACCAGCTCACCATGACACGCGAGTCATGTTTAGATGTTGATAACTTCGTGGCTATGACCTCCTTCATTGCCGAACGTTAGAGCCCGTTTCCGGCTAGCAGCCACATATTCGCAACTGAGGTCACTCAAAGGCTGCCAGAGCCGAGAGCTCGAGGAACGTAGCATTTGATACAACTTTTGTTTATATGTCATCGCATACATTAGCGAATGATCAAATAGCTCGTGAATGTTGATGCTCTTGGATGTTCGCACGAGGTGACAGATGTGCCGCGCCGTGATGTGCCAGACATGTTACACGCGGCTGAATGAAACGTTACGGATTCAAGTATCCAGGAGCTTGCGCTAGCATTCGTCCATGACAAATCTAACACTTAAATAAAAAACCGTTATGAAAAGAACGTTTGTACCATAGAGGATCTTCTAGGTACGACCAACAAGCAAAAGGACTCTACAAGAAAAGGGAAACACGCTGACTCAAAATAAAGCGAATTTGTAAAGAATCTATAGCGGAATCATGTTTCGATACAATTGGCCCAGGTACTAAGGCCCCAGGTGGTGAGTGGAGTGTGTTCAAATATTACAAAACATAAAAGCCGATAGTATCTCGGCCTTGAGTTTAGCTATTCGGTAATGACCCTGCGCAAGCGACGTTAACCGTCGTCGTAGTTGCGATTACGTGTTAGACCCGAGCCACAGCTGGAAGGCTAGGCGAGGCGATTAAGAAAGATTCAAGTTGCGTTATGCACCTTAAACAGTCGTTCTACTACAGTTGTAAGCTTGGAACACTTCTAACTTTAACATCATTTATTATAGAAACGTTAAATTCGTCCTAAGAAATACGATTCAAAGCTAAGCCCCTTACTGCGCTTAAAAGTACCTACTTTGTAGTTTAGCATCGTTGCGCAGCTTAGCCATCGCGTTATCTAGCAATATGCTACCAGCTTTACACTATGTTTATTTTATAAAGACGGCGAATAGAATCTGATACAAATTGTATAATATTATTAATCTTGTTTGTATGAGAACCGTGAGCAGCCGAGCTCATCTCCTATACTTCACGTACCTAGCTGAAGCGTTTGTTGTGACTCGTGGTGTTGAAAAGGCAATAAGTCAAAAATTCAGAATGTTATGATGACTTAAAAATGAATTTATGCATCCTCAGTGTCCCATCCCTACACGGCGGATGTTCTGTAGTTATTTACGAATGACACTTATGTGTTATAAAGTCTTGTTCATACTATCCCTGTTGGATTTTAGTGGGTCATTTTCTGTGGCTTTGAAAAGTTTTTTTTCGATTTTCCTTGTGTAGTGCACTATAAGGAAGAATGTGTGTAAAATAACATTAAAACATGGACGTCAAAGTAAGTCCACACAAGATCATTCAATCTGCCTAACCTTTTCTCAAGTATGTTGGAGGCAGCTTCCAGTCTAACCGGATGCAGCTGAATACCAGTATTTTACATGGAGCGACTGCCCACAACGACAACCCAGTTACTGGGTAACACGATATCCCTTGGTAAGACTGGTTATCAGACTTTCGGGCTTTTGACTAACCGTAACGACCGTCAAAGATCTACGAATGACAGACAGCCGGTACCGCTTTCCGAGGCAGGCAGAGAGAGTAAGTCTACAAGAACATCTAATTAAATGGAAGACATGTTAGGAAAACAGGACTAATCTTTAACTCGGTATAGCTTGAATGCGACAATTTTAGTCAGGAAATCCTCCAAGTCTTGCCGAAGTAAATGTAAGCACAATAAAGTGTCATATTGTCAATATGAACATAGCTTTGTTGTGCGGAAAGCCGCAAGCGCTTGTGGTTAATTTGCAAATATTATTAAACGCGAACAAAAGATGCGCAGACGCCCACAAGTGGTACGTTTGTGGATATTGTAAGCATTTGGAAGAAAGTTCACGAGGAATGAGGTGGAGATTATTGACTAATGCATGACCGATAAATTGATCCTAATTAATTGATATTTCATGAAATAGTCATTCAATAGGATTATAATTATGGAGCTAAGAGGGTTGTATTGATTATTTAATCATTTTATAATGATTCTGTAAAGTTACATTTGTTACGCTCGCGAATAATCATATTTTTATCAACATTCAACATGACATCATCATCATCTGCCTAGCCTTTTTCCAACTATGTTGGGGTCGGCTTCCAGTCTAACCGGATGCAGCTGAATACCATTATTTTACACGGAGCGACTGCCTGTCTAACCTCCACAATCCAGTTTACTGGGTAATACCGTATTACCCAGTAAACTGGATTGTGGAGGTACTAGGTACTAATACGATACCCCTTGGTAAGACTGGTTGTCAGATTTTCAACGTGACACAGCTGCAAACTGCAAAAAATGTAAGAAAATTTTAATTTCGCGGGCTATCTATCGCATCCCCCGAGGTCTAGTGACCGCTTCGTTAGGTCAAATTGTTGAAAACAAAATATGGTTAAGTGCTAGAATCGTTTAGAACCTACAGTAGTTCCTAGTCTCGACTTCTTGATCACGTACAGTCAACAAAAGAGATAAGTATGCAGGATCGTCGGATATAGTTGAAGTTAAGTAAGAAACCGATGGATGTTCTCAAATAAAATATTATTTTATTAATAGAAAACAACCAGCTCAATTATCAAATTAAATTTCAGTCGACAACATCCATCTATTTCTTACTAAACTTCGATTATATTCGACGATCCTGCATACTTATCTCTTTTGTTGACTGTACCTGGTTACTGAAGCTAGTGTCCCTGAAAGGCGTTCGTGGTTCTATGTATGATGTTGTTCCACTTCGATCGGTTCTCGGTTGTTCTCAGGGCGGTCGTTACAGAGACCAGTGAGAGCAATTACTTGGTCTTACTAGCGGTTAGGTGGCCGGCCGCGAGGTCTAAGTTCCTAGTACTTATAACTTAATATTTCTTGCATCATTGCATGTCAGACTGAACTGAAGTGCCAAAAAATCTTCAAATCAAAATCAAATCAAAAGTCATTTATTCAAACTAGGCTGAGAATCAGCACTTTTCGAACGTCAAAATTACATAAGACAGTCCCCCAAAACGCCCGCCCTTCGCCACTTCCTAGTGCTTTCGCTGGGGAGAAGAAATGGCGGAACAAACTCCCCAGCAGCACAGCTGTCTGTTCAGTTAGAACCTTCAGTTCGACCTTATTTTATTTTTATTGAAGAACAAGGCGTTTGTTATGGCAATTAATAATGCATTGTTAATTTAAATTCGCCTGCAACGTCGATGACGTTATTATAAGGTAGTCAAGTGCAAGAACTCTTGACATCTATATCGTCGACGCCTCGCCTTTGATTTATCGAATAAAGTAATTCATTCCATTGTGTTTTTTGCGAACATCGTAAAACATAACGCCAAAGGTCAACACTAGCAGGATAATGTTACAAGCAAAAAGACTAATAAAGCTCCCATTGTATGAAAAATAAGCTGGCAGGGCGAGCTAACCGTGTGTCGTGCTCGGCGCGGCGCGGAGGCAAGGCGGTGCGGACGCGGTGCGGCGGTGCGCGCCACACGCTGAGCGTTTACGACGTGCCGGCGAAACCCGAGCTTAAAAATCTTCATTATCGCAACCATCAACCATACGTTATGCCCTACCACCACATAAACAATCTCAAATTTAATAAAAGCCTCATTAACTCTCCTGTCACAACTCCCATGCGAATATTTACAATAATTCAACGATGAATCGAGTACTCGTAGTTATTTAGTCGATTCCAACTGTCCGTTTAGTGTAGTCTCATCACTATTCCGTCCCCGAGGATATGAATGAAGGATAACATTATTAAGCTCCACAAATAACGGTCCTGAATGCAGATGAGCCCTGTAGCTAATCTAAAGTTGGCGCCTGCCGACGCTAGAAATAACAGAGCTCTGTAAGAAATGTCGATGTCCAAATACTATAAGTGACGCACTGGCGGGTAATCCCACCACGTGGACCAGTTAGTACATCACGCTAGCGTGTAGAATTATAAAACTTTAATTGAGATCAAGAGCAACGCGACGGATGCAGCCCTGAATAATGAAACGAGGCTCGAGCATCCATTATCAGTACGAGTAAATACAAGCGATGTTCAACGTTCAAAGAAATGTCTGAGAGGTTAAATCCGCGTGTTTTATGCGCAATAACTTGCAATATATCTGTAGTACAGGTTAGTTCATTTTAAACCGCGTCATGCTCCGTGACGCCCGCGAATCGACGCTTCCTAAATTCTAAATAGATGGCGCGGCGGTAATAAAGCTCTGATTGTGTAATAAAACTCAGCTGCTTGGAGTGGCGCCACGGAAAAAAGTGTAAATGTACCGCGTTGTTTACTAACATTCAGTTGTAAGTTTCACGAACGTGGCGATTCGAGTTCAGCGTCTTTACCACAATTATGGGACCTTTGACTTTGCTCTTGGACGATTATGCGATCCTTGTACCAGGATAATATAGCCGTTGTGGAGCTTTCATCTCGAGCTTGTGAATTTATTTACCGAGACCGTTGCGGTTTGAAACGATATTAAATAATCGATTGTTATTTTTTTCGTCTCGGAGGTGTCAAGTTTTTGCTGCACCGTCATTATGACGGGTCGAAAATTGCAGTGCTATCGTTGCGGTCGGGTACCATACTAATACTAACGCTTAATTAATTTAGAACGCGATTTGACAGCATCAAATTACAAACAAATAATCGGGTGTAATTTATTTAACAATAAGAATATGTGCAACCGATACGTCAAATGTCGAAAACCGAAAAAGTTTTAGCGAGGATGTGCGAGTCGGTTTGTGTGGTGTACATTGCGAAGTTAGTTCGGGTAGTGGATGTGTTTGTCTAGTGCGGCCGTCGATGTAAAAGGTCAGCGGTGGTCGGCGAGTGCTGATGACGAATGTAAGGGGTTGATGAACGCGAACGCGATCTATTTCGGAGCGACTAAAAGCGTCGGCGGCTCACCGAGTGACATTTAGTCGGGCTAGGTGCATCCGACTCGGTCGGTACTATCAGATACTATAGATAACTGTACTGGTACTATGAATAGTTTTACTATAACCGGAGCTTTTGGACGTTTTAAAGATTCAAGATTGATCAGCGACGTCTTGTCTGAGAATCTGAGACATATTTTTCAGATAAGATGTAAACAGATGACGGTCTTCATGGAATGGATAATTAAGTTTGCACGTGGAAAACGAATAGTTTACAACATTCTGCAAAGCGAGAAAGTTACGCTGATTAGTTGAGTACATACGGATTTTCGCTGTTCGCATAAACTCAGGGTTTTTTGGCCACAGTACCTACAGATATTAATCAGTCAGACCAACTTTTTATTTTTATGAATGGCAGTTCCACGCTGTGTATATTTCCTATATTGTCTGTTTATGACCTGTTTTAAAGGCCTTTTAGTATTAGAATGCGTTGAAGGATGTTTAAGTAACGATCGGGCGGACATTCCTCTTGTAACGAAGCTTCGTTGCGAGCCGACGCGTGCCCAATCTGATTAAACTGTGAAAATATTAGTGTGATCATGTGCCCCATAGCGTGTACATAACGTGCACGCACGGATTTACGAGCTTTGTACATATTTAAACGTTACAAACGAGTTTTGTCAGCAATAACATTTATGGCGAGTCGACTTGTATTTTTTATAATATACCTAAGTTGGGTTACAGAATGCACGGGTGGAATTTTCCTTTATCTGCTGAAAAAATTGACAACAGACGTCTACACATTTATCACTTTTATAGTGTGTTTCCCAAAAATATTGCATGAACTAACTACATAATCATAACTAACCTCTTTTTTTGAAGTCGGTTAAAAATTTAATATACTTTATGCTTTATTTAGAACACGGAAGAACAAACGTTTTTGCCCTAATATGGTTGGCTGATTTAAGATACCATTTAGATATAATTTAGTATCAAATACATTGTAATAAAGAACAAAATAGTGATGACATTAACAAAGTAGAAGGTGGGGTCGCTTTTCCTTATCATTGGTCCTTGAGAGAACAGATACGCTATAGGCAAATAAATTATGCAGCACTAGCACTGCTGAACGATCTTTGGTTCGATTCCCAGGTCGGACAAAGTGTACGGAATTTTTCAGTAGCAGCACTAGCAGCCCGGAGTCTGGATTTGTGCCCGAAGAATGGCAATAGGCTCGACCCCCAACACACAGACAACATACATAGACTTACCGGGAAAATGTGCGTGTCTATAGGTGATGTACGTCTGCCTTACCCTTCGTTGAATACAGGGCTGATGTTGTGTAAATTATGCAGCAATAGAAATAAACAGCAAAGGTAACACTTACAGGCTTTTTTATCAATCATCGCCAAATGAACAATTTGAACCGTTAATTTGGCAAGACTGCAATAAAAGAGGGATCGTAGCACAGAAGTGATTCACAGTCTGAGCTGCAACACACATGATTGATGATGTGATTCGCGGAAGACGCGCACCATTTGATGAAGTTAATTTATTGTGAGAAACAGACACTTTTAAATGAACTTCTGTCTGGAAAGACACGCTAATATCACTCTCAAATGAAACTGTTTGTTTTGATTCTTCACATTAACATAGATTAGCTATACGATATGAGCCAGTTTTTTTTTTTTTCAATTTATAATTAGGCTACTGTCGTATAACCAGATTGTAGATAACATCATTATTAGTGTTAGCTTCGCGAAATAACTCATTAAACAAAAATGATAGGAATCGTAAACACACATGTGTGTGCGACAGATCCAATTCCGAACATTTTAATTAAGGTGCGGGTGCGCCGCCGTCGATACAGTTGGAGACAAAGCGAGAGTAACAAGTATAAAATGAATCGCTCCGCGACCAGCGTCCGGCGACCAACGACCAGACGATCAGGGACCAGCGACCGACTACAACGCGAGCTTCGCAGAAACACCAAGTTTTTACACAAACATCGTCGCGTCGCTCAATTAACCCGACTTTTCTGAACGATTTAAGACTCCTTCGAGTATCAGATTCACAACCAAATAGGTTAATGGATATTTCGATTGCAATTAGAGTTCGGTGACCGCTGCCGGTGACCGTCGATACCTATCTGCGCGATCGAGATCTTTTCGCACGCACTCGACGAAATAACAAACGAGCAAGTCATTACAATGACTAACGATCAACTGATCGACATTTCTTTGCCAAAAATAGGCATTTGTTTTTTTAATTGGTCAAATTGAAAGTGGCATAGAGACGCGCAAGATAAACAGTGCTTTCATTTTTATTCGTCCTCGCATTCTATTCAGGTTTGGGCTGTCACTTTTTGTTTCGTTGCGCCGGTAGTGCGGTGCGGTGCGAGTAGGATCTCGATCGGTCGCGGACAGCCTTGACCTTCGGCTGCGATCGGTCGCGCGGCCGAGCGTCGACCCGCGCCGCCCGCGCCGCCCCGCCGCGCCTCCAGCCGCCGCTAGAGATGCACTACTACTTATTGTATTACACCGGAATAAGTATCGATGTATCGAACAGTACCAAAATATAAGCAGAACAGTCCGTTAAAGTACCTTAAATGAAGGCGAGCCGCTGAGTCAGACCCAACGTGTGGCTGATTGATTATGTAATCTCTTAATACTCTCGATATTATGCTACCAACGAATAAATTAATGTCGTTGTTGTAAAACAAGAACAGTGGACTTTATTTAGCGGCAACTGGTGGCCAGACACCGTGTCTTGCTTGCTTTGAACATTTCAACAGTTTATTGTTCACGGAGATAAATCAATTTGTCAGTTCACATCTCTGGGATATTTTTCTGATTGCCCAAGATTTAAAAATATGTGATCATTTCTAATTAATCGATAGAAACGATGGTGTTCTCGTCTCTAAGCATGGATCGTAAGGAGCGGTGCCTCTGGACGCGTACGATGCACCTCTGCACTATGCGTTGTCTTCCGCAAATTATGTATGTATGGGCTCACCCAATCACGTGGTGCCAACCTCACAACACTTTTATAAATCGAACGAAACCTTAAACTCTTCTGCCTTTTTTATTTGTTTGCGGCTTTAGTAGTTTTCCATTCAGCCTGTTTGCAAATAAATCGAGATTCTGTAACTTGCAAATAGGAGGAAATGGTTTCAAATGAGATGGAACAGTGTGTGTATTAGTGTCAGTAACACGTAGGTAAGGCTGAAGTGTGCTCGTCTTGAGGGGCGCCTCGCCAGCCATGACAGCACAGTGCCTCGCTTCCGCTGGACACGGGACTCACGGACACGCCGAATGAACAGCATACACGATGCCAAGAACACTATTGTAATTTTAATAAGGTAAACGCGCTTCGTATTGAAACTATATCTCAAGGACGCAAATGGTTCGTTGGTCAATATTTTTTACCCAAATCAAGTACCTACTAGAATCGATTTTAATAGCTAAACGATCACGATAAGTAAATTGATTTCCGCAGTAATATTTATACAAATCTTTATCTACTTTTATCACGAACTACCGGAACTTTTCGCGAAACTAGGCACTAGTGGATGTTGGTTGTACTAGGGCGGCAGACGCGGCGGGACGTAATCTTGTTAGTCAAACATACGAGCACTTGAATTATCGTGCGTTAACGGCGCGCACACATGAATGGCACATACGGCATGTACGTGAGCGTACGCGATTCATTCAATTTGTTTACTCGGAGTCATCGCATGCCGCCGCGACGCCGCGGTCAAGGGCGGCGTCCATCGCCCGCCACGCACTCGCCCCAATTATTACAACACCTACTGGAGCCGCGATGTTCGCAGTAGTGTTCTATAACCACGGCTTATGCCATACTCTATCTAGTTTTGTTATTGTTTACACATGCCGAAGTTTCGTGCGAGTACATGTAGTGTATAATGATGAAACTTGAATATCTTGATTTATTGACTTTTCTGAAGGGATTCAACGTAAATTCTCTAAGAGTCGGGTGTTTTGTAAGCAGGTGCTTATGTTTTTGCAGAAGGCAGCTATGAATACGGTAATGGCAGTGGTGTGAGCTAGGCAGCAGCTGACACTGCTGGCGGCATGTCCACAACGTGACCGGCGCAGGCGCACCACGTGGCGCGAGACCTTCGTCCGGACCACCAACTCTTAGGTCATTTACTCCAATTACGTAACACCCGTGTAACAACTACGACTACGTATATAATCGGCGGAATTTTTATTGACTAATTATTCGCCATTTTTTATAAGCGGTGAAGTCAGCGGATATAGCTAAATATTCAAACAGTGTATCATTCGAGGCTAACAATAACGTATAAAAAAGCCTTCGGATCGAATTATCTCACGTCGATATCTATTGGTGTGTACACAGGCGGTGTGCTCGCTCCCACCGCGTGCTGCGGGAGGCTGTCCCAGCGCGGGGCAGTGCGAGATGCAGCCACATTCCTCGCCGATGACTCGCCCCCGCCGGACCACCGTCGCGAGCTTTTCACACGTAAACAACATGTGGAAGACGTTCATTACTTAGATTTTACTACTTTCGACGCCGTCTTGTTTCAAAGATAAAGTGAACCATTCATCGCGCGAGCCCGCGAGCCCGCCAGCCCGCGCGGAGTCAACGCCCAGACGGATTAAAGGGCCGATTAACGAGCACAGTTTAATTTATAACCGGAATAATAAAAGCTCACGGAAGGACCGCCGCGCACCACGCAGCCCGCCAGCCCTGACTAACCCATATCGCTCCCAACTCATAACTCAAGTGTCAACAAAACATACTGCTCTCAGCATTCTTCTACAAAATATTTTTTCACAAAGAAGTCCGGCTTGATATAGAGATGCTAATTCGCCGCATTCGATCTTATTAGCTAAACGCGCCGACATAACTTTCGGTTTCGCACAAACGTTAACATTGATTTAGAGCAGAACGATAAAAAGTAAAAGAGTCGGGACATTGAAACCGGTTGAAGCATCGTCCGGGGCAGCCGAAAACTCTGTAATTGTGTTAACGAAACGCGCCAGAGAGCCACGTGCTCGCCGCTTAGTTTATTAGTGCGATCGTAAACTCAACGATAGTGAAAGATGCTTTCATAACTTTGAGCTACTTTTATAGATTGGTAACGCACGTGTCTTTGCGATAGGCCCGCATCTGCTCGATAACTCTGATAGTGTATCGGGACCGGAAAACGCGGTGAGATTTGCCGGTGAGTCGAGCGCTGGAGGTACCAGGGAAGCGTGACTGATAAGGAGGTTACACAACGGGCTGAAGGAGCCAAGGTCGCGGCAGATGTGGGAAGCACAAGCTCGTCGTTCACGGCTTATCTCGTCGAATGTTTGCCAAGCATAAATAAGCAGCGCCTCAACACAGTACGATGGAAATACTCGTCGATACGGCGCACCATGTTTATGGGTGTGAACGCACTCGGCTATGGCGATGGCGTCGTGAGAACTACACTAGCACATATTAGGAGCGATGATACGCGATAACGCGACACGTGGCAATCGAAGCTTAGCGACCACAATGTGTCAGTGTAACGTTGCGTAACTATTCCAAAATATGTTTATCGGAAGTAAATGCGTATACTTTGTGGGTGCGAGCTTCTCGTTAGTCAGATTAAATATTTTTTTAATTTATTCCAGTGCGAGTTCACGGAGGTATCCGACCGATAAAGAGTTCACGCGATCTCCGCGGGAGGGCGAGATGACGCGCCGCTAACATTCCAAAACCGATATTATTTATTTTTAATAATGCCAATGAACGCTTAGCACGTTTACCTTCGATTTGCATCTACTCCTTTATCGAAGCGCTTCCTGCTCGAGCCTTATTTGTGTTGAGATTATTTGTGAACGATATTCATTCAAGTGAAGAGCGTCGCCGGCGCGGAACGGGCTCGGACGCTGACGAAGCGAAAACCATTGGCCGGTCGGAACCCGGCCAGTGCCAGTGGGTCAGTGGACCCCGGGAGCCCGTGCCCCCACAGGAATCCCGGCTGAAGGCCGCCATTCATAATAAAAATGACACCAACCGCGTGGGAACATATAAATGCCAAGCAATCGACCGGTTGGACCGGCAGATTTAATTACGACACCGCTGATTAATATTGGCATAAACGACATTCGGCGAAACTGTTCCTCTTCGTCGTTAACACAACGAAACTGAAAGCTGCGGGGGTAGCGTTCATAAAAAGACAAGAAAGCGTGCAGACGATCGTGATGCGTCAGCGCAATGCACTTCTGCCGTCCCTGTCGGGGCGAGTGCACTTGTCACAATATGTCCGTCCCTGTCGCGCAGGCGTCAGCGCCGCCGCGTCATGTGTTGCGTCTCGCTCGCGCCTCATCACTTTGTTTGAGGAAGTGCGCCTCATGCTTACGGGATCGCTCCGGCCGGCAGCTGCTTTGCATCGCATACCGAGCGGATTAGGAGCCGAAGGTTTAGTCATTGAAGAAAATCAATCGAATAGCAGCGCGTGTGGCCGCGACATTTGCCCCATAACAATGAGTGATAGTGCATCCGTCTCTCTCGCGGCGGACCTCGCCGTGCTGTTGCTCCGGCAGGTTCAATATCCCAGACCTTGGGCCGATCGAGAGTACCCAGGGCCAGTTGAAACTAGTTACTCATACCTACAAACTACCACCTGCTATCAATGTAATTTAGCCAGTATTTTTAACATCCTTGCTCTGAAATTATCCTTTTATATTATAGTAGCCATTGTCGACGGTGTCGTGAGGCTTCGTAAGGAAATGGATTTTTCCATCGCTTTGTCGGCAATGTTTGGACGATTCGGTCGGGGTCACGTTTTGACATAAACGACTGAACATAAAAATTTTAGTAGTTTATGATTTCTCTACCAGGAAAACTAATGAAGCGTCGGTGGTCGGCGCCGAGCACCGTACCTACATCAAAATATACGAGCGCCCAATTAGATGTCGGGCGCATTGCGAAAATAATATAAATATTAGTAGAACCGACAAAGGTTTTTAATCACCGATCTCGATGCGTTTTGTTCCTTTTGCGGTCCGAAATTACAGGTTGCGAGTTCGCTCACCCCGGCACGCCGCGCTTAGGGCAACTATGCTCTCGTGGATCGTGTGAAAAATTACCCGAGATTTTGCTCTTATTTCGCATTATAAGTGGCATTCGATATGTATAATTTCTGCATCCGGCCGAATGTAAAGCAGCTTGCAGGCACGGCGTTGCGGTTCGCGATCGGATTTGAAGATCGATGAACTCTTTATCGGGAGGGCCGTTGTCGTTTGTAGTTAGCATTATAAATAATTTCAAAAAGAACAATGAAAACGAAAGCGTTGTCGACGGTGCGGCGGGCACGGCAGGCGCTCGGCTCGGCTCGCGGGCGAAGCGGCGCATCTCACCGCTCGCTCCGCCAAGGTTACGTCGTAGGGGCGGCGACCGGCGACCGGCGAGACGGGCCGTGACGTCACGGGCGCCGGAAACGATTGTCCGCTCATAGTTACGGTTACATTTTGAGTTTAGAAGAAAGTGCTCTGACGCCGCGTGGGCTAGGTCAGTGCGATGCACTTCGATCACTCGTTACATCACTGCGTTTGTAACTCGTTTGGCGAACCTCGGCCGAAGATATTAACAGACTTGTTTTCAAAATAAAATAAACAATAAGTTAATTCGTTGTTGTAAGTAGGTAGGTCGTAAAGCAAAAGCGACAACAAAAGCCGTAGGTTTTGTTCCGAAAACGGCAGATGTACAAGAAAGCGGTCGACCTCAGCTGATAGGCCACTGATAAACAAATTAATTGTCCGCGGGACGACAATGGACGCCGTTTTATTTAGCATGCAGAAACAGAAATTAAATACTAAAAATAAAACCGCTTGTACACTTACGAACTTATTATGGACCAAAATATTTTTTAAGAACTTACAATAATTACGTACTTTTGTGTCATATTGGGTATTACTGTTACACTTACGTCATGATGAGGTTTTTCATGTGTTACGGATGATTTTATATTGTGCAATATAAAATATCAAGTACTTTTTGGGTGTAAATACTGCCGATGCTTACCTGAGAAAAGAAAATGACACTTGTTAATTTATTTATTCAATTAAATACACAGAGAAAAAATGTGGGAAAATGCAATCTTATTGTATGGGCTCAAGAAAATGTTTTAAATAATTCAGTCTGAAATTCTGTATTCATTTTCATAAAACTAGGTTTATAAGGATCCAATCAAAAATAAACACTGTCGAGTGCAACTTGTTTCATGAAACTTCTGCAACTGAAGCCACTTGTTTCTCTCAAGTTGGGAAAACTAATTTTTCTTGGCCAGTCAGTTCCAGCAAATAAAAAAAAACTGTTCTTAAAAATATTGTCATATTTGGAATTCATCTGAACTTCATCTTTGTGTTAAGGAGAAATGTTAAATATTTTATAAACAACGCAAACACACAATACATTTTTGCGTAAATCGGTATAATGACGCACGGTACACAAGGGTGTTTACAAACATACCAATATTTCATAAACCAACAAACACAGTTACTACGTCGTCTGTACAAACTTGCTACAACTCCTTACTATGTATTATGCATTAATTCATTATTTTCAATTCATGACCTACTCATACCGTTTTTGTAACCCTCAAACGTCCGTGAAGCTCACTTGCCCAAAAATAATTTACATAGTATGTACGCTACGCGCCTACCTTTCATTATAAAATTATTTTGCTTAACATAGCATATCGCGAGTGAGTCGCGAGTCACAAGGCATTATTGTGCCACCAGTTCAGCAAGACCCCCCGTCTCACCTTCCAGCGGTACCAGTTGGTTTTAATCGAAAGAATAAATGTGGACTAAGAGGTCAGATAAGCCTGGTCAGGGTGTATTTAAATACGCGTCCCGGCCGTTAGCGTTTCCGATAGGCGCGTGACGCAGAGGTACGAACAGAGAATTTAAAGTGACTCATAGAGTAGGCACAAGAGCAATGAGCCCCGCACACACGCTACAATGTGCTGGAGGACCACAACATTCAACAACTAATAATATTCCTCTAATTGTTCCGCTGACGTAACACATTCTTACTCCCAGACGCCAATTAATAAACTGAAGTGTCAGAAATAGTTTATTCGCATCACTACCTTAAACTTACAATAACCATAACGGTAAACTTTCACTATTGTTTGACTTCTGTCCTAATTTCTAACGACCTAAAACGACGCGATGTCGCACAGGTGACTTCGACAAAAGAAACGAACAATGTTGATTATAAGGCTTCGAATAAAATGCCATTAAGTCAATTATGAACATTTAATAAGCCGATAAAATCGAGAGGCAACAAACCAACAATGTCGACGAACTCCTAGGTGGAATAGGAAGAGTGGGCACTGGACACTGGGCAGCCTCCAAAACAAGTCCTGCAGGGAGCGGGTAATCGAAACGAATAGAGTTGAGGACATGCGATGATTATTTACACAGTCGCAGCTCTTATTACCAACACATAAAGGTCGTGCTTACTCCAGATTACAGTGCACTCGGAGATGGAAATAATTATCGAAGCGAGAGAAGCGCGTATCAACAACACTGACGCTAATTTTCACCAGAACCATTTAAACCTTTAATGTGTTATAAAAAGCAATGAAGGAACTCACGCCAGTCGTCATTATCGTTCGCAGGGACATAATTCAGCGTTCTTCGGGCAGTAAAATTAAAAACGCGTAAATGGCGCGGTGGGCTCGCGGTACCCTACCAACTTCAATTAGATTTCGCGAAAGGCGAACAATAAGAAGTAAAATCTGATCTTTTACGAGCGCTCTGTCAGCCGTCGGTCAGGCGTCGGTCAGGGGAGATGATCATAAAAACGGGAATGCAACGGGGCCGTGTTGCTAAAAAACCAAAAGTTAACCGAATCTCGAAAACTTTTAACCCGAAACTGCCGGGACGAAATTTGATGGGGCGGTTTACGGCCCGAAAGTGGGTCACTCGCGTACAAAGGCACGGCCACGAATTTCCACTTCAATTGACGCGCGCAATAAAAATGACGCCCAAGGTGAGGTGAAACATAGCCTGGGAACAATAAGTACCTACCTCCGCCAGGGCCAGGCAGCAGCCAGGCAACCACCAAGTTTACAACTCTCAGATCAGCGTGGGAATCGTGAAACGGATAATGATTTCGATCAACTGATGCGACTTTCTTAGTGATCGATTCAGTGCAAATTCGCATTTCAAAACATAAAATTCGCAGTCGTTCGTCGCACACGAATACTTACGGAATGCAAAACGGAATCTCGCTCGGTCTTTGTTGCGGATTCCCAGACGGCGGCGGTGGACGGCGGCCGAGGTAAAAAGCGGTCACATGTACCGCCTTATAAATTATGAACCCCACCGGGGGTTATTAGTTGTCGAAATGACAGCGGCGGAGGCGACCAGTGCCGAATGTGACGCCCGCTATACCGTTACAAAACCTAGACCACTAAAAAACTAAGGGCGACAGGGTCGCCCGGCCTGTTTGCTGCACTTTTATTTTTATCGATTTAAATTCGACTGCGCTCAGAAACAATGCCTCACGGCAACAAAAACATTTTGAATATAGGACGCAAAGATAAACGTATAACGTTTGTATAATTATTAATTAATCGCATCGAACGGGAATCTTGCGACATTAAATTACAATAACATTGTTATCTAGTCACATATTGACCTATCAGAGAAAGCAATAAGTCAACGACTTCAGTGAAATGAAAGAAATCCTCTGTTGATCGATGTCACACACGTCAAAGTAAAAATACGTTATTATAATATAACTTTATTTATTAAACGTTACATAAGTGATTTAATGCGGAACAGTTTTTATTTATTATTCTATGTATCATAGTAGAAATTGTAAGATATTCTATTAATAGTTAATTGGTGTTATACGCATACGCGTTTGATAAAAGCTATTTATAAGTGCATAAATCAGATAGAAGGCAGAAGCATCCCACGCAAACAACATCCGAGGTAGGTCGGGATAAAAACAAATACTGAAAAATACACGGAATCCATTACAGTGACAGCGTTACTCCAGTCACTTATTAAAAGTTCAGTGTGTGATTGATGCAGAGGAATCACATCAACTTCAGCATAACTGCATTTAACCTTGCCAACTCGATCAGTGTTTTCGATCATTCGACCGCCTACTAGGTCATAGCTGCCTAGTACCTCCATTGTGAGCCAATTAATTTGCTAAACGTGATGTTTTTAAATAGGAACTAACCTCAACATTATCGAAACAAATTAAATTGTTTCATTATCGTCTAAACACGCTTTATGCATGTAATACCTACCTGACTGTAATTACAGGTTTACAGCTAATCATATTAATAGTTACATAGTTTTTATGTTTAAATCACCGGGTATGTAATAGGTAGGTGTGTTTTGAATCGTCCTTTTAGATCAAAACTTGAAGAGCTCAGAAGTCATATTTTTTGTATTTTCAACAGCTCAATGATGATAGCCTATTTTATTTATATTGAAAAGACGGTATATTATCCCTCGTTAGCTCACGCCAATAACTGGCACTTACCAGGGCATCACGAGTGCAGAGGGAGTGCAGAGGTTGTGAAATTGCGTGTGACCGCAAGACATCCGGCGGACAATGGCGCATGCGCCCGGCGCGGCAGACGAAAGCCCAGCGCGCCGGATGTACGTAATGTTCAGATATTGGTGTGCATGTACACATTTATTGAATAATGCTTTACTTGTAAGGATACGAGTAGTTTAAGAACACGAAACGCGAGACTGGCGTTGATAGCTGAGTAAAATAAAATTGTGCATGGCATAAATCGCTCGCATTTTCCAGGAGCTTTCGTTGAAAGATAGATTTTGAAGACGATTAAAAAGCTGCCAAGTTCTTGGCTTTTAACAGAAAGTTAAAAAAAAACTTAAAAGATAAAAAGCACAACTTGACAATGAATTAAGTTAATCGATATTTATGCCATTGTGGACTTTCGCAACGTTCAGATGGAAAGGAAACCGCAAGGAAGTGGGGTCAACGCCAAGGTCTTGTAATTTTATTATTTAATATCCCCGTAAAGTTTATTTTTATGTATCACTATAAAAACACAATGGGGAAAATAATCACTTCACTTACGTGTACATTGGCCAGTATTATGTGGTAACTGACAAGGGCTACATAATATAGTAACGAAAGTGGTCATCAGAAGTATCAAATGAAGCGATCTATCAGACGGGTTGTTACCGCAGGGCTCGTTTATAGGGAAGCCTTGCATGTGTGGGAGCTGCATAGTGCAGAACTGGTTTGTCTATGTGTACCGAGACGTCCGATACCTCTTCTTGTTTTTGTTGTCCTAGTCCATGAAAACAAGCTGTGGTGAAATATAAAAGAAAAATAAACAGCTCAATTACGCAATGAACTTATTCGAAAGTTACGTTGTTATTTTATTTTCAGCGGACAACAATAGAAGCTTCGAAAACAAAACTTTTTAAAAAGTTCGTATTGCTTTAAATTACATCACGAATTTTGAACGACTCCCGAGTTCTTTTGTAACTGAAACGTTTATACATAATAATGTAGGGCCAAATTATAAATAACCGTATATTTTTCAAAAGATTTCCATAACATGAGCTAACTCTTTTGTTCGCAAACGCACGCATTCCTGCTCTGAAACGGCAGCATACATACAATATTCAATCTCATTCTTATTGTTCAATAATTATTACTGATATTTAAAACTGGATTGACAGCGGGTATAGGAACTGTAGCACCCATTTATTACCGGCGACCTTCAACACTAAATAAGCCTGATAGGTTAATTGCTGTGAACAGATTAGTTTTTAGCAGTTTTTTTGGACCACCAAAAACCCGATGCTCTTTGTTTATGATTCATAATTACAATACGGTGCAGAGGCAATCACCGAACCTGTCATTATACTGTACAAATAACTACTTACTTATACATTCTGAGTGTGGCGAGTTAATTCGATACCTGTAACGGCCATGTTATCCTAGTCGTAGCCTCATTTAGGTATTTATTTATCGATTGGCCAATTATTGATGTCTAAATAAAAAAGGGTTTCTTATATCGCTATATTTCACTGGCCCGTTTCTCATAGTTTACTGTTAACAAAAAACTTAATGTTATTTATGGTAACGTAGAATTAAGATTAATATGCTTATTTTTTTGGGTGTTATTCCGCTAAGCTCGATGATTATGATTTGTGGCCATTAGACCTACATCAAACGGTTCGCGTGTGACCCATGCTGCCCATGCATACTGCAGCGCTGACGCAACGCATCGCAAAAAAACAACTGTTAGATTAGACGCTATCAGCAAAAAAATTGTTATTTACCTTGGCTTTATTTGTAACACGAATTTTTGTGCGATATTAATATTGGGGGTACTTAATAATTTTATGCCATAAAACTTATACGATGCAGAAATAATTAAGTGCTCATAAATTCGAGCAGGTGGGATATGTTTATAAGAGTTCTCGTAATGCGTAACCAGCGTAACAGATTCGTCCTCCATTAAGACGTTACGAGAACGTCCCTGAGAAGGGACGTCCTCTCCCGCGGCGGTGTCAGCTCCTTTATCTCGAGCTTCGATATTAGGTAGATAGCATAACCAGCGAGCAACACCGCGGTTCGAGATAATAGGATATTATAATAATAAGATAATAACACGTCTGCTCTAAGCGGTACGGCGAAACGGCGCGCTTTTTTTCCCGCCGCCCCAGTGTTGCCATGTCTGTCTCGCAGATTCATTCCCGCCCGGTTTAACTAGTTCAAGGTTGTCTAAGATGTCGTGCTCGTGAATGGGTGGCTTTATTTTTTGTTAGCAATAGGTCGTCTTTAGGTCACCGGAGTCACCCGCTGCCGGAACGAACGATGTCGTAAAGCAACACAAAGAATCTTGTGTTGCCCTCCCATACACACTGATCATAGCGTGATACCTATCTACCTAGCTATTTGTTATTCGCTCACAATTTAAATACAAACACAATAAATTACCCGACGACTGTTACACATTTGGAACATTACAACAAAAACAAAACGTTGTCGCTAAAAGGATCCGATTTAAAAATTAATTAACTGCTTATCATAATAAGTTTGGGTCCGGCCAAAAATGCATATTTAATTGTGGAAAAACATCACAAAAAGTTGTCTCGAATGACGAAGACATTAAGTTATTTTGTAACAGAGTGCAACGCACTGGGAACTGACCGCGGTAGGTTGGCAACCCAGTGGAGGGCGCAACTAATATGCGTCCAATCCAACCGTAAACGATTATTCGAATTTCGAATGTGCCACGTGACCGTCACTTTGCTGCGTTTCAATTTAAATTTGGAATGCGTCTTGGACGATTAGTTCGTTAATTAAATAAGGGTCTTGCGTTTATTAGGTCTTCAAGTGACCGTCACATTACGACAAGGAGTTACTTGAAATAAAACAAGAACCCCCAACCAATGACGTAGTTTATATATCGTTGCCCCCAACCCGCGAAATTATTGGTGCAGAGAATATAAAATTGATATTTTACTTTCCGGGTTCGTTCGCCAGGTGCTCGGAGACCACCGTGCTATCGAACGCGACCGATACAAAGTCACTTACAAATAACTTTGTTGACAAAAAAAAACAGGCCACCAGCGCACGGTAAGTCATCCATGCATATAATTAAAATAATCTGCGAAATATCAAAACATCTGTCAACCGGCGGCCAACATTTTGATCTACGAGCTGGGGTCTGATCCGCGCCGAGTCGATGACGAAAATCAGTAAAAAATCCGAGTCACGATTTTTCGCCACTTGAATCGAGTTAGATTACTTATGTGCCAAATTGGTGATGGGTGGCTCTAATGAGATTCTAATTTGATGTTTATTGTTCGTATTTCAATTAGATTTCTACATAAAAAGCTGTATCATTGTAAAAAGGTCAATTGTCTATTACATCTTCATACTGGAGACTTATTTGATGAGTTAATTACGTATAGAGCTTTTTGTGCTGTTTTCCTGGTATCTAGGTACAGACGAATTTTCAAAGATGGTCGATAAATGGGACTGTAACGTTCACAGAGGCACTTGAGAGACGAAATGAGATGGAAATGTGGTCACAAGGAGGCGAGAGGCGTCCTTATTGACCTGGATATACGTGAAGTGGAAACCGGGACTTTCACTAACACTTTAAACGGATTACATTGAGAGAAGAAATCGATTGTTTTCTTAGCTTAAAGTATATGTGAGCTAAGAAGCTGTAGAATTAATCGGATTTGAACGTGTGTTCGGAGTTCTTGTCGAAAGCTCTAGCTAGGTCATAGGTTCTCAACGTGGGCGATTGAGACTTTCAGGGGGGCAGTTGGAGACCCAGAGAAAAATATATATCCTACGACTATCCTACACTTTTAAATAAGGTTGAGAGAGAACCTATGGGTATATAAGTGAGCTAAGAAGCTGTATAATTAATCGGATTTGAACTTGTGTTCGGAGTTCTTGTCGAAAGCTCTAGGTAATCCTAATCACACTAGTCATTAAAGATATATCAGAGGCGCCACACATGATGATTAACATATTAAAAAGCTAACTCTGTCCATTATTTAGATCACACAATGGCATAGTTTGTCGTTTAACAAGCTTCCAACTGTCTCGCAAAGCTTCGCCCATTATTACACATAAGAACCGTGACGTTATTAGTTTTTCGTCTTAAAGTGATAAACATCTGAATGAATTGTGATTCATTATGTCCGAGGTCGATCTTTATGTGAAATAAATCGTCCGACGAAACGCCGGCCACATCAAACGCTCCTCCGATCAGACCACCACTTATTATTGACCTTCCGAAGTACCCCACAGACTGACTCCTAGACTGAATGATTATCATACAAGGGACACGAGGAAGGTCGCATAAAACTAGACACTCAGATTTGACCAAAACCGTGAGATGCTCACAGAATATAGAATTGGCCGAAACCAAACAGATGCTGGCTTTTCGTTAAAAATGTCGTCGGCATTTTAATGACTGTTCGGACATACCTGAAATATCGAATTGATAATTTATTGCCTTTGTATTGTATTTAGGACAAAATATTCAAGATTGCAAACGTTATTCTCAAAAATAATTAAAAACTTGATTTATTGAAGACCAGGTCCATTTAATTGATTCTTTAGGTAAAATAAGTAGTTGACTTTTAATATTGTGTTGTGATACTGTTTTATTTGAAAAATAGTTTAATAGCGTAGGTTGGCGATTACCGCGCATGTATTTTCCGTGTGAATGGTCTCGGTTCACGGTTGGACTGGCGGCGTCAGCTGGTCGTTCCCTCGGGCTCCCACACTACCTCACCACCTCGCCCTGTTACCCCTAATTACGGGGACTGTGTTTCTGTGTCAACACACGAATTAAAAAAGTACACACATGACAATGACGTCGCCTCGTTCTACGAGTTATAGGAAGTTCCACGTTTGAAATATTCAAAGGGGTAATAATTCTCGTAATTTTAAGTATGTTTACAGTCAGAGGGGCAATTCTCGTAATTTTAAGAATGTTCACAGTCTGATCTCAGTCTCAATCTGTCAAAATTACCTCGAGTTTCCCTACATTTTTGACAAGTTTTTAACATTGATTGTCGCTGAGATGAGATTGCGACTAGATTTTGAACGTTTTTAATTACGGGAATTGGCCTTTTGAATTCTAACTGGATTTTTTTTGGAAATTTCTTGTTGGAATCTGACATTAGCGCAAAAAGCGATCCCTAAAATTTCGTTAGCTAATCGTCGCACAATAGATCATACCGCAGACTTTCACTCACTTTCGTCGTTTCCTTGCCAACTGTTCGACATTAAAAACAATATGGCGGAGAACAAAGGTCCATTCGAGCGATTCCGGCGCAAAAACAAGATCGGTTAAATGTTGGAAGTAAAGGGACGAAAAAAGCCAATTTCCAAGAATCGTTGACCGCGTTGCCAATTATAATAAAATTGTTGTTCAATACCACCCGCGGAAAGGTTAGCAAGTTAGCACACGTTTGTTATGGCTGGCGAGGGCTGCAGGAGCAGGAGTGGCAGTCCTACCACATGCGACACTATTGCCTGATAAAGCTCCTACGATGCAATATCTCGTCTTCTGCGCTCGCGCTCATTAAAATGTACAGTAGGCACTTTAATTAAAGGATGTCAACCAGACGAACAACAATCATCGCAAATGAGTAAACCCATCTGCCCAGAAATTCCATATTAATGGTTGGTTCAACAATGCTACTTTTCGTAGATTGTTTAAAAATGCCAGCAATTTTGTTGTCAGGATGCAGCAGTCGCGTGAGCAGCTATCGTGTGCCATCTTGTAAAAAGTGAACGAATAGGCTCCGAAATCGATTGTCGCGAAAGGATGTCTGTCTGTCGGTGCATCGTCTCGATTCTAAGGAGACTATTACGGAGGAATGCCACCCCGCGGCTCTCGCTTTCCGAGCGCGTGATATAATCGTTTTATAGTTTATTTAATACGGTCATTATCGATACTTGTGCTTATCGTTACTCGAAAACGAACGATACTCGATGTTCGGAAATCGAATGGTCTGGCGAAAACACTGGCAGGTAATCGCGGCTATCTTTTTAAAGTCAGTTGCTATTGTTATGACTTGAGACATGGCGAATGGCTCGCATTATACGCAATCTGTTTTACGGGGGACATTTTTCAATTACCCGCAGAAGTCGAAATTACAGGCCGGTGCGTGCGCAGACGATGCGTGCGATTTTTTTTATATAAAGACGAGCTGCATGGATCGTGCCTCAGGTGTCAATTGCTATGTAAATGTCTGTAAAGCAGCCCCTGATTGCCGCAATTGGCCAGTTTTAAATTATGTTATTGAAACCAGACTTTAATGTGTTATTTCGTTTGCCTCGAGTCAAGCTGCCGTAAAGAGTCGTGAGCAGTCTTTATGTTCGTAAAAGAAAATTAAGTTAAATATTTTGCATGTCGCGGTACTTGGGAGATGCTCGATTCTTGCATGTAGGAGTATTTTCAAAATTCCTCCTTTTATTAAAGAGAAAGAAACGGAAAAGTCTTAGTTCTGAGAAGGATCAAGTTTTAGGAGCTAGCGAGCTTATCTGAAGGCCTCATCTCGAACACTTGGTGAGTTGTGTGGCGGCAGCAAAAACTCGAGCAGGTGCAACCGGCAGATGTTGCCACCACTGATCGACGGCTTTTCGTACGGAAATACCAAATTTTAAAATAACTATACGTTTTTGTTAATGTATTTCGGCATCATTATATGTAATTTCGTGTTATCATTATCCGTTCCACCACCCTCGCTGGAAAGGTAAGTAAAGGTTACGTATTTTATTTTTTATAACAGTACCACGTGTCAATATCATTCGTTATTTTCTACAGCCATCAGTAATTCATTTTCGACGCTTGAGTTATTTTCCTGTGCGGCGAACAACTGGCGGTGTTTTGACCCCTTAATTTTATTAGCATGAATAAATTAATAGTTCCTTTTTATGTGAGTTTAAGTTTTATAATTCGAAATATTTTATTAATGTCAGAATTACGAGCGAAACGGGCACGCGACTGTGACCGCTGATGTCACGAATGATGACGCTGACTCCTGCACTACAATGTAAGTACGACGAGTACCGTGTGGTACCAAGAATCGAACCGATTTCGAATTCGAAAACAAAACAAAATAGCGTTTCCGGGGCACCGCTCGGCAGATGGCGCCTTTCCGCCAGCTGCACCGCCTCTCGGGAACAAACCGACTCCAAGTTAATGCCGCCTCTCGGACGCGACCGAGACACGACCACCGCGGACCAAACGCCCGAACAAAACCTAACATTTCTCTCAGACATCATTAGCTTGATTAACCATCGCCGTCTATAAAATACTGTCATTTTATTTAAATTCGCGACTGTTGAAGGTGAACGTGTGCAGACCGGAGCGACCGGAGGAACTTCTTTTATCGAGCGAACCTGCGCGCAATCTTTAATTACAATACAACAACCTCCGATACCGACAGGTGGCTTATGTGAGCCTTTGGAGTACAAAAAAATGCTGTACACAATAATTAACGACGCGAAATAATGTACCGGCATGCGAGACGAAAATCTAAAGGCTCGACACGCATCGGACGCGGGAGCAATACGACACCGGCCATTGAACACATTTTCACGAGGGAAATATCGGCTTACACGCTGCACGCTGAGAGTTCGCCACCCACTACGCACACTATAGTCTTTCACAGTTAGACCTCCACTCAACGTCTGCGCCCCTGGTAAACAGGTTCGCGGTGTCAACAGGGTGGATTGTAAACGATGATCCTGTTATCCCAGTCCCGTTACTTTATAGCTCCATCTGTCAATAATTATTATCCTCAGTTTTGATAGAAGCAATTCAAATAATGTAAAAAAAACTATATTATTCAGTCCCTATGGGTGACCGGCTCACCCTCGCGGTCACAGCTCATTTACATGGAACGTGCGCCACCCCACACATGACAGATAAGGAACATACGCAAATGCGACAATAATGAACTCGTCGGCGTCGCCATAAATCCCTCTCCAAACGTTTAAACATGCATTTAATTTATGGTATAAGCCTGATTAGTGCGCAGGTAGGCCCAAAGGAGCAGGTAGAGTCTTTCACGGGAATTTAAAGAACCCGTGATTTAATAGCGGCCCCGGGCTCTCACAAGGACCTTTTTTTCGGTGGTCATTTTAAGATACAGTTAGGTTTCTGACAAAACATCGGGCGCTTTTGTTGCAAGTGTTACCAATTTCACAATTTCGAAAAATTCGACAAAGATTTAGATAAGAATTCCTTTTTTGCTCATGCATCTTATTGTCTCGAGACAAAAGTTTAAATGACACCAGTTTACTGAGCGTTAAAATTGTCAGCTCATTCACAATGCGCGGTCAGCGATCGGTCCTTGAGTTCGGCGTGTTTGTTTGTGTCGCTCCTGACTCCTTTCATCCGTCTCGTCCGTGTGTGTTCACATTAAGTTATAAATTTCCGCTTATTGTGATAGACGACCGATAACCCCTGCGTCCGCAGCCGGTAACAAATACGCAATAAGTCACAAATAAAATGAATCATAGGAAGTCCTACAACTCAGAGTATAAAACACACGTAGGACCAGACGCGGCCAATTGTTTAACATTTGTTTGTCCCAGTTCACGTGGGGCGCTTCACTAAAGGGCTCGGGAGCTCGAAGGACGCTACATTTAAAAAATCGGTTAAACCTGTCTACGTTTATGATGCCCTAGTCTAGTAAATCATGTTTGCTACCGCCCCTGATCAACCAGGTTGATTTATTTTAAACACCACGTTCTGGCTATTCTTGGCTAATAACGTTGTACTTGCAAATTGCTGCGGCAAAAACACATGCAAAACTTTACATTTCAGAATATCTTTAGTCATGAAAATTTCGAGACTTAATCTCTAAGAGATGACGTCGATGATGCGTGTATGAGAATAAACTGCGAATAAAACTAAATGATAATAATAACTAACTAGAAAATGGCGAAATTTAAACATGATAGCAGAATAATTTAGACGCTACACCCTTCTACACACTTCGTATGCCACAAGATTAACAAGGTAAACAGTTTTATTACGGACTAGTTAAGCTAAGGAGTAGTTATTAGTTGTTCCAAGTGTGGTAACTGTTAGGTGTCAACGGTGGCGCGACCGTTGAGCCGGCCGCTGCGCACACGCACACCGTTTCGAAACGGAAAGCGCAGCTGCCAATGTTTGTCGGTTGAAGGCAGAATGGAGCTTTGTCGTTGCCCTTTTTAATAAAATTTAATTGAATAACTGGCGCGAGAGACGGTTAAGGTGCAACTGGTGTTGCCTTCTTAAAAATAGAACATTTTTTTTTAAGTTTTTCTATGACATAAATGGGAATCAAAATACTATTTTTGTTTCGTAATTAATTTGTTCTGTGTCGTTAACTCGTGAGAGCAATATTGGTACATAATTTAGAACAGATTTCACAACTGTTTAAAATCGTAACATGTGTGTTCTAGCAGCCATAAACAAGAGACGTAACGACTGTCAAATGTTCAAATCGAAAATAACAATCGAAGTTTTGAAATTATGAAAAGTTAATTACGTTCATAAGTAGTCGAAGCTAGTATTTTAAAGTAGAATAATGGCATTCATATTGGAACCCAGTCTTTAGTATAAATAGGCGACATTCTGCAAGTCAGTCGAGTACATAGGTATTTGCCACATGCAGCACCTGCCTCGGTTTTTATTTTTGTTATTTTAAAGCGATCATACAACAGTCACCCGTTAAAACGATCGCTATTGAGAGGGAATCGAATAAATAGTTTCGGTAAACCTGTACTGCGAATGCGAATGCTATTCAGCGTTAATTCGATAAAATGAATTTTTTTACAATAAATCGAGATGTGGTCTCAGGAATGCTGCTATTGTATATCGTAAGTAGTTTTTCAGTTCAAATCGAAGGAAGTGTAGTTAAATGATCTTTTTTGAACTTTTCATTATTTCGAATTCACTTCACACACCACTTAATAGTGTTTCCTTGTTAAATAGCTGCTGATAAGTTAACAATAATTGTTAAGCTATCAATAATCATGTGAATGTGAAGACGGTTGAGGGTCGAGGGCAGGTGGCGCGCGCGCCTGTCGCAAGACGGTTGGCAGATGGCAGCGACAGCGATAACTTGGAAGAATTTGTAAACGGCCAATTTATTATAACGTCCCTAACCGATACTACTGATGGAGGTTTTAATGTTTTTTGACAGCATTAACGAGAGTACCCCCAGCTTAATGGCAATTTATATTGAAGGCAGGGCTTTTAATTCGCCTTGAATTTTATTATTTAGGACTCATGTTAGGAAATGACGTCAGAGGACCTATGTCGTCGGACAAGGACCTTGGAAAGCCACGTTAAGGTTGTAAACGTTTACTTATACCATAATAGATTGAGTTTTTGGCAAAAACAATAACTTTCTCTGATTACTGTCCTGGTTTTGAATAAAACATTCCAATTTGTCTTTATGGCACAGAATAATATAGGTGCTGGTACCAAGGCTACACTTGAAACTCTAATCACATTAAATTCAGAATTCGTCAGTTGACGTACGAGAGCTTTAAATATTAATAAGCTAGTACACTAATCGTGTAGTAAGTACATGTTCGTAATAGCACACATGTGGTGTTGCTAGGTAGAACGGAACAATCCTTCATGGCGACAACATTTTGCACATCTGCGCTCTTCGGACTTTGACTCGAAGACATTAACATCATATCCTGTCATTAAACCTTCACGAGAAAAACTTACGCTCCATTTTTTTTCCCAACAATAATGTACTCCGCGACAAATAAATTAATCTCGGACAGAAATTGCCATCGCATAGTTCTCTTGGAAAATAACCGCGAACGTGTAAGTAAGGCGGAATAATGGAAGTCGCCCGCGGGTTGGCCGCTTATTACTAGCCCTGGATGAAGAGTAAATCGAAATGGGAGTGAGTCTAATTCGCGGCGCCGGCTGACAGCCCGAGATGGATTGTTGTCAACATTAGTGCGGGAGCATATCGACTTGTCGCTCTATAACATTGCCCCCGCCGACCACTAACCCGTGATGACATAATTTAGAGCGCGATCAATCTAAATTAGAACCAATAGCTCATAAAATAAGAGTCCATTTCACTCCGCAACGTCACGTCATTGCGGCTTTACGATCCGATCACAGCCACTCTCGTCCAGGAGTACATGTCGCGAGACGTCTGACATTCGATTTCAAGCTCAGAAACAAAACAGCTCAAGGTTTACAATTAAACGCAGGAGCGGTTTTCGCGCCGGATTACGGGCTTATTCGTGCTGCCGCGGCAATTAGGAAGTCATTCATTAGGGTCCCTAAGTTTCGCAGACGTGGGGGTGCCGTCGCACCGTGACGTCACGCTGTTCTTTCGCAACGCGCTATGATTCCAAATGATTTCTAGTTCGCTGCGCCTCGCTGCTAGTTAGTGCTCCGCTTCGAAAACAAAAAGTAACCATGTTTAAGAATGCTGTTGGTGCGACGTGCGCAATACAAACAGGAGCGAGTTAGTTCGGGCTCGGCTCTTTCTTCCCGCGGCCGGCCGTGGCGCCACTTCGAGCGACAAGGACGGAGAAATGCACCTTAAAATAACCCTCAAATTCGACGTAGTAGATACAGAACTCATACAACCGTAGATTTCATTTCCGAATGCACGAGAAGGATGCAAGATGCGGTTAGTGGCGGCCCAGAATGCATCTGTCAAGTCACACAAAAAATGGGGCCCTGGAATTTCGGGACGTCTTGGCAACGAAGGGACACATGCTTGTTTATTTTTTTACCGCCAGAGTAGTTTCATTCAAAAATTGTCAACGTATAGAGGATTTGTGTAATCTTGTTAGAGTTATATCAGTCAGCTTGTTAACAACCAATTTAGCGACCATTCAACAAAATTTATTTAAAGTCGAAGCCGACTTTTATTGCTTTCGAATACACATAAAATCATTAATTTTGTGTTTTTCTATTATTGCGCGAGATTATTTAACATTAAGTTATCATCAATTCAAATTAATTTTCTTGAGACAGAGTGCTGTTGCGGTGGACGACATAATTTCTAACATTATGAGCGTAATTCGTTCAATATAACGTCGTGGGAATCGCATAATTTAAGTGGTACCTATCAGTTTCGCTTTTAGCGTCCCATTTCCGCTTGGCGTAGCGATAGTACAAGACAGCGGTCCGGCTCGCGTCCACCAGGCGGGCAGCAGTGTGCTGTGCAGGAGCCGAAGCCTTGACCCTGACTGCGGTGGCGTCGACCGGAACGCACGCCGAGCCACATTGCGAATCTTGCCGATTGGCGTTCACTGCCTAGCCGGTGTTGCGATCTTAGTACATTCCGCTCGCACGTGTGCTTTACGAGATTGTTTTCTCTTTCGTTTATGTTCGAAAATTACATCGATTAAGTTAAATACAACTTGCATCTATTTTCAATAGAGTACTCGTTTTTGCGAGTTCTAAACTACGTTAAACATTGCTTTAGGATTTACTTTCGGTATCGTTAATAACTATTCCCATAGTTTTCGAACAACATAGCTACACTACACTTGAACTTATGTAATCAAGACGCGGTTACTAAGCAAGACGAAACGGCCTAGTAACGTCAAAATCGAGAGTTATTGTTGAGAAAAAAGTCATAAGTATCTCGAGGAGTAAACAGACCGGGAGAGGGGTAAGCAGTCATTGATGTAGAACCGGTTGTAGCGACTCGTCATCTAGAACCGGCTTGTGACGGACAGGGATGAATTACTCACCGAAACGTTTGGGAACATTGGATTGGAACTAAATGTTACGAGCATAGCTCGCATGCCAAGCCAACGAATACCAAATAGTGTGAGGTCAATTCAGAGATGGGCTGAGTTTTACCATAACAAAGAAGATAGCATCTTGTAAATATACCAGACGGAAAATGATTAACATAAAACGCTTAAAAATACAATGCACTATCATAAAGTATCGCTCGTGTAAATACCGCTGTGACAGTTGGACAGTTCACCTTACAATACATCGGATTCACAGATGCAAAAACATTGTTCGGCGCGCCACTACAAATCAAAACAACAAACGCGCCGACAGGAGGTCCGATCAACATCGACATCGAGACAATCATCGGCAATCGTATCGATAGTCGACGCGGGTCCGACACGAGTCGACAACCGGACGTGACGTCACGCCGTCCGTGCGTAAACGCGAGAATTTTAAACAACCTCCTTTTGGTATATTGCGTTGTCTTGAACAGATGTCATTGGTACAAACAAAGATGTCTCATGCTTTGACATTTTATTACCATGTGTTTAAGGTTCAATTTGTTATAAAAAGTTTTCGATCAAAGGATAGACTTATTTAATATTCACACCGTATGAAAAGTGCGTTGTTAAAAGGTCGTATTAGGTTTTGACACGAATTTACAATAGACAATAATATATACATATAGGTAGCCGGAGATCCATGGAATTCTATTTTTACCTTCTTTTGTTCTACTACATTTGCCCTGTGATGCCTCATATGAAGCCTAAACAAGAATTAATAATATGTTGGACAGTCTGAACCTTGGCTACAAAGGAAGGACCGGTAGCGGTTGCGAGAAAAAGCCCTTTTAAAATTTAACCTAGACAAAAAAACAAGAACGTCATAGCCATTTGAATTTAGAAATCCAAGAGCAATATACTTTAAAAAGGAAGCGAATCCAAGAGCCTAAATCCAGAAAGAAATAAGGAAAAAATACAACGAGACACACAAAGTACAGGTAAGATGAAAAAAAAGTTTCTTAAAGTTGTGTGCTTTATAAAGATCCTCTTCATAAAATTCTTCCACGCGGAATGATTTTGCGAGTCGAATGCGTCAGTATTGAATTACTGACTATTGTGCCATCAGGTATTCAAAAATATAAGCATCTTCTAAGAATTTTTTTACGATTTTGTTCGTATATTTGCTCAGGATTTTTTCAACCCATATGAATTCACCTTAATTCTTAAAAATTGCTACTTTGGTGTTTAAAGCAAAACGCGGTAACAAAACCAAAATATACAACTTTATCAGATCATGTGAAGACCATGTAGATCGATGTGTGAAATGGTATTTTGAGGAAAGAACCATACAGATTGAGTGGACCTGTCCAGTCATTGCACGAATTAATCCTAACTTCTTTTGTGTCATACACTTGAGTCAACAGAGATGTTAAGGCCATTCTATACTGTTGAGAGTAGAAAAATGTTTTCAGCGAAGGCTTTAATTTTCAGGAATTCGAGCTTAGTTGACTAAAACAAGCTGCGTTTGATATTAAGATTACCAGAAGTTTTTTTTTAATTGATACGTAAAATAGTACTAAAAACATCTGCCGATACTGTCTTACATTATTATTTGCAGGTGAAAAACAACCTCATTAAGATCAGAGAAAAATAAAAACCTTTTTATAATCATCATTAAAGACTTTGACATATTATTATAAAATTTAAATTGAATCCTAAACGTGTTTCAAAAGCTACTGCAAAGACTAAGGACGCTTTTATTTACTTTTTATCGCCAACCGATCAGAATATACGAGAGGAAACAGAACGTAACGCCCTAAATATAACAACTGTTTTGAAACTCACAACCCACCTTATCGCATTTAAGTTTACGGTCTTCCTAATTATGTCTTTCGATTTAAATATGGGACAATCATTGTGTTCTGAGTGTTAAAGATACTTTAATAAAAATTAGTATGTTAATTCTCTTCCATTTTGTCATTTACAAAAGGACATGTTAGTATTAACTTGTTATCATTCGGCTATCAAAAGCTTATCCTTATAAAAAAAACAAAATTTCGCACCTAATAATGTCAACCCGAATACCAAGGCTAAATACAACAAAAGGGAGGCAGGCACCATCAGCAAGGTGAATATGAACCGTGCGAAATTCTCAAAGTTGTACGTTGTACTACATTTATATAAAGGACGCGCGTAGTTAGACAGAGTTGTAAGTGAAGCAGCTGCGTTTTTTGCTCTCGTTTTACAAGTTCCTTAGTCTGGAAATGCAAGGGACCTCTATACATACAGCCTACCTATAGTAAGAGTATTATTGTTTTGTTCTACAGCTATGGGAAAGGTTTCCGAGCGAAACGGCCACTATTAAACGGGTCGGATCGAAATAGGTACCAGTTTTTGTATAATGCGATATTATTATTGTTTAGTTTTTTCACTTTTGTGTTTATCTTTTGGTGTACGCTGCAGGGCATGATTTAAGATTCGTTTTCAAGATTTAGTGAATGTTAAAATGATCTTCTATCAACCCACACTGAGGCCCGCGTGGTGGATTATGGCGAACTCCCTCTCACAGAGAGGAGGCCTGTGTCCCAGCAGTGGGAACATTATAGGCTGATTATGCTTATGCTATCGAACTGTAAATTAATCTAGTGTTTGCAGTAGACTTGAACAATATAAACTGAACGGAGCTTTTAATATTCATTCAGACTTAGCATTAGCAATGACTAATGGAGTAGCTCTTAATAATATTAAATTGTATGCTACGAACAAGGGGCGGTTCAATTTCCATAATATTATGATTGTCATTATTTTTAGTGAAATTGAACTTGTAAGCAATTATGATAGGGATACAAATATAATGGAGATAAAGGTAACTAAAAAAAACGCAGGAAAAGCCGCCGGACCCTCGTCTCCTTAATACCTCGATCAGTTCGAAAATGCGAAAGTTAAATAAACGATCAAGCGAAACGCTTTTCAAGAATGCGAAATTAAGTGTCGCTGTGTACCCAGCCGTCAGAGCGTGAAAATAAATAACAATTAAAACCCCAGAGGTACCAGGACAACATAACCGCGAACAGGATCATAATATGTTTGTCTTAAAAAGAGCAAGTATAATAATTATGTGTAGCGATCGGGCTACAATTAGCGACCTGTCCGTTGCAAAAGGTGAATTCGTTTAATAAATATGTTAATGAGTGTCTCAAAGAAAATGTTTATATTTTTAATTATAACAGCTCAATTTCGGAAAGTGTTATAAATATTATTTTAATTATTTTAAAGAGTTTCGTGGCTAATTGAGTCGTTTGTATACCTATATATGCATGTGACAGATTCAATAGAATTTTGGAGTGTTGTTTTATTTTCTTGGCCTTTTGATGTCGGAGAATACGTAGTTATTAATGATATAGGTTCAAATATTTATTCATTTGAGTGTGGACTAAAGTTAACCGCCTCGTCGTTCTAGTGGCCACTAGAACATGAGATCCTGGGTTCGATTCCCAGGTGGGGCAAAGTGTTATTGGGTTTTCCCATCAGGAATTTCCCAGTAGCAGCCCCGAGTGTTGATGACAATAGGCTCGCCCCCTATTACACGGGCGAAATGTGGGTGTCGTACCTATAGGTACACCTCTGCCCCACCCGTTGGTGAAACAAGGCGCGATATTATTTAAAGTTAATCTCGTGAGAGACAGATTTTATTTTATGACAGATAATAAATCGAGTGTTAATGATTGTTTTACGTGGTGTATCTTTAACTTAATAGACATACGAAGGAAAGTTTCGCTAGACGACGCGGATGACGTTGCTATCGGCTCCGGGCTATTATTACAAGCTTGTCGTAGGTTATGTACCTACCGTGATTAACGGAAGTCGACCCGGGCTTCTTATTTCGTCATAAATATTAATTAACGACTGTTACCGATAATATTTTAGCGGGCAGTGTGAATGCGTAGGTATAATGTACGAACGAGTTCTGTATTGTGTTTTCGTAAATACTATAAGAGGAAAATATTTATGATTATAATGCGAGGCTATTTAGAACGTATTATGGACATACTTACATATCAAATGCCAACCAAAATGTTCATAATAAAATAAACGAGTTCATTAAGCTCTAGATACAATACGGTCATGCCAAAAATACTAACAACAATACTTTTTTATTTTACCTGTGAATAAACTACGGACTACGCTAAAGTACACATTGATTCTACCTACGAAATAGGTAGTTGGTGCTAAGAACAACAACAAAAACTGAAGGTGAAGCGAATTCCAACAGTTTTCTATCATTTTTTGACCACTAACCTACCTGTATCATTACAACGCGATCTGCTATGGAATAGATAATGGATTTCTTACGCAGTGAGCGCGTAGATTTGAAAAATTAGTGCCAGATAAGGACTGCCGACCTCTTTTGTCGGAATTTTTTGCTCATCCCTTACAAAAAAGAAAACCAACCCTTGGGTAACGTTTTTGCCGAATTGTACCTTTTAATTAGAACCGACGAAATGTTTTTTCGACTTTGAAAACCCATTTGGTTCGACCGATACCGAGAAATTAGATCGAATTTAGATGGATGCACGATAATGACGATATGTGGGTAGCTTAACTATTATGTTGATGCAATAATTTTTTTTGACGGGTAACTGCAATAACAAATAGCTTATCGCTGAAAGTTTCGTCATATTATTTACTTTTAAAGTACGTTAGTACCTACCCAGGCAAAAAATTTACTCAGTACCTATTTAACAACAGAACTACTTTGAAATAGAAATGAAAGCTTTTAGGTAATCTACAAAAATATCTATGGATGTTATAATTTACAGTGAACACGCAATCTACATAGCACTCCATCATCACGAAACAGATCACACGACGCCGAGTGAAGGGAACAGCTTACCGTCGAAGCTTTCAGTGTCTGCAGAGATCCTGTGTGCAACGAGTTCGTACCTATGTACTACGGCTACAGAACGACGTATTTACGTATCTATCTACACAACACAACGGCTGACGGCGGCTACCGGATAAGCGTAACAACAAATATTACGAGAGTAAACAAACAAAAACAATGCAAATTTTTCGCCGGTCGTCCAATTCGCACGGAATCCTGTCACTGGGTGTTGGTTGTGATCGAACATAACCTAAAAGCGGCCGGCGGCACGTGCGCCCTTACATAAGGGTGGCGCTGTCCAACCCCGACGTCTGACACCGAATAACCTCTACAGCTGTTCGGCGTGGTCGCGGCGCGGCGTGACAACAAGCAGCCGACGTGACAAGAAGCAGGTGGTGAACGTGCAGCAGTACCTTGGCGACCGACGATCTCCGCGACGTGCTCCGAAGACGGCACCGGCACGCACTCCGTCATGTTCTGCGATTTCTTGGCGCGGTCTTCGGGCGGCGGCGCGAAGCCAAGCGGGCTGGCCAGCGACCCCGGTGTCGGCAGCGACTCGCCCAGACTCAGCATGCTCAGCTCCAGCGCCAGCTGGAACGCGCGCTGGTCCTCCATCAGCCCCCCGCCGCCTCCAAGTTCCCCGAACAAGCTTGATGGCATTTCCACTTGAGAAGCTATTTTTTATGATTTACTGAGAGGTTGCCCTCTCTGTCACTGGTATGATAAAAATTGGGGTGCGTTCGATCGTTTCAAACGCCGCGTTTTGTCATGAGAAATACACGTCTACTTAACACGCCGCGCGGTCCTGAACTGATGTGCCGGCCGGCGAGCGCACGCGCCCAGCGCGCCGGCGCGGGGTGGAGGCGCGGGGCGCGGGGCCGGGGGAGCGGGCCCGGGGCGCAGAGTGGGGGCCGCCCGGTGGGCCCACTGCAGCCAGGGCGGGATGCGTCGCAGCTTCCGCCCGCCCTGGCGGTACCTACACTACGCCTGTCCGTGCTTTAACACCTTGCCGCGCGCTCTCAGCTAATTATTTCGAGATCACGTTTTATGCTGTACATAGGTGGACGCCGCTGATAACGGACATAAAAAATTACCTTGATTTTTATGGGAAGTAGTAAGGTTTTATAAAAGTTAGTAACGTACACTACCATAGCGTACGTATGTAAAATATTAAAGCACAATATTTTATATGAATAATAAAATATAATCACTTCTTTAACAAAACTTGTCTGGTATCAAATAAGTTGAATACGGTATCGTTATCGGATCAAGAGTCACTACTTAAGCCCGAGCTGCCTCGATCTTCACCGCGCGATAATGTCAGCAGCTGGGTCGGCAGGGACACTGACTAGCTATTGTTTTTATCGCATCTCCACTATTGGCCAATAAATAGACGAAATAATAACACTGGTAAACTGAAATAGGACGAGGTGATGTGGAGTGTAATGATTTTCTTTTTTGTATTTTCTGCATCAATACCCTTTTTAATCCATAAGGAATTATCATTAATAATATTTTTATTTTCAATATCAAAGTAATCAGTTCCTGTCTAAAAATAGTTTTGTTTAAAATAAATTTTAAAAGCTTTGTAGAATTATTAAGCCACACTCTATTTATTTAATTATTTTACCATTTATGCACACAGATATTATAAACAGACAAGATAAAAAGAACAGAAAAATGGGTACAAAGGTGATGCTTATTTCCAAAGAAATCTCTTCGAGCGTTCCTGCGATACGAGAGTAGAAAGAGAGGTGTCGACAGCGTGTGTAAGAGTAAAAGAGAAAAAATAATACATAAAATCAAAAACAATTCACTTAACAAAACCAAACAAACAAATAATATGAGAATAGACTTACATACATAAAAATATACATAAATACTTCTAAAATAAATATCACTAGAATGATAATAATTATAACGAAATCAAAATAATTAATACATAGCTTACATCTTCATCTATGATGAAGGGATAGTGTTCTTCTAATCTTCTTTTAAAAACTGCAACAGTTTCTTATTAGAATCCTTATAACTTCCAAACCGTTGTCTATTTTACTTGTTTATTAATTTTGAATAAGTAAATGTTCAGAGAGCAGAGAGCAGTGGTGGCCCAGTGGTAAAGGCCGTGACTTACGAGTTGTAGGTCGTAGGTTCGAACCCAGACAGGCGCTTTACGTTGTGTAAATTTTTTGACGAACACTGCTCTCAAAACGGTCAAGGTAAAAATCGTGAGGAAACCGTCATGTTATAGACCCGAAAGTTCTAAGACATGTGACATCTACCAACCCACACCGGGCCCGCGTGGTAGATTGCAGCCCACTCAAGAGAGCATTCTCGAACTAATGCGTAATCTATCTGAATTCTTGTAAGTAACTAACACGTAACTCATTCGCCGCGTATACTTTTTAATAAGAAAACAAGGCTTTTGAAATAATTAATAAGCAACATCCTTTGTTTGCTGATTATACCGAGTACCTACAATCAGTAATCGGCATTCAACTACATCAAAGTAATGATCTCTTATCAGAGTCAGTGAGAAATGTTTATCAGTGAAATTCGAAGAACAGTGGTCATTCGCCATCTGACCTGCCGGCTCACCTCATGTCCGCGTCCGGTAACTATACGTCATCATGAACTATTGGAATTTCGAATTAGTATTTGGATGTTCTGTTTTATTGACTGCTTACGGACGTAATGTGATATCTGGTCCAACCACGCAAAAACGAAAGTCATTGCAACTCATAGAATGAACGCAGAGATCACGGGCAGTGCTTCGATTCCGCGTGTGCTCGTGCTTTCCATGGTACGTCTTCACAATTCATGCAATACATAGTGACGATGACTCAATCCGAAAAGAATGCGTTTTTCCAACTCCATTATTCATTACACCAGGATTGCCAGGATTACTTAATTCGTTTTGTTTTAGGTAATTCCTTTGACGATCATCCCTTGATACTTTCTGATAAGAATAATTAAATCACAACTATCCTTTCTGCTACCACGTTGATCTAGTGGACGCATGCGTTACTGCCGAGCATGAGGTCCTGGGTTCGAGTCCCAGGTCGGGAAAAGTGTTATTGGGTGGTTTTGGTTTCGGTTTGGGTTTTGTGGTCAGTAGCAGCCCGGAGCCTGGACTTGTTCCCCCGGTTGATGACAATATCTCGCCCCCTATGAAAAAAAAAGGAAAAAAAAGAAAAAAAAGGGGGCAGTCATATTATGTAATGACAAAATATGACTGCCGAAATGCTGGTGGTGTACTATAGGTACTATAGCCACCTCTGCCTGAGCCTACGGGGGTTACAGGCGTGATGTTAATTTATGTCTTTCTGTCTGTCATGCATACAATCAACGTTGGATATATTTATCATACATACAACGGTATGGGCAAAAGTTTGACTTTGCAACTCTTTGAACTTAGCGCACGTGTTTAAACCTATGTACAGTCACCAAAAGAGATAAGTAACCAGGGTCGTCAGATATAGTTGAAGTATAGTAAGAAACCGATGGATGTTTTCGCATGAAATTTAATTTGTTATATGAAATGTTTGTTTTCTATTAATTAAATTAAACTTTATTCAAAAACATCCATCGGTATCTTACTAAACTTCAACTATATCCGACGACCTTGTTAACTTATCTCTTTTGGTGACCGTACCTATACTTTCTTTATGAAAACTTTCACCCTTCGCGTCTGTTTTTAATTCTCGATACCAAGGAAGCAGGCCTAGTGAGAAGTTAGTACTTGTTACATAACAAAGTCTCACTACTTGCGGCAGTTGCGAAAAAAGTTTGACGTTTTTTAGTTATTTCGGGTTATATGACCTAGAGCGAGTGTGGAGTGGAGGGAGAGGGTCAAGGAGGGGCAACCATGCGGTTTTTGTGAACTTTGTCAATTAGTTTGGTACTTATTGTTATTACTTGATCTTATTATTTGAAGACATAGTATGTTATGAGTAAATTGTGTGGGTTTTTTCAAACCTTGACAAGAGGGGCAATTCCCGTATTTTTAAGAACGATCGCATTCTAAATTCAGTCTCAAACTGGCGTTCAGTTCAGGATATGATTATTGGAGACAATTTATCTGCTTAGGATTAACACACAATATTTTATTTTTGTGAGTAAAATATTATAGAATACTTAACTACTGAAATAAGAGTAAGTTGAACATCGCGCGTTTATAAAGAAAACATTTTCATGTTCATTTATGATGTTAGAAACCATCCCTAGTTTCTAACAACATAAATGAACTATTATATCAAATGTCAGTATTATAACAATAAAAACCAAATATCAGATCACCTGACCGATCACTAATGACATAGCCGCAGGCATCTATGGTTAATCAAATATCAACTTTATAGTAGTGAGAATTAAGTTGATTTCAGAGTGATTAGTACTATTGAAAAAGTTATAAAAATGTTTGAAGTTGTAGCGTAAACTGAACCTTATTGTGTAGATGTTAAATTTGTTTTTCCAATAACTCATTTTTGTTTACATGTTCGGAAACTAATCGCGAACGCAGATTAGATGTGTCTATTCTTATGCGAACTTAGATTACCACAATAACTTAAAATCCAGCTTGTACAGGAAATGTATAGCTTAATATGTAGCCGTCTGTACATGAAATGAATTCTTGTCGATTTATACATCTTTTTGAGACTGACCGTTCAGTCATGAGCTTACATTTATGCAATATTCCAAAGCGATTTTCTCGTGAAATACGATTACGATTTTGAGAAAAGACCTATTTCATAATAGTATTAATATTCTATGATTAATTTATGGTTTCAGAAAGACTAAAAAGGATCCTTTTTTGTTTTACTTACGAGTAGGTACAACACATGGCTATGGTCGACGCTAAAAGGGCGAACGAAGCTGTGGTCATCATGTGGACATGTGCACGTGATTTTGTTTTAAAAATGGGTAGGTATAGGTTTTGGCGACAGTACATACAATTGCAGACTCCCAAGTCCACCCTGTCCATAAAAAAAAAATAGTTTATTTGCACCTCCAAGTAAAGAAAAAATATGGTTTATAACAAAAATAGTTAAAATAGGCCTAAGGTAAGTAGATCATTCTGGCCAGTCTTCCCATTTGTGTCCACAAAATCCATCCGTGCAGACAGTGGATAAAGTCCGCGGTGGGTGTCCATTACTCCGGAAAGGATTTGCCAAAGTAACGAACTGTTATTGGATGACGTCATTACACGACGTGCTACAACTGCTACGAGTGACTGTGCGTACGGCGCGGCGCGGGCGCGGGCGCGCGGTTTGCGTAGAACCTTGCATGAACGTAGTATGTGCTAGAATGAATTTGTAGTTTTGGTAGGCGAGTAGTGTTTTTGGAAAGGTATTTGTTAGAGACATTTGTATTGTAAAATGTATTGTGGGTTTGTCCATCTGGAATTTCTCAGTAGCAACTCGGAGTCTTTATTGGTTGTAATAAGCTCGCCCCCTAACACATAGGACTGAAAACATAACTGGTGAAATGTGGGTGTATCTACTATAGGTACACTCTGCCTAACCCCTCGGGGATAGCAGACGTGATGTTATGTTATGAGTTTACTTTTTGTAACAAATATCCAAGTCGAATTCAATAATTCGACTATAAAAATTATTAATTTACCCTATGGTCCCGAGCTATGGAAAAAACTATAAAAAAATATTATTATAACATTAACCAGTAACTGGGTTGTGGAAGTCAGATAGACAGTCGCTCCATGTAAAATACTGGTATTCAGCTGCATCCGGTTAGACTGGAAGCCGACCCTAACATAGTTGGGAAAAGGCTAGGCAGATGATGATGATGATCCATGTTATTAAATTCGACTTTTTGATTCAAAATAACCGAAATACATATATCGAATAGTAAAGAAACAACTACTAATTGAATAAGTCGCTATTATTTTTACGCAGTCGTATCTAAAATTCTTCGTTCTGATTTATTTTGTTCTATTTTACACCCTCACTAAAATAACTTGACGATATTGTTATAATGCATAACAGCGAAGGCCCAAAAAAACAAATAACTTTGATCTTCTAGAACTATCCAATAGCCCTCAGAACTCTATTGACAAGGTGAATAGCTTTTTCTCTAACATAGGAAGGCTTCTCGCGGATAATATCACTCCACTTCCGTCGGCCACAGTCAATGATAGCGACCCAAACCCATCCTTACCTGACAATACACTGGCCTCATCGTTTGCACTATTTGACACGGACCCTTGTGAACTTCATGCTACATTAATGGGCTTAAAATCAGACAGCGCCTCTGGTTGGGACAACATTCCAGTTAAGTTTCTAAAAGCTGCACATGAACAAATTGTCCCAATCCTAAGTTATTTGACAAACCTATGCTTTGAGCAGGGATGTTTCCCGGATGCCTTGAAAGTAGCCGTAATAACACCTGTGTACAAGGGTGGAGACAAGTCAGACCCGTCAAACTATAGGCCAATTTCAGTACTGCCATCTATCTCTAAAATCCTAGAAAGACTCTTAAACTCACGCTTAATTAAATACCTTTCTAAGCATAACATTCTGTCGCCGTCTCAGTTTGGTTTTCGACAGGGTAGATCTACTGAGGATGCAGTCCTATCACTAACATCTATCTTAGTTGATGAAGTGGATAAGGGAAGCAAATGTCTGGCAGTTTTCCTTGACCTCAAAAAGGCCTTCGACACAGTGTCTGTCCCCATACTCCTGCGAAGGCTCGAAAGCATCGGCATAAGGGGGCCCCCTCTCGACCTATTCAAATCCTACCTGAATAACCGCAAACAAACAGTAAAAATAGGGGAGTTTACTAGCACAGTAGAAACAGTTTCGTACGGCGTTGGGCAGGGGAGTGTACTTGGTCCGACGTTGTTCCTCATTTATATTAATCACCTGTGCAATATGAGTATTGATGGGGGTCGCATTTTCTCATATGCGGATGATACCGCCATAGTCTTTGCTGGTAAGACTTGGGCAAAGGTTGAAAGGTCAGCCTCAACTGGCCTTTCAAAGGTTGCGGATTGGCTCAAACGTAACCTCCTCACGCTAAATGCCTCCAAGTCCAACTACATATGCTTCACCAAGTATGCGCACACTCAACCTCCACTCGAATTCCAAATTAAGATTCACTGCTGTGCCAACCCCCCAATTCCTGACTGCTCTTGTACAGTGATTGATAGGTTACAATACACTAAATACCTGGGCATCATGATTGACCAGCGCCTGTCCTGGCACATGCATACTGAACTGATCATGAAAAGGGTTAGGAAATTAATATGGACTTTTAAAACACTGCGACACGTTGCCTCAAAGAATCTTCTACAGAAAGTCTACGTATCATTGGCCCAATCAGTTCTCACATACTGTTTACCATGCTGGGGTGGGACAACAAAAACAAAATTTTTGGAACTTGAGAGGGCGCAGCGTTCTCTCCTTAAGGTTATGCTCTTTAAACCCTATAGATTCCCAACCCATAGCCTTTACCTTACCTCAGGCCTTCTTTCTGTAAGGAAACTTTACCTACTACATGTTATCCTGAGAAAGCACAAATCCCTTCCCTTGATCCCACAAAGACAATTATCAGTAACAGAAGAAACTACTTAGTCGCTCCAACTGTCCCAGTCAGATCTGTTTTTGCTGAGAGGCAGTATGAGCGACAATCTTCTCGAATATACAACCTTCTGAATAAAGAGTTACACATCTATCCCTTGAAACCCCGTGACTGTAAAATAGCTGTGACTGATTGGCTTACGAACAAAACCTACGAAGACATTGAGGCTTTGGTATCTTCGCTTCCATAATCTGTCCTATAATCAAAGGGACCGCGTGTAGCGAAATTGTTAGTGAAGGAAGCTGTGCCTGGCTTCTTTCGATCCCAAGACGTTGTCGCAGGGCTAACCTAAACCTAAACTAATACCTAAAAACAAATAAACACAACTTAAATAATGGATTGGTAACTCATTAACACAATACACACTCACACTATTACACACACACTCACCCTCACTCACACACACACTCTCCCAACACAAAAACTCACTCGCATGCATCACACAAGTGCGCTCCATTTTTTGTACTCTTTCTTTTTACTTTATTTTTCTGTTTTTTTTTTATTTTTATTTGATTTTCTTTTTTGGTTTTTCAATTGCATACTTATTATCATGATAAGTGGAAGAGCGGAGTTCACCTAACACAAGCATCTTCTTGCTTAAAAGGTGATCTCCAAATAATGTTGTTTTTCATTTGTATGTAATTGCAATAAACATTTTTATTTTTAATTTTTTTTTATTTATAATGAATAATGAAAAAGTGACTAAAGTATTTTCCAGTCAGCAATACAAGTACTCATACAAGTATATCATACATTCGCAACGTATTCTCCGCTTAACCAATCGATAACATTCCAGCCAGCAACTGATCAGTTAGCAACAAGGTAGATACACCTACACAACGCCACCAAGCACTAACCGTCTGCCCGATAACTATTTTTGGCGCGCTCCGTCTAGTATCATAGTCCACTGATTTCATACTTGAGTACTCTCAAGTAAGAACAAGTATGAAATGAAATTAACAATCCAAATATATATAAATACCAAAAGGTAATTTAATTAAGTATATTGAAATATGGTAAGGAAGTGGTGTGGTATGGTGGAAGGTGTTGGTCTTTGGGTATGATTTTATCGAGAAACCGTGTCTCGGAAAGCACGTTAAGCCGTTGGTCCCCGCTGCCATTCGTAGATCTTTGACAGACGTACGGGGCGTACGGGTCGTCAGAAGCCCGACTGACAACTAGTCTTACCAAGGGGTATCGTAACTAACTGTAAACAGTAACCGGGTTGTGGAGGTCAGATAGACAGTCGCTCCACGTAAAATACTGGTATTCACCTGCATCCAGTTAGACTGGAAGCCGAAACCAAAATAGTTGGGAGGCTAGGGAGATGATGATGATGATTTAGAAGTCAATCAATATTGCAGTCCACTGCTGGACATAGACCTGTCCCAAATTGTGCCAAAATACACAGTTCCCGCCTTCGCATCATCTATAGATATCTATGGCTTCTATGGATCTAATGTTATTCTATCTTACTATCCTGTCTGTTCCAGCCGCCTTCGAGGGATTTTTAAACGAAAATATATATTTCTTATTTTGAAAATATATTCTTGTTAGTCCATATTTACTTACTTCCACATTCGTTAGTGACCGTTTTGTCTTATGTATTTGTGTATTCGTGAGAGGGGTACCACCCGCTTTAATACAACCAAGCTTAGATGCACCATTTTATAGATGTGTCAGAAAATACCAGGATACTAGCATTTTATGCGATTTGAACTTACAATACTGACTGATCATCTATTTATTACAACCAAAATATGTATATGTATTTAAATCGAATATAACCAAAAATATAATCATATGTAACATTTCACAGGAATCGGATTTTGTAATAGAAGCACCACATGAATTCCGGTTTTAAATGTATTCGTTCATTTTGAACCAGAAAATAGCTGACTACCTACCCTCTAAATGCTATGACCTCCTAATACCTCCCTCGCGTGACGTGCGAAATTGATCTCTATGGCGCTGGTAATAGGTGCGATTCATAGCTTCGAAGACATTGTACTGAAACTGGGTCGACCGGGGTTATTGCCCGGGCCTCGAAATAAAGGGTGGTTGTCGATTTCCAAAAGTTCATTCTATAATAAGCCTTCCGTGTTATTTTTCTGTAATTCCCTTGATTGTTGAGGTACCGGCTTTTTCTTTGTTATTTTCGTAACGGTTAAAAGACGTTTAAAAGGAAATTAAGATAAGTTTCGCTGTCACGAAAGGAATATGACCGATTTTGTTGAAAAAGCGCGGCAATATGGTAAACAGGACCAGACATCCCTGGCAAAAGTTTTCCCCCAATTTTTTCCTTCAAATTAAAACGGTATAATAGTATCATGATACGTATAGTACGCGCCACGAAAGATGAGACTTGACTTTTATCTTAAACTTTATTATTTCGTAATAAATATTATAATATTGTTAAGAATGTTTATATAAATATCATCGATAAATCCTTGAATAGAATATATATCATGGGTTACTATTTCGTACACGACTTACCTGCGCAAACTCCCTACTACTGAGCTCGTCAAGTCTCATCTTTCGTGGCGCGTATTATTATAAGGGTGGGTGCTAGGCTAAAATAAATAGTTAGGTATGTAGGTTAGCTTGCTGTTTTCTGTCTAGAACAACCCAATTTATTCAAACACCGTTGACGTTGTTGTCACGTCTACCCCGGCTGTCGCTGAAAACCAGCACTGGGGTCTGTCTCGCATTGGGTCTTAGCATTAAGCTGAGCGATGGCCGTTTTGCGTGGATGTAACGCATGGTTTCCCCAAACTTGTTATTTTTGTGTGTGTGTGTGTGTTCTTTTTCTGCCTCAGGTTTACTGCAAATTAAATAAATGTATTTTCTACGTTCTTTCTTCTTTTTCGATAAAATGAATTCTGCAGACGCATTGGCTATCGCAATTTGTCTAGCCGAAAATATCGTGAACAACTTTGCCAAAAGTTTTAAGTGTGTAATTATTTGCATCAAAATATTCACACGTTAAAATATTTTCTCATGGAGGTTTTGGCTATAAAGCCGATGTGTTTTTGTACATATTGATCTATTCTTTTTGTGTATATTTATCTTATAATGCGAGTTCAAGCTGTATGAAGCCGTGGATTTCTCTTCAATACATGCATTCACTTAAACGGTGGCGGGGTTCGGGTGACCAAGCTATAGATAGCGTTAAGGATTTTAGAAAGAAACAATATCTTTTATTTGGATATAGTTAATGAAACACTAAATACAAATAAAAAAAGTGAAAATAGTGTTTGAACAACTATAGTGTTCTTATAGTTAATGTTTTAGCCTCACGGCGACGCGAAAAAGGTCCATTGCAGAATTAATGTCAGGCAGATGCTGTCTGACGCTGGCGTTTGGTCCTTTTTTAGATTTCTCTGGGTAATGTAAGGTTATAGTTAATCATACCTAATTTGTTCATCACAGATACAACGAGATCGAGTTATTGGTTAAACTGCATCCTAAAGTATTATTTATTCTAAAATAAACTTTTAAGGAATGGGAAATCGTTTCTGCTGTTTTGTTTGCAGAAATGCAGACAGCTGAGTATCGGATGGCCTTGCTTATAATTTTATACATAAATCGTAGTTGTGAAGAAATGTTATAAGTATTATTATTTAATTTGTGATAAAACACTTAACCTAATTCACATTTAGTTAGCCACACAACGAAAACCATATCAATAATTTTATAACAATGCTAATAATTGCTGTTGTTGCTGATGTGCAATGGTTTACATTTGCGAAAAACAGTTAAACCTCTTAAATTCTTTCCGTTAACAGTTAGGCACGACATTTTAAACAACATCTAAAGTTTCTCTTCTTGAAAAAAGCCTTAATTCGGTGATCGACAACGTATTGCGTAAACCGCGGGCTGGAAGCATGGAATTAGCACAAGAGCTCCTTATACAATGAAGGTGAGCACTAAGGAACGATTTTTGAAAATGTATCCCCTAAAGGGGTGAAATAGGAGATGAAAATATTGTTCGGGCACACGGCTTCTTGTACTTACAATTTACGTTAACGACTTAGTAACTTCTCCAAATGTTTCCTATCCATACTAATATTATAAATGCGAATGTGTGTCTGTCTGTCACCTCTTCACGCTTAAATCGCTGAACCGATTTAGATGATATTTGGTATAGAGATAGTTTGAGTCCCGGGAAAGGACATAGGAAAGTTTTTATCTCGATATTCCCACGGGATCGAAACTTATGCGGGTGAAACCGCGGGGCGCTGCTAGTTACTAATATTTTAACTTTGTTAGCATAGTTGTTAATTTTATTATGCATGCTGTGGTCTCCTATAAGTGAAGGAGTGCACCTACTTATTACCATGATATCCCTTTATTTTAAGTGTCATGTATTGTGTACATATTTTGTTGGAGATCCTAAATAAATAAACTACGTTGTACTATGTACAATTCCCTCCCACTTGAACCGTGAGAACTATCCTTGTTACTCTCGTTAAGTTAGTCACCCTCAGTCTGTACGTCTCAAGTTCAAGAATAAGTACACTGCGAGACAACAATGAATATAAGCAGGTAGTGATTTTTTTAGCGTAAGGCCCTTTCAGACCATCTGCTCATAATACGCCGGATAGCAGATGTGAGACGGGCCTTTTGTCCGTGAGTGTACTGTTTTTTTTTTTCGCCTTCTACACGCTTCTTTGGATGTCGCTCGATGTTTAAGATAAAAACGGATGCTTCGAGAGACGTATGAAGAATCGATTTTTGGATATTGCAAATAGTATCCGGTCCTGGTTTCCTGTTCGTTTTTGAAATCTTGCTCGCGTGACTATTGTTTGGCGTCGATTTAAGGCGACTACATGACCTAAAGCGCGGTCATTGTCGGACTGCATAGAAAAGAAAGAGAAGCGCGATGACACAACGGTGGTAATTTATTGCAAATATGAAGCAATTATCTATTTACAAAAACTATTTAATAATAAATAATCCATCATTGAATGCAGTTTAGCATTACACATTTAATGGTATATTTTTAATTGTAATTAAAATTGTTAATGAAGGGATAAACTGCTTTTAAAGAAAATTAAGAGGTGTATTTGAACATTATTTTGATGCATTAATGTATATTTATTTATGATTTCGGTTCCATCACTGTATTAAAGTAAGACTTGAAAATATCATAATTTTTTCTTTGGTCAAAAGTATTTACGGTTTAAGAGATACACTGCTTTAAAAAACCAACTTTTTGACCGTTTTCGGGAACCTCCGCCTTAACAGCGGATCTTGTTATTCAATAGTTTAAAAGTGTATCTCTGCCAGTATTCTTCTCGGTAAATTGTAGGTATGAAGGGCGGAAGTATATTAGCTTTCACATCTTGAATTTTGGATTGAAATTTGGATACACATGCAAAATACGAGAGCAACGAGCATATTAATAAAATTACAGCTAGAATACCCGTCATAAAACTAGTTTATTATGTAGAGCTAAACCTTCGGAAAGCAGACATCTTATTAAAATCTTGAATTTATTATTTCACTGATAGACAACGCATTTGCGCTGTGCATTGTCTGTCAGCGAGTCCGCTGGTCCAGTTGCATGAGATTTTGCACAAGACGAAAGTGAGCACTAAGAAAGGATTTAAAAAAATTACCCTCAATAGGGGATGAAAGTTTGTCTCGAGGATCGTCATTTTTGATAGGAAATGCCATTGGGCACACGGCTTGTAATGAAGAAAAACAAATCATAAACACGTGCTTTCAACATTCAAATTCAAGTACTACCATAAAATAAACAAACAGATAATAGTGACTCATTACAACATTCTCTTTACTACATCCAACAATGAAAAGAATAATGTTTTCTTTTTTGCTGGAAAAAGATAGTCTTGCAATCTTTAGAATATCAGCAGGGAGTAAACTTTTAATCCTTTAGTTGTTCACACAATACGTAGACATGGATGTAAGATGCAATCTTCAAAACTTACCTGCCTGAGCTGAGCGGTTACTTTCATATTATTGTAGGATAGGATTACCTATTTCATGTATTTACTTGATGTTTTCGTATGGTATGTACAGAATATAGTCTTTGTTGTGATATTTCTTTGGTGGGCTTCATTGTATACGTGATTTAAAAGTTTTACAAGTCTTTCAAGCTTACAGGCTTACAGTTTACGGTTGATAACTTTGGTATTGCCCAAAAGTCTGGCAGCATTGCCCCGTTGGAAGACCAATTAATGTTTTTTTTTGGCAATGGAACTGGTAAACCACTTTGATATTGGGGGATGTCGTTATCGATTAAACGTCTCATTAATACTGAAAGGGACACTATGATAAAATGTCCCTTGCTTGTAATAAAATGCTAAATTGTTAGTATTCTTAGCCATGTTCATGTAGATGTTTATGCCATGCAGGGCAAGACTTCTACAAAGAAGTGTCCATATCACCAGCGTCAGTGCCAATAGTTGGGTAGTAATTGTATTACCTACATTAATCATGATCTGGCAGTTTGAGTAATTTCTGCAGCCTACTCAATTGTCCTTTCTTTGGTATTGTTTCCCGAATCGTTGAGCTCCTTAAGTTCTGAGTTAAACTGCACGATTACTGCCAAATGCGTGCACTGACTGGACATGTCCACTCAATCTGTGTGGTTCTTTCATCACAACACCATTTCAGACAGCAATCTACATTGCCTTCACATTTTGTGACCTCTGATTTTGTTTCAGCCTTTCTTCTCAGAGTAGTCAGATAGGAAACGCCGACCTCATCTTAGTTTTAAAAATACATATGATTCACGTGTAAAAGTTTTTGTACAAACCTACTTACAGAAATAAAAGCATTATGTTGCTAGCTAGACAGCTAAATATGAAATGAGGCTTGGTAAGCAATTCATATATCAACATTCAAATCACCACATCGATAAAATCCAAATCATCCCGTTTATGTTGAAAAAATCACATCTTGGGTGTAGTACAGTTAAGGGCTGGTTTCTTGGCGAAGGGTCGCGACCCTCGATCAAGCCTGCAGCAGCTGGCCGCGGTCAACGACCTTTCCTAATGCCGGCCGGACGGAAAAATGGGCAAATTACTTGTTCGCCAACTTTGATTGACCAGGGGAACAGAAGTTTAAGGCAATAGCATCTGTACACTACGTAAAAAAGTAGCTAATTGAAGAACATGAATTAACTTCAATAATAACAAAAAATAATCACCGAATTCGTCATGCATACGTTATCATTAATTTCTAAGAAATGTTACGTCTTGTGTTAAAATAAAAATCCATACATACTAATTATTTTTGTTTACGAACTCCATTTTAGGATTAGTCGTAATGAAAGAAAAACTGGCTATCATTTGTAAGGGTGCTCTAATTGCCGGGGTAGCGGGATCGTCCGAAAGGGTTACCGCTGCCCCGGAACATAAAGGGCTAAGGAAGGAACACGGGTGGGTTTTAGTCAGTAAGAGTCTGACACTCCCTTCCGCTCCACCCAGAGCGGGAGGAGTCATTAGATGATTTCCCATCCAAAAAAAAAAAAAAAAAAAAAAAGGGTGCTCTAATTCCCAAGCGAGTAAAGATTGAAGGGTTAAAGTTTCTAACGGATCGTTTCTAACCAGTTCTAATGCCGAAAACGGTAACCCTTCTAAATATGGCATGGTTTTACACAATGGCCAGTACTGGGCCAACTTTTAGTAGCTCTAAAAAGTAGTGAAGGTTATATCTTAAGCCAGTAACTGTTTGGGAAGGAAAAACATAAGCTAGACAACTATGCTGTGCAACGAGGTGTGCAGAGTGATCAGCTTCCTCTGCTTAAGTAGCATAGTCAGCCTAAAATGTTCCCACTGCTGGGACACAGGCCTTCGAGAGGGAGTGGGCTGCAATCTACCACGCGTGCGGGTTAGTAGATGTCACATGTCTTCGAATTTTTGGTCCTAGGACATGCCGATTACCTCACGATGTTTTCTTTCATCGTTTTGAGATCAGTAGTGATGAAATTATTTACACAAAGTAAAGCGCCTGCCTGGGTCCGAACCCACGACCTACAACTCGTAAGTCGGGGCCGTTACCACTGGGCCTGTGGGCCACCACTGCTCACATTCGCGTAAGTAGGTAATTTTGCTAAATACTAATGTACTAAGTACTACAGTAATTAATTACCAGGCAAACATGAGCACACATGGACAATATTTTCTTAGAAATTATCTTTATTTCTTTTATGTTTACCCCTCGTGTGGACTAAAGATCGGGAATTACAGTGCGTCTATGTATAATGCGTAAAAATATTAAGAATTTATTTTCTTATAAGCTACTAATAATACGGCAGTCCATGCCATGCACATTAATCGCATTTAGCTGCAAAATTATATTGAAAAGATCGCCCCACGAGTGCTGAATGCAAAGCTTTTCCCACCGACTCATACATCGCCCTAATTTCTCGAGCTCTATAAGATTTTGCCTTGCGAAATTTCTTTCACATTGCCTTCTGCCGACCCCAGCCCCAAGGTGAGTATTGTAAGGGCCCTTTTCTCAGGCCCTTGGCTCACATCTGTCGTTGCACCGGTCCTACTTGCAGTTGCATACAATGCAAGACGCTTTATTTCGGTTATTTCAACGGTCGAATTTGAAACGAGAACGGGACGGTTGATGCATTGATTTATGATAACCTGGTAGCAGGGTTTTGTCTATATTAAGTACTTACCATTAAAAATTAAATAGTACCAACCAAGGCGCCTAATTAGAATTACTATTGATATCGAACTTCAATTTATACATAAGCGGATATAAACAGATTTGGCTAGACTGGGTAGCAATCGCGAGAGCTTTAAATGCTGGAAAGTTGAATGCAGACGGGATGCACAACATAGGTACTTACTGGTGAAAAAATCCATACTGCACACGAAAGTGAGCGTGAGAGTTTAAGTTTGTTTGGTACGTGCACAGATAATACACATAATACTCGTACGTGGTAGTAACGGAACTATCAAACTGACTTTAATAGCCCTAAGAATGTTTTATAAAGTACTAGCTTCAGCCCGCGACTTCGTCCGCGTGAAATTTTTGTTTCCCCCAACCCACCCGTCGCATCGCATCGCCTGACCGCACTACTACTTCGTTTTCGCTTTCGTTCTGACTTTTTTTCTTTTTTCTCGGCTCCTAAGGGTGCTAGCGTGATGTTAAATAGCCTATAGCCTTCCTCAAAAATTGGGCTATCAAACGCAAAAAGAATTTTTTAAATCCGACTGGTAGTTCCGGAGATTACCCCCTACATACAAACTTACAAACAAATTTTACCTCTTTATAATATTAGATGAGTTGATGAGATGTATAGATGTAACATAGATATAAGATATTTCTAAGGTAAGTAACTACCTACTTTTTAGGTAACGTTATCCATACTTCTTATTATTATAAATGCGAATAAAGTAACTGTCTGTCGGTCTGTTACCTTTTCACGCCATATAGGTAACGGCTGAACGAATTTCGACTGTCAAAGATCCACGAATGACAGCCGGGACCAACAGCCTAACGTGCTTTCCAAGGCACGGAGGGGTCTTGGTATGTAAAGATGGTCACCCATCCACAGACCAACCGCAGCAAGCATAGCTTAACTTGGTCGTGACCCGTGCGGCTGTTTTACATAGCCCCTTAATGGCAAATGCTGAAGAAATTGACAGTTTTTTTTTTTTTTTTTTTACTTTAGCCCTAACAAGTGAAATGTAATCGCCAACATTAAATGCTAGGCAGACAAATTAGTCATAAGTAACTTTAATTTCGGTAGTCGCTGGCAAACAACGAAAATGCGAACTCAACGACACCGATTTCCGAAATTAAAGTTATTTTTCACTTTGTAGTGTCTTTTCAGGTAGTTGTTTTTTTTTTTTTTTTGTAGAAACGTTGTTTTAAGTAGGTACCAATAATTTTGGTTTAGGAACCAAACTACTGAACCGTGTTTGATGAAATTTGTATGGGATCAATCTGAAAGTATATCCTTGCAAATCGGCTAATAAATAACGAAGTTATTAGTATGAGGTAACAAACATAAAAAAACAACCTAATTGAGAACCTCCTCCTTTTTTGAAGTCGGTTAAAAATTCAAGTAAACGAAATTGCGTCGTTTGCTTTCCTATGACTTTTCAGTGGTGGCTTAGTGGATTGTAGTGTCTTATTTGGAAGTCGGTTGTTCTTCTTTTTACCCGACTACGGCCAAGCAAAAAGGAGGGTTATGATTTTGACCGGTATGTATGTACCGCTGTACTAACATACATAAGTAATAAGCTATGGTAGCATGCGACCACGGGAAGGTACTTTCTTGTTTCATCCTTTTCAGTAGTCGGGTTTTAGTTTTAAACTTATTGTAAAAAAGTTTAAAATTTTCAATTTACTTACCCCACACAAATTCGTATAACACTAATTGATATGTAAGTAAATATCAGTGACAGGAAGTTATTATAACATCATCAATATAAACTAAGTGGCAAAAATACGTAAGTATTATTGAAGCTAACTCAAAAACCCAAGCAAAGTTAATAAAATTTATATGGGACCCACCCCTGAGGCATACCCTATCTATTAAAAAAAGAGATATCGCGTAACGAATATATAAAACAAACATTGTCTTGTGACATCTGCCAACGTCCAACCCGCACTGGGCCCGCGAGGTGGATTACGGCCCACTCCCTCTCACCGAGAGGAGGCCTGTGTCCCAGCAGTGGAAACGTTACAGGCTTATTATGCTACTAATAATTTTGTCTTTAGAAATGTCCAATTCAATTTAAAAAAATGGATTATTAACAATAATTTATTATAACGACTACGATCAGCTTCACGATCAATGGTCTCGTGAGTCCAAGTAAGCCAGGTGGTACTCTGTCTACCTGAGTCTTTGGAATTATCAGAAAAAATGCGGCAAATAATAGATGATGATTATTTCCTTTCAACAAATGGATAACAATGTATTTATTGTGTGCTAGTACAGGGAGGACAGGACCATGTACAACAATGTACGTACATTATTTATGGTCGTACAGAAGATCTACATACACTATGTATGACAAGCGCGTGTCCTGCGAAAATATTTATAATATTGACTAGGCGTTTGAAAATAATAATAATACGGTGTCCAGAGTTCCAGACCCATCCATTTTTCTGTAATCGTCTGCCATTTTTGAAGCATTGTTTGACTACTCATCTATGTTTTTGCTTTTTGATGACGAGGATGTCGCGGTTAAATGAAATCTATTTTATTTTACGCCTGTTCGGCCAGTTAGACGCACCTATTCTAAGCTTCAACAACGCTCTTACGAACATTTTTAAAAAGGTTTAGCATCATCAGACAAACTGTGAGGGTCATTCTAAAGATCTATTCAAACCTAAGCGGTATTCGCTACCGCTGTGGGTAGAGGTACCTACATACCGCGCGGGTTTCGCTCAGGTATTTAGTATCAAGTTCCGCGGCTAGATTTTTGCGGGTTTCTCTACTGCAGACGGTAGCGAATACCACTTAGGTTTGTTTCTACCGCAGCTGTTATCGGAATTAAAGTCACCGAAAACGAGATGAGCGCGCCGAAGAAGCGATACATACATAACATACATTTACTGTGGCTGCGTGTCCGCCACTCACACTTCCTCCACTCGAGTGCCGTCATCCCGGCCATAGACTACGAGTATACATACACCATACACTTATAAGATCCCGGCCGCCGAACGCCGAAGGTTCGAGTAATTCGGCGCGACCGCTAGAACTCGGCCCGAAATTGTGACGGGCCAATACCCGGCCATGATTTTTTAAAGTGTTTTAGTTTTCGGTAAGGAACAGTTTCTGGATGAAACTTTTGCTATAGTTATTTTCCATCGGCTTCCACTAACCGTTTCTTGATAGTACAGGTATATAGAAGTATATCAGGATCCTTTTTCATCAGTAGTTCCTGGCCATAACGAATGGATAAACGTGCTTTCTATTTTTTTATTTAGGTATGTTGCTTTTTTCTTCGGTGGGAGTGGGGCATATCCTACCTACATAATTTACCGCGGTTTGGTCGGTTATTGACATTTCTGTACCATAATAATATCGTTTTATTAACTTTTACTTCTTCAAATACTTTGCAGCTTGATCACGCGATATTTTAGATCCTCTTAGGTGCGAGTACAGGAACAGCTCGTGGCACTGCGTACACGGCACCTGGCGGCATCTATGTCTGGATAAGTACTTTTTCTGAAAACCTAGATTTTGTTGTCACGAAGCATTCTAGGCAGAGTCCCTCTTCATATTTGCTACTACAATTTGTTTTAGATATACGCACAAATGAGTCATGGTTACTTAATAAATAAAATTGAATTGAATTGAATTGACAAACACAAGATGACGCCTTGTTTCCCCGACGGGTTGGGCAGAGGTATACCAAATTTCCTCAGTTATGTTTAAGTCCCATAATAATAGGGGGGCTAGGGGGCGAGCTTCCTGCTATCAAGCGGGCACAAATCCAAACCCCGGGCTGCTACTGAGAAATTCTAGATGGAAAAACCCAATACTTAACACTCTCTATCAACACACAATCTCTAGTAACACACTCTAACATATAGTACATTATACATAAATAGTCAGTATACCTATACCTAATGGCGGATCGAGCACTTCTGGAGAAATGAAGGCATTGAATGGGTGTAAGTCATAGAAATGTAAAAAACTTCTTTCTAGTTTGTAACTGATGACGGCGAACTTTGTTTAATTTATATGTATATTTTAGTATTGTTCTCAAGTGAGTGACATTTGTCTTTATTGAGAATTAAATACGCTCAGCAATAGCGCTTGCGGGGTCCTCGAAACGCACCAACTTTGAAACGCACTAAATGAACCGTCTATGATCTATCATATCATTTTATTACGAATCCGTCATGCTCTTTTCTGTTTCATCGTTGATGCATTTCGAGGAATAAAATTAAAATATTTTTATTTTGATTACTTACTTAATTATTTTTTTCGAGGAATACCTGCTTTTGGTGCCTTACAAAGTTGGTGCGTTTCGAGGAATACCCCGCCCTTGCGACCATCAGATAGACCAACGACGCAATCAAGGTTTACAAAATAGAATAGAATAGAATAGAATAGAATACTCTTTAAAATACCTAGTGAACAATTAAAATTATGCTTGTCACGCTTTTGTCGTGCACACTGTATGCCATTATTAGAGAGACCTAAGCCTTTCTATACCTACCTATACCTCTAAAGGCAGAGTTAGGTACGGTATAGGTAGGTATGGCCAACTCTATTGCATTAGTTGTGACCGGGCATTTACACGCTAGGAAATAATAATTTGAAAGGCCGCCGTTTTCGAAATCGATATAAGGGACTATATACTTCCTATATGTGTGACACTATTGTAGTTTTTTCTAAATTTAAAATGTCCATGAAATAGTTAAATAGAGCTTAGGTGTTTTTGAAAAAAGCTGGCTTTTTTTGACGTGTATTATGTGATAAACGTAACTTTAAATCGATATGGACTATGGAGTGATATTAATCTAGGTAGGAACTTCTTAATACCTATCTTGTTAGCTTTGGTACCTAAGTACCTACTTATTATGAGGGTTGTAAAAAAATACTCGATTCACTGTGTATTATTTATCTCATTGGCATCGTAGGTTAGGTATAATAGGGCTACTTGTAAAGATGGATTTGAATAATAAGTTTAAGCCATAGAAATGTAAAATTCATAATATCTATGGTTTATGCATTGGTAACGTTGTCAACCGAGTTATTTTGTAGTGGCTGCTAGTCCTCACGAGAGACTTGCTTTGCTTGCGTGATGTTCTCAGTTTTTATTTTATTTGTTAGGGACAAAAAACAGTTACATGCCAAGCTTAACTAGAGATTCTTAAAATAGCACAAAACTTAGAAATACATTTATACACAGTCTATACCATATTTATATTATTATACATGTAACCCACAACATTGTCCACGGATTCACAAAAAAAAGGTTAAAGGAAAACAGACAAAATAGTGTGCATCGTAAAAGCCTAATAAAAAGGAGGGAAAAAAAAAATACTTATGAATTCAGTAACTCGATTGCTTTCGCCTTGAAACGATCTTTGGAAAGAGTAAATATGTCAAGCTCCATGAAGTGAGCGTTGTACGTATCAACAAGGCGACGAAGAGGCACGCGCTCCCCGGCGTTAGTCCTGCACGAGTTCGTGTGAAATAGTCGAGGCACACGTACCCCACGAAGCATGACAGATCTAGGTACTATATAATGTAGACTATTTGTTAAAGGAATGCAGTCGAATCTATTATTGCATATACCATGCAGCATCATTACACCCAGAAGAAATCGTCTAGACTGCAAACTAAGAACATTGTAACGTTTCAGCAATTGTTTATAAGAGACTTTAGGACGATTACACTTATAATTCATCGAACGTAAATATTTTCTCTGCACAATTTCTAGCCTATCTTTATACTTATCATATAGAGGATCCCAAATTTGGACGGCGTATTCCAATTGCGACCGAATCAGGGTTTTATATAATATTAAGAATGTAGAGGGTCGCACAAAGCTACTGGAAAATCTCATGACCAGTCCGTACATCTGAAAGGCTTTTTTTACTATATTGTCAATATGAGTATCAAAATGCAGACAAGTGTCAAGCGTAACACCCAAGTCCCGGACAGACTGAACTTCCTTAAGACTTATACTGTTTATTGAGTAACTAAATTTGATTTGATTTTTATTTTTAGTAAATGAAATCGTGTAACATTTAGGAAGGCTTAGAAAGAGTTTATTTTTGAGGCAGTATTCATAAAATCTATCAAGGTCCTGCTGTAAATACTGGCAGTCGCGAATATTCTTACAGGTGGTATAAATTTTCATATCGTCTGCATACATCAAGAATTTTGTGTTGATAAAACAATGTTTAATGTCATTAATAAACAATATGAATAGAAAAGGACCCAATACTGACCCCTGTGGAACCCCGGATTTAACAACTATAGAGTCAGATTCATGCCCATTAATGACGATCTTCTGAGTCCTATTGAAAATGTATGAAGCAAACCATCTGAGTAAATTGCCGCGTATACCATTAAAAGCAATTTTTTCCATGAGCAGGGTGTGATCCACCTTGTCAAAGGCCTTCTGAAAATCCGTGTAAACAGCGTCAACCTGTACCCGGCGGTCCATATTTTCGAAAAGATAGTTCACAAAGGTCATGAGGTTAGTGGTGGTAGAGCGACATTTGACAAAACCATGTTGTTCGGGTATGATAAGATGACGGATATGAGGATATACGGCACTGTGCACAAGTCGTTCAAAAACCTTTGACAAAGTGGACAAAATGGAAATGGGCCGATAATTCTCAACATTATTTTTATCGCCGCTCTTGTACACAGGAGTAATAGAGGCACGTTTCCAAACTGCAGGAAAGACCCCTTCCTTCAAACATTTATTAAAAATTATATATAAGGCAGAAGACAAGTGGTCAGCTGTACTTATGAAGAAGGAGGGTGGTATGCCATCGGGTCCAGCTCCTTTAGAAGAATCAAGTGCCTTCAATGCTGTATGTATTGATTCCTGTGGCAAGTAGATGTCAGAGATACATGGCGAATTGTCTTCGTAGCAATTAGACGGTTGCCATATGTCTGGGTCAAAGGTAGAGGGTTCATATACCGAACAAAAGAAAGTCGAGAACAAATTGCATATCACCTTGGGGTAAGTTTTGATAATAGTAATGCCCTCTGGCGGCGATTAACTAAGTTATTTTGTATTGGAACTCGTACTTTTTCTTAGCATTTGGCTTTTTGCTTAATATCTTTAGAGATAACGAGATGGCGTGATGTTATCCATGGCTCTGTTCGATTGTGGTTTGGTAATGCCCTCTAGCGACTTCAAACCAAACTTGTACGGTTACATCACATCAAAACTTATTACATCGCTGGAATATAGCAACACTGTACGTTTATAAAAGGACTAATAACCTGACAACACTGATTAAACGTCAATCAGTTGTCAAAATGGCACGTCAGCAGCAAGATGTTGATGAGCTTTTCGATGTTAAAAATGCATTTTATGTTGGAAATTATCAACAAGCAATCAACGAGGCACAAAGCGTATCAGTGAGTAATATTTGTGCTAACAAAACTAACTTCAATTCGCCCTTTCGGGGCGTATTTCAACTTGTTTTGGGCGGTGACGTTGTGCCGCTCCTGTTTTCCTCAAAATTCCTGTTAAAACCTATGTTTCGAGTGTAATTTATATTTTATATTCGTGTATCGACTATATTTAAACATTATTAATCACTTTTTCAGCCATCAACACCTCTCATAGCGCTTCAACGAGATGCATTCCTGTATCGATCGTACATCGCTCAAGGCAACCACAGGATTGTGTTGCAAGAGCTTAAAACCGCGGACCCTATGCTGCAGCCGCTAAAAACATTAGTGGAGTACTTGACACCAAACGCCAACAAGCCAGCGATCGTTGCTGATATTGATGCGCGCGTGAGTACCTTGTCTTTATGTTGTCAACCTATGACTAATAAAACAATGTTAATATGACTCCACAAAATAAAGCTTGTGTAAGCAATCTCTAGTGGTAAATCATCATTATTATTGATAAATTATTTAAAACGTCATGGTGACACATAAACATTGTGTTTCTTCTCACGTGAACAAACAGGCAGCTGCCACTTTCTGACGAACTGACAAACCCCTTGACAATAATTCAATGCATCTGTAAATAATCCAATGAAATTAATGTTTTGAGTTTCAAGTTGTCACTTATACAATAGAAAGAAATGATGCAATATATTCACAAAACTGATCATATTGTGTAATATTCCAGGTGGCAAAAGGTACAGAGCTGTCCAATGAAATCTTCCTGATTGTAGCGGCCACTATCTACTACCATGAGGACAACTACGAGGCAGCACTCAAGTATGTTTAATTTTTTTTTTCATATTCCTAGTGACCCACCCCTGCTTCACACGGTTTTTAACACTTGAAAATACATTGAGATTTCTTTATTATGTTAAATACAAGTTTAATATTAATGTATCATTCACATAAACCTTCTAGAATGAAAATCTGTTGTGTAGTTCAGTAGAACAACACAGTCACACTGCCACACAAAAAGCGACTTTAATTTATAATAATGATGGATACTCACTCATGTCTTCTCACAACTACAATTAAATGCATACATAGAGCTTGATTCATACTGTCGTCTTCACATTTATTATCTACTAGCTTTTGCCTGCGACTTCGTCCGCGTGGAATAATGACTTCCGGAAAAAAACAATTTATCCCCCTTTTCTCCCCGTTGGGAGGGAATTTCCAAAAATCCTCTCTTAGTGGTAGCCTAATCCTCCCAACAAACACACATGCCAAATTTCAGCTCTCTACTGCCAGTAGTTTCGGCTGTGCGTTGTCTGTCAGTCACTCAGTAACGGAAGAGTTTTATATATATAGATATAGAATTATAGATAGCTGTGCCCGCAACTCCGTCAGTGTGTAATTCCTTGTGTGTTATTAAGTTAATGTATTGGTAATATTGTTTAGATCACGTTCACATGAGGCTTAAGTACCTATACAACGAAATTACTACTTCACCTAAAAAGAAATAAAATGTAAACTATTAATAATTTGTAATTTGAACGAATAAAATACACTACCAAAATAACTAATACCTATTTTATAAAATAACAACAAAAGAAAACTAAATAAACTAAATTAATTTAAAGACTAAAAGTCGCGCTGATAAACAATATTGTCTGTCAATAAGGTCGAATGCTCGGAACGTCTACTCGCATCAACAGCCAAATATTGTATGAAGTTCGCGTTTTTTTTTTTTTGGTAATGGCATCTCGCAGTTCAACCTATGAGGTTGTCGTCTGCTTAACCGGGCTTGCCTGTGGATGCCTCAAAATTAAGGCCTCCAGCCAGGGCTTAAAAAAAAACTTAAAAACTAAGCGACTACACGCTAAGGGCACCCCCTGTGGGGTACGGACCTCGGCTTAGGGCGTCGCTGGGGGGGGGCAGCAAGGGACAGGCTGGATCGGAATTATTTAGGGGCGAATTTAATACTACAGGCTCAGCGGCGCGGGCTGGCTCGAGCAAGGGTCGGGGAGGAGAATTTACGGGGCGTCGCGACGGGCGTCCTCGACGGCGAGGACAGAAGGACGGTTGTCGGGTCTTGTTTTTGTGTCTCTAAATGGTGCTGGTGGCTTTGCTGCTCTCCTGTAAGAGGGTAGTGGCGTCGTCGGGGATGGTGAGGGTATGCCTTGGTCGGCGAATCCTACTTATGCGGGAGGGAGTATATCGGGAGGCCGCCGCAATCAGGGCAATTGGGGGCTTTATAGCAGAGTCGAAGAAACGCTTGGCGAGGCGCTTCATGAACTGCTGGACGGTGTGAAGTTCGCGTTTGGATCCCCCGCCCTTTTATACCTCCCGCCGCGAGCCGCGTCGAGCGCGGCGACCGTTACACAAAAATAATCCTTATAACATGAGTCAGTATTCACGCGCGATGGCTTATTAGCGTATTTCATGTATAACTTTGGTGTTTCTGTACCGATTTCTATGATTATTTTTTTATTAAATAGGTAATAATGTTAACATTTTTTAATTAGGGATGAGTGAGAGTGTAATAAACGTAAGAGTAGACAAATATAATCAGAAAGCTCCGAACTGCTAAGCTATCGGGAGTTACACGTATTATTGTGAGTCAACCATAAAAGATAGACATTTGCTGTCGTGGAATATTTTTTATATAATTTTAAGGAGAACATTTCCGTCATACATGATTTCTGTGTAGCTTTAACCATTAAGGCTGCACACGCGACGGAAGCTTCAAAAATGGAGTAAGTTCTCCTGTTTTCCCAACATTTCCCTTCACTGCTCTGCTCCTATTGATCGTAGCGTGATGAAAAGTATACTATAACCTGCCCAGGAGTATGAAGAACAATTGTACCAAGTTTCGTTGAAATCCGTCGAGTGGTTTTTGTTTCTATAAAGAACATACAGACAGACAGACAGACAGACAGACAAAAATTTTACTGATTGCATTTTTGGCGTCAGTATCGATCACTAATCACCCGCTGATAGTTATTTTGGAAATATATTTCATGTACAGAATTGACCTCTCTACAGATTTATTATATGTAGATAGACTATATTATAAATATTCAAATTATTAATGATATCATGTAGCAGTTAATAAAAAATAATATCAATTCACTTATTACTAATTTCCAAAGTTAGTGAAACAGGCCGTTATTAGGAATTTAATTTTTTTGTCAATATACTAGGTATATTTACAACAATGTATCAAATATTTATCCTACCTATTTAAATTTGTATGACATTATGTCAAAACTTGGCTGTGATAATAATTTAATGTGTCTTGCTTGCATGCCATGTTTGAGAGAAATAAATGTTATTATCTTATTTCTATTTCCGCCTTTCATTTTTAGAATCCTCCACAATGCCGAATCACTGGAGCTCCGTGCATTCACCCTGCAGTGTCTCCTGGCTATGAACCGACCCGACCTGGCTCGCAAGCAGCTGAAGGCTCTACAAGACATTGAGGATGACAGCACACTGACACAGCTGGCTCAAGCCTGGCTGAACTTGTCACAGGTTAGCAAAACTACTGATCCATCTAGGGTGCTGGTTACTTCATTGGTTTGAACAATTTGTCTGCTCAGTAATGTATGCATGTGGCTGAACTGTCAAAATTAAAAACATTGCGATCATGGATCAATTGCCAGTTTTTATTTAACACACATAAAATGGCAGTTTTAACTGTATGATTTAAATGTGCAGTTGGACTGTACAGATAATTTGTATGGATACAGCAGTTCAAGTAAAACTGCGCACTTATAAATTTCGTTCTGCGGTGATTTCAATAGACATTAGCTGTTTTTGGATTGTTATTCGCTGTAAAAAAATCAAGAAGCGTTAAAATCGCAGGATCTGTTGTAAAGATTGGTTAATGAAAAGAGAAGCTCAATGTCATGTAAATTTGTTAAAGCACGCACAACAACTCCAACCGAGTTCGACTAAAAACTGATACCGGCAGGCACACACGTTACCATTATCGACACATTTTTCGCCTATTTAGATCTATTTTTTTTATCTATTCAAAGTTTGATACTCCTCCGTTTGACGGAGTTGTATAAAATCGTACAAACTGTACAGTTTTTATCATACACATGTTTCGATTTATCGATGCAGTGCGATCGTAACGATTTCTGGTAGTGTGTGTGGCATCCATTACTCGATTTCCCTGCTGATCACACAAGTCTTGTAGGTTTTTGAATTAATTGGTAACTTATTTATTTTCAGGGTGGACCAGGAGTGCAGGACGCACACTACAGTATTATGGAGCTGTCAGAAAGGCTTGGCGCTCTGGGAGCCGGCCCGGCCGCCGTCGGAGCTGCCGCCGCTGCCTCCCGAGGTAATTGACGGTTGATTTTGCTATAATTTAGTACAACGCCATCTGTTGGTTTGTGGAAATGTATTTTGATGTCTCCAGACATCAAAATACGTTGCGTAGTTTAGAAGAACAACGCGGTTACACGACTATTATCGTACCTCTGCAGGCCATAGATGGCAGGATTCCCCTCGGAGCTAAAGTACAATATCTACTTAGTACACTATAGACTTGTACTGTGAAAACATTTACAGCAAATAAACACGGTTAAAATACCTCCTTGAAACCTGTCGAATTGTCGATCAACATGCGCGATCAGACTTGCCAGTCCTGATTTAAATGATTAAAAAAAATACATCGTCATTCTTTTATCCTTGTCTCAATTTATTTGGGGTAGTTGGGACATGTATTTTTTTCTTCCATACTTCTCTATTACTCTTCATCTCGGTAGTCACCTCCTTTCTAACCATATCATCTGTCACACAGTCCACACATAGTTTCTTTGGTGTTCCCCTACTCTTATAGCCATCCACATTGATACTCATAAGTTTTTTCACGAAACTTTTACCTAAATGTTTATTTTTGTTGTTCTTTCCAGGCATGTGGGAGGAGTCCGAGCAGATGCTGACAGAGGCACAGGCGCGCGCTCCGCAACAACCTGACCTGTTGTTGGGGCTAGCTGTCACTGCAGCTCATAGTGGGAAGGCGCCTGAGGTCTGTACACATTTAACATCATAATAATATCATCTACTAGACAGCGCACAGCCGAAACGGCTGGGTCTAGGAGTTTGAAATTTTGCACAAGGTGTCCTTAACAAAAGTGAGCACTAAGAAAGGGATGAAAGTATGTATGGAAATACTCAATTTTTGCTGATGGGAAATCCCATCAGGCGCACGGTTTATATACAAAGAAAAACCTCCCAGGCTAAACTAGGAGAAAACACTGCCGATAGTCTCCTTGAGAAATTGTTAGGTCTAATGTACTGGCTCATTAAAAAACTGTTGTATTGTAGTGATCTTTATATCGGCGTACGCTTCGCGAATAAGGGTTTATTTATAAAATTTAGGCAGACATTAATCAATGTTTTCTTTCGTTTAGTCGTTTTCGTTTAATTCTCGGAGCGATTTTGATTGGTTTAGTAATGAAATGCAATGCATCAGCACGTTTATGTATAAATTTTACAATAACTCAAAATCCGCCGATACTTATTTTTTATTTCTCATCTTACACAATCATGTCAATTTAACATTACTTAATTTCATAAGTTTCAAAATGAAGAGCCGAATGTTACGGTTTCGGCTGAAAATCGTGTCTCGGTCGGACACTAATAACTTATTTCTATTTCCAGATATTCAATCGGTACATAGCCCAACTCCTGGACAGCCACCCAGACCACCCCTACACGAAGGATCATCACGCTAAGACCAACGAGTTCAAGCGCCTCGCCGCGCAGTACCAGCCCTCCGTCTCAAGTTAAATCTTACGGCCTTAGCGATAGAGTTCATTATCACTTATGATTCTATGTATGTTTGTGTAAACTAAAGAGCCTATATTATTATAAAATTTCGGAGTTTTATTTTAGTCTTGTGTGTATGTTTATATTTTGTATGGTTGTAGTTTTTGTAGTGTATTTTAGACTCTTTTTTGCTTTATTTTTTATACTTTCGAGAGTAGTTGATGAAGTAACATTGGTTCAAGTTGCCTCAACCAGCCTCCGATGTTTAGGTTAGCTTGTGAATGCAGCATACTGTTTGCTGAATGGACGTTTACGGCTTAGTAGCGTCATTGATGCAAATAAACAGTTCTATAGTAAAAGTGCGCAGTGCTTTACACCCCCACCCTATTTCAAGTTAAACAAATATCAACTTTATTTCTAGTGCACTATTGTCAAAGTTATAAAAATGTTTGAAGTTGTAGCGTAAACTGAACTTTATTGTGTAGGATTAAAGTTATTTTTCCATTAATTCATACTTGTTTACATGTTTGATAAATAAGTCTCAAAGGCACGGTAGGTTTGGTTGCTAGAAATGTGAGAGGATGCGTAACGGGGGATGTGTGTGAAACTAAGGAATCACATCGCTTCATTTTTGTAACTTGAGCTAAGTTCTACAGTCCGTCAAATCTAAGAAGTACCGTTTGACGTTTCATATTTTTCAACTTTGTTCATACGAATTCATCATAAAACCATGAATTTAGAAAGATTTCATTATTGTATCTAAAAATGTACAATTCTTAATATCTAAATGTAATTGAAAACTTTCAAACAAAGCAAAATAACACATATTTATAACTGTCAAACGGTACTTCTTAGATTTGACGGACTGTAGTGAGTGAGTTCTTATTGGCTAGTTTTACGCATATTCTTTGCTACGCACCTCCCCACATCTTTGGTGGAAACGCACCCTTATACTTGCTTAACTTTTGTTTAGTGCCTTGCACAGAGGCAGTTAAGCAATCATGAATCAATCAAGTCAGTTTATTCTATGATCCAGCCTCGCTCAAGTCGCGCCACAACACCAAGTAGTGGTGAAAATAAACGAAATAAAATATTTAGAAATAGGTAGGTATCAAAACAAACGCTGTATTATACAAAACTCCTTTATCGTCATGTAATCCTAGTAAAAGCTGTAATCATAATCGTTGTCTGGTTCATCGTCCTCATCGGAATTGGTCAAGTTGGCCAGTATGTGGTACTGGCGGAGTTTCTCCAAGGCTGCCATGTCATCCATCAGACCTAGGGGCAGGTCTGTTGGGTCAGGCTCGCCCTTGACCAGGGTCCAGTCCGTTGTAGATTCATGGAGGATCTCGCCGTTCAAACCTGTAATGTAGAAAGGATAAGCGTCATACTTATAATAAAACATAAAAAAATATACGCGTCGACTTGAGAACGTCTTCCTGTTTTCGTTGGTTACAAATGTCTTATCCATCCAGCCTCCGCTTTACTCGGTTGATATTTTCTAAACCTTCCTCAGAAATTGTCAAAATTATGGTAAAAACACCGTCAAAATCTGTCAAGTAGTTTAGAAGTTCTAAGCGAATACACATAGAACACTGCTATGCTACGCCAGGATTCCAACTTGCTCATTTTTTTTCGTCAACGCTACCACTATACCGGTAAAAAATTATTTTCATAAATCCTGTATTATAATTACTTATCATCATCTGCCTAACCTTTTCCCAGTGCTAGTATTTTACATGTAGCAACTGTCTATCTGACCTCCACAACCCAGTTACTGGGCAACACGAGACCCTTGGTAAAACTGGCTTCTGACGACTGAAAGATCACGAATGACAGCCACATAACGTGTTTTCTGAGGCACAGAGGAGTCTTGGTGTGGTATGTAAGTAAAGACGGTCACCCATCCACGGACCAACATCTGCGGCAACGTTACTGGCGCGGCATGCCGTATTTTATAAGCCCTGCCGAAAAGCAGAGCATTCAAAAATATTTATAGACTCGTTTGAGTGTCCCCCTCCACGGAAATCTTTAGTAAAAGGCGAAAGATTTATGCGTTTTGAAGGGAAACCAGAGTTAACAAATTTTAGGTCGCCAGAGCTTATATACTCTGCGCGGTAACGAAACCATAGCGCGATCTAATTCGATTCCAACGCCATCTAGGGAAGTGAAGGTCAAACTTTTACGACTTGGTGAAGTTAATAATCATAGATTAACATGTTAATAATAACACAATTTTGTAACTTATTATGTTTTTGAATATCAAAAAAACAAAATAAAAGAAAGCTATGATTTTTTATTCCATCATTTTGACACAATTAACACTGAATGTTCATGTATCAGGGTTCATCGTGAAACTTTTTTGTGAATGATATTAATATCTCCTTTATTAATTAAATATGAAAGAATTCACCCAATTATTCGACAGCTAAATTCCAAATTTAACGTTTGGTATCTCGATGATGGAACCTTGGGAGGCGATTCAGAAACTGTATTAGATGACCTTAAATTTTTAAAAAATGAACTTCATTCCATTGGCCTTGATCTCAATCTTTCGAAGTGTGAATTATACTTAGCGGACGGTACTGACAGACACCTGACACTTCCCAAATTTAACGCAATAGCTCCAGAAATCAAAATTATTGAAAAAAGCTCTCTTCGCCTCCTTGGGTCTCCAATCTTTGACAATTCCTTTCCCGTTTTTATTGAGGAAAAAATCCAAAATTTCAATGATGTTTCGGAAAGATTGTTCCAAATTAATATGCATTCGGCCATAACCTTAATCCGCTACTGCTGTTTCGGCCCTAAATTAACATATTTCCTTCGTGCTTCCCATCTATGGAAGCACACTCACCTCTTGGACAAAATGGACCAAATTATCAGGAATACATTAACTTCTATTTTAAATGTGGCTATGGACGACCGAGCTTGGGCACAAGCTACTCTTCCTATTCGTATGGGGGGCCTCGGCGTCCGCAAAATTTCTAGTATTAGTTTACCGGCTTTCATATCCTCGGTCCACGGCACTGATAAATTAATCAGGAAAATCCTAGCCCCCACACTGATTAATTCTGATGTGCCGTGTTTCACCGAGGCTATGGATGCTTGGAGACTCGCTTGCCCGAATACAGATCTACCCGACAATCCATCTTCCCAGAGACGGTGGGATGAGCCGCTCTGCAGAGTAGTACAGAATAATTTACTTGACTCGTCTGCTACTACTGCGGAACGTGCGCGCCTGCTGGCTGTGGGTAGGTGGGAGTCGGGTCTTTGGCTTCATGCACTACCTTCGTCGAACATAGGCACTGTGTTCGACGACACTACTTTTCGCCTCGCTGCTTCCCTAAGACTAGGAACTCCTTGCTGTTCTCCTCATCGCTGTCACTGTGGCGAAGATGTCAACAGCCTCGGACATCATGGCCTGTCTTGCAGCCGCAGTGCGGGTCGCTTAGCGCGCCACGCGAACATCAATGACATCATCCGACGAGCTCTTGTTACCGTCGGCGTTCCAGCTGTATTAGAACCCAATGGCTTGGCACGCGACGATGGCAAGAGACCGGACGGTATGTCTTTATTTCCATGGAAGGTGGGTAGGCCTTTAGTGTGGGACGCAACGTGTGTCGATACTCTTGCGCCATCCCATCTTCCTGGCTCGGCATGCTGTGCTGGCGCTGCTGCTGCGGCTGCTGAAAACCTCAAGCGGCGAAAATATAATAACCTTATCGGAAATTATATTTTCGAGCCGTTTGGGGTTGAAACCCTCGGGCCGTGGGGTCCGAGTGCTCATGGTCTTTTTAAAGAAATTTCAAAACGGCTGGTTGACACTTCCCGTGACCCAAGAGCTGGCTTTTACCTTGGCCAAAGGCTAAGCATTGCCATACAACGTGGCAATGCCGCCAGTCTCTTGGGAACATTACCAGTCGACAGCGATGCGGATGAATTTTTCGACGCTATATTTTAGTTTCTGTATAGTTTTAGTTAAGTTAGGATTTAATTTTGTTATTTTTAGTATTAGATATACATAGATATTATATTTTCAAAAGGTTAAATAAATATTTACTTTGGTTTATGAATATATTAAATATACATTTCAATTACATTTTTAAATATTTGAATAGGTGTTCAAAATATAAAAAAAAAACTGATTGATTATTTTTGAATGCGGGAAATACCTAATTGTATAGTTTTGATTTTGTTGATAGAAGTCAAACCTATCATAAAATCCGTGCTGGGATAGGAATTATTTATTATGTTGATAATGTTTATCATTTTCCGAACCAGGTTGTATACCATTCTATTAAAAAAAGGACTAGCAATACTTACCATTAGGCAATATATCGACAGGTCCTTCTATAGGCGGCGCGGTGTACGCCTCTAGCTCCTGCTCCGTCTTGCTCTCCCGGTCCAGCTTCTCTTGTTTGCGCTGGCGACGCCATGCCTTCTGTAGGTTGAAACGTTCGGGCCTGAAACGTCAAGCCATGTCTTTAATCACAAGGAAAGAAAGATAGATGTGGCTATGAATTGGTTACATTAACAAGTAAATAAAGGAGAAGTTAGGGTCAAAAAATTCATCAATCTGCCTAGTCTTTACCAAACTATATTGGGGTCGGCTTCAGGTGAATACCAGTATTTATCAGGAGAACTAGGCTCAATACACCAATAATTCGGATGACCAAAAATTATTAGGTGAGTATCAATCTCGGTTTAAATAATTTTATTCTCATAAAGAACACAAAACAAATAAATCATGCCTACATAAAAGGAAAACAGAATATTTAAAACTACTAGGCTTCTAAAGATTCAAAATTCAATCAAAAGGTTATTGATATTATCATTTAGGAAGGCATTTTTTTGTTTTAGCTACGTGTCGGTAACAAAATCTTTGCAAGAAACGTTACTCCAGCTGTGTGATGGAATTTTCTGTGACCATGATAAGGCCATCGCCATAGGGCTACGTGTTTACAAAACGTGATTTTGTCCCAAATATTTTTTTGTACCAAGGACAGATTTTTTAATGAACCTTATCTCACCTAAAAAGCTAAGCCTGTAGAGGTTCGTTAATCTCTAGCACAGTCCGGAACAAACAAACAAACAGTGATATCATATCATCGTATCTTATCTATTCGTGAAAGTGAAATAAACATGATATTTAGGTACTATCCATCAGTTGGTAAACTTACAACGAATGGTTCAGAATGATTTAGCAAGAAGCCTAACAAAGAATTTTTGTATCCATTCTTTTCCTAATCATAGTAAGATAATTAGAAGAGTACCATGAAGTAAAATAGTAGTTGAAATCCTGGCTGGTGTCATGGAAAGTTAAGTAGGTACTCCTTATTCCTGACAATTTAGTGACAAATGTCTCGTTAGTGGTATGCATTTGGACCAAGCCCCAGAGATTCTTGCTCAATATCCATTGTAATTGCATTTTATATTATATCCTAACAAGGAACTTACTTCTCCTCATCTTTATACACGCGTGCTTCAATGTTCTGGATGTCATGTCTGAGGTCTGCTATCATGAGTAGCATTAGGTCTAAGGAGCCTTTTGGACCCCTAGGACCGCGAGGACCTCTTGGTCCGCTGTCACCTTTCGGTCCTTCCATACCTGGTGAGCCGGCCGGACCCTGTAACATGGAATTTAGAAGTTTTATATTGGGCCCGTTGTTTTTTGCTGAAAAAGCTTTTTAACAAAGCCATGAAAATTCAAATTTTATCTATTCAAGTTTTTTTTTTACTAACCTGCGGGGTAATTGCGTAACACACTATCAGTAGCAATGGGTTTCGTTTTGACACTTCAACAACATTCATTGCGTTATTTACTTTGTTTAGCAGACACATTTTTTGGAACATATGAAGCAATGGATAAGCAATATCTTTCAAAATGATTCAGATTGAGATTGATAATGTGTTACGCAATTAGGGTGCTGAACTACGTCTTGGCAAAAGCCTTACTCCATTCCTTCCACTTGTCTCGATCGAAGTAGGTATTATGAAAACGGCTTTATTTACTTACCCTTGGACCTCTTTCACACCGGCAATATCCGCCTTCTAAGGGTGCCGTTGAATCTAATACCCTGTAAGCGTAGGTGCCTTCTGCGAATCTATCACCACCTTGAAAAAGAGGATAACAATTGTATTTATTTCTACTATGTTATGCTATGATGATAATTATTCATTTCCCTTTGAGACCCGCGGGGTAATTGCGTAGGTAACACACTAACAGTAACAATGGCTGTAATTTTTGCGTTATTTACGTTGTTGAGCAGACAAATTTTTCGAACATACGAAGCAATGGACTAGGAATATCCTTCAAAATGATTCAGATTGTGGTTTGTAGTGTGTTACTCAATTAGGGTATCCAAACTAATATTATAAATGCGAAAGTAACTCTGTCTGTCTGTCTTACTGTCTGTCTGTCTGTCTGTCTGTCTTTGCTTCACGCCTAAACTACTGAACCGATTTGTGTGAAATTTGGTACAGACATAGTTTGGAACTTGAGAAAGGACATAGGATAGTTTTTATTACAAAAATAAAATAAAAAATAAAATTTATTCCGGACATACAGCGCCATCTATTGGTCAAGAGTCGGCATCAATTCAGTACTGAAAATTCATCGGAAAAATGTAAATAAATAGTAAAAAGTATGAAAATATAATATAATACAACTTTTAGTACAAAGAAAATGCTCTAACGGAGTATAGATAATTCTATTAGTACTATAATATGTCGAGTTGGTGATCGCGCAATGGTGTCGATCGTTACACGAGTTCGGTTCATGTTATTGTTTTAATTCATCGGAAAAAAGTAAATAAATAGTAAAAAGGTATGAAAAAAATAATATCAATATAATAAAACTTTTTTAAGAAAATGCCCGAACGAAGTATAGATAAATAATCCGAGTTGTCACTATGCTCGATAGATGGCGTTGGGATCGAAATAGATCGCGCTATGGTTTCGTTACACGCATTTGGTTGGGTAACGGCTTTAATGCCCTAAGTGAGTATACATATCTTCAATTCAAACGCAGAGCTCATTATGTTGATTTTTGAAGAGTTCCCTAGAATATCTTCCACATTTCATTTTTGAAGAGATCCGCGAGATCGGGAACTATGTGGGTAAAACCAAAAATCTGCCGGAAGTCACTATTCCACGCGAACGAAGTCGCGGGCAAAAGCTAGTTTCCTATATACCGAGATGGTTCGTTAAAGACTTGCTTATGCACTTCGGATGATAATGGCGCTTTTATACGCTCATCTATTGCACATCAGGCCTTCCAGTAAAAATAACGCTTACATTTTATTCTTTACTTTGAATGGGTTTGGTCATGGTAAAAGGCAGCATAGTTTAGTCTCTTAGCCAATTTATAACCATCACTTACCATCTCTTAGCGCAGGACTGTCCATCAGCTTCTTAAGCGCTGCCTGGGTCGTATGCAGCTGATCACTCAACTGCTTGATCTTCCGAGACAGCCAGGTGACGGTGTCACAGGGTGCGTAACACCTGGACGACGCTCGCACCAGCGGCAGCGGCTCCTGAAGCAATGCGGTAACCTGGGCTGATTTATGTGACATCTTTTGTTTATGATGCAGTGGGAACAATAACTAACTGCTGCTTATCTTTATGAGTGGACATCAAGATGAAAGATGATGTAGGGAAAAAATATGAGATTCATTAAAAGTAAATTTCTGTCGGTGCCGCAGACAACAGGGCTCTGATGATTGCAACCAACCGGAAAGTTAACAATGAAGAAGCGATGAAATCCAGACACGATTTGCGACGAAGACCTGGTAATGCAACAGGATTTCAGTCCCAGGGTTAGATTGAGGCGAAGCTAAGTAAGTAGATTGATACAAACATAACGCCTTTTTCCCGTAGGGGGTAGGCTAAACTACACAACTAAGTAGCCAATGAAATTAGGAAATCACGGGAGGATGTTCAGGCTTCAGTTTTTCTTTGATGAACTTAAAAGACTTCAACTTACTCGGACTGCAACTCTTCGTTCACACTTCTTGCCATCGCTGGCGAGGACCAGCGGAGGCGAACACTCGCAGTGGTACCCGCCGGGGTCGTTGATACATCGATGTTCGCAGCCGCCATTATTAGAAGAGCATTCGTCCACGTCTGAGTACCAGGACATCAGAATTTAATAGGTGTTTTGATATTAGTAAAAGAAAGACCTAAATTGTTTCGGTTTTCTTCATGTGTTTATCACAGAATTACGAAAAGAGCCTTAACAGTATGTTGTACCTACAAGGTTTCATGCAGAGCAGTATTACAGCCGAATTGCGTTTAAAGGGACCGCTGATGATATTACAGGTGGGTGTAGTTTTTTGCAATTTTGTCTTTGGCGACGCTTTGAAACCCCCATTGTTGTTGAAGGAGTTTCTACAGGTGGTTTGAGGTTACTATCCCGTTTGTTATTAGTTGAGAGAAAGTAATTCTGTTTACCAACGCAGTAAGGCTGTGTCTTTCTCCTGTAGTGGTCTTCATGGAACTGGAAGCCACTGTGGCACGTGCACCACACGCGGTCACCACGCACCTCGCACGCTTGTTCACATAGCTGCAGACTGCAGGGGTCCGTCGACCTTGGTATACACCTGGAGAATGGGAATATAAAGGCAATCGTGCATTATCATCATTCTCTTGAACTTATCCCAAATTTATTTGGGGTCGTCGCAAACTGTATTTTTCATGTCATGTTATGTCATGTCTAAGGCTTATAGTATTACTAGCAGCGCCCCGCGGTTTCACCCGCATAAGTTTCCCGTGGGAATATCGGAAAAAAAAACTATCCTATTTCCTTTCCCGGGACTCGAAACTATCTCTATACCAAATTTCATCTAAATCGTTTCAGCGGTTTAACCTTTTGAACGCCATTGTCACATATATGTGACAAACGAAATCTTACCCTGAACGCCAACGTCACAAATATATGACAAAATACACGTCGCACCATATTATGAAATAAACAATTTAATCATTACTTTTGTGTGTTTTTATTTATATAATTTAAAAGTTTAAGCTTCTGTCTATATTGTATTACATGAAACTAATATAAATAAACCACCAATAACCAGAAATTTGTTGTTTTAAAAGTAGATGTTAAACGCGTATAAAAGGAGTACCTCACACGCCGTAGTCTGCTATATGTGACAGCTAGTGATGTGACGTATGATTGTAAAATCAATGAAAACTTAAGAAGATGAATATGAAATTTTAGTCCAGAATATATTATTTGTGTATAAGTTGGTATCAGGAGAAATAAAACGTATTTTTAAAACAAATCAGCCTTATACAACCATGCCTCTAGCTACACAATCAATAATAAAATATGCAAATGTCTAATATCGACACTTGTTATACTCATCTCTTGCGCATCCCTAGCGCAAACCAATATTATCAGTCCCTTGTACGCCATAGTCATAAATCTATGACACAACAGTGACGTCGTAAGCGCAGGCGATTAAGATTAGTGAAGTTCTTTCAATTTTTTGTTAATATTTTTTTGTATTCAGTTATTATTAAAATATCGTGTAAGTTACTTATATTATAAACTGCGATCATGAGTGTAATGACTACCGAAGAACTTCTTCGAATATTAGAAGGAATTGGAGATGACGAAGAGTTCTCGGAAGCGGAATCAATACAAGAAGATGATTTAGAGGTGAGTTATTTTTAAAACTATGATCAAAAATATTAGGTACATTTTGTTAAAGATTTGTGATATTGTAAGACTGATTCGTAATAATTATTATTAGGTATATGTAACTGTTGATTTTTAAATTATTTCTTTATTCCTGATGTTATGTTTATATTAGGTAGTAAACTGATGTTCTTCCTAGTATATTATTAGGTACATTTTGTTAAAGATTTGTGATATTGTAAGACTGATTCGTAATAATAATTATTAGGTATATGTAACTGTTGATTTTTAAATTATTTCTATGTGTTTTTTACATGTAAAAAAAACAATAATTAAAATACTGATTTCAATTATTTTTTTATTACTACATTAAAATCCTTGCTGTAGTGGTAGTATGGATAGGTATTATATTAGATAAGAATATTTATTAGAATCGATAACCAACGTATACACTGCTACATCCCTAATTCAATGCGAGACTTTCATAAAATTGACTGGCAAGCAACGCCATTGTCACAATACCAAGACAAGTCATGTTGAATAGTGTTGTAACCACATTGTAATAAATATATTTTTTTAGTTTTCTAATATCTGCTTTTTTATTGATAAGGTAATGGAACCGGTCTTGGACAGTGTACCAATAATGGACATATTCAAACCCAGATGCTAAAAATAACCAAACCCTAACTTTTATTTTACCACGGCAACATTTTTTATGAACTTTATAGATATCTGAACAAGATTTTTTCATTTTGATATTTGACGGCCATATTGTTCCGAAATTATCTACGGTCACGTGAGTGCAACTGAAACCAATTAAAAAAAAATCCGTTTTATTAGAAGAATCTTAACGCAGGTGGGTTACTTTAATGACTTTTTCAAAACTTTACATTATATTATGAATGTTTGTTGATTTATTTAATGATTCATCATTAATCTGAGGAGCATATTTGCATAAAACCTCATCGTCAGTTCTCAAATAAGTATTTTTTTTTTAAAGTGTTTATGACTGGAAAGTTAAATGTGTCTTTACCCAATCATGGACAGCACTGTCCAACATTGGATTTTTGTGTTTCTCATATTTTTAGTTTTTATCTGGTTGTGTAAAGGGAGACTAGTATTTTTATCTTTATAATTTGTAATTATTACATTCATACCCAATGATGGACAGCCCTGTCCAAGACTGGATGTTCATGACTGGTGATTCATAAAGTAACTCGCACTCTTTACCGCTACTTTCTTATTACCACAGATAATATGGTACCCAAACGAGATTTATCAACAATATCTACACCACCGCTTAGAACTCATCAAACCCCCAGTGTGCCGCCTATTGCTGATGATTCCAACGCGGTTGCAGCCACAACCACGTCCAGTACACCGCTTAAAACAAATTTAACCTCCAATTTATCCACATCTACAACTACGCCAATTTTATTGGTGATGTTCCGTCACCTTTTAAACGAGCCTTGTACTGGCCCGAACCAGAGATTAAAAACGCCGTATCAAGCAACGACTGCCGTCGGCTATCACCAGTGGGGGTCACTGGTGATAGCCGACGGCAGTCGTACAAAGAATACGTAGAAAAAAAAGAAAATGAAAAGAAACAAAAGATAGGAGAAAAAGAAAAACGTGCAAAAGAAAGAAAAGTAAAACATTACGAGAAAAACTAAAGCAAGAAAAGAAAATAAATAAGGAAAGTAAGAGAGGCAAAGCAAAGACCAAAACAGCAAAGTCAACAAAGAGGAAACAAATTTAATATCAAGTTCATCGTCGGAGGAAAATAACACTGATGGTGAATATTGAGATAGTGAATATGATTTAGAAGAAGACCTGTCTGAATCTGGATCTGAAGAAGATAAGATATCTTTGAAAACATTAGCACTGTCATAAAAGAGGGAAACGAATACGTAATAATAAGGTATGAAGGAGAATATTTTCCTGGCATTAGAGGGTAAACAAACAATATGAAATAGGCACAATGGTGTTATCTAAAAGGTAAAACATTTCGTTGGCCAGAAACCCCAGACCAAATATGGTACAGACATCAAGCTACCCGAAACTGTCAAATTTTCCCAATCAACTTTGAACCTTATGCTTTAGCGATAAAGTTGAAAATCTATTAAAGAAATTTTACAGATTGTAGTAGCTTGATGTGCTGGTGTCTACGATGAGAAAGCAATAATCATTGTATCATGGCAAAAAATTACCCTGTTTAAGATTTTGATATGTAAGAACAAATTTTTGATGTTATTATTTGTGTATGGATGCGTAAAAATAGTTAAGGAAATGTTCAACACTAGGTGTCCAAGACTAGATAGTGTTCAACACTAGGTGTCCAAGACTAGATACTGTTTATGAATGGGTGTCCATTATAAGAATTTAACTGTTCATAATAGGTCCTCGATAAGGGGTCTTCCATTTTTAAAATATCTCAAAAGTAAACCTTGGAGGAACTTACTGTGCCAAATATATCGATTATAAAATGCATGTTTTATTTACGGATATAACCTTTTCTCCCAATACCAAAACAATAGAAGCAATAAATGCAAATGAACACCGTTTTCATTCTTAAACCGTCCATGATTGGTTCCTCTACCTTAGTCTCTGTTAAAAGCTGTGTAAAGATTACTATATTGGAATATAGTGGCAGGTTAAATAAAATTTCAGTGTCGTGAGTACGGTTTATTAGAAAATTAAAGACGAAAATAAAAACTCAGATGTATATCGATATAAGTTTTGGAATCCTTATTTTTTATGAAGGTCATTTGACAGAAAAAGTGGCCTGGCGTCAGGGGTACGGCGATGCGTTTATACTCTGGCGTTCAAAAGGTAGCGTGAAGAGGTAACACACACTTTCGCATTTAATATTAGTATGGATAAGCTTCAAAATCTCCGTGTTTCTTCCAAACTCACAATGATGAGACAACGTCAAATTATTGATTACTAAAATTGGTCTCCCCTCCCTACAGATCAGAACTTGCCCGAGGCTTCTTGCCAAACTTTGCCAAGCATTGTCAACAAACGGATTCACACTTCACAGTTACAGTTTATGCAAGTTTGTATTCTTTGGCAAAGCGAACAATGTAGCGGTATTAGCAATCCTGTGCTTGATGCCAAAATGTTTCGAAAGCCATTCATTGTAAATGTTAGGATCGCAAGACCACCTTTAATTATCGCACATCTACCTCATCATCATTATCATTCTTTTGCCATTATCGCAATTTATTTGGCGCGGCGCAAAATGCAATTTTGTTCCACACTTCTCTATTAATTGAAAAGAAAGTCTGACAACCAGTCTTACCAGGGGGTATCGTATTACCCAGTAACTGGGTTGTGGAGGTCAGATAGGCAGCCGCTCCATATAAAATCAGTATTTTATATGGAGCGGCGGCGGAGTCTAACCGGATGCAGCTGAATAGCAGTATATTCAGCTGCATCCGGTTAGACTAGAAGCCGAGCCCAACATAGTTGGGAAAAGGCTAGACAGATGATGATGACTTCATCGTCATCTCAGTAGTCACCCCCTTTCTAGCCATATCATGTGTCACACAGTACATCCATCGTTTTTTTTTTATCTTTAAATTTACTTACGACATTTTACTCATTCCTCCTCATCACATGCCCATACCAAGACAACCAGCAACCTAATTGCTTAACACACTATCAATCTCAATCTGAATAATTTTGTAGGATATTGCTAATCCCTTGCTTCATTTATGTTCGAAAAATGTGCCTGCGCAACACCGTAAAAACTCAGTGAATGTTGTGGAACTGTCAAAATTAAATCCATTGCTACTGATAGTGTGTTACGCAATTACCTCGCAGCACAATCAACCTATCATAATATTTCTCGGTCTTTTTAACCTTCCAGTAGAATAAACAACAAGTCACAACAATTAATATTCTGCTTAGCAAGCAGAGCTAATCAATTACCATAGTGAATATAGTGATTTATTATGCTAGCTACCTAGTTCCTCATTCCTATACTTCACATGGCAACAAGACACGTCGCCCTTCGCAAAAACGCGGCTGGAATATATAAATCTAATCTCGTCAGCGCCAGAGAGAGACGAAGATGGAAAAGGTCACAAGCTTTCTTTGTTACTAAGTCCCTTGGTCCTTTGTGCCGCTTACAAGTCATACAACTCATGTCTCTAATTGGAATTAGGCGTTTGCCTTTGAATGTGATTTGCAAATAGTAAGTAGGTATGTGTATTCTTATTCGGTGTCGTAAACGGTAAGGATGTTGACAAAAGGACCAACATTCGATGATGCGAATTATCGTTGAGATTTTTGCAAGGAGATATAGTTGATAATATTTGTACATTTTTAAAAGGCTGCGGTGAAATTTGGGACTAGTCCATTTCTAGCAGTGGACGGTGCTGTGATATGCTTTATTGATTGATAGAAGGGGATTTAATACGGACAAACACAAACTCAAACATTTATTGCACTCACACCCTGATGTGGTAAATAGATGCTACATTTCGGGGTCTAGAACCTTAAAATTGAACGTGAAAATTAAAATTACTTTACCGTTTCTACCTTACGTACGTTGACTTGTCAGACGAGCACTAATGTCTTACCTTCCAGCTATGAGGACATGAGTATCACAGCACCTCAACTTCATGCACTGTATGTCGGCGCCGTGCACGCGGCACATCTCGCGGGTGCGCAGGAGACGATCGGTGGGGCATGGTGAACTGCCGTCTAATCTGAAATTAAAAGCTAGATTAGTAAGACTTAAGTGGGGCCCGTGGCAAAATAATAACAGCCGCACAGGTCGATCGATCAGGTTAAGCTACGCTTGCCGCGGTTGGTCTGTGTATGGGTGACCATCTTTACATACCGAGACCCCTCCGTGCCTCGGAAAGCACGTTAAGCCGTTGGTCCCGGCTGTCATTCGTGGATCTTTGACAGTCGTTACGGGTCGTCAGAAGCCCGAAAGTCTGACAACCAGTCTTACCAAGGGGTATCGTATTACCCAGTAACTGGGTTGTGGAGGTCCGATAGGCAGTCGCTCCATGTAAAATACTGGTATTCAGCTGCATCCGGTTAGACTGGAAGCCGACCCCAACATAGTTGGGAAAAGGCTAGGCAGATGATGAGTAAGACTTCCCAACACCTCAATTGTGTCCCCACTTTCAATCACAATTCGAAAGAGTTTGGAGGAAATTGCTAATGCTAACCCGAAGGCTTTCATTTGTTTGAGAATTTCGGCTGTTCGAAAAAGTAAGTAACGCAATGAATTTTGTTTATTTTGTTAAAATCAAAGGCGTTGCCATTGTTACTGTGTTACCCCGCAGGTAAGTATCTCACAGCCTCACAGTTTTCTACCGCGTATTGAGTATGCAGGGTCAAAGCATGACGATGTGGCATCGTCTGATGACATCATTGAAGGATTGATAAAAAGTTTGCAATGAATTTTCTAAGAATACGCTTGCTGATAAGAGCTATAAGCATCGTAAGAAAATTGTAACTAAGTTCTTTAACGTCTGTGTGTGTGTTTTGCATCATTTAATTTAGATATTTCACAAATATGAATAACCGAACCTTGATGATGGTTTTGGGAACTCTCGACTTCTGCTATGATTGAATAAATCTCTTAGCTAAGTCGAGCTTTGAATTTGCGGTAATTGGGAAAAGATTCGACCCACAATGAGGATTATTATCTACTAGCTTCTGCCCGCGACTTCGTCCGCGTAAAATGTCTTGTTCCCCGATCCACCTCGTCGCATTGCATCGCCCGCGCTATTACTTCGTATTCGTATACGCTTAGCGTTCTTTCTGAATTTTTATAATTATAATTATTATAATTTTTATTATTTTCATATTTATTAAAATAACAAGAAATCATAACTCAAGACTATTTATAAAATATAGACATTCCACATCTGTGGTTTATGTTACAAACGTACCATTTAAAAATAGTAAAATAATCCGAAACACGTCATACTAACTAATATTATAAATGCGAAAGTAAGTTTGTTTGTTTGTTACACTTTTACGATAAAAGGACTGAACGGATTTGGATGAAATTTGGCACATGGGTATACCATGACCTTTAGAGGGACATAGGCTACTTTTCATCTTGGATCGCAGACGAAGTCACAGGCAACAGCTAGTTTTTTCATATAAATCATCTTTGTTTGACACAAACATTAAACTTCGGGGGAACAACAAAGACACTTTATCTTATCGTTTTATATTCTACAAAGTCGTTTGGGATGCTGATTAGCTTAATAATGAATAAGAATGACCTAATTATTGTTTACATGCGTGTGACTAGGAGATTAGGACTCCAAATCGTAATTGACAAGGTTGATTGCTTCTGGGACCACGAGACGCGACAGTTCAAATAATAAAATTAATGTTACTGGTAGTCTTCTCTGAATTATTATTTTTTATTTCTTTTTTGAGCGAATATAAGACGGCCCTAATATTGAAATTGGAGCTATTTGACCTCGTAACGTAACGACCCTTTTATTCCTTTCCGAATTCATTATTTTTATTCGACCAGGAGTATCTGTTACATGAGAAAAAATACGAATAATTAATTTTGAATTATTAATAATACAAAATATTCAATTTGTTTTTTGTCATTTATTTTTTAATCTAACTCCAATTCAATAGCTCCCGTTAAGGTCATGGTGACATCCACTAAGTGACATGGCTTAAGATAGTGACAGTTTAAGATTGTAATGGTCCTTTGGAACTTCTTGCTTGCTTGTATTTTAGTTTGATCATTTATTCAGCATTATAATTGAGTAAAGACAAAAAGTTGACAAAAAATTGCCTGATGTGGTTTCGTCTACCGCGGGTTCGGTCTGTCTGCTCCATCTCTATAAGTATTAGTAAAATTATAAACTAAAACACCTTGACATATTGGTACAGTTTTAGACTATGCAAGCAAAACTAGTCATGGCCATTGTCTAATTGATGTTATCATTTTATCGTCAGCCTATACTTACCTAAACATAATTCATCGTCTTAAATGACCACGAATATTGCTTCGGTCTTCTTATTTAAAGCCTAATCGATATCCAAGAGCTTGATGATGATGATAGACTGTACAATCATATTTCTTTGATGAATAAATTCTATGTTCACTTACGTTCTCCTTTATAAATGTTAAGTTTGGGATAAAAAAAATATCATTCTTGTCATCAGTGTTACGAATATTTTTGCTCTGGCGTTAAAGGAGTTAAATATCTAGATTAGCAGAGCAACTAGTCTAGTTATGACCTTAATTAGAATAATTAGAGTGTGAATGTGTGACCAGGCTGACATAATATACCAGAGCCATCTGCATTGCCCCCATAAATTGGCGTGAAACATCACTAAGACAAACCTTGGTCAATTAATAAACTATTAGGCATGTTCATGATGCACATAGCACAGCAGCATCACATAAAGCTTTTAACCTAATGAAACTATAGAGTGTCGAGTGGTTAGAATTTTTAACCATACGTGGTCATACATTCATAGTCTGAGTCTGAGTACAGTGTTCATCATTATTGCAAAAAGTACACTATTTGATGAAATGCTCAATAACTAAATTTTACAGAGCTTTTTGACTAAATATCCTCTTTACCTGGTAAGGACCCTTTTTGGTCTTTTGGTCCTTAAACAGCTTGTAAGCTTTCTGTCATTTCTTGGTCCTACAATGGAAAAATCTATGTGGTTAAAATAGAGTTTTTATTTAGATCTATGAAGACGCTATGCAACTGTTCCAATATCAATTACCATATAAACATGCTCAATACTCAGAACCTTAGTCAAGTCAAGTGCTTTAGCCTCGGTAACATCACCAGTATAAGTACCCAATCTTTCTAAGCTTTCCAAGAACACTCCAATGGGTTCTTACACTGGACTATTAATACCATGTGCAATAACGCTGTTGTAATACTTCATATATTATGATGGTGCAAGTGTGCAGTGTACTCCATTCAGTAGCAGTCGTTGAACCCACGCACTTTGGTTTTTAAACGGGGCAATGCAACTGATTCATAAATTAATTGAAGTAATCAAAGGAAATGGGTCACAATTCCTTTATTGATACGTTCAGTTGTTTTGTAAGTGAAGCTGTCACTCTAGAAAGCTGTGGACTGAAAGATACATTAATTTTACCCATGGTTTAATGGAATTGTGCTAATTCGAAGTTTCGAGCCCAAATTTTTCCCTTGTAGCCGTAACGTAATTAATTATAAACTTGCACTTTGAATTTTATTCCTTCAGATGTTTTCAGAATTAACTTTGCGTCGAAACATGATACAGAACTGAATTAATATCGTCATTAATCATCCACAGAAATAAATTTATTTGGAGCAACCATTTTACGAGCATCACTTCCGCCAACCAACCGATACGTATGACATAAATAAATAAAATAAAAAATCACTGAAGATCACTGGAGATGAGCAGCTTCACAGAATTACTAGCAGCACATGAATCACTCACACGTCTAACACATCGTCGTAATATGCGTCCTCTGCTTGGTATCCTCTCTCGTCCTGATAGCTGAGTACCAGGGAGGCAGGCCAGAGCAAAAGTAAGGCGGCACAGGCCGCGGGTGCGAGCGGCGCGCGCATCGCGACTGTGGCTGCGCGCGCGCCGCGGATATGCGTTTGAGCAGTGATAGCCAAAGTTATAGTTGTACATAAGTTCGCATACACGACTTCCTATGAGTTCGGCTATCACGAAATAATATGATATAAATTTCCTCGTTGCATAAATAATGTGCCATATTTGTGCACTTTACATAACCATAATTTAGTAAACAGTAGCATTCAGTGGAATTCTGACAACAGTGGTGAATCGGGGCCCTACATCTTCTGTCATAGTTATGTCACGTCTCGTGAAGAAATTGAACAATAACACAATCATGTATGCAAAGCTTTCTTTAATAGAAGCCATTATCTATATATACATATCCTATCTATACTAATAATAAAGCGGAAGAGTTTATTTGTTGTTTGAACACGCTAATCTCCGGAACTATCAGTCGGATTTGAAAAAATCGTTTTGCATTGTATATAGTCTATATTTAACATCACGCTAGGGCCCTTAGGAAATTAAAATAAAGTCAGAAAGAACGCTAAACGAAAACGAAGTAATAGCGCGGGCAGGCGATGCGTTGCGATGCGATGGGTCGGAAGCCAATATTTCACGCGGGCGACGTCGCAGGCAGAAGCTAGTAGATTATGTATTCTGTGGTATGGTGTGGTCATCGATATCTGTGGGTGTGGTAGATCAAGATCAAGGTAGATAGATATTTTTAGACCAAAAATATGAAAAGTAAAGTAGAGCAAGAACATAATACTTATTGAAACCCACGCCTGAAACCTGAAAAAGTATGTTGAAATAGAACGTATAGGTACCAAGATATGATAAAAAAAAGTTTCACAGTAAGTTTATGAAGAAGCCAATAAAGTTTTATTAACTTTCGTTTGTTTTCAACAAAATATTATGTTTCTTATAACACGGTGGAAGAAGAATTTTGCCAAAAATAGATATGTTAAATATGGCCGAAGTCTTAAGTTCGGTATGACGTAGTTCAGAAGTAGATATACCGACTATTCGCATTCAGCGCTTCTCCTCCATATTTATTATGCGCACGGCCAAGGTGTGGAACTCTCTGCCAGCGTCTGTGTTTTCTTCCGCGTGTAATCCGTCAGTATTCAAAGCAAGAGTGAATAAGCATCTTCTGGGCAAGCTCGTTCCATCATAGACCTCATCCATCGCTTTCCACCAGGCGAGATCGAGGTCAAAAGTTGGCCCATTACGCAATAAAAAAAGTAATATGAACAAGAACATAGAGTAGCAGTTGTAAAAGAGTATTTATTAACTCACCGGGGATTTAATATTCAGTTGTGAAAACGGCCGGAGGGAATATACGTTTTTAGTTGTTTTATTATTAGATACTATTTAATTTCAATTTAGCTGTTACTCAGTTTTATTAAATAATAATATTACAATAAAATATGAGGCGCCTTTTATTTTCTCATAGTGGGTGATAAAAAGTAGAGTGTATCACTTGGGCGCAAAATATATTTTTGGCTCGGGCGACGTACTTTGAATCCCTCGCTACGTTCAGGATTCTATTAAAGAATCCCTCGCTACGTTCAGGATTCTATTAAAAAATCCCTCGCTACAGTCGGGATTCTACTCTAGAATCCCTCGCTTCGCTCTGGATTCAAAAAAGCGCCCTCGCCGTAAAAATTTAATTTTGTTCTCTTATAATACAATCTACTATTCTGTTTTGTGTGTTACTTACTTTGATATGCATTTACTTTTCTGCCTATTCTGTAAAAATCTCACTGTGAAAGCTTATATGAAGTGTCAGTGTGAGGTCCATAAGAACTATAAACACTATTGACAGCTTGCTTCACCTAAGTTTTTACAGGGAGATTTTTATACCTAGAACGATCGGTTGGTCATTTAGTTAACATTAGGCCAATATGAAAACATAAATCTTGTTATTGCTGGATTTCCAGCTATAATGAATTGTAAACGTCATCGTCTGCCTTGCCTTTCCCAACTATGGTGACGTCGGCTTCCAGTCTAACCGGATGCAGCTGAATACCAGTATTTTACATGGAGCGATTGCCTATCTGACCTGCACAACCCACATATTGGGTAAGACCCATTGGTAAGACTGTCAGACTTTCGGGTTTCGGGAATTGTAAACATATCAAACTATAATAATACCTACATTATTTTTGGCACAGCTAGACGAATAAAAAAAAAAAGGAAAATTAAGTGGAAATACAAAAGTTTGAGCACCGATGTATCTAGTAGTTAGTAATAGTCCCGAAATAACGCCTCCAGTGCGTGTAGGGTAGATATAAGACGTTCGAGTATTTTGGCCGTCACGGACGATTCTGTGAGCTATCATTCGTTAGTATAGCCATCAAACGTGAAATTATTAGGAAAAACGGATTTTCATAACAGACAAATAACTTTGTTACTCAAAGAAGCGCCTTTTCATAAATTCATGTAGATGTAACTTATCCAGTAATAAGCTAGGCCTCTTATTCTATTGGAACTCCGCATCACGCTATCTACGCCAGCAAAAAACAAAGTCAGTATTCAGAGACTGGAAAAATCTTATTATTTAGTCAGGGGTTCAATCTCATGGAAAAATTAAGGAGATTTTATTTAAAAAAACAAAGATCTTTTCTACACCATTCGTGGCCACATCAGTTTATCTGTAACTGTCTGTAAAGTGTTTGTTTATGGTACCATGCGCGGGCGCCGACGGCTCACGGCCACGATCAATCGATCTACTGACACACTGCCGCTTGTGTAATAAACACATAACATGTATTTATAATATCCTGGTACACAATCTGGATTCCGTTTGATGTTAATTTTTTATTCACTTTGTTTGATAGGCCGTTGAACGTTTTTGATTGATAGCGCTCCAGAATAACCACACGTGTCTATCCGGGTACGCTTTAGTATTTCTATATTATTTTAATAATTTATTCTTTGATCAATACCCTTCATGGGATATGTTCCTGCCCGTCATGTACAACCACCTGTACTTTGCAGGATTTAAACGAAGCCAATGAAAAATCTGTCCAGGTGGCTACATTCCTGGTCGGACAAAATTTGAGTCAAAGAAGAATCGTAAGTAATGTATTTATTTTAAATTCTTTATAAACAAGCGGTAACCAAGGACCAGATTTTTTTTATTTTACCAGTAGTTTACCTTAATAATTAAATAGAGATATATCTATATCTATAAAAGGAGAACTGACTGACTGACATATCAACGCACAGCCCAAACCGCTGGGTCTAGAGATTCCAAACTTGGCATGTAGGTTCCTTATGAGGTCTAAAGGTGCACTAAGAAAGGGTTTTTCGAAATTCCACCCCTAAGAGGGTGAATGGGGGGGAGGGTGAAATTTCACGCGGACGAGGTCGCGGGCAGAAGCTAGTCTTCTATATATATAAAAGGAGAACTGACTGACTGACATATCAACGCACAGCTCAAACCGCTGGGTCTAGAGATTCCAAATTTGGCATGTAGGTTCCTTATGAGGTCTAGGGGTGCACTAAGAAAGGATTTTTCAAAATTCATCCCCTAAGGGGGTGAATGGGGGGGTGAAATTTCACGCGGACGAAGTCGCGGGAAGAAGCTAGATTATGTATAAAATAGACTTTGAAAAAGATAGGCAGTCGCTCCATGCAAAATACTGGTATTCAGCTGCATCCGGTTAGACTGGAACCCGACCCCAATTTAGTTGGGAAAAGGCTAGGCAGGTGATATTAAACTTATGTTGTGATTTTGGCACCTTATAACACGCTTTAGACTTACAGCAAGTGCTATACATCATCATTTCAACCGGAAGACGTACACTGCTCCCCCAAGCATCGCCCTCATAGGTCTCCCCCAAGCATCGCCACTTCGACCGGCTGTGCTTCTCACATAGAACATATTCCTGCTGCCTTCACAAGCAATTTTTTCTTGCAGTGCTAATATTATGTGCCATTATTACATAATATTAGCATTGGAAGAAAAAATTGCTGCTTAATTCGTCCTAGAATCAACGCAATACCAAGTACAGACATCTTAATGTATACTCGAGCGTGGGGCAATTAATGGATCTCGTGCCCCCAAGAGCGAAGGGGCTTGTGGCTAAGTAATAACAGCCGCATGGGTCGAGCTAACCTTGCCGCGGTTGGTCCGGTGTATGGGTAACAATCTTAACATAACTACAAAGATCCGTCCGTGCCTCGGAAAGCACGTTAAACCGTTGGACCCGGCTGTCATTTGTGGATCTTTGACAGTCGTTACCGGTTACGGGTCGTCAGAAGCCCAAAAGTCTGACAAACAGTCTTAGCAAGTGGTGTCGTGTTACCCAGTAACTGGGCTGTGGAGGTCAGATAGGCAGTCGCTCAATGTAAAATACATACTGGTATTCAGATGCATCCGGTTAGACTGGAAGCCGACCCTAACTTAGTTGGGAAAATGCTAGGCAGATGAGATAATAATAGTACCTACCCATAGAAATGTAAAACTTCTTTCATATATCTATGATAGTAGGTACCACATTATATTAGCACTGGAAGAAAAATTTGCTGCTTAATTTGTTCTAGAATCAACGCAATACCAAGTACATAAAAACATCTTAATATAAACCAGAGCGTGGGGCAAATGGATCTCGTACCCCTAAGATTAATGACCAGGAATTAGTGTTTAACTGCCTCCTCTGCTCATAAAATAGTTCATTTGCAAGCGTCGTTATATTCATAATCGATGTCATGGTGGTTAATGCGTCTATTTCTGTTGTACCTAATGTTTTGTAAACTGAACCTGCCTACTGACATATCCATTTTCAAAACACAATTGATATCTAAGTATATCTTTTTTATAGCCTTCATTGTCCACTGCTGAGCAAATCCTTCCAAGCACATTTATTTTATTTCTTATTTTGTTTTTTATGTTATCGAACGCTACACTGGTTGACGTCATCACGACGCTGAAAACCAGCGCTGGGGTGGTTGGGGCTCTGTCTCTAATAGGGTCTTAGCATAATGCTGAGCGATGGCCATTTTGCGTGGATTAACCGCAAATAAACGTACTTCCTACCTTTCTTTCTCCTACTTCTTAAAAAAAAAAAACCTAATGATGATGTACTGACTAGAAACGAAATTAATTACTATTAGTAATTACTACATAATTTACTAAAAATAAAGCTCAACGATATTTTATGTAAAATAAGTAAGTACTTATTCATCACCCCCCTTTTTTAGTCAGTACTTATATGATACTAGCTTCTGCCCGCGACTTCGTCCGCGTGAAATTTCACCCTCCCCCCCATTCACCCTCTTAGGGGTGGAATTTCGAAAAATCATTTCTTAGTGCACCCCTAGACCTCACAAGGAACCTACATGCCAAGTTTGGAATCTCTAGACCCAGCGGTTTGGGCTGTGCGTTGATATGTCAGTCAGTCAGTTCTCCTTTTATATATATATATACTAGCTTCTTCCCGCGACTTCGTCCGCGTGAAATTTCACCCCCCCCATTCACCCCCTTAGGGGATGAATTTTGAAAAATCCTTTCTTAGTGCACCCCTAGACCTCATAAGGAACGTACGTGCCAAATTTGGAATCTCTAGACCCAGCGGTTTGGGCTGTGCGTTGATATGTCAGTCAGTCAGTTCTCCTTTTATATATATAGATACTAGCTTCCGCCCGCGGCTTCGCCCGCGTGGATGTCGGAAATTATCCCAGAGGACAGTACCGGTGAAGTAGCGCATATTATGTCCTTCCCTAGGGTGCTATCTATCTCCTTGCCAAATATCGAAATCCGTTCAGTGGTTTAGGTGTGAAAAGGTAACACACAGAAAGAGGTACTTTCGATATGGTTCACTATTTTGGGCTTCCACATAAAAGGTAGATAATATATTCTGTCGCGGACATTTATTTAGAACTGTTTAAGACAAACAGTCCCATGATACGTTATATTCGTGTAACAACAGCGCTTCTGCGAGATTCAGCTGTTGTAGAGGTTTTTGTGGCTCTTTGGGACGCCATGTAAGTCGCCTGCTGCTGACGTCGAGCTTGTGACTCTTCTGGTGTCTCCGCAGCCCGTTGAGACACCACTATACTCGTCATGCTGTTGACGCCGATCTTGGGACTGTTCCGGTGTTTCAGCAGCCCGTTGAGACACCAGATACTCAGCATGCTGTTGACGCCGATCTTGGGCCCGTTGAGACATCAGATAGGTACTCAGCATGCCGTTGACGTCGAGGTTGAGATTGTTCTGGAGTTTCACCAGTTGTTGAAATGCCAGATACTCAGCGTGTTGTTGACGTCGATCTTGGCTGGTGTGCCGCCTCATGCACCGCCTGCTCAAATCTTCGCAGATCAGTTTGTTGAGACGTCTCGTTATTCTAAGTCGAGCTATTTTTATAGCTCGAGCTTTATTAGAGTTTTATGAAATATATATTAGACTTACGCTTTCGAGTCATTATTGTAAGTACTAAGTATATAAAAAATCACCAAATCGGTGGTAATTTTCAAACTAACTAAAAAAATTCCAATAGCTAATTAGGAGGAAAACGAATCTAACTTCTTACTACTTAGAACACAACCTAAAACTATACGTTAATCTTAAACTAACAAAAAAAAAAACAATTGTAATAATCTAAGTAGATACCTAATGAAAATAATAACGAATCTATTTAGGTACTTAATACTTACAAATACAACCTATACCTAACCCGTGACCTAACTAACTAAAAATACAATCCTACCTATAAGTAATTAAACAAACAAAGAAAACAGTTCTAATATGACTAATAATTGAATTTAAAACGAATCTATATTTGTACTTAAAATATACTACCCAAAAATTATAATGCCTACTATTAGTTAGTAATAAATCGCATCGAAACGAATTTAAAGCTGTAAAAAAAACTCAAAATGAGCACAACCGTCAACGACATCTGCCGGTCTGCCCTCACGCCCAGCAGTATAAAAGTGTCCTGTACATAGATATCCGGTCCTGTACCTCACGCACATAATATTAGTAGATGTAGACACACCTTCCACATATAAATAAAAGGATAATAAACTTATTATTGAAATCCTTAGAACGGTCTTTCCTTTTGGTGTTCCACCACAGGTCTGCCTGCCCGCGTTCGGGACTTCATTGCCTGGACCGCCCCTCCACCTCCGCTCTGCGCGCCGGGTCAATCTTATCGTGATAACTTTTAAAGTATTCGTCCAAATTGCTTAGTGTAAAAGACAAAGTTTATCTACATGAAATACCGAAAGCGATAAATGTATTGATTTTGATAAGAATTAACAAAGTACTCTGAAATATGCATTGTAAAAAAAGTACCCAATTTAAATGTATTTATGGATCACTATTTTGGATATAATGGCTTCCACAAAAAAGATAGATATATGCTGTCGCGGACTTTTATTTAGAACTTTATAAGACAAACAGTTCCACGATACATTATCTTCATGTAACTCTAACGGTTTAGGCAGCGCACGCCAAGATAGCTCTCAGAGGGCAGGAATTTTTCCGACTTACTTGATACTTATCGTTATATTATGGCCAAATTATACAAAATCTTTATAAATTGTAGCCTATGTGTTATTCTGATGTATAAGCTATATTACTGTGAAGTTTCATCAAAATCCGTTCAGTAGTTTTTGCGTGAAGGAATAACAAACATCCAAACAAACTTTCGCATTTATAATATTAGTAGGATATATACTTTTACTTTTATCAATTTACATGAGACACAGAGACATTAATCTTGATACAAATGAAATGAAATTATGCAGTCATTGGTATTTTTGTACGAATAAGACCTAGGTATGAGCTGCACTGCACCTTAATACCGTAACACACTATAAATCACAATCTAAATTATTTTGAACGACATTGCTAATCTATTGCTTCATATTATGTTCGAAAACTTTGTCTGCTCAACAACGTAAATAACGCAATGAATGTTGTTGAACTGTCAAAATGAAAGCCAGTAGGAATTACTGTTAGGCCGCAAGCTCGGAGGGGCGTTTTTAGCAGCGTGGAGCGGGGCGTTACATGGGCAGTTCGATTAAACGCCCGGCTGCACGCTGCAAGAAACGCCCCTCCGAATTTGCGGCCTTAGTGCGTTACGCAACTACCCCATATGTCTAGATCTAGTAGGTTACTTGTTACATATTATTATAATAAAAAAATACTATGCAGATAGATAGAATAAACCAAAAAACACGCACTAAAAATGAAAGATTTAGTTTAGAGCTTAGCGATGAGCTGCAATCTAGGTTATCCCGATTATAGGTTAGAAAAATGCTGTTATGAAATTCTATTGATTTGAAGCTCGATACTCAACTTAATTAAATAAATAGCCGAGTCAGTTAGAGATAGTTCAAACATATCGCGATTACAGTTATAGATCTGTCTGTGTTCAGCGGCCACTATAGCAATGACTGAAACGGGTATACCTGACTGATGAAAATGTTCGGTTTTTTTTCGTATTGAAAACTGGTACTATTTGCAGGTCAATATTTAATATTTGACTGTACTTATATATAATGTTTTCTGGATCAAAGTTGTTGTTACTTGTTACACGTTTTAAACTTTCCTTTAACATTCGCTATGAAAAACTCATTCGGAATACCAAAAACGTAAAAAAAAAGAAAACCGAATAAAACCAAAATTATGTAAATACTAGCTTCCGCCCGCGGCTTCGCCCGCGTGGATGTCGGAAATTATCCCAGAGGACAGTACCGGTGAAGTAGCGCATATTATGTCCTTCCCTAGGGTGCTATCTATCTCCTTGCCAAATATCGAAATCCGTTCAGTGGTTTAGGTGTGAAAAGGTAACACACAGAAAGAGGTACTTTCGATATGGTTCACTATTTTGGGCTTCCACATAAAAGGTAGATAATATATTCTGTCGCGGACATTTATTTAGAACTGTTTAAGACAAACAGTCCCATGATACGTTATATTCGTGTAACAACAGCGCTTCTGCGAGATTCAGCTGTTGTAGAGGTTTTTGTGGCTCTTTGGGACGCCATGTAAGTCGCCTGCTGCTGACGTCGAGCTTGTGACTCTTCTGGTGTCTCCGCAGCCCGTTGAGACACCACTATACTCGTCATGCTGTTGACGCCGATCTTGGGACTGTTCCGGTGTTTCAGCAGCCCGTTGAGACACCAGATACTCAGCATGCTGTTGACGCCGATCTTGGGCCCGTTGAGACATCAGATAGGTACTCAGCATGCCGTTGACGTCGAGGTTGAGATTGTTCTGGAGTTTCACCAGTTGTTGAAATGCCAGATACTCAGCGTGTTGTTGACGTCGATCTTGGCTGGTGTGCCGCCTCATGCACCGCCTGCTCAAATCTTCGCAGATCAGTTTGTTGAGACGTCTCGTTATTCTAAGTCGAGCTATTTTTATAGCTCGAGCTTTATTAGAGTTTTATGAAATATATATTAGACTTACGCTTTCGAGTCATTATTGTAAGTACTAAGTATATAAAAAATCACCAAATCGGTGGTAATTTTCAAACTAACTAAAAAAATTCCAATAGCTAATTAGGAGGAAAACGAATCTAACTTCTTACTACTTAGAACACAACCTAAAACTATACGTTAATCTTAAACTAACAAAAAAAAAAACAATTGTAATAATCTAAGTAGATACCTAATGAAAATAATAACGAATCTATTTAGGTACTTAATACTTACAAATACAACCTATACCTAACCCGTGACCTAACTAACTAAAAATACAATCCTACCTATAAGTAATTAAACAAACAAAGAAAACAGTTCTAATATGACTAATAATTGAATTTAAAACGAATCTATATTTGTACTTAAAATATACTACCCAAAAATTATAATGCCTACTATTAGTTAGTAATAAATCGCATCGAAACGAATTTAAAGCTGTAAAAAAAACTCAAAATGAGCACAACCGTCAACGACATCTGCCGGTCTGCCCTCACGCCCAGCAGTATAAAAGTGTCCTGTACATAGATATCCGGTCCTGTACCTCACGCACATAATATTAGTAGATGTAGACACACCTTCCACATATAAATAAAAGGATAATAAACTTATTATTGAAATCCTTAGAACGGTCTTTCCTTTTGGTGTTCCACCACAGGTCTGCCTGCCCGCGTTCGGGACTTCATTGCCTGGACCGCCCCTCCACCTCCGCTCTGCGCGCCGGGTCAATCTTATCGTGATAACTTTTAAAGTATTCGTCCAAATTGCTTAGTGTAAAAGACAAAGTTTATCTACATGAAATACCGAAAGCGATAAATGTATTGATTTTGATAAGAATTAACAAAGTACTCTGAAATATGCATTGTAAAAAAAGTACCCAATTTAAATGTATTTATGGATCACTATTTTGGATATAATGGCTTCCACAAAAAAGATAGATATATGCTGTCGCGGACTTTTATTTAGAACTTTATAAGACAAACAGTTCCACGATACATTATCTTCATGTAACTCTAACGGTTTAGGCAGCGCACGCCAAGATAGCTCTCAGAGGGCAGGAATTTTTCCGACTTACTTGATACTTATCGTTATATTATGGCCAAATTATACAAAATCTTTATAAATTGTAGCCTATGTGTTATTCTGATGTATAAGCTATATTACTGTGAAGTTTCATCAAAATCCGTTCAGTAGTTTTTGCGTGAAGGAATAACAAACATCCAAACAAACTTTCGCATTTATAATATTAGTAGGATAGGAAATATCTAACAAAACAAAAAATGTGAAAAGCGCGATGTGACGCGCTACGTCATCCAGCTAGGTACAACGGTCGAGTATACCGCCGCGCCGCTTGGGAAAAATCACACTTTTCCTCTCGTGTTGTCTGCCGGCCGTTAGTGCTTGTTTGGACACCGACCTCGCTCGAACTCCCCATCAGCCATCACAAATACATACCAATACAAATAAACAACAACGTCTAAATGACGCTCTTCTCTCTTCTAATTGCCAGTTTGTTTACTTCGGTTTTGTCATGGTATCCTAATGAGCCCAAATTGTGGGTACCAAGGCACTATGGGTACCAAGGAGTGCATAACGGGTTGGAGCATGCGAAAGAATTTGTGAACGAGTGGACCGTGGAAGTGGAAGGTGGTGAAGAAGTAGCTCAGTTGGTTGCGCTGGAACTGGGATACATTTTTGGAGGGAAGGTAAGTTTATGATGTCTTGGTGTTTTCAGTGGCAAATTCAGAATTAAAATACAATATTTAACTTTGAATGTATTTGCCGAAAGCAAAATATAGCCAGCTATAGAAAAATCCAATCAGCCTTCAATACACGTACTTAAAAAAAACTATTGAATTGTCTTTTTAAAACGAACTAGCACTGAGACTTCTGAGTAATGCCATGTTAGAATTTAGATTCTTATTAGCATATTTTCTGCGAATATTTCTAAATAATTTATTTAAGGCGCGGTAAGTACCAAATTTTAGATAATTGACTATAGCGCATCGCGGCAACGAATAAGGTTCTAAACAGCGATACGTTTGATGTTAGTTGAATCGAATGATCACTAAAATAAAAGTAAATTTGCAGTTTTATTACTTAATTAAATAAATAAAAAAATGCACGGGGCAGTGGAATAATTTTTAGGTATTTCGTTAGTTATTATTTATTTATAGTTAATTAAAACGGTACAACACCAATTACATAGTTAGTTAATATTAGTTGATTGAATTCCCTTATTATCATTACATAAAATATAGTATATTACATAATTATGATAGTTAAAGCTCAAAATTTTAAGAATTATGCGACGAAAAAAAATTTTTTGAGCTCTGTTACGATTGTTTTATCATGATGTACCTACTATTTTATTTTTATGAAATATTTTTGAATAAGTCTTCTTTGAATATTTGACAATACAATTTTTTTTCTGGCTTGTAATATGTACCAATACGCCTAACTGTGCGACAAAAAACTGAGCGTATTACGGTGTCCTACGTTTGGGCAGCGCCTTAAGATTGCTCACTTAGCTCATAGTTTTAAGGCAACATTTAACACGCTACATTAGTCACTGACATTTAAGTACTTAAAATGAATCTCTTTAGAGTAGGTACTTCTTTCACGTCGTCAGTTTTTGAAGAGCGATTCCGATTCGAATGTTTTGGAACATCAATAAAATTGTTCTCTGTTCCTTACCATTTACCAAGCCGATTTCCTTGGCCGGCGGGCTTTTTACTAGGTATGTATAAATACCTATGCAAAAACGCACTCGGCTGTACTAATAACAGCATCATATCATAAGCATAATCAGCCTATTATGTCCCCACGGCTGGGACGCGCCTCCTCTCTGTGACAGGGAGTGGACCGTAACCACCATGCGGGCCCATTGCTCGTTGGTGGATGTAACATGTCATCAAATTTGTTGGTCCTAGGACATGCCGGTTTCCCCACGATGTTTTCCTTCACCACTAGGCCACCACTGCATGCTCTAATAATAATAAATGTATTTATTAAGACACCAAGACTTACTGCTTACTGGGTACTCATCTGTCATATCAACATTGGCAGGCTTGTTCCAGCCACTGGTGAGTAAGTATAGGCCTCCTCTCTTTTGTGTCATGCTGAGCACATATTCAGGAGAGGGTGGTTTTATTGTATTTGATGTTGACGTACTTATGTCTATGAAAGTGAGAAGAGAATAAGTGCTGACTTGTACAGACGCGAAAAAAACTGTCAAATTTTCCCAATCAACTTTAAACCTTTAGCGATAAAGTTGAAAATCTATTAAAGAAATTTGACAGATTGTATTAGCTTGAGTCTTTGGTCAACTGGACCCACACGAACTGAACCTGCGGGTCCAGTGCTGGCGTCTGTACAAGAACATAAAAAGATTGATGATAGTTAGCAGTCCACCCCTAATGCCACCCTTGCAGATTTAAACATTTACGGCCACTTGCACAAATCACATAATACATTTAACTTTAAACGTACCTACTTAGTTAAAACATCTTTCTGACTCTGCCATCTTCGAACGATTGGGAGAAATAGAACGAAGTTGTAAATTCGTTTAGCGTTAAACGCATTTAAGTAATGGTGGTGCAAGAGGACCAGGGGCTCTTATTCCTTTTGACCACAGCATGAACCGGCTGAGTCAGATATGTAATTGGAAACAATTTTAAATCCTTCTTTCTGTTATGATTTTAACAGAAAAAGGTTTTCTCTGTTAAACAAATATAAATGTAATTTAGAAGCAAGCTCTCGGTCGAGGCCTGTTTGTTAATTTTAATGAAAGAGCTTTGTGTATTTGATTTTGTTAAAATAAAAGGCTACCTGTACCTAACAATTCCATTGAGCCAGTTTATTTTGGGTACCTACGTGAAATTTATATTTTAAGACTCCAGAACTCCTGAAAATCTTCTAGATAATGATTATTTGACGTCACTATTTATCATAATACAGAGGTAGGGACATCGACGTGCAACCGGTTACCATGGGTAGCATATGCTTGTAGTAGGTCCTTTTTTGACCGTAAGCCATTTTACGAATAAGTTGTTGTGTTGCGAAAAAGTGTTGTTTAAGGTAGCTTAATATCACTAGCTGTTCTAGGTTATAGTAGACGTTGACAATTGACATTATGCTGATTGCTGAGTCTTCGAGTGTGCTGTCGATTGGCCGAACGAAAGTATCTGCTTTAGCATAGCATAGCAGCATAATCAGCCTAAGTATAACGTTCCTACTGCTGAGGGAGTGGGCCGTAATCCACCACGTGGATCCAGTTCGGGTTAGTAGATGTCATCATGTGTTCGAATTTTTGGTTCTAGGACATGTCGGTTTCCTCGCGATTACTCCTTCACCGTTTTGAGAGCAGTGGTGATGAAATTAAATACAGGTGCCTGCCTGGTTTCGAATTCACGACCTATAACTCGTAAGTCGGGACCGATACCACTGCCACCATTGCTCTGTATCTGCTTTCCTAGTGACAATTGAAACAAAACAAACGTCATTCAAGTATTTGCTTCCATAAATCCATTATAATAAAGTTCGTAGTACATACGCGCTTGAGATAAGGCTGAAATCAAAGCTATGACGCCGTATATCTGAAGTGGCACTCGTCGATAGCAGAGCCAGTATATTGCATAGATTACACTCCATAAGTATATCATGACTGACGTGAAAGGCAGTAATTAATTAGCGTTACTAGGGCTGCATAAAATGCAGAAGATATGTCACTAAAGAAGGATTCTTTTTTGGTCCTTCGACAGTATTTTCTTGCTCTTGACCTAGGTTTCGTAAAGAGATTCGTCAAACAATATAAATGAAACAATTTGCAATGATAGTATAGAGATTGCCACATCGACAATGTGTTTAAGAACTAAATGTCCTGTATTAAATGACCAATTGCTCTAAGTTTGAGCCAAAGGAATTAGTTACGCCATCTTTCTGTGCGTTTAAAATACCACCTACGATTACATTACCAATCCGCTTGGCGAACGTAACGATGTAAAAGCTTACTTATTTCTGAAGAACATACAGACAAAACTTGTGAGAAGTTTCATAATACTCGTAAAAGCCTATTTGGGCCTTTCGTAGCGGCTCCGACGACGAACGATTCCCTGGAGAAATGCGGTCATCAAAACGTTGACAGACAGTTTTGAGATTGCATTTTGATATAGATACAATGTTATTAGCACACAGATGGATGCTGATGGCTCATGTTACGACTGTTAAACCTACAGGGTGAGATGAAAATAATTGATAAATAGGACAAAATAAAATTAAATAAACGTCACTTATTTAAACCAGCACCCTGATTGCGTAACAAACTTTCAATCACAATCTGAATAATTTTAAAGGATATTGCTAATCCATTGCTTTGCTTCATATGTTTCAAAAATTTGTCTGCAACGACGTAAATAACGCAATGAATGTTGTTGAACTGTCATAATGAAAGCCGTTCCTTATACTGTTAGTGTATTACGCATTACCCCGCAGGCTAAGAATCAGTACTTTTCGAACGTCAAATTTTCTTCCCTTCCCTTCACCACTTCCTAGTGCTTTAGCTGGGAAGAAGTGGCGCAACAAACTCCCCAGCAGCACAGCTGTCTGTTCAGTTAGAAGAACTTGCTTCTATACAATAGTATGCTAAGTAATTAACATTACGAAACACAAAACATTAAATTAAATTATTTGCCATATGCCAGCTAGCACACGCCAATAAACCAACACTGCTAAACAACCACAACACTCGGTATACCTATCCGGATTCACTGTGTTTTGGATTAATCAAAGGACATTTTCATACATCTAACATTTATTTTAAAATCTGCACAGAGGTGGAAGAATATTATAACCTTAGGCATCTGTCCCATGGCCGGCGATTACCAAGAAGCGAGTAACTATTGACTTAGCAACTAAAAACAAGTTGGCGAGTTATGACCAGCGAGTGCGCGACGGTGACGAGGGATTACTTGCCGGTTTTGCGTATGTAAGTACCAAGCGTAAGTCTCTCAGTGAGTGTTGTGCCCCCTAGGCGAGCGTCGCTGAGTGAGTCATCATCATAATTTCAGCCGAAAGACGTCCACTGCTGGACATAGGCCTCCCCCAAGCACCTCCACTTCGACCGGTTCTGTGCTTCTCACATCCAACGGGTTCATGCGGCCTTCACAAGGTCGTCGGTCCACCTTGTGTGAGGCCTTCCAACGCTACGTCTTCCGGTACGCGGTCGCCACTCCAGAACCTTTCGGCCCCATCGGCCATCTGTTCTGCGAGCAATGTGCCCTGCCCACTGACATTTAAGTTTGGCAATTCTTCGGGCTATGTCGGTTACCTTGGTTCTCCTGCGGATCTCTTCATTTCTGATTTGATCACGCAGGGAAACTCCAAGCATAGCCCTCTCAAAATTGACTGACATCACATCATCATCGCACATCGCTGAGCGAGTACTCTCTTTAAAAGCTCATGTCGCTCATATGTTGTACTTTTCTTGAGCAAGAAAATCGTTGACTCCTCCTCGTTGCTTCCTCGACGGCACGGGGCAGGTGCCTTATCCTGTACACTATTTTAGCTTTTACGACACTTAGGTACTCAAAGTAAGGAGTTGTAGGTTCAGGCGAAAGTATAATGAAGAAGTCATTAACAACGTACTTGAATTGTTCTTGTTTATTTAGGAGCGTTAAATTTAAGCCTCTGAAAGTAATATTTGGTTAATCATCATCTTCTTCTAGATATACTTGATAACGAATGTTGATGATAATGTAGTGATCGCTGTTGCAGAGAATCTTCTATCACTCATCCAACAAACTCGAATCGAACCTGCCTGAGGTACCTATACCTGCACCCTAATAGCGTAACACACTAGCAATCATTTTGAAGGATATTGCTAATCCATTGCTTCATATGTTCGAAACATTTGTCTTCTCCACAACGTAAATAACGCAATGAATGTTGTTGAACTGGCAATATGATACCCATTCCTACTGATAATGTGTTACGCAATTACCCCGCTGGTCCTTTTAATACAAGCCTCTCCTCTGGTCCTTCAACTGGTCTTTGGTTTTCCACTTGCTATTTTTGGTCATTGGACCATCAGCTAACGATCGTAATTAATATCGATATCACTCAACCCTTGGGATGACAAGGTCATGTTTACTTTAGAGCGCGCCACAAACCATGGTACCGTATATAATTAGACTCAATATTTCTCTATAAATCCTACTAGTCCTACTATCCTACTTCCTACTATAATAATATTATAATTATGCGAAAGTTTGTTTGGATGTTTGTTATTCCTTCACACAAATACTACTGAACGGATTTCGATGAAACTTCACAGTAATATAGCTTATACATCAGAATAACACATAGGCTACAATTTATAAATATTTTGTGTGATTTGGCCATAATATAACGATAAGTATCAAGTAAGTCGGAAAAATTCCTGCCCTCTGAGAGCTATCTTGGCGTGCGCTGCCTAAACCGTTACAGCGCTGCCACACGTACGAGCCGAGACGAGCTACGAGTAAGATTTCAAACAGGTTGGATCGCCGGCGAACTTGCGCGGCAATTTTAAAGTACGCGTTTTTAAAGTGACACACAGGCGAAAAAGCTCGTCGAGCCACAAGTCCGCGTACTTGCTCGCACGTCTATCACCCACTTTAGAGTTACACGAACATAATGTATTGTGGAACTGTTCATATTAAACAGTTCTAAACAAAAGTCCGCGACAGCATTATAATATATCTATCTTTTATGTGGAAGCCATTATATCGATACCTCTGGGCTCAAAGGTCGTAAAGGACAAAATGCGACTTTTCAGGAGAAGCAAAAAACGAAAAAAAAAAAAATATTTGCTCTAACATTTTTGTTTCTTGAGCTATTTAAATGAAACCTAAGAAGAAAGTGTTTAGAATTTATAGTATTCTCTAGGGCAGTGTTAAAAAATGACCCTACTGCTGTATTTACCGAGATAGATTTCCTTTACGACCATAAATTTAAAAACAAACGTCCTTTACACCCTTAAAATTTTCATCCTATGATGAACCTAAGGGCGTAAATGTACTTTACTGCACAAAACTAAACAAAATAAGGAAATAATCGACAAGTGTAATAATTTTTAGGTTCTTAAAGGACCACCCGCTAAGGTATTCTGAAAGGATAAATTAATAATTAAACTTAAATATTAAATGGATTATGTAATTTTGTATGTATTTATGTGTATACTACTGTATTTTCTTTACAAATATTCATGAAATAACATAATTATACAAATAAAACGTGCATTTTTGTAATCAAATTGAGATCGTTTATTTGTAATTGAACACAAAGCTCTAAATCTTTAAATTATAAATTAATATTTTTAATACGTTCACCAATACTGCTGAGTGTGCCCGCCTGCTGGCTGTGGGTGATTGGGAGTCGGGCCTTTGGCTTGAAGCGCTACCGTCACCCAACATAGGCACTATGCTGCGTGACACCACATTCTGGCTCGCTACATGTTTGCGTCTGGGCGCTCCTTGCGGAGCTCCACATCGCTGTCAATGCGGTGCAGCAGTCGACTGCCTCGGACACCATGGCGTATCTTGCAGCGAGAGCGCTGGTCAGATGGCACGGCACGCCAGCATTAACAACATCATCCGTTGGGCTCTTGTCATCGTCGGGGTGCCCGCTGTTTTAGAACTCAATGGCTTGGCACGCGACGATGGGAAGAGGCCAGATGGAATGACCATAATGCCTTGGAAGTTGGGTAGGCCTTTGGTGTGGGATGCAACCTGTGTCGACACCCTCGCTCCATCCTATCTTCCTAGCACGGCGGGCTATGCTGGGGCGGCTACTGCAGGAGCAGAAAACCTCAAACAGCGCAAATATAACAACCTTATTGGGAGCCATATGTTTGAGCCGTTTGGGGTTGAAACTCTAAGGCCTTGGGGTCCCAGTGCTTATCGAATATTTCGAGACATCGCCAAGCGGTTGGTTGACTCTACGCGTGACCAGAGAGCTGGCCTATTTTTAGCCCAAAGAATAAGCATTGCCATCCAACACGGTAATGCTGCCCTGCTAGCCTTTTGGGCACTTATCCTCTTGACAGCGATGCGGACGAATTTTTTTAAATGAGCTCCTGTCTTTAACTTTATAAACAGAATCTGTTTGATGAGATGATGAGTAAACACCCCTCTGAGCAGTTGGATGGGGTGGTTTTTTAATCCTGGATCTGAACAGTCATCGTAGCAGCGTCGTACAAACATCTCAATGCCCGCACGCGATCTGACGGCTGGAACTCAACAAATCTCTTGGCGAGACAGTTCGTGACGACCCTCGAGAGCAGCTTGGATACGTGGTTCAGAAGTGAGATGGGTCTATATAGTTCTTCAGCGAGGATTTTTTTGAAGAACAGAACCACCGCATCTCTGCTCCACGCCTCGGACATTATACTCTCTTAGATGACAGAATTAAAGAGACTTGCTAGTCTTTGAATTATTGTATTTCTTTTTTTGGATCGTTTTCTTGTAGGTTTGGGTTTTTTTGTTTCAAATCTTCATCTATATCGTCACTTCTTTGATCTTAGTTAGATCTTGTAGCACCCTCAGCTCACCCCCGGAGTGAACACAGCGCGAGAGTCGGCTAACTGTCTTTTAGCTAAGTAATGAAGCTTAGCTGCTTTGTTGCAGAATTATATTTTTTTACCGTTTTCATTAAACAGGCATTATATTCAAGAAAAGTATTGTGGGAATTAAATGCTTAACTAAAATAGCGTTAAGGGCGGGTAACTGCAAATAAGTTAAGTTTTTCACTTAAACTTTTCTTTAACTGCTTAATTATAAAGTAGTTATAGTCCTTTAGCGTCTTTATAGTCAAGAAAAATCAGATAACGTACTTGTAGTTAAGTAGAAGGCTAGAAAATAATCATCACATCGGACAGTTAAGGTATTTTAAAGTACCTACATTAAGCGAAAAAGTGTGGGTTAGACGCTTTCAAGTGATGGAATCATCAGAAATTATGTTACTTAACGGTCTAAAATATTTTCATATCTTTGGAACTATTTATTATTGTTAAAATGTTTCTTAGACAGAAAGATAGCGAATTTTGAACTCTGTCACATTCTATTAAAAAGTGAAGATTGACCATTTCTACTTCGTACTTTCTAGAATACTAGTTATTTACAACCTAGCCAATAGAGGAGGCTATTTATATTTAAGTAATGTACAACGAGTATTAGAAACAATTTAATAAGGTAGGGGTTGAAAGTTTGTGTACAGAAATCAAATTCTACGATAATTATGAAGTGGATACCTAAACTTGAACATCTTGTAATTTCAATAATCGTTATAATACATTTCACAAAATTGTGAGTTAATAGTTTTGTGTAAATTATTTAATTTTTATTAAGTTAGGTAGTAAGTTTAGATTAAATTCGTTGTTTTATGAATATTCTAGGATTTATGGGACAATTCCTCACTTACGTTTATATATACGCCCATAGTGGAAGCAAAGAATTAAAATGAAACTAGGTAGTAAAGGACACTTGTATTTTTTTTATTTTAAATTGTAGGGGTGTACAGGACAATTTGCAAAGACGATGTCCTTTACATCCAAATTTTTGAGGGACTTATATTAACCACCTAAGGTGGTATAAGACAATTGATATTTTTTATGTATTTTACACCCAAAAGTTGTTTTATACTTTGCTTTACTACCAAAATGAGTTCACTCTGGTAACTAAGTGTTATTTACATCCATATTTTCACGGTAAACTTTGTTTAACGTCTCAAATTATGTGGGTCGTAAAGGCATTTTTTTTGCGAATTTCGTAAAACGGAATATACAGATCGATAGGAAATTAAAAACTGAGTATAGCAGTATCAATAAGTCATTTTCGCCCAAATGTCCTTTATGACCTTTGAGCCCAGAGGTATCGAATTCAAAATAGTGAGCCATAAATACATTTAAATTGGATACTTTTTTTACAATGCACATTTTAGAGTACTTAGTTAATTCTTATCAAAATTAATACATTAATCGCTTTTGTTATTTAATGTAGATAAACTTTGTCTTTTACACTAAGCAATTTGGACGAATACTTTAAAAGTTATCACGATAAGATTGACCTGAGTGGAGCGCCATTAATGCGCGCAGAGCGGGGTTGGAGGGTGGTCCAGGCAATGACGCGCCATCGCATCGCCGAGTGTTCATTGCGTATTTTTTACAGCTTATTCGATTCGAAGCGATTTATTACTAACTTACAGTAGGCATAATTATTTAAATTTTTAGGTAGTACATTTTAAGTAGAAATATAGATTCGTTTTTAATTTAATTATTACAGTCATAAATTAGAATTGTTTTCTTTGTTTGTTTTAGGCTGGTTTTATAGTCACGCCGCTAGACGCGCCGATGGGCAGCGCGCGCGTTCGGATATGTATGGGGTAGTAGTTGCGTTTCAAAGTCGCGCGGTTGAGCAATGAGCAGCGCCGTTCAGTAATACAGTGCACCGTGGTTCAAGCGCGCGCTGCCCAGAGGCGCGTCTAGCGGCGTGACTATAAAACCAGCCTTAATTATAGGATTGTTTTTTTAGTTACTTAGGTCACGGGTTAGGTATAGGTTGTATTTGTAAAAGTATTAAGTACCTAAATAGATTCGTGATTGTTTTAATTACTTAGATTATTACAATTGTTTTTTTTTTTTTTGTTAGTTTTAGGTTTAGGTTGTGTTGTAAGTAGTAAGAATGCGATGCGTATCTTTATATTTAAAATATTTATTCCTCAATGTTAAGGATTGCACCTACCACTGTTTGTCTCTGCATCACCCAAAGGTAGACTGGTAGAAAATGCCTATGGCATAAAGTCCGCCTCTGTACATTTGTGCTTAAAGTATTAAATAAATAAATAAATAAGAAGATAGATCCGTTTTCCTCTTAATTAGCTATTGGAATTGTTTTAGTTAGTTTGAAAATTACTACCGATTTTGTGATTTACAATAATGACTCGAAAGAGTAAGTCTAATATTTCACAAAGCTCTAATCAAGCTCGAGCTATGAAAATAGCTAGATTTACCGACACGTCTCAACAAACTGAGCTGCGAAGGTTTGAGCAGGTGGTGATTGAGCAGGCACACAGAGCTACTAAGACACCAGACCAGTACCAAGATCGGCTTCAACAACACGTTGAGTATCTGGCATCTCAACGAGCTGCTGAAACTCCAGAACAGTCTCAACCTCGATTTCAACGGCATGCTGAGTATCTGGTGTCTCAACGGGCTACAGAAACACCAGAACAATCCCAAGATCGACATCAATAGCATGATGAGTACCTGGTGTCTCAACGGGCTGCAGAAACACCAGTAGGTACAGTCCCAAGCTCGACGTCAGCAGCAGGCGACTTACATGGCGTCCCAAAGAGCCACAGAAACCTTTACAACGACTGAATCTCGCAGACGCGATGTTGTTACACGAGTATAATGTATCGTGGGACTTTTCGTCTTAAACAGTTCTAAATAAATGTACGCGACAGAATATATCTACCTTTTATGTGGAAGCCCAAAATAGTGAGCCATATCGAAAGTACCTCTTTCTGTATGTTACCTTTTCGCACCTAAACCACTGAACGGATGTCGATAAAATTTGGCAAGGAGATAAGTAGCATCCTAGGGAAGTACACGGGCTACTTCATCGGTACTGTCCCTTGGGATAATTTCCGACATTCACGCGGGCGAAGCCGCGGGCGGAAGCTAGTATAATTTATAGTTTGAAAGATTAGTTTTATGTTACAAGCTTGGACGTTGTCATTAATCGATCATTCGAAATCCTTCTCTCATTCATTATCATCATTGGCAGCCTTCTTCCATCCACCGATGAGTATAGGCTCTTTGTGGTCCCTTTTGTGTTATGGTTCCTTGGTCTGCGCGTATCTCATCCAGCTCTACGCCGCGATCTTCTCTCATTGATTCTCATTCATTTTACTTGATTGGTATTTATGGGAATATTATGAAGTCTCTCTCTGCAAGTACCTAATCTACTGGTTAATTTTCATTAAAAAGGCGTCTTTTAATTGCATCGCCACTTACACAGAGTGCCTAAATAACAACCCACCCACGTTCAAGCATTATTACTGTTTTCCATAAGCTATCTGTGACGTTCATGTTAATCTTAGCAGTTAATAAATATAACTGCTAACTTTGTGTTGCTGAAATATAATAAATAATCAAACAATTCGATTAAGAGTTACACGCTTGAATAGTGATTTTCATTCACACATCACATTTTTTACCTACTGTTAAAATATCCTGAAAGTAGCCACAAAGGTTTCTCATTATATGACAAGTAGGTATGGCCAGTATGGCATAGAGAATATGTTTTATTTTTGTTAGCCTATACTGTCCCACTGCTGGGCGAAGGTCCACCAGCCCTCGCAGTACGCTTCCAGGTCGTCTCGCCATCTCTTTCTGGGTCGGCCTCGGCGGCGCCGCCCATCTTCAAGCACCCATTGTGTGGAGACTGTTGCCATCATCATGTTGCCATCATCATCATGGTCATCGTGCATGCGGCTGATGTGACCCACCCAATCCCTTTTGAGCCTGACAGCCTTGGAGAAAGCTTATCCATTAACATAATTATCCTGAAAGTGGCCACAAAGTTTTGTCATGCATGGCGGTATGTCGTATGGCATTCAATTCCATCCATTGTCTTACAAAACACCTTGAATTTATTTTCTCGACATATAGATTTTTGAGTCAATTAGTACAAAACATTTTGGTTGCCTATTTAGTTAAACGTTGGCTTTGAAGGTTAAGACAGCCTTCAAAAGATTTAATTGACCTTTTAGAAAACAAGTCCTGGAGTTAAGTGATGGACAGGTCTTTAACAATGAAAATCTGAGAAAGGTCATTTTCTGCGACGCCTAAGTATGTTAGTAATTGATATAAAAAAGATAATTTTAAAATCGTTAAGAATATTAAACACAAACTTGCCTACTTATCTTGAACTTGAAAAACTTCATTTAGAATTTTAGACACTTGATAAACTTTATAATCTGTTTATAAATTCCAGTATTTAAGGTTATATGGTAAGCATAAGAAAACTACCATCAGTAGCATTATAAACGGAACTGTAGGAGTAGGTAGCTGATTATCCATATATTTTGTCTGATGCCTATATTTATCTGGCCTTTATCTATCTATCATTAGTTTTATTCAAAACTAAGTAAGGTCAAACATTTCACGTATCTGGCAGCTGCAGGCTGAAGTCTAGCCAATCAGCTGTCTCATATAGCATGTCAGTCGCCTTCCGTCTAATCGTGACAAATGTTCAGGAATTAGTTCAGTCCATTTGTCTCAGTTTGTGACGCTAATCATTTGTTTGTTCGACTCTCTTTATTTTATGTGCTCCGTGTAAGATAACGTACTGAAACTAATTAGGTTTTTTTAAACAAAAATTACGGTTTTGACCATAGATATCCGATCCTATCCGTGGTTTTGACCTATTGAATCGGAATATTTATTACAAGGCAAGGATTATAGTTATAATATGTCAAAAGACAATTAGAAGTAAATGAGGTGTCTCATTGACAGTTCCTGAGTGGCGATTAGTTTACGAGTATCACGTTACAAGTTGTTATGTTAAAATAATAAATAAAAAAAATTTACTAAAAATTAAAACTGCATTTTTTCAAACAAAATAAATAGGCAGCGTAAAAAATGGTACGGTATTAGTATTGTTACCAAATAATCACAAATTAAGTTTAATGTGTTAAATACTAAAACCAAAAACGGGCCCAGGGCTAGATGTTGATTGTTATCAATTATTTTAATTGTGTATGAATACGTGTTTTCAATTATTGTGATATCCTAATAACATTATAGACCTACTTTTTTGTTTTTCTATTTGTGTCTGTGTACTTCCAATGTAGTATGACTGGCATCAGTTGCATGATTTTTGAAGACCATTGATGCTTGCTTGATTAGCAGGTAGTTTCTATTCAAGCTACAATGAATGTGAGCGATAGATAATTAAAATCATTGCAGAGGAAAATGAGTGTGCTAAGCTAAGTTTGTGTTCGATTACTTTTTGTACTTATTCTTACGATTCATGCTTGCTTGGTAATGTTATAAGTCTGAACCACACTGGCCATCATTATATTCCAATTTTAAAACAATAATAAGACAGTGTTTAATGTTTTTATTTTGGTTAGATGTTTTCTTTCTAAACACACAGGCACAGCATTTTAATTAAATTAATTCGAAGCACTTAAATTACATTCGTTCATTAGAACCGACTGCGTACTACGCAGGTGACGCCTACACAACGGATAAACTGTGGGTTATTTTTCTAGAGCTTAACTAGATTTACGTCAGTTCGAATGATTCTCAATGAAGTTAATTCACAAGGAACAATCTAGATATCAAGACAACTGACATTAGAAAAGCGCTTCTAAGAACTAGTGTCTATTTTTTGCGCAAAGAAAGTTCACTTATTTCAGAGCTTTTGTTCAGTTATTAGTTATATTCATTGTAATTCACACTTATTTATCAAAATCCTACTAAACTGTTAAATTAAAATGGTTGAATTTTGTTGTTTTTTATGTGAATAGGCTCTGTATGGTACACCTACCTACACCTACTACTGTATGGTAGATAAGATACTGTATATTATTTCGGCATTTGGAGTACGAAAATAATAGATAACGTCATCATTATCATCATTTCATGATTTTAAAACCTTAGTGGTAATCATACCACAAAACAATATCGCTAGAGTCATCTTTGAACATTTGAGAAAAAGTATCGCGCGTAGCAGACGTAGCACTCTGTTAGCTAAATAGCTACGTTTTGGATATACGTACCTTCGTAGCGAAAAACTTCTACCTAAACATGATAGATGGCGCTTGCAAGAGATTCGTAGTAGCAATACATTAGAAATAAATGCCTACCTACCCTCTTGCGGCTAATAGCGCAAACATGCTGAAACGGTAGTGTTCAGTTTTTCAGGCGGCGCTAACTGTGAAATTAGCGTCGTATGTACCAGGCGCGCAGAACCGTGAAGGAAATGTTTTTCAGTCAGCGAGTTTCAGCGGCAATCTATTTCCGTAGTTTACAGGGGGCGGGACTTCTGTTTAGTAGGGCGCTTGCCAACATGTGTGTGTCCTAAACACATGTTGTTACGTGCGTCAAGGTTGATGTCGTTATATATTATTATGCTGTTGCTGTGTGCATATTTCAGCTTGAATATATACCTAGGTACCTGAAGAATTATTTTACAGTTTACTACGAGTATGTTGTTTCATACAATAACGTGAATAGGTAATACAGTAAACGTTAATTGGAATTGCTAAACGAAAAAGACAAACGAAAGTTTTTTCAGTTTTAAAATAATTAATACATACCTAAGCAATCAACGTCTTGCAAGAATTTATTATAACTGTTACTGTTAGCCTGCATCATCCCACTGCTGGGCAAAGGCCTCTCCCCATGATTCCAGCTCTTTCGATCCAGGGCTATAGTGGACCACCACTGGTCGTTTATTTTGTCCAGTTCGTCCCGCCATCTTCTACGGGGTCTGCCGCGACGCCTTCTACATGTGTCAGGGCTCCACGTGGTGGTTATTTTGGCCCACAGAATATTGGACAAACGGCAGATGTGGCAAGCCCAGTCCCACTTCAGCGTTTTCAGCTTAGCGGCTTTTTGAGCAACGTCAGTAATCTGTGTTTTGGATTACTTTATCACAAAGCAACTACTATAGTTACTAAAACCGCTCTTTAATTGCGTCCAATGTTAAGAAAACTTTCTCAACATCTCCCACAGATAACAAAAAATATTCATTTTTACTTAAAACGTAACAAAAATGTGTGAGGTATCAGGATATCATAAAACAGCTGTGGTAGCTCGTTGTCGAGTTTACGCAGTTTCTTACAAAACCGAATTGTGTCGTTCAACTTTACGAGACGAGTCAATGACCTTGTGTACCACGTGCGAGCATCGTTCATTAATGTTTCTTGCAAGACTTTGTGATCTTTTTTTTTGTTTGGAAATAGTTTTTGTTTTTCATGAACTAAAGTCAGTTTAAAAATCAAAGCACTCATTAGGACACGCATATTTGCAACAAGCTCTGTCTATAAGTTTCTTGATTTTATTAATGTCAGTTTTAGCACATTTTTGTTTTAGGTACCTATCAATTTGCTTTATATCATTTAATTATCAGGAAAAATCATTCCGCGTCGGCGTCGCGTCGGCTCAACTATTAAAAAAATAAGTGGTTATGAATGGCAGACGCGAAAATCATCCTGTACTTCATTAATTTTAACTATTCTAGATCGACAGTGGCTGGCTATTAGCGAAGTGTGCTGGTTATTTTTTTCTACTCATCCTTTGTTTCATTTTTAAGGATAGAGGATCGAATTATGTACTTTACTAACCCCGTTTACATGACATCTCATATTGTTAAACAATGCCGCCAAAATCGATCGCATACCAAAGCTATAGGCAACTATTGCCCTACGCGTCACACGACACACCCTTTTCGTAGCCCGACCTACCCCAACACCAGCACCCTCACACGTACAGTGCATATGTGCGTAGCATCTCCATAGCTCTTTGCTCTCCTAGTACACATGTGACTCCGAAAACTCACATGACTCCACGAAATGACACGTGCTACACACGTGTGACGTCTCCATACGACCCCTCCCATGTGTAAAATGTATGTATGTTTGTTTGTGTGGTATAGATGCAGGGAATTAGATCGTATGTGTACTGTAGACATGTCCTATGCGTGTGTTTATGTTATGTTGTGTGCGACTGTTAATAATATGTCTGTATGTTGTAGCCATAGGTCTGCTCTAGTAGTGGAGAATCGAGGAGGACTTGTGAGAATGTTTGTCTTCCTGAATCGAAAACAAACATTCAACAATTTATCCAACTTGTAAACCCTTAAAATTTTAAAAAGTACTTTGTACAAAAATGTACTCGTCTTGTAAACGGAAATCTTTCAGGAGGCTAGCAACGAACCACAAACTCTAGAAAAATATTTTTATTTAGTGTCGAATTTTCAGGCACTTTGCAAAAACTATATCTCTGACGCAGTCATATGCATAATGTTAATGACAAAATGTAGGGCGTTATGTTATTTTGTGCAGTAGAAATTGCAAAGGATTGTAATTAATTTTCTAAAATAATAAAAGACATGTAAGTAGCCCAGAGCGCTGACGCCAAATAAATTTTGATAAAGGCAAGATTCAAATAGAAAAGAACGAAATAAAAAGATGACTTTTGCTATTGGATGAATATAATATTATTATAATAATTAAAATTGATGCTATTAATTAATTATTAATTAAAATAAATTAAATACGTTTGTTATGTTATTCGCTTTCGCTTGCACATAATAAAATGATAACATTGAACATCCTTTCAATTGAAACTTTATCATAAATTCATAATAAGTACTTATTGCTATCGTTTGCGACTGTGACCGGTGCGCTATCGTATCGTATCGCGAAACATCGCGTTATCACAGACATGTGTAGGCGGGGCGTTACATGTTCATTGCTCGTATGTTGATAAGCCACATGATGTGTGTGGAAATGCGTTATCGCCTCACGTTTATGGTGCCCTAGTACATACGTGTGTTTGTGGCATCACATGACGGCATCCATTTTCATGTGACACCCCATGTCACACCGGTGACATTGTCACGCAAACTCGTTTTGTTGTTCCTTCAATAAGTTTTTGTTTTAAATTAACTTTGAACTTGGGTATAATATTTATTTATTTTAATTTATTTAATAAACCATGTAGAAAGCCAAATATTTTGACCTATTTTATTAAAATAAATAACAAAACAACAATAAAAAAATGCCTACTCGTAATGCATGAAATAAATATAAATGCTAATTGCATGACACGAACGCATGCGCTAGTGGAAAGCTAATGAGTTAAGTAATTAAATTAACGTTAATTGGAGGTTAAATAAATTGTTTTCAATTTACTGATTATATTTTGCTTTAAATACAGCTGCTGCATACAACACTTTGATGCTTATGCCTGTAATGTATGTATATCTGTCTCAAGTGATCTTTCTTATCAAATATGTACTATAGATTGTGTCTTAGATAATATTTTTGTATGTCAAGAATATAAAAGGCTATAATTAAGTAAACATACGTGTTTAAGGATAATATCGAAAGACAGGCGTTAGAATGACACCCAGATTTCGTTTGCTTTAGTTTCAGACTTTCTGTGAGCTTTGCTCTCACTCACAATTTACAGCCAGATTTTTTTTTATAAATATTGTTTTAACGAAAGCCAACTATTGTTTTCATATTTAACAAACATACAAGCAGTCTTCCCTTCACATGAATTTCCCATGTTTTAGTAAAAATCTTTTTTCCACCTAAAACGACCGAGCCCAGTTTGTTGAGAGGGCAATAGAACCCTCCTTTGAGGGTTGAAACCGCCCAGCTCGTTCTCAAATCCGTGCTAGGGCGCCGCCTACATCCTATTGTTTCGGACGGCAAATACCAGGAACAGAGGACTGCACAGAAGTTATTCAGAACTCATTAATTATTATCGCAGGGGTGGTGAGATTATAGTGAGGGTGGAATTAACAAAGCGAATGGCATGTGTGGGGTGCTGTTGCATAGTTTTGTTCGAAATATGAAACCTAAACAATCTGTTGCAACAAGTGTTCTGCTACTCGAAAGTGTTCTGAGGTGGTTCTGCAACACATCCATACTAATATTTATCCTGGGACCTGAAGAAGGATAGCCTTGCTTTTCATCCTGGATGAATTACGAAATACAAAGTGCACGCAGAGGAAGTCGCGGGTAACAAAAATATATTACAGTAGGAATTTAATCAACATAACGTAACATAACATCACGCCTGTATTCCCCTTGGGGGAATGCAGAGGGGTTAGGCAGAGCCTACACCCACATTTCAACGTATGAAAATAACCGATTCATTAGGTGGAATCACCATTCACACTCGCTATAAATACATAAGATTAGAAACTTCGTCAAGTCTTCTCGTCGCCTATCCCGCAGTGTTTGAAGACTAAGGTCTTCAACCAGCAGTGCGTCCTGCCCGTCATGATATACGGTGCTGAAACGTGGACACTGACGGTCGGGCTGATCCACAAATTCAAGGTCGCTTAGCGCGCTATGGAGCGAGCTATGCTCGGATTCTCTTTGAAGGATAAAATTAGGAATGAAATTATCCGTAAAAGAACAGGAGTTACCGACATAGCTTGCAGAGTAAGCAAACTAAAAAGTGGCAGTGGGCTGGCATGGAGCAGACGAGTCCTGGAGTGCAGACCACTTATCGGCAAGCGTAGTGTGAGACACCCCCCAGCTAGATGGACGGACGACCTAAAGAAGGTTGCTGGGGTAGACTGGATGCGGAAGGCGGAGGACAGGGTGTTGTGGCGCAGCCAGGAAGAGGCCTATTATATCCAGCAGTGGACTGCAATAGGCTGAGTTGATAAATAGATAGGAGCCGAGTTACACTTACCTAGTTAGGTAGGTAGGGCAGGCAGAGGTGTAAACAGTACCTATACCCACGTTTCGCCAGTTATCTTTAACTCTTATGTAACAGGGTCTAGTTTCGCCGTATTAGCTACCTAACTATCTAGACTGCACGCTGCTGCTGAGTAACAATGTGCTCGACCTGGATATCGAACCCAGCGGCCATCCCACCCCAGCAATGTTTCCTACTGGTTTAGCAAACCATTTAGTCAATGCTTAGCTTATTTTTCATTATACACGAGATGGAAAATGCTGCAGACCTTTGCAACAAAAGCCCAACGAAATGAGAGAAAAAGAAAATAATTTTATTTGTGTCTTGAACTATTGAAGCGTTGGTCCTGTGAGTCTACTCTCTTAGTCCGTCAACGAAGATACGGGCCCGTCCGAATGTAGTTGATCCATGAAAACAAGTAAAGAATTCAATTTTTCGGACGGGCAAATTACATATCGGAAGTAGGAACAACTGTCAAATCGTGCTTGTCATTCATTTTTTGATCGGGCCCCGAACCAATCTTATGTCCACAGTAATTTCAGTAACATCGGCCGAACTTACGGATTTCGTGCTAAGGGAGTACTGGAGTAGGTAGACCCCCTGTTTTCTTCCGATCACTCCTATTTTCTTCTTCTTAAAATCTGCCTAGCCTTTTCCCAACTATGTTGGGGTCGGCTTCCAGTCTAACCGTATGCAGCTGAGTACCAGTATTTTACATGGAGCGACTGCCTATCTGACCTCCACAACCCAGTTACTGGGTAATACGAAACCCCTTGGTAATTAAGACTGGTTGTCAGACTTTCGGGCTTCTGACGACCCGTAACGACTGTCAAAGATTCACGAATGACGCCGTGCTTTCCGAGGCACGGAGGGGTCATGCTCATGACCCCTCCGTGCCTCGGAGTAAATATCGGCATAAAGATGGCCACCCATACACGGACCAACCGCGGTAAGCGTACCTTAACCTGATTACCTGATCGATCGACCTGTGTGGCTGCTATACTTAGCCACAAGCCCTTCCAAATTTTCAGATGATTGTTAGGTTTTTATGATAAAAATGGCTCTCGGGAGATTTTTTTGAAAAATATAAGTATTCTGTGTTGTAAGTGTAGGTACAAAGATCAAAAAGATGTAGGTATACATTGAAATAAGAATTCATTTGACTGTCTACAATTTGAACTCTATAATATTGTATCTATTATTAAGTAAGTAACCAATGTATAATAATGTTTTGTGGTTACGCATTGATACAAATACTATTTAACAAAGATTGTTGAAAATTAAATGAACTCTTGTCAATGTACCTACACATCTTTTTGAGGCTGACTGTACGTAGGTATACTTAGGTACTCTGTGCATACTGTATTTTACAGAAACAGATAGGTAAATATTTTATCTTATTTTATGAAACTTAAATGCGGACTTTATGTGACAAACAATAATATTTATTCCAAGAAAATATGTTTTGCTTATCTTTTAAGGATTTACAAAATAATCTCAATTTCTATTGAAAAGTTAGATATATTCATATCTAACACTATCAACAACAATTAATATTACCTTATATTACTCAAAGTACCTAAGCAAGCAGACACCAAAAGCCGTCTCATACGATGATACGAGACGACACAGGGGTGTTCGGCCATTGTTGCCATATCATGACGTCACGCGACAGAGGTTGCCATTGAAAGACCCCACATGTATTAATAATATAAAAAATATATTCCCACATGTAACCCCCCTATGTTATCTAAGCGCCTGGTAACTTTGAACTCGCTTACACGTGGCTGTTTCACTTTGCTATTCACACAAGTAGGTGATGGATGCATCGTTTTGCTCGGCGGTTTCGCTGTGCTTTTTATATGAACTTTGTTAAGCCGTTAACTTTTATCTCAATTTAAAGTTAAATTTGTCTAAGATGCTTTTTCATATGATGTCATACATACATAAGTGCACCTAAATCAATTTAATTGCAAACTTGCACAGTGCACTTAGGTATAAAAAACTCATCGGACACAAGGCTTGTACTCTAGACTCTAGAGTACAAGCCTTGTGTCCGATGAGCGTTTTTCCCCATCGGCAAAAATTACATAATTCCATATAAACATTCATCCCCATTTTAATCGTTGGAAGTTGGAACATAGCTTGAACATACATAAAATACTTAGTAAGAAATTACGCAATAACCTTGAAATAAACGGAAAACCTAATATCGAGGAGAGGCAGCAACCTCTGGGAGACGATAAACACAAATCTGGACTATTTTCTGTATAATCCTAAGTTTGTGCCTGACATCACATTCGCCCTAATTGCGTAACACATTTTCAATTGAAGGATATCGTTAATCGATTGCTTCATATAATATGTTCAACAAATTTGTCTGCTCAACAAAGTAATTAACGCAATGAATGTTGTTGAACTGTCAAAATGAAAGCCATTGCTACTGTTAAGTGTTACGCAGTTACCCCGCAAATCAAATCAAAATATTGATTCGCATAATACGTCCAAAGAAAGCTAAATAAACGTCTGAGATCTGACTTCTATCCAGTATCCACCTACGGATTTCGCGTCGAATAAAACATACACGACGTTTACGTCCAATAAAATGCATTCACACTGAATTTAAAAACATTCACACCAGTTGGATCCGATGGTTAATTAATTAAATTAACACCTTCTTTCCAAACAAATTTTTATTAAAGCTAGTGTTTTCCTTGAAAGTGTCAATATCAATGCCATGTTTTAAATAAAGTCACTTCCTTCATCTTGCTTAGCATTGAATAAATATACTACAAGTATTAGAGTGTCCGAAATTTCAGTAAAATGATGCATTTTTCATATTTTAAAATATTATTTCATCAGGTCAACGGATTCCCAGACACTTATACATTTTTGAAGTATGAACATGGGAAGCAGCGACGCACCCCTAGTCACCATACCTCGACACTCATCAAGGACAGGAGGGTGAGTTGAATTAAATCTCTTGCATTATCTGTGCGCCTGGTAACTTTGAACTCTGCTTACACGTGGCTGTTTCAAAAGCCGCTATATTTAAACGTAGCATAGCAAGTGGCACAAGGTTTTTGAGTGCATGTTCAGCTGTGTGTGACTGTGGGGAAAATAACTTGTTGAATGAGACAGAAAATCGTGGGAATTGAGCTAAGGAATTTAAATTGTAACGTTCGTTTTATACTTTTTAATGCTGTTGAAACCATTACACTTCTATGGTTGAAACGGTGGAAATCTTAGGAACAAAAATTAAAATCAACACGTTATAGTTATTAGGGAATTGATAAATCATGCTAATAAATACACAAAATTTCTTCAAACTCAAAGCATTTATTTCATACCTTTGAACTGTCAAGGTGTCGGTCAATCAGAAAGATGAAGCCCATTCAAAAGCGTAGTACGTTCCAATGGAGAAGAACGGGCAAGAAACTCCACGGACACTATTTTAAATCAAAATATTGTAATATTAATCTTCTTTCGCCAGGTAAGATGGGCAGAGCAGCTTTTCTCAAAATCCAGGGTGAAACGTTACCCCATGCCGGATATGGACCAGCCATTACAAAGAGTGAAGAGAGTAGAAGATAATGACACTTTATTTAATAACATCAATATCTATCGAATTAGAGAACCTTGGTTCAATGACGAGCTCTGGAGCCATGAGTGGTACTTGGTAAGTTAACAACAAAAATATTCACCTGCTCGATAAAGATAGAGATTAAATTATGTCATACGAAGTTAATCTAAAGTAGGTCATTATAACCCGCTGGTTCATGATGTGATTTGAATTTGGAACCTCAACTAAAAATTCGTATAAAAACTTTAAAAAAATATCCGAAAACCGAATTGCTTTTACCTCGCTGAACGTGTGAAAAGTACCTATGTAGAGTTTTCTCCCTGAGGACAATTTGTAGCTTGGTCTAGGGTGAGCTTGAATCCCTGGCTGCGCTATAGGGAGCAATATAGCGCCCGTGACATAAGACGCTGTTTTATCCCCTCGATAAAATAGAATACTTTACTATTATATGAGTACATACTGGTATTGTACCTACCGTTAGGGTCATCATCACATCACCACCGCCTATGGTCATTGCAATATTAAAGACATCGTAGGTAAATTCTAATTCCAGGTATACCTGTAATTAAGGATTTGATACCCCTGCCATATATTTTGCCAACATAATACAATATTTATTTTTAGCAAGAATTATTAAATAATGTGCCTCGTTTTCGAATAAATAAGGATAGATTTAATCTTTAACAAATGCTGAGGTTCGTCCCGTTGCCTGCTCCTGTGTGATAGTTCATTCATTCTTTAGCTACTCAACAGAACGACAGCTGATGTTTTGGCTCAGCAGATGTTGAAGAAAAAAAATACATCCGCCCGATCTATGATCATAATATGGGTGGTCTACGGCCAATTCCAAGCCCAGTACCAAAAATAAAACATTGCCATACCGTGGCCATGCCAAAGAAACCATAGATATATGAAAGTTAAATTTCTATGAAAGAAACTGACTGCTAGTAGGTATACTATAATCCGCCTATGACGTTCCCACTGCTGGGACACGGGCCTCCAGAACAGGGATTGACTGGTAACCATTTCTAAATGTTATATAGCCGACGCCAAGAAACGGGAACAGAAACCTTTTATACAAACACCCTTATATTTAGTTTTTTTGTACAGAACCACACAGAACGCCAGCACATCAAGCTATTACAATCTATCAAATTTATTTAATAGATTTTCAGCTTTATCGCCAAATATTAAGGTTCAAATTTTCAATAGATAGGTAGGTAGGTATCTAAACGACATTATTACTGCTAGCCAGTGGCGTATTTACCCTAGGGCCAAAAGGGCCATGGCCCGGGGCGGCAGCTTGCGAAGGGCGGTGCAAGCCGCACCTCGCGAGCTTTGAGGAGCTTTGTGCGCATTTATTATTGACTTTCTAGGCAGGAAAAAAAAAAAACAAACGGCGTTAGTCTGATAGATATCAAGACGCGGGGCTATCGGCTGGCGGCGGCGTGTCCGTCATTTCGTCTGTCGAATTATTCCGATCTGTCACACTGCTTTGTCCCTTTAGGGGGACACCGGGCGTCAGGTGTATTGGTGGTCGCAGGAGGTTGAGTTGTTACGCAAGGCGTGCGTCTACGTGCGACACCGGTACACCAGGCACCGCAGGCTCCGCATCCGCCCCACGGAGGCGGAGCTGTACGAGGGGCACAGAGCGGCGAAGACGGCCCTCCAAGAGGCTGTCCAGCGGGCCAAGGATATGGCCCGCGAGGAGATGGTGGAGACTCTGAACAGAGATCCATGGGAGCGCCCTTACAAAATGGTGCGGAATAAACTCCGCACCTGGGCCCCCCCGCTGACACAAAGTTTCCGCCCCCAGCTGGTGGAGGAGGTGGGAACGCTCTGTTCCCTTCACGGTGGGAGTATACTGCCCCGCCCATGGCTCCGCCACTTTCAGTGCCCGAAGCGGATCACGGGGACGACGACGACGACATGAAGTGACCGGGGTAGATCTGAGAGTGGCGGTAGGTAGGCTGAAGGCCAAAAATGCCGCCCCAGGACCGACGGCTTGCCGGGTAAAGCCTGGGTCCTGGCCTCGAGGGCTCTCGGGCCTCGATTGGAGGCGCTCTTAAGCGCATGTATGGAGAGAGGCCAGTTTCCACTCCGTTGGAAGACGGGGAAGCTGGTCCTCATTCAGAAGCCAGGGCGCCCTGCGGACTCTCCGTCCGCATACCGGCCCATAGTGCTGCTCGACGAGGTTGGCAAGCTCTTTGAGAGAGTGATTGCAGGCCATCTCGTCGGGCACCTGGTGAGGACAGGGCCGGATTTTGCGGATAGTCAGTTTGGCTTCCGCAAGGGGCGCTCGACGGTGGACGCCATCATGCGCGTGAGAGCCCTCACGACGGGGGACGCGGTGTCCCAGGGTGGGACATCGGTTACGACTGGGTGCTGCGGGCCGACCTCCCTGATGGCGTCAGCGTGGTTTGCTACGCTGACGACACGCTAGTCCTGGCGCAGGGGAGGTCGCATCAGGCGGCGGCCGACGCGATGACACGAGGTGTTTATTTCTTTATATGGACTTTTTAGTTTATTATAATCATTCTCAGCCCAGATTCATTAAAACTTTTTGCTTTTTTCCGTTAATTTTTGGGGCGGCAAACCTTACAGGCCCAGGGCGCTGAATGTTAAAATACGCCACTGCTGCTAGCCGCAGTGCGTGTTTGTACGCGGTTTAGCGTTTTCAGCTATTTCAAAACGAAAGCGTCTTACGGTTAATATTTTTACAACGAGAAAATGTTATAATTTCCTCTCAGATTTCCTTCACCTTAGTCTATTATTTACTTAGTAAAAAGGGAGCGATGGGAAAGGATCCAATTATTGAAGTATTTAAACTTGAGAGAGGCAATATTTATTTAATAAATCTTAACTCAACTTTAACAGTAAATAAAATCAGCAATAATTCTTTTCAGCAAGACACACGCACTTTGCACAACCTGCCCCGGCTCGATCTGAACGTGTTGCCAGTCTACGAAATGGGATACAACGGCAGCGGTGTGCGTGTTTCTGTGCTCGACGACGGAATCGAGCACAACCACACAGACTTACGAGACAACTACGTCAGTGTTATGATTTCCTAGTACTTTTGAGGCGGGTGGTTGAAAATCTCTGAACTAAAATGGCACAGTATTGCAGAACATTGACAATAGATGGCGTTACGTGTATCTGTGTTTCTCAATTGTGTGAAAATTATTATTTCTCATAGTACAGATAAATTCATACAACGATATATAAAAACCCTTGTTCATTAAACAATGACTTAATGTAATTAAACTAAGACCACAAAATAAAATCGCAATGGGTACCTACCCAAATGCCAGGCAGACACTGGTCACATGATCCATGTGGGGTGGTAATTTTTTGCTAGATTTTACCCTTCTTTACCTTAAAAGTAATTATTTTGTTTACTAGATAGATAGGGAGGGCATGATGCCTTGCTTCGAAACCACGTCAATTGCTTAGTTTATCACGACACGACATGCGACAAAACCGCGCGAAATGAACGCGAAGTTGGCGTGGTTTGAACTCAAGTTCGTACCGTGTACGGTCTGCGTAGTACGGTTGGCATTTCGATTCACGATATTGGTTTGCACATGGTAAGATTTACGATTTACCATACTATTATAGACAGAAGTTGCTTTTGGTCTCTGTTTGTGAACACACAAAAAGCTACTTTATTCTGTTATCTAGTATGTCTAGTACATATTACCGAAAAGATTCTTCTGTTCATTTCTGATGTCTTGGTACTTAGTAGAAGGCAAAGAGTCATTTTCCGACGTAAAAAGACGCTAACTGCAAGCAACGGTCACGAAATTCACGAATTTTATTCGTGGTGAGAAATGTGAGAATACTCGCTGCGAAATGATTGTAACAATCCACAGAAGCTCTCGTCATTTCTGATGACTTGGTACTAGAAAGGTGGCAGATCGACATTTTCCGTAGTAAAAAGACCGAGTTATTCCGGTCAGGATCCCCTAAACCCCTCCCTCCAACCCCCCCCCCCCCCCCCCCCCTGAATCCCCTGTTAGTTCTTCTTCTGTTTTAATCTCTGTCTTATCCACTATACGGGTGATTCTCGCTCGTGCCAATGGCGTTGCATGCCGCTGCGTTGGCGACCGACGACGCGCGCGACTAGAACCACAGCTAGAACTGCGAGCTACTATTTCTCTCGCTCGTTTCTGGTGACTTGGTACTGGGAGTAAGGCAGATCGAAATTTTCGAGTTATTCCGGTCGGATCCCCTAAACTAAACTGACACACACAACTGCGATAGCCGATAGTCTGGCGCTGCTTGGCGGACGGACCATGCGGTCGACTGACTGAATTCCGTGCATATATTGAGCTCCACAAAAGTTATGTAGCCTTAGTATTATTAAAGTTTACTTTGAAATTTTCGTGCTAAAGTGACACATCTCTGTGGACTACTAACCGAAAAGAATTTATTTATTTTATTTATAACTTAGCACCATACTCTATGATGTTTTCTAACTCGAATGTGTACCTACGCCGTACCTACGTACTTATAGCATGCATGCGTGCAAATTGCATCTCAAATTAATTTTACGCTATGCTTTCGTTATTTTTGTTTCTTTATTTATTTTCTTTTATTTTTTGACACAATGACATCTCCGAATCAGTATGACAGAATGATTTTTTTTTTATGTTCTTTAATTTATTATTTTTATTATGAGCCTGTGTTGTCCCACTGCAGGGCAAAGGCCTCCCTTTCCTCTTTCCACTTTTCCCGTTCTTCTGCGATTGTGGGCCAATCCTGCCAAAGGACATTTTTTATACCTAACTCAAATTTAATCATGCGAATCGTGAAACGTAAGTACATGATAATACAATAATATATTAGATCCGCCATACGCCATGCCATTGTAATAATAATTATAATAGGTACTTTCGTTCTTTTTATAATAAATGAATTCTTATTTTTCTTTTACACAATTCGGGCAACATAAATATGTAGTTAGCTTTGATTAAGGTAGTTAGTGGACATAATTTTTAATGGCAATTAGTTTTAGGGCCGATTTTCAATCATTAGATAACTTTTATCTGAAGAATAAAATATAATTATACGGTTTGTCATATTATTATTTTCTAGGTACCTACCAGCTTTTATTATAAGGAGATTTCAAAAAGTAAAAAAATCTATGAAAGGTCTTGTTGACTTCAATTTCAAAGCATCATTATGTTACACTAAATATCTTTGTGTTACACAAACGTGTACATGTGCGTGTGCATCGTGCGTGCACTGCGTGCCCATACTAAATCTAAATCTATGGTCGTACCGCGTCGTACCGATGCCGATGCCCGTAGGGATCAGGAAATAGTCAACAGAACAGTCTTGACGTCATTGTTTGCGTGGCGAATAACACTTCTTTGAGTTCATTTAGCTCTGGTAAGTTCGCGGCCGATATGACGCGCCGGGCGCGTAATAGTCGCCTCCCTCTCGTACCGCTCTCTTCGTTGTTGTATGACCGGTAAATTGGGTTCTCTTTTTTTAAATTATTCTAATTGTAACTAAAATAAAACCCTATTTTTCGCATTTCAGGATCCAGAGATCAGTTGGGATAGCAATGATGGTGATGCTGATCCATCACCTAGGTATGAAGATCTCAAATTGAATTCGCACGGTACTCGTTGTGCCGGAGAAGTAAGATTTATTTTTATTTTTTCGATATAAGTATGAGCTAATATATAGTGTAATTTAATTTAATAATAATATTTCACTTTATTAATAAAACTGAACTCTGTACAGATAGCCATGACAGCAAATAACTTGAAATGTGGTGTGGGCGTGGCGTGGGGGGCAAAAGTGGGTGGAGTTAGAATGCTTGATGGACGAATTACGGATCGAATAGAAGGAGAAGCTATAGGTAAGTTTACTGCTACCTTTTATAAGCGCCTGGTACATTCGGTCGCCATGTTGAGGTAAAACGTCGTAAGCTTTTTTGGAATTGCAATTTTGATGGGCAGTTAGTACACAGTAAGTAGTCCCTTGATTGCATTTCAATATATTATTTTGCAATAAGATAACAAGATAATAATAAATTTAAATTATAAATTAAAGTCGCTTTTCTTGTCTGCCTGTGTGACCGCGTTAAGGTTAAGTACCTTATTTTCTTCTTCAGTTTTCACCAGCATGTAGAGAATTACTTCCAGAAGGTTTATGTAGGTAAGCCTTGTCAAGCAGGGGCGAGTAAGCTAGTATCACATGAATTTTAAATATACAAACATTATTTTCTTCGCGCACCGCAACGTGAACACCATGGTACTCTCTCTGTAAGGGATGATTTATGTCGTGTCCCGTGGCCCGGATCGGACACGGATCATGCACTGTGTAGGTAATATAAACTGCTTCATACAAAATGTATGTAACGTTTCAAATCCGTGCCCCGTCCGGGCCACGTACACGGAACGCCCCGGGCACAGCCCCAGGGGGGGCACACTTAGTACTGTCATCAATTTCCATAGACGACAGCGACATCTGCAGTTTGGTGGGTTAAAAAAACTTGGCAGCCATTTTCTTGTTTGTCAAATTGTCAAACAAATGTCATTGTCGCCGCCGGCCATCCGCCATTATCATTGTCAACTCCGCAACTCCGGCTTTCCCGACGTTGATGCGCTTCCCGAAATCCCGAGTTTATCTCAGCTAATTATGTTAAAATTGTTACTTGTTACTGTTATTTGTTAAACCCTGATTGTGACCCTAAAAATTATAATAAAGATTCGCTACTTATAGTAAGTATGCTTAAGGTGAATGCGCAGTGGGAGGCCGCGAAATTCAAATTTTCTTACGTTTATTGCAATTTGCAGGCCAGTGTCAGGTTGTATCTTGATCAAAATTTGATTCGCGACAATAACAGGTACCTACGTATTTATAGAATTATAATCATTAGAATCATTAATACATCTTTCTAAGTTAGATTTGTACCACTAAGCAGTTTTCCATAAGAGATTTGTTGTCGTGGTAGAAATCTAACTTAGAAAGATGTATTAATGATTCTAATGATTATAATTCTATAAATACGTACCTGTTATAGTCACGAATCAACTTTTGATCAAAATACAACCTGACACTGATCTGAAAATTGCGAAAAACGTAAGTAAATTTGAATTTCGCGGGCTACCCTGGCACTTCCCCCTTAACTATAGGTATGTGTATATTTATTAGAGCCTTAGGTCACCCACCAAACTCAAGGTGGCAGCACTTTCCATACATGCAAATTTTACCACAGAGTTGTCACCCTTTCCCTCTATAGTTACTTTACTCTGCACAGCCCGGTCTAATATAAATAATCCCAAATTATTATGCGTTTGCTTTTTTTACTTACACCGCACTGAATCTGTTAGCTGATGAACATACATCTCCTCTTACTTTATGATATCTTAGTAATATGGGTGAAATGTAACGTAACAGTACCCTTTTAGCTCTACCATGAGTTTACATAGCCAAAACTCGCTAGCGTCTCCGTAAATAATTTATAAAATATTGTACAGCGCCCCTAGCGGTCACAGAAAGAATTAAAATTCGCAGCTGTTGTCAACTTGTTTGTGTTTTGATGAGTAGAGAGAGAGAGAGAGAGACAGAAATAGATACCGTGTTATGGATACTCTTTATTACAAAAATCACAATAAGAATTTTTTAAATGAGAGATAATTAATTTAATAAACACTAGTACTAGGGGGGAGTGCTTTAGCAGCCGACGGGCACCCCAATAAAATTTTTGTAGATTCAAAATTATGTCTCATCTACATCATAGAGACAGATATGAGTTTACTATGTAATTTATTTGGCCGCTAAACCACGACAGATATGGATTTTCATACAACTTTTGCTGGCCGCTGCTCGCATGTATTTGGCCAGTACAGCAATTTTGATTTATCTCGAAGAAGGTTGTCAAAATAATGCTCAAAACAAGCATGTTTGAGAAAAAAAAAAATTCTTCGTTGTTCGTCATTGATATTGTAAAGTAATTGTATTTGACAAAAAGTTCTGCTTAGGTACCTACCACTTAGTTTTAATTTCCGCACATTATTTGAGACTAGCTGCCCGGCGCGACTTCGTTCGTGTGGTGTCCTGCCCCTTACCCTACCCTACTCCTACCCTACGCCTACCCTACGCCTACCCTACCCCTACCCTACTCCTATCCTACCCCTACCGTACTCCTACCCTACCCCTATACTTCTCCTACCCTACCCCTACCCTACACGAAAAATAGTTTAAAGATTAAAAAAAATAGTTTACGTCCTATTCTCAGACCTACTGAATACTCGTATACACACAAAATTTCATAAGAATCGGTCAAGCCGTTTCGGAGGAGTTTTGTTACAAACACTGCACTGTGACACTATATTAGATACTATTGACTTTTAATTTCGTAATAAGTAAGTATCTATTGAATGGAATGTTCGATTTCAATAATTCAAAAAGTAATCAACAGGTAAACCCACAGTCTTGAATACGAAATAATTTATTGAGTTAAGAATTAATACAAAGGTATGGATAACATGGTCTGATTTTGATCGGCATTTCTATCAACTTTAAAAAAAATTAATAAAGTAGGTAGTTATAGTGACATAACTACAATAGTTGGACATAATTATGGTCTCGCGAAGTTTTTTGTACATATTGATATGTTATATAATATTGTAGAACATTTTTTTGTTCTACCATCAATACTTTCCGCAGCGCATGCGATGAAAGGCATTTTATGGCAATTTTTTTTTCTAGTAATGAATATAGCCTATGTTACTAAGTGATAATGTAGCTTTCTAATGGCAAAAGAATTTTTGAAATCGGTCCAGTAGTTTTTAAGTTTATTCGTTACATACAAAAATACAAATCTTTCCTCTTTATAATATTATTATATATTATATTATAATATTATATTAAGTGTAGAAGTGTAGATGTAGAAAAGTACTGTGTGTATAAGCCTTGGCCATAACTAGGCATTGATGGACTTACGTAGTGTGCCTCGGCTTCGCCTCGGTCCACATTTTACACGTACGTTCGTCCATCAATGCCTCTTTTGCTGGCCGCTGCAGTAATGTACTACAGTGCTAAACGTGAGTGATTGATTTACGATGCAAGTTCCTAAAGTAATAGCACCGTTCGCTCATCCTTTCATCATCGATCCACAAGTGAAACACGATTTTATTTTACTAGGAAAACATGACATTATAAGATGTTTTACAATGTCCACCCCGTACTGCCTTTACCCCGATTATTGGTAATATTTTGATTTTTTACAATTTAGCCGCATGCTGTTCTTGAAAATGAATAGTTTAATTTATTATTCTTTATAAAGAATCTTCAGCCTTATTCCGGTATTTCAAAATAAGCGGTGTGATGCTGGCACTGCTGGCTACTGCCATGCATCGTTGTGAGACAACATCAAAGAAACAAGTTCGCCAACAAACAAGCAACGTTTTGGTCGTTGTTGTATGTTAGGCGGCCACATGTTGGTGGTGACCACGATTACCAGGGCGCTAGGAATGAAAGAGATTGTTAAGATAGTATGCGCGCGGCGGCGCGACAAGCATTGCCTTGTTGTTTATTTTCCTATCGTCTAGAAAAACTACGTCGCGCGTCGTATAGCTGAGGAATTTCGCAAGTTTGTTCATGGTCGGCCGGCACGTATTTCGGTTACGTATCGACTATCGTCCTAGGATAACAAAGTCATCGAAGTGGACCATTTCCATGAAATTAAACTAACCGCTTGAGAGCGCTAAGAATCTGCTAGTTTATAAGAATAATACAAGCATTAATAAAATTCTGTACCTATCCAATAATAAATTGTTGTGCTTCTTCTCTTTATTGCTGTTTAGTCAATACCTACTAGAGTGCATTTATTGTTTCGGTGACAAATCATTATAATTATTGTAATACACTATGTTTTCTAGGGTACGCTTTAGATAAAGTGGATATATACAGCGCTTCATGGGGCCCTAATGACGACGGACGAACTGTCGAAGGACCGGGGCGACTTGCTACCGAGGCGTTTAGACGTGGCGTCACTGAGGTACCGCAACATTTTCAAAGATTTCTAATTAATCGTCCGATAACTTCATTCGATGATAAAAGATCTGACGATGCAAAAATTAGTCCCTGATTGGGTACTAGGTAGCCTAAAGCCTATGTCCGTGTTTCTGGCAAATAAATGTGCTTTGACTTTACAGTAGGTATTATCAATAATATTCAATTATTGGTTTTATGTGATATTGGATGATTAACTCTTGTCCAGGGTCGTGGTGGCAAAGGCGTCATCTATGTTTGGGCGAACGGGAACGGCGGAGGTCACAGCGACAACTGTAACTGCGATGGGTATTAAAACATGGCATTCCATAACAAATTGACCGCTCCTAGATAAATTACTAACGTAATAATTTATTTTTATTCACATTCACAGATATTCGTCTAATATTTACACTATATCAATCGGAAGCGCTTCTCAGCATGGTCTGTTTCCTTGGTACGGAGAGATTTGTTCATCTACGCTTGCTGCAGCATACTCCTCTGGTGCTTACAAAGATCAGAAAATCGTAAGTTCACTCACTTCACTCTACGTCACATAAACACAACCGCCATTCAATATTTACGTTGACGTAGTAAATTCATTCATAAATTGTTGTTGATTCAAGGTTAAACAGAGATAACAATATAGATAGATATTGGCATCTCTTTCAGGCTACTACAGATACTGGCGATTCCTGTACGCTCGGGCACACTGGCACGTCTGCTGCGGCCCCATTGGCTGCTGGCATCATCGCTCTCGCTTTGAATGCCAAGTTAGTTGACCCTTTTATGTGTATTGCCTATGTTTTATGCGCTTCTAATACCCGTGTTGGCATGGTCTGTTTGTCACAATGTCCCGTCCCGTGTCGTTTGTCGAAAATACTTGGAGGGGGGCCCTCCCGGCTGGTGGCACTTTTAACGAATAAGAGATGTCGCCACTTACTAGAATAAATAGCACATTTTTTATAATAATTGTATCTTGAACTTGGAATAAATTAACTGTGTTCGTTTCGTTGTTCTGTATGTTTCAGTAAAAAATTAACATGGCGTGATGTGCAACATTTAATCGTATGGACATCAGAATATGCTCCACTCTCAGCCAATCCCGGATGGCAAATAAATGGGTAAATCAATATTTTTTAATATTTCTGAACTAGGGTTCTTAATTACCAATCTAATTTCTTGTACAGACGCCAGCACATCAACCTACACCTAACTGTCAAATTTTCCCAATCAACATTGAACCTTATGCTTTAGCGATAAAGTTGAAAATCTATTACAGAAATCTGACAGATTGTAGTAGGTTGATGTGCTGGCGTCTGTACGTAATTTGTTGGTAAAGAAAACATATAATTTACTTTTCAGTGCAGGCCTCTATTTTGATGTCCGATTTGGTTTTGGGCTTTTGAACGCCGGCGCTCTCGTGAAAATGGCACTGAACTGGACGACCGTACCAAGTGACTATGTTTGCCACGTGGATGCTGCACCGTAAGTATGTCTTCCTAGTGACTTAACGCGAAGTGCACCTCTGTGGCTCAATTGGTTCCCGAGGGTACCAGTAGGTAGAGTGGATCTCTGAACTCTGATGATCTTCGAGTCGGTCGATGTGAACGCGCACTGATTGCTTTCGAGATCTTCTGTCCTGCCTGCCTGCCTCGTACTAGTTACATAATGTACATTATGTACTATTATGTACCAACTACCAACCATCGTAAACAGTTGAGAACTTTAGCAACAGTTAGTACTTAAACAAAGTTCCCAAATAAAAAAAAGGCTTGATAACATTGATATAATTATAATCTTTAGAGAGAGAGATACTATATCAATGTTCTATACCTATTTAATCCCTAAGTAGGTAAGTACCTACTCCTTTTTGTAAATATAAAAAATGTCCAACTATTCTTTTACTTATTATTAATAGCGCTGTCAACAGCTGGCAAGTGTAATAATTGTCAGTACAGCGAAGTTGAGTGAACTTATTTCGTAAATAATCTCATGAAATAAAAGAGAGTGAATGATAGTGGCGGTTCACAGGGTGAATGGCAAAAAAGGTGTTGCGTAGATTCCTTTTTTCTTGGTCGGTGGAAATCCTCATGGACTTCCTGCATCGTGGGGGACAAAAGGGCATGCCGCGCCGGGACTCTTACCACCACAGTGTTCCACCTCTGCCTGTGGCCGGGGTGCGGGTTTCGCAAAAGCATTCAACGCTTTCGTTGCGTACCTAGATGCCTAACATGGAATAAGGGCAGAAAGATGATGAATCTTAGCGTTTATGAATCCCTAGTCAAATATACGTAAAGTTTCATCATGCAACAGCTGATAGTTGAATCCGAACGCGCGCTATGGGCCTTGCTATGTGGCAAACAATGACACATGGAAATGGGTTAATGAGTCGAGTCACAACTCTGCGAGTCTTTTGGTTGAAGATGTTTTCCAACAGCAAAAACAACAAAACCACATACTTATGTAACAACTTATTCAGATCCTAATACAATTACACATTATTTACTATAACAATTTACTATCTGTTGTCATTGTGTGTTACGTAAAGTTTCACTTTCAGGAAATCTAAATAAAACGTTTAATTAATTAATTACAGATCTGGAGAAGAAGAGGCACGGTTGTCTTCTAGGCAAAACGTTGAAGTCTTTATATCAGTAGAAGGCGACTGTGATGTTAATTACATTGAACACGTAGAAGTAACTATTAATTTACGATATAGTCGCCGGGGAGCGCTGGAGATCTATTTGGTTTCACCGCAAGGTGAGGTGTTTACTGTTTATGTTAGCCTAGTACCTCAGTTGGTATTATACTGTTAAAAACGATTGCAATTATTGCCGAACGTTGACAACGAGTTGTTGCCGGTGCTATTTTGTTTGTTATTTGTGAAATTATGACGCAAAACGCAATATATTTTTTACAAATAAAACAAACAAAGATTTCTTAGGTTGGTACCTACTACGACGGCGACGAACAAAACAATAATTATTATGTTTATGTTTGTTTTCTTTTATTTTTAGGCACAAAAGTACAACTCCTTAGTGCACGCCCTAAAGATACTTCAACAACGGGTTTTGTTAATTGGCCCCTAATGTCTGTAGCCACATGGGGTGAGAATCCTAGAGGCATTTGGAAGGTCATGGTCACAGACGAGGTTTGTCTTATTTGTTTTCTAAAATGTTTTATTTGTTACGGCTACGGCTACGTTATAAAAAATTTTAACTATATTTTTCTACAGACTTTCGAAAAAAACACGGGTGAAATTGGACCTGTAAGTTTAACCATACACGGTACAAAAATAATGCCAACACACATGAAAAATGGACCAAGGATTTACAATGATAATTACAATTACCAAGAGGCGTTCGAATATTTCGATAACGTAGACAAAGGCGTTGACGTCGCGTCGAATACCGTTACAGACGACGAAGCTGTAGCCGTGGTACCAGGCGAGCATAAAAGTGAAGCGGTTGACGATATTCATGACATTGATTCAACATTATTAGCTGAAGTGGAAAAGGAATTACAAAGAATTCACCATAGAAGAATATACATGGGTGTAGGACTATAAAATAATATTTATTTTATCGGCTTTGTTACTTATTTATGTAAATAATATCATGTGAGTTTTGATTGTGTTAATTACGGTTTTATAGAATAACGTAATTTGATCTCATAATTAGTCGTATTTGCATACCTAACTAATACCGAATCACTTACTTTATGTTGCATTTATTTACTACTGGCCTAGTAACCTTGTTCGCATAAACTTATTTTTACGGTAAAACAATGTAAAATCAAAATGTGTACCATTGTATTCATATCATACCATACGTAAACGTAGGTAGAGTAGGTAGATACCTATTATTCATTGAAATTAAAAATTATATTTTATTACCTATAAAAATGTACTTAACGACCATGATATTCACAGTTACAATAAAACTATAATACAAAATGAAAACGTTGTGTTTATTTCTTTTTACTAAACTGTTGTATGTGCTATGTCCAATGATATATTTACGTCATTGGCTATGTCCCATTTTTATTATTATATTGAATAATGTTATTGTGATTTCACACACAAATAAAGAACTAATTGGCAATGGAATGGAGTGATAACCACACACAGCTCAGGCAACGAGAAATACGTATATTCCCCGATCAGTACCTAACACCTTGTCGTCCACACTGTTGACAACGATCGGGGAAAAAGTTTCATTCGTCCAGTGTTGACGAACGGAACATTTTTTTCCCGATCGTATAAATTTTAATCATCATCTATCTTTCGACGACAACAGTAAAAAAAACATACAAAATCAAGGAACATAAAGATTTATTATTAAATATATTATTAGGTATGTTCATAATACATAATGAAAAAAAGTTTACCATCGTCCATAAGATCAGACGAATTTCCACATGATTGGCCAAGCCATGGCGGCACATAGCGGAGCACGTCAAGCCAGCTCTCCGACACTCGCACCAGCATTCACCCCCCTCTTCACAACCGCAATTGATAAGATGTAGTACCTAACCTAACGTTCGAGACGAGACGCGGGGAGTTTTGGCACTTTATTGTGAATATGCAATTTTTTTTGCTGGTTATGAAGTATTTTGCGTCTAAATCCTAAAACTCCTGAGCTATAAGGTTCCGCAAGTCGACCGTACTACGAATATGACCGAGACTGCGAAAAATATGGCAATTGCTTCTGCAAAATCTTAACATTTACTAGTTGTTACTTCTGTGCTCTTAGTACTTGGCACGGGGAGGTCTAAAAGTTCGCGGAATGGAGGGGTTTCCAGGTAAAAAAATACTTGTAGGATTAGTAGACCTATATGTGTTCGCTGAATGACGGGAAAAGATTACTTTTATAATGATTTTCCAACACTTTTCTAATGATTTCCAATTTACATAATATTCCCGTCTAGCTAATTCAATGGCATAACTTTTTTTTCAAAACTGAAATTTTCCTCGACTTCCTAGTAGGTACCATACCCACAGAACAGTAAAACTTCTTTTATCTGTTCTGTGTACATACCTATACGATTTATTTGTATCAATATAAAGTTTTATACACTACAAGTTGCAGTTTCGTGGTAGCAAATTTGAAGATTTTTTTTTGGTAGAGGGAAGCAACAGATATTTGGCGCTTTACACTTTTAATCATTTAGTACCTATATTATGTGATTTATGTCCATTCGTTTACCATAAAATATCCCCCCCCCTACTTAAGAGCACAATAATTCAACACAATAATTAATACATTGATGATGATGATGATGATGATGAACGTAGGTACATTTAAATACAACCAAACTAAACCGAAGCTTGAATAAAAAATTACAAGAATTCTAAATAGGAGCCTACTTTCTGCCTGCATTATATAATTATACCATGAAATCGGTCAGGGATGTGGAAACAGGTAAAATGAAATTAACACACGGTTTCAGTATAAATGCTATTATTTACATTATCTTTTAACATTAAATCCTAAATCTTTAAGCTCTTGCACCAGATAATCGTCTTTGTACTCATTTATCTTAGAAAGCCATTTTTCAGTGGATATAACGTGGCGACATCGGCCACCTAACTCAGGCGGTAAATATTCAGGGTCAATGTGTTTGTGGAGAGAGCTGACATCGTTGCCATGGAAGTGGATACGACTCCAGACGGCTTTCGGCATAAACTGTTTGAATAAGTAGAAGATGGAGTGAAGGATCCAGCTGTACCTAATGATGTGAAGGTTATGATTCGGCAGTGGAAATGATACCTGGAACCAAAAGGGATTGTTAGTGAAAACATAAAATCTTAAACGATGGCAGGGAGAGTAGCGACATCTAACGTGAAGATGTGAAATTGTACAAGCTCTAACTTGTGTAGAAGTTGAAACGATTCCTTTCTAAATCAGTAGATGCCACATGGTGCACGAAAGTTTATCTAGTTTCCGGATAACGGCGATGCGGATGAATATGTTCGACGCCTTGTTTTTGTATTTATTTGTATAGTAAGTTACTTAGTCATTTAATTTAGTATCTAGTGTAAATAGTTAGTTACATTTTCTCAATAAAGTTTATCTATGAAATAACATTTCCAAGTAGGTATAGGTACATAAAGATAGGTAAGTACTCATAGTTATGGTTTTATATCAAGATGCTTGCCAATCGTTCTAGACTAAGATAATACGTTTAGTTACTTTGATTGCATAATCAGTCTATAATGTCCACTGCTGGGAAACAGGCCTACTCTCTTCGAGAGGAAGTGGGCTGTTATACTATACCACGCGGGTCCAGTGCAGGTTGGTAGATGTCACAAGTCGTCGAATTTTGTTAGGTTCTAGGACATGCAGACTAGGAGACTCAGAGACTTCATTCTACATCATCATCTGGCTAGCCTTTTCACAGATGTTTTATATAGGGTTATTTTAAATTGGCTAGCCAAACTCCACAGACGCGACGGGTATTCGATATATAAACACGATAAAAATAAATAATGTTTTTTTCGGAGGTGTTCGACCGCTGTTAGTGTTGTTGTATGAGTTGAGAAATAGTATATTACGATACGTGTGACGTAAGTAGTCCATTTATTGCACGGTACCCATTACGACTGTGAAGTTTACACAAAAAAAAACTGTTTCTTTAAACTGTTATCGATACCCATCGCGTATGCGGAGTTTAGCTGCCAATTTAAAAAAGGTAACCATGATTGTTAAACGATAATCGCACCTAGTGATTTGTGGTGCAAACGACCTACCCCCATAAGGCTCACTATCTGTCCAGCCACTGTTGGTGTCAACTGGGCCACCTGTCTCAAGTTCAGCCCATCCAGGTCCACTACGATGGTGACTCCTAGTATCTGCAGCTTCGGCTGCATCACTGCTATTTCATCCATCACCAGTGCGAGGCGGACTACGTCTTCTATTGGTACTACATCTACGTCCCATCGACCTGAAAGAGAACGAATAAATTACTAGGATTCTAGAACGAAAATTATGAACGCGTGCGATTGGCTGTTGATCAATTCATTCAATCCAGTCCAATGACTATACAACCCAGCAGATTACGCGCGTTTGACAATTTGTTAGTTTCTTTTTTCAGAAACGGGTTACGGCTAATTTTTCAATTATCAGATACGTTGTTTCCGAGGAATTATAAAACATCTTAGGCTGGAGTTTGTACTCGATCGACGTCAGCGCTGACATCAGTCGTGTACCGATTTATATGGGCTCGTGCTCGCTGACCATCGCTGACCGTTCGGTGCTACAATACTATACACGTCCATTTATTGTCAGCGTGATGGTACGCGTGACCGACGCTACCCGACCGACGCGACCCGCCAGCGTAACAATAAATCCAGCCTTAAACCACTATATTATTTATTCTCCAGATAAAGCTGTCTGAAGATTAAAAAATCGGCCCTTAGTTATTTTTATTAATTATAATTTGATAGCTCCCACGAAACGCAAAGGAAAAATAATATATGCCACACTCTACAGACCCCGCATGCGGAGGTAGATAAGGGTTGTTTGTGCCTGGGCGCGCCCCATGCCAGACATCAGGCACGTTCGCGACTAGGGTCCCCCAAGCCATGCAGCTCTCGGCACGGTAACCTTCGCTTGGGTGTGTTGTTCGTACCATACAAATGAAAACTGTAGAACCCTCCAGCTGATTTGAATAGACATTAATTTGAAGGATTTATTCCGGTCTGATCCCCTGAGCCCCCACTCCACCCTCCCTCCTCGATCCCCTGCTAGTTCTTCTTCTGTTTTAATCTCTGGCTTATCCATTAGTACTTTCTCTTCCTTCAACATCTGTAGTACCACTGTCTTACCAAACCTCATGAGTATGACGCGTCCATTGTCAGGGCTCTCTGGCAGAATGCCAGCGTACACGTTCTTCACCTGCACCAGCTCGAACGGGTCGCAGTCATACAGGTGCGCGTTCTGACGTTGGAAGTCTTCGTAGCGCACCATCTGGTGAAGAAAACAAGAGAAGGTGTTGGTTGCAAATTAAGTTGATTGCAGAGTCACTAGCAAAATGTTCGAAGTTGTAGCGTAAACTGAACTTTATTGCGAAGGATTTAAAGTTATTTTTCCAAAAACTCCTATTTGTTTACCCTAAATTTTTGGCTAATAAATCGCGAATACAGATACCATTTATGAATCTGTTGCTGGCAGTACGAGGAGCTAAGTATGCATGTACGTATGTTGTATGGTTATAGGAAGTACTTATGATGAATTTTAAAAGAGATAAATGGTTTTTTTTGTCAAGCAAGCACAAAAAAAATTGAAGATTGGGAAAATTTGACAGTTTCGGGTAGCTCGATGTGCTGCTGGCGTCTGTACATACTTCCTCGCTTTCTTTAGTAATGGGTAGTGTTCAGTTCAAAGCTATTAAGAATATGTGGCTATTGGCTAATGACTACCGCGGCCGACAGTGATTTTTCTTAAGAATCATTAAGATGCAAGGCTTAAATTAACGAAAGAAAGAAAACATTCTAGAAAGGTACTTAAAGATGCTAAACTAACATGCAAAACAAATAATGCTGATATAAAGTCTGACAACTAGTCTTACCAAGGGGTATCGCTATCGTGTTACCCGTAACTGTGTTGTGGAAGTCAGATAGGTAGTTGCTTCATGTAATTAGTATTCAGCTGTATCCGGTTAGACTGGAAGCTGACCCCAACCCCATCATAGTTGGGAAAAGACTAAGCAGATTGATAAGGATCAGTAACATTAGAAGTTGACATTCTAGGACTAGTGCTAAAGCAGTACCTAGGTATAGAACGTCAAGGCACTATACAGGGTCAATAGGACTTCTAAAATAATTAATGCTTTTCGTGCGAAACATTAAGAAACAATATTTCAGTTGGTAATACCTTTAATACTGAAGAGTTAACATATCCACCATCATTTAGTGACAGACCTGTATAATTAATAATTAGGTAAGTAACAAAGTTAATTCAAGAGAACAAAAATGTCGAGGTTTCGTGGAACACCCCGTTGGAACGAAGTTCCTTTCGCAGTATACATACATATTAGTAAAACTGCGCAGTGCTGCAAACCCCCCCCCCCCTGTTTCAGGATAAACAAATATCAACTTTATTTCAATGACAATTAAGATGATTTCAGAGTGACTAGCACTATTCAAAAAGTTATAAAAATGTTTGAAGTTGTAGCGTAAACTGAACTTTATTTCGTAGGAATTAAAGTTATTTTTCCATTAATTAATATTTGTTTACATTTTTGGCAAATAAATCGCGAACGCGGGGTAGTGGTGATGGGCATGGTAGATGGGAAGAGACCTCGCGGACGATCACCTAACCGCCTGGTCAGACCAAGTAACCGCCCTCACTGGACTCTCTGTTACGACCGCCCTGAGAGAAGCTGAGAACCGAACGAAGTGGAAGAACATCGTGCATAAAGCCACGAAGGCCCTTCAGGGACTCGACCTTCAGTAATGAAGTACACGACCATGGCAAGAAGAAGAGAGCAGAGTAGGTATAACGTGCGATAAGGAACTTCGTAACCAAAACATTATTATTTTGTTTATTGATTCAAATATTTACATAATTTAAAAAGCTGTCTTAAAATAATAATATGTAGAAGTAGGTATATAAAAAGGGAGGGGAAATAATCAGCTGTCAACAGGAAACGTGCTCAAAAGTCTGGCAGCATTATTTTAGTCATAGTTGATTCAGTTTTTTGGAGTTTCACACATAGAAGGTTCCATTAAAGCTTCTTTGAAAGTCGACACACGTTTCCATGTCAAGGAATGTGACCGGTCGTGTTCACGTTCTAAACATTCCATGTCTTTCCAAACTTGGACATAATGGTGGTCCTTGACGATTGCTGTCGTGATGGCGTGAACGGAAATTATCGGAGTCGAGAGTATTTGATGATTGATGATGGTCTTAGCACCTATATACTATACATAATATAATGTAGATACCTTAGGACTATAACTACAAACGACTGCTCCATCTTCGTCGTTGAACAAATAGTCAAAATTATTATGAATCGGTTCATGAGAAGATCTATGTTCAGCATTCATTTTATTGGAGGTGTGTGTTTTGTGGATGTTGTTACAGCCGATATTGTTCAAACCATATATTTTTAAAAGAGTAACCGTGGTGTTTCTTGCCGGTTCTCCATAGGAAAAGAAAAATTAGAACCGTGCACATAGCTCCTGATGATGTTTCACAAGTGCCCATGCAGGTTTATGTGAAATAAAATATTTTGAATTGAATTATTGACTGACTGGTAAGTTTTTCGGGGTAGGTATAAACTGTCAGATATTATTATCTTCAACAGTCCCAAACTTGAAAGATGTGGTTGATAAATGAATGTCATTGACACATAAAAATGAGGATCACAATCTTAAAACAATGGATTCGTTTTTGTTTAAAAACGAACGGGTTTTATATCTGTAGTCATCGTAATTGCGAAATAACCTCCAAAGCAGCTGATGACCTTAATTTTAGACCGTCATTAGCAAAATATTTTTAATGTTTGCGTAATTAATGTACATTAATTAATTATTGTATGTAGATAATGTCTGTTTACTATGGGAAGTTAGACAAGAGTAAGAATGTTTAAATACCTAATAGAATTTTGCATGTGTACTAGACTAGAACCAAAAACTCGAAGAAAGGCGTCATCTACTAACCCGCACTGGTGGATTCCAGCCCACTCGACGATTCTCGACGAGAGGAGAACTGTGTCCTAGTATTGCGAACATTATAGGCTGGTTATGCATGGAGACTGTCCATAGTGACCTCCAACCTGAAGAGACTATTCTTCAGCAGCATGCACTTTTCTCTCTGTTACTCTTAGCTCATCAGTCATTAACAGCTCCATATAGTTGCTGAGAATTATCACAACCCTTCGTAGACGGATTAATTGAAGGCCTTTATGATTTTGCTATAAGCAAGAACGATGCTGCTTGATATAATTCAACTAGCATTTCAGAACTGGGATCGTGACCATGGTCGCAGTCTTATCACAATCAAGGAGCATCTCTATTCTATTCATTTACTTGAATCAAGACGATTCATTTAGAAAATATTGGGCTCTGTGGTGCTTAGAAAGTGAACCGAGATACGTTTTAACACCCATTTCCTCCGTGCGTGGTTCGGCCATTTTGACATTGACATTCTTAAAGGCAGTTCTTGTTACCTTTCGACCATATAGTCGTAGCTGTACCGCCGCCTACCGTACTAATAATCCATAATAAACATTCTTGCAGAGTCAGCAAACTGAAGTGGCAGTGGGCTGGCCATGTTTGTCGAAGGACCTATGGCCGATGGAGCAGATGAGTCCTGGAGTGGAGACCGCGAATCGGCAAACGTAGTGTGGGAGGGACCCCCAGCTAAATGGACGGATGACCTAAAGAAGGTGGCTGGGACGGACTGGATGCGGAAGGCGGAGGACAGGGTATTGTGGCGCAGCCTGGGAGAGGCCTATGTTCAGCAGTGGACTGCGATAGGCTGAGTTGATTGAAGCATTTTTGTACTCAAGTATTGCTAATGATTGACACAAAGAATCGGTCGCGTGATTCGGTATCAAACTGCCGATCTTTTCTCCGCATAGAAATGTAAAAAACAGTTCTTTCATATATCTATGATTCTCCGTAAACACTACGGTGAAGTGAGCTTCAGGTGAGCTGTCATTCCATCTGATCCTGAAGTTCGTTTTTTAAACCCAGATACTAATTTGACAGGTGTAATGTCAAACTTCTATACTAAAAAAAACGCAAACACAGATTAGTATCTGGGATTAAAAAACGAACATTAGGGATTTTCACCATTGACAGTTCACTTCACTTTAGTTTTTACGGTAAGATTAGATAATAGCTAGCCTGTCACGTCAGATGTTCCCAGTACAGTGATGAGGGTACGGAGGATATCAATCGTTTATCACGAAGACATCCGAGTTCACCCGATTGAGTGTCCCAGCAGAGTCGGTATATAAACGGCTTAATTTTTTTTAGGCAGGAGCACTTTTTTTCTGTGTTGACGTCCGAGCTTCAAATTCAAATTAAATGGTGATTAACCCAGATTACTATCATTTAGATTACTAAACGACTTACTTACTTAAATTGGTATTATTATGAAAATTCCACTGTTAAGCTTGTGTGTATTACTTACTTCGTAAAGATGACATATCACTACACTACCGCCACCACTTTGACTGCCTAGACAATAAGTAGCAGATTCTTAATAATGGTTGCCCGACTCGCAGATCTCCTCCTGGTCAACAAAAGAGTTGTGTGGATTTAACTTTTTGTTCGGTTGAGTTGGCAGCCTCGACCCATTGGGAATGTACGACCTTGTCGCATGGTAGTGACCATTACCCTATTATCACATCTTTGGTTAATAAGACTTATTTAGAGAAATCTTCCCCTCCACTTTTGAAATATAACCTGTCCAATCCAGATTGGGCAAAATTTGTATCATTATTGGAGGGCAAAATTGATGTTCTTCCAAATTTAAATTCAAGTTTATTAGATCCTTCTGGTCACTGCCATGCCAAAATCTGTTATGAGGGACTTGTTACGGCCATTACCTCCAGTGCGGATTCCTGCTTTCCGCTGAAAAACAGTGCCCGTGGCAAAATACCTTCTCCCCCGTGGTGGGATCCAGAGTGCACTTTGGCAGTCAGGGATAGAAATGAGGCCGAGCAGTGTTATAATGCAGATATGAGTACCGAAAACCTATTGACATATTTGAGGATAAATGCCAGATCCAAGCGTCATCTTCGCAAGAAAAAACGTGTGGGATGGGTTAAGTTCTGTACCTCCTTATCTCCCTCTACTCCAGTCTCGTTAGTTTGGAAAAGCATCAACAGGTTTAGACGTGGGTGCTCTCCGTCAGTCTCTTCACCGATCACTAGGGAAACAGCTGACCTTTTTTTTGACAAAATAGCTTCACCATATGTTCCTCACTCTTCTGAATGTTCCATTAATATGTCCCTGCAAGGTGCTTCAGAGGATCCTTTTGATGTGCCTTTTACTTTGAAAGAATTGAATGTGGTGCTCAAGCATGTTCGGGACTCAGCCCCCGGTATTGACGGTGTGCCATATTCTTTTATTGTTCATTCTGGAGACAAGGCTAAACTGTACTTCCTTGATATCATTAATTTTTGTTACAGTAATGGTTGGGTTCCTGATCAGTGGAAATTACAAATTATTATTCCCCTATTGAAGCCAGGCAAACATGTAGATGATCCGAATGGCTTTAGACCAATTGCTTTATCCTCAGTCTTGGCCAAACTATTGGAACACCTTATTAAGAATCGACTAGAATGGATAGTCGAATCGAGAGACTTACTGCCGAATTACCAATTTGGTTTCAGGAAAGGGCTCGGCACTATGGATAGTGTTGGCGTTTTAATTGCGGATATTCGCTTAGCGTTTTCTAAAAATAAATCCGTTGTTGCCGCCTTCCTAGACATCTCCTCCGCATACGACAACGTTCTTCTTCCCGTACTCAGGCAGAAACTGCACCAGCTGAGTCTCCCGGTTAAGATGATCGAATGTATCTGTGCTCTTCTCTTGTCTCGATCCTTGGTTCTGAGGGTCCAGGGCGAGGATTTCGATGAAAGGCAGACTTGGAAGGGATTACCGCAAGGCTCCGTGCTGAGCCCCCTTCTTTATAATTTATATACAGTGGACATTGGCTCCTGCCTAAATAATAACTGTCACATCCTCCAATATGCCGACGACTTAGTCTTGTATGTGACAGATTCCTCCATCGTAGACGCTGCGTCATCTCTATGCCTCTCTCTGGACTCTCTGAACCAGTGGCTTTTAAGCCATGGTATGCTGTTATCTGCACCAAAAAGTTCGGCAGTAATTTTCTCGCGTAAAAGATTGATCCCACATATCTCAGTGGACATTTCGGGTTATAATATTCCGTTAGTTAATAAAGTAAAATTTTTAGGCGTTTTTCTAGATTCAAAATTAAATGGTAAGCATCATATTAACTTATTAATTAAAAAATGTGAAAAAATTGTTCCGATTTTAAAAGCTCTCGCGGGTGTATGGTGGGGTGCCCATCCTTACACTATGAAATTGGTCTATAACGCTTTAATTCGTAGTGTTTTAGACTACGGTACGTTCCATTTAGTTCCATGCAACAAGGGTGCTTTGGCTGGGCTGGATAGGATTCAGTCAAAATGTCTTCGGATTATCTCTGGTTGTATGAAGTCCTCTCCCATTAACGCATTGCAGGTTGAGTGTGCTGAACCTCCCCTGGCCTTAAGACGGCAGTATCTGGCCTCCCGTTTTCTGGCTAGGTTAATATCTAGATCTTCACACCCCCTTTTAACAAGACTGAATGAGTTAGATGCCTTATGTAGAAGCTCAAATTTTTGGAAAAACAAAGAGACTCCCTTAATTATAAAAGCATTTCGCCAAATTTATAATTTAAGATGTCCAATAGAACAGAATCCCCGATTACCTCTTTTTAACTTTCCCTATGAAGTCTTATGTTTCACCCCAAAAATTTTCTTTGACATCGGTATTTCCAAAAAGTGCCCTTCAGCGAATTCAGCCTTCAATGCGGCGGTGGGAGAACGATGGACCGGGTTTCAAAGGTTTTTTACAGATGCCTCAAAATTTAATGATCTCAGTAACACTGGCGCTGCGGTTTATTACCAAAGCTCCAGAATTATTTTACAATACAAATGCCCTGAGGAGTCTTCTGTGTTTACGGGCGAGTGTGTGGCTTTATTGGCAGCTTGTCTTTTCATAGAGTCACACCACAATATTGACAAAGCCGTTATTTTCACTGACTCTCTTAGCTGTCTGCAAGCCTTAGTACAAAACTCATTCAAAAGTAAATTGCACAGTTCGCTTGTTTTAAAAATTAAAAATTCTTTATTTTCTTGTGCTAGTAGTCAAAAGGAAGTTCAGTTAGTTTGGATACCTAGTCATTGTGGCATTAAGGGCAATGAATGTGTTGATGCTTTGGCCAAAGATGCTTGCTCTTCAGCAACAGCTGATCTCACCTACAACACTCATCAGGGGTATGACTTACTGAGCCTTCCGAAAGCTAAGCTCCAATCCTCATGGCAGGAACAGTGGAATATCACTGGAAGGAAAAAGGGCAGATTTTACTATGCAGTACAACCAATAATAAAATCAAAACCTTGGTTCTATAGCTTCAAGAAAGCCTCCAAAACAATTATTTCTACCCTTTGTAGAATCCGCTTAGGTTTCTGTTGTACTCCGGTTTTTCTGCAAAAGATTCGTGTTCGAGACTCCTCTCTCTGTGAGTGCGGGTTGGAAGAGGGCACTCTGGACCACATCTTCTTTGAATGCTCGAACAACGTTCCACCTTTAGATTTATATAGGCGCCTCCCAAAATTTAAGATCCCTCTTCCGACTAGTTTCCCGTCTCTGCTAACATACTCCTCTCCAGATCTGTTTGTGGCGCTGATGACCTTCATCCGTCACAATAACATAAAATTATGAATTATTCAGTATGTTTGAGTGTGGTATGTGTATTTTTTATGTTTTAACAATTATTATATTTATTTATGTCTATTTTTTGTTTGTTTCAGTCCCGTACTAACCCAGCAAGATCTACATTGTATCAACTGGATCAATGAAATAATTTTATTCGCCTAAATTTTTTTTTTTTTTTTTTTCTCATGCACACTTGTTCTTGCAGCCCACTTTAGACATTGGCAGAATAGTCGACATCGGCTTTGCTTGCCATTTATTAAAAATAGAATAGAATAGAATAAGTAGCAGAAGTACTATGTATAATTGTATATGTATGAGTACGAAGTTTGTCTTGATTTAATATACAGCAGGGCAATTGCGTAATACATTAACAACCGGAATCAGTTTCATTTTGACAGTTCAACAACATTCATTGCGTTATTTAGCTACGTGTTGAACAGACAAATTTTTCGAACTTATGAAGCAATGGATCAGCAATTTGCTTCAAAATTATTCCGATTCCGATTGATAGTGTTTTACGCAATTAGGGTGCTGGGTGTAAAAAGACACATCACATAACCGTCAACTACGCATTCTGTACATTAAACTAAGAAAAATTACATAAAAATAATTGCTGGGAAATTACTTTTATTTTTGGTGTAAAAATTTGCTGTTTGCGGTACTGCGCAATGTAACGCACGCAAAACATTGTGCTTATGGGTGCATGTAACGGTGCAGGGGTCGTAGGGGTATTTTTAAGTTGTGTTCTAAAGCACTTATAATATAACATTAAAAATTTGTTTTAGCAAAAAAACGTTACTTATAGTAAAAGTTGGAGTTTTGACCTTCAATATCTCTGTAACCAGAAGGTTCCCAGGTATGATCCAGTACAATGACGGGGAGCACAAGTGACTTTCAGCTTCGTTAAGTGTCTTTTTACACCCGTTATTAAATTTCTGCTACAAGTCTCGTAGTTTATAAACGAAACAGTAGATATTTTGATGACAGATCAAATTATAGTGATGTCAAAATAACTAAATAAAAAAAAGAGGACGACCGCAAATGAATTGAGAAAAAATATGGTGGCAGGAGGACGATGATGATAATTTGTGTCATTATCATTAGCTTAATGGCTCACCAATTTATGCGCTAACGCAGGTATGGACCGCCGGCATCTCAGGAACCGCAGTAAATAGGCGTCATCTGTTCGCCGCGGATTACATTCTCCTCGCTCTGAAACAAACCGTTTTAACTAAGTACGGATATTGCCACATTGTGCCAACGGGCCCTGTATTTAGTAATATTATCATACTTCATAAATACAGGGTCAAGTAACATTAGCTAGCGAAATACCACAGAACGGGTGTCATTATCTAAACACGATAATACCACAGATAATACCAATAAAAAATATGATTTGATGATAAACGGATTTTCTCAACTACTAAGTACTAACTACGGTTGCTGACCCAAAACAATCATATTTATTTTTTTGTTATTCATGTTTCGATATCGAGAGAGAGGGAGAGAACACCTCTGCAGAGTTTTGATAACCAATTTGATTTGACCCTGTAGATCGACATCAATATTTTCGCCGCAGTTGTGTTTTTTCTGCATATTGTTTAAAACTTGCATTTTGGCGGGTTGCAAATTAGTGGCAAATCAAAAAACGTAGCCTGTGTAATTCCAAATTCCATGTAATTTAGTTTCTATTCTGAAACTTTTAAACTAAGTAGACGTAATTTTGCTAAGTGGCCGAATTATATTACGAAATATGGGGAATGTATTGTTTACAATGTGTAATATGGAGTACATTATATTATGTAACATCTGACAATAACAGTTCATCACATGTTGGGCAATGCCAAGAAAATTGCCATTGTTAGTCGATGGCGTAAGTTGGTCCATTATAATCCTAGCAAATGTGTAAGAGAACAATCATTTTGAACAAACTTAGTACCTAAGTAGCCAGTCCCACGATTACGACCGTTTAGCCGTTTGTTAGTATAGTCATGAAATAAGACTGGACTGCCTAAGACCTTACCTGCACTGCGATTCTGTAACCATCTCGCCGTGAAAACTTAGGCGAAGTGAGCGTGGAGTGAGCTGTCAGTGTCATTCCACCTGATACTAGGGATTGACCAAGCATACATTTACAATCATAATCGAGATTTTAATAATATTTTTTATGTTAATTCTATTGAAAATTTTATATAATTTCAAAGCTAGTATTTTAGTGATCAAAACATTAATATTTTGTGGGGTTTTAAAATAAAATAGCAAAACAGAATCTTAGTCAGAAACTCAATGTTGTTTTTTTATATTTTCTTTTTCCCTAGACTAGTCCTTATAATTATGGCCTGAGGCGCGAGCGCGTCACGCACGAACAGTAAATAAAATAAAACATTCACGTTTAAGACAGCTAGACTGATGAAAATACGCATCGACATTATTTGTTTGTTATTATGAGCGATTGTAGATCAAGTCTAGAAAAGACTGCGACGATGTTCAGCGTTGGTAACCCAATCTATTCAATTAGAAGAGATAATTGTGTTAAGTTATCGAGTGCTAACGGCGTGCCTGGCTGACGGACCATAGAATTTAATCCCACATAGTTTGAGTGGCGCGATCACTTCACCCGATTCACAACATTTAATGTCGTGAGTCTAGTAAAGACTAACAACGCTAATATAATCAATTAGAAGAGATAACCTAGTGTTTCAAGTCACCGAGTGCTAACGGTGTGCCTTGCTGACGCGTGACAGACCATGGTTAGAATTTAACCCCACGTAGTTTGTGTGGCGTAATCACTTCACCCGATTCACGACATTAAAATGTCGGGTTATGGGTTTACTTTTTGGGGTCACATAGAAAATTTAAAAAAGCTTTGCTTACTGTAGGTACCGTGTGATATATCAAATGAAAAGGCTTGTCGTGAGGGTCATAAATATATTTTTATAATAACAAAAAAAAGTTAAGCAAATCTCTATTGAGAGATTTGCTTAACTTTTTTATGACCAAATGTAAGTATGTACCTACGCAGCAGTGGCGAAGGGTGAATTTATGACAGAGGTAGGCCGGAGCAAAAAAAAAATACCAAAAGAAAATTACAATGATGAATTGACTATAAAGTGGTTATGTTCTGAATTTTCGAAGGGATGCCGGTGGGAATCGAGTTGTATGGTACCTTCGCCACTGCTACGCAGTATATTGATACTGCGTACATACCTACTTACATTTGGTCATAGGTAGCCAAAACATGTTCGGGATGTTATATTCAATTTAAAGTTGGTATTTTTTTAAAGTTATGCTTAAAACAGTTGTTATAAAAATAAGATTTTTGGCATTTTCAGTCTCAAATAGCAGCCAAGGGGTTAATTGCAGACTTTTGCTGTAATAGTATCTAAGAAATGCTCAAGATGTTATTCCCCATAAGAAAACAGTACTTTTCTTTTCTGGTCGGCACTTTAATTTATGGGTACGTTATGAACTTATGAATGATGAGTTTATGAAATACAAACATATTTGCAGTTGATCAAATGAATTATGTGCATTTTGCATGCGTAAATATTCAACCCAACTACGGAACCTTTCAATGTGCCGACTGTGCGTGGTCCGATATAAACATGGTCAGTTTTTTAAATTTCTTTGGTAACCTACCACAAAAAAGAAACAATTTATTAGGTACTCAAGTAAACTAATAGAAACAAAAACTAACAAGCTCATACAACTAACAAAACATATTGAAATGTAAAGTGATTGCGGAATACCCAATTTATACAATTAATAATCATCATTCCCTATCTTTTGCTAAGCCTACCTAAAAAAATGTATACTGGGCATTCTGTAGCAAACTATTAGAAAGTATCAAAAATAAATAATTCTACAATAAATAAACAAAAATTAAGCGGCGAGCGCATTCCGAAGATAAATATTCAAATATAGAAACAATTCGGCGCGAAGTTCAATAAATGACTATTATGGTCAAAGGTCCTCAGGTATTGACTCAGTTTCAATATAATGTCCAAAAAACTATTAAAATTACATTAAAAAGCATAAGTCATTATTATTAACAATGCTTATTGTTTTTAATGTTTAAAATAATTTTATTTCAATTTCCGAGTATCGATTTCCGATATTCGACATATTAATTACCCGAGTCAATCGAAATAAAAAAAAAATTGTTTAGCATTATCGCTTTCGCACATCATTACGATAAAAAAAAAACAATAATGGACGGCGATTTTGAACACAAATTGAGTAGTGGTAATGAATAATAAGTGTTATTGGACCTGTGTTTTAATATTACGTTAAGATTTGGGCATTTTCGTGTCGTTTATAATATTTTCAATATTATTTGTCTCATTTTAAATCTTATCTACATGTGTGTGTGTGAAATTTGTGAAAAGTAAAAATGTAAACACGCACGATTGGCGCGAAACTTCGACATTAGATATCAAAAAAATTCATTACCACTACTTATTTAACTTGGACAATGGATGAATTCGTCAAATAATTAAATTATGTATTATTCACTGCCCATGTGGTGGAGTTTGAATGTTCGAAGTCCCCAAATTTTATGTTTTTTAGCCTCGACCTGTTAGATGATTTGCGTCTAACGCGCATGCGCGGCGTGACTCACGGCGTGAGTCTCACGCCGCGCATGCGCGTGAATTCTGGCTTGTTCCGAATTAAGCCATCATCACCCACAGCGCTCACTTGGATATTAAAAAAAATTAGTTTGATACCTAACGCGCATGCGCGGCGGGAGTTATAGCTCGGCACAGCGCTCACATAAGTAATTAGCGTTCCGATTTAGATAAATCACTATTATGGCAGCTAAACTATATTCACTTGAATAGGTACTAATGGTTGGATGGTTGGATTATAGTATTTATTTGTGTATACACCACGAATTTCTTCATCTTTGTTAAGGTGGCGACTGTACTGGCGGAAGCACGATTTAAAAAATGCCACGTTAGTTTAAAGGCAATATATTATGATACGACTCAAAACAAAACAGCACAACAGGCTGTCATTCATTTGTGACAGCGCCCGCGGTGATAATTATTAATTTAGGGCATGGTCGCCGTTATCGAAAGATGGCGCATGCCATGACGTCATCTATGTCGACTTACGGGACATCGTTATCGCGCTCACGCTAATTCGGAAAAAGGGCCCTAATTCAATATGACCCACTTAATGATTCTTTACTTCGAAACCACATCAATTCCTTACCTATATAATCACGACATATCTGCTATTTACGTATTCTCTATGACACAATTTAATGAACGAAACCGGTTTGAACTGTCAAAATACCACGCTTGACAACCGTACGACGTGGTAAGATTACGCGGGGAATAATAGGTAATTTATACCAGTGTAAGCAAGCTGTAAACGATTACAGTGCAATTCGGAATGTACCGGATTTCACTTCCAAGAATTTCGTAACCCATAGCAACATCACTTCGGCGTAGGGTTGCCACCAACCACTTCTTCATTTAAGGGTTACTAGCATAAAAAATACGGGTCTTAGTTATTTTTACGGGAGACACTCTGATTGCGAGCTGAGCGAGTGTCGATTGAACCGTTGAATTTTGTAATATTATTTGATTAATGTTCTTTTAATAGTGGCATCGGCGAGTTACCTAAGTAGGTATCTATTTACAATAATATACCTATTTGCACGCGTAGAGGGGTCTGTGGCTAAATAATAACAGCCGCACAGCTCGATCGATCAGGTTAAGCTGCGCGTGCCGCGGTTGGTCTGTGGATGGGTGACCATCTTTACATACCGAGACCCCTCCGTGTCTCGGAAAGCACGTTCAGCCGTTGGTCTCGACTGTCATTCGTGGATCTTTGACAGTCATTACGGGTAGTCAGAAGCCCGGAAGTCTGACAACCAGTCTTACCAAGGGGTATCATATTACCCAGTAACTGGATTGTGGAGGTCAGATAGGCGGTCGCTCCATGTAAAATACTGGTATTCAGCTGCATCCGGTTAGACTGGAAGCCGACCCCTACATTGTTGGGACGCCTTACAAGTTAAATAAGTAAGAACAAATCTCTAATGTGGTAATGACAGTGACTAACGCGCAAGCGCGGCGTGATCTTATCACTTCACCCGATTCACGCCATTAAATGTCATGGGTCGCGTGAAGTGATCACTTCACCTGATTCACGCCATGAAATGTCATGGGTCGCGTGAAGTGATCACTTCACGCGACCCATGACATGTAATGGCGTGAATCGGGTGAAGTGATAAGATCACGCCGCGCTTGCGCGTTAGTCACTGTCATTATCACATTGGAGATTTGTTCTTACTTATTTAACTTGTAAGGCGTCCCAACAATGTTGGGGTCGGCTTCCAGTCTAACTAGTAACTAGTTCTAGTGAAGTGATCACGCCACACAAAGTGGGGTTAAAGTCTAACCATGGTCCGTCACGCGTCAGCAAGGCACACCGTTAGCACTCGGTGACTTGACACACTAGGCTATCTCTTCTAATTGAATAGATTAGCGTTGTTAGTCTTTACTAGACTCGATCTACCATCGCTCAAACTAACAAACAATGTCGATGCGTATTTTCATTAGTCTAGCTGTCTTAAACGTGAATCCATTTTCGTAATTTTTTAGTTTGGTACTATGTTGTTATTAAAAAAAATCATATTTTATTTTGGTCTATTGCTGATAAGTGTAACTATCATAGGAGTGGGAGAATCGTAGCGGTGGTTGGCTTTTTCTACTTTACCTAACTGATTTATAAATTAAACTTGAACATTAAAAGTTTTATACTGAAAAAATACGTTTTTGGACTTAACAGGTTTCTCCCAGACACCACAGATTTTATTTACTGTTAGTGCGTGACGCGCTCACGCCTCAGGCTATATTGACTAGTCAGTCTAGGAAAAAAATAAAAAAAATAAACATTAAGTTTCTGTGCTGCTATTTTATTTAAAACCCCCATGAAATAATAATGTTTTGACAACTAAAATACTAGCTTTGAAATTATATAAAATTTTCAATAGAATTAACATAAAAAATATTATTAAAATCTCGATTATGATTGTAAATGTTTGCTTGGTCAATCCCTAGCATCAGTGGGACGACACTGACAGCTCACTCCACGCAAGTTTTCACGGTGAGATTTTTACAGAATCGACATGCTGCAGACTAAAAACTCAATTTCGTTGCAAACAACATCAAAATACAGTAGGTAAGTAGGAATTTTACGTTTGTGTATCATCAACAATGTTTTGTAAAACGCAGGATGTGAGAAAAAGGTAAACAACCTTTTTCATTCACCATGGGTAATCAACCGCAGTTGTTTTGTTTTTTTTTTTACGGACTCAGCGGTTAAAATGTTACGAGTACTAGAATCACATGAGTTCAGAAGAGATGTCTCTGTTTACTTCTTACCACGTATCAATCGTCGTAGCTCCTCAATTGCTTTGCCCCTAGTATCTGGATCTTCATTACAATGCCTTTTTGCATATTCTTCGAATTCCGAATCTTCATATCGACTAATTTCAGCTTGAAATGCAATCTCGATGAATCCCATAATATGCTTGGGTCAGACTGAAAAATAAAGAAGTTTACTTTATGCGATCATGTTGTTATGTTCAGCAAAATTAATGCTGATAGTCATCTAACTTATACATAATGAAAATAAAATTGCGGTTTGATAGCTTTCTATAAAAAATAGTTTCATAAAACTGACATAATTATTTATGCGCCAGATAAAAGCTATTCATCCATAAGTTAAATAGGTTTCTCGAAAAATGACATCAAATCGCTATAATACGCACCACGAAAGATGAGACTTGACGAGCCCAGTAGTGGTGAGCTTGCGTACACCATATAAGTATATAAAAGTGTAGTAGTATTATAATATTTATTACGAAATAATAAAGTTTAAGATAAAAGTCAAGTCTCATCTTTCGTGGCGCGTATTGTACCTACCTGACTACCTCCAAGTGACTGTCATTTCGGTCAAAAACTTTCTACCAACCTAATAATTGTACTATCAACTACTTGTTACACGGTGTAGGTGGGTGGGGTACTGTACAGAAGAATGGTGCTTTGTGTACACTTAGCGTAAGAAAAGTAGCCCACCCGAATCAGTCAAGCAAAACAGAGTTGTTTACATTTTTGTTGTAAGTACAGTGTGTGTACTTGTAAAATTGTAACCTACATGATCGTGAAAAAAAAGTAAAAGATTTTTTGTTGGCGTAAAGCACTATATCTGGCCTAAAAATGCAATGGACCTTACATAATAGCATCCCATAGGAACTCCTAACGACATGCAACATAACTGTGGGGCAATTCCTATATTTTTAAGAACGTTCGCATTCCAATCCAGTCTCTACTGTCAAAAATACCTGGAATTTCCCTACTTTTTTAAGAAGTTTTTGATATTGATTAATTATCGTTGAAATGAGATTGCGACTAGATTTTGAACGTTTTCAATTACGAGATGCCCTTCGTGATAGCGACACACTAAAACTTCAAAGCGTTTGGAGTAAAACTCCAAAGTACTCTGAAGGGTTTTTGGCAAACACAAAAAAGCACAAGAGGCTGCTGATGAAGGAAAGGAAGGACACAATACTACCTACTATAAACCTATGCAATTACAGTTGAATGACTTTACGAAGTACATTTTTTCACATACGCGTCACTAACCTCAGTAAAAAGTCGTTAGATCCTCTATAATTGAAGTTGACACAGGTTGTTGACTAACTAGGCGTCGTGACTACGTGTACTTAATTACTGTCGCGTTGTGAAATAAGTAGGTGGACACAATTTTGATTGCAGTAGCAAATAGCCAGCAAACTTATTTATTTTGTGTCCTTTCACAATATTTCACAAGAAGTCACTATGTAGGGCCGGCCGGGCTGATTTATTGTCGTCCCACGCCTGGAGGACAGAATCAGAAACAGACCGAACTTTCAAGTATTATCGCAGCAACTATATCTCTCAGTCTGTATGACTATTAGCTTTCTTGGGAACTATAAATATGTAACCGGTCGCCCGGTCGCGGTCGGTCGGACTCCGTCGGAGGGATGTTCGGAACGATGACGTCGCGATTGTGTCACTTTTGCACAAAAATTTCGAAGTAAACTTCAAAAGTACCAAGGCTGTAGAAAACTTTAGGAGCTCAATTAAAAACAGCCCACGTGGTCCAGTCCAGGGGCCGGCCCATAGATAATTATATGAAAGATTTATAAAGTGTGTTGTGTGTTTTTTACAACGACCATACAGGGCTGTATGGTCGTTGGTTTTTTACTTCTATGGGCCGGCCTCAGAGTTGCGTCTTTTTAGCACGGGAAATTACAATATGACCCGTTTCTTAGTACCAAGGCATCAGAAATTTAGGGGAAGTATGTACTTAGCAGTTCGTTTCGGGCTGGGGCTAGGTCGGGTTCGCGCCCGGGCCTAATATAGCAGATGTGTCTTTTTACTACGGTACATTTCAATCTGCCTTCATCCTAGTACGAAGAAATCATAAATAAGAGGAGTAATACATTATTTCTTGATTCATATACATTTTTGTTAGGCTGTTTGGGAAAAAGATGTCGCTACTGTATACAGTTTAGCATTAAGGCCCATTTAGATGGAGAGAGTTTCTCGTACGTTTCTTGGCGAGAAATCGTACGCTACTATCATCGCAAGCAAAAATCGCCATAAGATTATCGTATCATAATGTTTACATACAGGCGAGAACTAAATTCTCGCTTACGATTATGTCATACGAGATTCGCAAGTCATTATCGCTAGGCGATAAATGACTGCGACTGTTTACACAGCGAAATATATAGTATGAAGATTCTTGCTTACGAGTTCTCGACTTGTCTATACACGATCTCGTATGACATTTTTTCAAATTCATACGAGTATCGTACAAATCGGTTTGAACCGATTTTGAGTGCGAGATTTTCCATTCGAGTTCAGTGATTACTACGGTATTGTTCTCAAATCTTGTCACAAATGCCTCTAAACTAGACTTTAAAATCACTAAAATTTAGTTTATTCCTGTCAAACGACGATTTCCTATTCTGAAATTGACTAAAGTGACTCAACTATATTTTAGTTTGACAGCACTAAGATGGCACGATTTATTTAATCCATTGAACATGGCAATTTTGCTATTCTGAATTACACGTTTTTCACCTAAAATTTAGATTGTTTAACTAAATCTGTCTATTTTTAATCGCGATTAAAAAGGTGTGGAATAAAATTAGTTGTAATTGAAGAAAAAAATGAATAGAAAGTCACCAACACCTCGACTTCAGATGCAAAAACAGTAGGTACAATATTTTTTTTTCTTTTGCTTATATCTCGAAAATGGTGTGTCCTATCGCAAAAATAATGAAAATTTCGACCCCCTTTATAGTACTCATAAACCCCCTAAAACTCAACATGTAGGTAATAATTTTTCATATTTTCCATACAAAAAGTGAAAAATTCCTTAAAAAACACGCCAAGGCTGCCCCCTGCCCGCCTGATGGCTCTAAAAAAAATCACGGGTAGGGCAAACAAGTACCACGTGTCGACGAGTCGTAATTGTCAAATTCGATTTTAGTTGTCAAAATTATTTTTAAATTTAGAGAATTTTTCATGCAGAATAGCTGTAAGACAAAAAGAAAAAAAAAAAAAAACAAAAAAAGCAAAAAGTAAGGAATTTTAGTGATAGTTTAGTTAGTTTAGTTCGGTGTACAAGAGAATCGGCACCATTGTCTTAGAAGAGCAGATATAATTAAAACACCCTCGCGCACTCATGGTAGCGACTGGGACAAAAACTCGAAATACAATTCTCGCTTTGTAGTTCTGTTTACACGGAGACAGATATATTCTATTGCGAGGCAATTCTCGCCCAAGGAGCAGGGCGATAATCGTGAATGTTTACACGAGGAGACTTTTTTAATGTTCTTTCGATAATCGTATGTTCGAGACGAGAAACTCTCTCCATCTAAATGGGCCTTAAGGCCCATTTAGATGGAGAGAGTTTCTCGTCTCGAAAGTGTATAGTGCGCTCTAGCACATTCTGTGGCTCTAGTATGTGATAGTTTAATTAATAATTTGAAATCATATGTGAACAGCATTTCTTTTTTTTATTTACATTTGAGAATGTTTGGATCGATTTGACTATTTTTTGTTTTTAAATGTTCGAATTCCGAGGTTTTATGGAAAGAAAAATTGGAAAAAACTGAACATTTTTTTATGGGATTTTTGTATGAACTCAAGACCATAAACTAACTTAAGTAATTAATTAATTAACTAATTTAACTCACGATTTAAACGATTGATAGTGCGTATTACGTTTTTTTACGGTCATTTAAAACTTATCAAGAAAAAAATCGGGAGAATAGGAAATAATATGTAATATGGGGAATAATATAAGTACCCAAAACTAATTCTAGAAAACAAAATTTGGAAAGGACAATGTTTGTCGGGTCAGCTAGTTTTTAAGTAAAACACGGGTGATGTCGCCGGAAAATGTTTAAGTAGGTACTTCTTACTGACTTTTGACGAGTAAGTAAGCGCTAAATACCAAGATTTTACTTGTCTTGAGTATAATGTTTTTTTTACATACGTTGGTACCTTGTTACCAAATAATTATTAGGCCTCGGATATTGCGTAACATGTACCTAACATCCATATCCATACTAATATTATAAATTCGAAAGTAACTGTCTGTCTGTCTGTATGTTACCTTTTCATGCCTAAAACACTGAACCGATTTGGATGAAATTTGGCATACTTAGAGATAGTTTGAGTCCCGGGAAAGGACATAGGATAGTTTTTATCCCGATATTCTCTTCACTTATTTGTCGTTACGGGTAGTCAGAAGCCCAAAAGTCTGACAACCAGTCTTACCAAGGGGTATCGTATTACCCAGTAACTGGGTTGTGGAGGTCAGATAGGCAGCCGCTCCATGTAAAATACTGGTATTCAGCTGCATCCGGTTAGACTGGAAGCCGACCCCAACATTGTTGGGAAAAGGCTAGGCAGATGATGATTCTTTTCACTTATTGTTTAGCCACGAGCCGTTGTATGAGCTAATAAGTAACTTTAGTAGATACAAAATAATTTCGTACGTTTGTGTAAAAGTCGATAGTCAATAGATAATAACGTGATATTTCGCCAAAGACCACGTACAGAAATACAATCACTAACGACGACGATAAAATCACGTCATGTTGAAAACGATGTGTAAAATAATATGGAAGAACAAAATCCTTTCAATAGAAGATCTTTTGTCGGTTAAAATGACGAAACATATAATCTAGTAGGTAGCTAAGTAATTAATAAGATAATCGACTTATTGCTTAAGAACTTATCTGCTTTTTCCACTCAGAGATCGCCATGGCCATCTCTCTTGGTGTCGTAACAAGATGAAGTGAAGATTGGGTGTGTGGATATTATAATTTAGTTTAGAATTTTGTTAGAATCCCCGGTTATTTATGATGAAAAACAAGTTCCAGAGGTCATGCACATCTATACTGATAATCCATACTTATTTAATATTATAAATGCGAAAGTGTGTCTGTCTGTTACCTCTTCACGCTTAAACCGCTGAACCGATTTAGATGGGTATAGAAATATTCCCACGGGATCAATCAAAATCAAAATATTTTTATTTCACATAGGTAAACCAACATGGGCAGTTATGAAACGTCAGAAGCTAGGTGCACGGTTCCAATTGGTCGTTTCCTGTGGAGAAGAACCGGCAAGAAACTCCATGGTTACTCTTTTAAAAATAATTGGCTTTTACAATGTTTTCAAGTTACAGTAGGTATGGGAGGACAGCGTAGACCTGTCAACAAGTACCAGGTACTTGATAAAATAAAAAATGGTCTACAGATCTAAAGTCTACAAGGCTTACAAAGTCCTCACATTTACAAAATAAGAATGTATCAACAGGATAAACAAAATATAAAAATCTACTAAAACCAAGAGATATGATTGCCATTTCAAATCGACAGTTATATGCGGGTGAAACCACGGCGCGCTGCCGCTGCTAATAAATAGGTAATAAAGCTAACGTTTGTTTGTTTGTTTGAACGCCCTAATATCTGGATCCACCATAGATATCCGATAGAAATTAAAAAAATATTTATGCATTTGATATTTCTTGAGGAAGGCTATAGGCTACTTAACACCACGTTAGTACCCTTAGGAGTGGAGCAAAACAAAAAAAAAAGTCCGAAAGAACGCTCAGTGAAATAGAAGTAATAGCGCGGGCAGGCGATGCGATGCGACGGGGTGGATCGGGGAACAAAAAATTTCACGCGGGCGATGTCGCGGGCTGAAGCTGGTACCTATATAAATCTATGGATCAAAATACCTAGATCAAGAAAACCACACCTGTTTGAACAACCAGACTAAAGTATGAAGACCCTGACAGGAAGACATCATTATCAACTCAGTCTATTGCAGTTTAATTTAAGTACAGTCAAAAAAAGAGATAAGTATGCAGGATCGTCGGATATAGTTGAAGTTTAGTAAGAAACCGATGGATGTTGTCGACTGAAATTTAATTTGAAAAATGAGCTGTTTGTTTTCTATTAATAAAATTAAATTTTATCCGCGAACATCCATCGATTTCTTACTAAACTTCAACTATATCCGACAATCCTGCATACTTATCTATTTTGTTGACTGTACATTTACTGCTGTATATAGGGCTTCTTCAATTTATCTGTCATTGAATTATGTATTGAGTACAAACAAGCAACTGTGTAGGTATGTAGTTAGTTAATAAGATTATCAAGCTACTTAGGTCTTTGTGTAATTACGCGTGGGTATGCAAATAGTAGGTATGCATGTTACTTAGTGCATGAAAGTTCAAAGCCCTATCTCGAGCCAAGGTTGGCTTGCTCGGTTCAATAGAACTGCATATCTTTATATTATGTCGTTATATAAGGTGTTAAAATATTAACCTTACTTAGACCATCGAACTGAACAACTTTCACTATGGGACCAAAACTGAAATCACGGAAAAAAAATCAGCTGTTTAATACAAATGTTCAATAGGTACCTACTTGACCAAAATGTATGAAACAGCAGATTTTTTTTTCGTGATTCCAGACTTGGTCCCATAGTGAAAGTTGTTCAGTTCGATGGTCTAAAGCACCTCTTAACGTTTGTAAGGTTCATTTTTTAACACCTTATATTTCATTTTACAGTGTAAAGTGGGTCCTGGACATGTGAGACACATTTCTATGGAGACGCCTCTACTACTGATAATGACAATGCACAAGTGCAAAAGTGTCGGGACCTCATTATAACAACAACAGAGGAGTTTACTAGGAATTATTAAACTTTTATAACTGATAACGAAGTGAAGGCTGAATAAAATTGCCAGTGGGACGGACACGTCGCACGAATGCACCCGAAGAGATGGGCAAAGATCGTCACTCACTGGACGCCTGAGAAATTCATAAGAAAGATTGTAACAACGCGTCCAAGCTTAGTACTATTAGCAGTAAATGGGTCTCGACCCGCTAGAAAATACTTAGTTACAGACATAGTTATATGAAATTTCTATGGTTACAGATGTAACAATCTAAGCCCGCAACCAACGACGGTGTCACGAGCGCTACCGGAATTGCCTACTGCATGGTTAATATTGACTGACTAATAATTATATTTTTCATATCGTGAGCTATTTTTTTCTATTATAAAATTCAAAGTCCTGACTGACTGATATATCAACGCACAGCCTAAACCGCTGGTCCTAGAGACATGCAATTTGAAGAGGGTGTGTTCTCTGTGAAGAGTAGGTATCCACTAAGAAAGGGTTTTTTGAAATTCCACCCCTAAGAGGGTGAACGGGGGAGGGTGAAATTTCACGCGGGCGAAGTCGCGGGCAGAAGCTAGTACTATATAATACTAGCTAATGACATGCCTTGCAAACTTGCAATGCCTTTTTTTTTTTTTTTTTGTTAGAAACCTTCTCCGGCGCGCACACAACTTACCAAAGTTTCGTCACAATCGGTCAAGCCATTTTCGAGTTTTTGCGAGACTAAAGGCCCATTTAGATGGAGAGAGTTTCTCGTCTCGAAGATACGATTATCGAAAGAACATTAAAAAACTCTCTTCGTGTAAACATCCACGATTGTCGCCCTGCCCCTTGGGCGAGAATTGCCTCGCAATAGAATATATCTGTCTCCGTGTAAACAGAACTACAAAGCGAGAATTGTATTTCGAGTTTTTGTGCTAGTCGCTACCATGAGTGCAGTGCGCGAGGGTGTTTTAATTATATCTGCTCTTCTAAGACAATGGTGCCGATTCTCTTGTACACCGAACTAAACTATCACTAAAATTCCTTACTTTTTGCTATGAGAATCTTACAGCTATTCTGCATGAAAAATTCTCTAAATTTAAAAATAATTTTGACACAACTAAAATGGAATTTGACAATTACGACTCGTCGACACGCGGTAGGTACTTGTTTGCCCTACCCGTGATTTTTTTTTAGAGCTATCAGGCGGGCAGGGGGCAGCCTTGGCGTGTTTTTTAAGGAATTTTTCACTTTTTGTATGGAAAATATGAAAAATTATTACCTACATGTTGAGTTTTAGGGGTTTATGGGTTCTATAAAGGGGGTCGAAATTTTCATTATTTTTGCGATAGGACACCATTTTCGAGATAATTATAAGCAAAAGAAAAAAAAAACTGTACCTACTGTTTTTGCATCTGAAATCGAGGTGTTGGTGACTTTCTATTCATTTTTTTCTTCAACGACTACTAATTTTATTCCACACCTTTTTAATCGCGATTAAAAATAGTCAGATTTAGTTAAACAATCTAAATTTTAGGTGAAAAACGTGTAATTCAGAATAGCAAAATTGCCATGTTCAATGGATTAAATAAATCTTGCCATCTTAGTGCTGTCAAACTAAAATAAGTATAGTTAAGTTGTGTCACTTTAGTCAATTTCAGAATAGGATAAAATTTTAGTGATTTTTAGTCTAGTTTAGAGGCATTTGTGACAAGAGAATCGGCACCAGTAATTAATAAAACGGTCATTTTGAGAACAATACCGTAGTAATCACTGAACTCGAATGGAAAATCTCGCACTCAAAATCGGTTCAAACCGATTTGTACGATACTCGTATGAATTTGAAAAAAATGTCATACGAGATCGTGTATAGACAAGTCGAGAACTCGTAAGCAAGAATCTTCATACTATATATTTCGCTGTGTAAACAGTCGCAGTCATTTATCGCCTAGCGATAATGACTTGCGAATCTCGTATGACATAATCGTAAGCGAGAATTTAGTTCTTGCCTGTATGTAAACATTATGATACGATAGTCTTATGGCGATTTTTGTTTGCGATAGTAGCGTACGATTTCTCGCCAAGAAACGTTCGAGAAACTCTCTCCATCTAAATGGGCCTTAACGAACAGCAATTGATTTTTATATATAAGATATATGTATATTCGAAATCCCCTGCCAATCAGTCTCCACCCAATGGTTTTGAATGAGGCAACTAAGGGCTGATTTGTTAATATTTTATCTGTGAAATAAAATTGACGTCTGACAGTGTTTGTGTAAAAGATTACATAGTACAAAATTTATTTGCACGATAAGACATACTAGTTATAAAAATTTGGTCAAGTTCGTCCTAAGTGTTCAATATTACCTTTGGACATTGACTCAGCACTCGGCCCGGCGCACGCGCGGCCCAGTTAAAATAATGATTTGGTTGCATCTCACACGCATAGAACACAAAGATTTTGTATAATAGTGTGTATTAAGAAGAAGTAGTATGTAAGCTGTTACATAGTGTAAATAAATCAGATTTGAATTTTATATTCTTGTCTCATTATCCCTCACTGTGGCCAAGACACCTTTAGCCATCTCTGATCAGTCTCGTGAGTCTGCGGGACTGGCAGTGAGTGTAGCCTTCCCGACCCTGGAAACCCTGTCTACTATCCGTCTCTAACCTTAGGTCGCATGGTGCAGACGTCTTGAACTTATTTATATATTTATTTACCACACACTAGGTATATGATAGGACATAGGAGAGGCCTATGTCCAGCAGTGGACTGCTATAGGCTGATGATGATGATGATGAGGTAGAGGTATATGATAGGTAGGTAAGGCTGTAGGGCTTGTAGGGCTCAGGGTCGTAGGGACTATGTTAGGCTTGTAGGTCTTAGTAGGTTCCTTTAAATCATATACTGGGTGAAATTTTAATGGTTGTTTTCCTCTTAAGGGGTCATTGTACTCATCATTATGAACAACTTTTACTATGGGACCAAACCTGAAATCGCGAAAAAAATATCAGCTGTTCCCTACATTTTTACGAGTTATACGAACATAAATGTAGGGAGCAACTGATTTTTTTTTCGCGATTTCAGGTTTGGTCCCATAGTAAAAGTTGTTCATAATGATGAGTACAATGACCCCTTAAGAGGAAAACAACCATTAAAATTTCACCCAGTATTTTCATGTGCCATCACACCCTTGACGAGAGATACAAGAGGATGGGCGGAAGGTACAGACGCCAGCACATCAACCTACACCTAACTGTCAAATTTTCCCAATCAACATTGCACCTTATGCTTTAGCGATAAAGTTGAAAATCTATTACAGAAATCTGACAGATTGTAGTAGGTTGATGTGCTGGCGTACTCGGCAGCGGTTTTTTTCGTAGTTCGTCTACCAAACGAAACTTGATTATGCTATGCTATACTTGTAAAATCGTTTCTCAATACATTGTAACGATCATGGTGAAGGATTATTAGGATTAGGATTATTGGTATTGCGATGCGATTAATTATGGATTCTAATAATTAGTTTGTAATGTCTATAGTACTCCCTTTAAGTCTATCGTTTGTTAATTGTATCGATATTCCACAAAATTCAAAGTTTTAAAACTGTTTACCGATATAAGTTTGTTGGTATTTCGGACTAAGAGTTGCTTCCAACTTGTTTCTTTCTACACACATTTCTAGTCTATCTACTTGTTAGGAATAAGCTTCCTGCATTATATATTCTCATGCACCGCTAACGTAATTCTAACGTATACTTTTAGTTCTTAGTAGTGTAGTAGGCGACGATCAAACTTGTCAAAAATGTAGGGAAATTAGAGGTATTTTTGACAGATTGAGACTGAGAACGTTCATAGAATTACGAGAATTGCCCCTTCTGGTAACAGGTAAGGCATTTGTCCCAAAATTAATGGTATCTGACCATGGGTGTAGTCACAGAAATCTTAATATTAAGATTTCTGTGGGTGTAGTGCAAAAACAATTGTGTTCATTTGATAAAATGCTCGGTTCTCAGGGATCGATATACCTACCTGTCGTTAGACTTAAAATTAATCAAATCTGTCATGAAACGCTATCTGATATTTATTATTGGGACTTAGGAGTTACTGCACAAGTGCTCCTGAAGTTTGAAAATAAACTCGGTTTAGAACTTTTTCAGACCTTAATTTTAATTAATAACTGTGGTGGTACAGGCGCTAGTGACGCTACTATTATAATAATTCTAGCAGCGCCCCGTGGTTTCACCCGCATAAGTGTCGATCCCGTGGGAATATCGGGACAAAAAATATCCTATGTCCTTTCCCGGGACTCAAACTATCTCTATACCAAATTTCATCTAAATCGGTTCAGCGGTTTAAGCGTGAAGAGGTAACTGACAGACAGACACACTTTCGCATTTATAATAAGTATTATGGATTTGAAAGTGAAAATGAACCAAATAAACTTACTTTTGCTAGTCGTGCTTATTATATAAGTAATTTGAATATATTAAAAACGGTTTTTTTTTTGTTGGCGGTCACGGTATGCTTCGGTGTTCTTTTTTTAATTTGTTATACAACTATTTCTGGTATTCTATACGATTTATTCCGGTCTGACCCCCCCCTCCATCGCCCCCCCCCCCCTCGTGGATTAGTTTGGTGATTGGTCACATAATTTTTATGATGTGTGTTGGGAGATTAATCAGGCTAGTTGGCTACAAAGCGACAATTTTAAACTTCGAAGTAAATGTGGTCTGCTAATCTTCTTACCATAAAATGGGGATGTCGGGTAATATTTTGAACAGTTTCTGGCTGCTTAAAGTTAGTGTTACAATTATAATCTTTTAATATTTGACCGCAAAGAAATATCCTATGTAGGCAGAGATCATGGGCATGGCCTTCTATTACAAATAACAAACACTCCAGAAGATTTTAAACAAAAAAAAAATACTCACCGAGAGTTCAAAAGTCAATCCAAAAAAATACACTAAGCATAGTTAGTTAAATCACTGAATGCAATAGGAATAAATCTTCATACAAAAAAAATTAAATAAATCTTAAATGTAGGAACTCGATAGTTTGAAAATTAAAATAGTCATCTAGCTAGCACGCTCGATGCAGACCGTGGTTTGTCGTGTTATGGCACCCACTGATCTCATAAACAATCGTTAGCTGCGCCTGCGACGCGTGCGTGTCCGAGAATAAAATCAGAGTCAACAGCGATAGATTGTAGCCGTGATTGCCAGAACATGGTCTAAATGTAGTGTACTGACCTTTTATGTAACTTGGAGTGTCTTGGCGCCGCTATTTATTTATTTATTCAATTGGTCTTACGAGCTAACAGATTTAACATCCAAAACGCTCATACGATTAATTTTCTTACAATTCAATTATGACTTAATATATTACACATGCTCGTCACACACATTATACAATAGATTTTATAAAATAGCAAAAATGTCCAAGTCTATAAATAATAATAAAAATAAATTACAACGATGAATTAATACCTAGAATAAAATGTAAGTTTAGCCAGAAAATAGAGAATAGAGAGTTTAAAATGTTAGTTAAGCCTCACAATAATATATCAGTTCAATAGTAAACATTTCAATTCAGTTATTTAGGTATTAGGTATGAGGCCGCGCCATGGTTTCCTCGGTATTTTAAGGTCCTATTAACAAAATCGGATTGGCTGTAAGTAGGTACCTACGGTACTATGTGATTATGAAGTGAATACAACTTATAATACTGCTATTAATTATTTATAATCTGTCTCTTGCTGTGTCTATTTTTGCTGAGATTTATTGCATTCGCAAGATTACAGCGTTAAAATATTAAGACATGCCTTTTGACGGGAAATTAACATGTGAGCAAGTAAGTAGGTAAGTATGTTGAAATTTGTCGGAAAAAAACCAGCGTCCGCCAAGGACGCGGTGGCAGATATATTACATAAAAGATCCATGTAGGTAAGTTGTACCCACCTAAGGATATTTTATATTATAGGGATGATTTATATTAGACCGGGCCGTGCCCGGGGCGTGCCGTGTACGTGGCCCGGACGGGGCACGGATTTGAAACGTTACATATATTTTGTATGAAGCAGTTTATATTACGGATTAATTTATCAGTGCCGTGAACTAATACTAGAAGGTTCGCGGACGCCGAGGCCCCCCATACGAATGGGAAGAGTAGCTTGTGCCCAAGCTCGGTCGTCCATGGTCACATTTAAAATCGAAGTTAATGTAATCTGATAATTTGGTCCATTTTGTCTCAAAGGTGACTCTGTCTCTAAGCCGACCCACTGATGACCAACTCATCATCATCTACCTAGCCTTTTCCCAACTAAGTTAGGGTCGGCTTCCAGTCTAACCGGATGCAGCTGAATACCAGTATTTTATATGGAGCGACTGCCTGCCTCCACAACCCAGCTACTGGGTAATACGATTGGTAAGACTGGTTGTCAGACTTTCGGGCTTCTGACGTCCCGTAATGACTGTCAAAGATCCACGAATGACAACCGGGACCAACGGCTTAACGTACTTTCCGAGGCACGGAGGGGTCTTGATATGTAAAGATGGTCACCCATCCACGGACCAACCGCGGCAAGCGTAGCTTAACCTGAACAATCGACCCGTGCGGCTGTTATTACTTACCAATTATTGTATTGACAATTGGCTAGCTCTAGTCTCAATATGTACCTACATTATCTATGCATTTATATGACCAAACTAGTGTAGGTATTTGATTTCAATATTTATTTTCAGATGGCTTTTAAGAAACTCATCAAGTCATCACTCACTCATAGTTATTTTCTAACAGCAGTCGTATATTTTTAGAAGCTGCCTTTAAAAAAGTGAAAGTATCTAAACCAGTAGCCTATTCTACAAATAGCTGGCAAACTACTTAGTTTTATATCCACCTTGATCTTGGGACAATCCACATTTTAGAGTTGACACACTTGAAAGTAATGTTAACGACCTAGGGAGAAGCTTGATGTCAAAATGTAATGTTGCAATATGTAAATATTATCGTTGAAACGTTCGTGACCTCTGCCCTTTCCCGCAGTTGTATGTCCGCTGTTTACTGATAACAGTATCAGATAAACTGGGCTATATTTGGCGAGACACTTTCACACAGCAGAGTTTTGCTGAACTCCGGAAAAGAGAGCAGTAGTGGCCCAGTGGCAACGGCCTCGACTTACGAGTTGTAGGTCGTGGGTTCGAACCCAGGCAGGCGCTATACTTCGTGTAAATAATTTCATCACCATTGCTCTCAAAACGGTGAAGGAAAACATCGTGAGGAAACCGGCATGTCCTAGAACCAAAAATTCGAAGACATGTGACATCTACCAACCTAGGCCCGCGTGGTAGATTAAAGCCCTCTCGAAGAGAGGAGGCCTGTGTCCCAGCAGTGGGAAGTGTGGGAACATTATAGGCTTATGCAGAAAACCTACAGCTCATACGACTGATACCAACATCACGTAACATCACGCCTGTATCCCCCAGAGGGTTAGGCAGGGTACTAAAGTGCTCCCATTTTTCACCAGTTATGTTAGGCGAGCCTATTGTCATCTACCGGGCACAAATCCACCAACAAAACTAATTAATAAAAATATTGTTTTTAGGCAGCTCAGCACTAAAATCATAATTTCAATTTTATTTTAATACTAGCTTTTGCCCGCGACTTCGTTCGCGTGGAATAGTGACTTCCGGCAGATTTTTCGATCCCAACGCCATCTGTCGAGCATAGTGACAACTCGGATTATTTATCTATACTCTGTTCGGGCATTTTAGTTTTACTAAAAGTTTTATTACTTATATTGATATTATTTTTTTCATACCTTTTTACTATTTATTTACTTTTTTCCGATGAATTAAAACAATAACATGAACCGAACTCGTGTAACGATCGACACCATTGCGCGATCACCAACTCGACATATATAGTACTAATAGAATTATCTATACTCCGTTAGAGCATTTTCTTTGTACTAAAAGTTGTATTATATTATATTTTCATACCTTTTTACTATTTATTTACATTTTTCCGATGAATTTTCAGTACTGAATTGATGCCGACTCTTGACCAATAGATGGCGCTGTATGTCCGGAATAAATTTTATTTTTTATTTTATTTTTTGTAATAAAAACTATCCTATGTCCTTTCTCAAGTTCCAAACTATGTCTGTACCAAATTTCACACAAATCGGTTCAGTAGTTTAGGCGTGAAGCAAAGACAGACAGACAGACAGACAGACAGAAAGACAGACAGACAGAGTTACTTTCGCATTTATAATATTAGTTTGGATATAGCGTTTATTAACGTTGCCATCATATCATTCGGTTTTGATAGGTTTTAAAATTTTATTATTTAAGTATCTTTTTGATAGATTATTTTATATTTTGTGAATGTGAGGACGTTTGACTTGTAGGCCTTGTAGACTGTAGATTTGTAGACTATTGTCTATTTTCTATTTTAATATGTACCTGGTTGACTATGCCTAAGTACATTGTTCTCCCATAAGAACAGTGTAATTTGAAAACATTGTAAAAGCCAATTGTTTTTAAAAGAGTAACCGTGGAGTTTCTTGCCGGCTCTTCTCCATAGGAAACGACCAATTGGAACCGTGCACCTATTTCATAAGTGGCCATGTAGGTTTATGTGAAATAAAATATTTTGTTTTTGATTTTGTTGATTCAAACGATTTCTTATTTTGTTGTATTAGAATTTATTGACTCTTGATTGTACTTAATGATTATTAAGACCCATAATATCCAAAATAATCTGATATACCTTACCTATAGGTATATGACTAGGCTAGGACTGCTATGGATCAATTAGTTATCTGAAATAAATTATATTTCTTTTCTACAGGCCGCCCGGGTTCCAAAAACTAGAAACTATATCTGGTCATAGTGTTATTGGGAAGAAACCAATATAATTTTCACAAAGGAGTTAATGAAAACGCGGACTAATTAATTAATATACACTTGTCTAAACATCCTTCACACTAACTGTGCTAATAATATGCTTTTGGTTTACGCACGCATGTACACACACACACCACACATAACTTTGTAGGTGTACAGTCAACAAGAGATAAGTATGCAGGATCGTCGGATATACACACATCAACACGGTCTAGGGATATTTCATACTCAATTAAATAACTCGAAAAGTACTGGCCGCATTGGAATCTTTTATACACCGATTTGTTTGTAATTTATCTCAGACTAATTCCAAATTTAAATTTTTGAAAATTCTTTTGTTTCGGTGGCAAAAAATGTCTTGATGTATAGGAGAGGGAATTTTCATTTGTGCGAAATTTAGAAAACAATACGAATTACGTTTAGTTACAGTTTTTTTTTCATTTTTAAACGAAAGATAAAGTTAAAATTGAGGTATTGTAGCCATGCAAGGCCGACATTTGACGAGGGCGGAGATGTTACGAGCTGTGGGAATGCTGGAAGCTGGATCTGTTCAGCGTAATGTTGCTGAGGCCATAGGGACCCATCAAAATGTAATTTCAAGATTGTGGACACGCTATCGTGCCACAGGTGAAGTAGCGGAGAGGCACCGGGGGCCAAGTCGCATCACTACCCCCAGACAAGACCGATTTTTGCAAATTACTGCGCGAGCACAACCAAATGCAACGGCGACTCAATTGGTCCAAAGGCTGCGAGTGGAACACCAAGTGCTTGTGAGTGACCAAACTGTAAGAAGGCGACTGCATGAAAGCAATCTACGCTCTCGTAGACCACTCCGGGTCCCACCTTTACGGAGAGGCAATCGTGGACGACGATTAGAATGGGTTCGGAACCACGTGGACTGGGGCCGTGAGCAATGGTCCAATGTGCTGTTCACGGATGAATCCAGGTTCGGCTTCCATCCAGATTCACGAAGGACGCGTGTTTGGCGAGTTCCTGGACGATGGAGCCGTCTCCAGAACCCTCGGGAAGTTCACCCATACCAAGGAGGAACAATTATGGTTTGGGCAGGAATTCGTCTTGGAGGACGGACGGATCTCGTTTGGGTGCGGGGCAATATGACGGCAGAACGATACGTCCAACAGATGCTGGGGCCCGTAATCTTGCCCCACAGAACACAAATGGGGCAAGATTTCCTGCTCATGCACGACAATGCCCGGGCACACGCGGCGAGAACGGTAGCAGCTTGGTTACATAGGTACACATAATGTTAGGGCCTTAGACTGGCCTGCTCAATCGCCAGATCTAAATCCCATTGAGCATGCGTGGGATATGCTGCAAAGAAGAGCTCTGAAGGAAGTTCCTGAAAATCTGGCTACAGAAGATCAACTTTTTGCGCACCTCAGAAGGACATGGGACAATATTCCGCAGCAAGACATTGACAACCTTGTTCTGAGCATGCCGAATCGTTGCCGATGTGTTATGAACATCATGGGCGCTTTCTCAGACTACTAACTTCAAGTTTATAAACACAAATTAAATGATTTTTCTATTTTTTTCAGTTTTTACTCACAAATTAAAAGTTCATTCATATACGATTTCCGTCTATGCTTCATTTTTTTTCCATAAAATCCTGAAATTTTAATCTAAGTACCTTAACCATTATTAAAAAATGGTAGAATATTAAATAACGTATCTTTTAAATATATACATGTCATATAAATAATTAACACATTGATAGTAATTCGCTTTTTTAAAAATATCCCTAGACCGTGTTGATGTGTGTAGTTGAAGTCTTGAAGTGTTGTAAGACAACGATGAATGTTCTCGAATAAAATGGAATTTTATTAATAGAAAACAAACAGCTCATTTATCAAATTAAATTTCAGTCGACAACATCCATCGGTTTCTTACTAAACTTCAACTATATCCGACGATCCTGCATACTTATCTCTTTTTTTGACTGTACCTACACATATACATGGTAGAGGGAGGTCTTCTGTTACAGGTATCTCCATATTTAAAAGAAGGCCTCTAAAATGTATTTGTTAAAACCTGGTGAATACGCACTCGCCGTGTTTTAAGTTTATTTAAGTATTTACTAATAAACTTATTATATCAGATGAATAGTTTTCAACCCTTAACTGGGTGAAAAGAGGTCATCAAGCGTTTTTAAGGGAGTATTTTATTGCTTGCTTCAAATTACTTCTCTGTAAATAATCCAAGTCAAATAATGGAAACGTATTACTTATGCGTTTTTTTTTTTAACAAGGTTGAAAGCGGGCTTACAATTTGTAAGAAAAATTACATTTGTTTGATTTAGAAACTTGCACGAGTATCTACTTATCTAAATAGATAAATAGGTAAATATTTTAAAATAATTTTAGAGCATACGAGTTGTTATTGGAAATAAACCTTGTCATTGAATGAAAAAAAAAAAAAAAACTAAATAGATGAATAACAAAGACTGAAATAATGAATTTTTCAAAACTACCCTTTGCAGGAGGGGCGGTGTTGAATTTCGTAGAACAAGGTACGAAATCCCGCGGACGAAGGGAAGGCTAGTAAGTAAGTAGTACAGACGCCAGCACATCAACCTACTACAATCTGTCAGATTTCTGTAATAGATTTTCAACTTTATCGCTAAAGCATAAGGTTCAATGTTGATTGGGAAAATTTGACAGTTAGGTGTAGGTTGATGTGCTGGCGTCTGTACATAAACCTTGGAATTAGATGACATTCATTATTTTTGTGTCATCCATCATTCTCTTGCCCTTATACCAATTTATTTGGAGGCGCAACAAATCTTTTTTCCTAGTGCTACTGTTTCTATTTGTGAAAAACTATTAAATTAATCATGTTTTTTAAGGCTTCGATCAATACTATTATTGATCGAAGGGCAAAGGAATAAAAAGTTGACCCTTTACCTAAACGTTATCACAAAAAATTGAACATTCCCTATTCCTTGAATAAATTGATTTTAATTACTTAATTAATTATGTTACGAATAAACAGAAAAACATTGATTATAATACTAAACTATACTAAAATTCAAATTCATGAAAAAGCAATGCAAGTAATCTTTTTAATATCAAAGTATCAAAATCAATTACACAATACAAAAGGTTTTTCAGGAATTCATTCAAAGTCCTCTAATTCCGAGGTGATACACCCAGGGCCTCCCCCACTAATCTTAACTTTCATCTATATACCCCGTGTATGTCAGTACGCCATCGTCTAGTATAATAGTTAATACAGGATGCAAGTCGGTCAGTAAAAAATCTTTTGACGAAACTTATAAAAAAATTGAAATCCGCCCCTATAACTTTTGATCAAAGTCTACATACAGTATACGATCTAGAGGCTAGAATACTACATTTATGTAAATAATTATAATGTATTTTTTACTGTCATCTTTTTGAAGGAACATTACGTACTAGCAAGAAACTAGATTACCATACCGTTTGCCAACACACACCGAGCAAAGACATGACTTGACGACTATCAACATTTTCCTCATGTCGTTATCAAAGTCTATGTTCTTCTACTGCTTGATCTTCGTCAGCCACCTCTCCAGGGACACCTCTTGGCGATGACCGCCGTAACTCTTTGGCAGGCACTCTGGGGGATGTATCTGTAAAATTGAAATAAATAAGATCCGTACCCAGTTGATTTCGAGTTGTGTTACTTTTGCACCAGAAGATTTCAATAATACCAAGGGTGCAGACGTACTAAGGAGTTTACAATAAATAAAACGTGGCCCGCACTACCCAGTTGATTTCGAGTTGTGTCACTTTTGCACCAGAAGATTTCAATAATACCAAGGGTGCAGACGTACTAAGGAGTTTATAGAATGCCGTAGTCCGGTCCGGGCTAACAACTATGGCAGAAAGATGCGTCTTTATTCCACAGAAAATTTGGATTTGCCCGCTTCCTAATACTAGGGCATCTGAAATAAGAGGGTAACTAATCGTATAGCAGTCGAGCAGTCGCGACGGCGGCGGCGGCGGCGGCAGCGGCTGCGGCTGCGGCTGCGGCGGCGACGCCACGCGGACACGGCGATCGTCTGAGCGTGTATGGACGATCAACGCAGTGGCTGAGATCTGAGAAATAGACCGAGACCTTATTTTGTAAACTTTTAAGGTTCAAATTCGTATGAGACGCTTGAAACAAAGTCGTTTATAGGAATATGCACATTAAGAACGATATTCATAAGGTTCCTATTCGTATGAATGCTTACTGTACTTAGCTTGAGTACGGTCTAAGTACGTTATAAGATCTCAGCCACGGAAAATTACAATTTGCCTGCTTCCCGATACCAAGGCATCACAAATAACGAGAGGGAGTCTAGTCCGTCATTATCGTTGCGCTCCGAAGTTGAGTCTTTCTTCCACGGAAATTTTGGATTGCCCTCTACCATATACCAAGACATCAGAAATCAAGAGAGACGTTTGTATATTAATCAGCTGTCACTTCGCTGTCCGATTCGCAGTTGGATCGTTCTTGCACGGAAATTTAGAACTGCCTTTTCCCAAGTACCAGGATAGCAGAAACGTGTAGAAGAATGAATTTTATACAGGAAAGATTTTTTTTTTACAGGAAATCGTGTGTCGTCTAACCTTCGTTCGTCAGAACAGAAAAAAAAATTGAACACAATTTAAAAACTGTTTAATCTTGCTTAATGTAATTTTATAGTTGTGTATAAAGTTACCTACGTTCTTATATTATAAATATTATAATCCATCTTGGATTTGGTCCACTGCCTACATTGTGTCCCGCATAGATCCACGTTCGGCCTACGAAGGGTTATTTATGTAATAAATAAGATTATATTTTCATCAAGGTTTTTCAGTTTAACAGAATGTTAAGGGGATACGCTTGGTCGTCCGCGAAATTCAAATTTTCTTACGTTTTTTGCAATCTGCAGGTCAGTTTCAGGTTGTATGTAGATTAAAATATTATTCGCGACCGTAACGAATATGACTTTACTGAATTATAATCATCCATCAATGTTTATCAAGATTCGCAATCGCAACCGTAACATGTAGCCCATGTAGGTACTTATTTACTTTACAGCATAAACAAATATGTATTTAGTTTACCTACAGCATACATTTTTTAGAATCAGCAATAGCAACTCTAGTTAGGCCTCAACCTCAAGTGTCATAATTTCATGAAATAGGCATTCCATTCAATAGGGTGGGTAATTTGAACTTGGTTTTTATGATTTTATACATATTTGTTACGGTCGCGATTCGTATTTTGATTTTTTTGATCAATTTATACCGCTGACCGGCAAATTCCAAAAACATACATATATTTATCATAGAAACGTCATTTAATCAAAAACTGCCGAGGTACAAAATATAGGTATGTTATTTATATTTTCTTTAGGTACAAAATAATGTCTTTATGAAAAGCTTTTGATAAATCTCGTTGGGGCCTGCCAGATAGACTCACACCATAACTTGACTATCAACATTATCAAATCAACATCATTGTATTGTTACAGACATAGCAGGCCTCTTAATCTTGTCTGTAATGGGACTGTTACACACGAGATTAGGAAATGCCAACTTTCTAAAGCTGCTTTCTGATACTTAACCCTTATTAAATAATAGTTTTAAAAATACTTGAGCATCGTTCATTAGGTTCCAATTCTAGTATATTTTAACTATGCCTAGGTCTAGTACTCTAGTACAAACAGACATTAGTGCTACTAATCTACAGCATATCCTACGTTCCTCATGTCGTTATCAAAGTCTTTGTTCTTGTACTGCTTGATCTTCGTCAGCCACCTCTCCTGGGACACCTCTTGGCGATGACCGCCGTACCTCTTTGGCAGGCACTCTGGGGGGACGTATCTGTAAAATTGAGATAAATAAGATTATTTAGTACAATGCCTACATAAAGTAACGGCCCGATCTACCAACCTGCATTCCGCCCGCATGGTGGATTATGGCCCACTCCCTCCCAAAGGAGAGGAGGCACACGTCAACGACAGAGGCTGTCGACGGCTGTATCGACTCTGTCGTTGCGTGTCGCCCTTGTAAGCATGTAGTGGCATGTTAGCAAAGTTGGATAACTTTATTAACGCGGTTGCGAAGTGAAGTAAATTTCATATATATAAAGTAAATGATTCAACATTGGTCATCGCTTTAGAATATTTGATTGTACGAAACATAAACAAAGTGAAGTTTAGTAATAAATCGACCTTAGTTCTCTATCTAGCTAATATAAGTATTACAGCTATTGAGTGCCCTTTCCACTTGGATTTGATAATTCGTTGAAATTCGTTGTTGTTTTCTTGTTTGTTTGTTGTTGTTATCTTGTTAGTTTGTTTGTTGTTGTGTTGTTTTCGAGTTATCAAAGCTAGCTATGCAAAGCCAAATCTTTGCATACCTTTGAAAACCTTATGATAGGACTCCTATCATAAGGTTTTCTCCATATCTTAGGCCTGGAACCAATACCTATAAGTTTTAAGACTTCTCATGAATATTGAACAAACCTACGTTTCCGAGAAAACCAATATCAAAATAGCACAATCATCCAGAGATACTAATTATTTGCCATGCAAAGGGTAACTTCACTCGTATAACACGTTATTACTATTAGTTATTCTGTGGCATAACTAACTGGCTGCGAGACGTGTAATGAGCCGAAGTAAAGCTAAAAGCTTTCCTATGGGAACCGATACTGCTTGCAACGCTGCAACGTGCCCTAGAGGTAAATTTATTGGAGCTGTTAAGTTTTGTGAGCGTTTAGAACGAAATCGCAGGCAAATATCGTGCGTTTGAACGAAAATGATAATATTTATTTGTAGATTATACGATACTTGGGTAACGGGTTGACTAATAATATCTTTACAATTCGTTATAACAGCCTCACTTATAAAAATCTCGCTATTCCTGAATTGTCCGTTTCAGACTATCAGGGTTTCATACTAACCGCAGGATTTTCGCAGGTGCTTGTGTGATCTCACCAAGATTTCCAAGGCACACTTCGGTCACCAGCAGAGTGGGTACTTATACCACGAACTAACACTTTAAACTTCAAATATCTCTTTCCCTTGCATTATTCTGGATACTTGGTGCTGGATACTCACGAATGCAAAGCACCGAGATCACTTCCGTGGAACTGAACCTTCTTCCACAAACCGTCCACGGGCGCCAGACGTTTGAAGAAGTGGAACAGAGTCTCGAAGACTCGGGAGCAGTTAATGACGTGAACTCCTCGCATGTGTAGCGGGAATGAGAACTGAAATTTGATGAGGTTATGGGGTTATTTATCACTGTAAGATTTCCTTGATGAGAGAGTGGATTCCCGATACAGTAATATGAATCTTGTAACAAATACTTTTTCTGATGGAGGATAGTTTATGAAATGTTCAAGGTTTTGTGAGTATAACTACTTGGGCAGCAATTTAATTTACAATGGACTAGGCTGAGCTTGTATGACAATTTCCCATAGGCGAGACCTCTGAATTGGCATTATTATTGTTTGCTTATTGCAAATCGTCAAATTCAGAAACAGTTAGAAACAGTAGATGAAGTCAACCACACTCATTCTATGAGGCCCTGGTACTGTGTAAAAAATTGGAATAATTTCCTTACCCCCGTAACATGCATAGTTTGTACGGCAATAGCTGGTGACAACTGCCTCATATGCTTCATGGTGAGACCAGCACAGTCTAGGAGGAAGGTGCCTCCTAAGATCTGGAGCTTTGGCTGCATGATGCCGATCTCCAAAAGAAGCAGGCTACTGCGGATTATATCGTCTACTGGGAAGTCATCTGGATCCCATTCGCCTGGAATTAGGTAGATAGAAGATAGAATTCTCTAGAAGTATTAGTCCTGTAAATTGGACATAATTTTTCACGAATCTATAGGACAATTCCCATAATGAAAAACAACCAATAAAAAAGCTTTCATAAGTTTTTTATTGATTGACGCGATTGTTAATCTCTGGAATTGATATCTGTCAAAAATACCTAAAATTTTCATAAAAAGCCCTTTTTGACAGAATGGAAAATTCGAACGTTATTCTTCTTCTTAGCGTGTCGATGGCAATCTAAACGGAACCGGCACAGAATTCGTTTACGTGTTTGGCGCCATCACCAGCGTCCATCAGTTCCTGTAACGTGCAGCTGACAGGACACGTAGGTGTTGCAGCTTCGAGCGTTTGTGGAACAGCTGCGCATTTACACTCCAAGGCGGAGTCGTAATACTATAATGTAAATTAATTATTTAATTTACAGCCACTCGTTTAAATACTACCCATTATTTAGTCGCATCTCTGTATACTGGAAGCCATTCTAAAATTAATTACAGCTAAGAAAGCATCCGTTCTTCTATTATTTCGAGTTGATGGTAAATAAAAAAAAAAATGTATCATGCTAAATGAGTTGGGCCCAGAAGTTGACCACGCCAATCTCGGCGGCAGCAGTGGCGCTTTTTAGGTCCTCAGCATTGCAATGGGAACATTCAACCGGTTTTAGTTGTAAGATACCTACCGACTGAAATCTACAAAGTTACAAAGACAGTTGGACGGTGGATGACTTACCTAGTCTGCACAGGATAATTCTGCCAACATCAGGCCTGTCGTAGAGTACACCTGCGAACACGTGGCCTAGTTTAGTGAGGCTGAACCAGTCCACATCGCGCCATAGATGCGGGTTCTGGTCCCGGAAGTTGGTGTAGCGGACTAACTGAAAGGAAAGTATATTTATGTTTAAATACCTATGTTTGGGTGTTTAGAAATACTGGTGGTTCGTTAAGTTTTTTACAAGGGGCTGCAGGAAATGAATTCAATTACAGTAGGTACCTAAAGCAAAAAATATGCAAGTGGCGATATATGGTGATGAAAATAAATGGCTGATCTTTGCGTTATGCTCGTGAACGGGTGCTGCTTGTGGTGACTGGTCGTCTTGCTGACCATGGTTTTATTGTTGTTATTAGTAATAACTTGTTTATTTATTTTATTTATTTTGCTTAGATGGTCCTAGTTTATCATTTGTGACTTCAAGTGACAGCTATGTAAACACAACCCAGCATTGCATAAATATGTAAGCTGTCACGCCCTTTATACCTGGAGGCTATTATTTAGGTAGTACCTAAGTTTTTTTTTTTTTTCTTGTTTACATTTTTAATTATTATTAGGTATTTTTATTTTTTTTGCTTGAGTACATATAGTGTTTATTGTATTTGTTGGTATATTGGCGTGGCTAGCTAACCTATGGCAAATAATGTAATTTAATGTCCTGTGTTAACGTTAATTACTTTTCATACCTAGTGTTGTATAAAATCAAATTATTTTCTAACTGAACAGACAGCTGTGCTGCTGGGGAGTTTGTTCCGCCATTTCTTCTTCCCAGCGAAAGCACTAGGAAGTGGCGAAGGGCGGGCGTTTTGGGGGACTGTCTTATGTAATTTTGACGTTCGAAAAGTGCTGATTCTCAGCCTAGTTTGAATAAATGACTTTTGATTTTTTTTTTTTTTTTTTTGGCGCTGAATTTATGGGGCAAAAATGGTATCAGATTTGAGATTCATGCATCTCAAAGAAAGATACCTCAGAAATACTAGAGGTTTGCAAGCTCTTCCATTGTATACAGTCACAGAGTGAATACGTACAAGTCTATGCGCCCGCGCAGGCACCGATCGCCGTGCCCTCAGAAACCGCAGTAGAAACGCGTCGTCCATCCGATACGGGTGACACTCGCCTCGCTCTGAAACATATAATTTTGGTCATAAATATAATACCATACGATAACTTGCTATTGCACGGCAAAGATGGAATAAAAACAATGTGCGTCATTCTGCCAAGCTTGGAATAACTTGCACGATTGAACTGGGGTTCCAAGAAATCCCTTTTCTTGTTTTTTTGGGAGCAAACTTTGTTAATACCTACCCTTACGCAACGGGGATGCTAGTTTCCTTTAGATTGCGATTCAAACTGAATTTGTTTATAAAATACGTGCTAATAACTGAAGAAGTCATGAATCAAAAGAATGGTACAGAGTTGGACAAATTCACAGTGTTTTAAAACTAGTATTTAATTTATTCTGGAGGTTGTTCTGTTCCAATTCCAAAGCATAGGAAATAATATTTATTCAAAGTTGGAATGGGTGAACAACATGTAACATAACGATGTTTACTTTTCCACACAATTTGTAAGAAGTCAAGTTCCAGAAAAGATGCTTTGATTTCTAAATTGTTATGTTTAGCTTTATGAAGAATAACATTGTTTATTTATAAAATACCTATAGACCTGATTTTTGGGTAGGTACCACCCAGTCTCCTCTGATTTTTTAACTTCTCCTTTTTGACATGGAAATAAATCTTTACTTGCCTAATATACCATTTGATTCTACCCGAGTTGGATTGAATATTGTACAGTTCATGTTACGCTGGGACGACTTTCAGCTTCCAGGGCCTTTGATTTAAATGAAAAATGTCTCCGCAACATGTCTTCAAATATACTCAAAATGCTTTGAAGATTTGGTTAGGCGTCTGAAAATTAATTAGGTAAAAGTGCAGAGGATTTATCCTTATTTTCGAGGATATAATTTTTTATGGGTATAATCTTTACTTATTTACTTGTGATCTCTGTTCTACCATTGTTATGGTTATGTATGGTGCCAATAGGTATTTTTAGTTCTTACGGGCTCGATAGATGGCGTTGTACAATTCACGCTCGTTTCTGAATCGCGCTATGGTTTCGTTACCGCGCGGAGTACATAAGCTCGGGCGACCCAAAATTTGTTAACTCTGGTTTCCCTTCAAAACGCATAAATCTTTCGCCTTTTACTAAAGATTTCCGTGGAGGGGGACACTCAAATGAGTCTATAATATTTTTGTAATACTCTGCTTCGGCTGAGTTTATAAACTCTTTGCAAATCTATTGTAACTGTGATTATGACGTCACACGCGTGTACTTAACTTACTAGCTTCTGCCAGCGACTTCGTCCGCGTGAAATTTCACCCTCCCCCCATTCACCCTCTTAGGGGTGGAATTTCGAAAAGCTCTTTCTAAGTGAATACCTACTTTTCACAAAGAACACACCCTCCGAATTTCATGTCTCTAGGGCCAGCGGTTTAGGCTGTGCGTTGATATATCAGTCAGTCAGGACTTTGAATTTTATATTGTATATAGATTTCTTTTATAAATAATAAATAACGAGATAGTGACTATCTCGTTATTTATTATTTAACGAGATATAAATAACGAGAATATTGGCAATATTCTCGTTATTTATTATTTATAAAAGAAATCTATATCTATACTAATATTATAAAGAGGTAAAATTGTTTGTAAGTTTGTAAGTTTGTAAGTTTGTAAGTTTGTATGTAGGGGGTAATCTCCGGAAGTAATGAACCAATTTTAAAAATTGTTTCACTGGTAGAAAGCTACATTATTCGTGAGTGCTATAGGCTATAAATTATAAAAATATCATGCATATTAGCCGAATTATCTCAATTTTTGTCTAGCCAGGCGGAAAAAAATAGCTCTTACAACAGAGTTATTTGCATGCGCTGCCTTAACAGTTGTATATAATTGAAAACAATGTATGGCAACCTGGTCCGCTTTGAATAGTTCTACAAAAAAGTCCGCGACACCATATTTCTATCTTTTATATTTTAGCAGATATAGTAGCTTTTATGTGTTAAAAAAAGTATTTTTCGACGTACTTACCTTTGGACGATTTTTTAAGCAACAAAGTATTAAACCTTATCGAAAAAAATATTATTATGATCACAAGAATATCGTAGAGATACGATTTGCCCAAAACAGTATGTCAATTGGTTAAATAGTTTCGAAGATAATATAAAATTACTAAATCGCAAAATGCCGCCGTCCATTCACGAACCGCATAAGAACATGCTTTGTACGGACGTTTTATCCGTTTACCCATAGATGGCGTTGTGCAATTACGTCATTTTTCTGAATCGCGGTGTTTAGATTTTCCGTGGCTTAATGACCCTCTCCAGTTATTGTTTAACTTTCGTCGTTAGATAGGTGAGTTGTTCGCAGTTTGTTGGATATTGTCGGTCTTTAAAATTGTTTTGGTTGTTGGTCTTTAAAATTGTTTGGTTGCTCGGTTGTTTTGGTTAAAACACAAATAATAGATAGGTACTTCGTTCTCATTTTTCGAGTTCGAAGCTGTGGTATTTTTGTTTTGGGATATTGGAATTGGACAGTTTCAGCGATTTTTTGTCATGCCTAAAAGGAAATCACAACTTTCCCGTCAGATATCCCAGACAAGAGCAGCTCGAGTACGCCGTACGGAAGAGTCTGCTCTTGAAAATCATCAGCGCCTCTCGAGGAATAGAGAAGATATTTCCCAAGCACGCGCTGGGGAATCTAGCGCTGAGCGCTCGCAGCGGCTCGCTAGCCAAACTGCGAGAACATCGCAGGCCCGTGCTCGGGAATCTAGCGGTGAACGTGCGCAGCGTCTCGATGATTTAAGGCAGCATGTCTCTGCATCAAGGGATAGGGAGTCTAGCGCTGAGCGCTCGCAGAGGCTCGCTAGCCAAAGCGCGAGAACATCGCAGGCCCGTGCTCGGGAATCTAGCGGTGAACGTGCGCAGCGTCTCGATGATTTAAGGCAGCATGTCTCTGCATCAAGGGATAGGGAGTCTAGCGCTGAGCGCTCGCAGAGGCTCGCTAGCCAAAGCGCGAGAACATCGCAGGCCCGTGCTCGGGAATCTAGCGGTGAACGTGCGCAGCGTCTCGATGATTTAAGGCAGCATGTCTCTGCATCAAGGGATAGGGAGTCTAGCGCTGAGCGCTCGCAGAGGCTCGCTAGCCAAAGCGCGAGAACATCGCAGGCCCGTGCTCGGGAATCTAGCGCTGAACGTGCGCAGCGTCTTTCTGATTTAAGGCAGCATGTCTCAGCAACAAGGGATAGGGAGACCAGCGCTGAGCGCTCGCAGCGGCTCGCTAACCAAAGAGTGAGAACATCGCAAGCCCGTGCTCGGGAATCTAGCGCTGAACATGCGGAGCGCCTAGCAACAGAAAGACAGCGGGTAGTTACAGTCAGAGCACGTAATCGGAATTTAGCTCATGGACATAGATCAGCTTTCAATTACGATGCCAATGTAGATTATGCTCAGCAAAACACTGTAAAAATAGGCAAAATGAATAAAACATGTCCTAAGTGTTCTGCAATTAAATGGAGTGATGAACCAAATGGTATGTGTTGTGCTGCAGGAAAAGTGGTTATCCCTGATAATCAAGAACCGCCACAACCAATAAAAGATCTCTTAACTGGTAATCATCCACATTCTGTGCACTTTTTAAAAAACATACGCAAGTATAATACACTGTTTCAAATGACGTCGTTCGGTGCTAAAGAAATTCGTGAAGGAAACTTTATGCCTACTTTTAAGATAGAGGGTCAGATTTATCATTTAATTGGTAGTTTGCTTCCTACAACAGGTCAAAGCCCGAAATTTTTACAGATATATTTCATTTCTGATGCGGACCAACTTTCTTTGCGATCAAACATGGCCCCCACTTTAAAAACCGATTTGATCAATGAGTTACAGACCGTATTAAATAGCCATAACGAATACATACGCAGTTTCAAATACAATTTAGAAAGCAACTCTTCCTTCGACAATTTAAAATTAATAATTCACGCCGATCGCACACCACAAAATCAACATCAAGGAAGATACAACTCCCCTACAACAAACGAAGTTGCCGTCCTGTTAGTAGATGAAGACAAGGGACCCAGAGATATAATACTGCATTGTAAAGATGGTCAGTTAAAAAGATTGTCCGAATTGCATCGCGCTTACGATCCCCTGCAGTATCCTTTGATGTTTGTGAAAGGAGAAGATGGCTATTATCTGACTATACAGCAACAAGGTTCTGCACAAAACAAAACAGTTTCCTGCATGCAGTTCTATGCATACAGACTAATGGTCAAAGATAACCGTTTCAATACTTTACATCATTACCGAGATTTATTCAGTCAATACTGCGTTGACATGATGGCTAAAATGATATCGGAAAGATTGAATTTTATATCCCGAAACCAACAAAAGTTAAGAGCTGACGATTATATACATTTAAGAGATGCTTTAAATAGAGATGCTAATGTAAATGCTGCAAATATTGGTCAACACGTTATCTTGCCCTCATCTTTCACGGGATCGCCGCGATACATGCATGAAAAAACGCAAGACGCAATGACATACGTGCGAAATTACGGAAGGCCTGACTTATTTGTTACCTTCACTTGCAACCCCGAGTGGCAAGAAATAAAGCAAGAACTTTTTTCTGGACAACGATCTTTCGACCGACATGACATTATAGCGAGGGTCTTCCATTTAAAAATGAAGAAACTTATTAAACTATTTATAAAAGAAGAAATTTTCGGAAAAGTCAAATGCCATATGGCCAGTGTCGAGTGGCAAAAACGGGGCTTACCACACTGTCACATGTTGTTTTGGCTTGAAAATAAAATACAACCTGACGAAATTGACAAGATTATAGTTGCTGAGCTACCCGATAAAGATAATGATCCGGCATTGTTTGACATTGTGACCAAGAACATGGTACACGGGCCATGTGGGGAACAAAATCTAACATCACCGTGTATGAAAAATGGCAAATGTTCAAAAAAATATCCACGCCGCTTTGTCACTGATACCCAAACCGGGGAAGATGGGTATCCTGTTTATCGACGCCGAGACGTTAATAACGGCGGTCAGGTAGCTACTATGAGTATTCGTGGAAGGACTGTTACTATAGACAACACGTGGATCGTCCCGTACTCTCCAATTCTCTGTCGAACTTTTAACGCCCACATAAACGTGGAATACTGTCATTCTGTTCAAGCTATAAAATACATTTGTAAGTATATAAACAAAGGGTCGGATCAGGCAACGTTTGGTGTAAGAAATGCTCATGATGAAGTCGAAAATTATTTAAACGGCCGGTACATAAGTACATCGGAAGCGGTATGGAGATTGTTGGAATTTCCGATACATGACAGACACCCTACTGTAGTGCAGTTAGCTGTACATTTAGAAAACGGCCAAAGAGTATACTTTTCAACGGACAATGTGCAAAGAATAGTGGAAAATCCACCAAAAACAACTTTGACCGCATTCTTTGACTTGTGCAATTCCGACAACTTCGCAAAGACATTACTTTACCACGAAGTTCCCCACTATTATACTTGGGCTAATAACAAATTTTCCCGAAGAAAACGCGGAGAAGATGTCGCTGGCCATCCCGGAATAAAAAAAGATCCTGCTTTGGGAAGAGTATACAGTGTCCATCCTTCTCAGTCAGAGTGTTTCTATCTTAGAGTTTTGCTTCACCACGTACGTGGTCCCACCTCATTCCGGGACTTAAAAACTGTGAACGGAGTTGTCAAAGAAACATACCAAGCTGCTTGCCGTGAGAGAGGTTTGTTAGAAAACGATAACCAATGGGAAAACACTTTGAGAGAAGCCTCGATTTCTCAATGTCCTTTGAAGCTGAGGGAGTTGTTTGTGGTGATATTATTATTTTGTTACCCATCTGAACCACTCAAATTGTGGGAAAACTTCAAAGACGATTTATGTGACGACATAAGATATAGAATACGACAGCAAAATCAGGACTTCACTTTACACTATAATGATGACATCTACAATGAAGGTCTATTACAAATAGAAAATAAACTATTAGAACTAAATGAGAAAACCTTAAGTGATTTTGGTTTAACTTCTCCAATTCGGCCACATAACAATGCATCGGATGTAATACTGACACGTTCGTACGACAACAATGAGTTGTCAGTATTTATTAATGAAAATTTACCGAAATTAGTTAGAGACCAAAGACAAGCTTTTGATGCTATTATTGACAGTGTGATAAATAACAGGGGTAAAATATTTTTTCTAGACGCCCCAGGAGGCACTGGGAAAACGTTCCTCGCAAATTTGGTATTGGCAAAAGTCAGACAATCCGGGAAAAATGGGCTAGCTGTTGCCTCTTCAGGGATTGCCGCAACTCTATTAAATGATGGGAAAACAGCACACTCCACCTTTAAGCTACCACTGACCGTATCATTGGAACAACAGTCAGTATGCTCCATACGTAAAAATGGACCGCTCGGGAAACTGTTACAAGAGACATCTTTAATTATTTGGGACGAATGTACCATGAGCCATAGAGCTCATGTTGAAGCAGTAAACCGAACGCTCAAAGACCTCAGAAACTCAGATGCTGTTATGGGTGGTGTTACTTTTGTTTTTGCGGGTGATTTTCGGCAAACACTGCCTGTAATAACAAAAGGAACACGCGCCGATGTTATCAGAGCATGCTTAAAATCATCTTACTTATGGAGTTTCGTTGAAACTCTCAATTTACGAACAAACATGAGAGCTCATTTGAGCGACAACTACGATAACGACTTTCCACATCAACTACTAAATCTTGGAGAAGGAAAAATTAGCTGTCCTAGCACCAACAGTACTAGCGATAACATTAAACTTGACGATAGATTAGGTCACATATTACATAGGTTAGAACATCTGATAGACGCTATTTATCCCGGTCTTGAAAATTTATTGGAAAGAGATTATCATTGGCTTTGTTCCAGGGCAATAGTGTCTCCTAGAAACGATACAGTGAATGAGATAAATAAACTGATTTTAGAGAAAATTCCCGGTCAAGTCAAACACTATAAGTCCATTGATACGGTGTGTAATATTGAGGATACAGTGCACTATCCTCAAGAATTTTTAAATTCTTTGAGCCCTTCTGGCTTACCTCCTCATGACCTTATTTTAAAAGTTGGCATTCCTATCATGCTATTAAGAAACTTGAGCCCCCCCAACATGTGTAATGGCACAAGGCTGCTTATAAAAGAGTTGCGGGAGAATATAATCGTGGCGACCATTCTCACAGGACCAGCAGTGGGACAACTGGCTTATATTCCGCGGATACCCATGATTCCGACGGATTTACCCATACCGTTTAAAAGGCTACAGTATCCCGTCAAAATCTCTTTTGCCCTCACTATAAATAAGTCCCAGGGTCAAACATTCTCTCTGGTGGGCATTGACCTGAGAAAGCAGTGTTTTTCCCATGGACAGTTATATGTTGGCTTATCTCGGGTTGGAACTCCTGAAAGACAATATATTTTGTTACCAAATAATAGCATTACTTCTAATATAGTATACAGAGAAGTTTTGAATAATTAAATTTAACATAACTTATTCAATCATAATCATTTCATTCCCTCGTTTGAAACCCGGTAATATAGCCAAAGTGGCATGCAAATACATACATACATATGCAATAAAAACAAAACCCTCCTTTTGGCAGTCAGGAAATAAATCATAGCACTCAGTACTAACCGAACCACACTCATAATTTCATCACAAGTTAAAATGTTTACCGCCCAACGAAGTGGGCACGGGTCAGCTAGTACAATATAAAATTCAAAGTCCTGACTGACTGATATATCAACGCACAGCCTAAACCGCTGGCCCTAGAGACATGAAATTCGGAGGGTGTGTTCTTTGTGAAAAGTACTTAGAAAGAGCTTTTCGAAATTCCACCCCTAAGAGGGTGAATGGGGGGAGGGTGAAATTTCACGCGGACGAAGTCGCTGGCAGAAGCTAGTAAGTTAAGTACACGCGTGTGACGTCATAATCACAGTTACAATTTCTTACACTACGACTCGACTTTAGCATATAGTTTCCGTAAATGCCATATTTATGGTATCGATAAAACAGTTAGCTGTTACATGTACCAGGAAATGAGAAAACTCATTACATAGCGCAGCCGAGATAATAATAGTCACTATCATGAATCATTTTCATCATGTTAATCATTATTATCGGTTGCTTTAAGACAAACTTATCAAAATTTAAAGCCGACAAAGAACAAATTAAATAGGTTACCCTCACCCGACGACGTCTGATGCAAACAGTGAATTTTTGGATGGTCAAGAGACAGATGAAAGTCATCAAAAGCATTAATATTAATTTAAGAAAAATTCTTCAATATAAGGTACTGGTCTTGGTATACTTACTTATAATTTTTTTGCCGCCTTCAGCATCATGTCTCACTAAATTAATGAATATCTTACCGTAAATCATATTTCTAAGTTCTTCAATATTTCTAGTTCTGGTGGCAGGATCCTCTGCACATAGAATGAACGCTTCTTCTTCTGACTCGGGGTCGTCGTGGCGATTCATCTCCGCTTCGAACGCGATCTCTTCAAAAGTCCATAGGTCTTTTTCGCCCTGTATAATAAACAAAACATTTTTCACACTCATTGTTTCTTCTATGAATAATTTTAATATTTAGATTTGACTGGCAACATAATAAAATTCACTTTTAAGAGGACTACATGACCTAAAGCGCGGTCTTTGTCGGACTGCATAGAAAAGAAAGAGAAGCGCGATGCCACAACGCTGGTAATTTATTGCAAAATATGAAGCAATTATCGATTTACGAAAAATCTAGTGTTTGGACAAAAAAACTAAAACACTATAGTTTTAGTATGTTGCTTGTAGAATAATCTGACAAAAAATCATAATGATTGTATGTATATTAGTATGAATTTTGTTGTAAAAAAAAAGTTTTTAGAGGTATCTTATATTATTTACATGTAAACGTCGCACATAAGTCGATTTTAGGCATTTAGGCGGTCAAAAATATTTTACAGTGTATTTTGCTTTTTTTAGCTTTATTTTATCATTTAGTGTTGTTCTTTGTGTAATAAGCATGTTTTACTGACGAAACACGGAAATAATTCAACAAAAATTAAGAGTATTACCATATTTTTATTATATAAGTAGTTATAACATTTTTTTGTATTTGTATATATGTATTTCAAAATAATATAAATCAGCTTTAGGCCAAAGCAAATATAAAAATGAACTATTTATTTATTCCTCACTTTCTGCATCTGATATATCAGACTCTGTGTTTGGTTCAGCTGGTAATAGCATATTTATTGTTTCTGGACAAAATGATCTTGCTTTGATGCTTTTTTTTGTTTGTCTAATGCTACTTAATAGTGGATCTGAACTCAACAATAATCTATTGTAAACATCAAGGTTGCAATGTTCCCTTGAAAATTTTCTAGCATAATTTGCCCGATATAACCGAAAATGCTTATTTCGTGCTTCGGCTGCCTCTTCCGACAACTGACCTATTGGCAATAATGCATTTTCAATAATTTCTGCGCCATGTATTAATAGTTTATGCATAGTCGGAGTCATGGGATGCCACCCATACAGATCACAATACAATCTTGCTGTTTCCATAGCATACTCATCAAATTTATTGATGTCTATTTTGTGTCCACTTGAAATCGTTTCCAATATAACTTTTAAACGATAGATGAGATTAAAATCTACTTTTGTTATGTCTGCAGCCAAATGTGGGTTTTCAAAAAATCTCCTACTTGTATTGCCATCATTGGTATTGCCGAAATTAGCTTTCGGCATGTCTACCAACAATCCAGTTTCTATGCGAAATCTTTCTTGAATATTCCTTTTTGTTTGTGCTTCTAACTCTTTTTCTTCTTTCGATCTCTTTTGTCTATACTTTTTTACGGGTAATTTGTACGCCAGATGTAAAACACTTTCGAAAAATCGAATCCGGGCGTGCAATACAGATAGTCCAAATTCAAAGGCTTTGGAACTTGTCTGTAATTTTAGAGTCAGATTATTAAAATCTTTAGATATGGCTCCACAAATATAACACTTACTCGTGGATTTGGTATCAGTTGCAGCATTGCACACCTTCTCATCGACCATTGTCATCTGAAATATCTGTTCAAAAATAAATTTGCTCCCATTCAATATAACTTCTGTAGGCATCAACTTTCTAATAGCATCTTCAACATAACTTATTTCCTCCTTTGTTACATCCACAGATTCTTTAACAAACCGAAACCGTATTGGTCTACAATATCTAGGGGATGATGGTGTAGGGTTTTGCCATATAATTTTTTTTCCTTCTTTTCCACAAGTTATTCTAAGAGGAACAAAAGAGCTCAGAAACATATTGGAGTCTGTGTCTGTGGCATCTATGAATCTTTGCTTATATTTAGCCTGTTGTGATCCGTCACAACCCCACTTACAAATTATTTTTAAGGAATTCCGCTCAATGTCTTTAAGGGAACAAAGGATTTCTTCCAGTGCTATAGATAAGCGCGTAATTGTGTTATCAATTAAGCTTTGTAAACTGCTTTCCGCACAGGTACTTGTGATCCTTATACAATCCTTGGGCGGGTAACATTCTTTTTTTTCCTTGAGTAACAGATCATAGCACGGGTAAAGTGATTTATTTGTGTTTCTAATAATTTCATACTGTCGCTTAGTTAAATCTGCTTCAACAAACATTGATAGGGCTTGCATTGGTGTAAGACGAGAAATTTCTGCTTGATCTGATTCTGCTATTTTGTATGCGTTTCTGTATTTCTGTGCACGAGTCGGAGAATTTGCAATATCTCGAAGTATTTTCGAAGCGTTCCTTTTTCCTTGAGCCTGTAGTGTGGAGTTTGCTGCGTGTATTAAGGCATCCTCACTGAAAGTAGACCGCATTTCTTCAGTTTTCCTTCGTTTAGTCCTATCACTACAATCTTTAAATGATTTAGATGGCCGGCCCGGTCGGTTTCCAACATTTATCGGAAGTTCAAACGTTCCGCTTAACCAATTTTCATTAGTTTCCAAAAATAAAGCTTCTTTTCTATGAGCTTTAGACCATTTTTCTCTCATTGAAGTTTTAAAATATGCAAATTTTTGCTTTAAATTGCTTATGTTATCAGGTGTGTCACCATAACAGGTCAAAAGGTAGTTTTCCAAATAATTTAGTTTATCACTCAAATTAGGCAAATCTTGCAGTTGCATTTTATCGTAAAGATAACGTCGTGTCACTACTTTTTTACCAGAGGTACCTAAAGCAAAAAAAATACACTTTATAAAATTTTATAGAAAAAAGTTATTTTATTTTTGTATGACTTCCAATCTTTAAAAACCTTTAAGTCGGAAATTCGCGGCCATTCGCACTTAAAATATGTGTCGTAAACTAGCCTTATATGTAAAATATTTAAAACCAAAAAAAATATTTGGCGAGAGAAGGCGATAACATAACTTAATTATATTTGAACAAAAAAATTAATCAAAAAAATAAATTGTTTATATACCCTCTTTTAAAATTGAACCGATACTATAAAATGAAGTTAACACACTTAAAATACATTAGAATATAACAACTCATACCTGAATTACTGGAATCCATCACAATCGTTACGAAATATCAAGTAGAAAACACTAAAATCTTTTTCTTTAATTCCGTCAATTGATATCGCGGAGAACAATAAATTACAATTGCGTGAAGATCAAGTTCGAACCTGCGCTGTCGCAAGCAAACGAGGCATGTTTAGTAGGTGGGGGGAGTAAATTCTTGTTACTGGTATATTTCTCTTTCTATCTTAGCTATTATTGGTTGATAACCTTTTCATTTAAGAAATTGACTTATGACCGGCTAATTTTTAATAATCGACGTATGTGCGTCGCCATACGGCGCCACACTCGTGTCCGCTCGGACAGCTACGTCACCTTATCACAGACCTACACACTACGCCTACACACATTGTTGTATTCCGTGCTCCACAAATATTCTGCTGCCTTAGTAATATTTAAGTTTACTTTGAATTATTCGTGCAAAACCGTCACATCTCTGAATCAACGGTGTTGTTTGTACAAATAATAATTCACTCTTCTGTGCATTTCTGATCTCTTGGTACTTTGTAGAAGGGATGTCGAAAACTCCGTGGTAAAACCTCGTAACTAAACTTGTAACTGTGGATCTAGGTGATCATAGATATATTACATTTCTATGTAGGTGATAGATAGTGTGGGACTGTGTAGCGTTGAACCGGCGGCCGATGCGAGTCGTAATATGAGATATTATTTCATTTTAGTTCGTGTCGATATGAGAGGAGAAGAAGAGCATAATGTGATGACGCTGTCTTTCTTTCTTTATTTATATGGCTGGCTACTTAGAAAATCACTAGCTAACCGCCATCGCCACCTCTTTTTAACGGACTTCAAAAAAAGGAGGTTCTCAATTCGGTTGTATTTTTTTTTTTATGTTTGTTCCCTCAGCACGCCACCATTTATAAACCGATTTGGAAAATTCTTCTTTTATTTGAAACTATATACTTTCAGATTGGTCCCATTGTCATCAGGTCAGGATCTGATAATGGGATCTTGGAGGAATCGAAGGAACTCTTCAAATATTATAGGCACACCTATAGCGATTTGGGTATTTTTTATAGTAACTCGTGCATTTGCTCTCGGAAAGCACCATTTGGTGAAGTGGAACTGATGATGAAGACCACAGATGGCCACCGGAACTACTCAATTATATTTATAAGTATTTCACGGGTTGCGATTTCGATTACTTTAATATGGTTTCTAAGCAATTTATGCTCATCACAATGCGAATGGTGAAATGGGGCTGATGGTGTCCACCATCAGCTCCATTTCACCATTCGCAGGAGAACTCCTGAACAATTAACGTCCCTGCATCGGGAAAAACAATATTTTGTAAAAGGCGATGAGCAAGTTGACACTAGGCTATTGTAACTTAGATAAATTACAAGCAGACCCACTAAAAAGCGAGAAATAAAAACTTTTTAACAACCGACTTCCAAAAAAAACACTACAAAGTGAAAAATAACTTTGATTTCGGAAGTCGGTGGCAAAAAACTAAAATACAGATCCAAAGACACCGACTTCCGAAATAAAAGTTATTTTTCACTTTGTAGTGTTTTTTTTTGGAAGTCGGTTTTTTTACCTATTCTCTATGACACTGAACGAAACCGTGCAAAATGAACACGAAGTTGTCGTGATTTGAACTGTCAAAATACATGTTGCCCATACTGTTGACATGTCGATTCCTGGCCATTAACAAGACACGATATTGACGTGGTTTGCACGTGGTCAGATAACGCGGGGAATAATGATTAATTGGGGCCTTGAACGGAATATGCTAAAAGCAAGTCCTATGGGTAGGAGTTAGGACCTTAGGCAACTACTCCTGCCCGGCATTTTCTCATGTCACGCAGCAATGTACCCTTAACCCCTAAAGCTCAAAGATGTAGGGAATAAACAGCATAATAAACGACTGCTGTGGATGAATCGTTCAACACAGTAGAAAACAAAGTGAAACTGAGCTGTGAGATTCTCACACCGCACGCATAAACACCTTTCTAAGCTAGGCAGGGTATGGAAACTGCGAGCTGATGAAAACACAGATAATATTACAATGTTGTGCTCCTCGTTTCTAAGTATAGATCGTCAAATAAAAAAATGTAGGTTCTATCGAGCGCACATCAGTGGAGATCATTTGACATTAACAGCACCTTATGTCGTAACTGTAAAGGAGATTTTCGTAGTGCAAGTGTCTCTCCCGTCTAGCACTTAGCAGTCATAAAAAAGTTTTATACGTTTTACAGTTATGATCTTGTCTCCAAATGATTATTTCGATAATTAGCCAAGTAATAAAAGATGCGAAAAAGTTGATTTATGTTTGAATAGATTTTACATTATCTAATTGGCCTTTTTGCGCCTGAGCCTTCTAATCACACTAATATTATAAAGGCGAAAGTTTTTGAGTGTGTTTGTATGTTTTTTACTTCTTCACGCACAAACGGCTGATTGGATTTGGATGAAATACACAGAGTTTATAACCAGGATTAACACTTGGGATATTTTTTATCCCATATTCCCACGGGATCGACACTTATGCGGGTGAAACCGCGTGCGATTGATGGTTAGGATTGGGGTGACTAGTGACTACCGAGAAGACGACTACCTAATAGAGTAGAATAGAGTAGATATGGAATAAAATACACGTTGAGCCGACCCCAAATACGGACAAGGGCAGGAGAATGATGATGATGTGATGACTGAATCAAATTAACACACTGAGGTAAACTGATGTTTTAATTTATGGTATTTATTGATGCGCCTTTGCCTCCCGGTGGTATCGTAACAATAGAAAAATTATTAATGACGTGTTGGATCATCATCATCAGCCTGCTTTAGTTTACTGCTGGACACCGGTCGCCCTCAAGGCGCCCTATACATATTGAAACGCCTGATCAATAACACATAGCAGCAAGTCGTCTAATTAGCTTTAATTGTCCTTACTAATTGTTATAATTATGTGTCCGTCTTTTTGCTCTTCACTTGCCTTTGAAATCTCATGTTGTTAACACCAATTTTTAAATTATATTTTGCTAATATTGAGTATCCAGTTATTCTTCCGGCATATCCCCAATTCCCGCACATGGTCCTTCGAGCCGGATAACGTATAATACAAAGGAGATCAGCGGTTTTAAGCAAGAATAAGGATTATTAATATAACCCACGTGCAGTGGAGGTTATTCGCCGGTGAAAAGGATTTACTTCAAGAAAGCGATTTAGCGGTGTACAGCATTTATAATTAAACTAATATCGTCACCCAACACTCAGGTAGTATAAGTAAATGGTCATAATTAAGGTCAGTATCATTTAATTGTATTACCTATTGTATTGTGTTAGATTAAAATCATTAGGTACCTACATGGTACATTGTGATTAGTATTTTATTCAACAGCAAAGTTAAGTTTAAAATCATACTTATCACAGTATAGTTAGCATAATTGCTACATTATTTGAACTTACATTATATAAAGCTGTAACTAATTCACTTATTTATTTAACAGTGGTGTTAATTGTTAGCAAGTAGGTATCTTATCATAATACATAAAATTTGAGAGTGTTTGATATTAGTGCAAGTCATTGTTAAAAATTATAAGCATTTAGAGTCATTTATGTAGTCATCATATAGGTACCCATTAGTGTTTTTAGTTGTGCCTATTTAATAATTAGTGCTAAAGTTTTACAAATAAAAAATTGTAGTATTTTAGGTATCCTAGGTTTATACACTTGGTATCTAGTTACAGTATTGAGTTTGTGTTGTTTGCTATTAATTATAGCATTTAGAGGGTGTATAAAATACAGTTAGGCGTGCACTCAAATTATATTGTTCGTTTTTATAGTTGTATTCCTGTATCAATTCCAGGTTGACAACACTCGTCTCCCAGTATGTCTGAGGAAAGGGATTTAATTAAAAAGCGAGGCAGCTTCAAGGGTCGTGTGACTGCTTTCGTTAATTTCCTGGACTCACTCAAGGACAAGGAATTATCCAGCTGTGATGTGTCTGAACTGCAGTTGCGTATGGGCAAGATGGAGTCGTTGTACGAACAGTATGATGAGGTACAATTACGTCTGGAATGCATTGTAGATGATTTAAAATCACAATACTCTGAGCGTTCTGAATTTGAGTCTCTGTATTATAAATATTTATCCAAAGCCCAAAATATTTTGAGTGATTTCAACAAAGACGATAAATCGATGGAAAGCTGCAAAAGTACACCTACACTGCACAAGCCAGTTAAATTGCCAACGATTCAGTTACCAAAGTTTAGCGGATTATATTGTAATTGGCTTGAATTCCGCGACACCTTTGCTAGCCTAATTCATAGTAACGATGATATAGACGCAATAAACAAATTCCACTACTTGAGAGCATCACTTGAGGGAACAGCTGCATTAGTCATTAAATCTATTGAGTTTTCTTCGAGCAATTACACTGTGGCATGGTCGTTGTTATGCGATCGATTTGACAACAGAAGATTATTGATACAAAATCATGTTTGCGCATTATTTAATATTGAGTCCATATCAAAGGAATCTTCTGTTGCCATTAAGAGTTTGATCGATCAGTTAAATAAAGATTTGCGAGCTTTAGATTCATTAGGGGAGCCTGTTAAACACTGGGACACACTTTTAATTCACATTGTCACTCGTAAGCTTGATCAAAAAACCTATCGAGAGTGGGAGGAGTACAAAGGTAGGATGGACAAAGACTGCACGATTGCTTTTGACGCATTTATGCTATTCCTACGTAATCGTGCCGATCTTATCGAGACCTTGGAGCTAGCACGTACAAATTATTCCCAAACGACAGGTAAGCCAGCCCCTAAGATCAAGTCGATGGTAGCAACACAATCTCCTAATAGTTCTAGCACTGAATCAGCTTCGAAATCATGTCCTAAATGTAACAGCAACGATCACACTTTAAATAATTGTCCACAGTTTCTTGTATTAAGTAATGACGATCGTCTCAAGTTACTACCTACTTATAAGATATGTTTCAACTGTTTTCGTTCGGGGCACTATGCAAATAAATGTAAAAAACCAGGTTGTAAACTATGCAAACGTAGGCACAACACACTAGTTCACGTAGATTCTAAAGGCACTATTGCGAATACACTTAGTGGTAATTCGATAAACAACTTGTCTGCATCGTCTTCGTTACCATCTGCTACCACTGATACGAATAACGTAGCGTTATCAGCAAACATTGCATCTCCGTGTGGTCATACGCAACGAGATGTGTTGTTGTCAACCGCCTTGATCAAACTGCGGGACCACAATGGTTGTGTGCATCTCGTTCGCGCGGTTCTTGATAGTGGTAGCACGTCGTCATTCATAACGGACAGGTTATGCAATAAACTCAACTTACTTACTAGCCAAGTAAATAGATCGATTCTTGGCATCAATAATGTTACTTCGCACGTAGGAAAGACATGTCGGGTTAAGATTACGTCATTAGATGATAGCTTCGTATTCGAACTTCATTGTTTTGTTCTGCCATACATTACGAGTAACGTACCGTGCCGTGAAATAAATATTTCTGATTTCGACATACCCTCGAATATTACTTTAGCTGATCCTACTTTTTATAACCCTGCTGATGTTGATATTTTAATTGGCGCTGACCTTTTTTGGGAGTTGTTAGGATCTCAAAGACTAAAGTTAGGTACCGGAAAACCAATATTATGTGAAACCCGTTTAGGATGGATAGTTTCCGGTCCAATTACTCAGAATTATATTTCACTGCTGTCGAATGACGTAAAATGTCATTTTTCTAAAATTGTTTCCGATAGCGATAGTGACTGGGAAAAAATTAAGGTAGAATTGACAAAGTTTTGGCAATTAGAGGAGGTGAATGCGAAATCTTCCAATTCATATATGCCTGAAGAGAAATTGTGTGAAGATTTCTTCGTTAAAAATACGACACGTTTGTCTGATGGTCGTTTTTGTGTTCGCATACCCCTTAAGAAAGATCCTTCACTTCTAGGAAATTCTTTTAATAAAGCTACACATTGTTTACAGTCTTTAGAGCGTAGATTAAAGGTTAAGCCAGACTTTAGTAAACTGTATCGTGATTTTTTGTTAGAATATGAGTCACTTGGTCATATGACAAAAATTAATAAACCTAATTTGTGTGTTGGTTATTTTATTCCCCATCACGGAATTTTACGTGAGTCGAGTAGCACGACAAAACTTCGTGTTGTTTTCAACGCAAGTTGTCCTACTTCGACGGGAGTGTCCTCTAATGACCTACAGATGGTCGGGCCAACTGTTCAGGATGATCTTTTGTCTATACTGCTTCGCTTTAGAGTCCACAAGTATGTTTTATCTGCAGATGTGGAGAAGATGTACAGACAAATAGTCGTCCACCCGTCGGATAGGTATTTGCAACAGATTGTTTGGCGTGATAATATTAGTGAACCTATTAATGTTTATCAATTAAACACCGTCACGTACGGTACGGCTAGTGCGCCATTCCTTGCGACACGATGCCTTAAACAAATAGGACTCGACTGTAGGAACCCTAAAATAGCTGAGATCATTAGACATGACTTTTACGTCGACGACTTGCTGACCGGGGGAAACGACTTAGACGAAGCAAAATTCATTCGTACTGAAGTCACCAAGGCGCTTGCGTCGGCATGTATGCCGTTGAGAAAATGGAAGTCAAATAACCCTCAATTAGTGTCGGATGCTGTGCCTGCGTCATTTGACTTAAACATTGGACCTAATGAGCCTGACAAGTTGCTTGGTCTCGGTTGGTTTATCGGTACTGATGAGTTAGGGTTTCCTATACGGCTGACTAAGTCTTCGACTGGGTACACAAAGCGTGACGTGTTATCTGTGATTGCGCGAATCTTCGACCCCTTAGGTCTATTGGGTCCTATTGTTATCTCCATGAAGGTATTATTACAGAAAATGTGGTTAGATAAATTATCATGGGATCAACCATTACCTAATGAGATTAGTAAACAATGGGATATTATAATTACGTCTTTACCTCTTTTAAATCATGTTCGCATTTCGCGAATTGTAGTCTGCAATTTATATACGGAGTTAGAACTCCATATTTTCACAGATGCGTCTGAGTCCGCATACGGTGCTTGCGTCTACATTCGCAGTGTTAATGGTAAGGGTGAGTATATGGCTCGCTTGTTGATGGCGAAGAGTCGAGTGGCTCCCATCAAGCCTACAACAATACCGCGACTGGAGTTGTGTGGTGCGGTAGTCGGTTCTCGTCTTTATGAGAAGGTGATGAGCTCACTTCGGATGAAGATCAGTCGGGTCTATTGTTGGACTGATTCAACCATAGTGTTGGGATGGTTACAGATGATGCCTGCCAAACTTCAGCCGTTTGTACGCAACCGCGTTGCTGAAGTTTTGGACAAGGCGGGTAACTGTACTTGGAGGCACGTCCCAACAGATAAAAATCCAGCAGACCTAATATCCCGTGGCACGGATATCAGTGTTCTGCAGGATTCAGATCTATGGTGGCATGGACCAGAATTTTTAAAACTGGACCCGTCTGAATGGCCTTCTCGAATTCCAAGTCAGGAACTACAGTCATTACCGGAGATTCGACCTAATATTGTGTTAAGTGCCGTTAATAACGATCCAAACACTGTAGGTTTTATCGATTTTAATCGTTTTTCTAATTACTCACGGCTTGTTCGTTCTGTTGCCTACGTATTGCGATTCATTAAGTCATGTAGAAAGGATTACCCGAAAACAAATTATTTGTCACATGATGAGGTACAAGATGCACTCACCGTTGTAATTCTTACAAGTCAAGTTCAGTCATTTCCAGAATGTCAATTACTTTTAAATAAAAAGAGTTTACGTCAAAAGAGCGCCCTTCTAAAGTTTAATGTTTATTTAGACGATAAAAAGATCATGCGAGTAGGAGGACGTCTCGATAATTCTAATTTTGCTTATAATAAAAAGCACCCTATTTTATTACAGTCCACTCATAAATTCACTAAATTATTATTTAATTTCGAGCATAAAAGGCTGATGCACGCTGGCCCACAATTATTATTAGCTTCCATTAGGGAATCTTACTGGCCAATAGGAGGTCGCAACTTGGCGAAGGCCTGTTATCATAAGTGTGTTCTGTGTCACCGTATGAAGGGTAAAGTTGTAGCTCCCTTAATGGGTAACTTACCAAAAGAACGCCTTCGTCCAGGTTATCCCTTTGAAAGCACAGGCGTTGATTATGCTGGCCCTATTATGTGTGCTAGTCGTCAAGGTCGTGGATGTAGGCTAGTAAAGGTGTATGTCGCTATTTTTATTTGCTTCACAACCAAGGCCATTCATTTGGAGCTCGTTGGCGATTTAACTAGCAATAGTTACTTACTGGCTTTGTATCGATTTATTTCTCGAAGAGGTAAGCCCGTTGATATTTTTTCGGATAACGGTACCTCATTTGTCGGTGCGTACAACGATCTTTCCAAGTTTTTAAAGATAAATGCTGCGTCCTTGGGTGAAAGTGCAGCGAGCGACGGCATAAGGTTCCATTTTATACCCGCCTACACCCCGCATTTTGGTGGACTCTGGGAGGCGGGTGTGAAGTCAACAAAGTACCACCTTCAAAGAGTGTTGGGAAATTGTAACTTGACTTTCGAGGAGCTGTACACCGCACTAACTAAGATTGAAGCTATCTTAAACTCTCGTCCACTGACGCCGTTGTCTTCAGATCCTGCAGATTGTACACCGCTTACGCCGGGACATTTCCTTGTTGGACGGCCTCTTACTTCCTTGCCGCAACCTAACTACCAGGATAACTCTGCCAACCATCTGTCTCGCTATCAAAGGATTGAGCAACTCCGCCAGCACTTTTGGAACAGATGGAGCAAAGAGTATGTAGCGGAATTACAGCTGCGGTCCAAATGGCGTTCCTGCAAGGATGGTTTAAAGCTGGGCTCCTTGGTCGTGATTAAGGAGGATAATCTTCCTCCTCTGAAGTGGAGACTTGGACGAATTGTAGCTGTCCACCCCGGAACTGATGGCATCGCCCGTGTAGCCGATATTCGGACGTCCACTGGAGTCATTCGGCGGGCATTTAACAGAATCTGCCCATTGCCTGTGTCTTCGGAATCTGGTTGAAACCGTTGGTTTCAACGCCCGGGGAAATGTTGGATCATCATCATCAGCCTGCTTTAGTTTACTGCTGGACACCGGTCGCCCTCAAGGCGCCCTATACATATTGAAACGCCTGATCAATAACACATAGCAGCAAGTCGTCTAATTAGCTTTAATTGTCCTTACTAATTGTTATAATTATGTGTCCGTCTTTTTGCTCTTCACTTGCCTTTGAAATCTCATGTTGTTAACACCAATTTTTAAATTATATTTTGCTAATATTGAGTATCCAGTTATTCTTCCGGCATATCCCCAATTCCCGCACATGACGTCTCATAAGTTATGACTTGACAGGCGAATGCAGATAAGCCTGATAGATTGTTAATAGTTGTTCAAGCAATGTATTTAATGGATTTTAATTTAAAATTGTTGTGAAAAAGCATCGATCTAATAGAATGACTTATAAATTATAAGGTACCTATACCTACCTACAGCTAAGTTGTAAGTTTATGCCATTATTGTTTTAGGAAAGAAAATGGCAGACTGGGAGAATCAAATAGTAACCTGGATAAAGTGGATAAGACAGAGATTAAAACAGAAGACGAACTCGCAGGGGATCGAGGAGAGGAGGGTGGAGGGAAGGGTTCAGAAAATCAGACCGGAATAAATTCTTGGTTTGGCATAGACATCGTCAACGTTTAATCGTCATTCATGAGAACCCGAAATGGTGAAATTATTCGCTTAGGTACGTCTCATGGAATATAATATTGACACGTGTACAGTGTCTGGCATTTGCATAAAGACGTTTGTCGCTTGACAGCATCGTGCAACGGCGACACGCAACAGTAGCACACAAGAAGCAGAAGTGTTGTCAAGAGAGAGGTTCTATTCAAAACTCAATTGTAAACGCCGAACGGTATCCATTCGAAGATCGTGACAATCTCTTGAGAATTTGACTCGCACGCACTGCGGTAAATAGCTGCCAATACTCAGTACCTGTGTTGGGTTGCCACATTTAAGCAGCAATACAACCTTGGTTCCATGATTTCTCTCACAGCATCGATTTCGAAACCTACAATCAAGTCGAACCTATTCAGAAATCCCTGGGGATAAACTGTCCAACACCCTTTAATGAGATTTGGCAGCCTAACACCTACCACCTACCTACATAGCAGTTTGGAATCTTCTGAAGGACTTTGACACTGTCTTTTCATTCAATTTCCTAAATTAGAAATTTCCTAAATGCGTGCACGCAACCAAATCTTTCAACAACCACTTCTAACGCCAAAGAAAGATATCAAACCTTCAAAAAGTGCTGCAATTCAAAATAAGTACTTAGTTTAACAAAATTTTTGATAGTCGTGAACAGGAACATAGATGTGGTAACACAGACATGCAGACATTGGCACTGGATGGATGCAGAAACCGCGACGAGCGATTAAGGCGAGAGCAGTCACCGAGCCGAGCCATGCGCGCAATTACCGCATCTCGCAAGGATGCTTAGGTATAGGTACTGCAAAATTAATTGGGTAATGAGTTTCTTGCAAAAATTGTTCGGTTGGTGAAATATGGTTGGACGGACGCAATGCCAACTTATATAGAGATTGTAGGTTAACGTGACCAGACCGAGGTATAGAATATACATGTCCCAGTGCCACCATTGTGGTGATTGCCGCGTCGATACGGCGCTGCATACATTGGCGGAGTGCCCAGCTTGGGCCGAGCAGCGCCGTGACTTGGTCGCGGCCGTAGGTGCTGCGGGAAATCTCTCGCTTCCGGCTGTTGTGTCTACCATGGTCGGGAGCGAGTCAGGGTGGAGTGCCGTCGCCACCTTTTGCGAGGCCGTGATGCTCGCAAAGGAGGCGGCGGAAAGGGAGAGAGAGGCTGCCTCCTCTCTCCCCTCCCGCAGCAGACGCACTGGGCGTCGTAGGGTGGCTGACTTCCGGCCACCGTAGGGCGCGGCCTGCGGACGGCAGACTCGGGGCGTCTTGTCGTCCGACCAGCAGCAGGCCTAGAGGCGGCGGCGTCGTGTTCCGCGCGCGCCTCATAGTGGAGGAGTCCTGCGGCCGGGGTGACGGCCGCAGTGGGTGACGGGGCCCGCCTGACCATCTGGCGGGCCAATACCCGTCGGGGGGTAGTGACGAATGCTTCGGCGATACCCGCCCTCCGACACATGGGTACATGAGGAACACGGGTTGGTTTTTAGTCAGTACGAGTCTGACAGTCCCCTTCGCCCTTCCCCGAGGGCGGAGGGACTCCATGAGGATTTTCCAACCCGATACCAAAAAAAAAAAAAAAGGTATAGAATATACATAGAATTGGGCCATTGGAGAATAACGTACAGTCAAATATTTTATATCTTCGTCAGTTTTCAATTACTTTCCTTTTATCGAGTCAGGTCACGTCATAATACCTCACTGAGTAGTCTATTGCATAGTAAACTATATTTTATTGTTTAAATTTGACAGATTGTAGTAACTTGATGTGCTGGCGTCTGAACAAACATTAAACAATGAACTTAACATTATCGGCAGTACCTACCTGAATGCTTTTTGTGTCATTTTGAGAACAATACCGTAGTAATCACTGAACTCGAATGGCAAATCTCGCTCTCAAAATCGGTTCAAACCGATTTGTACGATACTCGTATGAATTTGAAAAAATGTCATACGAGATCGTGTATAGACAAGTCGAGGACTCGTAAGCAAGAATCTTCATACTATATATTTCGCTGTGTAAACAGTCGCAGCATTTATCGCTAGGCGATAAGCCTAGCGATAAATGACTTGCGAATCTCGTATGGCATAATCGTAGGCGAGAATTTAGTTCTTGCCTGTATGTAAACATTATGATACGATAATCTTGTGGCGATTTTTGCTTGCGATAGTAGCGTACGATTTCTCGCCAAGAAACTCTCTCCATCATTTAGATGGAGAGAGTTTCTCGAACGTGGCCAATTATCTGAGTCTGTCAGTGTCACATTCAGGAACCAGCAGTGCAACCTGTGTTTTGACCACCACTTGTACAATCATGTTTTGTGTATGACTAACTTTATGTGTTCTTTTGTACACTAAACTTATCATTTATTTTATTTACATTTTCAATTCGATCTGATATGTAAAGACGATGGCTGAATGTATTTACATTTCGTGATGCTGAGTCGGTAAAGCAAATTCGATCGTGTAATGAGCAGACGAACCATTTTGGATGTGACTGCACTTAATTAAACCCATACATATTTTTTTAACTTTCAATTTCAACTCTTTACTTCTTTCCGTAATCATGTTGTCTTCACACAAATGCATTGGTATCGTGAGCTGCATAAAATCACACACTAGGGCCTCTGCTCATACCTTTTTTGTCCAACACCGCAACGATTCAATTCACTGGCAGCCTTGCAAAGGGACTAGCTAACGTGCTAAGCAGAGCATTGTGTCAAGGAGATCTGTTCGTATTCAGTTAAACCGAAGCAGGCTCCGATCACTTACCAGCTGTGATACTGGAATGTTAAATAGTTGTCTATAGGTACGTGGTAACTGTTGGGTTATCTCAATCTGTGGCGTTTTATACATTTCAGCTTGTGGCATTCATTATATTTTATTAAGAAAAGGACTTCGTGCGTGATCCTCATCAGAATCAATAAAATTGGTCACTGTACGAGCTCGTTTAACTGTCCAGTTTAGTATCGAATTCACAATAACCAATGTAACCATTATCTTTGTGTCCACCAAAGAGTTACAAAAAATCCGTAAATGCTTTTGTCAAATCCGAAAGTTATCGCTCAAAAGCTTCTTTAGATATATTCTTGTCACTACACCCACAGTAAAAATCATGTCTATTTGCGAACACAGCATCCCACATACGATCACTGTAGTGTATGACATTCTACCATCAAAGAAAGTGATGCTAATCATTACACTGCAACGGCTATGGAGAAAGCTCGGTGGAAGCGCAATTAGTGGAATGAAGCCGGATTTACCAACTTTTCATTTCAATTTGGAAGAAACAAACAAAAATCGTAGGTATAATAAACGTATATTTTTGGGAGTTAAATCACGCATTCGTTTGATGTATGATAGTTAAATGATACTCTTACAATGAATAATAGAATACAGCGAAAATAATGACACGGTAAAGCTTGTCATTCAGTCTATCGGAAGCGGAACTGGAGGCCTACGACAAGCTCTTAACGCGATCCATTTTAGGACCTAAACTGAACTGTTCTTCTAATTCGTACCATGACGTCAGTTTAACGATTCAGTTAGGCCGTGCCATCTGCTGACAGCGATTGTCCCAAACTGAGTCGCAAGTTTTGGTTTCATTCATACTTGTTTGGTACCATCCATAGAGCAGCTCAAGCGATGCAGTTTAGGAACCTAAACTGAAATGTCTTGTTTTTGAATCGTTTTTAATTAGATCATGGTAGGCCACCTGCACACAGTCACAGAGTAACTTAGTAGTTTAGTACATAGTATACACCACAATGTGACGGGGACAACCGGTCGGCACACGCTTTTGACATCTAGGTGACATTTGGCGAGCCGAGGCACCTACAGTCAAAAAGAGAATAATTCAATGTCGGTCAAGTTATGGTCACATCATACATGGCCCTAGTTTCTGCGACTTTCAATCAAAGTGAATCAATTTGGTTGAACCAAGTAATCCTGCCATAAAACACTAATTGTCTCAGCAAAGTTAATAAAATTTAAGAACCTAAATAAGAAACCAAACGCTCAGTAGATATTCATCTATATATATAAAAGGAGAACTGACTGACTGACATATCAACGCACAGCCCAAACCGCTGGGTCTAGAGATTCCAAACTTGGCATGTGATTCCTTATGAGGTCTAGGGGTGCACTAAGAAAAGGTTTTTCGAAATTCCACCCCTAAGAGGGTGAATGGGGGGGAGGGTGAAATTTCACGCGGTCGAAGTCGCGGGCAGAAGCTAGTTTTCCCATAAAGAAAAAGAACTGTCAAAGTGTCACCCACCTCCATTATCCCTCACATTAATTTAACAACATAAAAACTTTTTAAGAGATAAACTAACACTAGAGGAGATTCCAAGAGAGAGACTGTTTTTTAAAAACAGTAGGTAGGTTTACTGAATTTTGTTTTTAGGGTTCCATACCCAAAGGGTAAAAACGGGACCCTATTACTAAGACTCCACTGTCCATCTGTCTGTCTGTCACCAGACTGTATCTCATGAACCGTAATAGCTAGACAGTTGAAATTTTCACAGATGATGTATTTCTGTTGCCGCTATAACAATAAATACTAAAAACAGAATAAAATAAATATTTAAGGGGGGCTCCCATACAACAAACGTGATTTTTTGCCGTTATTGCTCGACATTAATAACGGCAACAGGTAGACGCTCGCAGAATATTTAGTTGTATATTCACTTTAAAAATAAATAATTAAAATAAAATAAATAATTAAGGGGGGCTCCTATACAACAGACATTTTTTTTGCCGTTTTTTGCTCGATATTAATAACGGCAACAGGTAGACGCTTGAAATATTTACACTTTAAAAATAAATAAGTAAAATAAAATAAATTAAGGGGGGCTCCCATACAACAAACGTGATTTTTTTATATAATATGTAGTGTTAAATATTGTACGGTGGTAAGGAACCCTTCGCGTGCGAGTCCGACTCGCACTTGGCCGGTTTTTATCTGATGTTTGTATTCTATATCGTGGGATAAGTACCCAGTAACTAAGTACGACCGTTACATACTTAAGTATAAGCTTGTAAGCATTCGTTATGATTTTGTAAGAAAAGGACTTGGTACAAATTACTCTCACCAATCAGTCAATTATGATCATGTTCCTGGTGCATGATGCAGTATGGCGTAAAATATGTATTTCTGACAAATACTTAAAAAGTCTTTTTGGTAATACAACGTGTAAATACATTAATGATGGTCACCACACGCAACCAATTTTAGTAAATGAGCCTCAGACAACGGGACCTCGGCATGAGGAACATTGTTATCTGTATTTTCAAAATTAAAAATTGTTTTATAATAGGTAGGTACCTACTTGTACTCTTTTATGTGGTACTAACGAACCGCCCGCCGCCGCCCGCTTTCGCACGGTTTAACAGACTTCAAAAAAAGGAGGAGCTTCTCAATTCGGTTGAGTATTTTTTTTTTCACTTCAGATCTCCGTTATTTATAACGACGCCATTTCGTTTACTTGAATTTTTAATTACTGGTCTGATTCAAGTAAACGAAATTGTGTCGTTTCAAACTCAAACTCAAAGCATTTATTTCAATTAAATCATTTACAGGCACTTTTGAATTGTCAAGAAGTCGGTCAGTCAGAAAATATGAAGCTAGTTGCCCATTCCAAAGCGTAGGTACCTACCTATGGAGAAGAACGGGCAAGAAACTCCATGGACACTCTTTTAAATTATATTTTTACAAAAATATTACTTACATAATTTATTTTGAATTTATAATTATATGTGAGAACGATGTAAAAAAAGAAACTTACGTTTGCTTTCCTATGACTTTGTGGAATTGTCATGGGATGCATTGTGTACAGTCCCGTATCTTTAGATTTCACAATTGCTATGAGGTAATTATTACAATTATTCCGGGTACAAGGTAATTTACGATAGAGGTTTTATTATTGCTGTTGTAATAAATTTTTCGCTACAATGTAGCTAGTTGCAACAGTAATAGGTAATTTACCTAGATCTTAGAGGGCAGCGAACGTAAGGTGATTGGGTAGCAGCACTTGTTCATACAATCTCTTGATGAACATAATCAATAATGCCGTGAGCGGAGAGCATTAAAAAAGAAAGAAAATAGGTACATTTATTTAGCACAGACTAAAAGACACACAATACACCAGATAGGTACCTACATACATCAGATAAAAACAAAAAATAAAGATCAAATAAAAAGTGTAAAGACCGATGTAAGAAATTAGCAGGCAAGTGTGCCTCACGGCTGCGTCAAAAAGGCCCAGTTCAGCAAAAATGCCAGATAACTAGTTCCTGACGCTGGTTTTCAACTGGACGAACTAGAGTTACAGAAGTTCGCACAATTGAAGGTTTGTTGTGATTCAACATTTGCAGTTCTAAGCTTCTAATAATCATCAGCGGGGTAATTGCGTAACCCACTATCAGTAGCAACGGCTTTAATTTTGACAGTTCAACAACATTCATTGCGGTATTTACGTTGTTGAGCAGAGAAATTATTCGAACAAGTGAAGCAATGGATTAGCAATATCCTTCAAAATTAAGTATTCAGATTGTGATTGAAAGTATGTTGCGCAATTAGTGTGCAGGCTCTTGGATTCTTGTTCATCCTCGATTACTTGCATCTTTATTAGAACTGTTAATTTGACCGGATAGGCACTATCTACCAGATAATTAAAATATTTCAGTCAATTTAGCCAGAAATTATTTAGTTAGGCTTTTAATAAAACGTTTTAAATTAGGTTATGTAATTAAATTAATGGATTATTGTATGGGCTACATTTAATAAAAGTTAAAATATCAAGGTCCAACAGCTGAGCCAATTTGTAATAGGTATGGGCAGAATGTTTATATGGTCTGCGTGCGATTTGTATCTAAAGCTTTGTTTTAAATGGCTACGAAGTGAGACATAAAATATGACTGAACTTATTTCAACATTTTCAACTGGATAGTAGCTTAACTAGGCGACTCGGAAAACAATAACACTTAACGGTTGCAAGAAAGTTAACGCGTATGTAGGTACGAGTACCGTTCAGTTTCTAATACGCTGTGTTCTAGCCATTTCTAGCTAAAGTGGGACTAGACCAGTCAGCCATTTCTCTTTATAAACAATCTCCTTTCAAATCTGTGTCCCTGGTACTTATAGACAAAATAGCATGTAGGTTAATGAGTTTATATTGAGATACTCAGGTAAATAAGTCAAAGCTCAAATATGTGTGTTATTTGACAAAAAGTAACTCTAAAGAGGGGTAAATCTATATATATAAAAGAAAGTCGTGTTAGTTACACCACTTATAACTCAAGAACGGCAGAACAGATTTGGGTGAAAATTGGTAGGGAGGTAGCTTAGAGCCAGGAGACGGACATAAGATACTAAAAAAAATCAGAAAAAAAAAAAAAAGAATCAGACTTGGAATAACAAAACGCAAATGACAGGGCTAGGAGTAGGCTCGGGGTAGGGCAGGAGTAGGGTAGGAGTAGGGGTAGAGTAGGAGTAGGGGTAGGGTAGGAGTAGGGGTAGGGTAGGAGTAGGGTAGGGGTACGGTAGGAGTAGGGTAGGGGTAGGGGTACAGTAGGAGTAGGGAAGGGTTAGGGTAGGAGTAGGGTAGGGGTACGGTAGGAGTAGGGAAGGGGTAGGGTAGGAGTAGGGTAGGGGTACGGTAGGAGTAGGGTAGGGGTAGGGGTACAGTAGGAGTAGGGAAGGGTTAGGGTAGGAGTAGGGTAGGGGTACGGTAGGAGTAGGGTAGGGGTAGGGGTACAGTAGGAGTAGGTAAGGGTTAGGGTAGGAGTAGGGTAGGGGTACGGTAGGAGTAGGGAAGGGGTAGGGTAGGAGTAGGGTAGGGGTACGGTAGGAGTAGGTTAGGAGTAGGGTAGGAGTAGGGTAGGAGTAAGGGGTAGGGAAAGGGTAGGAGTAAGGTAGGAGAAGGGCAGGGGTAGGATTGGTAGGAGTAGGGTAGGGGGTATTAGTAGGACACCACGCGAACGAAGTCGCGCCGGGCAGCTAGTTTTATATAAAACTTAAATAGTAATATAATCAATGGTTGTTAAACATGAAATGCTAAAATGTAGTGTATGTAATAATTTTATTACGGGTCCGTTATACCTAGAAAACATGTCGAAGTAGGTAGCACTGTTAATAAACTTCTGTTGGTGACAGTACAAACATTCTTTTCTGGTAATTTTTAACATAGCCACAATATTCACAAATACTTTCAAAATGATTTTCGATCGAAGGTTTAAATGAAGGTAAACGTGATAAATAGTTGAAAATAAATTAATTAACCACGTCAACCAAAACCAAAATATTTTATTTCACATAAACCTATGTGGGAACTTATAAAACTTCAGAAGCTAGGTGCACGGTTCCAATTGATCGTTTCCTATGGAGAAGAGCCGACAAGAAATTCACGGTTACTCTTTTAAAAAATAATTGGCTTTTACAATGTTTTCAATAGTGACCTTCAGTTTATCAAAATGTAAATAATGATGTTAAAGGAATCAATTTGTTAATACAGCAATAAAATTATCTTCTCGGACATCACGGCCTGTCTTCTGTCTTGCAGCCGAAGTGCGGGTCGCTTAGCGCGACGATCATCCGACGAGCTCTTGTTACCGTCGGTGTTCCAGCTGTATTAGAACCTAATGGCTTGGCACGCGACGATGGCAAGAGACGGACGGTGTCTTTATTTCCATGGAAGGTGGGTAGGCCTTTAGTGTGGGACGCAACGTGTGTCGATACTGTCGCGCCATCCCATCTTCCTGGCTCAGCATGCTGTGCTGGCGCTGCTGCTGCGGCTGCAGAAAACCTCAAGCGGCGAAAATATAATAACCTTATCGGAAATTATATTTTCGAGCCGTTTGGGGTTAAAACCCTCGGGCCGTCGGGTCCGAGTGCTCATGGTCTTTTTAAAGAAATTTCGAAACGGCTGGTTGACACTTTCCGTGACCCAAGGGCTGGCTTTTACCTTGGCCAAAGGCTAAGCATTGCCATACAACGTACGTGGTAATGCCGCCAGTCTCTTGGGTATATTACCAGTCGACAGCGATGTCGATGAATTTTTCGACGCTATATTTTAGTTTCTGTATAGTTTTAATTAAGTTAGGATTTAATTTTTTTATTTTTAGTATTCATTCAATATATTATCTACTTATTGATTTATCTATTTATCATCTCTTGGTTCCCAAATCCAGACATCCCCATTGATATTTTTACATAGAATGTTTTGTAAGAATGAAGAATAAATTTGAATTTAAAGATGCGGTAAGTATTTATACTCGCTCGCTCGTTCCATCGTTTGTTTTGCCCCAGGATGCGATATATCTACCTCCTTGCTTAATTTTATTGAAATCCGTTCAGTAGTTTAGGCGTGAAAAGGTAACATACAGACAGAATCACTTTCGAAATTATAATATTATTAGTATGGAAAAATCATCAGTACAAAACATGCAATGGATGGTCTTATCGCTTTCTGCAATATCTTCCCGGCACCCTTGGAATGGACAGTGATTGCGTGGACATAAAAATACGTAGGTCGGTCGGACAAAACAATTGAAGAAAAAAATAGCCTATGTTTAAATTATTTTGTTATTTCTACACACAATCTAAGTAATATGATGATTAGGTAACCTTCGTAGATATTGATTTTAGGATTACAAAGGCCCATTTTTTTTTCTCACGTTGCCGGATGACAGCGATGCGTAAGTGAATTAGTTAGTTTTAAATCTCGGCTGAATGGTTTGGTTTTGAAAATGGTGAACACCACTATCATTGCCAAGCCTATTTCACTTTTTGCTATCATACGAAATAGAAGGATACAATATATTATAGTATATTATACAGATTGTTCGGCAGAACGTTGAACACACGAAAATGGCAGATAGATAGATGGGGTCGTCTGCTACCTACCCAGCCCAAAAAAAATTATTCAGGCCCCATAGTTTTTTTTAATAACGAAATTCATGAGTTTTAAAACTTTGAAGGCCTATAACTTTATATAGGATAGACGAAACTGGCAACACCTTTTTTTTGTTTTTGTCTCGAAAAATTCTAAAATTATTGTTTGGTGCAAATAGTTATTAGACAAAAAGTTATAAGCCATCAAACATTACAAAAAGGGATAAAACGTGATTTTGAGCTTTTCTTTGCATTGCATTAAAAAAAACTAAAAGTGATTGAAGACTTAGGATTTCATCGAAACATCCTTGGTGTGTGGCCTTTCGAACGATATGTAATTTGTTGAATTAAAAAAAAAACAATATATAAAATAAACTATGGGGCCTAGGTATTTTTTTTGGGCTGGGTAGGTAGCAGACGACCCCACCTATCTGCCATTTTCGTGTGTTCAACGTTCTGCCGAACACCTTGTTGGTTTTGCTTTTGTAAATGTATTCAATGATACCTACTTTAATGTTTGTTCAGAAAAAAAAAATTAAAATCTTAAGTTTTTACGATCAATCAAATTCATTGATTACCAACATACCATTTTGAATTTTTAACATTCAATAATTTAAAACACTTTTCATTAAAATCCACATTATTTCACTGCACACAAATACAATTTTAATCGATTTAAAACTTGATATAATTTTTAGATGGTTTATTCGATAAATCGGCGATAGATCGATGGATGCGTGCGCGTACGCGGCGGATAGATGCAGAATGTGGTGCAGGCCGTACTACAAAGTGCTAAAGCTATGATGATTCCATTGAGGAAAAGGGACAGTGCTATGCATCCTGCATAACTGCATCTCTCTTTCACACTGGAATCATGATGGGTTTTGCACTTCATAGCGACCCCGGTAAAATTGTTTGATTGATTGCAATATGGCCGAATTGGTTTTGGATTGGAGCTACAGCATTTACAGCATAAGTATCGTATTGACATTGGTGTGTAAGTTTTTCTAAAGCTTTCATAGAGATTTAGGGTCAATCTCCACTGAAAGAGTAGCGACCGGCAGCGGCAGCGGTGGGAATTGACCCTAACGGTAATAATATCCTGAAGGCTGAAATTACTATGTTATAACTTTATGCTTACTTTAATAATATGTGTGTTGCGATCAACTCATGTGTAAAATTCCGTGGACCACCAAAATATGACCTAGGTACTTACCGACAACTAACGTAACTTATGCATTGCACCAAACCAAAAAAAAAACACATTAAGTTATAATATAATGTAGGTAAATAAGAATGTTGGTGAATGGGCGTCGTCAGTCAAACTCAAACTCAAAGCATTTATTTCAATTAAACCAATTACAGGCACTTTTGAATTGTCAAGGGGTCGGTCAGTCAGAAAGATGAAGCTAGTTGCCCATTCCAAAGCGTAGGTACCTATGGAGACGAACGGGCAAGAAACTCCATGGACACTCTTTTAAATCAAAATAATATGTTTACAAAGTCTTGGTTACATCATTCATGTTAAAAATTATGCATGTAAGAACGATGTAGAACGTTAAAAGCGTCCATAATGAAAAGTCCAGAAACAAAAGCAATTCAAATATTAAATTAAATTAAAATAAGCCATGGCAGCAAAGAAATGACCAGTCCCCCCTGACGGCGCCCGTTCACGAACATGACGCCATTCAGCTCAACCATTTTGAAGGGAGTTAAATAATCCAACACATGCGCCACCATCAGCGAGATAGTTGAGACCACAGCTAAAGGGTTTGAGACTGGACTGGAGCAGCCCGGAATCTGAATTTGTTCCCGATTGATGGCAATAGACTCGCCATACATGGGAATGCGTGTGGTATTACATGGGACTTTAACATAACTGGTGAAATGTGTACTATAGGTACGCCTTGCCTGCCTAACCCTTCGGGGATTAGGTATAGGCGTGAAGTTATTTTATGCGTTATGTAAATATTTATGTATAACCTAATTTTCCAGTTACCAGGTTTGCAGCAGGATGACGGTCTAGGTCAGGGTACATGGTGGAGAGTTTACTGACGTCTACAACTCTATGGCTTTACTTAGAATAAATTCTCATGTTTAGAGTGACGAAGCAATGTCCTTTGTTCTATCTGTTACACCATTATTACCATAAACAACATAGTTGCCTACACATTTCTATGAATTGTAACTTCATGCCACGAAGTACCTACGTGGTGGTTCAAAATCGTAAATCGTAGGTTACTGACCTGTAATTAGAATATTAATCCAATTAAGTAACAATATTTTATGCATTTTAAAGTACGGAACATGTATATAGCAGTCATAATTTAGCTATAATTGGCCAAACTGGATCAGTCGAGGGTTACGTTATCGTCAATATTTTTTTCGTATATTTACTTACCTCGTTCTAATTACTAATCAGAATAATTCAGTATACTTTAGGTTTGGTCCCATAGTAAAAGTTGTTCATAATGATGAGTACAATGACCCCCTAGAATTAAGGGATATAAAAAACACGTTGTATATTAGCTAAGTATAATTTATGTAATTTTAACATTACATTGCGGTTGAAGACGCATTTGTTTTGTATTTGTCGGTGAAGTTTTAAAATTAGTTTTATAAAATGTCGGGTCTAGTTTTTAAGTAGGAATGGAGCTTATCACATGATTTGTCGATGTTAGTCTTTGTAATTAAAATTCATCGACTATTATGTTTTGTGCTGTCTTATATTTGATATTCAGATACAATGTAAATTGTTCATGAATAAATTGAATTGAATTGAATATTGTTTGGTCCGTTTGTAAAAGCGGGACATTTTTGCTCTGGTTGGGCACAACGGGACAGACTGTCCCGCCCAAAGCGGGAGGAATGGTCACGTTATGTATGAGTTAATTAACTCAGCTGGTCGCTGTCCAGTGTATAATCAATCAGCCTATAATATTCCTACTACTGGGACACAGGTCACCTCTCTGAGAGAGGGAGTGAGCTTATCCGCCACGCGGGACCAGATCGGGTTAGTATGCCACATATTATCATCGAATAATTTGGGTCTAGGACATGCCGGTCTCCTCACGATGTTTTCCTTCACCGTTTTGAGAGCAGTGGTGACGATTTATTTACACAAAGTAAAACGCCTCTCTAGGTTCGAACCTACAACTCGTAGGTCCCGGCCGTTACCATTTGGCCACCATAGCCACAGAACAGATAAACTGTTCTGTGACCATAGCCTTGCGCTGTCCAATGCTGGTTGAGCTGGTTCTCAAAGTAAGGCGTGCTATACACACTACTAGTTCGGGTCGGTATAATTCGGTACGACTCGGTACAGCCGGGCTGCTATATGGATATACCGCCCGGCTATGCCGAATCATCACCCGAATAAGTGTGGAGAACTAACTCTGTGAGTCTTATAAGGGTCGTAAGCTACTTGCCACGTTTGTAAATCTATGTATCTAAACATTACTATTAATTTAAAGTAAATAGTCAGGTAGGTCTGTCTGTACTCTGTACTAATCAACAACAGTTTGCTATGAAATTAAACGTCAATTTTTATGGAACCGATAAACGGCACACATTGTTCAGTTAAGATAACTAAAGGCCCATTTAGATGGAGAGAGTTTCTCGACTCGAACATACGATTATCGAAAGAACATTAAAAAAGTCTCTTCGTGTAAACATTCACGATTGTCGCCCTGCCCCTTGGCCGACAATTGCCTCGCAATAGAATATATCTGTCTCCGTGTAAACAGAACTACAAAGCGAGAATTGTATTTCGAGTTTTTGTGCCAGTCGCTACCATGAGTAAAGTGCGCGAGGGTGTTTTAATTATATCTGCTCTTCTAAGACAATAATTAATAAAACGAAAAAGGAAAAAAGATGTTGGGTTAAAAAATTGATAGCGAGAAGAAACAATTTTGGAGCATAAACAATGAACTTAACATTATCGGCAGTACCTACCTGAATGCTTTTTGTGTCATTTTGAGAACAATACCGTAGTAATCACTGAACTCGAATGGTAAATCTCGCACACAAAATCGGTTCAAACCGATTTGTACGATACTCGTATGAATTTGAAAAAATGTCATACGAGATCATGTATAGACAATTCGAGAACTCGTAAGCAAGAATCTTCATACTATATATTGCGCTGTGTAAACAGTCGCAGTCATTTATCGCCTAGCGATAATGACTTGCGAATCTCGTATGACATAATCGTAAGCGAGAATTTAGTTCTCGCCTGTATGTAAACATTATGATACGATAATCTTATGGCGATTTTTGCTTGCGATAGTAGCGTACGATTTCTCGCCAAGAAACGTGCGAGAAACTCTCTCCATCTAAATGGGCCTTTAAGTTTAAACGGAGCTTATCTTACATTGCGGTGTTCGAAAAATTTCACAAGCTATCGAACCAATAAGCGCTAAAGAATAGATAAACTACCGATAAAAGTAATCACCACCATCTTCTGCAGTTACGTGGTTTTACCTCGGAAACTCCGATTTGCCTTTAACAATGTACCAAGACATCAGAACTGTGCAGGAGAATATATTATTTACATGTAAACGCCCCACCGTATGAGGCCAGTGCAGTGGGGCCACGCATGTTTCCTTTCGGACAGCTACATCACCTTCCTACACACATAATGTTCTGCAGCCTTAGTATTATTGAAGTTTACTTTGAATTATTCGTGCAAAACCGTCACAGTATCCAAACGGTGTTAATTTGTTCGTACAAATAATGAAGTCGGTAAAAACTTAGTCTTCTCTGCATTTCTGATGTCTTGGTACTTTGTAGAAGGGATGTCGAAAACTCCGTGGTAAAACCTCGTAACTGCGGAATTGCGGATGATAGTTGTTGTATGTAGCGTTGGAACGACTGACGCGAGTCATAGATATGATTATATCATTTCAGTTCGTGTCCATATGAGAGGAGAAGTAGATGATGAGGAGGAATATAGAATTGTTTGAAGACCAAAAGGTATAGGATAGATAGATTCTCGTGGAAGCTGATATGGCTGGCTGCTTAGAAAATCTCTAGCTAACCGCCACCGGTTTGTTATAAAGTCCGTAATAATCTGTTGACTTCTACGGCTTCTGTGATAAGACAAGTTCCTTGGCAAATCAGTCACTTAATTGAGAGGATCTTTGCTCATCTCTATCGAAACCTAATTTCGATGATGACTTGGACCGTAGGTACACAAATTGCCACGCGCGACATAATATTCTGATAATAGTGTCGACCTCTGTCCAGCGATAAGAAGTAAGACTTATAAAATTCAATGTGGCAATGTGAATTTGTGTCAAGGACATACATTTATTACTGAAAGGAGTTTATGCCAAAAACAAGTCCTAGCTTGGACCTTAGGCAACTACTCTATGATCACCTTCTCCGGCGGCGTTATCTCCTGTTGTGACAGTTATGGGTTGAATTTCGAAAAATACAAAATACAGAATTTCTTTTTTTTATGTACTTAGACTAAGACTAAACTAATTCAAATTCATCCGATTGCGCGTTAAGATTCTTCCATATAAACTTCAATACTTTGGAAACCCCTATTGGCTGAAGTTTTGAAAAAACTATTTTTGACACACTTTTTTATTCGCTTAATTCGTGCCAAAATTCAAGTTTATAAACCCAAGGCATATTATGATTTTTCATATAAACGAATTTCCCCCCTTTTTCATTACCCTTAAGGGTTGGGTTTCGCAAAATCCTTTCATAATACACCCCTTCGTTTTAAACTACGACTACTGCCCAAAATTCAAGTTTCGGTTTGGGCTGTGCGAAATAAAGTTTTACGAACTAGATAAACGGGGCCCGCACTAACAACTACCCAGTTGATTTCGAGTTGTGTCACTTTTGCACCAGAAGATTTCAATAATACCAAGGGTGCAGACGTGCTAAGGGAGTTTACAATAAATAAAACGGGGCCCGCATTACCCAGTTCAGTTGATTTCGAGTTGTGTCACTTTTGCACCAGAAGATTTCAATAATACCAAGGGTGCAGACGTACTAAGGAGTTTATAGAATGCCGTAGTCCGGTCCGGGCTAACAACTATGGCAGAAAGATGCGTCTTTATTCTACAGAAAATTTAGATTTGCCCGCTTCCTAGTACTCGGGCATCAGAAACAAGAGGGGAACTAATCGTAACGCAATTTGCAGTCGAGCAGTCATGCATGAGACGACGACGCGACGCGCGACGATCGTCTGAGCGGGTGTGGACGATCAACGCACTTCAACGCAGTGGCTGAGATCTGAGAAATAGGCCGAGACCTTATTCTTATACCAATAAGGTTCAAATTCATATGAAACGCTTGAAACAAAGTCGCTTATAGGAATATGCTCATTAAGAACGATATTCATAAGGCTCATATTCGTATGAAATGCTTACTATACTTAGCTTGAGTACGGTCTAAGTACGCTTTATAGATAAATCTCAGCCACGGAAAATTACAATTTGCCTGCTTCCCGATACCAAGGCATCACAAAATATAACGAGAGGAGTTTATTATAGTAGTTATTTTAGCCCGTCATTGTCATCAACGTTTGCACTCTGAAGTTGAGTCTTTCTTCCACGGAAATTTTGGATTGCCTTCTACCAAATACCAAGGCATCAGAAATCAAGAGAGACGTTTGTATAGTAATCAGCCGGTCACTTCGCTGTCCGATTCGCAGTTGGGTCGTTCTTGCACGGAAATTTAGAACTGCCTTTTCCCAAGTACCAGGCTATCAGAAATGTGAAGAAGAATTAATTTTATACAGCAAGTTACGGAAACTGAAATCGTGCGACCCCATCCCATCTACGTACCCTTGCCTTCGTCCGTCAGAAAAACAAATTGAACACTATTTAATAATAAAAACTGATCTTGCTTAATAAAACTTTGTATTAATTTTATATTTATGTATAAAGTTACTTACATTCTTGTATAATCCATCTTGGATTTGGTCCACTGGAAATAGATACTTATTTAAATAATAAATAAATAATGATTTTATTTTCATTAAGTTTTTTCAGTTTAACAGAATGTCATTTTTTTACAATAGTAAATTGTTAAGAGGGATACGCTTGGTCGTCCGCTAAATTCAAATTTTCTTACCCTTTTTGCAATTTGCAGGTCAATGTCAGGTTGTATGTTGATTAAAATATTATTCGCGACTGTAACGAATATGACTTTACTCTGTATTATCATCATCAATCATCCATCAATGTTTATCAAGATTCGCAACCGTAACTAGGCATTCACATTCAATCGAGTAAATTTGAATTATTATAATTCTGTACTTAATTATACATATTTGTTCACCTGACACTGACCGGCAAATTGCAAAAACGTAAGAACATTTGAATTCCGCAGGCTACCCTTAGCGCATCCCTCTAACTAAAGTATCACCAACTGTCTTAGGCATTATTAGTTGAGAATAATGATCAATATGATCACAGTTACTTCTAAAAGTAGATTATAAAAGAATAATGTATTTTACTGTCATCTTTTTGATGGAACATTACTGGCAAAAAACTAGATTACCAGATCGTTTGCACCAACATACACTGAGCAAAGACATGACTATCAACATTATCAAAACAACATCATTAAACACGTTTCACGGCCTGTGTCTGTAAGAATGCGATGTTGATCGTGATCAACATCACATCGATCGACACAGGCCTCTTGATTTATAAAGTTGCTATCTAATACCTAATTAACCCTTATTAAATAATAGTTTTAAAAATACTTGAGCATCGTTCATTAGGTTCCTACTCTTGTGTATTTTAACCATGTCTAAGTCTAGTACTTTAGTGCAAAAATATATTAGTGTAACTTAATCTACAGCATATCCTAAGTTCCTCATGTCGTTATCAAAGTCTTTGTTCTTGTACTGCTTGATCTTCGTCAGCCACCTCTCCAGGGAAACCTCTTGGCGATGACCGCCGTACCTCTTTGGCAGGCACTCTGGGGGGATGTATCTGTAAAGTTGAGATAAATAAGATTATTTAGTACAATGCCTACATAAACTTGACTATCATATATTTTCAATGAAGTAGCTACAAAGTTAATGACTAGACTGAATTGTCTGTCTCAGACTATCAGGGTTTTATACTAACCGCAGGATTGTCTCTGGCGCTTGTGTGACCTTACCAAGATTTCCAAAGCACAGCTTTGGTCTCCAGCCGAGTGGGTACTTATACCTACCACGAACTAACACTTTCAAACTTCAAATATCTTGTTCCCCTGCAGTATTCTAGATACCTGGTGCTGAATACTCACTCATGTAAAGCACCGAGATCACTTCCGTGAAATCGAACCCTCTTCCACAAATCGTCCACGGGCGCCAGACGTTTGAAGAAGTGGAACAAAGTCTCGAAGACTCGGGAGCAGTTGATGACGTGGACTCCTCGCATGTGTAGCGGGAATGAGAACTGAAAAGAATTTGATGAAGTTATGACTATGAGGTTATTTTATCACTGTAAGTAAGATTGCCTATTGGTGAGACAGTGGATTCCCGATACAGTAATATAAGCTTGAATGAGAATTTGCCATAGGCGAGACCTCTGAATTGATAAGCAGTAAATTACATTTACATCTTTGGTTGCCTAATGCAAAAACAAAGATCAAATCAATCAATCGATCGATGGTTTCATATCCAGAAGGAATTAAAAATTATCCCACTCCCATGTTAACTATTTGTAAAAAAATACCCTCATTTATTTCTATTAAATGAACCAGTCTCCGAAAGACTAAACAAAACAAATGCCGGGAACTGCTCAGAAGTTGCAATTATAACTGTATAATTATTGCAACTTCTGAGCAGTTCCCATTTTCAGGTACGAACAGTTTGTACGGAAAATAAAATTGTTGCTTTTACTATTTTCCTTACAACTTCTTCATATTTTCTCATCCTTTTAAACCTTCCTTGGACTTCTGCAAATATTTCAAAACCAAAATTAGCCAAATCGGTCCAGCCGACTAACAAACGTCATTTCATTTTTATATTTTAATATAGATTACCAGCTGCCCTGAGAATGTTACCAATAAATAAGTTTAAATGTAAAATGTTTGCTTGAGTCTTAGACATGTGTTTTTATTCAGTCAATGAATTTTTAAATCATACTTTTTTTAAACTTATTGTAATTATGATCTTAATAATGACATTAGTACTTTGACATTATTATGAATTCTTGGACATTGTAATTTTTACTTTGACATTATGATTTATATTTTCGACATTATGATTTATATTTTTGATTTAGGTGATTATTAATATTTTGACATTATAAATAAGTAATGCATTTTTGATTAATCTTAACCAGTCTATTAATTTGTCATTAAAATTATAAATTCATAAACTTAATACAAAATGTACCTAATTCTGATCTGCATACGTATGCTAGCTTGTTATTTAATATTTCTACACCAAAAATGGTTGTATATGATAAATAAAACAATATTTAATGTAAGATCTCAATGTACAGACGCCAGCACATCAACTTACTACAATCTGTCAGATTTCTGTAATAGATTTTCAACTTTATCGCTAAAGCATAAGGTTCAATGTTGATTGGGAAAATTTGACAGTTAGGGGTAGGTTGATGTGCTGGCGTCTGTACCTACCATATACTGAGAAATGAATAAATACTTACTTATGAAGCCCTGGTACAGTGTAAAAAACTGGAATAATTCCTTACCCCCATAACATTCATGGTTTGTACGGCAGTAGCTGGTGAGAACTGCCTCATATGCTTCATGGTGAGACCAGCACAGTCCAGGAGGGCGGTGCCTCCTAAGATCTGGAGTTTCGGCTGCATGATGCCGATCTCCAAAAGAAGCATGCAACCGCGGATTAGATCCTCTACTGGGAAGACATCTGGATCCCATTCACCTGGAATTAGGTAGATAGAAGATAGAATTCTCTACAAGTATTAGGGCTGTAAGTTGGACATAATTTTTCACGAATCTATAGGACAAATTCCTATAATTAAGAGCAATCGCGTAATAATGCGATTGTTTATAATTGTGGGAATTATAAAAAAAACAAAAATACCTAAACTTTTCATAAAGTGGTATTTTTGACAGAATGGAATTGAAATTAAAGTAAAATATAATGTTTCACGAATCTATAGGACAAATTCCCATAACTAAAAACAATTCACGTCAATCAATAAAAAACTTATGAAAATTTGAGGTATTTTTGAAAGAATGGAATTGAGAGTTCTCCTTTTTATTAGCGTGTCGATGGAAATCTAAAGGGAACAGGCCCAGAATTCGTTTACGTGTTTGGCGCCATCACCAGCGACAGGACACGTAGGACATGATATTAAGTGTACCATCGTTTGTGGAACAGCTCCACATTTACACTCCAAGGCGGAGTCGTCTATGAATCTGCACCTGAACAGGTGTTCCTTGCTTCGGCCAACCTGGGTCTCAGTCTGATTAAAGACTTCCAGGTTACCCAAGGCAACTCATGTCCAGGTGGTAAGATCTGCAGCGGGTGGAACGAATGGTTTGAGTAAAGAAGCACAGTCTCGCCACGACTTCAGTCTTTCTGTTCGCCAGTAACTGGGACGACATACTTTAACGAACGTCCTTAAAAATACGGGTATTGCCCCTCTAATCTTGCACGTTCAGCTGGTTACATACAGTAAGCATAATTATTATCTACTTACACTCAAATAAAGTTAAGTTTCCTTTACTAAACCTCCTAGGTTTTCAGAACAATTCATTATACTTCGTTACTTGATATCCAAATGGCATTGCAAATCACATTTTTATGAGTTGTTTTACAACGATTGTTAATTAGTGATTTATATGATATCTATTCTATCATCATCATCATTCTCCTGCCCTTATCCCATTTTATTTGGGGTCGGCGCAACATATGTTTTTCTTCCATACTTCTCTATTAGACGTCATCTCGGTAGTCACCCCCTTTCTAATCATATCATCATTCACACATTCCATCCATCGTTTTTTTGGTCTTCCCTTACGCTTATAGCCATCGACATTCACACTCAAAACTCTCCTCACGACATTTTCCTCATTCCTCCGCATCACATCCCCATACCATGACAACCGGTTTCCACACAACTTTTCCGTTACCGGTGCCACTTTCAAACTTCTTCTTCTTTTTATCTATTCTATATAGCTAGGTATTATAATCGTTAATTTATATAGGGTCGTTACTTATATACCATTATCTGATGTATGAGGAACTAGAGGGCTATTAGACGATTTTAATGGTGGTCATAACTTCACTGTCATAACAAACTTGGACGGGCTATGAATAGATCTTAATATACACATAATCTGATATCAAGATTTAAACAAAAACGCGTTTAATGAAGGTAAACAAAATAATGGGAAACAAAAATCCTTTTCCCATAAGTAGGTCAGGTATAACGGTATTAAAGGAATTTAAAGAAGAATTAGATGAGCTTAGTGCAACACCTTCACTAAGTTAATTAGTACCTAGTTATAAATGACTGAAACCACTTATCATTTTTATATCAAAGATTTGTTTTATACACAACCCATTATTTAGTGGGATCTCTGTATACTGGAAGTCATTCCAAAATTAGTTACAGACAGCTAAGAAAGCATCCGTTTTTCTATAATTTCGAGTTGATGGTAATAAATAACGGTTTGAATTAATTTATTTCTAAAGATTACAAATCACTTGTACAGAAATAAATACTAAAAATTACTTGATTTATGTATACATTTTTGTTGTCCAGGAGTAGTAAGAGCTTATAGTGCTAACATTACGAATATACGATGAATTGTTAAAAGTTTTGTATCGTCTACCGCCGCGCCGTACGGCGCGTTGATTTTATGCTAAATGAGTTGGGCCCTTCACGGTGGCCACGCTAATCTCGGCGGCAACAGTGGCGCTTTTTAGGTCCTCAGCATTGCAATGGGAACATTCAGCCGTTTTTTGGTTGTAAGATACCTACCAACTGAAATCTACAAAGTTACAAAAACAGTTGGATGGTGGATGACTTACCTAGTCTGCACAGGATAAGTCTGCCAACATCAGGCCTATCGAAGAGTACACCTTCGAACACGTGGCCTAGTTTAGTGAGGCTGAACCAGTCCACATCGCGCCATAGATGCGGGTTCTGGTCCCGGAAGTTCATGTAGCGGACTAACTGAAAGGAAAGTAGATTTTTGTTTAAATACCTATGTTTGGGTGTTTAGAAATACTGGTGGTTCGTTATGTTTTTTACAAGGGGCTGCAGGAAATGAATTCAATCGAAGTAACGCAAAAAACATGCAGGTGGCGATTTATGGTGATGAAAATAAATGGCGCTGAATTCATGAGGCAAAGAATGGTATCAGATTTGCGATTCATGCATCTCAAATAAATATACCTCAGAAATGTCAGAGGTTTGCAAGCTCTTCTATTGTATACAGAGTGAATACGTACAAGTCTATGCGCCCGCGCAGGCACCGATCGCCGTGCCCTCAGAAACCGCAGTAGAAACGCGTCGTCCATCCGATGTGGGTGACACTCGCCTCGCTCTGAAACATATAATTTTGGTCATAAATACCATACGATAACTTGCTATTGCACGGCCAACAGATGGAATAAAAACAACGTGAGTCGTTCTGCCAAGCTTGGAATAACTTACACGATTGAACTGGGGTTCCAAGAAATCCCCTTTCTTGTTTTTTTGTGAGCAAACTTCGTTAATTTAAAAGGGTTAAAAATGGACCCGCAAACGGGGTTGTTAGTTTCCCTTAGATTGTGATTAAAACTGAAGTTGTTTATAAAATACGTGCTAGTAACTGAAGAAGCCATAAATCAAAATAATGGTACAGAGTTGGACAAATTCACAGTGTTTTATAACTAGTATTTTATGATGACCGCTAGTTTCACCCAAGACCTACTCTGGTTTTTGAACTTCCCGTTTTTGACATAGAAAATAAAACTTGCCTAATAAAATAGCATTTGATTCTACCCGAATTGGATTGAATATTGTACAGTTCATCCAGGATTACACTGGGACGACTTTCAGCTTCCAGGGCCTTTGATTTAAATGAAAAATGTCTCCGCAACATGCTTTCAAATATACTAACATTGCTTTGAGGATTTAGTTAGGCGTCTGAAAATTAATTAGGTTAAAAAGCGCAGAGGATTTATCCTTATTTTCGAGGATATCATTTTTTATGGGTATAATGTTTACTTATTTACCTCGTGATTATTTATTCTACCATTGTTATGGTTATGAATGATACCTATAGGTATTTTAGTTCTTACTTGCTCGATAGATGGCGTTGTACAATTCACGCTCGTTTCTGAATCGCGCTATGGTTTCGTTACCGCGCGGAGTATATAAGCTCGGGCGGCCCAATTTTTGATAACTCTGGTTTCCCTTCAAAACACATAAATCTTTCGCCTTTTACTAAAGATTTCCGTGGAGGGGGACACTCAAATGAGTCTATAATATTTTTGAAATACTCTGCTTCGGCAGAGTTTATAATAAACCCTAACCTTCACAGCTGCAGATACAATGTGCACTGTGAAGATCTATTGTAATTGTAACTGTGATTATGACGGCACACGTGTGTCACATCATAATTTCATAAATAAATAAAAATTTTAATGTCGCACGTTTATTGGCAAGGTATACGTTTTCGAAACTATTTTCATAGAATGTAATAATTCGGTCGTCGATTTCAACTGAGCGATTCAAAATACGACAGACAGTAAAAGGTATTATTGCACGTAGTACTTATTTATTTCGTCAATAAAACACAATGTGAGACAGTGAGACTATAAACCTATTGTATCTACCGTAAAAAAAAGAAATATATATAGCTAATGTAATAAAATTATTCTATCTTTAACATTATCTCTCTTTGTTAACATAAAATTAAGCGTAAGAGAAATAATTACTGATTCTTTGGCAATTTACTTCGTATAATGTTAAAATTTAGATACAGATCTATGATTTAAAAGAATGAAGGTCAATTCACAATCACTTTGAATTGAATAGCAAGCAAACGTTGAATATCACACTAAACTTGAAATTTTGCTAACGGTAAATAATTCGAGAAGATTTCGCATTTCTATGTAAACATTTAGTAAGGTTTTACGCTCTTGCTAAAAATAACACCTTTTGTAAGCAATGTCTCACTTTGTTTAATATTTTATTGACATAGTCATAGTCATAGTCATTTGGTTCGGTACCGAAATTAACAATCTAATAATTGAATATTAACTCTAACTAAGTACCTCCTTATTGCTGTGTTACCCTGGTACTCGTCGTATTTTACGAGATTTATTCCGGTCGGATCCCCGAACTGATCCCCCCTGCTAGTTATTCTTATGTTTTAATTTCTGTCTTATCCACTATAACTAGGTCTGATCCCCTTACTCTTATCTCAGAATAATAACTAAAGCACTCTTATTGACAGGTAAGTACAGTCAAGATAATAATCATAATAAACACAGGCATAGAAACCACAACATTTTTAATTCGACAGCAAAAAGTCGATAATTGATACTATACAAATTAAAGTGAAATTATCGAAATGTGTGTTATAACGTGCAATCATTAGTTCCATCTCTCAAAAAACTGTTAAGACGATACCGATAGTCGATACCGACCGCGTAGTGGCGTCCTCATCGCTTGTTTGGTTTTCTGATTTTTTCTTTTATTTTAGAATGAAAATTCAGAAAATAAGTATGTTACGTTGTGCTCCACAAGATTATACCTACGTTATTATTATTACAGACGGTACTTTTATACATTGTTGTGTGTACCGTTTTAAGGATTATAATAAAACTAAACTAAATGAGTGTAGCCGTAATAGTAGTTGCGAGTACGAGCGCTTGCACAAAGAAGCGGGTTCTCGGTAAAGACATGTTGGTACCGATCGGTGCAGGTGAAATATTCCAACACACATAAAGAAACAGGTAAAACATATGTAACCGTTTCCTTCCGAAGATCAACCTGCAGAGACTTGTACCTGAGTCGGGACCGAAAACCCGTTTTTTTATGTAAGCGCCCTAAGTCTATAGTTTCCGTAAACGCCATATTTATGGTAAGTATCGGTTACTAAACTGTTACGTATAGGTACTATGAAATGAGAAAACTCATTACTTCGTAGCCGAGATAATAATAGTTATTATCATCAATCATTTTCATCATGTTAATCATTATTATCGGTCGGCTTAAGACAAACTTATTAAATAATTCATAGACGGCAGGGAACAAATTAATATAAAAATAGGTCTTTCATTCCCTCACACGACCACGTCTGACGCAAACAGAGAATTTCTGGATGGCCAAGAGAAAGACGCAAGTCATCAAAGTCTAATTAATTAATAGGTATAAGTACATTTTAAGATTTTTTTTCAAAGTAGGTACTATGGTGGTCGCCACTTAAATGTGGAATAAAGTTCATTGCTCTTCCCTTAATTTCTCAGCGTAGGTCCCGACAATACATTTAAAAAGTCAAGGATCACGATAAAATAAAGGTCGTTTCGGGACAAGTTTATGTCATTATTTCTGTTATCGGAATTACGTATTTGAATAAATGTATGAGGGTCAATGACTTTTATTTTTTTGTTATCTGGCGGCAACTATAGTCTTTTAGAACTTGGGATACTTATCCTGTTTTTGCCGCCTTTAGTATAATCTTTCATAATCTTACCGTAAATCATATTCCTAAGTTCTACAATATTTCTAGTTCTGGTGGCAGGATCCTCTGCACATAGGATGAACGCCTCTTCTTCTGACTCGGGGTCGTCGTGGCGATCCATCTCCGCTTTGAACGCGATCTCTTGAAAAGTCCATAGGTCTGTGTCGCCCTGGATAATAAAAGAAATTACATTTTTCACATTGGTTTAACAATTTAACACTCATTGTTTCTTCTTTGAATAATTTTTATAATTAGCTTTCACTGGCAACATAATAAAATTAAATATTCACTTTGTAAGTAAGTATAACTGTGGTTTAACCTAAAAGATGATTTGCTATGAAATCGTTAATTATACATAGATAAAACGGCACACATTAGTCAGTTAACTTAAGTTTAAAAACGGAGTTCATCTTACATTGCGGTGTTCGGAAACGCACTTTCACAAGTTATCGAACCAATAAGCGCTAAAATAGATTTAACTACCGATAAAAGTGCCTCAGAAACCAAACCACAATCTGCAGATACGTGGTTTTACCACGGAAACTCCGATTTGCCTTTAACAATGTACCAAGACATCAGAACTGTGCAGGAGAATATATTATTTACATGTAAACGCCACACGGTGGGCTGGAAATCGGCTTTCATAGACTTAGGGATTTCAATTTGCAAGTGCTTGTTTTTATGCCGGATATCGCTTCTATTAGTCATTACTATGAACAAAAATGACACCCGAGTTAATTCTGCCCAAAAACGAAGGAAATATAATTTTTTTACGAAAAATTTGTATGAAGCTAGTATGAAAAATCGAATTCTCTCCTAAACGGCATGTTTAACCGTAATATCCTTGGAGGTGGTCATAGTGCTAATTATTTATGATTTTTTGGTTGCCGATTTGAAGAAAAATTTCATGCCGTTTTTTTTTTAAAAATTGTCAAAATATTTTTATTTGTTTTTACATATGAAACGATTCCTTTTAGTGTTTATGTTGAAGAACACGGACTTTTAACTACACGTAACATAAAATAGCATCACTCCTATATTTCCGAAGGAGTTGGCAGAGGTTTATAGTACACCCACACGTAGACAACTATGTTTGAGCTAGATATTTATCAACACATCATGAGTTTTAAAACTTTTCATACAACCAAATTACCAATTTACCAATTCATACAATAAAACCAAATTACCAATTCATACAAAAAAATGAGTTTGATAATCTTTTTTTATTTAATTTTTCTTGTTTTGTGTGTTCTTAATATTTGGGTTAATAACATATCGAACTTTTTAACTTGGACACTAAAAGGGATCGTTTTACATGTAAAAATAAATAAAAATAATTTGACGATTTTTTAAAAAAAAAACGGCATTAAATTTTTCGTCAAATCTGCAACCAAAAAATCATAAATAATTAGCACTATGACCACCTCCAAGGATATTACGGTTAAACATGCCGTTTAGGAGATAATTCGATTTTTCATACTAGCTTCATACAAATTTTTCGTAAAAAAATTATATTTCCTTCGTTTTTGAGCGGAATTAACTCGGGTGTCATTTTTGTACATAGTAATGACTAATAGAAGCGATATCCGGTAAAAAATCAGGCACTTGCAAATTGAAATCCCTAAGTCTATGAAAGCCGATTTCCAGCCCACCGTGCGCCACCATATCCACACACGTTTTTGTTCGGACAGCTACGTCACCTTCCAAATACACACAATCATTGTTGTGATCCATGCTCCACAAATGTTCTGCAGCCTTAGTATTATTGAAGTTTACTTTGAATTATTTTGTGCAAAACCGTCACATCTCTGAATCAACGGTGTTGTTTGTAAAAATAATAATTTACTCTTCCGTGCATTTCTGATGTCTTGGTACTTTGTAGAAGGGATGTCGAAAATTCCGTGGTAAAACCTCGTAACTGCGGATGATAGTGTTGTGTAAGCGTTGGAACGACTGACGCGAGTCATTGATATGAGATAATTATATCATTTTAGTTCGTGTCGATATGAGAGGAGAAGTAGAGCATGTGAATTGTGATGATGAGGAGGAATATAGAATTGTTTGAAGACCAAAAGGTACAGGATAGATTCTCGTGGAAGCTGATATGGCTGGGCTACTTAGAAAATCACTATAGCTAACCGCCACCGGTTTGTTTATAAAGTCCGTAATAATCTGTAGACTTCCACGGCTTCTGTGATAGAACAACAAGTTCCTTGGCAAATCAGTCACCTATTTAAATATCATAAAGATCCTCTTTGCTCCTGTATCAAAAACAAACGATGATGAATTTGACCGTACACAAATTGCCACGCGCGACATAATATTCTGATAACAGTGTCGACCTCCGTCCAGCGATAAGAAGTAAGACTTATAGAATTCAATGTGGCAATGTGAATTTGTGTCGAGGACATATTTATTACTGAAAGGAATGGCCAAAAACAAGTCCTAGATTGGACCTTAGGCAACTATCCTATGATCACCTGCCCGGCGGCGTTTTCACCTGTCACACAGCAATGTACCCTTACCCCCTAGAGATTTGCAGACCAACTAATCATTTAGTGATCATTTAGTGCCTTATAAATTGGTTGGGCTTTGATTTTGTGCTTCAAAGATGTAGGGAATAAACAGTATAATAAACGACTGCTGTGGATGCATCGTTCAACACAGTAGAAAACAAAGGGAATACGTACATGAAAGTATTAGACTGCTCTTCCACCAGAGATGTGCTATGCAACGTTGCTATGGATGCGTTTGATATCCACCAATTATATTCATTGGTCCACATAGACACTGGTGGAAACTGATTGAATTAAGCTACGTTTTTTATATGGAAGGATGCGTGCTGTGGATGCGTGCTATGGATGCGAGCTATGGATGCGTGCTATGGATGCGAGCTATGGACGCGAGCTATGGATGCGTGCTATGGATGCGAGCTATGGACGCGTGCTATGGATGCGAGCTATGGATGCATGCTATGGATGTGTAGCTATGTGCAGTGCAGATCAGTGTACTTACAGTAGGCGCGCGTTTGTCGCATAGCTCGAGCTGCGCATCTTCCTCGCACAGCTACCGTGAGGTGGCGCATTTTCATAGCACATCTTACTCACTCCGATACGTAGCTTAGCATCAGTGGAAACGGTCACATAGTTTCGTAGCTTATAGCTTTTACTTCCTCGCAGCATAGCTACATAGCACATCTCTGGTGGAAAGGTACTTTACGCGCTCATAGTGAAACTGTGCTGTGAGATTCTCACAGCGCACGCATAAACACCTTTTTAGGCTAGGCAGGGCATGAATCTTTGCGAGCTGATGAAAACACAGATAATATTAAAATGTTGTGCTCCTCGTTTCCGATCGTCAAATCAAAAAATGTAGGTTCTATCGAGCGCACATCAGTGGTGACCATTTGACATTGACAGCACCTTATGTCGTAGCTGTGATTTTCGTAGTGCAAGTGTCTAACCCGTCTAGCACGTAGCACTCATAAAAAAGTTTTATTCGTTTTACAGTTGACATCTTGTCTCGAAAAGAAGATATTGCGGCAACTAGCCAAGTAATAAAAGGTGCGAAAAAGTTGGCCTACAAAATTGGCCTTTCTAATATTAAATATTACTGTAACGATGATTCTACATGACTTGATGACTATCGAGATGACGACTAGTAGAGAAGTAAAGACAAATAGTTGTTGCGCCGACCCCAAATACGGACAAGGGCAGGAGAATGATGACGATGACCTATACGATAGAATCAAATTAATACACTGATGTAAACTGCTGTTTTAATTTATGGTATCTTATTTATTGATGCGCCTTTGTCTCCCGGTGGTATCGTAACAGTAGAAAAATAATTAATGGCGTCTCATTAGTTATAATACTTGACACTCTTGGCAGGCTAAATGCAGATGAGCCTGATAGATACCTAGTTAATAGTTATTCAATCATCATTTTGCAATTGTTGTGGTCGTAAACAAGCGTCGATCTAATAGAATTACTCGTTTAAAGTACCTACAGTTAAATTGTAAGGTTTTGCCATTACTGTTCTAGCAAACAGAATGGCGGTCTGCGAGGACGCTAAACGGCATCGGCAGTCTACGCCAAACCATGGTTCGTCGTCATTCATGAGAGCCCAAATGCCCATGGTGAAATGTTCAGGTACTCCTCGTGGAATATAATAAATATCATCATCAAAGTGTCTGACACTTGAAGACGTTTGTCGCTTGACAGCACCGTATAACGGCATCACGCGAGAATAGCACGCAACAGTAGCATACAAAAAGCAGCAGTGTGCAGTGTTGTCACGAGAGAGGTTCTATTCAAAACTCATTAGTTACAGCCAAACGGAATCCGTTCTACGATCGTGACAATCTTTTGAGAATTTAACTCGCACGCACTGCGGTAAAACAGCTACCTTAAAGTACACACTCAGTGCTTGTGTTGCATTGCGACATCAGAGCAACGATACAACCTTGGTTTCATGGATTCTCGAAAAGAAATTTCATTAACACAAAATCGATTTGAAAGCCTACAACCAACTCGAACCTATCCAGAAATCCCTGTGTATAAACTGTCCAACACTTTTTAATGACATTTGGCAGCGTAATTAGCAGTTTAGAATGTTATGATAAACTTTGTCACTGTATTTTCATTCAATTTCCTAAATTAGAAACTAAACATCAAACCACGCAACCATATCTTTCAACAGCTATTTCTAACGCCAAACAAAGATATATCTAACTTTCAAAATGTGCTGCAGTTCAAAATAATTTAACAAAACTCTTAATAGTCGTGAACAGGAACATAGATGTGGTAAAACAGACATACAGACATTGGCACTGGATGGATGCAGAAGCCGCGCAAGCGCAGTCACCGAGCCGAGCCATGCGCGCAATTACCGCATCTCGCAAGGATGCTAATACTTCTTTATTTTGCAGTTATTTAAATATTATAACTGGGTTATGAGTTTCTTGCAAACATTGCTTGGCTGGTGAAATATGGTCTGACGGACGACATGCCAACATACAGAGGGTGTAAGGAACATAAGACACGCAAACTGTTCCCAAGAATGCATGTTTCATTTAATTCACTACATGATTCTGGGCCATGGAGCGTTGTTTTTGTCGGTTATCACCTGTACAAGGAGTACAGGTGATAACAGACCGCATAGGTGTAGGTATTGGACGTTTGTATGAAACGAAAATTTGCTCCTCAATGTGCTTTACACCGCTAGATACGGTATTATCTTAGAGCTTACTTTGAATTCAACTCTTTACTTTTTTCCTTTCACGCAAACGTAGTACTAGCAACGAGAACTGAATACAAATCTCACTCAGGGCCTCTGCTCATGTCTTTTTGGTCCAACACCACAACGACGTAATTCACTGGCAGCCTTGCAAAGGGACTAGCTAACGTGCTAAGCAGAGCATTGTGTCAAGGAGATCTGTTCGTATTCAGCAGAGTTAAACCGAAGTAGGCTCCAATCACTTACCAGCTGTGATACTGGAATGTTAAATAGTTGTCTATAGGTACGTGGTAACTGTTGGGTTATCTCAATCTGTGGCGTTTTATACATTTCACCTTGTGGCATTCATTATATTTTATTAAGAAAAGGACTTCGTGCGTGATCCTCATCAGAATCAATAAAATTGGTCACTGTACGAGCTCGTTTAACTGTCCAGGTAAGTACTTATAACTACTTTTGATGGATCATCGAAATTTTTATGTTCACAAATTTCACAATAACCAATGTAACCATTATCTTTGTGTCCACCAACGAGTTACAAAAAATCCGCAAAAGCTTTTGTCAAATCCGAAAGTTCACGCACAAATGCTTATTTTCAACAAGTTATTGTTGTATTCAACACCCAGAGTAAAAACATGGCTATATACGAACACAGCATCCCACATACGATCACCATACGAGTGTATGACATTCTCTCATCAGAGAAAGTGATGCTAATCAGCACACTTCAACAGCTATGGAGAAAGCTCGGTGTTTATTTTACAAGTTTCGGTTTCATTTGCGGAGCGCAATTAGTGGGATAAACCCTTACATAGTTGACATTTGCGTTTCAACTTGGAAAAAACAAAACAAATGTTATATAGTAATAATAATCGTAAAAAAGAGAATCATTCAATGTCGGTAATATTATATCACATCACATACTAATGTCACACTAGTTTTTGCGACTTTCAATCAACTAGTGAATCAATTTGGTTGAACCAAGTAAAACACTTGTCTAATAAACGACTTACCAACTGAATTTCGACAAACTGTAATATGACAAGATTTTATTTCGACACTATGGAACTCCAAACTAAATAAAAAAAACAAAAGCTCAGTAGGTAATATTTAATTTAAAAAAACTGCTGTCAAAGTGTCACCTGCACCTGAGTCACCTCACATTAAAACAACATAAAAACTTTTTAAGAGATAAAATAACACTTTGGAGGAGGAGCTTCCAAGTGAGAGACTCTTTATGAATACGAGTAGGTACATCAGACAGGTACAGAATTTTGTTTATTATTAGATTTACTTTTTTTGTAGGTATATTGCCATGCCATTAGACCAGTCCACGATATAAAAACTGTTTTACTGCTAGAAAGCTGCACTTCTAGCGGTAAAACATTCACTATGGTCGATGACAAAATAAAAAATTGCTTATAATTAGACGAGGCTACGATTTTCGAGAAAGGCGCCGTGTTTGTTTTTTCTGCAAGTTAATCATGTTTGTATTCTACAAGGTCCAGGCGACAATCAAATAAATCAAATACGGATTAGTTACATCATTTAAAACTCAAGAAAGGCTGGATCGGTTTTTGTAATCTTTGCCTTGTTGGATTTGTCTCCGCTTCGAATAGCAGAATAACTATTAAAACATGGGAAAAATTCACGAAAAGAAAAAAATATTATTCATTTTCTCATACATTCGGTCTTGTAGTACGAGAGTAAATTAAACTGCGTACATCGAAATACGTTCCCAGTCTGCTTAGGAACACTCAATCAAAGATATACAATAGCACAGAATCCTATCCTATCCTAACTATAATTAACAATTATTAATCCATCCATACTAATATATATTATTATAAATTCGAAAGTAACTCTGTCTGTTTGTCTGTTTGTATGTTACCTTTTCACGCCTAAACCGCTGAACCGATTTAGATGAAATTTGGTATAGAGATAGCTTGAGTCCCGGGAAAGGACAGGATACCTTTTATCCCGATATTCCCATGGGATCGAGACTTATGCGGGTGATACCGCGGGGCGCAGCTAGTAATATTATAAATGCGAAAGTAAGTTTGTTTGTCACCTTCTCACGCCTAAACCACTAAACCGATCATCCTGAAATTTTGCATATTATACGTTGTCAGGTATACAGAAACGGACATAGGGTACCTTTCATCCCGAAAAAAAGTGCGCATCCCGAGGAAAACAATAATAACGTTATTATGATAATAGATGGCGCCACGTGTCTATTGAACATTGTCACATTATTAAATTCTAAGGCGGTACGAAGTTCGCCGGGTCAGCTAGTAGTTCAATATAGTTTAGTTACTAGAGCTAGTCAAAGATTGGCAAAACCTATAGTCAGCCTGTCACTATTTGAGTTTGTTAGGAAATATCACTTTTTTAATTTCAAAGTTCGGATCATTTATTCTCGTATTTGTCGTCTCCACATTTTATGTATCTATCGTTGGATAAAATATCTAACTTATTTCATTTTAAGTTTGTAGCATTTGTAGCGCTTAGGTAGTGTAAATGATACTCCAGGTGTAGTTAGGAACTTAGGTATAATCAAGACTAGGATAGCTTACACAGAAATATGTACAGATCTTATAGAAAAATGCATGGGCACAACTAGTGGATTTCCTAAGATGTATTTACAAAATGTAGTTATTAAATAATACGTGTGGTGGCGCGCGGGTCGCAGATGTAGATCGCTTCCCACGCATAATTATATGTACATTTTAACAAACGGGCTCTGTGAAAATTACTTTCATGAATTGGTCAAAGTAACTACGTGTTAATTTATGATCCATGTGCCTGGTGCAGCATGGCGTGAAACACTTATTTCAGACAAGTAATTAAGTACTTAGAAAGTCTTTCTGGTAAATACATTAATGATGGTCACCACACGCAACCAATTTTAGTAAATGAGCCTCAGACAACGGGACCTGCCTCGGTATGAGGAACATTGGTTCCTACCCAAATTTTTAAAATGAAAATTGTTTTATAATAGGTACCTACTTGTACTCTTTCATGTGGAACTAACGAACCGCCCCTGCTTCGTCTAACTGTATTGCATGAAAGTTTAATACAATTAATTTATATCTACAGGATGAAATTGAAAACATGCGACAAATCGAAATGGGGGATTGTACTCATCATTATGAACAACTTTTACTATGGGACCAATCCTGAAATCGTGAAAAAAAAATCTGCTGTTCCCTACATTTATGTTCGCATAACTCGTCAAAATGTAGGGAACAGCTGATTTTTTTTTCGCGATTTCAGGTTTGGTCCCATAGTAAAAGTTGTTCATAATGATGAGTAGGTACATAGATGTGGATGAGTACAATCTCCCATTTCGATTTGTCGCATGTTTTCAATTTCATCCTGTATAGGAATGTACTCTATACCTACTTACATAATATTATAATTATGTGTCTGTTTTTAATGTCAAAATAACAGCTTTTCACTAAATGCATAAAAAGCTTTTTTAAATTTTTTGTCTGTCAGCCTGTTTGTTTGTTCCGTCTAATCTCCGAAACGGCAGACGTTATAAGGAGTAACTAAAGCTTATCTTAAAACATCTTTCAAAGCTTTTTTTAACCGACTAAGAAGGAGGTTTTGTATTGGACACGTATGTATGTAGGTATGTTTGATTATTCGGGAATAATTTTAATTTCCGAAGCCGGTGGCAAAACAAAAAAAAAACAAAAAACAAAACTAAAGCCACCGAGCTGTCATTCTGTCTGATGCTAGGGATTGACACTATTGACAGCTCACTTCGCCTAAGTTTTCACTGAGGGATTTTTATAGACTAGATCAGCTGTTCCCTTGTTCAATCCATGTGAAAACTTCTAATGGATTTAATCAACTCACACATGGTCAATCACTTCTCACACACACAATTCACACGTTTTTGCAATGTAGTAAAACAAGCTAATTTACGATAGAGGTTGTATTATTGCTGCGGTACCTACTATTTTGTAAAAATATCACCGTGAAAACCAATGTGAAGTGAGCTGTCATTCCACCTGATGCTAGGGATTGACACTATTGACAGCTCACTTTAAGCTCACTTCACCTTAGTTTTCAGCGTGAGATTTTTACATACTAGCATTACGGTTGTAATATAATTATCTTACGTTTACTACAGCTAGTTGCAACAGCAATAATTTATCTAGATCCTAGAGGGCTAGCGAACTTAAATAATGCCGTGAGTGGTGATCATTAGAGTTATAGAGGTTCGCAAAATTGAAGGTTTGTTGTGATTGTGGGTGCTATTGCGGATTTGAGGCCAAATATAAAATACTTAAAAAAAACGGCCAAGAGCGAGTCGGACTCGCGCACCGAGGGTTCCGTACAAATTTGTAGGTACTTATGTAAATAGTTTATCACGGGCTTTTTTTTAATGTAACTACACGGTTTTTGGATTTTTTCCTTTATTTGTGCTACATAAACTTGCTTCCTGCCAAATTTCATTATTCTAGTTCAACGGGAAGTACCCTATACATTTTGATTCCCTTGAGAGTGTCGAAATATACGTTTTTTGCGGTATACATGGCCGTATCTTTTTTTACGTTAACTTAGAAGTTTGATTTTTCACAGCATCATGGGACCGCAGACCTGAGTATATGGTTTTAATTTCAACTAGATACCTCCACGCGTTCCCGAGATAAAGGGACCAAGGGTCTTGACAGGCAGACGGACGGACGGACAACAAAGTGACCCTATAAGGGTTCCGTTTTTTTCCTTTTGAGGTACGGAACCATAAAAAAAGTTATTCTATGATTGTGTACGGTCAGGGAAAATTGTTTATCAAATTGACACACTATATCAATTAGCCGTGTTTTAGCAATTTCATGCAACTGTCAAAGAATGACAGTTGTGAATAGAATACTTATGTAAGTTTAAGTTTGACAAACAATTAGTTTCCCTAACTTTACTTGTACGCTTTGATTATACACATGTGTATAATCAAAGCTTGTACGATTGAAAAAAGTACTTTACCTTTTTTTCTTCTTCTAGTTTCTAAGTATATTTTTATTTTTGTTGATTTTGACACTAGAGCCAAGCCTTGATCATCATTATAATATTCAACATTAACAATTTAAACAAGTTTTGTGTTAAGTTATCAAGATTAGGTTATAAACAGAGGACATCTAGACGTTACAAGTGTTTTGTTTTTATACGTGTTTTATTTATTTTGGGACAACAAACAGTAGTGTACCTAATAATAAGTAAACATAGGTTAAAACTTAATAATAGAGAGAGTTTTGAATGTCAAAGTTATAATTTTATCATCAGGCTCTTGGTGTCTTTTCATCTTTATTAGAACTGTTAATATACTGTGTCCGGTTCGGCACTACGTAAGTACCTATAAGATAAGTAAAATATGGAAATAAAATCTTTCAGTCAAGTTAACCAGAAATTATTCAGTCAGAACTCCATAATTATCATCTACCTAGCCTTTTACCAACAATGTTGGGGTCGGCTTCCAGTCTAACCAGAGGCAGCTGACTGCCTATCTGCCGACAACCCAGATACTGGGTAAGTAAACGATACCGCTTGATAAGTCTGGTTGTCAGACTTTTGGGCTTCTGACTACCCGTAACGACTGTCAAAGATCCACGAATTACAGCTGGGACTAACGGCTTAACGTGCTTTCCGAGGCAAGTCAGATGGCGAGTCTCGAGTCGGATTTTAATAAAATGTTTTAAATTAGGTGACGTAATCATATTAATTAATTGTATGGTTACTTATAATGAAAGTTGTAAGAAAATTATAATGCTACTTAATAAATATGGGCAATAGATTTATATGGTCTGCGTGCGATTTGTAACTAAAGCTTTGTTTTAAATGGCTATGAAGTAAGACATAAAATATGATTGTATTCTGTTTTTTACATTTCTATGATTGTATTTCAACATTTTCAACTGGTTGGTAGCTAGGCAATTCAGAAAACAATAACACTTAACGGTTAGAAGAAAGTTACCGAGTAAGTATGTAGGTACCGTTCAGTTTCTAATACGCTTTGTTCTAGCCATTTCTAGCTAAAGTGAAACTAGACCAGTTAGCCCTTTCCGTTTATAAACAATCTCCTTTCAAATCTGTGTTCCTGGTACTTATAGACGAAATAGCATGTAGGCTAACGCAGTTCATATTGAGCTATTTCACCTTAAATATATACCTTAAAATGACAGCTCGTACATATAAATACTCAGGTAAATAAGTCAAAGCTCAAATAAATGCATAGCTTCATTTGACAAGAAATAACTAAAGAGGGTAAACACATATAAAACTAAGGTAGTATGGCCAGCAAGTTAATAATAAAATGAAATGCTAAAAACCAGTGTATCTAATAATTTTTGGTCTATTCACCTAGATAACATGTCGAAGTAGGTAGCAGTGTTAATAAACTTCTCTTGATGACCGTATAACATGCCTTACGGATCATTTAATCCAGCCACAGTATTCACAAATATGTATGTACTTTCAAAATTATTTTCGATCGAAGGTTTAAATGAAGGTAAACGTGATAAATAGTTGAAAAGAAATTAATTAGCTACATGACCTTCATTATAGTAAATAATGATATTAACGTAATCATTGGTTAAAACAGCAATAAAATTATCTATTGATTTAAGTATCTACATATTCATCTCTTGCTTCCCAAATCCAGACATCCCCAGTGATATTCATAGTACTTAGTATGTTTTGTGAAAATGAAGATGCGGTATTTATTTATACTTTACTAGCTTCTGCCCGCGGGTTCTTCCGCGTGGATGTCGAAATTATCCCACGGGAACTTACTACTTACTGGGAAAAAGTATGTCTATTCTTTCCCCAGGGTGCCATCTATCTCCTTGCCTAATTTTATCGAAATCCGTTCAGTAGTTTAGGCGTAAAAAAGGTAACATACAGACAGAATCACTTTTGATTTTATAATATTCATTATGCCTAGCCTTTTCCCTACTATGTTGGGGTCGGCTAACGGCTTCCAGTCTAACCGGATGCAGCTGAATACCGGTATTTTACATGGAGCGACTGCCTATATGACGTCCACAACCCAGTTACTAATACGATACCCCTTGGTAAGACTGGTTGTCAGACTTTCGGGTTTCTGAATACCCGTAACGACTGTCAAAGATCCACGAATGACAGCCGAGACCAACGGCTTAACGTGCATTCCGAGGCACGGAGGGGTCTCGGTATATAAGGATAGTCACCCATCCACACACCAACCGCGGCACGATCGACCTGTGCGGCTGTTATTATTTAGCCACGGGCCTCTCATTATAATATTATAGAAAAAAAAAAATAGTACAAAACATGCAATGAAACCGTTCATTACATGTTTTGTACTGTTATTTTTTTTTATCGCTTTCTGCAATATCTTCCCCGACCCTTGGAATGGACTTTGGACAGTGATTGCATGGACATAAAAATACGTATGTCGGTACCTAGTAAGTACTATTTTGATTTCTGTGCATTCGATTAAGATTTTCACAAAATAATTGAAGAAAAAAATAGCCTAAGTTTTAATTGTTTTGTTATTTCTACACACAATCTAAGTAATATAAAATTATGATGATTAGGTAACCTTTGTAGATTTCGATTTTAGGATTATAAAGGCCCATTTATTTTTTCCCCACTTTTCCGGATGACAGCGATGTGGACGAGTACTTCAACTCCTAAGTACCCTTTGTTTTTGTATATTTTATTTGAATAGTAAGTTAATTAGTCATATAATTTAGTATCTAGTGTAAATAGTTAGTTACAAAAAATAAAGGCCCATTAAAAATCATTCAGTAGTTTTTAATCTCGGCTGAGTGGTTTGGTTTTGAAAATGGTGGACACCATTATCATTGCCAATTAAGTCTAATTAAAGCCTATTCAACTTTTTGCTATCATACGAAATAGAGGGATAGAATATTATTATTATTGGTGTTGTTTCTGTACATACAACGTTTGTTCAGGAAACAAATTGAAAATCTTAAATTATTTGTCTTAACGATTGGTTTTTTTTGTGCCTAAAATAACATATTTTTTGGTTCCAAGATCTCGCAATTCCCGTGAGAGACGCAGGTACACTATAAAGTACAAAGTTGTTAGTATAGTACAGTCAACAAAAAAGATCGATCGAAGATATAGTCGGATATAGTTGAAGTTTAGTAAGAAACCGATGGATGTTCTCGAATAAAATTTAATTTTATTAATAGAAAACAAACAGCTAATTTATCAAATTAAATCTCAGTCGACAACATCCATCGGTTTCTTACTAAACTTCAACTATATCCGTCGATCCTGCATACTTATCTCTTTTGTTGACTGTACCTAAGGGTTGTATAGAGATTAACGACATAACAAACTAATCAGTTCCTCCTCCTAGTGAATTTTTTAAATTTTATTATTAATGGTAGGTAATCTGTGAACAGCGCTGTGGACGACGTTATTACATCTGTTACTTGTTTTTCTATTTGTAATATTGCATAATTTTTGCATAATAATATATTGCATAATAATTTTAGTTACCTATGTTAAGTCAATTTTTATTTAAAAATATAATTATTAAGTATCAATGCTAACTCTATGTAAAGTACCATAATAGTCCACTAAAGCACTCAGCGTTGTTAAGTGATGGCCTGATACACAGGTTTGAATAGATAAACCTACATCAGGCAGGTCGCTATTGTATTCATTAGGCCTTTAACCAATATATATAAGTTATACACTAGATTTATTTTATTTTAGGCATAGCTTAATACTTTCTTCATAATATGAATATGTAACTTTGTAATGATGTAACTTCTATGTAATTTATATTTGAACTTATGAATAAAAATTATTCTATTAAAAAAAAAAAAAAAAAAATGTAGCTATTTGTTGTTCCTATTTAATGAAATAAAATTAAGAAGTATTAATTATAATTAATAAAAAACTAACTAATATAATATCGACGATCAAATTTAATGAGCATTATGAGTCGTGCACTTTTGGATTTTTCATTTCTGCATAAAAATCTAAACGTAGCCACCCGTTCTGTAGAAATCACACTACCTACTTATAACAGGAAGGAGACTACTTGGCGCTATTAATTCATAGCTAATTAAACTGTCATCCATCACCCACCACTAATTAATGAACCTTAAGACTCGATAATTCACGATTAATCAAATTAATTGATTACCAACATACCATTTTGAATTTTTGACATCCAACAATTTAAAACACTTTATATAGAAATCCACATTATTTCATTGCACACAAACACAATCGTTTTATTTATAGCGATTTAAAAGTTAATATTTTTATGCGTTAGTTTATTCGATTAATCGTCGATAGGTCGATGGATGCGTGCGCGTACGCGGCGGATAGATTCGGAATGTGGTGCAGGCCGCGGATAACGGTGATGCGTGTGCGCCGGCAGCGGTAAAAATCAGCGGATTACTATCGATCTTCTAAGCAAGTAGGTTTGTCAGTAAGTATGCCAAGTAATTAGGTACAATTGTTTCATTGATTGCAATATGGCCGAATTGTTTTTTTTTAGACCTAGAACTCCTCATTTTATTAAATATCGTATCGCCATTTGCGTGTAAGTTTCTGAAGATTTCATAGAGGTTAACAACTATCTTATAACAAAAAATAACATTACTAGTTATGCTTACTTTGATATTTGTGTTGCGATCAACTCATGAAGTCATGACATAAGCTTCCATTGAACACCAACATGATTGTGACCTAGGTACTTTTCCGACAGCTGACGCTTTTTCTTATGCATTGAACCAAACCCTACAACAACAAACAAAACACAATAAGTTATAAAGTAAGAAAGAATGTTCGTGCGCGGGCGCTGTCAGCTAAGACTGCTGCTATAGTTTATTTTTAATCTCATATTTTGAACTAGCGGCTGCGCCCGCGTGGAGGTCGGAAAATATACCACGGTAACATACTACCGGGATAAAAAGTATCCTATGTGTTAATCCAGGTTATAAACTATCAGTGTACCATCCGTTAACCGTTTCTACGTGGTTCAGTATCAAGCATCCAAACATTCCATTCCCAGGACGCGGAAAAGTGTTACTTGTTGGGTTTTTCATCAGAAATGTCTCAGTAGCAGCCCGGAATATGGATTTGTGCCTGGTTGATGGCAATAGGTTCGCTCCCTATTACGTGGGACTTAAACACACAAAATACGACGCATTATTGATTTTTATTTTACCTACTAGCTTTTGCCTGCGATCTCGTCCGCGTGGAATAATGACTTCCGGAAAAAAACAATTTATCCCCCTTTTCTCCCCGTTGGGAGGGAATTTCCAAAAATCCTCTCTTAGTGGTAGCCTAATCCTCCCAACAAACACACATGTCAAATTTCAGCTCTCTACTGCCAGTATAGTTTCGGCTGTGCGTTGTCTGTCAGTCACTCAGTAACGGAAGAGTTTTATATATATAGATATAGATCAGTGGCGAAGGTACCATACAACTCGATTCCCGCCGGCTTCCCTTCGAAAATTCAGAACATAACCACTCTATAGTCAATTCATCATTGTAATTTTCTTTTGGTATTTTTTTTTTGCTCCGGCCTACATCTGTCATAAATTCACCCTTCGCCACTGATATAGATAGCTGTGCCCGCAACTCCGTCAGTGTGTAATTCCTTGTGTGTTATTAAGTTAATGTATTGGTAATATTGTTTAGATCACGTTCACATGAGGCTTAAGTACCTATACAACGAAATTACTACTTCACCTAAAAAGAAATAAAATGTAAACTATTAATAATTTGTAATTTGAACGAATATAATACACTACCAAATAACTAATACCTATTTTATAAAATAACAACTAAAGAAAACTAAATAAACTAAATTAATTTAAAGACTAAAAGTCGCGCTGATAAACAATATTGTCTGTCAATAAGGTCGAATGCTCGGAACGTCTACTCGGATCAACAGCCAAATATTGTATCAAGTTCGCGTTTTTTTTTTTTTTTGGGAATGGCATCTCGCAGTTCAACCTATGAGGTTGTCGTCTGCTTAACCGGGCTTGCCTGTGGATGCCTCAAAATTAAGGCCTCCAGCCAGGGCTTAAAAAAAACTTAAAAACTAAGCGACTACACGCTAAGGGCACCCCCTGTGGGGTACGGACCTCGGCTTAGGGCGTCGCTGGGGGGGGGGGCAGCAAGGGACAGGCTGGATCGGAATTATTTAGGGGCGAATTTAACACTACAGGCTCAGCGGCGCGGGCTGGCTCGAGCAAGGGTCGGGGAGGAGAATTTACGGGGCGTCGCGACGGGCGTCCTCGACGGCGAGGACGGAAGGACGGTTGTCGGGTCGTGTTTTTGTGTCTCTTAATGGTGCTGGTGGCTTTCCTGCTCTCCTGTAAGAGGGTAGTGGCGTCGTCGGGGATGGTGAGGGTATGCCTTGGTCGGCGAATCCTACTTATGCGGGAGGGAGTATATCGGGAGGCCGCCGCAATCAGGGCAATTGGGGTGCTTTATAGCAGAGTCGAAGAAACGCTTGGCGAGGCGCTTCATGAACTGCTGGACGGTGTGAAGTTCGCGTTTGGATCCCCCGCCCTTTTATACCTCCCGCCGCGAACCGCGTCGAGCGCAGCGACCGTTACACAAAAATAATCCTTATAGCATGATTCAGTATTCACGCGCGATGGCTTATTAGCGTATTTCATATATAACTTTGGTGTTTCTGTACCGATTTCTATGATTATTTTTTTATTAAATAGGTAATAATGTTAACATTTTTTAATTAGGGATGAGTGAGAGTGTTTAAACGTCAGAGTAGACAAATATAATCAGAAAGCTCCGAACTGCTAAGCTATCGGGAGTTACACGTATTATTGTGAGTCAACCATAAAAGATAGACATTTGCTGTCGTGAAATATTTTTTATATAATTTTAAGGAGAACATTTCCGCCATACATGATTTCTGTGTAGCTTTAACCATTAAGGCTGCACACGCGACGGAAGCTTCAAAAATGGAGTAAGTTCTCCTGTTTTCCCAACATTTCCCTTCACTGCTCTGCTCCTATTGATCGTAGCGTGATGAAAAGTATACTATAACCTGCCCAGGAGTATGAAGAACAATTGTACCAAGTTTCGTTGAAATCCGTTGAGTGGTTTTTGTTTCTATAAAGAACATACAGACAGACAGACAGACAGACAGACAGACAAAAATTTTACTGATTGCATTTTTGGCGTCAGTATCGATCACTAATCACCCCCTGATAGTTATTTTGGAAATATATTTCATGTACAGAATTGACCTCTCTACAGATTTATTATAAGTATAGATATAGATAGATGACTAGGGAAGTATGGTGAAGTAGGTAGTTGTATTGATATTAATGGTGCATTTGCTCTTTTATCTGTTCTGTGGTGCAAACGAAACTAATTAGTCTCCTCTGCACCATTGATGGTGCAGGTCAATGGTGCATAGGGTACAACGGGGCGAAATGTGGGTGTACTTTTTATAGGTGGTATAGAGACACCCTTGCCTAACCCTTTGGAGAATAGGTGTGATGTTATGTTATGTTTCTTTTTCAAGTTACAGGTTTGCAGCAGGAGGACGGTCTACGTGGTAGAGAGATTACGTCTACGAAAACCAGGATAAGTACTACTCCAGGATGGTGATAATGCTTTGCTTGTGGACCTTACCTTGTAGAACATTCTCATGTTTAGAGTGCCAAGCAATGACCAGCTGTTCCATCCAACATTATTACTATGGACAACAATTTTGCGAAACATTTCTATGAATTGTAAGACTTCCAGCCACGAAGCTCCTACGTGGTTCGAAAGTATTAAGTATTATCGTTATTCGTAGGTTACTGACTGACTGTAATTTGAATATGAATCCAATTAACAATATTATTTTCTCATGTTAAAGTATAGAACATGTAGATAGCAGCCATAATTCCGCTATAATTGGCCAAACTGGAGCACTCGAGTGTTACGTCATCGTTAATTTTTTTTTGTACCTCGTTCTAATTACTAATCAGAATAGTAAGTATATAAACAGGTTTTGTGTTCGTTAGGTACTGACTGACTCGTTTTGCTATTCCAAAAAGTATAAATAATATTCCACAGATTTGTACAATTAATTATTTTTTATTTTTGTTGTGTCTCACAGACTCTATAACTATGCAAACTATACTGTGTTAGTGTAAACTCAACAGAAGTGATGGATAGGTCAATTAACTTAGCTGGTCGCTGTCCAGTGCATAATACACCTATAATGTTCCCACTGCTGGGACACAGGCCTCCTCTCGGCGAGAGGGAGTGGCCCGTAATTCACCACGTGGGCCCAGTGCGGGTTAGTTGATGTCGCATGTCTTCGAATTTTTTGGTTTTAGGAAATGCGGGTTTCCTCACGATGTTTTCCTTCACCGTTTTGAGAGCAGGGGTGATGAAATAATTTACACAAAGTAAAGCGACTGTCTGGGTTCGAACCTACGACCTACAACTCGTAAGTCGCGGCCGTTACAACTCGGCCACCACTGGTCTCAAAGTAAGGCGTGCTACACAAACTATGGTCGGGTCGGCATGATTCGGTACGACTCGGCACAGCCGGGCTGCACAACACAATACATTGTTTTTGCCAACCGGCTGTGCCGAATCATCACCCGAATAAGAGTGCAGCTTCCGAACTAACTCTGAGAGCGGTATGGCACTTGCCACGTTTGTAACTCTAATTAATTATGATTTAATGCAGTAGAAACGAAAAAACATCAAAATATTTCTAAAAATTTACCTGTCAATCAAGTGTGAAACTTGAAAACATTGTAGCTTGCGAAAAAATCAATTACTTAATTGAGTAATTTTTTTTTATAGATTCGTTTCACCCAAGAGGAACCCTATTGAAAATGGCTTTTTTATTCAAAGTAGTTTAATTATAATGAATAAAATATCTATATCTATGGTTTTTATACGATCATATATTATGAGCATTACGAGACGTCGTGCACTTTTGGATTTTCCAATAATTTTTATACTTCTTCTTTGGCAGCTGAGCACATGTCGACTATTCTGCCAGCTTTTTCAAGTTGTACCTATCGTTGCAAATATTGCGATAATCCTTGGTTCTGTTAAACGTCAATTCAAATTTGGACATGCAGGTTTGTGTCTTGCATAATATAATGATGCCTCTCAGTCATCATGCTATGTTCCAATCTATCAAAACATTCAAAACTCGAGTGCGGCTGATTTTTTCATAGTACCTATGTATGAAGTTGTTGTATACATAATGATGTTAGTCATCAGCAGTGGGATAACGGTTGCTGTGTTTAGTAAGAGCTCTGTGTTTTTGCTGGGTGTAATCTTTTGTAAAGGCTGGAGTACAAGTGTGTGGAGATTGTAACAGAATAGGTATTAGAATCAAGAGAGCGTTGGCATTAAAAACTTCTTACGACATACGTAAGTAGCTGATATGCTTTGGGACCACCAAAAACAAAAAAAAATCTTGATTTTAATATTTTATACACAACATCTATTGTTTAAGAACATAAGTCTTTAAAAAATATACCCAAAGATAGGTTTTCATTATTACAGACAACTAGAATCGTCCAAAACGACAACACTAAAATAAATAAGGTAACGAACAGTGGAGATGAACCACTGAATACGTAAAACAAGCATGTCAATAATATTGCTTTCTTTTTACATCGTTTTGCGCACTTCTATTTATTAAGCAACAGTATGAACTCAGCTTAAAACTATTAACGATGCCAGTAAATACATTTTCTTCGTCGTAGTAGATAATAGTAGTTCAACGCCTCTCACTTTATATTTCTTAAAAAAACATTGCGTGAATGATATTTTTTTGTCATTTACGCGAACAAAGCCGATGCCATTGCACTGTCAACAATTATCGCTAGGATTGTATGTTTTGAAAACATTACGGTTTCTATTCTTTTATTCAATTCATTTTTCAAATAAAAAACGGCAATGAAATCGAAAGTGTTCGATAAAGACGTCAAAACAACGGTGCTCATTGAACCATGCGCGGTGCGGTTGGTTGCAAAACGCAACGATTCGTCGGTTTCCTATTGTGATTGTAATAGCAGTTACGTTGTAAATGGTCATTGTGCGCTGCACTTACCGTTCCAGGTACCAGGGAGACAGAAGTGAATGGTAGACTAGACAATAAGAAAAAAGTTCAACAAGGTCGGATCCATTTTATTTTATTTACATTCTAATTTTATAAAAAATATCTAATATATTACTAACTAGCTGCCCGGCGCGACTTCGTTCGCGTGGTGTCCTACTAATACCCCCTACCCTACTCCTACCAATCCTACCCCTGCCCTTCTCCTACCTTACTCCTACCCCTTCCCTACCCCTTACTCCTACCCTACTCCTACCGTACCCCTACCCTACTCCTACCCTACCCCTTCCCTACTCCTACCGTACCCCTACCCTACTCCTACCCTACCCCTTACCTACTCCTACCGTACCCCTACCCTACTCCTACCCTAACCCTTTCCTACTCCTACTGTACCCCTACCCCTACCCTACTCCTACCCTACCCCTACTCCTACTCTACCCCTACTCCTACCCTACTCCTGCCCTACCCCGAGCCTACTCCTAGCCTACTCCTACCCTACCCCTACCCTACACGATCATCATATCTTCTCTTTCGCCGCGTTGCTCGCTGCGCTGCGTGGAGCCACACTGGCGCGTCGGCGTGTATTTTTTTTTTATATTGACATTTTTAATTTCGATATGCAAATTAGTCTTATTTTCTAGAGGAGAGTAGCCGAATTCCTTGAAGTTCCGGCGCGGCGCGGCGGTTTGTATGATTCTTCTGCGTAAACCTCCGTGGTCGTCTTCAGCACCAGTACTTGGAGGAACATGGGGTACATAAATCCTTACAACTTAAAAGCACCTTATATTAGTATCTGCAATAATCTAACATAGTTGGTATGCTAGGTGGTAGGTGGCTTGGTAAGTACTGTAGAGGCCCTACCTGGCCGGTCATAGTTGAGGGCGTGATCCATTCGGACATTCAAGCGTGTGTCAAATATCTTTATTGTGTACTAGCTGCGCCCCGCGGTTTCACCCGCATAAGTTTTGATCCCGTGGGAATATCGGGATAAAAACTATACTATGTCCTTTCCTGGGACTCGGACTATCTCTATACTAAATTTCATCTAAATTGCTTCAGTGGTTTAGGCGTGAAAGAGTAACGTACAGACAGACAGACAGACAGAGTTACTTTCGAATATTCTTTATTGTGTCAAGCAATGCCAGTTTTAACACGGCATTGTAAAGTCCACCTGAAAATATACACTGGTTAAAGCTTAACGCTTTTTAATTAAAGCTCTCATCTTAGCTAGATCCCCCACAGTACTTAGGTACTTATAAAAGATTTTCTAAAAATCTTTCCACCTGAAACTTTAAAAACTTTCTTTCGTGGTTTATTGAACCGGCGAGGTCACTCTGGAGTGTAACAATAACAACATTACTCAATTCCTTATAGCAAGTAATAATGTGAGTCATGAGAGTAAATCCAATCTAGTAATAGGATTGTAGGGCACTTACTAGTGTCGTTAACTTAACTGCTCTGCGATTTACGGTGAGATATTAACACAGGTAAGTAAGTAACAGGTGTTTATATAATGGGATAGTATTACACCGTCATCGTTCCCGCAGCTGATTAATCTTCGGAAATGTGAAGAATCTGAAGAAATAAACGAGTCTTATCTTGCCAATTCATATTTGCATTTTTGACAGCTTTTTCATACAGAAACTGTCAGACGTCAATTTTATACCACAGATAAAATATTTGATAAAATCAGCCCTTTAAGGTGCCTGTAAACGGGCTACAGAAATTGCATCTTGCTGGCAATTTTTATTGACCAATATATCTCAGTATATTTGCAATGGTACCCTTGCTGCAATTTCATTTTGCAATACATTGCCGAGAGTAGCCCAGCAACATTCGGCAACTGGATTGATGAGAGATTTTGTTCGTACACGCGCGGCGTATTGCGGCTAGATCTCGCAGGACAAAATAATTTTTTGTATGCCTCTTCGGTTGAACTTCGCGGCAATTACGGCCCAAGCATCCTTCTTAAGGTTACGATCTTTATACACACTAGCTTCTACATCCCATAATTCAGGACGTACATGGATTTCATTAATAAAGTTCAAAATCTTTTCGTTTGACCACTCGGCCATGACGAACAGAATAAACAACAACGGACGGATACAAAACAACTTCACTAATCGCAGAACACGTGGTGAATTGAATAGGTTAGGTGCGCGTGCGAGAAGACAGCAGCGGTAGCTACAGGACGAGTCGAGGGGAGGCTAGCGAGGGAAAGAGATGCACCTATACAGCAGAGCAAGGACGATATACGGCAATATTGCAGTGAAGTCAAAGCGGGGTAAATCATTTGCAATATAGCCGGCTAGACATTAAATTCTTGCGACTATTATGCAATATCTTGGCAATATATCCGGGCTACACAGCAATATTGCAGCAATTGTTGCACTGTGTTGAGAGATATAATCGGCAACTTGGCGGCTATACTATTGCAGCAAGAAATTGTCAAAAAACTAGCCCGTTTACGAGCACCTTTAGAGAACTAAATACAGAAAGTTTCTTATTCAAATTGTATCAATAACAAGTTTTTTCAGTTCCTATAGTTAAAGGAAGACGTCTGTATTTTCTCTCTTGTCATTTGTATTATAAGTAAATTGAATTGAATTTTATTTTTACAATTGATACAACTACATAATAGTGGATTTGCACACTACTTAGAATACTTTTTGTACTATTTATGAAGATTGTTTTAAAACCTGACACTCATGTTGGTACTTAGGTATTCATAATATTTTTTTATCTTTAAGTTATCTATATGTCTTCATGTTGTTTTAGTTTTTATGAACAGTGTATAAATTGTTTAATGAAATAATTAATAACACATGAAAATTAATACCAGCCAGCCAGCACCATTCAACCACACATTCAACTTTACTTGGAAAATCCTGCTGAAGCTTGTGGCGAACAACTAACTCTACGTAAGTTATGTAGCAGAATATTGTATGAAAAAAAATGCCACTGCCAAGTGCCGGAGTCCAAACAGTGTTGATGGTGAAACTTGAAGATCGACTCGAAGGCTTAAATTTGATTGTATAGACGCCAGCACATCAAGCTACCCAAAACTGTCAAATTTTCCCAATAAACTTTGAACCTTATGCTTTAGCAATAAAGTTGAAAATCTATTGAAGAAATTTGACAGATTGTAGTAACTTGATATGCTGGCGTCTGTACCGATTGGATGGTGAAGGGCAAAATAACGAATCCAGATAAGTTCTCCCTCTCACCATGGGTGTTGCAAGCAGTAAGGGATTAGATAACATCATTAGTGGCCGTTTGCGGCCGCTGAGGGTGACGAGGTCCGCATGGATTCATGCGGACCAACACCTGGCCGGGGGAGCGTGACGTAATGCGCAAGCACACCAGCGCCCCGGCTAAAGATAGCAGCAGGACACCGTGTGGTTTTAGTCATGAGGATTTCCACACTATAAAAAAAGAGGTAAGTATAATTTCCCATCACTGATAAGTGATAGGCCTTGCAATCTGAGTAGGACATTACCAATAATCCAATATCTACTGTCTCTCCGCATAAATGTGGTCGTAATTAGAGTAGGTATGCATTGGACGTTAATAGGCTCTGTGTTTGATGATATTTACTACAGCCCAATAATTATCATTAATAGTATTTTAAAGAATTACTTGGTAACCAGTCCACTTCAGCCACCCAAACCCGTAGTCAAACTTTTTATTTTTCCATATCCTACAATAGTCCTACACCAACCGGGGGTTATCCTTGGGTGCACTTGCATAGTGCATACAGGGATAATCGTCGGTTGGTGCCGCATTACATTAGAATTTCCTAAGGGGCCTCTGCGAGTTGGCTTCGGCCCCTCGTACGCCTTCCAAAGGACCGGGACCCCATGGTCCCGAGATATATAAATTAAATTTTAAAGAATTAGACCGCTTTCACATTTAGGCGACAAATACAATAGTAATCAGTCAGTACCAACCAGCACTTCATCGGACAAAATACAACAACGGCTCTTAGCTCTAAGCCTTTTGTAAACATCTTTTGTACCTTGTGGAATGCAAAATAAATGAATATGAATATGAATATGAATACACAAATGCCACTTGACGACGCGAAATACAATACATGCATTTGTGGTTTTAAGACTTTCTAGTCGTTTCTTATGCTTTCACACAAATGCTGATGTATTTTGTTCGATGAGCTTGGCAATAGTATTTTAATTATGATCTATTAAAGTAAGGTCTTAAAGCGCAGTCGATGCTGGTTGAAAAAAATAGTATTTCTTTTATTTTGTTGGTGTGCTTTGTGCTTGCACCAATCTCACGTAGGTACTATACACTATGCACCCAGACGTTGAACAACAGTACTCCTGAACGTCGGGTGATATTAATATAAATCCTTGCAGGACAGCAGTACTCGAACTTCCGATGACCCCACGTCGAACGACGGACCCTTGTCCGTAACCGAAACACACCTAAATAAAAATCGATTTCTTTCGTATTAATAAGGACTTTTTTTTGTTGTTCTATACTGTCCCACTGCTGGACAAAAGCCTCCCTCAAATCCTTCCAAGAACTCTTTCACGCGCCACCTCGAACCAGCCCCCTTAATACGAACTAGCTTAACAGACTAATGAGCAATTTAACTCTAACTTAATATATTACGTGATAGATTACGTTACGATTACATAGACGCGTAAAATGAAGACCTGTAGGTACCTAAACATAAAATATTGGTTAGACATTTGGGCAGTTTCGAGACTAATTTGTAGACATTAGACGCCTTGTGTAGAAGAATCTTTATTTCGTTAAGAGTAGGGACTTAAGCAGAACATCCCTAAAGATGAACGATTTGCTTAATGAGGGGCTAAATGCCCAAGAAGTAAAAAATCGCTGTAATAAACACTTCGCAGATGAAGGGGTTAATTAAGTAGTTAATTATAGAAAGAGAAAGGTTATTTACACGCCGAGCGCCTGATAAATAAAGCTTAGTTAAGTTTATCTTACACTACTTTTTAGTTCATTTATTTTGTAGGCGACTCAATCTGCCTAGCATTTTCCTAACTATGTTGGGGTCGACTCTGATTATGATTATGGTTTAATAAAAGAAGGGCTTATGGTTAAATAGAGAAAGGCTATCTCATAAATTCGGAAAAGAACAATATTTGCATTGGATGGATGGTGCCGACCTACCGACTCCTTTGTTTGTTCGTAACGCCATATTCTATGAACCATTTGTCCCTCTTGTGATCCTATTAAATACATACCGTTTTATTACAAAACAAGATCTAACTATAGCCAGAGTCTAAAGCTTCGAGCCAGTTTTTGTATTTCGAGCTTTATTTCGACTAAGGAAAAACTGGCTCGATGGTTTAAACAATACCTATCTATAGAAAAACTTGTTTTGTAATCAGGCCGAAAGGTTTTATTACAAAACAAGTACACAAAACAACTTCCCGTTTTTAGCCAACGGGTAGCTCTCATCCATGTCATGACCAACTTGGTATTCAAGTTGAATCTTACTGTTAGACTTAGCTACTAGTAGCCAATTCCAACATAATTTAGAAAAACATAGGCGCTAGACAAAATCATGTCTAATATAAACTAAAAGAGATGGCTTCCTACAAAATTTTATTCTGTGGACCAAATTAAAATCTAATTTTAGATCACTGTATGATGCACACAGAGACCGTGCAGCCCACAACCAACCTAAATAAGCAGTCCTTTAGATGAAAATTGTTTAATGAGGAATATAAATATTTTAGCTTTGAGTAGTAATTTTCGCATGCAGACTGAAAGCAATCCGGCTTTAATATTGAACAAGCGAATTAATGCAAGCTATTAATAGAGATCTAAATGAAAATAAATATACAGGCGCCTGACAAAAATAGCAATTTCACATTTTAACTGGCGTATTGCAAATTCGTGTCAGACACAGCACCAGTAAAATACTTAATAGACTCATTATTTTTGGGCCCTCGAAAATTTACTATATTTCGCCTTTGATTCACTTAGTGAAGATATTGTATTATCATAAGAAAAATAAAAGATTTTATTTCAAGGATAGCTGAAGATTAATGTGTGATTTTTGCTAAATAATAGGAAAAAATACATTAAGTACTTACCGACTAAGTTCTTTGAAAAAAATATTTTCTCCAATACTTATTATTTTTCTGCTAATTTTGATGATTTTTACGTTCAAAATCAAAAGTAATTTCTCGGAAAAAGATGATCTAAGTTAAACGTCAGTCGCGCGTCATTTTTCGGAAAACTTGTTGCGAATATTAGTTAGGTATTTCTCGCGAATACTTAATTTATTTGAAAAATCCCTTTCAGCACATGCACATCACAAATAATTATATTAATTTTCTATTAATATTTTTAATAAATATATTTTATACTTATAAATTTTTGTATAAATATATAATATATTTTTATATTAATTTTTATATGTATATTAATTTTTATATAAATATTTTCATCAATTATTGATGAAAATGAGTCAATTTCGTGCACGGACCTACGACGTAAAATCATAGTTTTGTTTCCAATTAAGTGTCGCAGGTCTGGAGAGGTCAAGGCGACGCTTGGTGGAGCTCAGAAACATGATCACAATTCGACGCACGTGACTAATCAAATAAGGAAAACTTTTGCGTATACGATACCTGCTATAAACGTGATTTCTTGGAAGTTCGTTGCTAATAATAATAACCGCACGGGTCGATCTTCAAGGTTAAGTAACGGTTGCCGAGGTTGATCCGTGGATGGGTAAACTTCCATTACGTATCGAGACCCCTCCGTGTCTCAAATACCACGGTAAGCAGTTGATCCCGGCTGTCATTAAGCTTTGACAGTCGTTACGGGTAGTCTGAAGGCCGATAGTCTGACCGCCAGTCTTGTCAAGGAGGTTCTTGATGCCCAGTAAGTTACTGGGTTGTGGAGGTCAGATAGGCAGTGACTACATTTACACATACAAACATAAAGTCACGCCTTCATTCCATGGGGGTAGGCAAAAACTACAGAACGACACCTGCAACGACGACGCACAAGGAGTAATTATAAGTATAATAAGGCTTGTAGTGCTTACAGAGCTTAAGCAAACTGAAGTGGCAGTGGGCGGGCCATGTTTGTCGAAAGACTGATGGCCGGCGCAGCAGACGAGTCCTGGAGTGGAGACCGCGTATCGGCAAGCGTAGTGTGGGACGCCCCACAGCTAAATGGACGGACGACCTAAAGATGGTGGCTGGGGTAGACTGGATGCGGAAGGCAGGCGGACAGCGTGCTGTGGCGCAGTCTGTGGACTGCGATAGGCTGAGTTGGTTGATTGATTGACAAGTATAAGGACCGTTCCTTACATACTCCTTTTGCCTCGTTTACGTTCATACATCTGGTCATACATGCACGTCGCGTCGGTTGCGAGTACCTCCTACGCACCTGAAACCCTGACACATGCAATGGTTTTGCATTACAAAGACAAATTTTAAAAGAATCAAAATCACTTCCAACTTTTAAAAGGCTTATTAAAGCACCATGTAAGTCTGTACTCTTTTTTATTTTCTATTTTTGTATAACTTAATTTTCTATTTTTATATAACTTTCGCTGGGTCATGAACTAATTCATGACCCAGCAAAACCGTCGCATATCTAAATTTTTATGTTTTTCCTCATAGGAGTGAATAATTGTATTCTGTTTGAGTGAAATACCGAATTTTCAGCGGCATCTGGTTAGACTGGAAGCCGACCCCGACATAGTTGGGAAAAAAGCTAGGCAGATGATGAAACGTGATTTCTACAGGAATCGTGGCAATAAACCTAATGATCTGCGTCCAATAGTAAGTAATTAAATGTAGCTATTGGAAAGTTTTACCCATTAGAAGCCGTTATTGGAATCGCAGGGCGACCTTTGTACAGTTGTAACGTTAAATACGAGTATGTAAACTAATATTATTTGGTTCTAAATATGAGAGGAAATATCCCAGGCGTGGGTTGACGACAACGGACAACCATCTGCCCGAACCATAAAAAAGTAAGTTGCGAGTCTCATTTCCTACGAAATGTATGCGAAAAGTTTTTTTTTTCGATTTCTGACTTTTCTACTCAAAACTCGGTTGGGCTGATGATTTTTTTTCGTCCTTATAAGAAACAGGATCAGTTGGCAACATAAAAAGTATTTCAGAAAATTGCTTATTTCCTAACAGTATTTTTTTTTCAAAATCTGTTAATGCTGATAAAAATTTATTAAAAAGTTAAGGCCGTCTAATAAGACCGTTTTCCTACGGACTAACTACAACGGTCCTTACTGCCCCATCTCAAAAATCCACTCTGTATAAAAAAACACACCCTCTCTGGCAAGGGACCTACCTACCTACCTGTGCTGCAGCAGTCAACTTCTTAGCATGTCGATGGCAAAAATAACACAAAAAAATATAATTCAGCAACGCGAATACCGCGGTATTCGCGTTGCTGAATTTTGGGCCGTACTTACATATATTATTTTAAATTATATTTTTTTGTGTTATTTTTGCCATCGACATGCTAAGAAGTCATTTAGGGAACAGCAGATTTTTTTTCGCGATTTAAGGTTTGGTCCCATAGTAAAAGTTGTTAGAACAATGACCTCAATAACCCTGTATATTGTATGTTTTTTTTATTGCTGAATGGGCCTGCTCTTGACCTCGATCAAGGCCACGGCTACCTATCTTATGGCTGCGCCAAATAAGTAGACCTAGTTCAGCAAAATACCAGACTACGAGTGCCTGCCATGACGCTGGTGATTGTGTTTTGGTAAATCTGCATTGGTCAGTGGAGGCGCGGAAGCTGCGATCCACCCTGGCGACACATCTCTTCTCTGAGCTACGAGGAGTACCTAAGTAGTTGAGGAAAACTGCAATCGCGTGGCGGAAACCACACTCTCTATGAAATGCACAATATGAAAACGTGATAGGTAAATTCTTGCAAACCAATTTAAAATTTTCTTATTGTGCATTGTTAAACTGTCTGGGAAAAGATGACGAGATACTTTATCACAATACAAAGAGATATGAAGAAATAGATAAAGCTTTGTATTCTATTCCGGTAACTATGTCTATGTAGTGGTCGGAAGCGCTACTGCATGAGGTCCTAGTCCCTAATTGCGTAGCATAGTATCAATCTAAATAATTTTGAAGGATATTGCTAAACTATTGCTTCACATGTTCGAAAAATTTGTCTGTTCAACAATGTAAATAGCGCATCGTATGAGTCTTTGGTCAACTGGACCCGCGGGTCTAGTTGACTAAATCAAGTTGAACTGTCAAAATGAAAGCTATTGCTACTTATCAGCTATCGTGTGTTATGCAATTACCCCGCTGGGTTCGATTCCCAGGCCGGATAAATTGTTATTGGGTTTTTTGACCAGTAATTTCTCAGCCCCGGAGTCTAGATTTGTTGCTGGGATAACAATACACCCCTTATTACATGGAACTGGCGAAATGTGGGTGTAGGTACTTTAAGTACACCTCTGCTCTGTCTGCCTAACCATTCGGGAATTACAGGCGTGATGTTAAGCTATGTGTAACTACTTGTGTGGACTTTGGTGTATTATATACAAAAAAACGGACTAGAATTAGAGCGTTTTCTTGTTTCTGAGGAAACATTCTCTAGTGAATAAAAACGTTAATCGCAAAATGTTACTGTACGAGCATCATTTCGTACAGACGCCAGCACATCAACCTACACCTAACTGTCAAATTTTCCCAATCAACATTGAACCTTATGCTTTAGCGATAAAGTTGAAAATCTATTACAGAAATCTGACAGATTGTAGTAGGTTGATGTGCTGGCGTCTGTACATTGAAATTTAGGTTATTCCGGTGTAACAGGTTTTAAGTATATTAGTTTCTATTAAAATCGTTTAGATCGCGATTAGACTGGTTCTGATCTAGTGTATATGTTTATTAAAAAGAAATTATCAGCCATAAAGCCATTATTTATAGCTTCGAATTATTATATTTTGTGATTTGTAAGATGCTGCTTGGTGTGTTAATAGTTAAGTCTAACCAAACCTTAGGACTGGAAGAGAGATGTCGGTCGTCTGGCGGCGAGATGGGCAGACGACATTGTTGTATTCACGAGCAAAACCTGGAAGAGGCTGGTATAGGAGCGTGTTGGCACAAGAAAGAGAGGCCTATGTCCAGCAGTGGGCGAAGTCGGACTGTGGATGATGGTGAAACCTTAATATATCAATACTAAGTATTGATATACAGATAGAAAATACAAAATAATAGATTTCTTTAGAAATCTGTCTACAAAACCTGTTTCTATGGTAGTATTATATTATCTGTGCTATGGTGATCATGCTACGCGTGCAGGTGGTGTGCCCAAGTGTAACACAGCAAGTAGTTACTCCGAGTCAATTAGCCATCGATTCAAACAGTTTCTTATTTTTATTATTAGTTATGTACAAAGTAAAATACACAGAAAAATGACATATAACTTTTAGGTACTCTAAACTAAAAAAAAAAGAAATACTTCAGGCAAAAAATACTGCGAAAGGATAAATGAAAAAGACATTTAGGAAATAGTGTTTGAGAACCAGAAGAGAAGAACATGATTATGTAACGTCTTAGTAAACCTTACAACTGCTAACTGTTAAGTAAATACTAAGACAGCATGAGTACCTGCGGGTCATACCCGAGATCAGGTTCAAGTCGCGTGAGTCAAGGTGCCGCGCAAGCGCCGCGCCGACCTCGAGACCGGCCGGTGCTATAAAATGCATTGCACAACTCTCTGAGTTTCTGTTTGTCTTGGTCTGGTCGAATTTCAGAGATCTGTTACTATGGCAGTCGTTCATTTAAATGAATTTATTTTTTTAACTAGCTTCTGCCCGCGACTTCGTCCGCGTGAAATTACACCGTCCCCCCATTCACCTTCTTAGGGGTGGAATTTCGAAAAACTCTTTCTTAATTGATACCTACTCTTCACAAAGAACACACCCTCCAAATTTCATGTCTCTAGGGCCAGCCGTTTAGGCTGTGCGTTGATATATCAGTCAGTCAGGAATTTGAATTTCATAACTAAAGATTTGTAAAATATGAAACTTTTCAAGGAGAAATTCGATGGATAGCCTTCTTTCGTTATGTCGTGCCGGTTATAAGTGACGTAAAGGACATCCCCAAGCTGTAGGTTGTATTGTGAAAGGCAACGAGATAGAATTCAACTTCAAACACAACAAAACAAATTCAAACACAGTACTTCCTTCTTTCTTCATAGCAATAACTAGGAGGATACGACCATACCGACAGGCGACAGCTGCTGACAGAGGAAATATCGACAATTTTACATGTTTCTTTCATACATTTTCTGCTTTATTAAACAGCACAATCGTGAAAATGTGTTAATCTTGTAACTTATTGACAAATATTTCGCGTTTTCATTTGTATTTCTACAGTTCGGCCGTCAATAGAATGCGTTCCTGCCAGCTGTCAGTGCCACGAATGCGAAAATTCTAATCATCATCATCATTTCAGCCGAAAGACGTCCACTGCTGGACATAGGCCTCCCCCAAGCAACTCTACTTCGACCGGTTCTGTGCTTCTCGCATCCAACGGGTTCCTGCGGCCTTCACAAGGTCGTCGGTCCACCTTGTGGGAGGCCTTCCAACGCTACCTCTTCCAGTACGCGGTCGCCACTCCAGAACCATTCGGCCCCATCGGCCATCTGTTGTACTTCAATGTCAATATTCCACATGGAATTAGTATGTACTTTTATATTTCACAACAATAATTGCAATGATCACACTAACAACAGCTCTTAAACGCGGTATAGATGCGCTGATCGCGTTCAGTTTCATTGGAAAACATTTATAGAAATGGAGACAAACGCCACATTCCTACCTAATTAATTACGTTAATAAATCATCAACCAAAACAACAATAGCTACTGTTAAAACAATACATTACAAAAAAAAACGACAGAAAATCCCTACAGCTTGCAACTATGACGTCACAAACGCATGAATCGTCAGTTCTGAACAAAAACACGTTTGATATCGGCGCGCGCGCAGTTAGTTACCTTGCGATCCTTGAGCGAGAATCAAGACCAAACGATTTACTGATGATGTTGGAACACGCCGACTGATAAGTCTGTTACATGCTTTTTATTAGTCGTAAAGTCGTGTCGAGTCGTGTCGTGTAGATAGTGTCGTGAAAAAAGGATTGTGGAAAATATGCGGTGAAGTGTTAAGTGAACTAGTTATTCGTAGTAATACTGTGATACGAGTAGCTGTGATATTTTTATAAAGGTGGGTACTATTTTGCTCTAATTAGATAATTATGGGTTTTTTGTTTTGATACATAGACTCGCGATATTTCTTATGGGATGCAAAACTGCGGAACAGAACCAGCTAAAAGTAAATATACCTACTCATTAAGGGATACTTTTCTGGTCTATTTATTTATATTTTTCTGTTGGTATTTTATTAGATAATAAATATCCTTTGTTTTCCAATTAGGTACTTACTTCTCTTTCTAGATCCCTAGTGTCCTTAATGCGAAACTAACGTACATTCCCATTGCACCCACCGCACAATGGCTCCAATGCTTTGTTTTGTACTGGGAATCTAGAACGCATTAGGAGTTAATGATACACTACATTTTCATGTAAATTGCACGGGGAACCAATTAACAACAAAGTATTTTAAATTATCTAGTAGTAAATCTAGTTTTAGTGTACGTTAACCTGTAATTAATTTGGAAACTAAGCACAACTACACCACAAAGTAACATTTATGTTCATTTAAACGTTTTATAAAATACCCTGGTTTGGTTTCTTTGTTTTTACTAGCGACCGCCCCTGTTTCGCACAGTTTTACGGCTTGACAAAACATGGAGATTTCTTTATTATGTGTTAGCTTGAGTAATATCATTGTACACATAAACTTTCCGGAATAAAATCTAAATGATGGTAAACCCCACATCAAAATCCGTTGCGTAGGTAGGTAGTTTATAAGATCAACGCGGCCACACAGGCAGAAACGAAAATGAGTTAATTTAAGTATAATTTAGAACTGCGAGCAAGCTTTGTTCTAGCTTCTGCCTGCGACTTCGTCCGCGAGACATTTCTTGTACAGCCGACCCACCCCCAACATGTCGCATCGCATCACCCGCGCTATTACTTCATGTTCGTTTAGCGTTCTTTCTGGTGTTCTTTTCTTTTGCTCGGTCCCTAAGGGTCATAGCGTGGTGTTAAATAGCCTATAATAAGCTATAAACTTTCCTCAAGAATTGGACTATCAAATTCAAAGATATTTTTTCAAATCCAATAGGTAGTTCCAGAGATTAGCACGTTAAAACAAATAAACTCTTCGGCTTTATTATTAGTATAGATTTAAAATAATGAAATTAGTACAAGACATCCGTAATTTTAACGCAATCAGTTTTCAATTTCCGCATGTTTTATGATAATGTTATCTATTTTGTTCGACTTGTTTTTGACATTATTATCACAATAGCTAAAACATGTTATTCTTTATATATGTTATGGACCAAGTATTATTATAGGGGCATTTTTCGTAATGGCCGCGCATTATAAATAAATAAGTAATTATAATTTGAACTTCCTTATTTATCACATTGCCTCGACACTATTGCCGTGTGGTCTTTGGGCAATCTATGTGTTCTCATTCGCTCGCTTTTGTATCCTATGTCGACGATTTTGCATCCTATGTCCCATTTCTGTGTAAAGGGTTTAAAGTAACCTAACCAAACCTTACCTTGGGGTGCCTTTCGCTCGCTCTTGCATCCTACGTCCCCCTATCGACCGACCCAGTCGAATTAAGAAGTCCAGTCAATTTAAGTTTTTACTATCATAGGTCAGCAGTGTCTATGAATGGAAAGATTTTATTTTATTTATCAAACTGCCCGGGCATTTTTTATAATGTCCTAATAATCACTTGGTCCATAACATATACATATTTACATAATTTATATCAACCAAACTTATTTTTTTATAGATGATGAATAATAAAATTATCATTATGTGTGACGCATATCTACGCATAATTTAAGCACACTTATCTCGATCACTGATCTCGAGAGAGCAGTGGTGGCTAAGTGGTAACGGCCGCGACTTACGAGTTGTAGGTCGTAGGTTCGAATCCATACAGGCGCTTTACTTTGTGTAAATTATTTCATCACCACTGCTCTCAAAACGGTGAAGGAAAACATCGTGAGGAAACCGGCATGTCCTAGAACCAAAAATTCGAAGACATGTGACATCTGCCAACCCGCACTGGGCCCGCGTGGTGGGTTACGGCCCAGCAGTGGGAACATTATAGGCTGATAATGTTATGATTATGTTATCTCATAAGTCCTACCTTCTGCCCGCGGTTTCGCCTGCGTGAATGTAGAAAATTATCCCACGGGATCATGATACCAGAATAAAAGAAGCCTATATGTTACTCCATAACATCATCTATCTGCCAGTAAAAGTCCTGTCAAAATTGGTCTAGTCACTTCGGAGATTAGCGGGAACCAACAGACAGACGGACAGACCGACAGGCAAAAATGTAAAAAAAAATGTGTTTTACGTAGCGTATATACATTCATATGCTTTTAGTAAAAAGCTGTTATTTTGATATTACAAACAGACACTTCAATTTTATTTATTTGTTTGTATACATTACCTACTTGTTTTTTTTGAGAGACCATGAACATTAAATATTTATCAAGTTGCAGAAAGAAACTTGTTCACTGTCCTTATAAAATTAATATTTTTACTGTCTAACCTTCTCTAGTACTAGGTCAGCAGCATCCCGCAGGGATCTAATTATAATAACCGTTTAAAGTTAAGTTGAGGTTGCAGCAGTTTACAAGCTAACATACCAAACATTTAAGAGTTAAAAATGTTAATTGAACCATGCATTCATGCCACGTAAGAGTGTTAACTAGACGTTACACAAGACTGCAGGGTTAATTTCATACATGTATGCAGAGCCGGCCTCGTGCATGTCTGTGCATGCCTTAACAATGAGTGTGTTGACATACTTGCGAAAGCAAATAATCCGATAAATACCTACTTATGTACTTGTGACCAGCTGATAGCGTTGTTGTGCCGCGCTTGTCGTTATCAGTGAACTTTGAACTACTGATAAAGACTATCGACGACTATCCTGCTTTGTGCTTGTAATTATAGATATTATATTTTGTTTTTATTTTTCCTTGTTATTAGAATTAATTATCTTTTTGTATGCACGTGTTTCTGTGACAAATGAACCTATTTTTCTTTCTTTCTGATGACAAATGACTGATAAATGACCCTGAACACAATTAACTAATACGAAGTCAAATATCATTTTGAGTGTTGCGATTGGTTAACCGAAATAAACAACAGCCAATCAAACCATTGGAAATGAGATGTGCCATACAGATTAAATAGTCTTTTAGAAAATTTGTCAGAACGGATGTTCTGCGAGCAATGTACCCTGACCACTAATTCTTCGACTAACAACCCTGTAGCCTGTAGTATCCCTTGACATTAAAAGAAAAAACAAGTTATAAATTGTGGCCGACCTTTATACTTTGTAGGCACGTTCAAGACCGAATCGTTTTGGATCGGCAGTTTTTGAGATCAACCCGAACGTATGAAACAGTCAGACGAAAATCTTGCGAGGAATATTTTAAATTTAAATGAGAGTATTTATGCTTAATTAAAATCAATGATGTAATAATTTGATGAATATTTCTTTGCGTTTTATTTTCTGAATATACCTAATGCCAAAGAATATTCTAATTTATTTTATTCATACGTCCATACTAATATTACAAATTCGAAACTACTCGTAACTCTGTCTGTATGTTACCTTTCACGCCGAAACCACTGAACGGATTTTGATAAAATTTGGCAAGGATATAAATGGCATCTTGGGGACGGACATAGGCTAATTTTTGTCTCGGTACCCCTACAGCTATAAACGGATTTGGATGAAATTAGGCACACGAATAGCCCAAGACTTGGGTTAGGACATAGGATGTTGTGCCACAACAGGTCTTTATTTTTACATTTAAGAAAATGCCTCCAATTGCATGAGATTGTACAGCTTGGGGTTTACTTATGGGATGTGGGATTGGAGACAGAATAGATCATCTTTTGGTTCACATTTTACGCAGTCGAGTGTTTTGATTTTTTAAAGGATGATGGTTAAAAATATATAGGACCTGGTACCTGCTCCATCAGCAATATTTTTAATATGACTAGAAAGGTACATTATACATAATAATAGGATAAGGTAATAATCGTCATTGTAAATATTGTTTCTATTGGAAAGACCCTTTCACGACACTAAAATTAGGTAGCTATTGCTGTTGGGTACCAAAACTACCATCATCCTTTAATTTTTTATTTTACACTTCAGTTTATCCCGGTATTACGTTCCCGAGGGATATTTTCCGACCTCCACACATGCGACGCTGCGGGCGAGACTTAGCTACGAGGGGCGGCTGATAAATTCGCGGCCTAGGGTACTTAATGAAAGAAAAGTGTAGTTTTTTAATTTTTATTTTTCAATATAATCCCCCTCAAGTGAAATACACTTCTCACATCGTGAATACAATGCCTTTAATCCATTGAAATAATATTCCGAAGATTTCTCTTGAAAATGGCTCTCCACGGCCGACTTCATCTCACTGTCATCCGAAAATCTTCGCCCCCGTAACTCCTTTTTCAATTTTGAAAAAAGGAAAAAGTCACTGGGAGCCAGGTCCGGACTATATGGGGGATGGTCAATTTCTGCGAACCCAGTGGCTTTTAAGGCATCCCTCGCAACGTGAGCGGTGTGAACGGGCGCGTTGTCTTGCAGAAACAACACTCCACGCGCCAACTTGCCACGTCTCTTCTGTACGACTGCTTCACGTGCCTGACCCAATAAATTGGCGTAGTATTGACCATTCATAGTAGTTCCTTTAGGCAAGTAATCAATTAATAAAATTCCCTCGCTATCCCAGAAAATGGTCGCCATAATCTTAGAGGCCGACTTTTCCACTTTAAACTTCTTTGGTGGTCTTTCTCCTTTTTTAATCCACTGCATAGACTCTTGTTTGGACTCCGGATCATACTAACGAATCCAGGTTTCCTCTACTGTCACAATGCGGTTACAAATTTCGTCCAAATCGTTCTGACACAACTCCAAAAAATCCTTACAACTCGCCAGTCGTCGTTGTTTGTCGAGTGGTGTGAGCATTCGCGGTACCCAACGCGCACAAATTTTTTTCATGTGTAAATTTTGGTGTAAAATTTCTCCGATTCGTTCTTTACTAATCTGTAACTCTTCAGCTATCTGCCACAATTTTATTCTTCGATCGGCCAATACTAATTTTTCAACTTTTTGCACATTTTCTTCGGTCACTACTGTCACAGGGCGGCCCGGGCGGGGGTCGTCTTGGCAGCTCTCTCTTCCTTGTTGAAATAGCCGAGCCCATTTTTTTACCATGGTATATGATGGCCCGGAATCCCGAAGAACCGATGACATTTCTTCAAAAATGTCTTTCGGCGAGTTTCCTTTTTTCACAAGGAATTTAATCACTGCGCGGTGCTCAAAATTGCGAGAATTTTCAGTTTCGGTCGACATGGTGTTGTTGCTTGTTCCAGAATGGGTGTTATTTATACTATCAATTAGTGCCGCAAGTAGTGCTATCAGTAACGAGATGATACCTTCTCGTTAAGTACCTTAGGCCGCGAACTTATCAGCCGCCCCTCGTAGTTGTCAATAGATTCAGTATACGAGTATGTACCTAATTTATTTTTCTATAGTGACGTTGAACCTGTATAATCTGTAGCTGTACGGTTAGCAAAGAAAGTTAAGTAACTAACTGCAACTTTTACTACTAATTACGTCATCAAACTGACAAAAATTATTCGTAGCACTGCTGTTGAGTATTAGAGTCATACCTCACCGGGACGCCATGGCGACGTCGCCAGGTCGCGCTGCCAACTAGATGTATACAGTTATATGGTGGGTGGTTCACCTGGCGTCTCTTGGTTACGCAGCCAACCATACATTTTGTTGGCGACGCGACCTAGCTGCGCCGCCATGGCGTCCCGGTGAGGTATGGCTCTTAAGTACACTATTATGTAAAACTTCAGTGGTGGCCCAGTGGTCACGGCCGCGACTTACGAGTTGTAGGTCGTAGGTAGCAGTAGCATTCCGGGTTCTGGATTTGTGCCCGGTTGATCAATAGGCTCTCCCCCTTATATGGGATTGGCGAAATGTGTGTGTGCACTGTAGGTAGGTATGTACACCTCCGCCTAACCCTGGGATACAGACGCCATGTTATATCATCCATACTAATATTATAAATGCGAAAGTCTGTCTGTCTGTTACCTCTTCACGCTTAAACCGCTGAACCGATTTAGATGGAATTTGGTATAGAGATAGTTTGAGTCCCGGAAAAGGACATAGGATACTTTTTATCCCGATATTCTCACGGGATCGATGCTTATGCGGGTGAAACAGGGCGCTGCTAGTGTTATATAAAATTTAAATGATACTAGACTAACATATTCCCCTTTATTCATAAACGTTGCTTAAAGTTAAGTAATGATTAGCGACTGTTGAACCATACATTTTTGACGTTTAAAAATCGCAACGCTTTTGAATAAACCCAAGTATCTAAGTTATTTCTGCAAAGTGTGTCTCTAACCAGGCAGATGACGGCGTACAATTTAGCAGATTATCCGGGCATTACAAATTGCATGACAATCACTGGCTACTTGTTACAACTGCATTGTGACGTAACGTTGTGGTAGGTAGGTGCTACACTTAGCAACAAAACTAAAACGACAGTGCGGCCGATTAGAGAACGCGTTCTAGACGCCTGTCAGTTTCATACAAACGAATACGTGTTTTGCGAATTTGATCTTTATCTATTAGCTACTAGAATTTATTCTCGCACTGACGCAAGAACGCATTCCCTCGAACGAGCGGCCGGTCTGTAGTTATAATCACTGGTGCGGTCACTATTGAATGAACCTAACCCGTAGTTTATTTGGGTTTGCGAACACTATCGGTCTGTCAAATAATATCTAAAGTAGGTATATTCAAATCTTTGTTTCCAATTTACGTTAGTTCCATTAAAATGCATATCAACTTTATGATAGTGTTTATTAAGTTGATTACAGAATGTCTAGTAGGTACTACTGCGAAAATATAAAAGACAAACTAGACTTGCGTTGTTCTAAAAACATATACCTACTTTTTACATGTCTGAAAACTAAACCGCTAACGCAGTAAGTACTTACATATAGGTAGGTTGTTTTTTTTCTTGCAAAATCGTGGCGGTTATTTGTATAAAAAACGCTGTTTAGATTTCTCACAAAATCGATGCATGCATTATCACTTTGGTCTAATCACCCAGTTTACCATAGTTTCGGTGAATATCTTTTATTTATTAAAAAAGTATCACCTGTTCGTACCTAAACCTATACATTACATTTACATAATTATTAATATCTATTACGTAATATATCTACATTACAAAATAGTTCAAAATACCTATCCACTATGCAGTACCTAACCGTTGTACTTACATAATATTTTTGGTAAAACAAATAGACATCAATTTTATTTATTTTAATGTATTTGACGTAGGTAGGTAATTAATCATACTTTACTTCCTAAAGCACAGAAATATTTATGACAACAGACAAAAATAATATTTTTGAAAAAATATTTATTACTTTGGCTTGAGAATTATAGGAACACAATTCTCGAACCAAAAGTAATAAATCTTATTTCTTGGGTGGCTCGTTATTAATAGAAACAGTATTGAAATGAAAGATGGCCGTCAGCGTCTTAATTTCCTGATGGTAAAAATATTTTTTTTGTGAAAAAATATCTGTGTGAGACACCGAAGTAAATGGAGGATGAGACCATGATGAGACCCAAACCAAATAAGGCCCATTATGGCTGCTTTTCTATCAAAGATGTGCTATGCAACGTTGCTATGGACGCGCTTGATATCCGCCAATCATATTCATTGGTCCACATAGCATAGCATTGGTGGAAACTGACTCAGCTATGTTTTTTATATGGAAGGATGCGTGCTGTGGATGCGTGCCATGGATGCGAGCTATGGATGCGTGCTATGGATGCGAGCTATGGATGCGTGCTATGGATGTGTAGCTATATGCCGAGCAGTGTACCTTTCCTATTGTCGATATGTCGCATAGCTCGAGCTGCGCATGCGCTGTGCGACTGTCCGAGTCGTCCATTAACAGATTCTCGTTGCTACGGCCGACTTGGGCTCGTAGTCAAGGATTTCCAAGTCGGCCAGGTGTCTCCCTTTTTTTCATGACTAGGTATCTTTATATTGTTTATCGTTATCAAAAAAATAATCACTAATATTAACCGTGTCATGTTATTACTCACCAATACATTATACAAAAGATCCTTTATATACCAACCTACCTCAATTAGGCACCTTTAAGTACCAACAGATTGACCCTAAACCAGTTAGTCAACATTTTTAAGTTGAACTCAAATTCAAAGCATTTATTTCAATTTTATACTTCGTCGCCTAAATATCCTTTTGTTTTTGTATTCATTTATATAGTTCGTTAGTCATTTATTTCAATTAAACCTTTTACAGGCACTTTTGAATTGTCAAGGAGTCGATCAGTCAGAAATAATGTAGCTAGTTGCCCATTCCGAAGCGTAGTAGGTATTACCTATGAAGAAGAACGGGCAAGAAACTCCATGGACAATTGGACACTCTTTTAAATAATCTATATTGTTACAACAATATTAGTTATTTATATCATTAATGTTGTATTTATAAATATGTGAGAATACTGTAAAAAAGACGTACACGTTAAAAGCGTCCGGAGTACCTACAGCAAATATAAACAAAAAGCAGTCCAAAAATAAAATAATAAAAATAAACCAAGAAATTAAATCAGTTATCAGAGTGGTCGAGACTAGTGTAATGTGTAACAAACACGTTAATTTAATAGCACATTATGTAGTCCTGACAGAGATGAATAATCAAATAACTTTTGTAGCTATAAAATTCTTATAAGGAAGTAGGATGTTTATTTTAGTTGGAAGGCAAGAGACCTCACGCTGGATACAAATAAACAAAAAATATTATAAAAAACGCTATAAATACCTCCTTCGTTACTAATAATAAAGAAAAATATTTATATCTCTTAACTGTCATGATTAATAACATTTCGGACGTCATTTGAAAACCAGTTTATGTTAGCAATGACACGAGCCAAGGTTAATCACTAATTTAACTATGTATACTAATAATAAAGCGGAAGAGTAGGTTTGTTTGTTTGTTTAAACGCGCGAATCTCCGGAACTACCAGTCGGATTTGGAAAATTCTCTTAGCATTTGATAGCCCAATTCTTGAGGCTATACATAGGCTATTTAACATCACGCTATGACTCCTAGGAGCCGTTCAAAAAGAAGAAAAGTCAAAAAGAACGCTAAGCGAAAACGAAGTGACATCGCGGGCAGGTGATGCGATCGTCGGGGGAACAAGAAAAGTCACGTGGACGAAGTCGCGGGCAGAAGCTTAGCGGAAACTTCTGACTTTTTTTTCTTTAAGCGTGATTTTTAATAGCCTATAGGTACCTATAATAGCCTTCCTCAAGAATTGGGCTATCGAGTGCAAAAAGATTTTTATAAATCCGCCCAATACTTCCAGAGATTAGAGTTTTCAAATAAACAAACTCTTCGGCTTTATCAGCTGTTTAATACAAAAGTTCAATACCTACTTGACCAAAATGTATGAAACAGCTGATCTTTTTCGTGATTTCAGAGTTGGTCCCATAGTGAAAGTTTATTAGTATTATTTTAATTAAAACTATGATATCTCCTAAGATATTCATTGAAATCAAATGATGTCAAGGGCAATTTTGTTCAAGTTTTATCTGGATATGGATTAATATCATGTTTATAAAAACACCTTCGCAAATAATTAATTATCTATACTTATAATAAATCTGTAGAGAGGTCAATTCTGTACATGAAATATATTTCCAAAATAACTATCAGCGGGTGATTAGTGATCGATACTGATGCCAAAAATGCAATCAATAAAATTTTTGTCTGTCTGTCTGTCTGTATGTTCTTTATAGAAACAAAAACCACTCGACGGATTTCAACGAAACTTGGTACAATTGTTCTTCATACTCCTGGGCAGGTTATAGTATACTTTTCATCACGCTACGATCAATAGGAGCAGAGCAGTGAAGGGAAATGTTGGGAAAACAGGAGAACTTACTCCATTTTTGAAGCTTCCGTCGCGTGTGCAGCCTTAATGGTTAAAGCTACACAGAAATCATGTATGACGGAAATGTTCTCCTTAAAATTATATAAAAAATATTCCACGACAGCAAATGTCTATCTTTTATGGTTGACTCACAATAATACGTGTAACTCCCGATAGCTGAGCAGTTCGGAGCTTTCTGATTATATTTGTCTACTCTTACGCTAATAAGCCATCGCGCGTGAATACTGAATCATGCTATAAGGATTATTTTTGTATAACGGTCGCCGCGCTCGACGCGGCTCGCGGCGGGAGGTATAAAAGGGCGGGGATCCAAACGCGAACTTCACACCGTGCAGCAGTTCATGAAGCGCCTCGCCAAGCGATTCTTCGACTCTGCTATAAAGCACCCCAATTGCCCTGATTGCGGCGGCCTCCCGATATACTCCCTCCCGCATAAGTAGGATTCGCCGACCAAGGCATACCCTCACCATCCCCGACGACGCTACTACCCTCTTACAGGAGAGCAGGAAAGCCACCAGCACCATTAAGAGACACAAAAACACGACCCGACAACCGTCCTTCCGTCCTCGCCGTCGAGGACGCCCGTCGCGACGCCCCGTAAATTCTCCTCCCCGACCCTTGCTCGAGCCAGACCGCGCCGCTGAGCCTGTAATATTAAATTCGCCCCTAAATAATTCCGATCCAGCCTGTCCCTTGCTGCCCCCCCCCCCCCCCCCCCAGCGACGCCCTAAGCCGAGGTCCGTACCCCACAGGGGGCGCCCTTAGCGTGTAGTCGCTTAGTTTTTAAGTTTTTTTTAAGCCCTGGCTGGAGGCCTTAATTTTGAGGCATCCACAGGCAAGCTCGGTTAAGCAGACGACAACCTCATAGGTTGAACTGCGAGATGCCATTCCCAAAAAAAAAAAACGCGAATTCGACCTTATTGACTGACAATATTGTTTATCAGCGCGACTTTTAGTCTTTAAATTAATTTAGTTTATTTAGTTTTCTTTTGTTGTTATTTTATAAAATAGGTATTACAAATTATTAATAGTTTACATTTTATTTCTTTTTAGGTGAAGTAGTAATTTCGTTGTATAGGTACTTAAGCCTCATGTAAACGTGATCTAAACAATATTACCAATACATTAACTTAATAACACACAAGGAATTACACACTGACGGAGTTGCGGGCACAGCTATCTATATCAGTGGCGAAGGGTGAATTTATGACAGAGGTAGGCCGGAGCAAAAAAAAATACCAAAAGATAATTACAATGATGAATTGACTATAGAGTGGTTATGTTCTGAATTTTCAAAGGGAAGCCGGCGGGAATCGAGTTGTATGGTACCTTCGCCACTGATCTATATCTATACATATATATAAAACTCTTCCGTTACTGAGTGACTGACAGACAACGCACAGCCGAAACTACTGGCAGTAGAGAGCTGAAATTTGGCATGTGTGTTTGTTGGGAGGATTAGGCTACCACTAAGAGAGGATTTTTGGAAATTCCCTCCCAACGGGGAGAAAAGGGGGAAAAATTGTTTTTTTTCCGGAAGTCAATAATCCACGCGGACGAAGTCGCAGGCAAAAGCTAGTTTTAGAATAAATTTGATTACCACAAAAAAGGTTATAGTGAGAACCTTAAAAGATAGACATTATGCTGTTGCGAACTTTTTTTTAGAATTTTTAAAGGGGAACAATTCCGTCATACATGATTTTTTCGTAACTTTAACCGTTTACGCAGCGTACGCAACGGAAGCTCTCAAAAGGAATCATTTTTCCCGTTTTTGCAACATTTTTCATTGATGCTCGGCTCCTATTGGTCATAGCGCGATGTTATATAGCTTATAGCCTTCCTCGATAAATAGACTATACAACACAAAAAAAAATAAAAAATATTTCGAACGAGCAGTTCCTGAGATTAGCGCGTTCAACCAAACAAACAACCAAAGTCTTCAGCTTTATAATATTAGTATAGATTTGCACGATAAACTATAGAATTTATTTTTAAACTGGTTTTATTGATCTCATTCTTTGTTAGGCATAGTATTTATTGTATTACTAACTATTTACACTAGGTAGGTACTAAATTAAAAGACTAACTAACGTACCCCCTTACTAATAAACGTATTATATCAGATGAATAGTTACAAACCGATTTCTCTCTTTCAGTCGTCAGTAATTTGACTTTCGAAAGAAGACAAAGCGTTTTGTAACTATACAGACGCTATACAACGTTTATTAGTAAGTGGGTAACTATATAAATTATATAAATAAATACAAAAACAAATGGACACTAGGCGTCGAAGTACTCGTCCGCATCGCTGTCATCCGGAAACGTGCCCAGAAGACTGGCAGCATCGCCATTCTTTGTTTATTTTTCAATTCTTTTGTGTTTCCTTTCTACGTACTTTGCATGCCGAAAGGTAAAGACTGTGATATACTTACAATTATGACATGAATGTAAAACACCTGCACATTGTTTACACATATTTGCAAATAAATGATTTTGAATGTAATATCGAATCAATCATGTCAGATGATAAAATAACAGTCGATCGATAGTTTGAACCTGATTTTTATTTATTTTAGAAATAACTTTAGATCGTCAGTTTTGGGTAATAAGTATATTACTTTCTAACCAAACTCAACATTTTTTTAACCTTTTTTTCTGAGACTGACGCTTGCCAAAACATTTCCTTCAAATGGTTTGACTGACGCTTTTTTAAACATTTCTTTTTTGTTTCAGGTCACAAATACTAGGATATAATAATGCATGAGTGCTTCTTAGAAATTGGCTTCGAAGCCGAACTCAACACGAAGGAAGACCCCGAGTTGATGGAGATCGCTTACGAACAATGCAAGGAGAATCTAGCTACCAGGGCGACAGCCATCACAGAGCTTAGGAAAATGATATTTGGTGAGTTTTCTGTAGTTTTCTTGCTTTGCACGTCAGCAGTTCGCCATTGTTCGGTTGATTATAAACAGCCTATTCCTGGTCCTTTCGGCTAACCGACTACGCGGCCTTTAAAATATTTCTTGCATCATCATCTGTCTAGCCTTTTCCCAATTATGTTGGGGTCGGCTTCCAGTCTAACCGGATGCAGCTGAATTCCAGTATTTTACATGGAGCGACTGTCTATCTGACCTTCACAGCCCAGTCAGTGGGTAATACGAAACCCCTTGGTAAGACTGGTTGTCAGACTTTCAGGCTTCTGACGACCCGTAACGACTTTCAAAGATCCTCGAATGACAGCCGGGACCAACGGCTTAACGTGCTTTCCGAGGCACGGAGGGATTTTGGTATGTAAAGATGGTCATCCATCCACGGACCAACCACGGCAAACGTAGCTTGACCTGACCGATCGACCCGTGCGGCTGCTATTAACTTAGCCACAAGCCCTTCTAAAATATTTCTTGCATTTTGATTATTTACCTACAGCATAACGAAAATAAGGGAAAACCATCAGGTTTTAGTAATTTATATTGTCAGTTACTTCAGTTAGCTGTCACAAAACTCTTCTATTAACATGTTGAATAGTACAAAGTTCGGATAAAAGTATTGTTTGTACTGATATTCATGACAGATACTCATGACCCTTGTTCAATATTTGATAGACATTTTTTTCAAAGCTTCTTTGTGTTGTCTTGCTTGTTACCCGTTTCAGTCAATGAACTGATCAACGCCATTATGACTTTGATGTGCCGAATGTTGGAAATTCCCAAAAGTGGTAACAGTTCTGTTTCAGTTGGACTTCGATATTTTTTTTTTAATTATTAAATATTTTTCAGATAGAGGGGAATGTCATCCACTGAGGACGGATGACGAGTACATGCTGAGGTTTTTGCGAGCTAGAGAATTCATTGTACCAAGAGCTCATAAATTGGTGAGTGTGTTTGAAACGACATGTCTATTTACGAAAGTAGATTTTTTAAGACACTTTTCCACGTCAATATTTTAAACCCAGATGGCGCGAATTATTCCGATCTGTCACCCTGCTTTTAAAAATTAATAAGTATATTAAATTCTATGGGGGAAAAACAGGAATAAAAGTTAAAGAGCAGTTACTAAATGCATAAAATACTTGAAAGGGTAAAAACAATTTTTATAGTTTTTGTCTTGCTGCCGTTTGTTTGTTTCGGCTAATCTCCAAAACAGCTGGACTGATTTTGACATGTGACTCAGGCTGGCTGGACAAATCTTCAAAATAGCTCGCAATTAACTAGGTCAATAGGGCACTTTATGTGACGGCTAAACACCATTATTTCAGAATTTGTAACGCTACAGAATCTTAGATAATCGATCGAAAACGTGTCCAGCCAGCTTGAAAAACCACTTTTCGCTGGTCTCTCAATCTCGGTAACGGAAGTGATTTTGACGACTTTTTGCATATCAACGGGCGTTACATAAAATTGTAACAGGCATCGAGCTAAAAGTTTTGTGGTACGTACAGCGGTTTAGGAGAAAAATGCAAAAATCTGTGTCCAGCCAGCTTGAATTTACGTATAAAACTTTTGGCTGGCACTTCCGAATCTCAACAACGGGAGCGTTTTCGAATATGGTTACTTTACTAACATTTAGTAACGCAATGTGTAACAGTAATAACGTTTGATTTATGGCGTCACATGTAAGGGTTTACGAGAAATCAATAAAAACTTAATGTCCAGCCAGCCTGAAATCAAGCTGGCTGGACACATGTATCTCCGCTGCCTGATGATCTACGACCTTCGAAATGTGTTCAAAATTTTGTACCGGGGACGATAATGATAACCTGAATTTGTAACGGAGAAACTTTGCGTAGTTTCAAAGATATTGATCATTAAAATGTTTTCATATAAACACTGCAGTAGGGTTACCAATCTTGTAGGTTTTATGTAGGACTAAGTACATTTTAAGGTGTTTACTTTAATGGACGAAAATCCGTGTATTGGTGATACTAATACGAACAACTACGGGCGCCTTCCGAATTGCGTCAAAAGCGATTATATCGCGAATCCGACCAAATAATATTACGAATAGTCACAAAATATAAGTGCTATTGAGTAATAATTGTGACATTGCGCGTTGGTCGGATTCGCGATATTATCGCTTTTGACGCAATTCGGAACGTAGGGTACAGTTCACAGTCTGATCTCAGTGTCAATCCGTCAAAAATACCTCTAGTTTCCCTTCATTTTGACAAGTTTTTGACATTTGTTTGTTGCCGAGATGAGACCGCCCATTGTGTCACCCATTGTAAAATTTCTATATTTATGTCTGTAATTTATATGGTGTACATAATAAAGAGTATTCTATTCTATTCTATTCTGTGACTAGATTTTGAACGTTTTAAATTACGAGAATTGGCCTTCAGGTATTGTGTCACCCCAAATAGACCACATGTCTTTACTCTTTAGGATAAGGTTTTGATCAACGTTGGATATAGGTAACGTGTTCTGCCGATAAATAAAACAGGGCGCATACATCCAACTGACGACACAAATCGTAAAAACTAACAACTTCCGCAAAAAAACATTGTAATTCACGTTACTTAGTTACCAAGGACACATTACTTTTTAAACAAAACACAAAATAACAGTTGTATAAAAAGACAGTAAGTACTTATCTGAAAGTTTATAACGGTCAGCTACACACAAGAAGCTTATAGGTAAAAATGGAGACAACACTCTTAATACCTAAGTGAAACCGACTGTGGGCTGACGCTCTCTTTCTAAATACATACATATGACAAAGAAAGCACATATCACTGTCTCGTTCTTATGTGTGTATTTAGAAAGAGAGCGTTAGCCCACAGTCGTCTTCAGATAGGTATGCAGAGTGTTGCCTCCACTTTTATCTATAAGCTTCTTGGTTACACACAAGTCACACACACAGATTACACACAAAGCAAGTCTCATCATGGCCGCGTTCCGAATCGCACTCATGAGCGCTAAAATCGCCCTTGCTGGTAATTCATAGAAATGGGTTAGTAGTGATTGAATGTTATAAAGTTGCAGCTGGGTATTGTTTATTTAATTATCAGAATAATAATTAAATAAACAATATCGATTTCAAAATTTGAAATCAATAAATTGCGTAAAAAATGTAGTTAAACAAACGTCGGGGGACAAAATAACTGTGAACGGAATGTAATACTTACTTCCATGATAGCTGATGTTGGTGTCTCTATCTATTGCTTAAAGTTGGTACTACTAGGACAACTGGTGGAATCTTAACTCTTATTTATGTTGTCTACCGCAGATTAATTGATAGTTGTCTTACTCTGATTAGTGATGACACTTCGAAAAGTACATACAATGCCGACTGTAGAGTTTAGTTCTCATTTTCAGTTACCTAAGATAATGAACTAAACGCGAAATACAAGTGGGCTCTCTTTTGCAGCGCTGGTAGTCAATTATTATTTTGAATTAACACATACTTACGCTTTTTACTGCAGGAAAACCTTTTATTCCCACGGGAAAATCAAATACAAAGCAGGCGTGGCTGCTACCGGCCGATTCGTCGATTAAAAAGAAATCCTTTATTTATGTAAAAATTATGGTCACCTCACAATATTAATGGCAGTTTGTATGGGAAAATTTAAATGATCAATATCTTTGAAACTACGCAAAGTTTCTCCGTTACAAATTCAGGTTATCATTATCGTCCCCGGTACAAAATTTTGAACACATTTCGAAGGTCGTAGATCATCAGGCAGCGGAGATACATGTGTCCAGCCAGCTTGATTTCAGGCTGGCTGGACATTAAGTTTTTATTGATTTCTCGTAAACCCTTACATGTGACGCCATAAATCAAACGTTATTACTGTTACACATTGCGTTACTAAATGTTAGTAAAGTAACCATATTCGAAAACGCTCCCGTTATTGAGATTCGGAAGTGCCAGCCAAAAGTTTTATACGTAAATTCAAGCTGGCTGGACACAGATTTTTGCATTTTTCTACTAAACCGATGTACGTACCACAAAACTTTTAGCTCGATGCCTGTTACAATTTTATGTAACGCCCGTTGATATGCAAAAAGTCGTCAAAATCACTTCCGTTACCAAGATTGAGAGACCAGCGAAAAGTGGCTTTTCAAGCTGGCTGGACACGTTTTCGATCGATTATCTAAGATTCTGTAGCGTTACAAATTCTGAAATAAGGGTGTTTAGCCGTCACATAAAGTGCCCTATTGACCTAGTTAATTGCGAGTTATTTTGAAGATTTGTCCAGCCAGCCTGAGTCACATATTTTGACGGGACTTTCACTGGCAGTTAGCTGATGTTATAAGGAGTAACTTAGAGAGTAACTTTTATTTACTCCCTGTATAATAAAAACTCATGCGTGGAAAATAGGTTTAATTATTTACTTTTATAAAAAAGTGGAAAAAATGGACTGCCGGTTCGAAACATGAATGCAGAGAGTGTTGCTAGACGTCAAAAATGTTAAGCTTGATTGTTGCAACTTAATACTTGGTAATCGATTACAATGAAACTTACTAAAATGACAAATTATTGCAGATTGTATTAAATTTATATCAAATTAAGTTCATAATATTTATGTTGAATTTACAAAAGTAACACTCCCTAATAAAGATAAAGAATTAGAAAACAGACACATTATTTTTTTCCGACATTCACGCGAACGAAGTCGCGGGCAGCTAGTTATCCATTTATGTAACTAACAGCCTCGCAGGTCTAGTGGTCGGAAGCGCAACTGCTGATCATCCTGGGTTCGATTCTCAGCTCGGGCACAGTGGTTTTGTTTTTGTCCATCAGGAATTACTCAGTAGCAGTTCGGAGTCTGAATTTTGTACCCTGTTGATGGCAATAGGCTCGCCCCCTAATACGAGTACTTACATGGGACTGAAAAGGTGGGTAGACTATAGATACACTTCTGCCTAACCCTTTGTAGATATACAGGCGTGATATTATGTTATGTTTTATCTAAGAGATGACGACGACGTTTACTCAGAATCTTAAATATACATAACTAGCTACCGCCCGCGACTTCGTCCGCGTGAAATTTCACCCTCCCCCCCATTCACCCTCTTAGGGGTGGAATTTCGAAAAACCCTTTCTTAGTGCACCCCTAGACCTCATAAGGAACCTACATGCCAAGTTTGGAATCTCTAGACCCAGCGGTTTGGGCTGTGCGTTGATATGTCAGTCAGTCAGTTCTCCTTTTATATATATAGATTAGCAATAATTAAGTCATTTTTTAGAAGACATTATTCATTAGCTTAGCATTTACCTAGATCTTTTCTGAGATAGTAACTTTAGTTGCCGCGTCATCGTGACATACAACTAGGTGCGCAAGTTCAAGTATATTTAGTTTTTATGTTTTTTAAGCCTTGGCTGGAGGCCTTAATTTATTGAGGCAACCCACAGGTAAGACCGGTTAAGCAGACGACAACCTTCTAGGTTGACGTGCGCAAGACGCCATATACCGGCTGATTTTTTTTTATTGTCTGGACATCAAAAGGTGAACGGAGTATAAGCCTAACGTTGTTCCGTTGCGTTGTCGCATATTTTAACACTCGAGAGAGTCAAAATATGCGGCATAAACGTAACATAAACGCCTGAATCTTTTGAAAGCGTTGACTTAGAAGCTTGATTTTTTCACTGCTTCAAGGAATTGCAACCCTGAGTATTTTATGTTAATTTCAACTTGATAACTCCACGCATTCCTGAGAAAAAGGGTCTTGACCGACAGACAACGTGGTTGATTTTATAAGGGTTCCGTTTTTCCTTTTGAGGTACGGAACCCTAAAAAAGCGAAGCGAGAGAGCAGTGGTCACTGGTCACCCAGTGGTAACTGCCGCAACTTACGAGTTGTAAGGTCGTAGGTTCGAACCAGGCGCATTAAGTACTTAGTGTAAATGATTTCATCACCACTGCTCTCAAAACGAAGACATCTGATATCTACCAACCCGCACTGGTCCCGCTTGGTGAATTACGGCCCACTCCCTCACACTGAGAGGAGGCCTGTGTCCGAGCAGTGGGAACATTATATGTTGAACCTACGACCTACAACTCGTAAGTCGCGGCCGTTACCACTGGGCCACCACTGCTCCCAGATAAGCCAACTATGTCATGACTTAATTTTGATATTCCGCAGACATGTGGGTAGTCTGAAAGCCGACCCTAACATACTAGTTGGGGAAAGGCTTGTAGATGATGAATATGGCACTTTGTATGAATAATAAAGTTATAAGTAGATACTTAGTTCATATATATTGTAACGGTTCTCTATAAGCTGCTTAGTCATGTTATGTAGCTGTTTGTACACAATGGATGCTAAAAGTCAACTCTTGTATGCTTCGATAATGATATACCTACAAGTCCTACAACTACTTACCTATACTGTGACAAATAAACATATTTTTCATTTCTTTCTTATGCACCAGCGTGTGTGTAGGTAAGTTTATAATACTATTGTATCTGTGTTGAAGACTTTTGAAGTAAAAAAATTAATGCGGTGGGTCAGAGCGGCTGTTGGCGGCACCGTCGCCACGAATGTCCCACTGCTGGGCAAAGGCATCCGTTCTCTCTAAATTAATGTTAGTATTCAATTAATATGATTTTTTTGATACTTAAAGTTTTTTTTTAAACAAAAACCTGATTATTTTAGTTTTTAATAATGCAATACTTAGGTACTTATTTCCTTTAATAAATCATCGTTTCATGAATATTTTCTATACAAAATATTGTGTCGATGTTGCACATCTGCCAGGCGTACCGCGAAGGCCTAATTTTTCTTATTACCTATTGGTTAAAAAAAAAAAACCAAACGGAAAACTTTAAAATCGTTGTTTGGAAGTTTTAAATATATTTAATTGACAGCCACAAGTGCCAAAAACACAAGTGCCCTAATAAAGTATGAGGATTATGATTTTACCTAATAAGATAAAGCCGGACCACGCACAGAGAAGGGTTCCGTCCATCAAAATATGTTTATATTTCATAGTATTTCTCGAAAAAACTATGAAACACCAAGTTAGGGGTGGAGCCCCTCCACCTCAAGTTTTCTCGTAATTTCACTACACCATTGTCACAATGGTTTGTCAAATGGTATTGTGTAGCGGTGCACAGAATACACCTTATTTCCAAGTTTGATTAATATTGTGCTAACAGTTTCCGAGTAAAATGGCTGTGTGTCATCCGGACGGACGGGCAGAGGGCCATGACGAAATAATAAGGGTTCCATTTTTGCTATTAGACTAAGGAATACTAAAAAAGAGTGGTGGAATTGGGGTTTCTGCAAGGAAACTCTTAGTAGCAACATGGAGTTGGAACTTTAGCTTCTATCTTATGACTCGTACTCACACTTTTACATGAGGATCAAAAACAAGTGTAGGTATAATACACTTCTAGCAACCTATTTGGAAAAATGTGTGGTACTTTTTAGGATTCCGTACCCGAATGTGCCAAAGGACGGGAACAGGAGCCCCTCCGTTCGTCCGTCTGTCTGTCAACGGGCTGTATCTCATGAACCGTAATAGGTAGACAGTTGACATTTTCACAGAGTGTGTATTTCTATTGTAGTCTTCTTGTGCGAGTCAAGTAAACAAGTCCGACTCGACTTGACCGGTTTTTTATCCGTATTTGTGATGTGATGTGAAAATAAAATACGTTTTCTTCCACCCAGCTGGTTCGGTACTGCGCCTTCAGAGAGCAGCACAAACACCTGTACGAGGGCGTCGACCTGTGGGGGCTGGTCAAGGTCAAGGACGCGTATGAAGGCACCATGCTCGACAGACCTGATATCGGGAGGCTGTCAATCTTCAGATTCGGTAAGACTTGATAAAATAGTTTTGACTCATTGATTTTTCGAAAGCCCCCTTTACAAGACGCAAGTTTCATTGCTTGTAGCATACAATAAAATTGAAGCAACATAACTTGTTACGCAACAAAAGTGTCGTGACTGTCAAAATGTTACGTCGATCTAGCTTTCATTCACCAAGTTCTTCTAAATAAACAGACAGCAGTGATGCTGGGAGTTTGTTGCGCCATTTTTTCTTCCCAGATAAAGCACTAAAGTGGTGAAGGGCGAGCGTTTTCGGCAACTGTTTTATGTAATTTTGACGTTTAAAAAGTGCTGATTGTCAGCCTGAGTTTTGATTTTGTGCAGAGTATAGCATGACATATTTGGAATGGAATACTTGGAAACGTTTGAGCGAAGAAATTTTAAACAACGTAGAGTCTGGAAGGCGAGGGTAGTTACTCCAGTTACCCATGAACTAGACAAGTCTATCGGTCACAGCGACCTTTTTATTGCTTTGGGATCAGATTCAAATATTTTATACAATGAATAATTTTTGCCTATCTATTTCTTTTCGTAGAATCTATGAACCTATCTACGTTTATACGGACTTTTACTGAAAATAATGCCTTCCTGCTGTTGCACTGCGCTGCAAGGTCTTCGTTGCCTTTCAGACCTTTTTCCGAGTTACTGTTTCTTGCCAAATTGACACTTATTTGGGTCAATACGTCAGCATTTTCTAGAACTTCAAAAAGTCAGTCTTTATTTGCACAATGAATGTGTACAAAAATATTTGGTCTTAAAGCTAGGTAGGTCCCTTTTCATTGTACTTACCTGTACCTGTGTACCGGTATGCATATATGTGTTTTAAAACAATTTAAATTGAATTACAGTTAGGTTTCATTCATTCATAATATTGCTATAACTGGTATAATATTCAGCTGCATCTGGTTAGACTGGAAGCCGACCCCAACAGACAGGCAGATGATGATTTATGTAGGTATATCAGTAACTGTATATAACTCCCAGAACTGTGTTTAATAAATCTCTGTTTTTCCAGGTCTTTGGGATCCCAGCGAGTTTCCAGTCGAAGACTTGATACGAGCTGGCATGGCAATGACGGAGATAGGTGTCCGACAGCCCAAGCTTCAGATCCTCGCTGGCACCTGTATTGTAGACCTGGAGGGCATCACGATACGTCACGTGGCTACCCTGACTCCTACTGTTGCTTACCAAATCGTCAGTCTTATGGGGGTGAGCTGGATTTTTTAATGTTACGACTTCATCATCAAAACGATTAAGATTGTGGTTATGTGAAACCTTAACGCAGTGTCCTAACCAAAGCGGCCGGTCGCGCGATTACGCGATCGTCGCGTTCATATGTCTGTCTTTTGTTCCGAAGACTGGACGACTCTCTCTCAAACTCAAAGCATTTATTTCAATTAAACCATGTACAGGTACTTTTGAATTGTCAAGAAGTCGGTCAGTTACTCAGAAAGTTGAAGCTAGTTGCCCATTCCAAAACTTAGATCATCTATGGAGAAGAAAAGGCATAGAACTCCAAGGACACTCTTTTAAATCAAGATATTACAAAATCCTGGGTTGATTATCCTTGTTGCTTGAGAACAATGTAAAATGTAGGTACTCTGTCGGCGCGATGGGGTTCACCGAACAAAGTGAACACTATGATCGCGTTTTCACGTGACGATCACTTTGGCTGATCGACTCAGGACACAGCCTAATCTAGTCTTCTTAATTTTTTAAACAAAAGATTTGTCTTTGTCCCAAAGACAGTCAACGTAATCGGCCTACATCTCGACACCCTACAGGTGACACTAATTGACAGACGTGACAGTACTTAGCTACTTTCTGTCGATTTATTCCGGTCTGATCCCCTGAGCTGAGCCCTCCTCCACCCCCCCCCCCTCCTCGATCTCCTGCTAGTTCGTTTTCTGTTTTAAATCGGAAGAACCCCTGGACTGAGAGCCAAACCTAAAACATGTATTATACAGTTACAGGGTTATTTTAAATTGACTAGCTAAACTCCGCAGACGCAATGGGTATCGATATTTAAACACGATAAAATAAAAAGATTTGTTTTTTTTGGAGGTCAATCAACGCTGTCAGTGTTGTTATTTTCAAGGCATGTTTCAAGACTACAATATCAGAGATCGATGACCCCAGAAAATAATCCTCAAATTAATTTCTTCTTTGTTTTATTATGTTTAGATATCGATACTATTCGCGTATCGATAACTAATTTTATTTAACCGCGCAGTAGACACTTGTCATAAGTCATTATAATCTGCATCAGCCATCACTGTATTGTATTTTGTCACCTGTATTAACATTTTCCTGTTGCCAAGATCAAAGGTTTATCAATTACGTGTTTCTGTGAGAACTTGAGAATAATAATGGCTTTTTGTTTTTTTAACAGACGTATTTAAAGTAATGAACTGTCGTTCGTGAGAATGTTCAGTGATTGCCTGCATGACCACAAAAACTGGTGAATTTAACTTAAATGAGTAGTAAATAATCTTGTGATAACTATAACTGCCAAGAATATACCATAAGTATGCGCAATTAATGTTATTTAAGTATGTCGGCCATTCCTAATTACTCGTTAGGTACTTATGTCAAAACTCCGACTGACCGACCGTTGGTGTCGTGGTCACAAGCGCGATTACTGAGTGTGGGGTCCTAGGTTCGATTCCCGGATCACCTGTGTCTGCGCACACACTTCTGCACTATTATAAGTAGTTACTTATAATAGTGCAGAAGTGTGTGCGCAGACACAGGTCCAGCGACCGATCTCAGCTGATAGCAGTTGCTATCAGCTGAGATCGGTCGCTAAGGCCGAACTTCGGTATGAAGGACTATTTTACTAGCATAAATATGATTATGAAACCAATTTTTGTGACTGACTTAGAGGAAGGAAAAACGTCATAAAAATGTTAACAAACTTTGATCAAACCTTGCCACCTTTAATGAAGCAATTATAGGCTGGGAGTATGGTTACGTAGAGTTAATAAACAGGAACAAGATAAACAGTGAAGAAAAACATCGCGGGGGAAACCGGCATGGTCGTGTCGTGTTGAAGTCGATTTAATTTTTATTAAATTACTTTTTATTTCGTAATTTTTAGATTTAAATAAAAACTGGTATATTTGTTTGTAATAAGTAGGTAATAGTTTTGTTGTAAATATTGCACTAGAATTTGACCAAGGTTTTGAGATGTTTTCCTGTATCTCATATATCAATAAGCCAGCGACACTTACACGAATATATCCATATCTTGAAAATCACTGAATCGATTTTGATGAAACTTGCACTGTTCCCTAAGTTGAAGTAAATGTAAGCCAATAAAAAATGGTCACGATCCGATTACTAGTTGCGGAGAAATGCGTGGACAAACATACATACTTACATCTAAAAAAAATTGTATATTTGTTTGGACCTAATAGATTGTCATATGTGAATATATTGTAGTTCCAATAATATTACATACATAAGTGTCGAATTGATAACCTCCATTTTATTGAAGGCGATAAAAACAAAGGAGATTGTGTTTATACAACGCAAAGATAGTCTTAGAATCTTCAGCTATGTAGTTGCTTGTGCTTCCATCAATTTCATTCATAGTGTATTTAACATCATCCACCAAAAAAATAATTTTAAAAATCTTTGTTTCAAGCTCGCAATGCCAGCTCGCGTCAAGAGCGTGCACATCATCAACTACTCCTGGATCCTGAACACATTCTTCTACGTGTTCAAGAGGTTCATACCCCAGGACGCCTGGCAGTACATCCATTTCCACGGCAACGACCTCAAGTCCCTTCAGAAGCATCTGGACCTGGAATGCTTACCTGTGAGGTATGGGGGCACCTGCAGAGCTGTCGCATCATTTGGAGTCTGGCTGAAGAAGATAAAGAAGTACAGAGACGAACAGTTTGATATTGAAATGAAGCAGTTAGGTTATGTTATAAAAGAGTGATGTTGTGTTCAGCCGGCCGATTCTGTTATAGATTCTCACCGTGAGAAGTTAGGTGAAGTGAGCTGTCAAATCATCTGATGCTAGAGATTGAACCTAATGACAGCTCACTTTTAGCTCACTTCACCCGAATTATCACGGTGAGATTTTTACAGAATCGCACTACTGATATCAGTGCAGCTCGTGAATTGTAATTCAAAATGGTCTGATAGACGAGTGGTTTTTGAACGTCATTGTTTAAAATGATAGTCCCCTAAAACGACCACGTTTCACCTCGATAAGCTTCCAAGTTGGCAAAAGCAAATAAAGCAAAATTATATACTCAAATTTAGGTTTTTGTGAATTTTACAATATGTGATTTATTTAGTGATATTTACTGTCTTGAATTTAATTATTTTTAAGTACTTTGGTGAATGAAATCCTGTCAGTAGGTAGGTATTTTATAGAAATCTATTTCAGAAGTCTGTAAATAGCTGTAATGTTTAGAACCGCACATAAATCCAGTCAATTATAACACATGGGTCCAGTCAATATATAATAGATGGGTCCAGTCAATATATAATACATGGGTCCAGTCAATATATAAGTTAGGTATGCGTAATTGTAGGTAGGTATTCTGTTAAAAGCAAATAATATATTCTGGGATGTCAAAAACATCACGCGCTGCTGTAGCTCAACTGTTTCGCCACTGTGACTCTGCAATTAGTTGTCCGGTCGAAAAAAAGAATTTCACCACACATCACTAATTGCATTTATCGCTAAACGTACCTTATTTGAAAGTAAACAACTCGGAAAGCACGTTAAGTCGTTGGTCCCGGCCACAGAACAGATAAAATAAGTTTTACTGTTCTGTGGTCCCGGCTGTCATTCATGGATCTTTGACAGGGTCGTCAAAAGCCCAAAAGTCGTAATAGTTGGGAAAGGATGATTGATGTAAGTATTTGAAACATCATTCTACCTCCGTCATTTTCAAACTATTGACAGATATACCTTTATTGATGTTTTACGTTCACAGTTAGATGTTTTTAGTGATTTGTTGTGTGACTGTGCCTTTTTTTTGTGGATGGGAAATCATCAAATTACTTCCTCCCGCTCTGGGTGGAGCGGAAGGGTGTCAGACTCTTACTGACTAAAACCCACCCGTGTTCCTTCCTAAGCCCTTTATGTTCCGGGGCAGCGGTAACACTTTCGGACAATCCCGCTGAATGCAAATGAGCCTTCATGTACAATTTATTTTGAAGTGATAAAATAAGCGTCTAAGCATAATTATGTGTACTTTGGTAAGGGTTGTTACACAACTGCAAAGGTGTCTCAATCATGTGGCTTAAAATATTAATTATGTGCCTTAAAACAAATAGCCATAAGGTTAATTATTATAAAGTTGAGTCAAGTAAATGTAGCTATATTTTATACAATATTTTGTGATATTTCTCCTTCAGAAACTGTAATTACATAAATAAACAATTTTATAATATAATTATGGAGTTAAAATGAAAATGTTGTTTTCTTTTCGCTTCCCTACAGCTTTTTCTAACAAACAATTACTGTTAATTACATAAATACTAGTAAGTATTTATGTAATTAGTCTTTTTATCTGTTAGTCTTTTTTGTTAGTTCTTTTTTCGCAAAGCGTTAATTATTCATTGTTTGCTTCCATTGTTTCTGCGCCGATCTGCAGAAAAAATATTTTTAATACACACATACAAAATGGTGCTCAGACCTGCAGGGTAATTGCGTAACACACTATCAGTAGCAATGGGTTTCATTTTGACAGTTCAACAACATGCATTGCGTTATTTACGTTGTTGAGCAGACACACTTTTCGTACATAAGGAGCAATGGATTAGCAATATACTTCAAAATGATTCAAACTGAGAGTAATAGTGTGTTACACAATTAGGGTGCAGGTCACTCACCGTCTCGCAAAAATTCCGCCTTGGCATTTACCAAAGAGCGATATGGAGCGCAGCAACCTGGGTGTAAAAAGACAGGACAAAATTCGGAACACCATGCTGCGTTCCAAAACGGGTATAATAGAAGTAGGCTAGAAGGCTGCCAGGCTCAAGTGGGATTGGGCGGGTCACATCAGCCACATGCAGGATGACCGCTGGGCAAAAGTTTCCACACAATAGGTGCCTGAAGATAGATGGCGCATTGATAACTGATTTTATTTCTGTAAGTAAGTTTATACAAACACTCGTCAATCATATTTTTAAAAGTAGATGAAGTCGGCGTTCCATATTTGACTACTCTGAGAAGGAACGCCGAAACAAACTCAGAGGTCACAGTCTGTTTAAAAGTCCAGACATAATCTTGGTCAAATCATGTGATGACTATTTATGTGGATTGGTGTGTGAAATGATCTTTTGAGGAAAGAACCATACAGATTGAATGGACCTGTCCAGACAGTGCACGCATTTGTCTGTAATCGTGCAGCTTAACGCAGAAATTAATGGTAGTTTTACCATTCATTAGCATAGACACCAAAAAAATAAAACCATACCTACTTAATAAAAAGTTTTCGATCCATCAAATACCTCTCAGATCGCCTTACAAATCATAAGTACTTGACCTGACACATCTACACATTACAAAACCTACTAAGTATTAAATCTGCCACGTGACTGCACAGACCCTTTGACCCTGTGAACCAAAAAACAAGAATTTCAAGAAGCCACAAGGACACAAAGATGAAACTGGATAATGAATATGAAAGGTCCTTATGTAAGAGCCCTCGCACATAGAAAAAAGGTTATTATTTCTTTGTTTGGTTAGATGCGAGGTTTTTATGTATATTTTAATTTTGGACAAAAACTTTGAAATTAATTAATTGAACTGCGAAAAGTTGACTTGGGTCTCTGTGCCGATGCTTGTTGGGGAGGCCATGTAGAGGATGTCTTTTCGGCTGATAATATTATGGATTTAAATCAAGATTTTTTGGCGCAGGATAAAGACAACATTGGTTCTTATCGTGATCACTACGCTTGAAAGACAGATCGGTGGTTGCAGTACATAACGTAAGTAAACAATAGTAAATATATTTGTATTGTACCTACATAGTTTTTTTAAGAATCTCTCGAGATATATTTATTTCTGTAAAATAAAATAATAAGTAAGCAAAATGACAAACGGTTGACACTTCCCGTGACCCAAGGGCTGGCTTTTACCTTGGCTAGAGGTTAAGCATTGCCATATAACGTGGTAATGCCGCCAGTCTCTTGGGTACATTGCGACAGCGGTGCGGATGAATTTGTCGACGTTATATTTTATTTTGTGTATAGTTTTAGTTAAGTTAGGATTTAATTTTGTTATTTTTATTAATTAATTAGGTATTAGTTGTTATTTGTATTGATATAATCTACTCATTAAAATGTTTTTTTTATGAGTTTTGTTGCAATAAGTGGTCAGCTAGCAACCTCGACAATTGATCATATTATTCTTGCCTGAGCAACCGGCAGCAAGTTCTTCATACTGACTTAGATGTCACTTCTTGCGGTAGCATTGGGGGTGGGGTTGCCTCCTTTCCTCAAATATGACGAGGGGATAATGGCTGATCTTTGCGTGATGAGGGTGCTCCTTATGGTGATAGGTCCTATTGTTAACCATGGTTTTGTTATTGTTATTAGTAATAATCTGTTTATTTATTTACGTAGGCCCTAGTTTACCATTTGTGACTTAAAGTTACGCGAAAAAAAAAATCTGCTGTTCACTACATTTTGACGAGTTATAAGTACGAACATAAATGTAGGGAACAGCTGATTTTTTTTTCGCGATTTCAGGTTTGGTCCCATAGTAAAAGTTGTTTGTTAACATGAGTACAATCACGTGTTTAAGTATCGGTCACTAATTACCAGTCACCCTATATGTAAATAATGCAGCATTGCATATTATGTAAGCGGGCAAGCCCTTTATGCCTTGAGGCTTTTATTCAGGTATTAAGTTCTGTTTACGTTTATATTATTTATTTCTGCTTGAGTAACAGTTTTCTAAGTTTTTGTTGGTATATTAGCGTGAGCTAGCTGACATATGGCAATTAATTTAATGTTTTGTGTTTCGTAATGTCAATAACTTACTATTGTAGAGAATCAAGTTCTAACAGAACAGACAGCTGTGCTACTGGGGGTTTGTTGCGCCACTTCTTCTTCCCAGCTAAAGCACTAGGAAGTGGTGAAGGACGGGCGTTTTGGGAAACTGTCTTATGTAAATTAGCCGTTCAAAATGTGCTGATTCTTAGCCTAGTTTGAATAAATGACTTTTGATTTTGAAATAGACAAGAGGACACTTCTTCAAAACGCTTTCTCAAGTTCTTTAGTAAAGATGATCTTATTCAACTTGGGAGTTTTTTTAAACTAGCGCTGCGGCTCTGTCTTGAGTAGGGTCGGAGCATTATACTGAGCGATGGCCGTATTTGTGGATGTGAATGTGATGCATATTTTCCCTCAACTTCTTTTTTGTGTTTGTGTTCTTTCTCCGCATCATGTTTACCGCAAATAAAGTTTTCTTTCTTTCTACTTGCCAAGCAGCGATAGCTCGATATAAATCTCAATGTACCTAAGTAGGATAAATATCGCAACGTTGTTTCGCGTCTGCGTCGCGTCGGTCCTATCCTCAAACCATAGATACTGAAAGATTTTATGTTCACAATGATGGCCCTCCTGATATTTTAGATCATAAATTTCGTCGGCTTCGTCTTGAAAGTAACAAATGAAGAGAGATGGTCCTGACCTACTGCTACCTATGTTTTTATGATTGTGATTTCGAATGTTCTGTTTTATTGTAGACTAGCTTCTGCCCGCGACTTCGTTCGCGTGAAAGTCGTATGACACCACAATAAAATAACAGCCATATTTGCTCTCACACATTTTTACACACCCTCTCACCGAGGGGAGACCTGTATCCCAGTAGTGGGAACATTATAGGCTGATATGCATTATTATGCCACATTTTTATACAACCAACCTGTATGTTTGTATAGTCTTGGCACTTGGTCTCAGCAGCCAAAATATAGGTACAGAGATTCAGGACTGATGACGCGGGAGGGAGCACAGTTGACACAGAGTGCGACGTACAGTTGTCCATGTTACTAGCAGCTCGTCCTGAGTTCGATACTCGCAGTGCAGCCTTCAGTAGCAATTTTCCATTGCTTTCGAAGTTTTTCGTTTTATTCTAGAAAAATCAGGTTTCGAAATAAACTGTGCTTATTTTGGGTAAATTAAGGTAAATTCATAATTTGTACAGTTCATCATCTGCCTAGCCTTTTCCCATCTACGAGTATGTTAATCATAATTCGGTACGAACACTTAACCCCCGCTATAGGCCGCCATGTTGGATATTATGTGACGTCATAGGTATACCTACAGAACAACGTGATACCTCGTTTCTCAAAGTAGTAGAAACTAGGTGTTATGAGCCTACATAATTATTGATAATTTACTTTGTTATGCTATCTATGTAATACATAAGGAATGCAATAAAGGATTGAGTATTGAGCACATAATTACATAGCCTGTTAAAATCATAAACATCGGCTGCGTGAAGTGTCAAGGTGCTATGCTTTTATGTTGCGTTTAGAACTTGCATAATATGCGTACCTAGTATTGTATTTAAACTGTGTTGGGGTCGGCTTCCAGTCTAACCGGATGCAGCTGAATACCAGTATTTTGCATGGAGCGACTGCCTATCTTTTTCAAAGTCTATTTTATACATAATCATGTAAGATACATAATCAGCCTATAATGTTCCCACTGCTGGGACACAGGCCTCCTCTCGCTGAGAGATTTTATACATTAGTATTAAATTTCGAGATTAACATAACATAACGCCTGTATTACCAACAGGGTTATAGGTACAGAGGTGTGTATCTATAGTAATATAGTACACGTGATGGGGGCGAGCTGCCATCAACCGGGCATAAATCCAGACTCCGGGATGTACTGAGAAATTCCAGATGGAAAAACCCAATAATACTTTGCCCGACCCGGGAATCGAACCCAGTAGGTACCACATGCTCAGCAGCTGTAGTGCTTGTGACCACTACACCAACGAAGCAGTCCGAATTAGTTGCAACAAAAGCTTTGCTTTGCTTGTTGCCTTTTGGCATGTGGAATGCAATAAAAGTATTGAGTATTACGAGATTATTATGTACTAGCAGCGCCCCGCAGTTTCACCCGCATAAGTCTCGATCCCGTGGGAATATCGGGATAAAAACTATCCTATGTCCTTTCCCGGGACTCAAACTATCTCTATACCAAATGTCATCTAAATCTATCTAAATAACAGGCAGACAGACAGACAAACTTTCGCATTTATAATATTAGTATGGATTTACTGCATCACACGAATAAATTCGAGTCCTTGTGCTAAGCTAGTATATTAATGCCTGAGTTCTCTCGCTATCTTTGAACACCATGGTGGAGGACTCGAGGTGCTTACTAAGAAACTAACAATTAACTAACTTCACAACAAGAAGAAAACTTAAAATTCTATTTTCGTCCACCGATGTATACTTATATGGATATTAGTCAACTATAAAAAAAAAAACTTATTACAAATCGCTAAGGTCTCCCTCAGAAAGCCTTCAGATGACTCCTTCTCCTTATGCGTAATTCATGAGATGACATTTGAAGAAGACACTTTGAAAAATCATGAAAATGAAGTAAGTAATTTGGCGTGTTATCAAAAGTGGGTCAAAACATCACTAGGTACTGATTTTCGATGAAGAAAAACATACCTAATCCTCTGTCTTATTTTTTATGAGAAAATGGTGCAATGAGACAGTTATTCTGATAAAATAGGTACGTAATTTAAACTATAGATATAACACATACACATATACATAACTCATGCTTACTTTCCATGGGCGTAAGCAGAAATTACAGAACGTCACCTGCTACGATCCTTAAATACTCCTTTTACCTCGTTTACATACGTTCATATATATATTATCGTCATACACGCACGCCGGTTGCGACCACAGAACAGAGGGGCAATTCTCTTCACAGTCTGATTTCAGTCTCAATCTGTCAAAAATGCCTCTAATTTCCCTACATTTTGACAAGTTTTTGACATTTGTTTGTCGCTGAGATGAGACTGCGACTAGATTTTGAACGTTTTAAATTACGAGAATTAGCCTTCAGATAGGTTGCGACCTAACACAAGGCAACTCATCTTCATTTTCAAACATTTTATCAAACACCGTCCTGCTCCCATAAAAATCATTCTTCACCGCATTTCTGCCTCCCTGGTACCATAATATATTACCGGTGATTAATCAATAAAGTCCCATGCCATTTGGTAGGTGGTAGGTACTGGTAAACGAGATGGCATGTCGGCAGGCTTATTACGTATCTTGCAGAAGCGTAGCAATAGCGAAATTTGCGCAATTATCGTGCAAATTTCGCAAATCCGTATTGTGTAACAGCGATAGCCACCGCATAGCAAACTAGCGATAGTGCTGCCTCTATGGAACAATCAGTTAACTAAAAAGTGCAGATTACTACTGTGATCGCGTGGTGATTGCGACTATTTCGTATTACGCATGGTTTTTGACAGCAGAGCGACAGCCATCGGCGAGCAAATTTGGCTGTCAAATTGCGATAACCTTTTCCCTTGTTGTTAATCGCTCGCTGATTGCTTATTACAAATAAAGTCTTAAAATTCGAAGAATTTTATCTAAAATTGTGTACATTTTAATCCCGTCGTGTGTCGTGTGCTTATTAGAACAAACTGTGTGTACCGTAAATGACTATTCATCCAAAGTATTCTAGTTAAATACCATAAATAAAAATAAATATCATAAATACATCTATAGCAATCAGTACATTCATTTCATTAAAAATAAAATACATTAGTTTAATAGGTAATTTTTTTTATTAATTAGTGTCCATAGCTGCTAGCGCGCTGTTTGACTGGATAATCGCCTTCATGACCTTGGATCTTGAGCCAAGGCCAACACCCCTAGCTAAAGCGAGCTGTAAAGTCTAATAGTTCTTCTAGTTGATCATTGGACACTATTTGCCATTTTATACTGAAACAAGATTATGTATTGTTAATTACAAAGTTAATTTTTTCACCGACCTAACCTAACCTTTGTTTCACATGAATCATATTTTAAAACTTACTTGTTGAACAGCCGAATAGTCCAAGTTAACACTGTTTTCACCCACTTATGCATCGTGTAACCGGCGCGCGGCGCCAAGCTATTTTTTTGGTAAATTTTAAGAGGGTGTAAGTGGTTTTTAAGTTTTTTTCGTAACAAAACTTATAAGATTGAAACATTCTTCATGTGATTGACAATTGACTTTAGTTCCTAAGTTTGCTACATAATTGTTTTGGCGCTAGTGTCGCAGCGATAAGTGCATGATAACAATTGGCGAGCGATCAGCAAACGATTTTTAGATAATACCGATTTTTTTTGCGTTTTGCGATTGATCGCGCGATGACTGCGCGATAATTGCTGATTGCTCTTTTTTACGTAATAAGCCTGCGGGTTGTTCGTCTCATAACTCATGATTTGACGAACAATAGGGATCAATCAAATTCAGATGCCGGGTATATTTGGCTCATATAAATGAGCCAGGTATTTTTATTTTTAGCCTAATCAGTATACCTTAATTACGTTACATACGGGAAATCATAATTAAGCTCAGGGAATTATTAATTACCAACTATGGCATCATGATTCTAGTGCGAAAAAGGGATAGTGCTATCGGTCATGTGTAGCTCCGTCTCTCTCTTACACTGGAATCATGATGGCATTTAAATTAGCCGTCATATTATTATTAACAAACTCGACAGCTGCGTTTACAGTGGTAGGTAGGTAGGTATTATTGTATTGTATATCGGGCTGGCTGGTAGGAGAAAGACATTCCTTTATAATAATTTAGCTACCTAGGCAATGTTAGTAGGTATATTTCATTAAAAGCAGTAAAACTTCAATGGATATGTTGTATAACGAGGGTGGTAATCTTGAAGTTATAACTAATTTGTACTTACGTTTAATTATTGAGTAAAACTCTACTAACAAACAACAACATAAAGATGTTACATGTTTACCTCCCCGCTCGATAGATGGCGTTGTACAATTCACGCTCGTTTCTGAATCGCGCTATGGTTTCGTTACCGCGCGGAGTATATAAGCTCGGGCGACCCAATATTTGATAACTCTGGTTTCCCTTCAAAACGCATAAATCTTTCGCCTTTTACTAAAGATTTCCGTGGAGGGGGACACTCAAATGAGTCTATAATATTTTTGAAATACTCTGCTTCGGCAGAGTTTATAAACCCTAACCTTCACACTTTCACAGCTACAGATACAATGTGCACTGTGAAGATCTATTGTAACTGTGATTATGACGGCACACGTGTGTCACATCATAATTTCATAAATAAATAAAAATTTTAATGTCGCACGTTTATTGGCAAGGTATACGTTTTCGAAACTATTTTCATAGAATGCAATAATTCGGTTGTCGATTTCAACTGAGCGATTCAAAATACGACAGACAGTCAAAGCAAGAATTTAACTTTACCCTACGTGTTAGTAAAAATCCTAGAACTTTCATGTATTGTATTACCCGGTATAAGTACTGAACCTGGAACCAGTATTTGCAATGAAGTTCACGATTATGCCATATATTTTTAACGTGTACGTGTTTTTTTTTTTACATCGTTCTCATATAAATTCAACATTAATGATGTCAACTAATATTTTTGTAAAAATATAATTTTAAAGAGTGTCTATGGAGTTACTTGCCCGTTCTTCTCCATAGGTACTTACTATGATTTGGAATGGGCAACTAGCTTCATATCTTCTGACTGACCGACTTCTTGACAATTCGAAATGAATGGTTTGAGTTTACATCTTTGACTAACCCCTCGGAGATTACAGGCGTGAAGTTATGTTACGTTTTGTTTATTACATAAAAAGCTTCAATTCATTTTACCATCTACATTTTTTTATTATTTATCCGTCGTGATGGACGGCCTTTTAAACTCAACTCAACATCAAAGGCATGTCATATCGAATGTGTTACACTATCTACTTTGAAGCTAAAAATATGCGACGCTGTCCATTTCGCATTATTATGTATCCTAAGTCATTTCTGAATATAATTTTCAGCCAATAGATAGAAAGAAACAAATATAAAGTTTTTATTCAATATTTAACTTTACTGGTCACAGTCAAACCACTTGTCAAAGTAAACAGACTTCCAACTTCCGACTCCGCCCGCCAGACACCACACTGCCTCGGTGCCTCCGCCTCAGAACACCTGAACACCGCGCTCATTGGAAACTTCGGCTAATTTCTGATGTCTTGGTACTTTGTGAGATGCAAATCGATTTATTCCGGTCGGATCCCCTGATCCACAAAACAGAAAGGTATTTTGTGCCTGATCCTCTGCTCATCTGCTGGTTGTTATTATGTTTTAATTTCTGTCTGATGCACTATAAAATTTGTCATTCCGGTCTGATCGTTTAGTCGACATTTGACAGATTCTACTTTTGACATCATAGTCTACATTATGACAGATTCTACTGATACCCTTCGCGAATCCCGTTGACTCGGATCGCAAACGTATCATAACTAAGTTAAAGGGATAATTATGCGTTTTCCCTCTTCTCATTTCTGATGCATTTGGTATCTCTACGAAGAAGGCAGATCGAATATTCCGTGGAATAAAAACGCAACTGCGAGAGCGCGATACCCCCAGCCACCTACCAGCTGTTCCCAGTGCAGGCACACACATTTATGATCCCCCAAAAGTTCTGTAATCCTAGTATTTCGGAAGTTCATTTGCCCGTGCAGCGCAAATTGGCGCCACCAATCTAAATTCCTGTCTTTTTTTTTTGCAAATTCATTTTATTTAAAACATGATACCATCACATCCACATCTGTAATACCCGAAGGTTTAGGCAGCAGTGTACAAACGCCAGCACTTCAAGCTACCCGAAACTATCAAATTTCCCAATCAACTTTGAACCTACTGCTTTAGCGATGAAGTTGAAAATCTATTAAAGAAATTTGATATATTGTTCAGGCGTACAAGCGTAACAAGTATGACTTTACAAAATTATAATCATTAAAATCATCAATCTCAACAACCCGATCATTTATAATCCTATTGATTGAAATTTCATGAAATAGTCATTGAATAGGATTATATGAACTCAGAGGGTTGTATTGATGATTATAATTCTGTAAATATATACTTGTTATGCTCGCGAATCATATTTTGTTCAACATACTCGTACAACCTGACCGACCAGCAAATTGAAAAAACGTAAAACAAATTTAATTTCGCGGGGTACCCTGGGGTGGTAACAAAACGACAGGATTTATAAATACAATACATTAAAAACAGCGCGTCTACAAAATGTACTTAATCATTTTAATATTTACCTGTTTATATCAGAACCATTTAACTCAAAATAAACAATAGACGACGTCAATTCCAACAATTGTTCGCATTCCTGTAAGCTCTCAACCGTAGGATTGTATTTCAAAGCTCTCCACATTGCACAAGGTCTAGTAGCTCTACGGAGAAATAATTAAATAAGAACATAATATCGTTGCTGCTTAGTTACAATACAATCTCTATTTAATTTTGAGAGTCTAATACCTCTGATACGCTTGTAACAAACCCTATTCTGAAATCTACTTCTGAAGAAAACTTCTAGGCTTACATGGTATCTTAGTATTTAGTTCGTCAAAAAGGAAGTCGACTAATCTTCATTCATCGTCGCTGCGGGGAATTCTCCGGCGATGGAACTCCTCAATGAATGATGATAGCAAAATTGAGACAATCACCAATGATTGTTACAATCGCATGTTTGTTTATTCCAAAAAGCAATCATTTCAAACAATCTTAACGAGTTTTATAATGGAGGAACACTGACTCCCAAGTCACAGGTATAAACCTAGTTTAGGTGCCAGGGCCCCACCTATGTTTGAGATACTACTTCTGTATGCTGTAAATGTCATGTCTGTAATGTACTATGTTGTCACTTTTTTGAAATAAAGAAATTATTGAAGTGAAAATTTCTTTAGGCGCGTTGGGTATTTTTTGAGATGGGAAAAAAACCATTGAATTCGCGTTACTGTTACCGTAACCGACACCGCTTCGGATGTGTTCGGCTGGCTTCGGGATGTACTCGGGTTTAATATATATCCGATATGTCAGTGAGTGATGGCAAAGTATTCTGCTTGTGTTTTGTTTTCACTTCTGTCGGCACTCCCGGAGTGTTTTTTTTTATTTATTTATTTTATTTACGTATTCCCATCAGGATCACAGATGTTCCTCAGGGTAACATCATAATATGCGAGCGAGGCTTAATATACGAGTAGGTCACTGGGAACCGTGGACCCTCCTGCGGCACCTTTTACGGCATACCCAAATATCTTGTCATATTCATGATCCGCTTTAGGTAATTGTGGTACAAAACGTCCTTTTAAATTATATCGACGTTCTGGTGGTTTTAGCATCATAAGTAACATGACATAGCATCACGGCTGTAATCCCCGAATGGTTCGGCAGAGGTGTATCTAAGTATAGTAGGTACACCCACATTTCATCAGTTATGTTTAAGTCCCATGTAATAGGGGAGCGAGTATATTGCCATATGCATCAACCGGGCACAAATTCAAACTTTGGGCTGTTACTGAGAAATTCCTGATGGAAAAAGACAATAACACAATGCCCGACCTGGTGATCGAACCCAGGACCTCATACTCAGAAGTAGTGCTTACGACTGCTAGAGTGAGTTTTGATCGTAAAGCCGGATGACAAGGTATTATTTTGATAGAGCAATTTGAAATAAGTTAGTACTCTAGAGTAGGACATTCACGGTCGGATATTATCGTGACTGTCAAATCATGAAGTAAATATTTGGTGTCAAGTAAAACCACACACACAGAGGCAACTGCACTCATCGACGTCTGTCGGCGCGGCGGTAGCCATCGACGTTGCCTCAGTCGTCGACGCGTGTCACTCGTGTGTATGCATACATTACTTAACGTATTTTAAATTCCGTTCCATTTTTAAGATGACAGAGACAGAATGATGTTTTGTTTGGTGGAATATTTTGAATTTCGAGCGAATTATCGCTTGTCAGTTGTTATATGCAATCGAGTACGTGAAATAGCGCCATCTTTGCAAATTGATAGTTTTTAACCCCCGACGGAAACAGGGCCCTAATTCACTATGACCACTTAATGATTCCTTACTTCGAAACCACGTCAATATCTTAGCTAATCACGAAATCTGCTAATAACTTATTCTCTATGACACAATCAAAATCAAAAGTCATTTATTCCAATTAGGCTGAGAATCAGCACTTTTCGAACGTCAAAATTCTACATAATATATGACAGTCGCCCTTCGCGAACAATGAACGAAACCGCGCGAAATGAACCAAAGTTGGCGATGATGGCGTGGTTTGAAATGTCAAAACAACAATCTTAAGTGGTTTGAGCCTACGTGGTAAGATTACGCGGGAAATAATAATTACCACATAGAATGTGTTATAAGTTTAACGTGTGTACCTGTGTGTCTGTCTGTGGCATCGTAGCTGCCAAACGGCTGAACCGATATAGATTTGTTTTGTTTTCGGGCGTAAAATCAGTCGTCTGAAAGCAAAGTAGACCATACATTATATGCAATGACTAGATTGTGTAGAATTACAAATCCTACTTCCTACTAAATTATAAACGCAAAAGTTTGTGAGGATGGATGGATGGATGTTTGTTACTCTTTCACGCAAAAACTCCTTAACGGATTTGGATGTAATTTGGCACCCAGATAGTTATAACCTGGATTAACACATAGTACACTTTTTATCCCGGTAGTACGTTCCTGTGGGATAATTTCTGACCTCCACGCGGACAAAGACCTGGCAAAAGATAATTATTAATATTAATTGTTCCACACAAACCTACTTATTCGTAGTTAAAAGGACAGACATATCCTTCCCTTCTGTAACCAGCACCCTAACTGCGTACTAACACACTTTTAATCACACTCTGAACGATTATGAAGAATATTGCTAATCCATTGCTTCATATGTTCGAACAATTTGTCTGCGCAACAACGTTAATAACGCAATGAATGTTGTTGAACTGTCAAAATTAAAACCATCGCTACTGTTAGTGTGTTACGCATAGATATCCGGTGTTACGCAATTACCCCGCTATTAGTATAAGAAAGAGAGTACGTCTTTACCTTTTGTGTGCGAAGCTAATCAGCGCAGCTTCCTCATAATATGTCGCCTGTCACCGACAGAGACGCAGCTTTGTTTCCGCTTCAGATGAGCTCAGTATTGGAAATAATAGACGTATTGGTTTATGAGTAGGCTTGAGTTAATTAGGTCTAGAATTTTTTAATTAAATAGGTCTAGGAGTAGCTAGGGTTAGCTGTCATAGCCAGGTAAACATGTAAAAGTGTACCGACACACATACATACTTTATATTAAGTTTCAAGTTATGAAACAACATACTGGTCATTCTTAACAACGTTCAAATTCCATCGCTCGCAACCAAAAAATTATTAGGTTCGGTCCTGTTTGTTACAAATGGTCACTCAAATATCAACTTGGAATACATTTCACTAAACTAGATAACTGATTAAGTGGCGATGAAATGTAAATTATATCTGAGATTATGAACACTGCTATAGTTATGGTAAATAAGTACGTAGGTACTTAGGGTAGCCTAATACTCTGTCTTTCTTCAGATTTGATGAACAATTTATTATAGTCTACTCCAAAAGTATCCTACTAATGTTATCAACGCAAAAGTTTGTGAGGATGGATGGATGGAAAGATGTTTGTTACTCTTTCACGCAAAAACTTCAGAACTGATTTTGATGAAACTTTACAGTAATATAGTTTATACATCAGAATAACACATATGATACTTTTTATCCCGATATTCCCACGGAATCGACATTTATGAGGGTGAAATCGCGGAGCGCTGCGGTGCTAGTTTAATTATACCTAATGTAACAAATGGACCAGAAGACGTACCTGTCGAAGGCAAATTGGAGTGCCTCTTACAAATATTATTATCAAGTTAGAAGAAAAAGAATTTCGGGAAGATTCTTGTTGGAAAAAATGGTGATATTATAAAGATGAAATCTTTTAAATACAGATGAATGTGTTACTAATTCCCATTAGTCAAGTGATGTTATAAAGTGGCGTTTAACCAGTTTGTTTTCACTTTCATCGGATAAATTTGGAACAGACTAGGTATAGGTACCTAGTTGAGTCACAAGTGCCCATAAACCTACATAGGCACTTGTATGTGAAATAAAATATTTTGAAATTGAATATTCATGTGCCATTTGATAAGAAACACGGTACTAAACGAGGCGTCATCAATTCATCATCCGACAAAATATCGAATTATAAAGCAAGAATAACATTTTATTTGGAACACGCACAGGAAAAACAAACAATAAAGAGAAAAAAAAGATTTGTTCATTTGACGGTGATATCTGCCAGTAGTTACTTTACTTCAATCTTCAATAGTACCAAGTGACTTTTTATTAGTCCCGAATGTCAATATGTGGCGTGATTTCTTTGACATCTGACAATCACTTTGCTGTTCAAGAAAAATGCGATTGATTTTTACCGAATACTATACGGCACGTATGTTGTGTGCAACTATCCATACTACTTAATCTTATAAATGCGAAAGTGTGTCTGTCTGTCCGGGAACGGACATAGGATAGTTTTTATCCCGTGGGAATATCGGGATAAAAACTATCCTATGTCCTTTCCCGGGACTCAAACTATCTCTATACCAAATTTCATCTAAATCGGAGGTAACAGACAGACAGACACACTTTCGCATTTATAATATTAAGTATGGGTTGTTATTAGTTTCTCTCAGCGTCATTAAGCTTTATTAGTATGACCAGCACAAAACAGTTAGCAATTTGCTTTCATTACGGAGGGCTGACTCGTTCTTTCGTCGAAGGACTAGCATTGCTAAATGACATGGCAATACCACCACTTAGGCGGTTAAGTGTCCTTACTAATTGTTCTGACAAATTGACAGACTACGTGCACACAACTCAAAAGGAAAATAAAAAGTGGCACTCCGGGAGTGCCGACAGAAGTGAAAACTTGAACAATTACGTGTGTATTTTTGAATCGTCATATAAATAAAACACCAACAGAATACTTTGTCATCATTCACTGACATATCGGAAATACTTTAAAACCGAGTACATCCCGAGGACAGCTGAACACATCTGAAGCGGTGTCGGTTACGGTAACAGTGGCGCGAATTCAATGGTTTTTTCTCATCTCAAAAAATGACCAACGCGCCTAATGAAGTTTTCACTTCAAAAACAGCTATTTTCTCTTCATTCAGGCCGCGACGCGTATCGGAGGCACCGACAACGCGTCGGCGACTGCCGCCGACAACATACCGCTCGTGTATTTGAACACCGTACTCAAATACACGAGCGACACGTTGTCGGCGTTGTGGACCCTTGCAGCTGACTCTGTCGTCGACGCATGTCGCTCGTGGGTATGCACACTAACTAGACAGAATGTATGGAACAGCTGTTTTTATTTCGGTCCTATAGTACAGACGCCAGCACATCAAGCTACCCGAAACTGTCAAATTTTCACAATCAACTTTGAACCTTATATTTTAGCGATAAAGTTGAAAATCTATTAATGAAATTTGACAGATTGTAGTAGCTTGATGTGCTGGCGTCTGTACAAGCTGTTCACATTGATGAGTTGAATCACCCCTTTTCTGGTTTTGAGTTATTTCATTTACACCTTGATTGACAAGGTGTAAATGAAATAACCCACATTATCATGCCATATGACCATATCAAACTGGCACAAACTCCCCTCAGGGTCACAATTGGCACCTGGCACAGGAAATAATCTTGTTTATCGAAGTTGTCGGTTATTTCCGCTACATTCATCATCGGACGGTACGGTCCGGACACGTGATCGATCCGGCCTGACAAGGCTTGATTAATGTAACGAAACAGGAGTTTTTTGGATAATAAAACATTGTAGCGTTATGAATTTTACAGTGCAGCAGAAATATAAGCCTGAATATGTTACAATTTATATATCTATCTATCTATTTAGGGGCCGTCTTCACGAGCGAGAGAATCGCGATATTATCGTCGTGCCACGTATTTCTATACAACCTCTTAGTACGTGTGTCCACACGGTCCACACGGCGATATCATCGCGGCGAAAATTTGATGGCACGGCGAGTGTAACGATGCGATTCTCTCGCTCGTGGAGACGGCCCCTAAGTGTACATGCACAGGCGTTGTACAGACGCCAGCACATCAAGCTACTACAATCTGTCAAATTTCTTTAATAGATTTTCAACTTTATCGCTAAAGCATAAGGTTCAAAGTTGATTGGGAAAATTTGACAGTTTCGGGTAGCTTGATGTGCTGGCGTCTGTACATAGTGCAATTTACAAACTAAAATTCACTTCATCATCGTTCACTGCCCGACTTCACCCAATGCTGATCATAGGCTTCTATTTTCTTGTGCCAATCTCCACGCTCCCGTGCCAGCCTCGTCCAACATTACGGAGTAACCAATCTCGGTAATTAAAACAAAATAGTTTATCCGATCACCTGAAAGTTACAGTGTGCACACAGCTTTATGAAGCGGCTCGTAGCACCGCTACGACGCTACAGGTCGCCTCTCCAGTCAGCCACGAGCTACGGCGTAGAGCGCTCGTAAATCTCGTAGAACCGTCCCGAACAAACCCGAAGTTTGTGTTCGGTCTTTTTATGAAAATTAAAATATTATTACAGTTTTTTTCCGTATGAACGCTAAAGTTTATGTGATTTATCTTTGAAAGTAATCAGTGGTTTGATTCCAGTTTAATTTATTTTCGCTCAATATAAAACTTGAAGGTAAGGAAAGTACCTAATAAAGTTTGCTGTTTTTTTTTCGATATAAGTTTTGTGGAACGTGGTTTTTATGTAGGGTAAACTCCTCATGTTCTTGTAGGCAATTTTTGAAGCGGTTTACTTACTTTATTGTAACATCGGCACTTTTTAACCAATAAAATCTATCTGAAATAGAATGAATACTACTTAGGCTTATGGTTAAAACTAACGACACATAAAGCGGTGTACGTATAAGAAACTTTGTGCCTTCATTATGAGTTAATTGAAACACCTACTAAGTATTTGGACACTTCCCGGCCCACTGAATAATACACTGTATACAAACTTCATGCTTTGATGAAAACGTCTTGTTTGCAAATAGAGGAATGTCGTCTCAAACTCAAAATACAATATCGTTGGCTTTTGTTTAGGTACTAGGGGTCCATAGAAACAAGGAAGGATCCATTGTTACTATTAAATGGACCATGGGTTTGTTTAAATCATGATTTGGTAATACGGTCAACTGCGAGAGGACACTTATTACTTGAACTACGAAAGCGACCCTTGCTTCTTCGAAATACAGGTTTGAACCCGCAACTTTGTATTCGAGAGGCGTTTCGCTTAACATCCAGACCATCACAACTTATTGAAGTACTAATACTACCCCATTCATGCTTCGAAACTCTCTGTCTCACTCACTTTGAGAGTGAAACTTAGGGTTACCTATCATCCGGCCAGATTAGTCCGGATTGTTGGTCTCCGGACTTTGCCAGGCCTCGTCATTTCTCCTGATTTTTGAAGTGAAAACTTCTTTAGGCGCGTTGGGCATTTTTTGAGATGGAAAAAATTATTGAACACGCGCCACTGTTACCGTAATCGACACCGCTTCAGCTGTGTTCGGCTGTCCTCGGGATGTACTCGGTTTTAATGTATATCCGATATGTCAGTGAGTGATTGCAAAGTATTCTGTTTGTGTTTTGTTTTCACTTCTGTCGGCACTCCCGGAATGCCACCGTTTTTTTTTTACTTGAGGTGATTTTTTTTAATAAAAAGTAAAATGAGTACATACTTGAAAAAAAAAGTCCCGCTTTTTTTTTGGAAATGTCCAGTTTTTGGACAAGACTTAATTTTTTTTGTCCTAATAGAATCCTAGGTGCGTAATAATTACTCGTGACCCGTGCGCGGTATGAAAGTTGATGAGGCAAAACGCAGTGCATGATGACTTGCCAACTTTATGTCTATTCCATTGGTGAAATGCAATCAATAATGTATATTAATTGTAGACCATGTCCTTGATGTAACGTATGAGTTGTTGCAAATTTTACTGCTAGGTACGGTCAGTCTTTAATAAGTTGTAAAGTGGCCATCCACACCCTGCTGCCATTTTGTCGAGGTAGCCACTTCGACAAAACGGCAGCAGGGTGTGGATGCAGAACTGGGTCGTACTTAAGCTATGTTCCACCTCCTATCTGTCAAAACATGCCGTCAAAATGACCCCTGCGTTACCACCGACGACGCTGTGGAAGTGGCGAAATTTTGGACCAACACAGTCGTGCCAGCGATACGAAGACTACCGAGATGACGACTCATAGAAAAAGAGAAAGGGACAGTTTCCACCGACCCCAAATTAACTGTGATAAGGGCAGGTGATTGGTGATGAATTCTTTATCAATGTGCAGCTACAATTTTAACGAATGAGTAACTGCCGTGCCGTGCCGTGCCGCCGTTGTAGTGCATCAGGGATGTTTGCGGATAATAATATTAATGATTTTGCCGCCATTATTAGGAATAGATATGCATCCCTGATGACGCGTGTTCGCGCCACAACAATACATCAACATGCCACAGTAATAATATTATAATTAAATTCAATAACTGAGGTACATAAAATCAAATTGTAAAATAAATTCGTAAGTTAAATCGCAATCATCTGTAAATTCATTAAAATCTTTAAAATCATTTACATCTGTAAATGAATTAAAATGAATATCATTCATGAATATTATTCATTATAATTACTACTGCTACTGAACCTCGAAAACGATCAATGAAATTGTTTTCGGAATGTAGATACTAAACTGATTTTGTACCCGCGATTTTCACTCATCACCGCCACTATCTCCCTAGCTCACTAGCTCTTCTCGATTTATCCTATCCTAGTAGACGCTAATGGAAACGGCTTAACTCATCCCCAAAGTGACGGTTCAAACGTCGTCTCTAGTCTATTCTGACTTCATTTATAAAGATTAACGTCAAATCTGGGATTAAGGCAACTTGGATCTTTGAGCGATTGACACCGACAGATTAAATATTAATCTTCCTATAGATAAGTAGGTAAATTAGTTTGAAGGCTTTGGTCGTTATGATTGGCCGAAACTCGCAGGCTATTAATTGATTTGGAACTATTTTTTGATGCCCTTTGTTTGTAAATGTTGAATATTTGTAAATATTTGAATGTGTAAATATTTTAAAATAACTTTAGAGCATAATTGTTATTGGAAATAAAATTTGGAACATAAATTCAGAACTTAATTTTCTTTTTTATAAACTGTCTAATCCGTATTATTTGCCAAGATTTATCGCGTTACCATTATTACGTTATATAAACATGAGTACTTTATGCGCAAGTATTTAACTACTGTACAAAGGCGGACTTAATGTCTGAGGCATTATCTACCAGTCAACCTTAGGTTCATGCATAGACAATAGGTACTTACATGGCTGGTGCAAAATACGGGAAACACATATAACATTGAAATTTACATTGAAAGAAAGTACCTACATTAGGAATTGCTTTGGGAGTATGACTGACGGACAGACATCGGACAATTCGGACATTCGTAACAGGGCCCAGCTCCCTTGGGCTACTGAACCCCGAAAACGACTGCCGAAATTGGGTTATTTTCAGAATCGAACTACTAAACTGACACTAATTTGTACCCACGATTTTCACTCACCAGCGTCATTATAATGTATTTATTTATTTACTTTATTGTAGGTTCACCAGAAAAATACAGCGGCCTTATCACTTTCGCTCCCGTATTACACTATTGCTATTATAAAAAGGAGACAAATAAAAATGATTGAATTTTTATGGTTATCTACTTGGTAACTGAACTCCCCTGCATCATAATTGCAACACTTCCACGGATATTGCATCATAACGGGTCCAATCGAGAGACAATCTCTCGCAGATCATTTCCGATACACTAAACGGCTGCACGTGGCTCTGCAAAAGCACTTCGGGACAGAGCTTCTATTTCCAACATAAAAGAAATAGGAATGCTTTTCCTTATTTTATCATGAAAGCATAAAAGAAAATTATTTGAATACTGATTGCAGTGTTTGTTAAAGTAATAGTAGATTGTTTGCCAAGGGAGCGAACAACTATTTTGAAGGCGTGAGTGTTTCTTTGAATCCAGAGTGGAGCGAAGGATTCAAAGTACGTCACTCGAGCTTAAAATAGTGTTGCTCCCGAGGTGGACACTACTTTTTATCACCTTCTATGAAAAAATAAGTAAGTGCAACTTATGGATAAGAATAGTACGTTTATTTATTTATATACAATTTTAAGTAAGCAATTATACGAACAAAGGCAGAATGCTTTTCGCGGGGCATATATATATATAATATATGGGTATGGGTAGCTCCGGTCTCTTAACACTTTGCGGGACACTTAACGCCCCTCGACGCGACGTAATAACAATAAAACTTCTGTTGTGTCTCGTTCAGAGTCCTTCAATGTGTTAAGTGACATCTTCCGAAACCCTTCCTTTGCAAGTTTGTAACGCATGTAGGACATACATTCCTGGAAAGGATTTTCAGAACTAAGTCCAATTCTGCAAAGCCTTACAGCATTGGCCGGAACACTTCCTTTGCAACGCATGTTGGAGCACATTACTGGAAAAGAGATTAGTGGTGGCCCACCAGCAGTGGTGTATCGGCCGCGACTTACGAGTTTCGAACCCAGACGGGCGCTTTGCTTAAGAGTAAATTATTTCATCACCACTGCTCTCAAAATGGCGAAGGAAAACATCGTGAGGAAACCGGCATGAACAAGAACCAAAAATTCGACGACAAGTGACATCTACCACTAGGCCCGCGTGGTGGATTATGGCCCACTCCCTCTCACAGAGAGGAGGCCTGTGTCCCAGCAGTGCGAACATCATAGGCTGTTTATGCTACTGGGAAAGATGTTCAGAAGTAAAAGTCCACTTCTGGAAAATTTCCCTGCAAAAATTTTCGACCATTGCCTCCTGCACTCATACATACATAATCAGCCTACAATGTTTCCACTGTTGGGACACAGGCCTCCTCTTAGTAAGGGGGAGTGGGCCGTAATCTCACCCACACAATATTAATAATGTAGTCAACAGACTATTTGTTGGCAGGAAATTACATTAATGATGCACAATGTGCGGGGCGGTCCGTAATGAACTATGCAGAACAATAACACAATGCGCAGTGTACTATGTGCAGTCAACAAAAGAGATAAGTATGCAGGATCATCGGATATAGTGGAAGCTTAGTAAGAAACCAATGGATGTTTTCGAATCAAATTTAATTTAATTAATAGAAAACAAAAAGTTCATTTGTCAAATTAAATTTCATTCGAAAACATCCATCGATTTCTCACTAAACTTCAACTATATCCGACGATTCTGCATACTTATCTCTTTTGTTGACTGTACGTAACGTATATAATGTACATCGATTTATTGGACAACATTATCACAGAATGATGCTGGATTTTGTATTACCTACTGTTATCGTTAACTGTAACTAAGGTCCGGCCGCGCTAAGTTTGCCAAACGTGTAAACAACAATGGCCGCTTATTTTAAGTAATGTTTGTTTTCGTCTAAATCTCCGACCTAACTAGACGAAAGCAAACATTACTTAAAATAAATGTTCTTGTAAGTATATCGATTTTATTCAATTTAGAGCGGCCATAGTTGTTTACATCTTTGGCAAATTTAGCGCGGCCGGACCTTAGCTTGTCAAATTAAGTAATTGGTGAATTTATGTGTGTGTTTGCATTGTTCTCACATATAGAATCAGCTGAAATAATGTATCCAGATTTTGTAAATCTTGATTTAAAAGAGTGTCCTTGGAGTGTCTTGCCCGTTCTTCTCCATAGAGATTAACGTTTTAGAATGGGCAAGCTTCAACTTTCTGGCTCACTGACCGATTCAAAAGTATCTGTAAATGGTTTAATTGAAATAAATGCTAAGCGCAGAGATAAATGCTTGAGTTTGGGTTTTGCTGTAATTAATACATAGTTCAAAAGCATGAGGCATCAGCTGTTACTCTTCTTGATGTTATAGGTCTATCCTTTTAATCTTCGCGCAGAAACAAGGATAATTACCCATACATTAACACACACAAATGCAACGTGCCCAGCTTGAACAGATTGCTACAAATTGACATGATAAATTAATTACTTAGGGCTTCTAATTTGGTTAGTACCATTCTTACTAAACATACATACACATAGTTACCTATATAATGTAGCAAATGCTTGTGGCTAAGTAATAACAGCCGCACGGGTCGATTGATTAGGTTAAGCTACGTTTGCCGCGGTTGGTCCGTGGATGGGTGACCACCTTTACATACCAAGACGACGTGTCTCAGAAAGCACGTTAAGCCGTTGGTCCCGGCTGTCATTCGTGGATCTTTGACAGCCATTACGGGTCGTCAGAAGCCCGAAAGTCTGACAACCAGTTTTACCAAGGGATATCGTATTACCCAGTAACAGGGTTGTGGAGGTCAGATAGGCAGTCGCTTCATGTAAAATACTGGTATTCAGCTGTATCCGGTTAGACTGGAAGTCCTCCCCAACATAGTTGGGAAAAGGCTATGCAGACAATAATAAAATAAAATGTTTCTTCTGTCTTTCAATTATTTAATAGTAGATGGGCCGAACAAACGCTGCTTTTTAAATATTTGATAAAGGTAAATTACTTTTCTTCTGAAAAGTACACATGTTATTTTAACATAGGATTCAATGGGAATAGCAAATGGGACCCATTTTTAATAGCTAAAAAATAGGATTCAAAAGTGGGATCCAACGAAAATAAATCAAGATGATGACATAGCTATAATGTTATACACCCTCATTCCTTTGTTATTTGTCTATAAGCTCATTCCGACATAACATCGTATTTGATAAACAAGTACATTCCAGTAAGGAGCTTAACTGTAGGTACCATACTATGTTCACATATCTTCCCTCGCGGTATGCGGGCGACTTTTCAGCTCGACAAGTTTAATTTTTCAGGTTTAAATATCAAAAGGAGACTTGTGAGAGTATTAGGAGTGTGTGGACAAGAAGATGACATAGTATGACTTTTGTGGGGCTTTTTGTGTTAAAAATTATGTGGAATAGTTGGAACTTGGAATGTGAATGATTAATTTTAGGGTTAAGAAAGAAAGAAAATACATTTATTTAGCACAGACTATAAGACACTGAACTACATCAGATACTTGTAAAAACAAATAAAAAAGTGTAAAGTCCGATGTAAGAAATTAGCAGGAAAGTATTCCTCACGGCTGCGCCAAAAAGGTCCAGTTCAGCAAAAATGCCAGACAACTAGAGCTTGACGCTGGTAAGCATGTGTAAAACACTTTAATTATTATCGAAGTGATTGTATTTTTGCATGCTGATAGCATGTTAGTAGTTTTGACGAGTTATACGAACATAAATGTAGGGATCAGCTGATTTTTTTTCGCGATTTCAGGTTTGGTCCCATAGTAAAAGTTGTTTTTTATCATGAGTAACGGTCACTAATTACCAGTCACCCTATATAAATTTTCTCTATATATAGCTACCTAGTTTTATTTTGCTTTTCTATAGACGATTCCGTTTTAAAACTTTCAACGATAGCGACTTCTAAGTAGCAAAACAAAACAAACAAAACAAACAAACTTACCCAACAACTTATAGCTTAGTTGTGCCTTTCTGCACAGAGCTCTAACAAATAAATAACTAAGCATGTTTGAAAACAGATACTTTAGATTACTTACTACATACATTTATTGGTCTGCCTAGCTTTTTCCCAACTATGTTGGGGTCGGCTGCCAGTCTACCGGATGCAACGGAACACCAGCGGGGTAATTGCGTAACTCACTATCAGTATCAATGGGTTTCATTTTGACAGTTCAACAACATTCATTGCGTTATTTACGTTGTGGAGCTGACACATATTCGAACATACGAAGGAATGGATTAGCAATATCCTACAAAATTATTCAGATTGAGATTGATAGTGTGTTACGCAATTAGGGTGCTGTATTTTACATGGAGCGACTGCCTATCTGACCTCCACAACCCAGTTACTGGGTAATATGATACTCCATTACAAACATCATGATTATCATCGTCCACAGCCCGACTTTACCCACTGTTGGGCACAAGCCTCTCTTTTCATGTACAGACGCCAGCACATCAAGCTACACGAAACTGTCTAATTTTCCCAATCAACTTTGAACCTTATGCTTTAGCGATAAAGTTGAAAATCTATTAAATACATTTGACAGATTGTAGTAGGTTGATGTGCGGGCGTCTGTACCAATCTCCACGCTCCTGTGCCAGTTTCATCCAGGTCCTACCCGCGATGGTAACAATACTGTCTGCTGCAAACATTATGATACGTTAATCAGGAGGAAAACCGGTGCCACAAACTATCAGTAACAAGAGCTGTACATCTTGTTACAAATTAACCTATTTCCTGTTACCTCCTCGTGAGGTAATCTCGAGTAATACATAGGTAGACCGTAGAGGTTACTTCACATTAGATTATATTGCGCCGGAGCCGACGGCAAATTGAATTATGCCCCTACGTCTAAGGCGCGGTAAGAAGCAAATTTTTAGGTAATTGACAATAGGGTATCGCGGCAACAAATAAGGTTCAAAATAGCGATGCGTTTGATGTTAGACTGTTAGTTGAATCGAATGACCACAAAAATAAAATTAATTTTGCAGTTTTTACTAATTAAAAAAAAATAATACACGGGGCAGTGGAATATGTTTTTGGTATTTTCTTAGTTGATTCAATTCCCTTTATTATCATTAGATAATAGTTTATGCTCAAAATGTTGAATATATTTTTTGAGCTCTGTTTTACGTTTGTTTTATCATGATACTATTTTATTTTGATGAAATATTTTTGAATAAGTCTTTTCTTTGAACATTTGACAATACACTAAAATTTTTTCGGGCTTGTAGATAATATGTACCAATATGCCTAACAGTGCGACAAAAAAAAGGCTTTTCACGGTGCCCTACGTTTGGGCAGCGCCTTATTGTTTTTTTTTTTTTTTATACCTATATATCTTGGGACCATGGGGTCCCGGTTCTTTGGAAGGCGTACGAGGGGCCGAAGCCAACTCGCAGAGGCCCCTTAGGAAATTTTAAGGAAATGCGGCACCATCCGACGATTATCCCCATTGTATACACTATGCAAGTGCACCCAAGGATAACCCCCGGTTGGTGTAGGACTATTGTAGGATATGGAAAAATAAAAAGTTGGACTATGGGTTTGGGTGGCTGAAGTGGACTGGTTACCAAAAACTATGGAAGAACTATGACCCCTGCCTGATCAATGTTTTATATATACACGGATAAAAGGCAGCGCCTTATTGATTATTATTAATATAATTTGATGTAAAGTTTTACTTTTATTGTGCAGAAAAAATCAGTGTTCATGCCTCCATTATCTTAGCTTGGGAGATAGTCGTCAAACATATAAACACACACTCACAAACTTTCGCCTTTATAATATTACATAGTGTGGTAGTAGGAAGTTACTTTCAAGTTTGGCAGTATCTATTTCTCTTTTATTTATTTTGGATCTCCAACAAAAGTTATATACAATAATGAACATCATCATTCATCACCCTTCTACCGTTATCACAATTTATTTGGGGTCGACGCAACATGTCTCTTTCTTCCATACATTCTATTAGTCGTCATCTCGTTAATCACCCTCTTTTTAACTATACAAGAAGTGATTAACATGAAACATAAATAATCGGCTATAAGGGCTGACCACCAATCTTGAAGACTTGATTGGTAATTACGGCAATAGTCTCATTTCGACAACCATTAGCCCTGATAGCAATTTATAAGACATCGGGCAATGTTTGCAGCAATAAATGTCTACTGAGGCTATTTATGAGTCGTGAGGGCAAGAGGATAACTCAAGGAAACTCGGGAGCAATGAAAATACATCAAAAACTTTTGGAACCCAACTGGGATAAAATAAATAAATCAAAACTATGTTTGTTAGCCAGTACAGTTAACAAACAAAGCTAAACAAAAAAGTTCAGTTTAATGTAAGTGTTTTTGTTCCGTTTTTAATTTTGTGTAAATATTTTAGTTGCAACAGCTAACTATGGCTCGTAATTGAGTTAAAATTACGGAACCTGCAGTAGTTTTCTGTCTTGAGTTTTTCTGGTTGATATAGTTAGTTTTCTTAATTATCACTTCAGCAAAAAGACGTCCACTGCTGGACATAGGTCTCTCCTAAGCATCGTCACGTCGACTGGTTCTGTCGATCTCGCATCCAGTGGATTCTTGCGGCATTCACCAAGGTCCACCATGAGGGAGGCCTTCCAACGCAACGTCTTCCGGTACGCAGTCGCCACTCAAGAACCTTTCGGCCCCATCGGCCATCTGTTCTGCTAGCAATGTACCCTGTCCAACGTAAGTTTGGCGATTCTTTGAGCTATGATTGATACCTTGGCTTTAATACGGGTCTAATATTCATTTCAGATTCGATCGTGTAGGGAAACTCCAAGCATAGACTTATCCATTGCCCGTTGAGTAACTTTCAGCCTTCTAATGAGGCCCATTGTGAGCGATGTGTTCTTAATATTCAGTACGTTTATATTTTTAAACCTTTATAACTTAGTTTCATCTTAACTAAGTATTATGTACTTGAATCATTCTACTAAATAATTTGAGCTCCGGTTTATGGTTTCGTAACGAGGGAAAGAGACAAAATATTACATTTTGGAACAACCGATGACCAAGAAGAAAACATTTCATGCAGTATTGTACTTACATAACACAAAATCATGCCTGTAATCCACGAAAGCTTGGGCAGGGGTGTACTTTTAGTACACCCACAATTCAATAGTTATGTTTAAGTCCCATGTCATTGGGGGAGACTGGCGAGTCGATTGATCAATCGGGCACAAATCCAGACATTGGGCTGCTGCTGCAAAATTCCTGATAGAAAAACACAATAACACTTTGCCCGTGTTGGGAGTCAAACCCAGAACCTCATGCTTAGCAGTAGCGCTTGCGACCGCTAGGCAAACGAGACAATATGACTGACTAGTCATATTGTACTTGTGTAAAAATTAACTTCTATTGTTAACGAAGGCACAATTTAGAGTTAGTACGCTGTAATCCGTAACGACATAGATACATTCAAAGAACAGCTTACCTGTTTTGTTTACTTCCCTCACTAAGCCGAGCTTCAGCCGGCGACCAGCGATTACAACGTATAACGTTATAACTAAAAAAACACATTAATAACGTACAATACTAGGATTAAAAGCTACAGTAATATACTATGAAATATGACGGCGGATAAGCTGTGTTTTTATTGGGTTCATAAATTCACATTTTTATTGGTTTGAAATGGTATTTTTGTTCTTGTTAACAAACATATTGAAAAGGTTTAAATATCTTAAAGTGTAAAATGGAATATTCCTAGCTATTGTTACTATGTTGCTATTATTCTGATTTCTCTTGGACCATTGTCGAAGAGATAGAATTAATTAATTTATTTATTTAAACTTTTCGCACAAAAAAGGTACAAAGGCGGACTTAATGCCTTAGGCATTCTCTACCAGTCAACGAAGGGTGGTGAAGAGAGTAGATTAATTGTTGATTTAGAGATTAATTGTTTTTAAAATAAGGATATGTTATGGCAATATAAGAAATTTTTTGATAGAATACTTCAATACGGTTTCCATGGAGTTTCCTGTCCTTCTTCTCCATGATGACCTAGATTTGGAACGGAGAACTAGCTTTCTGAAATTGAAATAAATGTCTTGCTTGTCTTTCTGTGCTTTATTTCATAAAATCCTTTCCCTACATACCATATGCATAGTTATTTTTACACATATTAAATAACTAGTAACCATTCTGATATTCAAAGCTTTATATTTGGGTAATATACATATAGACTTATAGATAGATTATACTGCATTTTCTAAAAACATCCATCGGTTTCTTACTAATCTTCAACTATATCCGACGGTCCTGCATACTTATCTCTTTTGTTGACTATATAGAGGCCAGCACATCAAAGCTATCTCAATCTGTCTCCCAATTGAATATCAACCTTTGAAGTAAAGTTGAAAATCTATCAAAGAAATTTGACAGATTGGGGTAGCTTGATGTGCTGGCCTCTGTACATGTTTATGACTACTAAACAGAAGAAAACGTAGTTCATTCTTTCAATAACTGTTCACTTCATGAAACTTGACTTCTCGGGTCGATAGTCCTACGTTTCTGCACACTCTCATCACTTAATACCTTAGACATGTTTTACAACGCCTTTGAACAGGGAAACTACCGGTTAGAGTAAATTTCATGACCCTCAATTTCGCATATTAGTTTCAACTACAACAATTAATACAAATTGAAGCGCATATTTTGGTAAAATATTTAAGGTTAAAGGTTTATTGGTCTCTGTGTTGCCTCATTATTACTGAAATTAATTACTTTAAGTATTAAGATGTTATGTGTAATATCTAGTTTTAATTCCGTGTAATAACACGTGTTATTACACGGAATTAAAACTAGATATTACACATAACATCTTAATGTCATGGATTTCCGTAAAGTAACGCCTGATTCCATAATATACTTTAAGTATGGTCATTACGAGACAGTTCATTAATTTATATTGCGGATTGCAACTGTGCTAAAACACTAGGAATACTATTTCAATAATGATCAAATTCCATTCATTCAATCAACCAATCAATTAACTCGGCCTTTCATAGTCCACTGCTGGACATAGGCCTTTCCTAGGCTGCCCCACAACACCCTGCCCTCCTTCTTCCACCTCCAGTCTGTCCCAGAGGTCATCGGTCCATCTAGCTGTGGGGCGTCCCACACTACGCTTGCCTATACGCGGTCTCCACTCCAGGACTCGTCTGCTCCACCGGCTATCGGTCCTTCGACAGACATGGCCAGCCCACTATCACTTCAGCTTGCTTACTCTGCAAGCTATGTAGGTAACTCCGGTACTTTTCCGGATAATTTCATTTCTGATTTTATCTTTCAAAGATATTCCGAGCATAGCTCGCTCCGAGTACTTATTTAACGTTATTTTGCTGAAATTCGTAGAAATCACAAGAAAATCGCAGCACTGAATAACTTTAAACGGAAATAGAATGACTAAACGCTTTATTAATAAGTTTCCTTTAAATGAAAGGTTACACGAGAACTAGCTCTGCCTTTATCAAAAATTGTGTTTGTACACCAACTGCCCCGTTGGTTTCGTGGTCGCAAGCGCGAATGCTGAGTGTCGTGGGTTCGATTCCCGGGTCGGGCAAAGTGTTTATTTATTTATTTATTTATATATACTTTATTGTACACCAGAAAAAACATTACAATAAAAACGATGGTTCACATAAAACATACAATGGGCGGCCTTATCGCTTTCTGCGATCTCTTCCAGGCAACCTTGGAATGGACAGTGATTGCGTGGATATAAAAAAAAATGGGGTTGTCAGTGGTGCAAAATAATATACTATAATAGATACATAGATACATATATATAATGCTGTATAATAGATACATAAATAAATACATATTATATATACATATAAACAACGAAAATGAAAATGAAATGTGTTATTGAGTTTTTCCATTAGGAATTTCTTAGTAACAGCCCGGAGTTTGGAAGTTGGCGGTGTAATACCCTCGTGCCTCGGAAAGCACGTTAAGCTGTTGGTCCTGCGCCTGATCTTTCTCCAGTCGTGTCGGATTGCCGTCCCATCGGACTATGAGAGTGAAGGAAGAGGAAGTGCACCTGTGTCTGCGCGCACACTCGTGCACTAAGTATAATATCTCCCGCGCCGAAGGCTAGTCTCCGTTGAGATTGGCCGCCGTGTCCGAAATACGGTCTGGAGGACTTTTACATGCAAGATGAGCAGTATCACCACGCCTTTCTGGATAAAAAGGAAATGTTTAGTAAAATATGAGAATGCAAATAACTTCTACTTAACGAAGGCATATTTTAGAGTGTGTAAGCTGCTGAAGCGTTCAAACGATGCAAGTTTCCTATAGGTACTTATGCCTCTTTGTGTAGAATAAATCTTTTCTTTGTAGTAGTGTGCCTCGCCTTTCTAGACTTAAACTTAATTTTTGAACAGCTCCCCTTTACACTTCAGGTACCTATAGAAATACCTGAAGTCTGTAAAGGGGAGCTGTTCAAAAATTATCAGCAAAATGTTGACCTCGCAAAATCTCCCTAAAATCCATTCATTAAATTACAAGCCCCCTTCATTAAAGGGCATTCATCACGCTTCGTATTCAGGAGCTGTTAGCGATAGCCCACGCCCCACAGTGAGTATTACTCGAGTAAATACCTCGTTATGAAGGTCAAACAGGTCTTATAGGAGCCCTCGGTTATAATGGCAGTAGTCAGCTATATTCATAATTCCTTTGATGTGGAGTGTTTGACTTTAGGCTATGAAATCGGTGTGTTTCTGATCATTAAGGGTCTGCCTGTGGACCCTTTCAGACGTAGGTACTGTAGAGCTAGGCGCTTTTGCAGTACCGGGGCGGATACGGCGTAGGCGCTAAATACGAAGCAATACTGAATTTTAGTTATTTATTTCATGAGGATGTGTTCAGTTTTACGCGCATATCACAAGACTGCTTTATTTTAAAAACAAGCGCTGCATTTTCAATTATGAAACTGATTCTAAATTCGCTTGAGTGATTGGAAGCGATCAGACGGTCTGTTCTGTAAAAATATCACAGAGGAAACTAAAAATCGTTTATTTCAACATTTAAAATTACAGTATGGAGGTATCGTTGGTCCCAAAGTAGGCGCAGCCTGTATCTTGGGCACCTTTAATTAGGTACAAAATTTTGGTAATTTTAAAGAAAATAAAGTAGAAATTGAAATTGGCTGCAGTTAAGCTAGTTAGCCTCATCGAGACTACGAAACTAAGTATACAAACAAATTAACATTTTAAGTGAAAACTAAAATCGATTCTTATAATACATAGGTACTAGTATCCATACTTGCATACTAATATTATAAATTTGAAAGCAACTCTGTCTGTCTGTCTGACTGTATGTTACCTTTTCACGCCTAAACCACTGAACGGATTTCGATAAAATTTGGCAGAGAGATAGATTGCATCCCGGGGAAGGACATAGGATAGCTTTTACCCCGATATTCCCACGGGATCGACACTTATGCGGGTGAAACCGCGGGGCGCAGCTAGTAGTATTATAAATTCGAAAGTAACTCTGTCTGTATGTCTGTATGTTACCTTTTCACGCCTAAACCGCTAAACCGATTTAGATGAAATTTGGTATAGAGATAGTTTGAGTCCCGGGAAAGGACATAGGATACTTTTTATCGAGAAATTCCCACGGGATCGAGACTTATGCGGGTGAAACCGCGCGGCGCAGCTAGTATGAAAATATAAAAGATAAAACTTGATATAATTTCCGTGTATCGTGCTGTTCTGTACTGAGCGAGAGTGTGAGAGTCTGTGTGGGAGGGAGGGTGCGTCTGTGTGTGTATGTTTGTGTAAGTGTGTATGCCATCAAAAACATAACTTGTAAAAAAAAACAAGTCTCGCAACTCAGTTCTTCTACCGTAAAAAGTTGTGAGATCCATGTAATACCAAGTCGGTTAATTTATTCAGTCCCTACTTAAGGGACCTTCTGTCTTAAGTTATTACGTAATTAGCTAACCTAACAACATCTTATAGTGACCATGTCCATATTAAAAATCTTTTATGTTTTAAATAAATAGATTGACTTGGCCATCGCATGAAAACACAATCTCTCTCACAAGTAATACATATTATATTAAATTAGATTGTTTGTTGTCGATGCAGTGCGAGTTGATTTTATTTGGTTATACAAGTAGGATTATTTCAGTAGAGGTATATACGTGTTCCAAGAGCCATATTCTAACTAAGTAAGCTGTTATTCTGTCTGATTTTTGGGATTGACATTGTTCACCTAAGTTTTGACGATGAGATTTTTACAGAATAGTACAACAGATTTTTTATTCTGCTAGCTTTCATTTTAGGCTTCGGAGTCGAAAATGACACATTTTCGGTTATCTGATTTGCCTATTCCCCGACCGCGAAAAGCCGTCTCATTTTGCAGACAAAATTTACAGTAGGTACCTACAACTTTTAACTCTACAGGGTGGGCAAAAAACTCTAAAGGGTGGGACAGTGGGTACCATGATTTATCAGTATTGGCACTTTTTTCAATATCTTTTAAGGCTCAAAAAAATTATTTGTAACTTTAGGACCTTACTGTAAACACTCAAATTGTCATAACTTTTAAGGAGATCAAGTTAGGGCTCTCGCACAAACATATTTTTTACTACAAATAACCCCAACTATCGCACTGTTTCGTTTGATCCACGATGTTTTGCCCAACCTGTATATGTAAACAAATTGTTGTTACTCAGACCACATTCAGTGGCCCATAGCAACCGTTGCAGCCATATGTGGACGACGTCAACCGCAGTTTACATCGAAGCCGCAATATTTCACACAGTTGCAGTCTGAAGTGAAGACAATGCTTATATAATTTCCCTAAATTTGGACAAGTATTTGACATTTGTTTTTCGTCGAGATGAGATTGCGACTAGATTTTGAATGTTTTAAATTACGAGAATTGACCTTTTTCTTTCGGTGAGGGGGAGTGGGCCGTAATCCACCACGCGGGCCCAGTGCGGGTTGGTAGATGTCACATGTCTTCGAGTTGTTGCTTCTAGAACATGCCAGTTTCCTCACGATGTTTTCCTTCACCGTTTTGAGAGCAGTGGTGATGCTCATTATTTATAAACTAGCTGCGCCCCGCGGTTTCACCCGCGTAAATCTCGATCCCGTGAGAATATCCGGATAAATCGTATCCTATGTGTTATTCTGATGTATAAGCTATATTACTATAAAGTTTCATCATAATCCGTTCATTAGTTTTTGCGTGAAAGAGTAACAAACATCCTCACAAACTTTCGCATTATTAGGATTATCGACTAGTTCTTGATTCGAGGTATTCCACTCAGAGCACTGATTTGAACCGCACTTGGACGAACAGCACTCGGTCCCAATAATTTTTCGCCTGCCCCTGCGTCGATTTAATCACTTTCCATGGAACAAAAGGTTTAGGTCTAGAGACTAAATTAGAATTAGTACTTAAAACGACTCGGCTCGGTTTATTTTGGGTTTAGTTCGCCGATCTCGCGAAACTTTTCGGTAACTGTTCGATAGACAATTATTGTAAAGCGTATTTTTATCACAGTTTATTGACATATTCTGTCTGTATAGTTTAATTTGGTCCCCAGGCAGCTGATTTCTCTGGATATATTGCAGTAATTGGCTGAATATTTGTGATTCCCTGAGGCAGGCACGGTCCTGTAAACACAGTTTTAGATTGAATCGTAGTGTAAACTATGTATGACATAGTTTAGGATTCAGGTCATTCGGATTGCATTAGATTTTCTTTAATCATAATTAATTATTAAAATGAACAGCGACTCTCTCTCTCTCTCTCTCTCTTTGCCTAACCTTATCCCGTTTCATTTAGGGTCGACTCTATTACTATGAAAGGCGACTAACAAAAAGTATTTACAAGACAATTGTGAATGGAATCACCGGGAGGGACGCCCTTTTTTTTTGGGTGGGAAATTATTGATAACTTCTACCGCTCTGGGCGGAGCAGGAGGGCGTGTTAGACTTTTACTGACTAAAACCCACCCGTGTTACTTCAGTTGTCTGTGCCAGGGGCCACAGTATCTCTTTCGAACAACCCGCGACCCTGGCAGGCATCGGCCCTAGCGGACCCCGTCAGTTAGAGCTGGCATCTCTTTGAGGCGCGCGTGGAACACAACGCGCCGTCGATCGGGGCCTGGTCCTTACCGGACGGCGAGCTGGAGGGGACGCTCTTGGAGGACATATAGTGACCATATTGGTGATGTTCAGAAAGGTCAGGTGCGTAGTACTCACAGCCAGCGTGCGTGTATGACCAGCACTCTAATTGCGTAACACACTGTCAATTTCAATTTGAAGGATATTTGTACCACATTGCTTCGTGTGCTCGAAAATGTTATCTGCTCAACAACGTAAATAACGCAATGATTGCTGTTGAACTGTCAAAATGAAAACAAGGAATATGAGGTTCGTAGCAGATGCCGTTCTGTAGTTTCTGCTTACCCCCACGGGAAGGTGTGCGTTTATGTACTTATGTATTAATTTGTTTGAGATCTTTCTCAAAAGACCATAGTTGTGGTAAAGTTAATGACTTATTTTTGAATGCTTCCAACATCCTAAATCCTCTCTCTCCCTTTTCTTCTTTGGGATACTGCAAGTACTGCAAGAAGAAGAAAATTGTTTATGCTTGTTAGTCTATCTCCTTGCCAAATTTTATCGAAATCCGTTCAGTGGTTTAGGAGTAAAAAGGTAACATACAGGTAGAGTTATTTTCGAATTTATAATATTAGTATAAATAGTGTAAATGAATAAATGATGTTTATTTTTGTAAGAACGTTTTTGCAAACACTGTAATATGTCAACAATATTTTTAAAGCTAGATCACCTCGCTATTCTGAGAAGAAACTCTGAAACAAAACACGGAGGTGACAGTCTGTTCAAGTCCGGACATTATCTTGGTTAGATCAGGTGAGGACTATGAGACTAGTGTCCGAAATAGTCTTTTGAGGAAATACCCACACAGACTTAAGTGGCCTTGTCCCGTCAGTGCGTGCATGTGTAAAAAAATATCGCGTCAGCAAATCCTCGTATTCTAAAATTACTTGTTACAAAGAGACCACAAAATACACACGCCCTAAGCCTACAAACATACAAACTCTAGGGGATGACACGACACGTCCCTAAGAGACACGTAACCGCGACTTCCGAGTCAAAGACACGTTCAGTTTCAAAACTGACCGCAGTTTTGAACTTAACAATAAAGTTGTTGATCCAGTTTAAGCCCTCACCCTAAAGTTGGAGGACCGAAAATCACGCTCGAATTTTTATAGAACCTTTGGTGGACGAGATTATTGGCTTTACGTTGGTTGTTTAGTTGGTACCGATATACCTTTTGGTGAATAACTTGGGCATGAGAATGTGTGGGATCCATTATACATATGAGGCGCGTAGGTAAGTCAATAGACACACGCACTTAAATACAGTCAGAGAAATTATTTTTTTTGCAACTTGGGTACGTTTATTTAGATAGTTCTAGGGAATTCTTATGCACAGAGTTTGACCGTATAGATTGCACTTTGATTTTTGGATGAATTATGACACATCTCTTTATAAAACTCAAAGAATGTTTTTTTTTTAAAAGCCCTTCGAATTTTCATAACATTGTTTTGCTTCAGGAGTCAAACTGATAAAATAATGAAAGGTTAACGGCACATTAAAGAGACCGGTGTAATGCCAATTTATTGCCATATACCGGCCGTAAAGCAAAACTTTACGCCCTGTTACATAAAAAAACATCCTGTAGGTATACTGCGTTTTTCGTGAATAGCTAGTTTGTTTAAATGGTAGTACAGGTATGTCCCTTTCTAGCCTCGGCTTCAAAATGCTTCGTCTTCTTCTTCTTCATGTCGCTGGCACGGCAGATTTCATCTTATTGGCCCAAATCTTCGCCTCTTCCACGGCATCGTCGGTAGCAATGCGGAGGTCACTTTGACTGGAAGTATTTGGGCACATAGGGCAGGATAGGAGGTGGAGCATAGTTTGCAAGATAGCTCCACCACGTCCACACCGTGCTACCGTTCCGTCGAGGTAACATGCTAGCAACCTTCTTGGTGAACTTTTTCAAACTTACCCAACGAAATGTATTAAGTAGATCTTTTTCTAGGTATCTGTAAGAAGTTATAGACCTTTCACATTTTATTTTACTCATAATTTTGCGTCACTGTCAAGAGCACAGTGATCTTTATACTCATTCTAATAAGGTTTTTGGGTTGCTGCCAATGACTAGTCTGTCAAAATCATTGTGATCTTTATTCTCATTACAATAAGGTTGCCATTAGGTTGCTGCTGTCAGAGGTATTAAAATAACTGAACGGACTGTACCTTCTTTGCGAACTTTTTTAAACAGACTGAGAAACTTTTAATAATAAATGCGACCTGTGCTGTGTCATCACAATGTTTTGTCTGTAACACAGGAAGGTTAATGAGGCTGTAAACAGTAAGGTGTGACCCTTCTTTATAGTCGTACAGCAGCAGATACCTTTTCTAGATATTTTCTAAGCTTGAGGCAATGTGAGCTAATACTAATACCTATTTTAATTGCAAAAGCGAGGGGGTTAAATATAATGAACACCAAAAAAATATACTAATCACCAAAAAATGAAGTCTAAAACTACAATAGTTCTAGCTTGGCACCCCGAGGTTAGGTTAGGTTACTTTATACCCTGTACACAGAAATAGGAGCCCCACGAAGCGGAGCTCCGTCGACATAGGATGCAAGAGCGAGCGAATGAGAATACAAATACCTTTACCTAGGTATTTTACAATAAAATAGTTTTAATTTTGGTGATCATTTACTATTTTTGGTAGTAAAAAGTGTTTTTTGATGTTATATTTTGCTTTATCTGGTGATAAGTTAACCATAAGCCCAAAAGTAATTCTCGAAACCCTAGATAGCCTGAAACCCGTAGAAAGACATTACTACTTCTCATCCTGGTTAGTTGTAGGTATAAAAAAATATGAAATACAAAATCACGCAGACAAAGCCGTAGGCAATAATAATAATATTCCACAACACAAGCACAATAGCTAGTTACATGTAAAGAAACTATCCTGAATTAAACCAGCAGTGGGAACATTAGTTTCTAAATTACTAATTGTGCTTAAAATACTCTGGATTCTGTGTATCTTGGATATCAGTACAGGTAAAGCGTAAAAGCAGGTGCACAAAAACATCCTGAAATAAATTGATGGCTTAAATTAATACTGCCTTCATATAACGTTCCAAAAGTGTGGAAACCGCGCGGTCGTAGCACAGAGAACGCTACGCCGTAGCTCGACGTGTAGCGACTGTAGCGCTTTTGGTAACCTATGTATGCTTAGTATTATCCACGTATTATCTCTCCTTCTCCTTTAATTAAATCCATACAAAGGTTATCTTTAAAAGACCGCTTTTCTATATTTATATCTGTAATCCACATGGTGTATTATTCTACGCGGGTAGACGTAGAAATTTTTATTTTATTTTTTTGTACTTAATGAAAAGAAAAAAAAGTTATTCTGCACAGACAAAATGCACATAAAAAATATACACATACAAAGTGGCCAAAAGCCTCGTACTCAAGCATATAAAAGTTTTCAATATTACAATATTTAAAGTCACTTCTTTGACTAAGGGCAAAAGTTTTATTACAATAACCGTCTTATAACTAAGTTCTTTTAGTGTATATTGTTTGCCTAAGTCAAATTAATTTATCTTGTTTCTTGCTCTAATTTTATGAGCGAACTGACTAAAGGCTAAAGTAAACGCGTCGGTTATTCAGTGCAGACTAAATTTATTGAAGTGACAACTTCTTTAGCGGCGTTGTACACTTTTTTTGTAATGGGTAAAAAATGTTAAACTCGCGTCAGGACACGTGACCCTGATCGAAAATTCGTAAGACGGATGGAGAGTAGACAGCCGGCGCGGCGTAGGAGTATCCCCCTCTCTTTCTACGGCGCGGCGAAAATGTATAACCGACACCGCTTCGGATGTGTTCGGTTGTCCTCGAGATGTACTCGGTTTTAATGTATATCCGATATGTCAGTGAATGATGGCAAAGTATTCTGTTTGTGTTTTGTTTTCACTTCTGTCGGCACTCCCGGAGTGCCACTGTTTTTTTTTTATCTACCCTCACATGTAGTACATACATCTTTATGACACAATAGCTTCACATTCACACATTCCATAACATAGACTACGCTAGTAGGTACATTTTGATATAAATTACAACATCTGCCAACCACTTCGAGAATACAGGCGTGATGTTTTGTTAATGCGTTCTTATAATAATTACGAAGTTCTACAATCACAATTATAATAACCAAAGGTATTGTGGCGGTGTAACACATAGAAAAAAAAACTTTTTCACTAGGAGTTCAACATAGTCTAGCAGCAAAGGCTGAAGTCCGCACTTTTTATCTGTTTTTTTCCACGTTTTTCCCACTTGTATTTACAAACAAGCGGCTGACATTGACCGGGTTTAGTCACACGTCACTGCTCTCACTAGGGTGAGGTTTAAGGGTTTAGCTATGTTGTTTTGATGGTCAGTTGAAGTGTATTTTATTTAGTTACCTGTGGAGTGAAAGACAAATCAAAACATCATTATGAGAGATAGAAAGAAGAACGACAAGTATTATTGCAGTGTTAAACGCTGTTTCACACTTCTGAGCATGATGGTATCCTAGTAATGTTAGAATAGGAGCAGGGGCGTCTACCCCATATCGGCCGTATCATTTATACAGGGCCCCCAAGCTCCATGGCCCCAAGAAGCGACGAGTGTAAAAAAAATATCCAATTCTTAAGCTCTAGCCTGCATGTAGTAAAATTACATAGAAAGTCTAACCTATCCAAGTCAAGGTGCTGTAATTTTCTAGCTCAATTCGCTCACTCTTGCATTCTCTTAGAAATGACAATGAAAACGTAACCTATCCCGGTCCAATTTCCTAACTCGCTTCGCTCGCTTTTCAATGAAACTTTATGCAAGTCGGAGTGCTCCAGATTTTGAGCTGGCTTCGCTCGCTCTTGCATTCTCTTAGTAAGATCACAATGACAGCTTAACCTTCCAAGTCAGTATGTTATTTTATTTATTTTGTAAAACAACCTTCCTTTGGAGCTTCGCTCATTTGTTGGGGTCCCTATTTTACTCGAGCTGGTCGCTTAAAATAGGGCCCCCAACAACTTTTGGTACAGGCTTCCTTTAGGTCTAGGTACGTCAATGGATACCCGATAATTACATTAAAGCCGATTAAACCGAGGCAAAGCACGCGCGGTATGCGGAACGCGACTGTTTCCGTCGATTGTTTCAATGGTGCAACGCGACTATTCACACCAGCTGCAGCGGGGTAATGACGTAACACACTATCAGTAGCAATGGCTTTCATTTTGACAGTTCAGAAACACTCATTGCGTTATTTACGTTGTTGAATAGAAAAAAATTTCGAACATGAAGCAATGCATTAGCAATATCCTTCAAAATGATTCAGATTGATATTGATGGTGTGTTACGAAATTAGGGTGCAGAGCTTCAACGTTTATTTTTGGAGGTTCACCTTTTATTCAACCCAATAACACTTTGACCGACCCGGGAATCGAACCCAGGACCTCATGCTAGACTAACGAGTCAGTTATTTTCAAAATACCTAATTTAGTTTATTTATCTCAATAAGCATCCTACCAAAAAGATAAATTAAATACAATTTGCGCCACAACCCGTAGCGAAATTGATATCTGCGGTAATGGACTGCTCATTTCAATTTCGATCATTTGTGGTAGATAATACTCCACCTCCGCGAAAATGATGCTTTATAGCTTCATGGTCTGTAGGTACGTTCAATTTCAAATGATTTACCTATTTCAACTTTTATCTCGATAGTACGTTCCCGTGAGATAATTTCCGACCTCCTCGGCTTTTATACGTGGCTATAAATATTCTTTAAAAAATAATACAATTTTGGCGTAAAATAAAGCATAGGCAATCTATCTATGCTGAGGAAATAGATAAAATATATAGAAAATATATTGAACTTGTCTGAGAAACTTTTTGCCCGCTAAGACGAAAACCATGCTTGTGCAGACTTTGATTTTCCCTATAATCGACTATGGTGACGTGTGCTACTTTGACTTGAATGCGGTTTTGCTGGATAAGCTCGACAGATTGCTCAACAATGGTATCCGGTTCATATTCAACCTTAGGAAATATGACCATGTGTCGAGCTATAGGTCTGAGCTCAAATGGATGTCCATTCGCCAAAGAAGAAGTTTGCGCGCTTTGACCACGCTTTTCTCCCTTCTCAACTCTCCCACTCCTCCTTCTTATCTCGTGTCTCACTTCCAATATCTATGTTCTTCTCACGCTAAGAATCTGCGTTCTTCTAACAATCGTCTCCTACTCTGTCCTTCTCATACTTCTGACTTTGTTCACTCCTCCTTTCATATTCAGTCCATTCTTCTTTGGAATGCGCTTCCTCTTGATATTAGGACGGCCACCAGTCGGTATGCATTTAAGCGGAAATTGCAGAGTTATTTTCAAAACAGGTAGCGTAGAGTCATCTCAACATCTCTCTCCCTTGAATTTGTATATATGTATAAATATATATATTATAAGTATATATTATAGTGAATAGTATGTATGTGTATATAACCTATTTATGTATTTGTGTACCTAGTTTTAATAGTTTTTTTTTTTCCTTGTTCCTCTCAACCAAAGCACCTGCCATCTAATCTCTTCACCACCCTTGGTTGACTGGTAGAGAATGCCTAAGGCATTAAGTCCGCCTTTGTACCTTTTTGTGCGAAAAGTTTTAATAAATAAATAAATAAACTTGACTAATATGCTCTTTGCTTTATCAATTAAGTACGAAAATCCTACTTGCATTGGTCGAATTTTCAAACCATATTTTTGCAATAACACTTTATCGTTTTCGTTGCTTAATTTTTTTATCCCTTCTGAATTTCGCTTTTATAAATAAAACTCAAAAATTCACAAAAAAAAAACATCATAATTTACATGGTGACCTAATTAATCAAATGTTCATTTACCTGTAAAGTAGCAACAAATCCCTGAAAACAAAAGTTACATAAAATTTTGTAACCCTCTTCCAATTAAAAAGCTATTTTTGGATGTTTACCAGTTTTCGTTGTGTGAGTACTACGCCATTGTGACGTCATTAATTACGCAAAAATACCACAAAAGATGTGATTGGTACGTCAATTTGATGTCATCCTTCGTACAGCTTCCTTTTGTTACGTTGATTGAATCCATGGTAACAGGTTTCGCGCATGTAAATATATATCATTAAAATAAAAAAAAAGATATATATAAGATGGACTCACGTAGATTTAAGATAGAATAGTAGTTTAGTTTTAGTGTATAAAGGATGTGTCCGATGCGGGAGAATGAAACTGTTCCCTATAAAGAAAAAATATTGTAAACAAAATAAAGATAATAAAAAAGGGCGCGGACCACCAAGTCCGCGGTAATTAACATAATAATAAAAAAAACAGGTTGCGCGTCGGTGTCCCTGCCATCCTGTTACATACCTACGACACTTTAAAATAAAACCCAAAATTCCGGATAACTAAACAAATGCTGACCGTCGTAAATCATCTCGGGAGACAAATTACCCTGGTTGATATAGGTAAACGTCCCGTCCATCATACTGTCCCTTTAACACGCCCAGGGGACCAGGCAGTGATCTACTAACTAAATGGAGATCCAAGTAACCACAGTTTAATTGTCCTTTTTACCTTAGTATTAATCTCGCTATTCCTACTTGGATATACCTACTTACTGATGAAGAACTTGGAGTAGGACTATCAGGATTAAATCTGTTCTTAGGATATCTACCTTATTTCCTATCGAATCTATCATAGTCATTATTCCAGAATACCTACGTCCACATAAGCGTCCCTCAAAGAATCGCAGTCCAATTTAAAAAAGGTTTTCACAAAGAAACAGTTATGAGTTTCCGTCGAGACTTGCGCAGTTGATTTGTTATTGAATAATCAAAAGGAAATCATGTGAGCGATAGCCGTTTTGCGTGAATGTGACGCATGTTTCCCTTACCTTCTTTTTTTTATTTTAGTTTGTGTTTATGTTCATTTTTGCGTCATTTTCACCGCAAATAAACGTATTTTCTTTCTTCTTTCTTTCTTTCATGTGTTTATTTTTGAAATCCTTCTGGCACAATGTTTTGAAGGAAAACTTACTAAGATGATAAGAGTAACTAAATATTCACATTCGGTACTTATATGGTAAGTACCAGTATTCTTTGAATTGCTTTGTTTTGAAGCTTAGTTTTACAATGCTAGTCTGATTCTAGTACACTCGAATTGACGATGTAAGCCGATTAAGGACCTGAGAACCAAATCACTTCTTATCATAAAATCAAAGTCAAATTGTAAGCATCATCTTAGTAATTACAAAAACATTTTTGTAAAATTTTAATGAACGGCTCGTCAGCACACAGATACGCCATGAGAAGTTTTCCTTGTGTGGTTAAAACCAAATTGTAAAATAAGCTAAGGGTTTTAGAAATAAATAAATTTAAAAAAAAAACCTTGTAGACCATTAAAAGGCATCGTTGAATGTCAACATTTACAAGAAAATAGAATTGACTCAAGACGCGTGTCTCCATAAAATAGTTTCATATGGAGAAGAATGGTCAGGAATCTCCATAGCTTTTTTATTAACCGTGTCCCACTACTGGGCAAAGACCTCCCTACTCTCTTTCCAGTTCTCTCTGTCCACAGCTGCCAAGAAACAATCTTTATTAAGGCGACTACATGACCTAAAGCGCGGTCACTGTCTAGTGCTTGAGTATGATGCTTGCAGAATAATCTGACAAAAAATCAGAATGATTGTATGCATATTAGTAGGTATGGTTTTTATTGTAAAATAATTTTTTTAGAGAGATCTTCATAATTTTTTCTATCGTATCAAATTATTTGTATTGTTTTCATCACACTATTTACCTAGCATACTCGTAGGTATATCCTGAAGAATATCATATATTTTTCAGGTTTTGTTTACTGTAGTCGATCATATACTTTTAGGAATTATAAAACTTGTGTTTTTTGCGTTTAGGTCTTGTAATCCCCTTAAAAGAGTCCAGCTCATCCCGCCATCTCCGTCTGGGCCTGCCGCGATGGTCAAGAAACTAAATAGCTACTCTTTTAAAATGTTTGACATTTTTTGTATTCGTTAAGTGCACTACCTAGCTCAGAGATTTTACATTGAAGCAAGCCAAACCGTTCCGCCATGCCGTTCTCTGTTTTGTTTTCAAGGGTGACACCTAAATTCGTTATCGCCCCCCTCGTTAGTATTTTTCCAGGTAGAAATGCTCCAGTTTCCGAATCCTCTTACATTAATGGTATACTACCTAAGTGCTTTAACTACTTTCAAAGCAAAAAATCGATATTCATAATTTACATGCTTAAGGTAAATGCGCGGTGGTAGACCGCGAAATTCAAATTTTCTTACGTTTTTTGCAATTTGCAGGTCAGTGTCAGGTTGTATCTTGATCAAAATTTGATTCGCGACTATAACAGGTACGTATTTATAGAATTATAATCATTAGAATCATTAATACATCTTTCTAAGTTAGATTTGTACCATTAAGCACTTTTCCATAAGAGATTTGTCGTTATGGTACAAATCTAATTTTGATCAAGATGAAACCTGACACTGACCTGAAAATTGCAAAAAAAAGTAATAAAAATTGAATTTCGCGGGCTACAACTGCGCATTCACCTTAATAAGAAACAGGATAAAGAATGATGGGCATTTTTGTATGGAGCCTGGCCTGATGACCAATAGTTCTAATGAGATCCACGAAAGACAGCCGGGACCGACGGCTTGACGTGCTTTCCGAGACACGGAGGGGTCTTGGTATGTAAAAATGGTCACCAATCCAGGGATCAACTGAGACAAGTGCAGCTTAACCTGATCGATCAACCCGTGCGGCTGTTACTACTTAGCCGTAAGCCCCCTTAATGTTATGAGTCGATAACTAATATTATTGCGAACTGCAGTGAACATTAGCGTCATAAACTAATACGTTTACATGGTACTTTCAGGTCTGATATCTCTTTAACCCGGTATTTCACAGCCTTCTGCTCATAGTGAAAATTGATGCTTATAATATAAACCTTCATTTGATGATTACGTGGTTTTTATTGGACAGACCGGCCAAAATACCCATCATTCTATAAAGAATGATGGGTTTTTTTTTATAAAACCAGTGCGCAAATTGTAACCAATGAATTCAGTAGGTAAGTACATGAACCCACCTGGGTCGCCAATTATTTAAAAAAAATTAGGTCTGCCATACATTTTGACCGTGTAGGTATTGCACTCCTCTAAGAAACAGCTTTTTTTGTTTAATGACCGACGAAGTATTTCTACACTAGGGGGTCTAGAAACATGTGCTAAATTTATGGCTACAGTTTGCGCACAGGTTAAAAATCTATCCTGTATTCAATCTAAATTTTTTTTTTCGAAGAATGAACGCATTGAGCATTAAAAAATTCGTCCGCATCGCTGTCAGTACGAAAAGTACCCAAAAGGCTGGCGGCGTTGCCACGTTTTGGATGGAATGCTTTCTTTGACCTATAAATAAACCAGTACTTTACCCCCTTTTTACTCCACCAATGTGAACCGGACTTTAGCGACGACTTACGACATTTTTACGTGTCCCGTTGGTAAAAGATTGATGAGGCTACAAAAGGTAAAACGATATTGCGACAGGTACAAATGCGTCCTCTATATCACAGGCAAAGGTATAACGAGTTTTGCTTATGAAAAAATTCTCCCTCTGCTTTGAACGAGAAAATGTTCAGTATATGTAAACTAGTGTTTTAGAAAAAATAACGGAAAGTGGTTTAAGCTACTGTTTCCTAGAAAAATGAAGACGGCATATAACGGCCTCAGTGGCGGCTGTCGTGAAAATGATGACAGCAGCGGCAAAGATTTAAATCGTTAGATGCGATACCCTGTCAAAAGACAGCCACGTTTCTGTTTCGTTTTAACACCTCTGACACACCATGACTCTGTGACTTGATTGTCACGGAAACATTATAATAATTTTCTGATTATGGACACGTTTCGCGTGACTAAGTACGGTGAGGGCAAATCTAGCGATTTAAATCTTTGGGCAGCGAGGTTTGACTTTACGGTGTCAAAAACGCTCTTTAGGAAAACACACCAACTTACTTTCATAAATAACGTTTCAGTGACGTCATTCGCCGGTAAATTTCGGACGCTATGTGGCGGTCACCGCACTTCTAGGAAATCATAGCTTTAGCGAAAACATTTTTTTATTAATGTCTGTCACTAATACAATTTATTTAAATCCTATGATTCTTCCAATTAGAAAGAAGAAAACCAGAGCAACATAAGAAGAAGGAGGCTTTTCTCAATTTATATTAAAACCGTTACCAACACATGATTCTTATATAAAGTTCACTTAACTTTGTTACATATCCAGGCCTCACAATTTTCTTCTGGCCTCCACACAAGTAAAATTGGATCATAAAGTTCAAACAATAAAGTTACATTTACATTATGACTTTAATTCAACTGCTACAGTAAAAATTATTACACCAGGCAAAGTTTTAATCAAGGTAAGATCGCTTTTATAAGAGCAAAAAATCAAATTATAGACTTACCTCACCGTTCAAATAATGACTTTAATAAGTTTATGTTATATTTTGTTGAGCCAGTGTTTTTAGGTTAGATGGACAGGAATTATAAAATATAATTACAGGACCTAAACGCAAGTTTTATAATGCCTAAAAGTACTTATATGATCAACTACAGTAAACAAAATCAGAAAAACATAATATTATGGTATTCTTCAGGATATATGCTAGGTAGATAGTGTGTTGAAAACATAATACAACTAATTTGATACGATAGAAAAAAATCATGAAGACACCTCTAAAAACTTTCTTTTTTACAATAAAAACCATACTAATATACATACAATCATTCTGATTTTTTGTCAGATTATTCTGCAAACAACATACTAAAGCACTAGTGTTTATTTTTAGTCCAAACAATAGCTTTTTTGTAAATAGATAATTGCTTCATATTTTGCAATAAATTACCAGCGTTGTGTCATCGCGCTTCTCTTTCTTTTCTATGCAGTCCGACAGTGACCGCGCTTTAGGTCATCTTATTATTTGCCAGTCCTTAGTGGTAATATTCTAATTCTTTTTCTGGATCAACTTTTCTTTTCTTTATTGCTTTCATTGGAGTACTTAAGTATTCTTCCTTTGGTTATTCACCAGTTTCGTCGTAAAATAATCAAGATTATATATTTCGACTGGCGACTCGCAGCGGTTTTTGCCACTAGACAAAACACCGAGATTTCTTTATTTGTATATTATGTAAGTTTATTATCAATGTATTAATACATACTCGTATTATAAACCTTCCGGAATAAATTCTTTATCTGATGGTGAAAACCGCATCAAAATCCGTTGCGTAGTTTAGAAGCACAATGCGGTCACACAGACAGATACGAAAAGCGACTTTGATGTGCTAATAATAAAGCTGAAAAGTTGTGTTTGTTTGAACGCGCAAATCTCTGGAACTACCAGTCGGATTTCAAAACATATTTTTTCATTTGATAGCCCAATTCTTGAGGGAGGTTATAGGCATCATTTAACATCACACTACGACCCTCAATAGTCGATCAAAAAGAAACAAAGTCAGAAAGAACGCTGAGCCGAAGTAATAGAGCGGGCGGGCGATGGGATGCGACGCGGTGGCACAGGGGCCGAAATTTCACACGGACGAAGTCGCGGACAGAACCTAGTTTATAATATGTATATACGTTTATTAACGTTATACCTATTGTGCTAAATCAAAAGATAAGTCATTAGGATCTCATGAACAAAACTCAAAAAAATAAATGGAATTAAACTATTCTTTTCGGAAATTCATTTACTTATCACTTTTGGAAAATAATACTAAAAATAAAAAATATGTCCCATAAGTATAATACCTACCTACTCTGCATCGATAATGTATTAGGAGAACATAAAATACCACTTTTATGTGCTAGAAGTTTCCGTTTACTCGCTGAAGTGTTATTCCGTGCTCATTATTTCTGCACTTGGCTGAGACTTCGAGTGGTCCTGACATGTTTCATCTTATTTCCACTTTGTGCCTCTGTTACCTCGTGATAATAAAACAAACATTTTGCTACGATAACAAACCCGGAAAAAAACGGCATCGATATTATAAAAACATACAGCCCTTCTCGCATATACGTAACGTGTTTTTCGGCAGCCATTTTGAGTAGTGTGTGTTGTGTTTTTGTTTTAGTGAGCTATTGTTCGGTAGTTGTTCCAATTACACATTTGGCCATGATACTATTTCGATACAAAACTCGTCAAGATAACACGGAAACTGTCTATAACATTCTAATACACTATAATAATATATGTTCCTTGGGAAGTCCTAGTTTACGAGCTGTATTCTCGAGTTTGTGAGCTGTGTAAATGTACGCACTTCTCGTAAACATCAAGCTACTACAATCTGTCAAATATCTTTAATAGATTTTCAACTTTATCGCTAAAGCATATGGTTCAAAGTTGATTGGGAAAATTTGACAGTTTCGGGTAGCTTGATGTGCTGGCGTCTGTACATGAGCTACAAATAATATGTAGGTACCTATACAGTGTGGCAGGGAACACCGACGCACAAGCTCTAACCATGAATTCAGCATATGAGTCTAGCGTAGAAAGGAGATGTTTCAAAATGGGCCAGGTCTATGTACAGTAACTCAAAAAAAAGAGAAAAATCCGTAGAATTCGGGAAAAATACAGATAATTCAATTAAATGTATACTGTTGTGGTAGTGAATTGATATTTATCAATTATTTTTATCGACTTTCAATATGGCGTCTCACCGATTTAGTTACTCTGTGCTTAAAAACAATGACAGTAAACCATTGATCATAGAAAGAGACCTGTCAGCTGTCACAACAGTGTCACTTTACTTCAGGAATAATCATGTCAAACGTCAATAATTATGTCAAACGTCAATCAAAATGACAGCTTATCGCCATGACGGGTTTTTGTTGTGTGTTGCAATTTCAAGTGTAATTTCTTGTGTTTACCAGCAAACCAAGCCATTTTAAAATAATTGGACAGTTGAGAACTGTTTTAAATTAATTTCCCTATTTTTAAGTATAGTGTACAAGGACCTGGCCCAGGCTCCATACATTTTGAAACATCTCCTTTTTCGACGGTTAAAAAAAAATCTGCTGTTTGCAAAATGTATGGGACAGCAATTTTTTTTAAAATAAATGATGAAATATTTCAACGCTCTTGCTATGAATTTTTTTGTCATTTTAGAATCATATCTACCCTGAATCCATAGTACCTAACAGGTTGCGCGTCATTGTCCCTGCCACCTATATACAGGGTGTCCCATAGTTAATGGATAACCTCTTAAGGGGTCATTGTACTTCTCATTATGAACTTATCATTCACTACGAGACCAAACCTGATATCGCGAAAAAAGAATCGGCTGTTTCCTACATTTTGACGAGTTATGCGAACATAAATGTAGGGAACAGTTGATATTGTTGTTCCTATTGATAAGTACAATGACCCCTTAAGAGGTTATCCATTAATCACGGGACACCCTATATGTTCTGTAAGTACTTAGATATTTCCACCACATCTTCGGGTAGGACGCGCATCAGACCGTTTGATAATACCTTGACTAGGTACTTCCCGCAAGAAAGAAAACTCTTGTTTGTACTAATAACAGAACACTATCATAACGCCTATGAAATACTAACAAGCATTTAACACATTCCTCATCAAGTTCTCACCGAAATATTTATAATCCTATCACCAAGTGCCCATTACAGCCGACCGGCACGGCGCGGCGGCGCCATCCATCCTCCGCGACCGGTCCCCAGCGCCACATTCGTGTGAATTTTTTCAATAAAACTTGGAGTTCACGAAATGAAACGACTTTCTTTGCCCAAATAATTTATTCATACAGGTGATGCGGTTTGCGATAACGTATATTTTTTTTTAAACACATTTGGCTTTTACTCGCGCGTTTTATCGCTGCTTTTAGTGAATTTTCAATACAACATTTTTCTCTTTTTTATCAAGTTTGACAGTTTTTTGTCCTGAATGTCCATTAGAGAAGATTCATCATATATTATGCCTAGCCTTTTCCCCAACTATGTTGGGATCGGCTTCCAGTCTAACCGGATGCAGCTGAATACCTGTATTTATATAGAGCGACGCCTATCTGACCTCCACAATCCAGGTACAGAGTAACACGATACCCCTTGGTAAGACTGGTTGTCAAGACTTTCGGGCTACTGACGACCCGTAACGACTGTCAAAGATCCACGAATGACAGCCGGGACCAACGGCTTAACGTGCTTTCCGAGGTACGGAGGGGTCTTGGTATGTGAAGATGGTCACCCATCCACAGACCAACCGCGGCAATCGTAGCTGAACCTGATCAATCGACCCGTGCGGCTAGGGCATTATTACTTAGCCACAAGCCCCCTCAGAGAGAAGATTATGGTACCGAATTATTGTTGTTTAGGTGGTAGGCTTATGACGCATAAGATTGTGTAATGTACCTGGCATTGAACAGGCCACCCACGAAGAAGATGTTGATACGTTGTATAAATTTAAAGAACCTACCAGCAACCGTTTCGTTTTTTAGAGAAAACTTAAGAATCATACTATAAGTATCAATTCCCAATTGGTTTTAAGTTAATTCTTCATGACGTTATTTACCAAATGGCATACAGGTACTGACGCTGGTGGCAAATTTTCCAAGGGCAACACAATAATGGTAACTATAGTAAAAGTGCACATTGTTGCACACGGTCCACCCTATTTTAAGTTAAACAAATATCAACTTTATATCAATGATAAAATTAAGTTAATTTCAGAGTGACGAGCACTATTGAAAAATTTACAAAAATGTTTTGAAGTTGTAGCATAAACTGAACTTTATTGTGTATGAATTAAAGTAATTTTTCCATTAATTCATATTTGTTTACATTTTTGGCAAATAAATCGCGAACGCAGATTACATTGGTATACTATTCCGCCAGATGTTTAAATGCTTCTGGCAAATAGTGGGCACGTGTCCTGAGTGCCCGAGGCGACACGTGCAGCAGCTTAGTAAAGCGGAAATAGCAACGGAATGGCTGAGCGGTATGACCCGATTAAGTGTAACCCGGTTTATCGAAGTTATCCTCTGAGCTTTGTGGAGTTGTGACATTGAAAACAACATGAAAAAGAAAACTGTCATTGTTATTATATGCTTATGTAAAACGGGTACTGTGAAAGCTCCACGTATGTTTTAGCAATGACCCTTGGGGCCGTATTATGAAGTATTAATGCCATCATTATTCCATTGCAAAAAAGAGATGGTGCTATCGGCCTTCTATAGCTCCGTCTCTCTCTCTCACACTTGTAAAATGGTAGCATTAATTAATACGTCGTAATACGGGGAAAAATTCAAAGACAAATTCCCTGGGTCGGGAGACTAATTTGTTTGATACGAAGCGTATTTAAAACGGCATTCCTTAAAATCACATTAATTAACAAAAGTACTATTTAATCAACCTTTTGCAATAACAAATATTTTTCCATCTCCTTCACAATTTACTCTCACCAATCAACCAAGAAATAAATGACAAAGGATGAAAAAATTGATCAAGTTCGGTGTAATTGAATTTAATTGTTTGAAAACGAATCCTACCACCGTATGAACATAGGGGTACGGGGGAGCAGCAGTTAAAAGAACTGTTTATTAATTTCAGTGTGCATTATCACAAACGACGAACAAAGAATCCCAATTCCTGAAAACGTGCACACAACATGTACATGGACTCTATGTAATATGTAAATGAAAATAAACACAGTTGATCAAACGATCCGTTAATTTGCATTGCATCGCGCTGCTTCGAAAAATAAACAAGAAACAAAAATTTTCAGACGTAAAAAGCGGAACAAATTCACGTCACCTGCACCGCTTGTGAAACGCAGGTGTCCTGAAATTCAACCGACTGAATTAAAACCAGGGCTGGGAAAAGAAGGCCGCAATAAAGTTACAGTGAAAAACATCTACTTCGGTTTAATTAATCTTACTTTAATTCATTCACTGACCGACAACGAACAGCATAAACCGCTGAGTCTACAAGCATGAAACTTTGCACAAGAGTTCTTAGAACATTTATTTTTAACCATAACTTAAAAGCTTAACAGTCTTAAAATAATAATAATAATTTGTAATAGTATATAAAAAGGAGGGGAAATAATCAAATGGCATCAAAAAATTCGTCCGCATCGCTGTCAACAGGAAACTTGCACAAAAGGCTGGCAGCAATGCTGATTCTTTGGCCAAAAAATAGGCCAGCCCTCTGGTCACGTGAAGAGTCGACCAACCGCTTGGCGATGTCTCGAAATACTAATGCCCGGTTTCTGAGGTTTTTAAACGGAGTTTATCCATTCGATAGTGATTATTGGTTCGATATCGTGTTTCTGAACACGTCATTAAAGAAAAATTTAGCTTAAAAGTCGAGTGAATTATTGTCGAGAACCTCAAAAACCGAGCATGAGGAAGGAATTCGCTTAAATTGAGAATTATATCGAATCAACAGCTATTGAAAGTTTAAACTCCGTTTAGGAATTCTTCAGAAACCGGGCATAAGTCACTCGGGCCCTATGGCTCGAGTTCCTTATATTATGTAAGTATCTAGCTTCTGCCCGCGCTTCGTCCGCGTGAAATTTTTTGTTCCTCCGACCCACCACGACACGTCGTCATTATTCCTTCGTTTTTCGCTTAGCGTTCTTTCCGACTTTCTTTCCCTTTGCTCGGCGCATAAGGGTTGTAGCATTTTTAGTTAAAAAAAATACATATATTTTTATTGCGATTACATACTTACATTTGCAGGTGGAAAATTCACCATGACTTATATCAATGTATGGGAGAACATGTTTTTCAACTACAATGTTAAGTTTGTTTTAGGATAAAATCATCCCCAAGTAATTGATTAATTAATTGTGCGTGGTCCGACACACACTTGGGCGGTTTTCTAAATATAAACATAAATAAGGTCACAATGCGAAAATGCGTACATTAATATTATGTAAGTAGTCATATCAGCGATTAAGATGTTTAGGTAAAGCCTAACATTCTAACTAAACAAAATTCTATAAAATAATATATAATTATTCTTCATCTGTACATTATTTTAAAAACTATCGCCCTAAGGTCGACTGGTAGAAAATGCCTCGGGCATTAAGTCCGCCTTTGTACAGCCTTTTTTTTTTCTTGAACGTAAAGTTTTAATAAAAAATAAAAGAATATCTTTAAGCCTTCCACTTGTTAGCCCTTAGACATTCGGGTTCACGCACTAACAAGTTGGAGACTTAAAGATCTTATTTTATTTGACCTTTCTTTTATTTTACTTTGACCTTGAAATGACCTAGCGTAGTAGGTACGGAGTTTCAGTAAAATAAGAGGAATTTCGTAACACACTTTCAATCTCAATTTGAAAGATTTTAAAAGAAATGGGTTATAATTTATCCACTCTAAAACAGCCACCCTAGGGTGGGTACTCGGAAACACATGTTCATCTATCCGCCCAAGACAGGGTGGATAGTTGGAATCCACTTGTGGTTAGTGAGTGGATAATTGCTTTGTTATTCTGACTGACTTTTTACCCCAAGTACCTATACACTTCAATAAATTATTCATTTGTTTTGAATAACCACAAACTGAAACAAAAATCGTAATACGTATTGCATTTAAATCAAAATAAACATCCTCGTTTTCAATAATTATGATAATGTCTACTAAGTATCTTGGGCCAGTTTCTGACATGTTTCTATAACTGGATGTACACAGTCTAGAGAGAATGTCGGAAGAAAAATAATATACGAATTCCAATTATCCATTCCGTCTGGGGTTTGATAGATGGACACGCGTTTCCGAGTATCCACCCTAGGGTGGCTGTTTTAGGGTGGATAAACGGAATAAACGAAAGAAATTGCTACTACATTACGTTTAAAAAAATCGTCTGCTCAACAACGTACCTACATAACGCAATGAACGTTGTTGAACTGTCAAAATAAAAAGCATTGCCATTGTAAGTACAAAACCAGTAATCTATTGGTACTGTTTACTGGTTTTGTTAACACCGACGTGTAGCCTACTGTACCTACCTTTAAAGGTATAAGTTAAACCCTTACTTGAATTCACTTGATGACGTCACTGAGTTTGTATCTGCCGCGTTATTAATATATAATTATACACATGAATTTCTGGCAAGCCACGAGCATCCTTGCTAATATTATTATTAATGCAGGAATCAGTCTGTCTGTTTGTGTGATTGCCACGTTATTATCACAGACAACACACAGTTCCGGAAAACCCACGTGCCACATAAGAATATATTTCAATAATTTAAACTGAGGAATTGTTACCTAATATTGGAGGGCTTTTGGCTAAGTAATAACAGCCGCATGAGTCGATCGATTGCCGCGGTTTGTCCGTGGATGGGTGCCCATCTATACTTGCCAAGACCCCTCCGTGCCTCGGAAAGCACGTTAAGCCGTTGATCCCGACTGTCATTTGCGGATCTTTGACAGCAGTTACGGCTCGTCAGAAGCCCGAATGTCTGACAACCAGTCTTACCTAGGGGTATCGTATTATCCAGTAACTGGGTTGTAGAGGTCAGATAGGCAATCGCTCCATGTAAAATACTGGTATCCAGCTGCATCTGGTTAGACTGGAAGCCGACCCCAACATAGTTGGGAAAAGGCTAGACAGATTGATTAACATTTCTTTTACAGGAGTTGAGGAGCAGTTTCTATGAATATTTGATAGGACTCATAAAAAGAAGGCATTTTATATTTTGTTTAATCTGTTGGTTGGAAAGCGTTTTCTACTAGTTGGTAGATAAATGAATAATGGTACGCATTGTATTTTAATTTTACTTTCATCATAAAAGTATGTAAGCATTTAAGTATTTTTGTGTATAAGTATAGTTCATACGTTAGTTTGAGACACACTGTTCTCAGTTTGTCTTCATTTCTTCTTTCACAGGTCTGCTGTTAGAAATTTCTTAAGAAATAAGCAGTACCTTTGTACAACTCAATACTTATATAATAATGTCGTATAATTGTATATGTTTTACAGTGTGTATATAAATAATAAAATAAATAAAAGTAGCAAAAATGTATCAATGTCAAAATAAACTGTCTGCTTACTTAGCAATTGTTTTTCTAGCAACAAGCCTACCAAAATCCGACCGCATAAACAAATCCTCATTGTTTATGAAACAAATGCCTAAATAGTTGGAAAACACATAATTAATATTTAACATTTGTTTAGTTGAGACCTCTACAAGAGGCTGAGTCGCAAAGCTGTGTTCAAAGGCAGGAGCTATGTAAATGTAGCCGTAGGGAACAAGCCTCTCCGAGAAACGTGGAGCCGTGTCGCTCAGCCGTTTAAAATTCATTCTTCTTACAAGCTCGAAGAAACATCTCCTTTAAAACTTGAAGCCCTAGTAACATCACATTTTATACAACGAATTTATTTTGTTTTATTTGGTATTTAAAGCATTATTTTTACCAATGTGGAAATTGATATTTTATTTTATAAACAAAATTACCTTTCAGTGGAAAAAGACATCGTTACCAATATAATTAAGGTAATTGATTAATTGTGGTGACGCTACTAGGCTAGCCTGTAATCATAGGAAATCATCATCGCCTGCCTAGCCTTTTCCCAACTATGTTGGCGTCGGCTTCCAGTCTTACCGGATGCAGCTGAATGTGTGAAACCAGGATATGCAAACATAGGAAATGTGAAGATGAAAATAACTGGCTGGTTGGCTTGATAATGTTGTTCAAATAAAAAGTCAAGCCAACTATCCCGATATATCTATGTTTATTCATGAAAATTACTACAATAGGAGTTCTTTGGCAAAATATTTTTACATCCGGAAAAGCACTCCTCCAATTATTTTTCAAGAGCCACAAATGTACAACAAATTGGAGTTTTAATCAGGCATGAAAATTGTTTCCATACAGCATGAGCTCAAATGAGCACATACCCACCGGCGTTTAATTTGCATTTCAGTACGCCAATTACGTTTAGCTCAGTACTCAAATGCAAATGGAACATCGGCATCCTGAAATTAGGCAGCTATGAGTTGAATAGTTTATTGTGGGTCGTTTAACAGCCATCCAGCATCTAACAATGAGCATGTGGCCATTATTTTCTTAATACTACTGTTGTTTGTATGTTTGTTACTCAAATACCTACGCAAAAACGGCTGAACGGATTTGGATGGCACTCAGATAGTTTATAACCTGGATTAACACGTAGAATACTTTTTACCCCGATATTCCCTCAGGATCGAGACTAATGTGGGTGAAAACGCGGGGTGCTGCTAGTTACGAATGATTCTCTGACATAATAGCCAGTTAGGATTCAACAAGTTATATAGAAAAAAACAAAAGAGAATCGTCGTGCATAACTTTAATTTCTACGTCTTTCATTCAAAGTGTGTTGGGTTGAACCGTATAACATTGCCTTTATTGGCACGAGTAGCCACTTTGACATTATGAACACAATACTTCCAGCCAGTGCTTCTACCCTAGTAGCCAATAACCCGCCCTCGGGGTAAATTCTTGGTCGTTTTGTATTCGAGAAGGCTTTATTTAAGATTGGCTTACGAGTATTGTTCTGTTTGCCTCTATGAGACTATTGTTAACAGAAAATGTTTTCTTTGGCTGCCAGTGCCTTGCATTATTTATGTAGCAAAAAATTCAAATTAATTTATTTAGCTTACATTATAGTTTTTTCTGGAAGATATTTCTTATGAACAGCATCACCTCTGTACCTATTTTTCTGTTATGTTTTTTTCTTGTCTGTTTATACACTGGGCCGCAAATCGGTAACTTCCAAAATATTGGAGGTAGCTTTATGAAATAAAGACTGTACCTATTATAGAAAATTTTATAGTGCCTAAATCAATGTCATAAAAGTTCAAGAAAGAAGTTTATTTTCAATAATAGTAAGTCAAGTAAACATTACTATTTTTAGTAGATTTTGAAAAATGTGCTATGGTATCGAATATGCAATTTTTACACATTTTAGTATTTTTAAAATAAAATAATAAACAAGTTATAAATTGAGCAAAGTTAGGAAAATTAATAGAATTTGGGAATTTGAGGCGTTTATTATGTACAATTAAATTTGAGCAGTAGTGGCCCAGTGGTAACGGCCGCGACTTACGAGTTGTAAAAGTCGTAACAGGTTCGAATCCAGACAGGCGCTTTACTTTGTGTAAATAAAATTTAGCACCACTGCTCTCAATTTCAAAACGGTGTAGGAAAACATCGTGAGGAAACCGGCATGTCCTAGAACCAAAAATTCGTGGACATGTGACATCTACCAACCCGCACTGGGCCCGCGTGGTAGATTCCACTCCCTCTCACCGAGAGGAGGCCTGTGGCCCAGCAGTGGGAACATGTAGGCTGATTATACATTACAATTAAATTTAAAAATTATACCAAAGCAATTAACTAACTTTATGAATTTAAATCATTTTTTCTTCGTTTAAAAAAAAATCCTATGTTAGTTAATATTCGCTTTACCACATAATTACTTTAGTTCAGTTTGCGAAGTTGAAGGAATCCCAGCTTTCCCAGCAACTACGTGCGATGCTGAAGTACCTTCCAATCAAAAGTTAGAAAGTACAAGGGTTTGTATACTAACTAAGATCTGTTGCTGTCCTACTTTTAATAGGCTGCATGTAACATCGACCTAACCACTAATGAATCAGCGAAATGAAGAATGAATGCCTCTTCACAAAGTAGGAAGGAACGTCGAGTCTGTTTGAGACTTTTAATTCCCTGCTCTGAATGACGAGTGAATGGAAAACACTGCTACCCAGAAAACATGAGCCCAGAGAGCTCTCAGTATTTTCGTGGAACAATGAACAATTATTTTGCAGGAAATACCGTTGTTTTTCAAAACCCAAACCGAATTACAACTGTATAATGATGTTTCTTTTTCGGTTATATTATTTACTAGCTTCAGCCTGCAATTTTCATCATAAGTGTATACAATATACTAAAATAACAGCCACATTTTTATAAAACTCCCTCGCCTCTCCCGCGCTTTTACCTAGTTGTCGCTTAGCGTTCTTTCTGATTTTTTTTCCTTTTTGCTCGGTTTCTAAGGGTCGTAGCGTGGTGTTAAATAGCCTATACTTAAACCTTACTCAAGAACTGGGCTAACAATTCAAAATGAATTTTCTAAATTCGCGCGTTCCAACAAAAAAACAAACTCTTCAGGTTTATATTTAAGTACTAGCTTCTGCCCGCGACTTCGTCCGCGTGAAATTTCACCCTCCCCCCCCCATTCACCCTCTTAGGGGTGGAATTTCGAAAAACCCTTTCTTAGTGCACCCCTAGACCTCATAAGGAACCTACATGCCAAGTTTGGAATCTCTAGACCCAGCGGTTTGGGCTGTGCGTTGATATGTCAGTCAGTCAGTTCTCCTTTTATATATATAGATTAATATACTAGCGGACCTGAGAGACGTTGTCCTGCCCGAACAGCGCTACCTATCGGGTCCAATAGTAAATCTTATCCATCCAGGGACTGTCAAAACTGAAACACACACAAACAATTTCATCAAAATCAAGATTTATTCAGCAGTTTATCAGATTTTGTTAAGTACAATTGTTGATGATTATAAAAATTAATTTAAAACATTGTTAGTAAGATATGCTCTGGAGAACTAAGATCTACGAAGCACAAATGCTATGATTGCTTTATTCATCCCCCTTGTGCAAAACTTTGATTACTAGTTGCACTGTTAAGGTATTTTTTTAAATTAAATTATACCTATTAAAAATGTTCTTTAAAATCATTATACAGTGGCCTCCAAAAGTTAGTTGACATTTTTCCAGTTCAGATGTGATACCACGTGAAAAATAATCAGATACTCATAAGTAACCCACTTACTTGATTATCTACTTAGGTATATACATAAAACCGGCCAAGTGCGAGTCGGAGTCGCACACGAAGGGTTCCGTACCACCGTACAATATTTCACACTACCTACATATATTAAAAAAAAAACACGTTTGTTGTATGGTTTTATTTTAATTTAATTATTTATTTTTAAAGTGAATATACAACTAAGTACCTATTCTGTAAATATTTCAAGCGTCTACCTGTTGCCGTTATTAATATCGAGCAAAAATAGGCAAAAAATTGCGTTTTTTGTATGGGAGCCACCCTTAAATATTTATATTATTTTAATTTTATTATTTATTATAAAAGTAAAAATACAACTGAGTATTTTGTGAATATTTCAAGTGCCTACCTGTTGCCATTATTGATAGTGAGGTGGTGTCTACTACGTCGAGCTACGCCGCGCGGCCTACCTCACTGAATTGTGTACCTTTTTGTGTAGTAGATAAAGTCTATAATTGTACTGCTATCTTGAAAACTGCACGCCGCGTCGCGTCGCGGTGTGTACTGACCCTTACTTTTGGAGGCACTGTGTGCACCTACCTATATATTTCTTCTTCCAATGACAAATGATTTATTTTCTGTAAGTAGGTTTGTACAAACACTTTACACGTCAATCATATTAGAGATTAGATGAGGTCGGCATTTTCTATCTGACTATTCTGAGAAGATAGGCCGAAACAAACTCAGAGGTCACATCTTCTTTTAAAGTCCAGACAAAATCTTGGTCAGATCATGTGAAGACCGTGTAGATTGGTGTCAAAATGGTCTTTTGAGGAAAGAACCACACAGATTGAACGGACCTGTCCAGTCAGTGCACGCATTCGTCAAAAACGTGCAGCTCAAGTCAGAACTTGAGGAACTCAACGATTCGACGAACAATACCAAAGAAAGGAGATTTGGGTGGACCGCCTAAATTACTCAAACTGCCAGATCATTATTAAAACTAACTAAGAAGGAAAACAGAAAAAGAAATGACCCACATAGTCCTCACATTCACAATATTTAAATTAAAAATACTTTACAAAGTAAATATTCATGTCATATACATATAGATAAAAAGAAACCTCTAGACCTTACTTAATACCTACCTACTAATCACTTAGGTACTTACTAGTGTAAAAGCGATCCTTCAAGGTTCTCAGGTCTGAAAGCCCTAATTAACTATATTACTGAAATGTCAGCAAATTAAGTTTCAGCGGGTTAATGGCAGCACCTCCGATATTTGGTTACAGCTTCTAAGTGCTATTAGTCGCTTGAGTGCAGCGCGGAGCGTAATGTCAACGTAAACCAATAATAATATCCGATTTCAAAGGCAATTTATACGCTTCTATATAGCTTTTAGCTGTATACAGGCTGGACAATTCTTCCCTCGGGAGGGTGCGGAGTAAGGTTACCAACCATACTTGTATAATATAGTAACGTGCTATATTAGAGGCTTAAATTTCATAAAAAAAAAACATTGTAGGGGAAACTACTATTTTAATTTTAATACAAAATGGTGATATGTGTATACCTACAGGCTATGATGTCCCCACTGCTGGGACACAGGCCTCCTCTCGGTGAGGGGGAGTGGGCCGTAATCTATCTACCACGCGGGCACAGTGCGGGTTTGTAGATGTCACATGTCTTCAAATTTTGGTTCTAGGACATGTCGGTTTCCTCACGATGTTTTCCTTTCCCGTTTTGAGAGCAGTGGTGATGAAATATATAATTTACACGAAGTAAAGCGCCTGTCGAGGTTTGAACCTACGACCTACAACTCGTAAGACGCGGCCGGTACAAGAGCCACCGCAGCTACCGCAATGGCAATATATTATTTAATAATAATTATTAGTTATGAGACATTTATGAAAAATAAAAACCAGTTAAAAAAGGCTCAAAGTTGCAACAAATATTTTTTTATTGTCAACTAGCTTTTGCCACCGGCTTCGCTTGTGTGCTACCACATACCGGCGCGGCGGCGGGGCAATTGCGTAACACATTATCAATCGGAATCGGTTTCATTTTGACAGTTCAACAATATTCATTGCGACGTGTTGGGAAGACAAATTTTTCGAACCTTTGGAGCAATAGATTAAAAATTTGCTTCAAAGTGATTCAGATTCCGATTGATAGTGTGTTACGCAATTAGGGTGCTGGATGAAAAGTACGCTATGTCATAATTCAGCTCGTGGTCTAGGTGTGCCAAATTTCATCTAAGTCCGTTCATCTATTTATGCGTGATTGAGTAAAAAATATACAAACTCACTTTTTCAGAATAAATTAAACAAATCATTTCACCCAACCTCAATCACACACATGGTGCCCTGGTAGTTTGAAATAACAAAAATTACAAAAAGCAAAGTAAACTGGAAAAGAGCAATTTTAACCCAGTAAACAATCGCTCGTATCGCATGGCTGTAGGCCAAAAGCGTTTTAATTGTTTTATATAAAGGTAAGCAAACAAACCGGCTCGCTACTCGCATAACAAGTAATTGGACCGGTTTAGAAATCAAACAACAGCCCCCAGCTAGATTATATCAAATGCTTCGTTCCCTTGTTACCTGAAATGTGTTATATTCTCTAAGCTTGAAATGGCTAAATTCTGAATAATTCAAGTCGCTTTAAAGGTGATTGATTACTTAATAATATAATATGAAGATTTGTTGTTCAACTAATACTAGTAACACACCCCCTCTTACCCACACACACACACCCTCCCTCACACATACACACGCATATTACTTGACAGCACTATCATAGATTAATAATAATGCTTGAGTTTGTGATCACCATTGCTGATAATCTTTTATCGTGTAATGATAAAATCCTCAACACCTAAGGCCAAACTTGGTGCGGGCAAGTTTTTTTTCGTCGTTGCTCTGTCTGCAGTAAGACAATAAACAACAGGCTTTTTGCAAGTATTCCCCTCATAAGAAAAGCTAGAACCTATTTTAAGTAACATGTGTAATTTTACCATATAAAAAACCGTAGGCATCCTAAACATAGCGGTAAAGTCATGAATAAAACGCCTCAAAAATGGAGCAAGGTTTAACGCACGTCTGTCAGAGGAACCTCAAGGGTGCTGTGGCGGGCCACTGTGAAGGTCGGACCATGTGTAGTCGCCATTTTATCTCGCAGACAATCGTAAAAGTTGAAACAACAAGGCTTTTGAGGTGCATGCACTCGTTTTTTTAAGTGAAGGCCCGACGAGACGGTGCGACGCGATTCTGGTAGAACAATAAAATTTCCATGAAGTTTTCGTAGAAATTGTTCTACTAGTCACGTCCCGCTGTCGTCAAGATATATAGGGCTTAGTGGCCAGTAATCATAAAATAACACAAACACACACACATAGAATCATTCTTAATTTAAAAACTACCGCCTGCCGATATAGGACTCTCTCTCTATCCTTCAATTCGCCTACTCTTTCACATTATGATCCGTGACCCAGGCAAATGACCTCTGCGCTACAGTCCTTTAAGTAGGACAGGTTGCTCCAAGATGCTATTTTAGAAAATTGTAAATAAATAATAACGTTTAATGAAAATAAAATATGTTCATAAAATGGAAACGCGACACCGCAGGTATACGAGTACGTGTGTTAAAATGTCGCCTTTAAAGCGGTACACTGTATGAAACCCAATACCCATAGATATCCGAACCTGTCGGCCGCAGCTGTTGGTTGCGTTTAGTCGCCGAGCTGTCGCAGTAGCATGTCGCATAGTGTGCGAACATATTAACTAAAGTTCTGTGGGCGTAATTGAGAAAAACGATCCCATGATAATAAGAGCCTTTCTTTAATTATTGTATCGACCCTCAACTAATGATCGAAGTTGTGCGGTCGGAGAGACTTTTGAAAAAGCCTAAGTAAAAAGTCATAATTCGATGTTTGGCTCTCGCCTATTTCCTCCTCCAATATTGGACCAATTTAAAAGATATTTCATAAACTGAATAGGAAGGATATACCTATGTATACCTACTTACTGTGTCCCTGTTTTTCTTTTTTCATTAATACCTAGTTGTAAAATTTTTGGCCTCTTATGACAGCGGCAATTTTGAGCAGTTTTTGAGGGCTCTATCTAGTGCTTATAAAAATAATGTATCATCTAAAAAACATCCGCACTGTGCCCGCGTGATTGATTATGGCCCACTCCCTCGCACAGAGAGAAGGCCTATGTACAGACGCCAGCACATCAACCTACTACAATCTGTCAGATTTCTGTAATAGATTTTCAACTTTATCGCTAAAGCATAAGGTTCAATGTTGATTGGGAAAATTTGACAGTTAGGTGTAGGTTGATGTGCTGGCGTCTGTACCAGCAGCGGAAACTTTTTAGGCTGCTTATACTATGTTCTGCACAATAATGTCGATTGTCCCTACAGACTTTTTAATACTTATTGACCTACTTCTATTAAAACGAACACAAACCTGCGTTGAAAATGTTACCTTATTGATACAAAATATCTTCATTTTATCATTCTGCGCACGTTGTGGGAATAAATTGACGGAAACTTATGGCACTCATAAGCGTCGCCGACGGGTGGCGATGAAACATTATTTTGACAAATCGCGTGTGTACACACGCTTTTAGTCAAGGTTGTTTCAGTAACAACAATGCTATTATTATTATGATGAAAAAGACATAGAAAAGCCATTTTAGGGTCGTCTTATTTGTCCTAAACCGCCCGCGACTTCGTACGCGTGAAATTTCTTGTTCCCCCGACCCACCCCGTCGCATCGCATCGCCTGCCCGCGCTACTACTTCTTTTTCTGACTTTTTTTCTTTTTGCCAGGCTCCTAAGAATCCTAGCGTGATGTTAAATAGCCTATAGCCTTCCTCAAGAATTGGGCCATCAAATGCAAAAATAATGTTTGAAATCCGACCGCTAGTTCTAGAAATTAGCACGTTCAAACAAACTCTTCCAACTTTATTATTACTTAGTAATAAAGGTAGATATGATTCTTCAAGCTAAAAACTAGACTAAATTCGCGAAACACGTTAACAATTTGCTTCCTAATTAGTGTTAAAAGTTCAAGTCTTCTCATTAAAGTTACTTGCTCATTTAGGCTGGTTTTCCTGTCGCGCTGACCGCACGCTGACGGTCGGCGCTGATGGGTCAATATGTATGTATATAGGTAGTGTTTTTGAGTCGCGCTGACCGCTCAGCGCTGACGGCCGTACATATTGACCCATCAGCGCCGACCGTCAGCGTGACAGGAAAACCAGCCTAAACCTTGACGAAATCTTTTACACTTTTAGTCCCTCGTTTGTTACAGTACCTAACAACCCTGTTTTCTTTGCCCCCAGATGGCTTTAGAAAACCGAACCCGCATACAGCAAAACGACCTTCTTCTGCATGAAGCGGTAATCAAGAACGAACCAGCAGCTGTTCGTGAAGCGCTGGAGCGCCCCACCGATGTCAACTGCAGAAACAATGTGAGTCGTTCTCCTTATGAAGTATGTAAGCCTAGTACTTTGAACTTCTTAACCAAAACCGTAGAGGACGTAGAAATAATTTAAATTCCCGGATGACTTTATTATTATTAATTAGTTGGTGCTATTTACGTTGCGCGTTCATAATTATAATTTTCCAACAGTCAGAATTCATTAAACTTTGCTGTGAAATTAAAATCTTTTAAGACCCATTTTCCGTAGGCACTTGAATCCGAAAACCGAAGAAATTCTGTATATACACACCTTGTTGTTTCTGGCTTCCTGCTTTTGCCAACAATTTAATTGAAGTCTTTGTATTTGTTTGTGCGTACGACGTTGTATCATTGTATGACGTGACAATAATCCCGTAGCCTACAACAAGATCCCATGTTGACATGCAGTTAATGAAATTGGGAACAACAAACAGCCTTCAGTCGTGCGGATACCCGAAATTCACGGATTTATTCAATGCTTATCATGAAAACAAGTTAATAGGTTTCCCGCTTCGCCAAAGCCCGTAATTGTCCGTGGTTGAACATGAGCTTTTCCTTTATCGGTACTGCGAATGATCCCCGAGGAGCATTGCTAATAAGTAATAAGGCTATCAACTTCTGAGCCGGAAATTGCAATATAACATTATTACTAGAAATCAGATGCTGTTCTGTCGATCTAGAAGAGCCCCAGAGGATTCGGTTTCAGCTGGTACTCTGGCTTTACATAAATTCCCGTACACATACAATCTTTAAGCAGTTACCAGAGGGTACTATGAAAAAAAATAGTCTAACTTTCGTAGGAAATCTACAAAATCATGTCTTAATTAGTTTCTTTTTCTTCACAGTATGGCAGAGCACCGATACACTGGGCTGCAAGCAGAGGGAACGTGGAGATTATCAAATTGCTCATCGAGTCCAAATGCGACATAGAAGCAGCCGATAAGGTAAAGTACTTGAGAATATAATTTATTTGCTCAGTAAGCGACGGAAGCGTTTGTTGTTGTTCAGTTGAATGTGTACCACAACCCTTGTGGTTTTAAACCATTTGTTATTTGTGTCATTGTCTGTACGGTACCATTTTCGTTGGTGCGCAACATTTTGTATTACGAGTTTTAACAATGTTAAAAAAGATAAAAATACCAATTTCTTAATTTATGGTCTCGAACGAAGAATAAATCCTTTTTTGGTGGTTCTGGGCTTCACTCAAACGCAAGACTTGTTCTGTTAGGTCTTTCAAGTACCAGGCTGCCAGAGCTAGCAGAAAGTAACTTGAATGTTTGTTTCAGTTCGGAATGCGGCCGTTGTTGATGGCGGCATGGCACGGACACCTCGAAGCCGTAAAGACTCTCGTCGGAGCAGGGGCTTGCCTTGCTGCCACTAACAAAGTATGATCTCCTTGTATTTTTTGGTTCTTTTCGGATCTGCACAAGTGCACACTAAGCAACGTTATTTTATTACCGACTTCACAAAAAGGAGGAGGTACTATGTTCGGCTGTTTGTATGTTTTTTTTTTTTTTTTTTTTTTGTATGTTTGTTCATCGAATACTCCGCCAATTGTCGACGGATTTTCAAAATTCTTTTTTTGTTCGAAAGTAGATAGTTCTGAGGTGGTCCCATTGTTACCAAGTTAGGATCTGATGATGGGATCTTAGAGAAATCGAGGGCAACCCTCAAATTTTATAGGCTCACTTATTGTTTTTCACATATTTTATGAAGTATCTTGTGTATTTGCGTATGGTTGTCACCATCTCAGGTAGCTGGGCTGATGATGGAAGGTACAACTCCTTAAAAGTAAGAAGTTACTCGAACAGGCAAGGACTGTTTAGTAAATTGTTTTGATGTTTGATAGGGCATTTGCCACATTTGGTCTCATGATCATCAAGTCATGACCTGATGCTGCAGTCAGGATAGTCTGCAGAGTACCTAACTCCTCGACAACTAACAGCAGATATATCGTGTTTAGGCTCATTGAAAAGGGCTCGATGTGTGGATAAACGTACTGTTAATGAGGAACACCGAAGTACATAGAGACCTGATGCTGAAGCCAGGAGCATCAGAAAAAGTACAAACCTTGAAATTGCAGCACCGTAGTCGTGTTTGGGCTCATTTTAAACAGGACTAAATTTTAAGTTCAATGCAATGTTGACATAAGTTTGGCCTGATGCTGCAGCCAGGATTATTAGCACCTAGTCTAATTAATGAATAAGGTATGCTTCAGAGGTGGTCCCATATAAATTTTATAAACTTTACTTGGGTAGTTTTGGAATTAGCTTCAACAATACGTTTGTTTTCCACTTAGTTTCAAATTCAAATTCTTTATTGCTTTCATGTGTACATTTAGTTGTTACAATATAAGTAAGTGTTTATCTTCCTGTCACTAATATTCACATAGCAAGTAGTGTTACATGAATTCTTATTATGGGGTAGGTACAACTAAAAAGTGAAAAATAAAAACTTTTTTACAAAAAAAAAAAACCGACTTCCAAAAAAAAAACACTACAAAGTGAAAAATAACTTTAATTTCGGAAGTCGGTGTCAAAAAAACGAAAATGTGGAACCAACGACACTGACTTCCGAAATTAAAGTTATTTTTCACTTTGTAGTGTTTTTTTTTTGGAAGTCGGTTTTTTTTTTTTTGAAAAAAAATGGAGGTTAATTAATTTCAATTGAAGCAACTTACAAATTTTTCATTTACAACTGAAAAATAATAATTATTTGCACATATAAGCTTATTATCTTATTAATTATCTTTTTTAATTTAATCATACTAATAAATGAATTAAGTACAGTCTCTTATAATTTATATATGCTTAGTTAAATATTATTTTTCTATCTGCTCGCTCAAATTTAATGTAAATTATGAACTTCATCACAAATATTAAACTTTGTAATATTAGCTCTCTAATAAGAGCGCGAGCGTTCATTTTAATTATTACATAATTATTGTATCAACAAGCGCGTATCGTGTAACCTCGTTAATTATCTACAATTATAACCCTTGTAGACATGCGCCATTATAGCGTGTCATCAAATAATTTGACTCAATACTCAATTCTTTATTGCATTCCATATGTATTACATAGATGGTATTTAAAGTTAAAGAACAATATGGACCCTGTCGGGCACAGCAAAAATTAGAACAGCACCTGCGTGGGGGAAATTCGAGACAAATTATAATAACAAGTACCTACTTATTTATTATATATTGAATTAATACTAAAAATAACAAAATAAACAAATCAAGTATCTTGACTTGGCTCGCGAGGTTGTCGACATGTGGGATGTGGACTCAGCGATCATTGTGCCGATAGTCGTGACTGCCAATGGGTTAATAGCCAAGAGTCTCGACCAACACCTAAGGAGGCTCTCGTTGGCCAGCTGGATCAAGGGCTTGATTCAGAAAGCGGTACTTCTGGACACGGCCCGCATTGTCCGGAGGTTCCTCTCTCTGGAGCCCTGACCGCCGGTAGCTTGGACCCTGTTCCCGATACCGGTGGGCTACTATTTTTTATATTTTTAAATGTTTTTATATATTCTTTTTTATATTCTAATATTTAAAAATATAATTTATATGTAAATAATGAAATAAAGGAAACAAAATGAAATCCTAACTTAACTAAAACTATACAGAAACTTAAATATAGCGTCGTACTTATTTAATTAAAATCTTCGGCACAAAGGAGTTATTAATTTTAGTGGTTAATAAAGTCCCTATTAAAGTTAATGAAATTAGTCATTTAGTTTGGTGGCAAACAATATTGTTGATTTTCTATTGTATCGTACTTACTACATAGGATACGCGCGGAGCGTGACCGGTTAAAATTAATAAATTAATTAACCTAAAGTAATTACTAATAATCGTTGTGTAGCGTCTGTATAGTTACAAAACGCTTTGTCTTCTTCTTTCGAAAGTCAAATTACTGACAACTGAAAGAAAGGAATCGGTGGATTACTTGCATGTCGTCAGAAGCGCAAGTGGTCAAATACGCATTTCGTCATCTCTCAGGATAGACTCGCAAGTGTGTAACTATTCATCATATAATACGTTTATTAGTAAGGGGGCTATTGCGTAACCTTTTCAAACAAAAGAAGAATGCCATTTCCTTATTCAAACCGCAATGCTTTCAAACTCCGCGAAACTATTAGGCTATTAGGAATTTAAGAAAACTATGATTTTCTCGTTAGCCGTGAATTTGATTTCAGAATTTTTCACTGATTTTGCAAAGAAATGAAGTTGAGTGAATTGTTCAGAAACAAAATTGTTTAACCGGAACCGCTTTTAATTTTCACAGAGGCGAAATACAAAAAAGCTTGGAATAGCAAAACGAAAACAAACATTTTTTGTACTTTGTAATGGGGAGCAGGTACATTGTTCGGTGACAAATTACTAGGTGCACATGAACTCAGGTACGTTTGTTTACAGAAACAAAATGATTTGCTTCAATGCGCCTGTTCCCGGGGCTCATTGGACGTGGCAGAGTATGCCATATCTCTTGGAGCTAAGGTCCAAAGTTCGGATGCTGCTGGTGATGCTCCCCTTTCCTTGGCATCCAGAGCCGGACACTCCACATTAGTGGAGTTATTGCTGCAGAAGGGGGCCTATATTGATGCTGTCAATAAGGTAAGTTGAAAAGTTATGATTTAAGCAAAATGCATGTTCCCCAGAATACATAAAAGGTTTCTGAAAAAGTGAGTACCTACTATGGAGCCGTTTATTATTTTATTGACTTGAAGAGTATGTCATACTCACTCAAATGTCTCACTGATGGTGGCGTGTGTGTTCGATCATTCGATGCCCTTCAAAAGAGTTGAGCTGGACAGTGCTGATACACGCGTCATGTGCATCAACGGGCGCCGTCAGTTGAGACTGGCCCTCTGAACTGCAAAGGCTTATCTTTAATCTTATATTTTGAATTGTTATTGTTTTCTTCTTACTTCTTATATTGTTCTCACATATAGAAGCAACAAGAATAATGTACCCAGGATTTTGTAATATCTTGATTTAAAAGAGTGTCCATAGAGTTTCTTGCCCGTTCTTCTCAATAGACTTCTACGTTTTGGAATGGACAACTAGCTTCAACTTTCTGACTGAACTGACCGACTCTTTGACAATTCAAAAGTGCCTGTAAATGGTTTAATTTAAATGAATACTTTGAGTTTGAAATCGAAATAATACGAATTATAATTTTGCTCTCGGCAGTCTCGGTCCATATTCGACCAAACCGCTCCCACTTGCCATCTGTCATACCTTGGATTTAAGGGGAAATTCTCCGTAAAGGATTGTTCATAGCTCAGGAGATACTCAGAAAAGTAATAAGTAACACTCAATAATGTAGGTACTCAAATCAGATTGTATGTTAATTAAAATATGATATTCGCGAACATAACAAAATATATGACTTTACAGAATTATAATTACTAGAATCAGCAATACAATTCCTTGAGTTAGGATTGGCCTCAAATGTCATGATTTCATGAAGTAATCATTCAATAGGGTAATATGAACTTAGAGTTGTATTGATGATTTTTGTTATTATAATTCTATAAATAAATATTTGTTACGGCGGCGAATCATAACATGTATTTAGATCAAAACATACTTTTTTTTATTTTTTTATTGGAAATTATCTAATGACTCCTCCCGCTCTAGGTGGAGCGGAAGGGAGTGTCAGACTCTTACTGACTAAAACCCACCCGTGTTCCTTCCTTAGCCCTTATATTCCGGGGCAGCGGTAACCCTTTCGGACGATCCCGCTACCCCGGCAGGCTTCGGCCCTAGCGGACCCCTTCCTTTATGCTGACATCTCTTTGAGGCGCGCGTGGAACACATACGCGCCGTCCGGCACTGATATAAGACAATGATTATAAGACCTTAGTTAGTAAGTTTGAAGATTTTCAGATAGGGTAAGCACATGGGTTTTATTTAGATTGAGACTAGATATTGAACCATTTTAATTACGAGAATTGGCCATCAGGCGTCATGAAAATTTGACATTTTCACCAGTATTTTGACATTAAATTGTCAAAAAACGCTCTGTACCTATTTGGACAGCTGTTATTCTGTAACCGTTTACAGCTTTCTTAGGAAAACAAAGCTTATGTTTTATTGCAGCTGAAGTTTTCGTATACAAAACAGATAAAAAACAAAGTTCGGCAGTAAACTGCTTCAGTAGTTAAATGCCTTTATCGTACTAAACTGTCTACGTTAGTGAAGCGTTTTCCTCGCAGCCTCTCAGGCACCAGGATATTTAATGATTTAAAAGAGTGGTCATGGTGTTTCTTGCCCGTTCTTCTCCATATGCACCTACTTACCTACTACGCTTTGAAATACGCAAGTAGCTTCAACATTCTGAGTGACTGACCGACTCCTTGATAATTCAATAAATAGGTTTGAGTTTGCATCTGCGTTCTTATCACGTTATCTACCACCAACACGCAACAATGCCAATTTTTCGTACCAGAGTTCAACTAATTACAATTCTTGCAAATCCACTGAAACAATAGAGAGGGATTAAAAAGCAATCAAATCGACAAGAGTTGATAGAGAGTACCAGGTTTGCATAAAGCTTAACAATGCATCAGTCAGATTAATTCCGCTTATCCAATGAGCGGGCAAAGATTACCGGGATATTCTTCGGTCGAGCATAGGGTACGCAGAATTAAATTATAAGGCCATTACAGATTCTTGTTAAGAACATAAATTCACATAATTGAAGTGCCCTAACTTAGGGCTTGGGTAATCGTCGGTTATTCATTGCCTATTTGGGAGAAGTTACCTACAGATATTAAATTATTTCTTAAAGGCGAATTACAGCTTTGTGAATTTCATAGTTTAGTAACAAACTGTTTTTGCTGTGGTACCTAATTAACGAGAAATATGAAATAATATCGCTGATATTTCACGAAAAATTTACCTCCATTCGCCTAACTGCTGTTTCCCAATTATTCATCTCGATCAATTACAACAGTGTTCAATAAAAAATATCGTGCCGTACGTGTCTGTATCGATTTAATCGGTAAGCGAAATGGGTATATTTTGGTCTTATTGTTTGTTTTTGTTTGACCCTGATATAATTTGGGACCACACAGCGATCTGTATTCGGGAGGCATGTGAAACTTTGAGAGGCCTCAACATAAGTGCGAGATTATGTTGGTTTTATAAGATTGATAATCCTGATCCGACCATAAAGTTTACCAAAAAGGTCTACCAAAGAGAAAGGGAAGGGCTTTATTTAAAACCTGCCAAATAGCTAATGGCGAAAAGTGAATTATAATAAATTGCCTTTAGTCAACTTAGAAACCCTTCCTTGTAAAAATATTTAAGAACAAAATAAGCTTTCAAATGATTTGTATTAAATAAATACAACGAGTTTTAACTAAGATTGCATGGCGTAACCAAGAGCGACGGAGAAAAGTGGTTAAAGGACTAAGGTACCTAAATCTGGCTTATCCCTGTCGTAACCTCTTTAAACATGTTATTCTATCAGTCATGGAGGAAATGCGGGTGGTCTTTTCTCCATAGAAACCCTCTCGCCTGTTTTCTTTCTGGTTAATGACCATAAAGCAATGATTTTTTACAGAATAATAAATATTAACTACTTGTATGTCCCTATGTTTTCCTTTTTGATGGTACATTACTTTTATAAGCACTAGAACCCTCAAAAAATGCCGTTTTAAACCGCTTTCAACAGAGGCCTATTGTACAAATTTTATAACTTTTAATGAAAAAAGAAAAACATAGGGACATAGTATCCTTCTTATTCACTATTTGAAATATCTTTTAAATTGGGCCAATATTGGAGGAGCAAATAGGCGAGAGCCAAACCTCGAATTATTACTTTTTACTTAGGCTTTTTCTAAAGTCTCTCCGACCTTGCAATCCCAATTCAAAAACACGCTGTTAATGCTGAGTTCCTGGTTCACAAGTACTTAGACACAATTACAAGTTTAGTGCAATAATGCTCTACCAAGATAAGAAAATGTAAGTTAATATCTTCTGCAGCTAATGAGAATCTAGTCCATACTATAAAGTATAACACAGAATAAAGTGGACTTGGATAAAATGTAGTTATTTATTATAGCGGAGAGATTCCCCGGGAGGCAAATTAGATAGCAAATTGAATCATAACATTTAGCCCCGGCCGTGATTTGTGGTAACACAATGCCTTTGATTATATATAATGTCTAGATAGAGCATCAATTGCGCGCAAACGTGTCAAAAAATACCAGCCAACTGTTGGACTGTAAGTACTTACCCGCCGATTAGTGCCGATCGTACCGCTTTGGTGTCACTACGTATTACGCGCGCTAAGTAATAAACAAATAACAGCGATAAAATGACGGTATGTGCTATTAAACTATGCCGAAATTATAAAGGAAGGGTAAAAAAACACCAAACACATCACATATCATCAGTAAGTAACCAAAAAGACTACGTATTTGTTTTTTGTTTTTATATTTACCAAATTACGCCCTATTACGCCATATTTTATCAGTGTTGCCAGTTTCTTTTTTCCATTCTCCCAACTTAACGTCCTTTTTTTGTGGGTATATTCGTTGCTTTATGGTTACGTTTATATTATTTAGTTGATGTACTTTTATTATTCGATTTCAAAAATGGTGAAGTTTTTCAATTCGTCTGTACTTTTTTATAATAATATAATGTTCGCGTATAACTTTTTTGTTTATGAGCCCATTTTAATGATTATTGTTGCATTGGGTCCAATAAACTGATTTCAAAGGTGCCAAGAGTAATTTTAATAAGATTAATTTATTCCATTCGTATTATCATTTGTGATCTTTCATTTGAAATTTCCAAATACAAACTGCCTAAAAAGTTAAATATTCTAATTGAATTAACTTAGCTGATTTAATATAACACAACATTCACACACACAACTCTAATTCAATTAAATAGTGTTTTTTATTTATAAATACAAGTAAATAAAGTCACTACTAAAACTGAATAATACTACAAACATACACCTAAAACTTACTTATATTATTTGTATAGTCAATTTTTTTAATATGTGATTTATGGGAGAATTGTAGTAGCTGGTATCATTATTCACGCACACAGAGACATAGATGCACAGTGTAAAACACCGCCCGCACGCACACATGTTTGAAATTGTTGCCTCGTTTTCTTTGTTTTGATTGTAGGGCGACGCTCTATCTAGACATTATATAATCAAAGCACAATGCAATGTTAACCTCCTTTGTCAAACATTACTTAATGGACTCCAAGACTTTATTGTCAAACTTCCAGGTTTTTATCTAAATCACACTTTAATTGTATAATATCGAAAAACACGTCGAAAAGCAATAGTTTTTAAATTATTGTTGTTTGAATTGAAATTGATTGAATCAGTGTACTAATGACGTGGTTCAATTATTCTGTTGTTTTAAAAGTTTTCCTTGGTCGTTATGTGGCCCTAGTGCTTTTTGAATGGAAACACAAATAATATGCATGCGTTTGCTTGCTATGACGCTGAATAATTACTATTACTTAATTAACACAAAACAATAACATCAATTGAATTATCACCCTTTTGTTAATTTTAGTTTAAAACCAACTAAAAGATATTGCAAGTCATTTTTGTTTCATTAATCAATAAATACCACGGATATCGATATCTACGAATCTATAAAGTAGATAGGTACCTAAAATAACAACTATCATATCAATTATCATAAAATTACTTTTGTTTAATTATACTACTTATATACAGAATATTAGTTATAATTAATAAAAAAAATCCCTATAAATATAGGTAACCGTTATTAAAAGTAGCAAAGATTGTAATTAAGTATTTGATCACATTTTCCCCCAGCAAGACTTCAAAGGCTTGCATTGAGAGCTTTGTGGAACATTTTGGAAATACTGTTATTTAAAAATGTACCAACTACCGCTTACGAGCTGCAGTCTAACGTCAAAACGAGCTTTTATTTAGTTAGTTCGTCGTATTCCTTTTTGTTAAATTGGGACGTCAAAAGCATAACAGTTCTGATATGAAACGTTTTCCAGTATAAAAAAAAAACATAGGTATGTTACATAAATTCCGAATAACTGGAGCTTTAATAACAAAGAGGCATCATTATTAAACGTAGTTCTGAAAATACATGCTTATCTCTCTACAATAATTTCGCAGAAACGAAAATACAGCGCTAAATAACAACGGTTATTTTGTAAACTATATTAAAATGGCAAGATCATCATCGTCAGTGACAGCTTTGTTCCACTCACTGCTGAGTATAGGCCTCCCTTTTGTGGCATGCTTCCGGTCTATGTGAGTCTCAACCAGGTCTTCCTCGTGATCTCCTGTAGATCGTCCACACCCACACCACCCGGCCGTAGTATAGCAAAATACCTTCATTAATTAAATACCAGTTAAACATTAATATTTATTAGATTTGTAGCGGTATCTACAACGCCACATGCGAACTACGCGTCATACTGACGTCACGCAAAATCCTGCATCTCGCAAGCAGAATTTACCGTGCAACTAGCACATATACAACGGCCCGACATGAATCATCGGGCAGTTGTCCGCCAGACACAACACCCGTCTGGTCGAAAGATCCCTTTTCTATGGAGGATGAGTGAACTTTATTACACCCTGTTCCTCATACCTCTATAGATTAAACGGTTCCATATAATATATGGAACCGTAATAAGATAATATTATTATCTTCTACCTGTATAGACTAAATTTAGTCACCAAATCAGTGTCCCCACGCTTGGATAGTCAATCAAATTGATCCTTCCGACTGGGTGAACTCGGATAATTACATCCAGTGCTAATCCATTTAGCGTTTATCGCTGGCCTGATTACAGACTGTTATGTCCTAGTGCTGCTGTATGTAGTGCTGTAGTCACTAGTGACTTGCAGTTCCACGTATTACTGGGAATTCTAGTGTTTATTTACTGACAATATACCCGGAAAAGGAACTTCATCAGTAACGCTGCTATAAGCATAAGCACGCATCGCATTAGGGGTATTTGTGGCGAGCGTAGGTTAGACATATTATATGCTGGCCACGTCTTCTTAGAAAATTTAAAACCTTATCTCCTTATTACAAAAGAAGTTTTTACTTTAGATCAGGTTTAAACCACAGAACCAGTTATTGAATTAAAAACCTAAATGTTATAGAAAAGAAAGAAAAATGGTTTATTTAGCACAAACAAAACGCACATTACAAATAAAATAAAAATAAAAAAGACAATAAATATACACATACAACGTAGTCAAAAGCCTCGTACTCAAGCTTAAAAGTGTTGACCATTATGTCCATTGCTTTAAATTAAATGCAATGCAGTTCTTTATACAAAAATGACAGCTTAGTTCGGTGCTAAGTTGTAATTTTAAGTATACGTACAGAAATATAGTTCGAAATACAAATACTGGATCAAATTAGGTTAGAACTAAAGTTAGATTTCGTTTTGTAATAAGACGGTAAGAGATTATCCTTAGTTACTGGTAGTGAAAATAGACAAATACCGCTTGCACTGTACCAGTTCCTAGAATATTAAATAAACGGAATTTAGTATAATTAATATCTCTACCATAATTCTCTCAGAATAGTGCTCAGTGATTAAGATCTACAGTGTAGAATGGTTGAATGACTTGATAAAACTCCTCTCCGTCCTTTAATAGTTTTCAATGCCTGAGTATGTAGTTATAGGAACGTTCTTGTGTTGGTTCCTACACAGGTACTATTAATAACTCAAGATAAACAACAACCACCACTGTAAAAAAATCTGCAGGTTTTGACTGCAAAAATGTCTATTATTGAATGTCTTTTGCAATTACTATAATGCAATAAGAAAAATTCTAGGACTTATAAATGATGTAATTCCCGTGACGCGTGAGGTAAGAAAAAAATGCATAAAGTAATTATACTAAACGAGAAAAGGTCACCGGAAAACAGATAAGTGACTAAGTGAAACCATGACTGAAATGTATTTATACCAGGTTTTAAGACTCAACTTCTGAAGCCAGATTAGCAAAGTACGGACGTTGTCGTTACTTAAGTTGAAAATAAAATTTAAGTACCGTGAGTAGGTTCATCATCAGCCTACAGCAGTTCACTGCTGCACATAGGCCTCTCCAATTGCACGCCATTCAGCTCGATTCTCGGCAACTCTCATCCAGGATCTACCAGTCACCCTGCGAAGATCGTCGCTCCACCTAGCCTGAGGGCGTCCTTCCTTACGTTTGCCATTCGAGGTCTCCAGTCTCCAATCAAGAACACGTCTACCCCAATGGGTATCATGTTTCTAGGTTCTACGGCTAATATGGCTGGCCTATTGCGACTTTAGCTTGCTTATTCTGTGACGTTATTACGTCGACAACGTTGGTTCTCTGCCGCATCACCTCGTTCGGGACTCTCTTCCTAAGAGAGATTCCAGGTAGGTTACTAATATTAAAAAGTATTCAATCTATCCAAAATACTGTATATTTCTCAGGTCAAAATATTCTACAAAAGCCCTTCTCGCATTGAAACAGTATCCTAATCACCGAAGCGGCTATTGTGGAATGAAAAGAGAATACAAAACGTACGATCTGCTCTCAATGATCGTTTTGTTGCGAACGGAATAGATTGCCGACCTGAGCTGTTTATTAATAAAGATGGAATCGATATTACCCCAGTAAATATCAATTCCATCTTTATTCAGAAACGGAAATATTGAAAAATATTGCTATTCTTTGAGAATTATGAGAAACTATTGTGTTTTGTAACAACTGGAGGCCTACCACAAGCTCTTAACGCGATCCATTTTAGGACCTAAACTGAACTGTTCTTCTAATTCGTACCATGACGTCAGTTTAACGATTCAGTTTAGTCCGTGCCATCTGCTGACAGCGATTGTCCCAAACTGTCGCAAGTTTTGGTTTCATTCATAGTTGTTTGGTACCATGACGTCCATAGAGCAGCTCAAGCGATGCAGTTTAGGAACCTAAACTGAAATGTCTTGTTTTTGAATCGTTTTTAATTAGATCATGGTAGGCCACCAGATTCCATAGGCATTCATTGAGCTGTAAGGATTTGTTCCCAAAAATATTAGCCTATTTAAGTCTCCAAAACATCTGTTGAAGATGATCTGTTGTCTATTGGTGTGAATTTTCATTAGCATATTGACGATGTTTCCAATAAGCAAAAAGATTCTAAATCTAAAACTAATCCAGAACCTTGATTAGGACTACTTAGAATCCAATATACCAGGCAAACATGTCGAGGCAGTATTAGACGACAATCAAACACAAACAACGCGCCGAAAACCAACACTGAAATCGGCGCCGAAACAGACAGGAACTCCAATAGGTCATGTCACCCGAGTGCCCGCAATTATGGCTGACTGTCCACGTACCCACTCGACATTTTGATGCAAATGACAGCCAGCCACTTCTCCACCACTCGAACGACATCGACAGGACAAACAAACAAATCCACATGGTACCCTAGTACATGACGCAAACATGAAATTTCATCATGCATAGATAATAATTTGAATAAGTGTCAATTTTAACATGAAAAGGTAATTATGATAAATTATCTTGATCCTGTGAAGCATTAAAATAATATAGTGACAATGGAAAAATTACATAAATGAGGATGATGAACAAAATGTTCAATCCGGCACCATAATTGCGTAACACACTATCAATCACAACCCTGATTCATTTTGAAGAATATTGCTAGTCCATTGCTTCATAAGTTCGAAAAATTTGTCTGCTCAACAACGTAAATAACGCAATTAGGTAATGTTGTTGAACTGTCAAAATGAAAGCCATTCCTACAGTAATGTAGTCTGTTATGCAATCACCGCGCTGTCTGACACATTCTTTTTTTCTCTTACCAATCTTCCCAATGGCGTCGAATCTTCCCAATTCGAAAATAAATAAAATCCACTGGATATAAATTATTTTCATCAGCCAATTCTTTTCTCGGCGCATCGGGGAGTGTTATTTTTTAACCTCTACCTAAATGCATGTTGTAAAACCAAGATAGGTAAATGAAAACTCGATAGTCTCAAGCGAAAATCGAATACCTCAAAATATGCATATTTTTGCAAGGTAGGTTAGAGGTGACCATTTCCTTTTATTTTGAATAGGTACTCCAAACTAAGCGAACTATATAAGTGGAGATATTATTATATTAGTAAATATTAGCCTTTAGTATTAGTCTTGTGGAAAATTTACTGTGAAATTCGGTTTGCATTTCTACGTATTCCGTTAATTAATTCTCGTTGACTTCACAAAACTAACTATCGCTGGCTGGAAGTCTAGAAAACAGACCTAGGTAGGTATACAGTTAAAGAATACTAGCTTCTGCCCGCGACTTCGTCCGTGTCCGCGTGAAATTTCTTGTTTCTCCGACCCACCCCGTCGCATCGCATCGCCTGTCCACGCTATTGCTATTACTTCGTTTTCGCTTACCGTTCTTTCTGACTTTTTAATTGTTTTTGCTCGGCCCTTAAGAGTCCTAGCGAGATGGTAAGTAGCCTATAGCCTTCCTCAAAAATTGGGCTATCAAATGCAAAAATATTTTTTCAAATCCGACTGGTAGTTTCAGAGATTACCCCCTACATACAAACTTACAAACCAATTTAATACTAGTATAGAAGTGTACGATGATTTCACGTTTTAGTACGGCTTCGAAGAGTTGCTAACTTTGTCTCTCATCACATTATCATAATATTTCGTTAATTCCCGTGTGTTCTCCTATGACATGACTCCATAACCTGAAAATGTGTTTGTTTATTCATAGTTCTTTTACATACAGGTGGGTCGCACAGCGCTACATGTAGCCTGCGAAGGCGGTCACTCCTCAACTGCTGCGTTCCTAATGACCAAAGGCGCTTCAAAGGAGGCACGAGACAACTCGGGACGAACCCCACTGCACTTAGCGGCTGTGCATCGACACACTGAACTTGTGAAAGTCCTCCTTGACGCTGGATGTCACGTGGACGCTGTGGACAGCGTGAGTTTATGCTGCCTTAGTACTTCAATCCTACGTTTTTGCGTGTTCGTGTGGACAATAAAACACATGAGGCAAAAATGTCTCATACATGCTACATACATGTTTAAATAAAATAACCTTCGCAAACTTTTAGGAACGTACTTTTGTACCATTTGTAACCTGTTATGAAGAACTTTAATGAAGTCATTACGTCCCTTTCACTTAAAATTTAGAATACGAGACCAACAAGTTGTCAAGGTGTCGGGATTATGATCTAACTAAATTATGAACCTGCCGCTATATTTCTGAAGAGCAAAGTATAAAAAATTCATAGCAATTCAAAAATGTATTAAAAAAACAGACTGATTATGATATTATTATAATTTGTCATGATTTTGTGTTTGTTTTTCCTCACAAAGTAGGTACAAAAGTTGTTTAGGATCCAAAAACAATACCCTTCCAAATCACTCGAATTGGTCGTTCACACAAAACTCGCAATTATTAGGTATAGAAGAAGTAAATAAAAGAAAACTTTATGAATAAAACATTGTGAGCTCATTACCTGCTTGTCGGGAGAACTCGGGAGCGCGAATAACCGAAATAACAATGTTTTGTGGTTTTATTTATTAAGCGAGACAAATGGCCCTTCATTATATTGACCGTTATTCCAGTTTCATTAAAGTGCAGATTGTATTGTCAATTGGTTTTACAGAACGGTGTGACTGCATTGCAAATGGCGTGTGCTCAAGGTTGTCGGGGCATTGTGGAACATCTGCTTGCATTTGGCGCTAATGTACATATGCAAAACAATGTGAGTCAATGTTATTGTGAAGTACCTATTATTATTTTTTGCCCATTGTGGCGGCCATATGGTTTTGTAAAAGAATAAAGTGTAAAAACACGAAAATGTATTAGGAAATCATAAGCCTCTGAAGTAGGTACGAATGTAAGTTAGGAATAGTGTTGCGAGAACCGAAAAGAGGAAGATGGTATTAAGATGGTGATTATTTATAAAGAAAAAAAGTTCTGTATAAAATAATTTAAGTACTTTATTATAAGTACCTACTTAAACTAATTTACTTTGAATAACAGGTTGGCTCATCAGCACTGCATGCAGCTTGCGCAGCGGATGCTACAGATATCGTAGAACTACTCCTGGCGCATGGAGCAGACCCTGCCCTCACTGACCAGGTACAGCAATATCTTACTTTCCATAATATTGTCAAAACTTGTCAGAATTGAAAAGACAATGCCCTCCAAAAATTTATAAAAAGAGTTGTCGTCAGGGGACACCCGGGTTTGAACCGGGGACCTCTCGATCTGCAGTCGAATGCCCTACCACTGAGCTATATCCCCATGTGTGTGCTCGCACCAAACAAAGGATTCCACTCTGTTATCTAGTCAAGCTAGTGACGTCATTGTAATTAACATACATTTTAGAAAGACAAGTTGATAAAGCCATATTGTACACCCACTGATAACGGTAATTTTATCGCTCTCCTAACAATGATGACTCAATCACTGCGACTGTGATTTGATTTACAATGCTAGCGTGGAATTTATACGTGCGAACTGCCGACGTCGACTGGAAAATAATTTACGATATTTACCGAAGCGCTACAAGAGTCAGGAAGCTTATTCAAATTGTATATCCATGTTTGGCGTCAGATGATTATTTTAAATGCGATATATCTATACACATTAAAACAGCAGATTTAAATATCGTATAAACAATTTATTTCCCATCTCTATTCGAGAGCATGGACTTAAATAATAAATCCATGATTTTATGTGTCAGAGGTTGTCATTGTCACGTCACACTCCTTCTTTTTCTAATCATTTAATGGCTTACCAGAATAACCACCAAAAACCAGTTAGTTTTAAAGGTAAACAAAAGAAATAAGTAGGTACATGATTTTAATTAATTTCATGGCACAATTCTGGCGGGTAAGGGGATCACCGGAATGACAAAGTTTATAGTGGATCAGACAGAAATTAAAACATAATATAATAACCAGCAGGGGATCAAATCGGGGATCCGACCGGAATAAATCGAATTTATATATTCATATTTGGTTGGTTGATGTACCAGGCAAACAGAAATTGAAACGTATCGTATTTAATATATTAGATTGCAAACGATCACGCGGCGATGGAATTTGCATGGCTGGCTACGTAAACATTCTGAAGGATTTCATACATTATTGATGGCACTCGTTCGTTCAAAGCGGAGGTTATATCATAATTTCTTTGTTTTTCTTTGTTGTGTCAAATTTTGATGTTCAGCCAGATTTCTGAAAACGTGAGCGCCGGATTCTAAATCAAAGGAAAATATTTTCTTTCATGATTTATTTAGGTATCTACCTTTTTTTTGCGAGACGCGCTTCTTATTGATGTTACTCGCCCTGGGGCGAGCGGCGGCGGAGGGGTCGGTCAGGCTCTTACTGATCTATTTCGTAGTCTTTATGAAAAAAAATACGTTTAGATCTATACACATGTCATACCTCCTTTATAAACATACTTTGATAAACATCTCAAAAATAAGAACTATATAAACTATTTTCATTTGGGAAATGGATTTTTGACATTACCCAGGAATTTCATTGCTAGGTATGCCCGCCGCTTGACATAACATAATAATGAACCTTCAATGTCCATGCCATACCATAAACTTGTGAACTAGGTAATTTTAATTAGGTACTTAATTTCTAAACCTAAGAGTAACAAACCATCTTATTAACATTTGAGTTTACTATTCAGGGTAACATAAACCATAAACTACAGTAAATGTCGGGATTCGTGTACAGAATCAGGCAGCAGGCTCAGGTTCACTGAATTATTGAAGCGCCTCGACCTCCGCCACGGCTTGCTCTCCTGGTACATTCACATCTATTGCATAATACAAATTGCAAACTGTACGCCGTGTATGCTGTAATACTTTACTGAAAGACAAACAGGAAACATTATGGTGTTTATGTATAAACAGTAACGTTCAAACGTCAAAAATGTATGGTTAAACAGTCGCTAATCACTACTTAACTTTATGGAGTTTTTTGACAATTTACCCAACTTATGACTTATGGCATTGTAAACCATACACACATATTCCTGTTCATTGATCAACGATTTAGCCTAACAAACCACACAATGTTAGTTCTATTTATACAGAGACTAGTAATAAATCTTTGCTGCAAGTAATAAATTAATGATTCTAGATTACACATTTACCTCACTTGTAGCCTTTGTATCTAACGCTATTTAAAGAGCAAGTGGAAACAGAAGATTGTTTCGCCATAAAAACAAATCAATCAACGTTTCTAAACCTTTGCTTGTGATTTTACTGATAATTTCCACAACCACTATACTTTTATGTTAACCTGGTAGCTAGTAAATGAAAAACTACAAAAGGTTTCCGCTACATTTACTACCTACATACATAAAAATATTGTCATTGTTTTCTTTCACATATTAATTTTACGAGACGACAGTTTTGCTATTTGCTAACACGTGGGGATATAGCTCAGTGGTAGAGCATTCGACTGCAGATCGAGAGGTCCCCGGTTCAAACCCGGGTGTCCCCTAGCAATATCTCTTTTTATAACAGTCTGCGTATAAGTATTTTTTCACTTCTCATGCTCTAAAAGTCCGTCTTTATGTTGTGCGTAGGCGACATAAAGTCTAGTGCATAAAGTAATTTTGTTTTCTAAGACTAAGATAATCAGGCCCAACAGCCACACACGCACAATAAAACGTCGCAGATTAAAGTCGTTATTTTATTTCATTTGCTTTAATTTATATCACTTCCGTGTTTTCTATCGTTAATTTAATAAAACCTGATAAAATAGCTGGCATGTATTATTTAAAAACGCAAAGAAACATTTTTATGACTTGGCAGTATGAAGTAGGTACCCAAGTCGAATGACATAATCATGTTGAAAATTAAAAAAAAAACTTTTAACGGTAAAAAGTTTTGTGACGGGAATTAGCTATTCTCTTCTTCAATTTTGCAACATTTTTGAACAATGAAAATGGTGTTATTATATACTTCAAGCCCGTTTCATTTTCGCGCCATCGAAGTGAAAAGCAGTGTTTAACTCGGGCATGAACCACTCATTTTACCCCTCGACTTAACTATCCGTCTCGGGCTAACATGGCTTCTTTTATGCACTAGTTGTACAATCTACTATTTCACTTCTCATGCTCTAAAGGTCGTCTTTATGTTGTGCGTAGGCGACATAAAGTCGCTTTTTATGCTTTAGTGCATAAAGTATTTTTTTTCTAAGACCAAGATAATCAGGCCTAACAGCCACATGCACCATAAAACGTCGCAGATTGAAGTCGTTACCTATTTTATTTAATTAGTTAAAATATCACTTCCGTGTTTTCTATCGTTAAGTTAATAAAACCAGAAAAAATAGATTGTCATTTGTTATTTAAAAACGCAAAGAATCGTTTTTACGACTTGGCAGTATGAAGTACCCAAGCCGAATGACACATGTTAAAAATTAAAAAAAAAACGTTTCGTGGCGGGTATTAGCTATTCTCTTCTTCAATTTTGCAACATTTTCGAACAGTGAAAATAATGTTATAAACTAAATCCTGTTTCATTTTCTCGCAATCAAAGTGAAAAGCAGAGTGCGTGAACTCGGGCATAAACAAGCCATTTTACCCCTCGACTTAAGTAAATGGCTTCTTTTATGCACTAGTTGTACCTACAGTCTACTATTTTATTATTATATTAATGTACCAAATTAGGAAAACCACTTTGAGTCCTGAAGTAATTAATCTAGCTAGCTTACATTCACTATAACTTTTCTTTGTTTACGACTACGACTACCTATCTGACCTCTACAAATCTACAATCTACAACCCAGTTACTGGGTAACACGATATCCCCTTGGTAAGACTGGTTGCCATACTTTTGGGTTTCTGACTTTCTGACTATCCGTAATGACTGTCAAAGATCTACGAATTAAAGCCGGGACCGAGGAGATGGAGGGGTTTCGATATGTTATGGATGGTCACCCATCCGCGAACCAACCGCGACAAGTGTAGCATAACAATCAATCGCCCCGTGCGGCCGATTGGCCACGAGCCAATGTCATCCAATAAAGACTTATCATTGTTTAAAGTTTGGTTGTTTTGTATCAGAAAACAATAAACCCAGGTATGCACGAGCGCGTTTTTCCCTTCGGCGATTTTTTTTCGCGCAATTGATTTTCAACGCATGGCTTAGCGCCGAGAGTTGAAAATCCAACAGTGTATTTTTTGACGCGCTGGGATGCGCTCTGTTGGATTCTGAATGCTCGGCTCAACATTGAGAGTTGAAAATCCAGTGCGCGATAAATCCTGCATTCCCGCCGCGATATTTTTACGTCTTATGCCGGGACCACACCAACGGGAAACGCCGATAATTATCGCGATGACGGGCATTAATCGTAGGTACAGCCACAACTTATCGCGATAATTATTGGCGTTTCCCGTTGGTGTCGCCCCGGTATTACGTCCGAACGTGGGCTTTAGCTCTTCTGAGCTTCCCTGCCTGAACCGTAGTTCCACATAAAATTGAATATTTAATTGTATTCATTTCTGATCCTCAACGCTATTCCAGAAATAGTAAGTACTTATTTATTGTGCTGAATTTTGAAGCACAAAACAATACAAAAACAATTTATTATTGTAAACAGTACCAGCCCTAGCCTAAATAATAGATCCGCAACAATGTATAAATTATAAGTTATTTGTGTTTGTCCGTTGGACCTTTGGGAAATTAACGAAAGATAGAATATAGGTACCTAGTTTCAATTTTAACACAGACGTTCTCTCTCCTCATTTGAAATATTTCAATTATTCATTGATGCTGATTAATTGGACTTGAATTCATTACTTCGCCTTACTATTCTGCTTCAGACATTATTAGCCTAATAGCACAGAACACACAACCAAAACAAAAGATCTCTATAGAATTTCCAAGTAGACCGTAGACATCTAATTTATTCAGTACAAAATTATAAATGCGAAAGTGTGGCTGTCTGTCTGTCAGTTAGGTACCTCTTCACGCTTAAACCGCTGAACCGATTTAGATGAAATTTGATATAGAGATAGTTTGAGTCCCGGGAAATGACATAGGATACTTTTTATCCCGATATTCCCACGGGATCGAGACTTATTAACAGACAGATAGACACACTTTCGCATTTATAATGTTAGTATGGGTAACCGAGGCAAAGAAACTATTTTAATATATTTCACTTCGTATTTCTCAAACTCAAAGTTATTTAATAACGTTTGTCCTTTTTCGTAACTTATGCGTCTTCTCTTGCATGAACAACATCTGGTGAATTGAGAATCTGGTGAGTAGAGAGTCTGATAATTTAAGAATCTGGTGAGTGGAGAATCCAGTGTGTTGAGAATCAGGTGAATTCAGAATCTGGTAAATCGAGAACCAGGTAAATTGCGAATCTGGTGAACTGCTTATGAGCCAAAGTAGGTACTTATTCCTTGTCAAAGTTAAGATTGAGGGCTGAAAAAATTTAATTTATTTCGAGAACTCAAACTGAAAACACAAAGCATTTATTTCAAATTTAAACCAATTACAGGCACTTTTGAATTGTCAAGGAGTCAGTCAGTCAGAAAGACGAAGCTAGTTGCCCATTCCAAGCGTAGGGTACCTATGGAGAAGATCGGGCAAGAAACTCCACGGACATTCTTTTAAATCATAAAATTGTTACAAAACTGAAGAGCCAGGGAGTCTTTTCAGATCTCAGAAACATAATATTGGTAACTAGAATTTGCTCAAAGACTCGAACCCTGCTTGCTCTTTAAGCAAAGTAAAACGAGGTAATTTCGCGAATTTATTAATATTTGTTGTTGGACTTGTAGATTTAAACTTGTTCATTTGTTGGACCGTCAGACCACCATTTTATTAAATTGTCGTTACTAGGTACGGTTTATGAGTTTTGGCTAGAGGAAATTGTACCATAACCAGTAATTAAATTATAGTAAAGATGAATAACTGAATATGAAATAGTTCATTATCTGCCTGGTGGCCCAATGGTGAACCCTGGTGAAGGAAAACATCTAGAGGAAACCGGCGTGTCCTAAAACCAAAATTCGAAGACCTGTGACATCTACCAATCCGCACTCCGCATTGGGCCCGCGTGGTAAATAAAACTGATTATGACACAGTTTTAACGTTATTTTGCAGGGTCTTTACATCTTAAATAAAATCTAACAACGAATTAACATATCCATACACAATAACGTTCATGTTGCCATGACTAGCTAATGCTACACGTCGTTTGGTTGGGATCTCATTAAACCATTCAATATGAAACTTTGTCAGGCGGAGTTGAGCGAAACACTCTGCGAAAGAAGTTCGAAGGGTTTACATTCAGGTACCAGGTAAACAGAAACGTGAAGCGATATGCACGATTATGTGAAACGGACAACAAGGGCTTTTTGACAAGCGAACTGCCCGTTGAACACGATGCTTATAAGCTGGCGTACACACCCAATCTGTGCTGAAACAATAGTGCAATGTATTAGTACAGTTACATTATTTACGTGTAAGTCCTGTAACAAGGGCTGATCCATTATTTATAGGTACTTAGGTACCTAGGACATACCTAGCTCCTTGCATAACACGTCTTTTTCTAATGGAAATTCTCATCGAAGATGGTTATACCCATAGCCATGTAAAAAACAGGTTATACCCTAAAATGATAAAAAAACACTTAAATAAAATAGATGACAGTCAGGGTAAATACTTATCTCATTTCCACTGACATTTCCAGTGGTCTCAGTCCCCGGTGAGCGTGGCGGGCGGGGCGGCCGAGTCTCCCCCCGAAGGTTTCCGACGAGCGGCGAGGGGATCCTTCTCAGCTATACTGGACCTACTGACCGCCACCGCGAACTTGGAGATACCACACCAGGTAAGTTTCATTCATCCTTGGCCTTACAAGTTCCAGTGTCAGCAAACAACTGAAAAGTACCTACCTACCTACACCGTTTCATCAACGATGCTGTGTATTTAAAACAAACTTAATAAAGGTGAATAATGTAATTTCACTCAACATCATAATTAGTCAAAAGAAGCACCTAAAAAGATATCAGCAAAACATCTTGAAGATCTATATTCTTCGTAAGTTCCAACAGTCTTGCGGAATTTTCTGAAAACATCAACTTAATCAAAGATTTTCTCTTCACCCCAGAATAACAACCACAGATTGGATTGTTAATCTTGCTAATACGTTCCCTCAATAATGTAGATACTTATTATGTTTTACTTGTAAAGGAATCATTCATCTTTCTCAAAAGATAATGTAACAAATAACAAACAAAATACGCCACAATAAATTGGCGAAACATTTTCTTTTTTCACCACACTTCTTGGGTACCAGGATAACAGGCACCAGGGGAAGGTAGATAATAGGTAATACGGGCTGGTGTCCGCAACTCCACGTCAATGCGCGTATTTGGTAGCAGCTATAAAATAATCAAACGGTTGAATAGTTACACGTTATACGAGTACCTAGTAAAAGAAGGCCAAATAGAAAGATTTGCCAAGTACAGTAAAAGCTAATGGCAAAACTTTTAATATGCTTCCAATCCCAGTTTTCTGGAGCGTAGAGCACAACTAGCTACCTACTTACCAATATTTTATGATACCTATTACGTATCCTATTACAAAATACCTCTTATGCCTTATCCCGGAAAAACAAGCTAAAGGATAAGTTTGAATAATATCTATAATTATTTACTTTTCCAACTTTTCCATTACTCATAAAAAGTTTTGAATGTTGGTCTTGCTACTTAATAATATCACTTTATGAAGCTTTCGAGGTTTTCAAGATAAAATACATTTTGAAAACTTTATACCTTAAGTATCTTTTCTTTAAACATTAGGTAGGTTATGTGAATATTATATGGTATTAACGAGTGATGTTTACAAAATGTCTGGTTGTGCCTGAACCAATACTTATATAATTTTTTTTAACATAACTATCCTCTGTTTTTTTTAACTAGCCTGCGCTGTCCCATTCCTGGGAAATGCCTCCCTCTACTCCTTCCATCTTTCCCTTTCCAAAAGACTGATGGGGCTGGGCAGGACATATCTGCCGCATGTGCAAACTATGGGCCCAAATAGCTAACTGGTGCCCTGAGACAGTGAGGCGAGGTCGCGCCAGACCATGTAGGAAATGGTGGGGCGAGCTGGATAGGTTCCGTCAAAACTGGAAGGAGGACGCGTGGGCTCGCGAAAGATCCTATGTTACATAAAAAAATTATTGAAACATGTTTTATTGTAAACATTCATAAATACCAATACAACGTGATTACAACCTTTAATCCAAAATAAATATTTATTATATTTTTAAGATGTATTTGACCTCTGCCAAATTCCCCGAAAAATATCAGAGTCGTAGTTCAAACGGATTATCTTTCTTTTATTTTTGAAATATTAATTACAAGAAGTATTTTACAATCTAAAATATATATATATTATTAATTCATAATAATTTTGAACTAGGTATGACGAATCTGAGTTTATCCGAGAAATTGTCAGTAAAACAATTTTTTGAAATTTCTGACAGGCCACTCAATGTTCAAAAGATAAAGCTGTAAGTGTTTTAGGGTTCCGTACCTCAAAGGAAAAACGGAACTCTTATAAGATCACTTCGTTGTCCGTCTGTCTGTCCGTCGGTCTAGACCATTTTTCTCAGGAACGCGTGAAGTTATCAAGTTGAAATTAATATCAAATATTCAGGGCTGCAATTTCTTGAAACAGTGAAAAAATCAAAGTTCTAAGTCAACGCAATCAAAAGATACGGGCGTTTATGTTCCGGAATCAAAACCTATAGGATGCTTCCCGTTGACCTAGAATCATGAACTTTGGCAAGAAGTAATGTGATGTGGCACAAGTAAAGGCAAAAATCCAAAAACCGTAAATTTGTAGCGAAATTACAAAAAAAAACCCGTGATAAAGTATTTAAATACCTACTCTGTACGGAACCCTCGGTGCGCGAGTCCGACTCGCAAATGACCGATTTTTTTATAATAACAGTTGCTTTGGTACACGCTTTTCATATATGTATGCCTAACCCTTTGGGGAATACCTACAGGCGTGAAGTTGTTTACTAAACTTTAAAACATAATGATGTAATATGTAAACCTTTAATTTTTCGGCCCACTGTTGGACATGGTTCTCACAAAATCCCAAATATTTCGGTCACTTTTTAATTGTGGTACAAATTCGTATACCTACCTCGTATAGGTACGTTGTACTGTTTGTTTGGAAGTCGGTTTAGTCAGTTTTTTTTTTTTTTTTTGTAATAAAGTTTTTATGTTACTCGTGTAGTAAAATTGACATTAAATTCTACATCCTTTAAAGCACTTATCTGTTACTAAATTGAGATAACAAAGTTAGAACGTTTCCAGCCAGTTCCATTAAAACATTTTGCACATCCTGTGCGGCCATACGGGCTGTACAAACTATTTTAAATGGAAAATGTCGTTACTCTTTCAACGTTGAACATGGCCTGTCCAATTTGATAACAGCTCCGGACGTAGGTACGATGTTATATGGAACAAAGTTTAAACCTCGCAACCGAAGCACAGTAGGTAAAGTTCATAATTAAAACTTTTGAACTCAAAACAGCCTTGCGGTTAATGATACCGAAAATAATGTATTTTCTGAACAAAATTTTAAGTTGGGGAAGCTCTCATTCTATTCTAATCCTTACTATTTAGTCGTAAAGTCGAGTTTCTGGTCACTTTTACTAGCGTATTCCATATGCTTTTAGAGTAATGATACCGTTTTTCTTCATAATACTAATACACTACAGTAGGGTAAATGTGAAAGTGTACTAAAGAATAATGCATAAAAGAAAAACGGGGCTTAAGGGGCCGAAAAAGGAGGTCACACGTATGTCTTAAAACAGGAGCATGTCGAGAGCATCTCCTGGCCTCCCGGGTTCAATCTACTAAATAAACTATTTATTTTATTCATTTATCGACTTAGAATTTATACACAAACAAAGATTGGTTCCTCCTTGCAACTCTTTGAAAGTAAGTACCTAATCTACATTGGTAACAAACAATCGAAAAGCTCGTTTTGTCTACAAAGGAAAATCAACCAAGAATGTTCGTATCATGAAGAAAGAAAGAAAGATAGAATATTTGCGGTAAACATGACGCAGAGAAAGAACAACAAAAACAAAAAAAAAAAACGGAAAGTAACCAGTGTCAGCGTCAGGTGCCCAGCCACAGGCATTCGAAAACATCGTTGATATCAAAATAACTAAGTATTACCTCGGGCCACACCGGGGCCCAACCGCCGGGATTATTTCCCAAGAAATGTCCTATTTTTTTATCTCAAACTATCGACAAGTTACTGGTTACCTACCCGCCTCTCGCCGGAAAATCTCGTTTATTTATTTATATTTATATAAGTAGATATAAGTACTTTATTGTATGTACACCACAAAAATACAAAACAAAAAAAATGATCGATCACTAAGTACAAATATACAATGGCTGGTTGTAAGTAAATAGGTAATAAAAATATGAAGTAAGTAGTTTTTCTATTTCAATATATTCTTGCATGACTTCCAGATATTTTCCGAGGGTAGGTACTTACTTACCAATATACCTATTTCGTTGATATTGAAATGTTTTGAGAGTTCATTTAGTGCAGAGGCAAATGGAGATTTGTTTTTATTTTCAAACCGCCAACGTCACGCGCGATGGTAAAAGGTTGGTTGGGATCGTCCAGAATTTTAAATCAACGCGTTATATTTATAAATGGGTAGGATTTTTCTTAACTTTTCGCTCTTTAAAAGGTGCCTATTTCGTTATTAATCTCCAAACTAGTTTACAAGGCCACAAAAGTAGGTAGATATATTAAGTATAGGTAGGTAATTATTATGTAGGTACTCACTTAGATAGAACATCCGCAAGTACAGTGACAGGCACGAATCTTGAGCGCTCGATGAATGAGTGGGCTTTTTTTACCATAGGTTTACAATGCGTAAACCGATCCCCACTTAAACCGAGCGCTCAAGTTTCGTGCCTGTCACTTTACCTACCTAGGTACCTACACTAAAATTTTACAAAGCTCAATTCAGGGTACAACTGCGATTTTATCGCTAATAGCGATATCTACAAGTTCTACAACCTAGGCCTAGGTACCTATAGTATTTATTAAATGTAGATTATGTAAAGGCCAGTTTCCTACCGACGATAATTTATTGTAGATAACAGCTTTTCCGGATTAGGTAGGTAAATAAAACTTGGAGCAGAACTGCAGACTGATCGAGCTGGATCTAACTGGAGACTAACAAGCAAATTTTAGCGGGAAACAGATCTTTTAGGTGCGGGCGGCAACGTGCATTTAAATTATTCGAATTGAAAAAAGTTGAAAAACCTTTAATAATGTGATTAATAAGCGTTTATTTTCCCACTAGCAGCGCCCCGCAGTTTCACCCGCATAAGTTTCGACACCGTGGGAATATCGGGATAAAAAGTATCCTATGTGTTAATTCAGGGAGTCAGCTACCTCCATACCAAATTTTATCAAAATTGGTCCAGCCGTTTGTGTGTGAAGAAGTAACAAACATCAAACACACAAACTTTCGCCTTTATAATATTACATTTATATTGTGATTCATTTGTAGGCGATCATCCTTTACAGGAAAACCACGTAAGTACTTACGATGACACACGATACCTACTCTCAGAAGGTTTTTCTTTCACATGTGTTATTGATACCTCATCATCTGCCTAGCCTTTTCCCAACTATGTTGGGGTCGGCTTCCAGTCTAACCGGATGCAGCTGAATACCAGTATTTTACATGGAGCGACTGCCTATCGGACCTCCACAACCCAGTTACTGGGTAATACGATACCCCTTGGTAAGACTGGTTGTCAGACTTTCGGGCTTCTGACGACCCGTAACGACTGTCAAAGATCCACGAATGACAGCCGGGACCAACGGCTTAATGTGCTTTCCGAGGCACGGAGGGGTCTCGGTATGTAAAGATGGTCACCCATCCACAGACCAACCGCGGCAAGCGTAGCTTAACTTGATCGATCGACCTGTGCGGCTGTTATTATTTAGCCACGGGCCTCTCCTCCGGTGTTATTGATACCTACCACGCAAAAACCTTCAGCAATAAACAAATTAGATTTGTAGAGGCGACAGACCGTGTAACGTGTAACACGAGAAATAGATACAAGTAGGTACAGACGCCAGCACATCAAGCCACCGAATCTGACAAATTTATTTAATAGATTTTCAACTTTGTCACTAAAGTATAAGGTTCAAAGTTGATTGGGAAAATTTGACAGTTTTGGGTAGCTTGACGTGCTGCCAGTCTGTACATCAGTTACCCTTTTTACCCTGCCAATTGTGAAAAGATTATCGCGGCCTTTTGAATCCAATAGAAGGCTATAAAATATTTATATGTACAACCTTTTACTAATATGTAGTTAGAACTTACAGTCAGCGAAAAAAATTTTAGTAAATAGGTACTTAGGTATCTATTAATATTCCAGTTTTTTGTGATCTAAGTTATTGAGCAAAATATTTCATTAGAATCGAAACAGTAGTAAAATTAAAACAACTCTAAGCAATTTAGATATCTACTAAATTGCTTTTAGCCAGAATTTAAATTCGAAAACTTTGCTTGTCTGTTGGTGTTGCGAGCTTACGCCAATTTCCTGTCATGATATCAATTTCCCGTCCTCCTGCCTGAATCGCTCCGTCGTCGGTCGTTATTGTTCAACATTGTACGCTGTTACATGGTTTTTCAATTTATTTTCTAGGTAAGTAGTTAAGGTACAGACGCCAGCACATCAAGGTACCCGAAACTGTCAAATTTTCCGAATCAATTTTGAACTCTATGCGTTAACGATAAAGTTGAAAATCTATTAAAGAAATTTGACAGATTGTAGTAGGTAGCTTGATGTGCTGGCGTCTGTACCTGACAGGTTTGATTAGAACAAGTACCTTGTTTATGTAGGTAACTACACGCCTACCTTTCGTTGTTAGAAACTTTTGAATTTTTTTTATTTGATGGGATTTCTCATCGACAAAAATGTCGAACTTCTATAGGTACAAACTTTTATATAAGTAGGTAATAGCTGCTGCCCGTCACTTCGTCCGCATGAAATCCTATCCTAACTATAATACTTATTATAAATGCGAAAGTAAGTTCGTTTGTCTGTTTTGTCTTAAAGGTACCACCCTATGTCCGTTTCTGTACCTACTCCTGACAATGTACTTGTAAGCAAATTTTCAGGATGACCGGTTCAGTGGTTTAGGCGTGAAAAGGTAACAAACAAACTTACTTTCGCATTTATAATATCAGTTACGATAGGATTACGATTTAACCCCTTTAAGGGATGAATTTTCTAAAATCCTTCTGTGCTGTCTTAGTTATATAGGGAAGTTTTATGCAACATGTCATGCTTCTGGACCTAGCGGTTTATAAAGTGCTTTGAAAGCCAATGAATGAATTTAAGATTATTTTTCAGTGATAGGAAGTTTTTCTCGAATTTTATTTGATTCACGAGCCTATTACATAGTTGCTACTCTACCCGTCAAGAAGTGTTGATTAAATTAAATCACTATAACAAAAGCGAAACCAATTTGTAGGTAAAATTCAAATTAGTCCAGTAGAAATCAATTAACTGGCAGCTCTAATTAAAGCTACCTCGGCCCGCTTCCCTCTTGAGAAATGCTTGCTTTCCCCTCCACCTCCCCTTTTTCATAACATTATGAGGTTTAAGTGTATCTCCGTAGATTCCAAGAATGTCGGAAGTGAGGTCCCGTGTAAAATTATTCAATTTGCTCTGGAGCGAGGGCACTTAAGAAGTTAAACCTCATGTCGGTACCTACATACACTCTATCTATCCTATAAGTAAAATGGCGATAGATAGATATTAGATTGAACGGTAAAGTTTGAAAAGGAAAAAGGGCTGAATGCGCTGTGACTATGGCAAACCTTGTTTCCGTTCCAGTCTGAAATGTATTTAAATCGTTTATTCCCTGAAGTTCTTTCTACTTGTCGAATTTCGCTTAGGTACCTACCTACCTAACTTAGGGTGGTAGGAATCTTTGATAAATGTTGTACCTACCTATAAGTAACTAAGTAGATATAGGTACGGGGTACCTATATACCTACTTAGGTACTTACCTTACGGTTACTTAGAACTTAGAAGGCCCTCCGCCTCGGAGGGCAATAACGTTTCTTCCTAAGCTAATTAGAAAATATAAGTAGGTACTTATATAGGTAAGTACAAATTTTTCCAAAGCATTTTTGTTATGTTTTATTTTCCGCCATTTACTTACCTACATAAATGAAACGGACGACCAGCAAATTCTTTGTCACTAGTTGTGTAAGCTGTCACAAAATATTAAGCTAACATCTAATATTTGTCAACCCTAATCATACCCTCTTCGGTCACTGACAACATTTGCGTCCGCGTCGAAGATAATTTTATTTTGCTTCGTGTCAATTGATCAGAGAATTTCTCAAGTAGAATATTTCATTGAGTACCTAAGTACTAATTATTTACCAAATATGAAAGCGATTGGCGTTGGTGGGGTGGCGTTAGTCACGGACATAGTAGAATGGGTGAACTTGGGTCAAAAGTTATCGTCTATTAGGTATGTATTAAAGGAATAACTAGATGTGTATTCTTGTAGGTTTATACCTAATATTCGAAGTACTAGTGAGAAAAAAAAATCCCATTAGTTCTACCGTATAGAACTGTTCAGTAGAACTAGAGGGAACAAACGTACCGTATTTCATTTTGACAAGTTGTTCCTTGTCAACTATCAACCACCACTTTTAGTTCTGCTGCAAGTTTATGACTCATTGCTATGGTGTTAATTGCAGGATCAGCCGGACGGCTCGTCCACACCGCGCGATGACAAGTCCAGGGGCCACTCTCCCGCCCCCAGTGAAGGTAGTTAAAACCATATTAATTTGAATACCTAAGCTTCTTTTGGTTGGCTACTGCAATCCAGTCAAGATGAAGGATCTGATGACCGTCACATTGGTTATTTCGTCGCTATCCCTAATAAGTAACATTCACTAATACGTCACCTTGTGCATCTGGTCAGTCTCTTAACCTTTTGACCGCTTGTGTCGCATTTATGCGACACATATTTCCGTGCCCCTACCACTCGTGTCGTATTTCTGCGACAGAAAACATGCATGATTTTGTCGTTCTATTTTCATTAACTGCGTGGTACAGACGCCAGCACATCAACCTACTACAATCTGTCAGATTTCTGTAATAGATTTTCAACTTTATCGCTAAAGTATAAGGTTCAATGTTGATTGGGAAAATTTGACAGTTAGGTGTAGGTTGATGTGCTGGCGTCTGTACAACTAAAACCATTATTAAATATAGATAAAAACTTTTTGATTATTTTTAAATCGATACAACGATTGCTCCTCCTTATTTATTGTATTTCCTTATTTTTCTGTCGTTTCATGCTGTATTATTTAGCCTCTCTATGGGATGAGTCTCTTTCAACCCCTATTTAGCCTAAATAGGGGTTGAAAGTTTGTAAGGAATATTGTCATTTTGCCGATGGGAAAACCCATCGGTCGGGCGCACAGTTTGTAAAAGAAAATTATAAATGTTCCAGGGGCGGAGCACGACAGTGAGAGGTGATGGTCGGCCAGCACTCTTCTCGATCGGCTGGCGCAGCGCGGCTTCGCAGCAGACACGCGGCTTGCATTACCTCCCACAGGTACCTATACTCTTCCCCGATTTCCTTACAATGTAGTCAGCCTTGTGAAACGTACACACGGCTACACATCAAGCTATACATTTCCAGTTTTCGCTGACCTCGCATTGTATAGGTTTTTCGTACAACCAGAAGTCAGCTTATACTGGTTATGTATAGCTTGATGTGTAGCCGTGTGTACACAACCACGTAGCAGGTGTAGCAAATGTAAACGGGCCCTGTGCGCATATCGTGGTACCTATACTACCCGTAGGTCCAATGGAATATTATCTATCAATGCTTTCACAATCGATAAGAATTCATTAAGATTGCCAAGCAGCAGTGCACAGATCAGTTTATAGCTTGCCTTCTAGTTTTGAACAAAGAACAGCGAATAGTGACTACTACCAAATCACTATTCGAAAGCTCCTCCTCTCACATATTAAGTTCTGCCCGTCATTGTCCTAAGAGAACGTACGACCGGGATAAATAATGTCTTTACCCATGTCATGGTGTAGACCAAGAAAGGCACACAGGTATCTGTTAAGGCGTGAAAGGTAACAGATGGACAGTCTTTTGCATTTATAATATTAAAGTTAGTATGATTTCAAATTCGTAAGCCCCCTTTGTTCTATTGCAGGCTGCGCCCGCTACCGCGAGCTGTGCTACCGCGCTGCGCACGCGCACCTCCCAGAGGACGCGGTGCCACGGCCCTGCGACTGCGCCAACTGCACGGCGCGGCGCCACTCTGCTAACGCGCCATGAGGTCCGGCCGTCGTGGCCACCACAGCCGCTCTCACTCGCCCCATACCAGCGCTACCGAGCGAATTTACTCGGCGGAATTGACTTTGGCTCAAGCTTATGGACAATATTCTAGTTTTCAAATATTTTATTGGTGTTTCCATTACGAGTGTTTATCGTTTCTATGTCATAAATATTTGTCCGTGCTTTTGTCGTTTCTGGATGTAGTAAATAATAAGTACCCACCTAAGGACAAGTCCTTGACAGCATACTACCTGATCCGTACGAGTCACCCAAAGCGCCATTAGATTCGATGCGATGCTCCTGGATCAGCTCCCTCAAGCCTAGGCTTATTCGTCAAGTTTTGGAGGATTTTTGCCACATCGTTGGCAATTTCTTTGTATTCCAAAAAAAATATTACTATTGGTGTTTTAAAATTGAATCAATGTGTGTAACCCCATGCCTTGTTTCCCCAAAACAAAATAAAATTGTAGGAGTAATTAATATGGCCTGTATCAAAACATTTTATGTGTAAATTAAAACAGCTATGCTACTAGTAAGTACCTAAATGTATCATTAATTTAAATTTGGGGCCTTTCTCTACGAAGGAACAATTTAGTCAATTCCAACTAAGTACTTAGCGTCATCCGATGTAAATATTCGCTTCTATCCTAGTGCCTTACCCGACCCGCTTATCAATTTTATTCAAAACAGTCATTTTCGAAAATATTTCGGCACATTATAGAATTCATGCAAATAATTTAGGATTATATTCCAGACATTTGAAAATATGCACATCCAAAATCGCTTTTGTAATTAAGGAAAGAAACGCAATCGCAAGCGTTAATATTAAATTCAAAGGTTAATTAATAATTATTGAGTAAAAATTTGTCTGTCCATTGGAGATAAGATTAAAATTACCCTAGTGTAAGCTTTGTAATAAAATAATGTGGAAATTAAATTTACACAATTTATTTAGACGATTCTCTACATAAGAATTTCCGTAACACTAATTTATTATAAAGAACACGTTTAGTATAAAATCTAAGCCAAAATATTAACTTATGTGTAGGTGGCAATCATTATCTCTATGGTCCAGAGTATTGAACTGCTAAACTATATTTATAATTCATGTGTGCTAAAAGTATCATGACCTCTTAATTTTAGAGCCTAACATTAATATTAGGTTAAATATCTAGACGTAATTTCTACATTAAAATCATCTGACCTATGGTAATACCTGTCCATTGATGTAACTTTAAACGATTTATAATAATTATAATAATGTACATTAACTTCTATTTTATATTACATCGCTAAAATTATAAACATTAATTTTAATTACATACATTTGTAACTTCTGATCTATTTTCGATTGTACTTACCCGATGTCATTAAATTTTAATCGTACATTATTTAAATATTATTAACAAGGCCTACCTATTCGAGTTATAAAATGTATTTAAAATGATTCAAAAATAAAAATATCATTATTATAAAAATCGTACCGTCTATCAATTTATATACCTGTATTCGTGTTACGAAAAAGTTACAGCTTAAACAGTTACAGAAGATGGATGTCTAGACAGTCCTGTCCATAAATTTAAATAAAACTTAAAGTACTTAGTATTTTTATTAAGGTTAAACAAAAATACACGTTTCAAGAGAGAACAGTATCAACAAAAATTGTTTCAGGGGCCGAACGGCGCGGATGTTTTCAAGTTCCAACATGAAATTAATATCTTTCATCAAAACAACGCAATTTCATTACATTTGACACGGACGTACTCGGAAGATATTTTCGAATTTAGTCATAAATGCCTCACATTAATACCTATTTCGACATGAACATGATTTCTTTGAAGTCACAGTAAATTTTATAACCATTTTGTATGGTTGGCTATCCTATCTATCATCTAGAAGTAAATATTAGAAAAATACGTCATTTTATTTTTGTTTCTAACAAATAGAAAAACAAGCTCATTTGGACGTCGCCCGCGGTGGTATAGTTAATAGTTATGCAATAATCTTGCCTAAAAGTAATCCACCTTAGGATTTTCATATAAAATTAAAAGTGACGAGGTACTTTTTGGCGCAATCGTCGATAAAACAACTATTTTACAATGGAGATGGATACATCATTAAAACTATTATCTTAAGAGATTAAAATAATTCCCAAAAACTTACATAGAAACGTTGAGCAATTTTTTTTATAACAAGTTACTGGCTGGTTTATAAGACGGGACAGATACAATACTCATATATTTTATACCTTATCATAAATTCAAGGCTTATAGACAAAACGTTGTAACCATTAGAACAAGATGCTTAAAGATCAGGTTTGGGAACTATGGCTATGTAAAATAAAATGCTCCAAACTCTGAAAATGATATTACAACTGAGAATTTTCAGTTTAAAAAAGCTCACTGGATTGACGCGCCAAATCAGTCCACACTACACAAATATTTCCAAAAGAAAAAAACTAATCTACTAACTTAATAACTCGGAAAACCCTCTAAAAGGGACGCCTCTTATTAAATTCTTATTATCTAGTAATCGTCAAGTCGATGACGTAAGACATACTTCACGCTAGTCTAGTAAGATGCATGTCCAATATTATGTCAAAGAAATGGTTCAAGTCAAAAGTAAATTGTATCAAAAACTAAATCGATCAAGTAACAGGCGTTCCTATTAGACTTTTTCCAATAAAAATAATTTACAAACTCAATGATTGCGTTCGTAGAAAAAGATAATAATATTTTACAAGTAAAAACGGCAATGTTTGTTAATAAACGGAGTCTCGCACAAGGTGGTTTGTTAGCCTAATTTGTATATTACATAAACTTAAGAACTTTATAGCATATAAAGCTGCGAGTGACAAAGTGTATAAAAAGCGAGTTAAAATTAAATCAGTCCGCACTATCTTAACGACATCTAGTGACGGTCTAGGACAGGTGCGCTTACAAATAAATTGTAATAATCTATGCGAGCAAAATAACGTTCTAAACCTATCTATAATAAGACATACTATAGTACCGGAATGCAAGTAAAAAACCCTCGTAGACTAACAAACATTGACAAGTGTAACGTAAGTTACCAGGCTCGCACGAACTGCGAGAAGTATACGCAGCTCATTCATTAACGCCGATAGGGATGGTAGGAAGAAGCGGATGCAGTGCCGCCCGATGATGAGCCGTGGTAGCTGCGCTTCGATGACCGCTGGTAACCGTCACCGGATCCACCGGTGTACTCATAGTCATCCCCTGGGTATATAAAACTACGATTAGTATCATCATCAACAGAGTAAAAAATATTTCATAGCAACATTTATAAGCCAATCTACTGATACACCAAATTAATTTGGTTAAAATATTAATAAAAATAAAATAATAAAATGGAACTTACCGCACCACGCACCACTATCCACACACCAGGGGTTTGAGTATGGTAATCGTTCGACTTAGGTTTAGGACAAAAAGGTATTTTGTGATCAACTTTTTCATAGTTAAGTTCAAGATGATGTGGCGTTTAAATTACCCCCCAGAAGAGTAAAACGATCACAGAACCCTTGTATCCTATGGCCTATTTTTCTACAGTAAATTCAATGCCTCCAAATATCAATTCTAATTATTTTATGATTGTGTCAATTCAACAAATAATATTTAATGAATACCTAAATTACGTATATGCGTATTTACCTAATGCTAGAGTACTAGAGCTACATAGCTAGTGGAGAATGGTCACGGGAAAGGAAAGGGGAAACCTGAGGCAGATGCAGATACGTCCGACACATTGCAAAAAGACGGCTGTGGTGACACCATGCCTCCGCAATACATCATGGGGACCTGTTGAATACTGTTTATATTGCATGTATAAAAAACTTAGTTCTTTAATGAGAAATATATGAAAATATTGTGAATACAAGTTTTAGAAGTCGTCCTTTAGAGTAAATAACCAAGCTTTCATCACACGGCATTTGGCTGATATAATTTTACTGCATACTGCGACGACTCAGCCCATTTAAAAAAACAATAAATATCAAATTAATGCTGATCGTTAAAGCTTATATGAACATGGGCGAAGTCAACAAAAGACTACTTGGATTAAATGAAAGTACTTTTAGTAACATTTAAAATGAAAATGATTGTCTGTACAATGTGCCATCTAGCGTAACTAAGTAGAACTTTTTGTAAACCACGACACAAAAAAATAACGCGGTGTCATTTAGTTTGTTTTTTCATGTATGGCGTCCCGTTATGTAATATAATATCTGCAAAGTGCCGTATGATACGAGCTTTATTAAATTTCGTGGGACTAATCATGGATGCGAGGCTCCGAGCCGTTTAGGAAGTGTATGCGAGAAGTTTGCGTTTAGCAGTAGACTTTTATAGATAAGAAGGGATATTCTGGACCTGCGGTGGCGTTCCTACGACGTCGGACATCTGTGGGACGTTCACATACTTGGGACTGCCTGCATTACTGCCCACACCATCGCCGTCTGCCGTACATAGCTAGTCAGGTTATTTTGTTTGGATGCTACGTCAAAATATACAAAAGTAAATCATATATTTCAACACTATGGCTTAAGCTGTTTGTTTGGTTTTAACTTTTTTGTGCCAATTTAGATCCTAATTTATTTGCGAGGGGATGTAAAGAATAAAGATTATTGACTTTCCAAATTATCTACAATTGTTTTTAGGGCATGAAACTAATGCGTACTGCCGAAACGTTTTTATAAGCTTTTAGTATGTATGTACTATCTACCATTTCTTTATTTCTTTTTGAAAATTTAACGACACAGAAAGAGGATAAAAATAATATAGTATGTAATAGAAATAAGGATAGATATAGATATGTAGCAGGTGCAAGTATACGTTACCGTGTGAGAATGTTATGTGCAAAGAAAATGTATGCATACTATAAAATGTATTCTTGTCAATATAATGACAATATAATTAATGGAAACGGCAAATTCTATCGTTTAATGTGTACTCACTCGTGTTATTCAATATTGCCATTTGTGTAAGACTATTATGAATGCTCTACTGAATGTGTTTCTCGACTATAATGCCACAATATAAAAACAAAAATTATGATATCTGATCAGAACCTGCCTGGAGGGTATTGTTACTACGGGGTTGGGGGTGTGTAAGCGAACATTAAAAATGCCATTTTATTTTGAAATTTTTGATTTCTTTTAATTATCTACGTTTTATAATGTCCTTAAAGTAGATATATATTTCATCATAAGATATCTCAAATATTTGCATGTGGTAATATTAATATTTTATTAATCAACCAGTAGTAATTACTTAATCCATTAAGATAGAAGAAGCTTAATAATAGGAAACTACGACAAAAGTGTTTATTTCTTTCCATTACATTATAAACTACATACTTATTTTACCAGTTAAATCTAACACTAAATATATATACCCAAAATACCTAATATGAATAATGCATAATTTCTACTCCGAAAGACCTCAGTGTTATGTAGTGTGATAGCACTTATTACATCAATAAATCATCGCGTACAAGCTTCTCGTCTTACTTTAGTGCTTCGGTTAAAATTAATAATTAAAACCGTAATTAACTAATTATCATTAGGTAATCATCGTAAAAAAGAAACAATAAGGACGCACGTGTAAAGTCTATCATAATTTTCTTTTTTATACGAACATAAAGTAACTTAGGTGGGGCGCGCGCGACGGCCCCAGCGCGCCGCCCGCGCCCCGCTATGTGTCGGCGCGTTAGGGCTAAGTATAGTAGATTACACATTACAAGATTACAACAAATCTAGATAATAGTCTTACAATTGTAACATGCTTAGATTGTGGCTAGGTCGCGGTCGCCGCTTCCGATTAATTACATTTTAGGAAATTAATACAAGTGTGTATAAATACAGCGCCGCCCCGTACTGGGCCGGTGTAAATTAAACTTATATAGGTACTGTTTGTAAGTAAACATTACTTTAAATATTGTACATCAGTCGATAGTTCACCTAACAATTTTGTTTCTAATCGATCGAGAATTATGTACTTTTATTTACTATAAAGAAAATAATAGTTTAAAAAATAATCAACATCAATTTTTTTTTAATTAAAACAGAAATAAATAACAACTTGCCCTAGGTTTTATAATAATTAATGTTATAATTAACTGTAAAGCCCGTGAAATTTATTTTACTCGGGATCAATAATTACATTTATATTAAATTCTAGTATAAATATGAGGTTTTATATTTAATAATACCTGCATTGTTTTTAAAATAAGTTTCGAAAAGACTACAGTTAAGACGGACGTTGGTGTCGTCCCTGATATACATTTAAATGCAAATGAATTAATTTTATAAGACGAGTAAACAGTGAACTTAAAATGAGTCGACTGCTAATCTAACGTTTAACACTAGGGGTCTTGTATAATTAGTCAATTACGATCATAAATTTATTAATGAATACTAGCACGGCACAGCGCGCGCCCGCCCGCGCGCCGCGCCGTGCCCGGTGCCGCTAACGTTACTTTTATCATTATACCAAAATACACTTTTACACAAAACATTGTTTCCTTTATATACTACTGAATAAACATACACATATAAAAACCGCGTACACTATAATATAAAGTAATACAAACAAGAGTCGAAAGGTTAACTACGCAACAGTACTACAGTTAAGCCATGATTAAAATATTATTTCATAAACATTATTATAAGATACAGCTGCATATCTTACGTACGTCGATATTACAGAGTGTAATATTAAAATGCAAAGGATGCACGTGTGGTCACTCACGGTAGCACATAGCATACAGTGGAAGGGCGTGTACTACAGTACACCACACACCGCGAGCCGCGTAGAGACGGGCGCGCGAGCGGCGCGCACGCATGAACACCACATTTGACAGACGAGCCTCTAACGAGTCTTATCGTATTTGTATTTTGCTAACTATTTTTAATTAATAAATTCATCCAATATTTAATGTTCTTCTCCTATATAATAATAATTAAAACCCATATAAATAGTCTCAATTGATTTTTTCACAATAATTTGCACTAAGTTTAATGTTGAGTAAATCTAAAATTTCTAATACATATTATACTTTATTTAAATAAATTATATTCTTTATGTTAATAAGAAGATTGCCACGATGGTTCATTACAAACTAAGTTCTTAAATTGTTCCAAAGGTTTGTGAGTGCGGGGCCGAGCCCGTTTCTAACACCTTAGTGCTAATCGTTATCACTGAAAATAACATAATTATAAATCATCTCTATATTCACTTAACTTTTTGTAAGGCATCGTTTCCTAATATTAAAACAGATGTGAACAATTTCGTTCGTATCATCGGTGGATGTACATTAAACCTACAGTAAGTATTAAAACGTAATCGAAACAATGGAACATAATGGTATTATGCGAACTGAACATGTGCGAGGGGGCCGCGCCTCGGGAGCCCCGGGAGCCGCGGCTGTGGGCTGTGGCGGGTTAGTGCGAACAAATGCAAGTAGTAAAAGCGATACGAGACAGTGAGACCGAAACGAACGAACCACTACCTATGCTGAGTACGATAAAATTAACCAGGAATGAATCGAGACAAATTAACCTAACTAACATAGGAACGAAGAGTAAACGAAGCGGTACAAAGCGGCACATCTACACGTAACCTAATGGGCAGTCAGGCACCGACCTCAATTAGTTTATATTATTTCATTATATTGTTATAAGGTACGAGTTTCACTTTCCTACATACTGATTGAGTCTCAGTCGAGTCTGTAATGTTATATATTTTAAGAGCTATAAGAAATGTATGCGCGTTAACTATGAACATCACAATGTAAAAGGCTTCTTCACTATGTTTTACCGTTAAATTTGGGACATCGCACCCCTCGCCCCGGACCGCTAGTCACTTATAAAATTTGCTTACACCTCACAATATTCCTCAATAGATAAATTATACTTTACTTATGGAGCGATCTTAAATAACCCTATTCTAAACGATCAAATTATGCATTCAATGTAATCTTCAACAATTCGTCTATTTAAAACATTTATTAACAAATCTTATCGAGCGCGGCGCGGCGCGGTTCTATTATTTAAAATTAAAGGAACAACTCCCGCCTTGTGGTCGGGCGCTGGGCAGTCTATCAGTAGGGCCGTAAACTCTAAGATAATTACAACAAATAATGGTCGGACGCGGCGCGAGCGCTGGGCCGACTGCCGCGCGGACGCCTCCCTGCCCCGCGATTAATTACTTAGCTTATCACTAAAATTTTAATCAGTCGATCGGTCAAACGATTGAGCGATATAGTACAGTAAAGGACTAACATTAAATTTAATCTAACAATGTTATTTTAAATTATAACTCACTTTGTAACGGGGCGGGGCGGCCGCGCGACTTGCGACCGCGTCGGGTACATATTATGATACGACTAACATAGCGGCCGTAGCGGCCGGCGAAAGCTCTATACAGTTTTAAAAATATTTGGCAATCACATAAATTAAAACTTTAAAACTATGTGACGAGAGAATCGATTAAAATTATGCTTTACACACAAGTAAGTATATATATGTACAAATGTATGGTGAGGGTGCGAGGGGTGCGGCGCGGCGAGCGCGCTGACACGTACCGAACTATATCCTAAATGCTTGAGCTTCATTACTTAACATACGACAATATCGTTTGCTCGTTTAACAATTTGGCAGGTAAATTTAATTCATTAAAGTATAAATTCCATATAATAATAGTATCAACTTAAAACTTGCGATAAAAAACTAAAATGCATATAAGAAAACAAATTAAAATTACGAATATTTATACAGAATTGTTCCCTTTTTAAAAACGGGAATAATTAAAAATATTAAAATCACGTTCAGTCACTATGTTTTGTTTAATATTAACACATAATTACCTCATTACATGCCTACCGTTTTCCTAAGTCTAGTGTGTGGTAAATAACCAAAATTCTAACATTAAACATACATACCGATATATATACCAAATATTTATACAAGTTATTAGCTTAAGTTAAGTTCTTTTAGGTCATTTTCCCTAAATTGGCCTTGTTTAACAGTGTCTGTCAAATGTGCGTCACGCGAGCGAGCTGCGGCGAGCGGGCACGGGCGCGCCACGCCTCTACGCGACGGTACATGTTACAACGATGCACCTACACGACATTATTAAAAGAAATCACTTTACAAATCCGACAAAAATTATTAAAACATTCGAAATGTGTGAAGTAAAAATAAATCTTCCACAAAAAACCCACATCCAAATAGAATATTAAAAGCAAAGTTAATTAAAAAACTGTGTACACTTGTTGTACACGCATATGACAGCATCGTTTAGCTTTAGAAGAGGGGTCGCGAAAACTTCTGGGCGAGTCATGTCAGAGCCGCGATATGTGCACCGCCGTGTGGACGGTGCCTTATAGAGTGGTTAATATCATTCCTTCATAGTAGCGTTCAGAGACGGCCGAGTGCCAAAAGTTGCGAGAAAGTGTGGGAGTACCTTATTAAAATTAGTAGACAAAAGAGTTTTAACACCTAATAGTTTTTGAATGTTATTTTTAAACTATTTTATATTTTTACTTATTAAAATTAACGCTTACTTACGCGTGTGGGTTTGTGTTAATGTAGTCGTCGGTGACTTTAATTATATAACCGCCTTTATAGACTTAAGATAATCGTATGCAATTAATTTAAATTTATCCATTAAACTTTAGTCAGTTATTATAAATATTAATTTGTTGCATTGTATTCATAATCTATGTTTTCCACGTTTAATGTCGTTTTGTTCGTGAAATCAAAAACTACAAATCTATCACTTAATGGGAAGTTTAACAGAGGTATATGAAATCGTCGTGTCAATAATACGGGAGTATGCGTTATTAAAACGGTTATATACTAACTATCCCTATTCCCTTTAGTCGTTATAAGTTATATCGACCAAGTTAGAATCGATAGATGGAGTCGATCGAATGCAACCGTTGAAAGGATGACAACCGTTCGAGCGCGCACTTGTGTGGATCAAACGTCAAGCGGAATGGCTACATCTACTATGAACACACGATCACGTGTCTCACAAGCGTCAAGGGACTAATGCTACTGGTACAAGTGCGTACTAGAAGGTGGGTCAACGTCTGCGTGTGCGGCTATCGCAGCGTAACAAACTACAGAACTCACTCTACCTACCTCTACGTACCTTTATAAAAGAATTGTGTATATCAACGTGTGAGCGATACGACTGTAGTTAACCACACTGCGGTCGTGTGTGTGCACGGAGCAGAGGACAGTTATGAATGGACTACTTATCCGGACGTCGGCATAGAGTGTATGCCGCGCCCTGCTAGAAGAGCAGGGCGCGAGGAGCGCGAGCTAGAGGCCTCTGCTCCGCGGCCTACGCGGCGGGCCACTCCTTGTTAAACTCGCTGTTGAAGTGTTTGGGCGCGTGGTGCGGGTGGTGCACACCTGGCGGCTGCGCGGGCGCGGCGGCGTGGTACTCGCCGCCCGCGTACCGCGACGCGCCGCCGTACGACGAGCCCTACCAGTGCGTCACGTTAGGCACGGTCAGGCCGCGCGGACGCATCCAGCTGAAGCCTGAGCGTACCGCTACTGCGCGTGGTCTACGTGCTCTACTCGGTATAAAAATATAGCTCTCTCGAGTCTAAACTGAGCCGAGCTTCAGCTACGATGCGTCCTTGAACCGTCATGGAGCATAAAATGAGAGGACTCCACGATATTTAGTTTATACAGATCGTTCTATTTATTTAATGAAAAAAAGAATTTGGGCCGCATTCGCAAATGCTCCATGACATTATTTGAATAACATAATTTTGTAAATAATGTACTCTGGTTACATTTAACAGAATAGACGAATTCTCATCTCTGAACACTTAAAGTACAGCTCTTAATATTATTTTTATCGATAAAATTAACTATTAATGAACCTGTAACAATATGAGAAAATCCAAATTTTACTAATTTGTACTTTAAATGCCAATTTACAAGTGTTGAGATGAAACAAGGCGATTGAATCATCTCGCACGGCTACAAAATGCAATATTATATATGAATATCGAACGGAACTAAGGGTAAGCTTATAATCTAGTGCGGTGCGATGCCTTTATGATGAGCGCGCATTATCGTCGCAACAACCGACCGTCCATAGTGAGAAATCCCCAGTGTTTCGCGACATTCCCTCATCCGATACCCGCCCTTATCTCTAATTGTCTTTCTGGAGGAGCCACTCTTGTGGGCCCTGATCGACCAACTGGAAAAGAAGAACAAGACAATAAAGTCCCACTCGCCACAATTCAACTGGATCTTTAGCAGGTTTATGTAAGTAGCGCAGCGCGTGAAGATGGACCGGGCGAAAGCGTGTGACTATCCCCAAGGGCGAGATGAAAGTTTAGGCGAAGGAGGACGGGAGAGGAGAGGCGGGAAGGAACCGTGGAGGTCGGTGATGAGAGACCTTCAGCGAAACTCGATAACAACACTAATCTTCTTGATTTTTCACTATGGATAGCGGTGCGACTGTCAACTATGGCCACGAGAGGCGGCCGTGAACAGCGCCGCGTCTACTCTCTTTATGTACCGCAGCATAGCTTGTAAAATCAAAAAGACATCGCACATTAATCTCGCCACTGAAAACATGCAGATAAGTGGGCTTCGTCGTCGCCGCGTATGACATTATCGTGATATAAACAAGCATTTCGAACACAGCACACGGATGCAGGGGTGGCAAACTAATGGCTCTATACTATCAACTCATGCTGCTTTTAGCCGCGATTCCTTTGTTCGCGTTCTTGGAGCAATGTTTTCGCTGAATATCACTCGCTCACCAGAACGTTCGGTCATGTCCATTCATTCTCAAATCGCAAACGACTCTGTTGCAAGTACAACCAAATTGAACTATGTAGAAGTACGGAGTTTCTTATGCATTCATACAACACACGCGCACAAATATTCTCTAGTGACACTGGGTACAATAATGTCGGATGGTCATTCATGCTGTCGGGCACACCGTTACCACGCCATACTAATACGAAGGTAGATGCAGGATAAAAATCATAGAGTAAAGCGTAGGAGAAAGGAGTGTAGGAAGGAAGGATGCAAGCCCCGAGGTGATGAGCAAATAATACTAATCATACGATGGTCAACTTGGCTGTACTTTTGTGTAACTACCGCCCATAGCTGTCAAAAAGTTATGGGCGACAAACATCAACACAAAACTGTACCTTGGATTTGGTAATGATGGTATATATATACTTAGATAAATATTGGGAACATAAAAAAATAAAAAATAGCGTAAGGACAAGGTTGGCATCCAAGATATAGTGAAAAATACTGTTTGCGATTTCGATATTGGATGATAGAATGCAAAAGGAAGGCAAACAAAAACAAAGTCATCCAATATCTTGTTCCACACAATGCGACAGTCGGCGAGGCCATACTTTCGTGTAGTGTGGCGTCGCCGTTCACCGTTAGATCTCATTCGAGCGCGTATTGCTATTTCACGCGTCCCACTGACACAGCTACCACTAACTATTTGTTAATGTAATAGCATTTTAGTTTGTTTTACAGCTTTTTTTTACGAGAGATTGTCCAAACAGAAAGTTTTACGTGTCACAAGTATTCATATTTTCTGAAACACGTAAAATGTTTTTTTTTATTCGACCACATAAAGCCAATTGTAACGCTTAGTAGTATCGACTTTTAATAATAACTATTTGTTTTGGATAATGTCAATATGTCAACGGATACATGAGACAAAAAATTGCAAACTAAATAAGCAGAAACGAGGAACAAGCCCGCATGATCAAGCCCATGTTACTTTGCTGTACTAAACATAATCTACGCGGCGCTGTGTCAATGTGGGCACGGCAAATATTTCATGTGGCCAAAGCATGAACAGAGATGGAAAAACACATTTTTATATCGGAGTTGTCAACTAGCGTTTACAAGTATAAAGATATGCATAAAAATGTATTTCTTTACCTCGAAATGTCACCCAAAATTGCAATGTCGTGTTTATAGCAGTTACCATACCATCACCGGAGCTATAGCCTAAAATGCTAAAATGATTCATGCTAGGTAAAACGCTAAAGGCACGAAAAACGATGTAAGATGTGTTTATAAAAACAACACTAGGCCAGAAGAAAGAATTCGCATTTATCTCCTGGCTTAGTAGATAAGTCGTCGAATGATCGGTCAACGACCGAGCCTCGCCGAGTGTTCGATTATCATTGTTTGGCGACTCTTGAATCATAAACACACCTTTTATCATGTCATATTATATGGGAAAGCCGAATCAGAACTGAAATATTTGGAATAATATTAACGCTGCCTCTGTAGGTACCACAAGATCTTACATTTCATTACAAACAGTACACAGTAGGTTATCAAGTTATACATTTTGGTCACACATTAGCATAATTGCTTCCATAAACCAGTATAATTCGGCTGTGATTCGGAACACGTCAAATTAAAATTTTCTCAAAATAACAAAACTAAAATGGGCTGAGTAAATGAGATACTGACTTCTAGATTATATAATCAAGAATTTTAAGACATTATAATATAAAATCTTTGAAAATATATTCACGTTAAGACTCTTGGTCACATTGAGTATATCAGAAGTATTGGTACTTTACCGGTTTTAACGGTATTCTCGACCAGTATCGCAACTACGTAAGCAGATAATTTTGTTTAACAATATTTGATGGTCAAGAAGAGAGCAGAGCGTGTTCGATAGGTTAATCACAGGATGATAATAGAATCTGAAACATGTAATATTCAGTAGGTATGAAACAGTGAGCGGTATCGAGTCACGCTCGCTCTTATAATAGGTCGGTGTCTCTATGGCTAGATGTGTGTCGTCTATTCGGCGTGTTGTGTGAGGTATTGTTGCGCGTGTACCTGGTCCTGCTGGTAGGCGGGCGGGTACTGCTGGTACGTGGAGTAGTCGGCGGACGACGACTTGGACAGCGCGGCCGACGACAGCGCGCCCGTCAGCGCCGGCCCGCCGCCGCCGCCGCCGCCGCCGCCGCGCCCGTACATCTCGCCGCCCTCCGACAGCGGCACGTACGAGCCTAAGGGGGGGACGGTTGTAACACCACATTCATTATGGAACTAACATTTTGTAACAATATCATTTAAAAGAGTGTCCATGGAGTTTCTTGTCCGTTCTGCTCCTTAGGAACCTACAGCTTTGGAATAAGCAACTAGCTTCATCTTTCTGAATGACCGACTCCTTTGACAATTCAAAAGCGCCATTAAATGGTTTAATTGACATACATGCTTCGAGTTTGACATACCGGCTTACCAGATCATTGAATCGGAAAACAGGCTCTACTCAGAATATTACTACTGCGTATATTGAACAACCGTTGAAGGAATCACAAGTGATAGGTACTACAACAACAAGCTTACGTCATCAAAGCTTCCTAGATAACAGTAATCATTACAGCAATCTTAACAAAATTCGAAATCTTCCGGTAAATACCGACCCTATCACACGTAACTGTTGCAGTGCCAAGTGATTTGTCGCAAACCTTGTAGACTCTCTCGTTCACAGGAACAAAGAGTATATGCTAATTTGCGTGGTCATGTCCCACAAACATCTGAACGAACCAACAGTAAAGTAACTGAAGGCACTGCCTGGATGTGGATATGCAAACTAGCATAACTTATAATAAAAACCGTCAAGACCAGTGGTCTTTGCAAGTGTTCGTCCTTGTTCAACAAGGATGTAAAAAAAAACCACGCCCAAAACGTCATAATATCCAAGTGTAATAAAATCATAAGTCCACACGTGAGCAACCGCTTCAGAATCCTTCGTCATGCGCGTATCCTTGGCCTAGCAATTATCAGCTGCTTCCCTACACTCGGTCGAGTAACTAGCACCGTGTAAACGTTCCATTACTCACCGGAGCCGGTAGAGTTGGAGTTCTGCGGCATGTTCCAGTTGGTCCAGCTGCCGCCGGCCGACGCGCCCGCCGGCGCAGAGCTGTAGTTAGCTGTACACACCAATAACATCACATTAATCACCAGGACTTGCACTAAATGCGGAGGTGTGGACTGCGATAAGCTCGATCAACATGTTTGGAATGTGTTCTTAGAAAACATGTCGATGTGACAACTGGTTGCAAGATTTTGATCAAAGTTGTCGTCTTTTGTATGATATATGAATGTGTTTGAATTGAAGACAGCGAGTTGCGTGTGTATGCAACAGCTTTTATGTCTTCTTCCAATTTAAATTGGTTTCTTATCTATCATTTTTGCTGGTTTTGAAAGGAAACTGTCGCAAACCTTGTAGACTCTCTTGTCCATAGGAATAAGGAGTATATGCTAATTTGCGTGTTAATGTCCCACAAACATCTGAACGTACCAGCAGTAATGTAGCTGAAGGCACTGCCTGGATGTGGATAGTCTATGACTCTACGTCTTAAAACATCGCGATAATATTCGGTGGACTGTGACCTAACCTCCACTAGACATGATTACTTGTTTACATCAAATTTATTATGTTAGAGGTGTGTACTGACCATAGCTTCCGTAGCTCTGCGCAGGTGGTTGCGTGAACTTGTTCAAACTTATGGTTAAGGTTCATACTTCCGTTTATAATAGTTATCAGCTGCCAATCGCAGTCCACTAGTGGACATAGGTCTTTCTCCACAGGAACCTGTTGTTGTTGAAGACACTGCTGCCCGTTGATAGCTACTACATACTATTCATATCTAATACTACACACATACATAATATAACCTGTTCATAGTTTTATCACACTGGATGTGCATACACTGCAGTCACAAGACGTGTGAATGGATCCTTCATGCTGAAAGCCTTAGTAGTTATTACACTACGCGATATTTTGGGACCCTTTCCCTAAATTGGTATGGTGTAATAAGAGTAAGGGAGGAACGGTCCCTATTAAAAAAACACATCGCCTAAATATCCGGCCCTAAATATAGTGTAGTGTAATGGTTTTAACTATGAAAATATTTGGCGATCCATCTACTGTTGCACCAAGAAATGCTAAACCTGCAGATAGAAATACACTATCGCTAGACGAAGTTGTTCATTTCGCATGCCTGTCGCTTCCCAATGGTTGTCGTCGTCCTATGGAGATACACAGCTATCTTTTGGCGCTCGATTGATGTTGACAGGAGGGCAGTCGTGCCCCTTTTGGCCACACTCCAAAAAAAACCTTGTAGTGCTATAAAGCAAGTGGTTACATACCATAGCTGCCGTATCCCTGCGCCGGCGGCTGCGTGTGCTGCGTGTAGTTGTTGGTGGCGGGCCAGGCGGGCGCGTGCGGCGGGGCCTGCGGCGCGGGCGGCGCGCCCCAGCCCTGGTAGTTGCCGGGGCCCGCGCCCGCGCCCGCCGCGCCGTAGCCGGCGTACGACGTCTGGCCGGGGGAGGTGCCCCAGCCTTGGTACCTGGATCAATGAATAACAAGTCGGTCTGTTAGTCAAGTTGAAGGATGGAGAAATATGTGCAATCGCATGATTTTAATGAATTACTTGTTTACTGTTTTACTAAGTAGATTGTAATTTTCCAATAAGTATAAAGTCAATGTTGGGTTAATTGTAACTGTCAATCGACAATATTTTCCCAAATAAATAAAATAAACAGTCTGCAAAGTACATTACTCAACATATGGCAGTGTGTGAATAAAGTTTGCATTCATAAAAAAAACTACTAGTATATAAGCAGCAGTCTTAAAAAAACGAGACAAAATAACAAAAGATGAGACATCCATTAAAAATCCCAAAACAAAACGAGTTCTCACCCCTGCATAATGTTGGGGCCTGCCATCGGCATGTTGATCGGCGGGCCGCCCATCTGGCCGTTGTGGCCCTGGATCATGTTGATGGGCGCGGCGGCGGGCGGGCCCCACTGGCCGGCCTGGGGCGCGTCGCCGGGCGCGCTGAGGGCCCCGCCGCCCATGCCGCTGGCCCCCGAGCCCAGCTTGCCGGACCCATCGCGGGGCTCCGCGCGCTTGATCTCCACCTGCTTACGTGTTTTGGGTTAAAGAAAATCTAGTTGTCAACTTACCATTTCGATTGATCTTAAGACTAAAAACGCCTAATAAAAACGTGGGCTCATATTCAAGAAAATTACTAGATCTAGGAAACTGACTTCTGCGATAACCTTAGCACTATGTAGTCATTTATTTCACAGTATTTTTGTGTCCGCCGATACGAAACAAAATATAAATTGTAAGATTGCACCCGTTTGGGTCGCAATCAACTGGAATCCTCTTAATAAACGAAGTGGTTTGCATTGTGGCAAAACTTTTCCTATTTATTCTTAAACATACATCTACTCGCGGTATATTTAAAATGCACACGTAAAACGTTACAAGTTTCTTAAATTCCAGCAGTCGTTCACCCGGAAAAGATTATAAAACATGCGTCAAGTAAATGCTTATTAGAATATGATGATGACACATAAAGAGTCTAAAACGATTGGTTGCTAAGTCAGATTTCAGAACCAATATAATTTACCTATTTCATACAGGAGTATATAAATAAAATTTACTCCACTGTAAATTGAAGCCTATAAGGAAAACATAGTGCTAAGTTTTATCTGTGTTACTTGTTTTGAAAAGCAACTGACTACTTCAACATTATAATTGCACAAGTATTTCAAAAATTAAACTGTTTTATTCATTTGCTCAGTGAAGCTCAGTGATAGTTTGTTTCACGAGAGATAGCTACAAAAATATTTGGCAAACAACTGGTGTTTTCAAATCACCTACAAAAATAGTTACATTACCTGTTTTCCATTGAGATTGATGAAATGCTCCTGAGTGACCCTCTCAACGGAGATCTCGTCCTCGAACGACAGGAAACCGAAGCCTAGAACAATCGTGTTTGTTTTTATATTGTGAATAGTAGAAAAAAAGCTTCAAAACATCAAGACATTAGCAAATCAGATATGTTCTTGCAAAAATGTGTAAATATAGCTCACCGACATCAAAAAAAATTAAACCCTAGGATAATATTACTGCAAATAGCTTTACTTGTTTATGTATGGAATGCTCTTTCGTCAACATTCTCATAAAACAGCTCTGCCTCTTGGTCCTTTTCTTTATTTTGTGAACTAATAAAAAGATGTGTTCGGCGCAGTTGTGCCTACAACCCTCGGATCACAACCGGTCACACAAATTACACAAGTCGTAAATTGTTTGATAAAGTCGCCCCGAAGGGTGACACCTTTCACTGAGCTCACGATTGAGGTCGTATCATTTCGATTGCGTTAACCCTAGCTCGTGTTACCGTTTGGAAAGCGAAACGCTTTTTCTTTAGCAAAACCGTTCGTAACTTGTGAACTTTTGTTTTGCACTAGTTCAACTGGTATTATTGCTTTTACATTGCGTCTCAGATTTCTAAGTGTTTACTATTTAAACTGGATGACGAATTCGCCATATTACATCATATTAATCTTTAATTGTTTGTATTTATATTGAGTACCTGACCTAATCCTGTATCTCTAGAAGTATTCCTATCAGATAATGTTTATAAAACGGTTGTTACAAGTGACCTGTCGCAAACCTTGTAGACTCTGTTGCTCATGGGAACAAAGAGTATATGCTAATTTGCGTGTCAATGTCCCACGAACGCTTGAACGCACCGACAGTAGTTAGCACTAACGGCGCTGCCTGGATGTGGATATTATTAGCTAAAATTTTACATAAATATTATATAGAAACTCGTTGCTCTGTAAGCATGGCAATAAAATGTAGAATATTTTAGTTATTTTCATTAAAAAATATACAAAAATTCAAAATCTTTGGTAAAAAAATACCGTTATACAAGACCTGTTTTCTCTTCTATTTGTTAAATTAATCCGGATAATTTAATCGCACCAATCAATAATAATTATAAGGAAAGTTAGTGTTTGGTAAAATGGAACTAGAAATATAAAAACTTTCTCTTATAAAGCGGCCCTCGAGGCTTTGCAATGTTATTATCATTAGGTCCTCAAATGGTGTGAAGTTATGACTCGAACATTAATAAAAATTAACTGATTTGCATAATGTTGTTTACCGGCGTTATGCACGCATGTCCTCTCACCTCGACAGCAAGCTGCGATGAAGAAGTAAGACATGAAACTCTTCCGTCGTAACACTTATCTAAGAGTATATTGCAGATGTTAACTATGACACTTACCCCTAGACTTCTTCTTCTCCTGGTCGTACATGATGACCACTTCCATGACCTTGCCGTAGCGGCCGAAGAACACGCGCAGATCGGTCTCGGTCACGTTGGACGGAAGCCCTCCGAGGAACACCTTCGGGTACCCGCCACCGCGCTTCGGCTTCTGCAGCGTGCGAGGGTTGCACGGCTTCGGGTCGATGGTCCTATCAAACAATTTGCAATTTTAGAACCATGCTTATTTTTAAGGTTACCAAGATGGCCGCCGTGAACCGCCATTTTGATTTGTGATTTTGTTGTTTTATTATTTGAGGTTAAAAACATTGGAAAATAATTCGGAGGAAAGCTGTTTTTAGAATAGAAACAAGTCCGTGAATTATGTTTTCGTACGTTTTGCTAAAAAATACCACGAAGTCAACTTTTGAGTACATAACAGATTTGTTACCTGAACAAACTAATAAAGAACATTGAAGAGATTCTTTGATTTCATTTTTAAAAGGAAAAAAAGTTGAAAAGGTAAGATTTCTGAGATATAATTTTGCAAATTACTCTAATAAATAAAAGAATGGACAAAGTTGCTTTTCCTTGAATTTGTTAATAAGAATGTTTATCGGTTAATTTGTTATGCTTCCGTAGCGAATCATATTATAAGATACGTATGCTCTAATAATGCAATTAATTTAGTTTATTGCTTACTATGGTTCAATTTTTTTAATAACGGTTATTAATATTAAAAATGTGTCCAGTTCTCGAAGGACTTATTCTATTTATAACTTTTAATAATAATTAGCAGATAAACATTGAGGTCAAGCTATTTTTTATCAGCAGTAGCGGGAACAAGATGGGCATTATGTAGGAAACTGACACCTTTAAACTGACATGAAACACGATAATAATACGCCAATTTATTCCCGTAACGTAAGTTTGAACCAACCAGATCTCAATCAATCGCACAATTAGCTCTGCAGCAAGCATTAATACAAACATTAATATAAACTGATGCCTGATATTGATACTTTCGACACGCGAAAAGATATTCTTACTCTATTCTAGTCTGTAGTTTTTGTACATAGTAATATCCTACCATAGAAGGGTCTAGAAAGACAATATTTGCGACTAACATTCTTCTTTGCGTTTGTATTATCTCAGTGGATAAAAACTTTTATTTCAATCTTTCTCCGGCAAGAAACTGCGACTACTTATTCATCCTTTGCATTTCCCTATCTATTGTCAGTCCACTATAACAGAGAGGAACAGTACACAATAGTACACCGGCTTTCATATATATGTATATCTATAAGTACAACTCTGTCGGGTTTAAAGCAAAACCTTTTGCCTATCCTATTCTCCGAAAAACTCCGAATACAATCCTCTAGTTATCATTTTACGCGAACCAGTGAATTAAATGTACAGTAATTTCTTTATCTTGGGATCAGAAGGCTTTGTGTAGGACTAAATCCTGGAACGCATTTGTGACACGCCAAGCAAGTTAACGGGGTGTGGTCACGAGCACGTGTAGGGGCAGGGGTGTGATCTAGTTTGAAGTTTTATAAGTACAAAACATCAGATCGCATAATCGTTTGTACTACAGTTTTTGCATAAACTGAAATTCCTATTGTTACCTGTGACCCCGTTTTCAAATAAAAGTCAATGTCGCCGACTGTTGAATGTATAATTCATTTATTGTAGTGTAATCTGTTAGAAAAATTCCATCGAATGGCACGGTACAACAAAATAATCATGTCATATTTTCTTACAATGATGTGGCAAAATAAATGAACATTCCACATGAATTTATTTGAACTATTGTTGCGAATGTGTCCTCGGAATTCAGATCAATTCAAAGAGCGTGTTAGTGTTGTACATTTAACTGTGAGTATTTATGTGTGTGTGTGCGTGCGTGTTGCATTGAAATCAAGCGGTATTGCCACTATTGTATGGGGCGATAGGTACCGCTTCTTTCTAGTGCCAATTGAACCCTATCCGTCTTCATCTGTTGTGCAGCTGGAGTTAGACTCATTTGTATTCAGTTCATGAATAACATTAGCATTTTTAATATTTATAGTTTGGCGCCAAGTGCTATATATATATGTTGCAGTCAAAACTCTTAACCAGTCAAAAGCACTATTGACTAGCAAAATCAGTCAAAAGTACTTTTGACCGTATGCTTTAGTCAATAATACTTTTGACTGAAATAACAGTTAAAAGTACTTTTGCCTAATGGAGCTGGTTAAAAGTACTTTTGACTAAGTGATTCCGTCAAAAGTGGTTTTGACTGGTTGTATCAGTCAAAACTCTTAAAAAGTTAAGGTGGTCGATAAAAATAACGACAAACGCACATATAAATTTACAATCACGAATTATGTTTTGATTTTTTTTAATTTCAATTCAATTTAAAAATTATTTAAGAAAAGCGATTAACGTAATATAGGTAGTTAGGTACAGTGTTTTTATAACCTGTGAATTTTCTGATTACCTATTTTAATGACAATTTTTATGTGTATGTTTTCTTTGTATTGATTGTAATGCCAAATTTTTCGTAATAAACGATTTCACATTTAATAAATATTTTTTTTATTCACATCTAACGAGTTAATAGTGCTTTTGACTGATGCTTTATTGCAGTTAAAACTACTTTTGACGAAGAGCGTCAGTCAAAAGTACTTCTAACCGCAAATTTGCAGTCAAAAGTACTAATAACCAATAATTTTCAGTCAAAAGTATTATTGACTAAAGCATACGGTCAAAAGTACTTTTGACTGATTTTGCTAGTCAATAGTACTTTTGACTGGTTAAGAGTTTTGACTGCAACATATATACTTGTTGTAATATGAAACTTGAACCTTATAAATTACTAGCAGCCCCCCGCGGTTTCACCCGCATAAGTTTCGAAAGACACGTGGCGCAATCTATCATCATAATAACATTATTGTTGTTTTCCTCGGGAACAGCACTTTTTTCGGGATGAAAGGTACCCTATGTCCGTTTATGTACGCTTGACAACATATATGCAATATTTCAGGATCGGTTCAGTGGTTTAGGCGTGAAAAGGTAACAAACAAACTTACTTTAGCATTTATAATATTAGTTAGGATATTAGTTATAATTTTTCTCTAATGAACAAAATGCTCGTTCGTATTTGATCAGATGTGGAAACTTTTATTATTATGCAAACAATGGTGTTCTAATGATAAAACTATTTGTAGTGCAAATAGAACTTCTGCTTTCGATAATGTTGTAGGTTTTGCAGAAATTAAGTCCTACTAATATTATTTTTGAGGCTCCTTTATTTACTGACTGATTTTGAATTTACTCCAAATCTATATTATAAACATTTTATAACCTCACTTTAGTAACCATTGGCAAGTTTTGGGACCAAAATAACGCCCGTTCGATATTGAAGCTACGGTTGACCCAAAAAGATTCTGTACCTATCATGCCAATCGGGCAAGTAATTAAAAAATTTAGTCTACTTTAAAAACTAAAACGCCCGTCAAAGAATCTTGCCTAACAAGTAACACGTGTTTCTTCATTTAAGATCCCGGAGCCCGTATTTACCTCCGAAGGCCATAACTCTACTGTGTATTATGCAAACCATGTCTACCCTGTGATTTATTCATCCAAAACTCCCCTTGCGATTTTCATACGCCGGCCCCGATTCTGTTGGGCACTCACTAACTAAACAAAAACTATTTACTTTGAGATATAAAGATGATAGATAATTAGACAATACATCAAAATACGCTGTAGACTGAAGATTCATTTGAGAATAAACTACATAAACTACCTAAATGTCATCTCTTTCTTGTTTATTACCCTTGTTAGTAAAAGAAAGCCATATAATTAGTTAAGTCAGCACACAAACAACGGTCTCGGCGCCATTATGTCTCCGTATCGTCGCAAACTGACTAAGCATTCACTCCTAATCATAGTGTTAATAAGTGCAAAGAACCTTGTCGCAAACCTTGTAGACTCTCTTGTCCATAGGAACAAGGAGTATATGCTAATTTGCGTATTAATTTCCCACAAACATCTGAACGTACCAGCAGTAATGTAACTGAAGGCACTGCCTGGATGTGGATAGGAGGCTGTATTCTGCCTGAGCTAGTTGGAAAAGCGTCATTCTATTATAGTTTGGGTATCACGTCAATACTCGGGGAAATTCCACCCATCCTCCTCCTGGGTTTCAGTTTTCGACTCGCAAAATGTACCTTTTTAGTTGGAAAATATTTTGTAATGTGAAATGTTCTGTAAGGATTCGCAAAGGAATTTTCATTAAACTATTAAAATAGTTTCAGCGGAATACATTATATGTTGGAGTAGCGTAACATTACAATTTTACACGTAACATTTTTATTTAAAAGGTTATGAATCATGCATCAACTTTTTTGCCGTCAGTAGGTAATTTCAATTTCCAATTTTACGTTTTGGTTTTTCATCCATACTAAATAACTTATTTGGTTATCTGAATATATTGCATGTGGCGTACACATTTCTTATAAAACACTGGACCTTGAAGGTCTAAAAATAGGAAAAATACAATAAAGAACCATTACACGCAATACCGTGCAGAAGCGACTTGCATCAAGTAACTGCAATTAATTATATGACAATAGTCATGTGACATTACTAGTGGGCTATTTATTTCTAGAGTGCGTTGCAAAATCAGCTACTTTATAAGGAAACTAATCTCTTAACAATTTTAATGACTACTATGCACGTAACGCCAACAGCATCTATTAAATCAACAAGATTTTGATTTAAAGGAAACGTATGATGATGTACTATGTCATAAATTGAACCGTTCGGTTATTATATCATACAAATAGGTACCTTAACTTACTAATAAATGTTGAATAAGTCAATAAGCTATTATAAAGATGAAGTCCATAGCCCAAAGTGCTTGACGATCCATTAAATGAACAAGGCTTTTCAAAAACAGTGATATTTTCTAAATAATTTCCCTAATGGCCCTTATGCATGAGGCGAAACGGCCTCATAAAGCCATGTCAATTAACTTTAACCGTCAAAATTTCCCGAAACTCGCGCATTTTCTATCTTTTAGATTCTCGTATACAATTTATAAAGTGAAAAATTTGTAGAATTCCGTAGGAGGGATCTATTTCTGGGTAACATTGATCTCGCCTTTCAGCCATAGCCTAATCGGAGCTGAAATAAAAATTAAAAATGTATAGGTTGACAGGTGAACCACAGTCTGTTTGAGTAAGGCCATACATACAGTTTATTTATGTTTCAAGAATTGGGTCACAATTATTTGTGGATGGCAACATTGTGTCTTTTTAGAAAGATTTCTCGTTTATATTACAGTGATATAATATGATTATATCATGAGAATCTGTCAGGTCATGATATTATTTATTATTGAACTCGCGCTCGGGGTCAAAACAAGACGTATTTCATTTATTTAGAAAACATTTTCATCATCGCTTACCAAAAATTAAAACTAAAAATATTCTTAAGAAATGAACCTAAAAAATCCACTCGGTAACTATTGAAAGTTTTACTATGCCGCGTAGGTAGTTAGGTACATAACACAGATAACAATCGCATGGAAAAGTAGAAACAATGTAACAGAAACTTGCCGTGGCAAATTGACGCTATTCACAAGAATAACGGTATCTTCTTGTGTCTAGTAATACTAATAGGCTTAATAACCTAATCTCCCAACAAGACCATTGGAGCTCGATATTTTTAAACTAATGTTTTTATTGGCAACTGATTGTAACATTGACTTTTGACGAGTGAATGTAGAGAAGTTTTACAAAGAAATTGCTAGAGATGACATCATCTTCACCATTCAAGGCTTAAATTACGGCCCGCTAAGTATACCTTTCACTTACTCCAAATATCTCTGCCTTGAGCCGGTTGTGGTTCTATCCTATTTTAACCTATCAAATCATGACATTCACACAAAAGAATCAAGTTCTTCGCCTGCACCTCTGCATTGTTTTTTGTGTTCCTGCAAAATACACAATCGGTTTTTGATTTTCCTTACCTGCCATCAAGTTGATGGGGCCCATTCTGCAGCACCACGTTGACGAGCGCCGGCTCAGCGAAGGTCACGAAGCCAAAGCCCCTGGAGCGGCCCGACTCGCTGTTCTTCATCACCACGCAGTCGATCACATCGCCGTAACGCGAAAAGTAACGCTGCAAATTCTCTTGAGACGTCTCCCATGACAGACCACCGACGAACAGTTTTCTGGGTCAAAAGGATTTAAATACAGATATTTTATAGCACTTAGGAAATACTTATGCGAATTTAATCTAGGTTGGCTTGTCCACTACCGCCTACCACCCTAGATAGAATGACTCGCGCTCTTTAACGCATAAAAAAAGTAATGTCAATGTATGTAAAGTTCATGAAAGTCACCTGATGACGTGTCCACATGTTGCATTTTTGGTTCACGTGAGTTTTCAGTATTTCATCTTAATTCATTTTAAACTTTGCTATGCGTTAATGATCGCTGAAAGCCATTTTGTCTAGGGCAGTTGATAGGTCAAAGCATATCCTACACCACCCCTTGGCTTGCCTGACACCTAGCTTCAATTTTATTAAAAACTTAAGCCGTAAGCTCGAAAACAGCTTCAAGCAGCGAGAAAATATTAACATGGAAGCTGGAAATAAACTAAAGCGTAGTGAGTGACTTTAGTAATGAATTTTAATGACGTTCAAGTCCTTGACAACCGGCGTTCAGAGTCGGACCGCCTGTGAAACTGTTACCGACACATTCGGGTACTGGGTGCTAAGGCATTTAGAATTATGAACGACGCCTATTAAAATGTCCCTTTGTTTACTTTTGAATATTTAATATTAGTTACTACGCATAGCTTTAACTTTTCTCAAGTTGGGTACTGAAATTTTTATTTCAAAGATGTTTTTGTTTTTAGTATTTTATTAAAATTTGAAAAAGGATGTTTTCTTTACTGTGAATTCACAATTCTTATGAACAGTTCAGGAATAATTTACTAAAAAGATGTCATGTGCAGGGTGTGAGACATCATGTGAGATTGTTTTTACTATCAAGTGTTTTGTATGAGGTAAAGAACACCTAGGTTTTACCCAAGCTGTTTGTGATTTCCCAAATTGCTATGTAATAAAAATATAATTCGTCCAGTGATAAATAATAAAATTACTTGTTATCAAGGGCAGCTTGTGAAGTTTATTTGGGGAAAACTTGTTTATTTATTTTATTACATGAAACTTACCTGAAATCCATATTTTTACTTTCAATAAATTTACTATCTTCTTATAATGTAGTTTTATATAAGCATTGGTCATTTACAGACCTATTAAAGATTGCACTTGTCATTATGCATTTTTAAAAGTTGAATTGTATTCAATCACAAGATATACAGTAGAGTAGATGACCTAAAAACCTACTTGATCGTTGCTATCTACATTAAATTTATTCCAATAGCCATTTTGTTTATGATAAGGACTACTTTAGCACTTAGTCTACAATTGTTGTTTTTAATGATTTGAATGGTAAACTATTCATGATGAATGTATATTTATGTGAGAATGATACTGTGTTAGTTAGTAAAGTTCACTGGGGTAAAGTATTTAGATTAAACTGTTTTCAAGGCTCTCTTGAAAATACAAGTGTACTTTTCAAGTATTGCACAGAACTGAAGTGTTTTAATTATTGTGCATTTAAAACCTAAGAACACGTAGATTATGATTTAATTACTACTAATTTAAAGGGCTGAGTTGTATCATAACAGCATAATTTGCTTGTAATAATGCTTGTTTGGTAAATATTATTAAATAACAACATCCATTCTTTTTTAGCATGAAAACAATTAATGCCAGCTCAACTTAGAATAAGAAACATGTACTTCTGCCGGTTGGTTTATTACAGTTATCTTGATTTATTTAAGTCAAAACTTGATCGGTCAGTGCCAAGTGTTACTCACATGCCATTATGTGGCATTTGCTAAAGATAACTCACAAAATGAGTCAGACTGTTAAAATATTTAATAAATACATGGAAGTTATAATCAGCAGGTTTATCTAATCAGTGCCATTCTACATTGTCTGACAGTAGTCATATTGAAAGTTTTACTTGAACTAGCCTCTGAACATTCATAGAGTAATTATTTAGTGCTTACTAAGCACATTTACCAAGATTGGTGAAAGTATCCATTCACTTCTCTGGGGTCATAGTTTTACTTATAATGGTTTCTGTTTATCATATCTTTAATTTTACACAATTTACAACCTAGTGTTGTTTCATTTGCATTTTAGATTACTTGTAAAAACGCAAGTGAAATAAGCTTAGAGAAGTGAAGATGTTAGGAAATAATTAGTTGAAAGTGAATTATTAGCATTTATTATTATTTACTCACAACTTTATAACTAAAATTTTATACATAATATTATCCTGTAACTATTTAAAAACGAATAGGATGCGATTCTCTATCAATATGTATCCTATAGTTAATTATGCATGGAGGCCACGAGTATTGTTTAACCAATATCAAAGCGTCTATAGCGACCGCCCAAAGCGTGTTTACGCGAAAAATAACATCCATCCGTGCAAGCTCGAGGAAAACTGTATAGGAACATAATTTGACGACGCAAGTAACCATATGCAAATGAATCAGCACGTTTCGCGTCTTGTAGGTAAATGAGATCGCGCTACGCGGCACTTCGAACATTGATCTAATAACCTCATTAACAACTAGCTACTCAAAATTTCCATATTTTCCATAAAATATGACGCTTGCAATACCCTAGCGCGAAATCACCGATAAGAGAAAGCAACGATTAGTCACAGAAAGGTTAATTTTACATATTGCGACGTTTCCACATCAACAGCTTTCGAAGTTGAAGTACAGTTATATAAACTGCTTCTACGTAAATTTTGGCAACGAAATGCAACTACAATCAGAGAAAATATAGCATGGGAAAGTAATAGCTGCCATGATCGTACCACGCAAGTCGCACGGCGAGGCTTGGGGTCGGTGCCCGCTAGCCGGTATAAAGTAAAAGGCTAATTGAAATTTTGCAGACCGCATCTATGTCATTTTACATGTATTATCGTAAAATAACGTTAATATAACATAATTCATACTTTCAGGGAACAAAGTTGAGTACGTAACGCTACCTCACAAGCCCTGCTGGCTATCCGTGAAATGCGACACACCAAGCGAACATGCCAGTTTGACCTATTATAGTTGGCACGTCGTGGACAGCCTTTAACCACACCAAAAATATGTGAAAACAAACTCACCCCTTCTCATCATCGTCCATGTCTGGATTCATACGCATAACTTACTACTAATTAAAAATAATGGTTGGCACCGGTAAAGACAACCAAACCACACAAGCACAGACCCACACGAATGATTATGGCGGACCAACCATTTCCGCTTTCTCAAAAAAGTCATGGAAAGGGGAAGTTGTCAATACAAAGCTTGATCGGTTAGTAATTCGTAAAAATGATAAATAACTTCAGTTATTTCTTTTTAAACACATTAATTTAAATTAAAAATATTTAATTAATTATAAGGATTAATATTATGATTAAAAAAGTATAAAATTTAAATTAAAAGTAAGCAAACACGCAAGATTTCGCAAAAAGGTAAGCCTACCACCAGGTGGCAGCACAACCTAAAATGCTGCCATATAAAATAAATACCAAATACTCTACACATTTTTGGAATTTAGCCATAAATATTTTGGTATAAAACTTTTGAATTATATTTTTTTTTTCAATTCAAACTTGTAATTTCATTCAAATAATATTTAAATATTGTTTTCTTTTTAAAAATCTTTCTAAGAATTTATACTAGCAGCAATAACGCCATCTGGGTTTCAACTAGTGGTAATGTAACGAAGAAAAAGCAAATTCATGCTCTGTTTCAACTTCAAAGAGACTGGCAGCTGTAAAGAAACCCGCCAAAAGTCTGCGGTCTGCCCCAGCTTTCGTAATTGTATTTTAGGGACACGGACAGTGGCGGCCTAAGCCTATCTGAGGGCCGGGGCAGCTATACTAAATGAGGCCCCCTTGCCCTGGTATGCAGAATACGAACGTAGGATGCAAGAGCGAGCAAAGTGAGCTTGAACATGTTGGCAAAGGTTTTCTTTTGACCTTTCATGCAGAAATAGGAGACACTACCTTTAATTTATTACTTTTGCAGAAAAGTTTGAGTACCTATTAGAAGGATATTAGGATGCAAGAGAGAGCTAAGCGAGCACAAAATGTTTTTTACAGTCCTCTCACAGGACCCCTTTTTTTTTTTTGGATGGGAAATCATCTAATGACTCCTCCCGCTCTGGGTGGAGCGGAAGGGAGTGTCAGACTCTTACTGACTAAAACCCACCCGTGTTCGATCTCGCTACCCTCATAGGACCCCTTAGTTTGACAATGGACATGGACTCATTTAGACCCCAAAAATATAGACTTCGGCCGTTTTGGCAGATGTTTTTGAAACCCGGTTGCAGAAATAGGAGACACTACCTTTAATTTATTACTTTTGCAGAAAAGTTTGAGTACCTATTAGAAGGATATTAGGATGCAAGAGAGAGCTAAGCGAGCACAAAATGTTTTTTACAGTCCTCTCACAGGACCCCTTTTTTTTTTTTGGATGGGAAATCATCTAATGACTCCTCCCGCTCTGGGTGGAGCGGAAGGGAGTGTCAGACTCTTACTGACTAAAACCCACCCGTGTTCGATCTCGCTACCCTCATAGGACCCCTTAGTTTGACAATGGACATGGACTCATTTAGACCCCAAAAATATAGACTTCGGCCGTTTTGGCAGATGTTTTTGAAACCCGGTTACAGTCAGGAAATAGTCTCAAAATAATTACTTTGTGTGTTTGGTACCTACACTGCTGTATTATACAAGCTTGTTTAGAGGTCAGTGGTTTGGTAGTACAGAATCAAAATAAAAAGATGTTTTATTTAGGTAAGTATACCTACCTACTTATTTAATTTTTATTAACAGTTTTAGAATTCGTAATGAATAACTGGTGCTGTCGCCACGGTGACAGGGATATCATCTTGTAAAGTTAAGTGGAACGGAAAAATCACTTGAATCTGTGAACAAAATAAAAGCGTAGGGGAGAACAGGGTAATGAGAGCGGTCGGTTAATGGGAGCCATGGTGATTGAACGAAAAGTAGGCACATTTGCGCGATCATAAACACTCGGCCGCTTTCATCAACCAGCGAGAAACTTCGCCTGACTAACACGAGCCGTTAGTGCCATGCTTTAAGTATCAAGGGACGATAATCGTCCCTTGATACTTAAGTGTTTTTCGCTCCACGCTTATAAAAAGTTGCTTGTCGCCAGCGCCGAGGTAAGATGAAGTTGCATTCTTTTTTTATTATGTTTATGCTTATTATATCCCTAGATTCATGCACTAACAAGCCCAATTGGTTAAATTGAGATTGAAAGTTGAAAAATAATAACATAAATATATAATTCTACATATTTTTGCTATTATTTTTCAAAATGGTAGTCAGCGGGTAATGGTAGCCTAACATCTTTCTATTATCTTAATTTTTTTGTTTTGTTTACTTTGTTGATTATTTATTTGTGTTACAAATAGTTCTTTGTATTTTTTATACTGATTTTTTTTTGTAAATTCGCAAGACTGTAATTGATTATAACTGTGATTAAAATATACCTACCTTAATAATGAATGTAAGAGTTCCTAATAAAAAAATATAAGAATGTTAACAAATGTGGTTTTTATGAAAATTTTCCCTTTAGGCTCCCATTACCCTGTTCTCCATCACTTTGAAGGGAAGTCACGTATATTAGTAACAGTTTTCTTTCTTATTTCCAATGTTATGGGATGAAGAAGGAATAGAACCTGTTACACAAATTCATTCGTTTGGAATAATTTAGGTATAGGTACCTACTCACCCTAAAAATATATGATACGTCCACCATAGGGTCTATTAGATTTAAGCTAGAAGGTATTAAATGAGGAATTTCCATATTAAAGAAGCAAATCTCTGCTATGTTCGGGGAAAATTTCTTGTATTCCGTTTTGCATATTTTTTTCTCCTCATCTGCCCATCCCGACTGAACACTATACCGTAATTTCTGAAAAGAAAGCAACAATATACTAAAAGTTTTAAAGATTTAAAGTTTTAAACTTTTCTTTTTTGTCGATGCTCTACCTGCAGCAATATAACGTTGACTTTTCGTATTTTTACTTTCTTCTCGTTAATAATTGTTATTTCGAAGGGAATGGTCTGTTTAGGTGCAAACGCCTTGTACGTTTTAATACAAATTGAGAATTTTCCTGAATTCCGAAAAGTTTTACGAAATTCGTTGAACGTAGGCATCTGAAAACAGTTTTTTTTATTAGTAGGTATTTTTACTGCAAAGACACACACTAATAACAAAGTTTATAGTTCGAAATACCCACCAATAATTCTTCAACGTGATTTAAATTGACATTTCCTAAAACATTGAATTTTTCCATTTTTTTAAGTTTATAGGCGGGTTTACTTTTTATTTTCACAGTATATATTACTTTGGCAATAGAACTTTCAAAAGACGACGGCAAATCTGCTGGCAGTGCAAAGTGGAACGGATATTGGTGAATACCGGCCGGTAGTGTGCTGCCTGTAAAATAATGTAACTTAAATAGGTGAATTAAGGTGAATATGGACATATAATAAACTAGCTGTTACCCGTGACTTCGTCTGCGTGGATTTTTTTCGTGGGACCCTATTATTTTTTTCTAAAATATAAGTAGCCTAAGTTAATCCTTATTACATCAGCTATTTGCTAGTGAAAGTCCCGTCAAAATCGGTCCAGCCGTTTCTGAGACTAGCCGAAACAAACAGACAGACAAAAATGGTAAAAGATGTTATTTTTCATCATTACATCCATATGCATTTAGTAAAAAGCGGTTATTTTAATATTACAAACAGACACTCCAATTTTATTTATTTGTATAGAGTAGATGTATAAATGATAAAAGAATCAAGATGACCTTTGGTGGGCCATTTTTAGGAATTATTATAAATACAGCATCATGCATTGTACGATGAGTAAAACCCCGTGAGCGTAGGACATTATAGCAGGCCCAAAGACAAATGAGAAGGCAAGATTGTTTATATCTTTATCTTTTGGACTTACCATTACAATGATCTCTGAATATGTCGGTCATAAGCAAGCTAAGAACTTTTTGCTTCCCAGAATAGATTTTTATGTACGGCATAGTTGCCATAGACCGGGTCCACTGAGCCTTGCAAGTTCCCGTAACTTTGAGATCAATACCTGAAAAACACAAAGCAAAATAGTTTTAATTCAAAAATTCAAAAGTTTCCAGTATTACTTATAAGCTGAATGATAAAAATTTAATAAATATTAAAAAAATACTTCGGAATTTCTGGTCATTCTTCAATTCCAATACAACAGTTCCAGTCACAATATCACCTGCATAAAAACTTCCAGTGGAATCACTATTAAAGTTTATGGTGCATGCCATAGCAAATCCAAATATTATTCAATAAGTATTACATTCACTACAACAACAAAATAATTTACTCGGCCTTCTTCATAAAACATAATTATTGTAGCTATCGGTAACTTGATAACCCCGATATGTAGCAGATAACAATGATGACAGAAGATAATGACTCCCGAATCGGCGAAGATTAGCTGCAGAAATTGATTTGATGTCGAGGTTGCGTGGTTTTGAAGAGGGTGGGGTTGATTGGAAATACTCTAATTGAATGCATTTTGAAACATCCCTTGAGTGACAAAAAGTAAAGCTGTTTTCCTCATGTTTTACCAGAGTTATTTGTTCTTATAGTTTAATCATTCTAATCTAGTGTGTGACGTTATTGTAATGCTAATAAAGTTCAGACTTGAATTGAAATACTTAAAATAAAAATAATCTCATGCCGAGTTGTGCTGTTCGTGAGCGTGACAGACAAACATACGGATTACAGATCGATTCATGTGATTAGTGGTCTAATGAATAGTCTGAACTGAAAATTATAGCCTAAACCATATAAAATAATATTATTTACGGATGGGTACTTCGACGCCTAAGTGTCCTTTGGTTTTTTTTTTATTTTTTATTTATTTGTATAGTAGGTTAGTTAGTCTTTTATTTTAGTATCTAGTGTATAGTATATAGTTATATTGTAATTATGTGTGTACAGGAATTAATATTATTTTGTAGTAAAATGAAAAAAAAAAATGTAATGAAAAAATAAAATGTGTGGCATAACGTTTCCGAACGAAAAGCAATGACAATGACAGTGACAGCCAATGACATTTTGCATGATTGAAAATCGGAATTTCGTTCGTGGTGATTTTTCCGATCGGTTCTTCGGCATGATTCGCATAATAACTGTTCGATCGTTTTGTTTAGTTGTGCATTGCATTTTTTCGTAAACGAATATTTGGGATAAGTGCGTTTTTCTATAGTTTATTTCGTTTTATGCGTCGTAAGTAAATTTTGATAGGTTATGTTATGCCCTTTGCCTTTTCAGGGTGAAAAGTGAGTTTGTTTGATTTATTTCGTTGTAACTCTGATAATTCTCTGTATATTTATGTATTTTATGAATTTTGTTATTACGCAACATGCAGCGCTTTAGTACTACAACAAGTGTTGGTAGTAAGACCTTTTATGAATGTTTTTGCAAACATTTTGATTACACGAATCATGTTTCGGTTTTTCTGCAAAGTCGTGAGTATTGACCTCATTACAGACAAAACATATAAGTTCAAGTGATAGGTATGTTCGAATATTATCATACATGCAGCATGCAGCTGACATGATACAAAACTTGTAAATCAGCATTTTGATCCAACTTGTTTATTCTGTACTAAAATGTTATCAAGTGTACTATGTACGTGTAGTACATGTTGGATGCAGTTACAAACATTAAAGCTTGTGTAAATCAGTGATGTTACTACATGTTTCAAATCATACTAATATTATGTAGGCTAAAGTTTGTGTATTTGTATGTTTGTTACTTCTTCACGCACAAACTACTGAACAGATTGGGATGAAATTTGGCACACATATAGTTTATAACCAGGATTAACACATATGATACTTTTTATCCATGGAATCGAGACTTATGCAAGTGAAACCACGGGGAGCTGCTAGTAATTTTCACATAAATGACTCTAATTTAGTCAGCTGAACAAAAAAAAAAAATCATCTGAGCCTTACACTGAACGTTAATATCTAAATGAACTGGCTCAGAGCCTAGCCTTTTGGCTGCAAACTGTGGTTGAAAGGAATATTGCCACACATAATACTAGCATTCTACTTGGCAGTTCAATTGGAGATTCCAAAATGTTATCACAAAGTATCTTACTTCTCAATTTATTCTGATTGTTGCTGGATATTTTTTAGCCTGCTAAGTTTACTTTTTTTCTTTCGTCTTCAAAATCACAAATCAGATACAATGCTCTGTTTAGAACTAAACCAGAAATTTACGATATAGGAACTTCAAGTAAGTACAAGAGCCAGGGCTACACTGATGTTTGTGTCTGAAGTGAAAATTACTAATAATAATTACTAGCTGCGCCCTGCGGTTTCACCCGCATAAGTTTTGATCCCGTGGGAATATTGGGATAAAAAGTATTCTGTGTTAATCCTGGTTATAAACTATCTATGTGCCGAATTTTATCCAAATCTGTTCAGTAGTTTTTGCATGAAGAAGTAACAAACACACTCACAAACTTTCACCTTTATAATATTAGTGTGATTATTAACATCTGTTTAGCCCTGGCTCTTGTACTAGGAGTTCCTGTATCATTTCTGCTTTAGTTCTTAACATATCATTGTATCTGGTCTGATATAGAAATCTTGGCTTGGAGATAATCTATTGATTCATTGAGTTGTCACCATTGACATAGAAGAAGCAAACAATCTGTCATAACTTATACGTTTTATGAGGTCTACATTACACCTCATTGTTGACTTGTAAAACAGTATCAGTGTGTTCATTGATGCGACATTATGATTTAAAATAATAAAATAATCAGGTACTCCTAGAAGGGATTACTTGATTATTTTTTATGATAAGTCAAAGGTATAGGCTGACCGCTTAACTAAGACATTGCCTGAGAGCTACCTCAGGCAATGTCTTAGTCATGCTGCCAAGCATGGTGCGGGAGGGGTGTGGTAATGTAATGCGAGAGCTCAGTGATTCGTCAACTTGTGACAGCTATCACCCCTCCCGCACCGCGCAGCTACCTCAGGCAACGTCTCAGTTGAGTGGTCGGAGTATAGTTGAATTAGTCAATAACAAAGTTATAGCAGTTCAAACATTTGGATCAATAGAATTTTTATGGTGTGTCACAGCTGAACTGGACAAATGTCGACTAACTTTTGGAGGCTTATGAAGATACTAGCTTCTGCCCGCGACTTCGTCCGCGTGAAATTTCACCCTCCCCCCCATTCACCCTCTTAGGGGTGGAATTTCGAAAAACCCTTTCTTAGTGCACCCCTAGACCTCATAAGGAACCTACATGCCAAGTTTGGAATCTCTAGACCCAGCGGTTTGGGCTGTGCGTTGATATGTCAGTCAGTCAGTTCTCCTTTTATATATATAGAAGATAGAATTTTACAGAAAACTAGCTTTTGCTCATGACTTTGTTTTTTAACATTTTTGATACAAATATCCAGGACGAAAAGTAGACTGGTCCTCCTGCGGGTCCCAGGCTACCTATTTGTTACATTTATTACTATGGTTTACTGAAAAGGTAGCAGACAGAGTACTATCAGTTATTCCATGGTGGCTCCTTTGAGGTGTAACTGTAGAAAACTATGCTGGTGTGATGCAGAAAACAAACTAAAAATAAATAGCATTTCTGCAGACTTTGTCTCTCCCTATAGTCTGTTTACTAAACAAATAGTTCTTTTTCTGAAATATTTTAGATTTCAGTCACCACTTTTACAGAATGTTATGACAAATATGCCTTTTGTAGATATATGGATAGTTTGCTGCAGGTACACAAATAACAAAAATTAATTTATCTCTCAGTCTTCTGATATTCTGACATGGTTTGGCATAAGCATTATTAAATTATGATTCTTCACTTGGAAACTTGTTTTCTTACTTTGCGAAATTCTCCAGGATTGTGTACACATATTATGTTGCCAACCACAAATACCACATGCATACCTCAGGCCAAATAAAAAACCAAGACAGAGGGCTGTCAACAGTAAAGTGAAACTGGTTTCGTAAACATGTGTGCACTTAGTGAGGTGTAGTTTGATTGTAAATGGTTGTAAATGTGTGTGTGTGTGTGAGCGTGTATGCACAGAGCGGAGGTGTAGTTTTGGCATGCTTCACTGTATTGTTTGCAGCGCTGTCTTGACTTTTTTATTTGGTCTGAGATGCATACACATAATAAGTTAAACCACTTTTCATAATGCAGTACATCTATGAGTCTTAGTCTTTGAAAACAATCTAGATAATAATCTTTATTAAAGGTAACCACAGCCATGGACCCGAACATTTATGCTCTGGTCCTAGACACCTTGAACCGTGCCACCAGCCAGGACACGGAGGTGTTGAAACCGGCGGAAAAGAAACTACAAGAATGGGAGGTGGAACCTGGCTTCTATTCTGTTCTCTTGGTAAGTTCTAGCTGACATAATTGTGCTTGTGTTTGGTCCAGACGTTTGTTCTTTAAGGTTGTTCTTAATCTAAAATGCCACTGTATGCGAACTATGCACCACACCTGACATAACGTTAATCCTGAATCGCGCAAGCAGAGTTATCCGCGCGGTTTACATAAATATACAGAAACCCGACAACAACCCTCAGGCAGTAGCCCTCCAGACACAACAACCTCCTGGTTGTAGGATCTTTCCTTTTCTATGGAGGATGATGACCTTTACACCCTGTTTCTCATAAATGGAACTGCTCACCAGTGTGATTTTAGCAGTTTCCTAATCCTCTGCATACATCATCTGCTTATCTCTATCTGGACATTTTGATTATCCTGCTACATAATACAAACACACTCAGTCCACACTATTTAAATAATTCTTAAGGGCGCGTTTATTTCACGGAGATACTTGTATACAATTTTGTGAACTTTTTTAAACTAGGCAACAAACAATATTCTTATTCCTCAAATTTACACAAGTCACTGCTGCGCGAAAGTTTTGTGCATTAAAATTGCAGCTTAAAAAAGTGTAATAAAAATAACTAATCTAAATACTTCCATCTTTTACAGAACGTCCTATCCAACCATTCGATAGACGGCAATGTCCGATGGTTGGCGGTGATGTGCTTCAAGAACGGCGTGGACCGATACTGGAGGAAGAATGCTCCCAATGCCATCAGTGATGAAGAGAGGGTCAAGTTGAGGCAGGGACTTCTTACCACCAGCATCTTGAGTGAGCCTGTCGCTCAGATCGCTACACAGCTTGCTGTTTTGATTTCTAAGATTGCCAGGTGAGTTTTTAACTCTTTTAGAAACCTTCGTGTAACCCTGTAGTTTATGGAGGTCTGATAAAAACCGTGATCAGTAAACCTGCTAACAAAACTTACATTTACTTCAGCCATGAGTGGCTGACCAAAATAACAACAAACAAACAAGTTGAAAACAATTTTACTTTCTGAAACTGAAGTAAATCTCCTTAGCCTTTGAACATAGGTTACGTCATAAATCATTATGTTTTGTAGGCAGATTTACAATCATGCAGTGCTTATGTCTCAAAAAATTATAATACTTTTACTTCTTTTGCTTTCGTCAAAACATATCCTAATCAACTTTTGTTTTTTTAAACCTCACTAGGTTTGACTGCCCAACAAGCTGGCCAGACTTAGTCCCAGAGCTAATGGGTGCACTAAAAGCGCCACAGCCTCTGGTACAGCACAGATCTCTGCTCATCTTCCATCATGTCGTCAAAGCATTGGCTTCCAAACGACTTGTTGGTGATCGACGAACATTCCAGGTTAGTTTCTAGTCATTTTGGTTTAGTATGGATTCTTTATTATTTGTGCTCTGGGAAGTTCTTTAGGAGTACAGGAAGAGCTCTTGATAAGTCGAAGGTAGGATAGCGAACCTTTGAAGTTTATTGCGGCACAAAAGTCTAAACTATGTTGTGCCACAACTACCTATGTTTTGCCACAACATGCTCTTATCTATGAATGAGTTTCTCCCAAACTTTGAGAGCTTATAGTAACCTTTGATCATATTGAGGATGAAACATTAGTCTCCTACATTATGTGTAGGTATTGTGTAGTGTAATTGTAACGCATTTAAATATAGTACATTCAATACAATGGTTATTGGTTGTCTACAACCAAAAACAATAAGTGCTTGGCCAGACGGGCAGCGCGTGGCGGGGAGCGGCGCGGGTACGGGAACGCGCGCGATCTGCCTGTCCGCAGTTGAGCGCGGCTGCGTTCTGCGTGTTGTCGTGTCCAGTGTTTTTCAAAATATAATATGGATGAAGAAGACTTATTTTTACTAGAAAAAAGCACGAACTAGTTTGAGAACCCCGGTCCCCGCGCGGGCCGCCCGCGCACCCACTGCGGCCACTTGTATGAACGAGCTATGGCGTAAGTTGCCCGCGCCGCTCACCGCGCCCGCATGCCCACTATGGACACTCAAATGAAGTTCTTATGTTTGACTACGTCGCGCTGCGCCCGCCCCGCGCCCGCGCTGCGCCCGCCCCTCGCCCGCGCTGCGCCCGCCCCTCGCCCGCGCTGCGCCCGCCCCTCGCCCGCGCTGCGCCCGCCCCTCGCCCGCGCTGCGCCCGCTCCTCACCCGCGCTAACAGTCTGGCCAAGCACTAAAAGAAACATAAGAGTTATTAAAACTGCTCAATCATCCACAGGAGCTAACCAACACAGTATACTCCTTCATCCTGACCCTTTGGCATGAGAACACGGAACTATTCCTCCGTCACATTCAAGAGGGGGCCGCCACAGAGCTGATCACTGAACACCTGGAAAAGGCACTCCTATGCCTCAGGATATTGAGGAAATTGACCGTCTTCGGGTTTAAGAAGGCACATGAGAGCCAGGATGCTATGGCGTTTTTGAATGTTGTGTTTGACCGGGCTAAGACCAGTTTGGAATGCAGTGAGTATTATTACTTTCATTAATGATTGTCTTTATACTTGACTTGTGGTACAATATTTCATTAAAAGAATTGTTAACAAAGAGGGTCTTGCAATTGTTACCACCCTAAGGCTGCGTTTCCACCAGAAATGAGCGAGAATGCGTAGCGAGGGATGTGCGTAAAACTAACCAATAACAACACTAGCTTAGCTCAAGCTATGAAAATGAAGCGATGTTATTCGTTAGTTTCACACACATCCCTCGCGACGCATCCTCGCTCATTTCTGGTGGAAACGCAGCCTTATCCAGCATAATGACCAGCGGGATAATTGCGTAACACACTATCAGTAGCAATGGGTTTCATTTTGACATTTCAACAAGATTCATTGCGTTATTTACGTTGTTGAGCAGACACATTTTTCGATCATATGAAGCAATGGATTAGCAATATCCTTCAAAATTATACAGATTGAGACAGATAGTGTGTTACGCAATTAGGGTGCATATCACATTACTCTTATTCTAGCATAAGATGAGATCACAGAACTTTGAAAATAAAAGAAAGTTAACAAAATAGTAAATTGCTTAGCGTTTGTTGGAAACTGCTTCACAAATCTACATAACAAGTAGCCTACCATTTGACTAAAACACCCAAATATTCTTCCAGGAAAACTTCTAAAAGGCCGAGGCATTTACCCACTGGAGCTCTGCGAAAAATTCATAATACATTTAACCAAAGTAGCTCTTGGGGTGTTGTGTGCCCAGCCATTCTCCTATGTGCCTCTGATCAGGCCTTCCTTAGAGTTTGCGCTATACTACTGCTTCACTGAGCAGGGCATGGCGCTGATCTATGAAAGGTTCACGATACAGTGCCTGAATATTGTGAAGGGAATCCTTCAGTGTGTGGAGTATAAACCGCCGAAGGGAATAGACCAGGTTAAGGAGCCATGTAAGTATTACAGTTAATCTGAATTTGCGATTTCTTTGCCAAAAATGTAAACAAATATGACTTTATGGAAAAATAACTTTAATTACTACACAATAAAGTTCAGTTTACACTACAACTTCAAACATTTTTATAACCTTTTCAATAGTGCTAGTCAGTCTGAAATCAACTTAATTACCATTAAAATAAAGTTGATATTTGTTTAACTTGAAATAACATCAATTTGAAACAAGTTTCAATAGAATTTAGGTTTGTAACATTACTATATATATGTGGTACAGCAGGGTAATTGCATAACACGCTAACAGTAGCAATGGCTTTCATTTTACAGTTCAAAAACATTCATTGCGTTATTTACGTTGTTGTGCTAACCAATTTTTCGAACATATGAAGTAATGGATTAGAAATATACTTCAAAATTATTCAGATTAATTAGGTGCTGGACATTACTTACTTACTGTTAGCCTGCATCATCCCATCGCTGGGCAAAGGCCTCTCCCCATGACTTCCAGTTCTTTCGATCCAGGGCTAAAGTGGACCACTGGTCGTTTGTTTTGTCCAGCTCGTCCCGCCATCTTCTACGGGGTCTGCCGCGACGCTTTCTACCTGTGTCAGGGCTCCACGTGGTGGTTATTTTGGCCCACAGCTTATTGGGCATACGATTAGTTTTAGTTTATAATCAAAAGAAGCACATTCAGTAGGGCTAGAAAGCCTTGTGATAGCGTAGGTCCAGGAATATGAAAGTGCCACCATTATATTATTTATTTTTGTTGCCATGCAGCATTGATGTGTTCAGATTTTCAGGGGATTCGCATCGCCTTAATTAAAGCCAAATGAGGCTGCTGTTTCAAGACTGGCAATCCCTTAAGATTTGCTGGTGTCTAAATGATACCGCATCCGATCAGAAGACCAAATCCCGTAATTAAAAACGTTCAAAATCTAGTCAAAACTTGTTAAGAATATAGGGAAATTAGAGGTATTTTTGACAGATGGAGACTAAGTTCAGACTGTTAACATTCTTAAAATTACGAGAATTGCCCCTCAGGTAGACTGTCAGACATTTTGTTGTAATATTCTGCTGCAAGTTAAATTCTAGTGAGGTGTTTGCTTTTAAGACATTATAGTTTGTTGTTTTACCAGCTTTTACTACAGTTTCCTATACGCATTTCTTGTAGTATTAACTCTCCAAGCTCATGGAGCGAAGCTGGAAGTCCCAGCCTAGACGCGAACTCTCTGTCACATGTGTCGGCTCTTATCTCGCATTACCTCCTACGAAATTCTGTTGACCTGGTACTGTAGGTCGCTGAAACGGAGAACTTTGCTTACCTTCTTGTATCTCTTGTAGTAACTCTCCAAGCCCACCAAATGAAGATTGAGGTCCTAGACGCGAACACCCTTTGCCACATGTGTCGGCACCTGGTCTCTCACTACTTCTTACTGAGTGCTGATGACCTGGCACTGTGGGACGCTGAGCCCGAGAGCTTTGCCACTGATGAGGCAGGAGAGTCGTGGAAGTATAGCTTGAGGGTGAGTGGCACTAATTTATTTCATTTTGTTTGAACGCGCTAAACTCTGTAATTACTAGTCAGATTTAAAAAAAAAACTTTTTGCTCTAGATAGCACAATTCATGAGGAAGGCTATATATTTAACACCACGCTAAGACCCTTAGGAGCCAAGCAAATAGAAAAAAGGTGGGCCGGGGGAACAAGATATTTAACGTGGACGAAGTCGCGGGCAGTATTTTTTTTTTTTTTTTTTTAATTAAAAATCGCCTTGCCTTGGTTAGAAAACTACAGAACGAAACATTCTTCGACTTTTCTTCGAGCCTCACAATGGGAGATTAGATAAGAACTGGTTTTAAATAATCTTTACAGGTGACACAAAAATATAAACAGCGAAGTACACAAGTCTTCGAAGTTATTTTATTTATTTATATTTAATTAAAACAGTACAACACCAATTACGTTAATTAACATAGAGACAATTATTACGTGGACAATAATATAATTTAATTTTAATTTACATGGAACAGTGCACTCCCTTGGATACTTTCTCTCAAAGAACACCAGACATATACGCATAATTTTACTCCATTCATCCGCAAACACATCACATTCAGGGTTGGCAGTCAGAAGGGCGATCAGCACATTTAGAGTGAGACAGACTGATAAGATAAGGAGGATGGAATCTTTAAATTCGGCTCTTCTTTTCTCTTACAATAATAATAACTCAAAATGTTCTGTTTATAGGCATATAAAAACTAGGCTTGGCTTTACAACATACAGTTAAAGTAAATCTGTTCTCTCCCTCTACAGCCGTGCACAGAAGCGTTATTCATGGAACTGTTCCAATTCCGGAACGTGTTAGCTCCGGAACTGGTACGACTACTAGCGACCCTGCAAACGCAACAGATATCACCCGAAGATCTACCTGGTATACTGAAAAAGGATGCTGTTTATAACGCCGTCGGATTGGCTGCGTTTGATTTGTATGATGATGTAAGTAACAGTTTTTTTAAGTGGTGGCAGTTTTACAAAAGTACACACAACATATTATGCTTCTTGCTTAAAAAAAACTACCAAAATTCAATACTTTTATTTCACTACACATTTTGTTTTCTTTAGGTTGACTTTGACGAATGGTTCACGAATGTTCTGAGTCAAGAGCTAAAGATCAAAGAAAACAACTACAGAATAATCCGAAGAAGAGTATGTCAACTTATTGGTAAGTATCTCTTTCAAAATCTAGCCTTAAATAATTATTAAAAACTTTATTCGGTTCACAAACACTACAATATTTTAAATAACTCGTAATAGATTACATAGGAACCTTAGGCCCAATTTTCTAAACCGTAATAATTTAGACCGTAATTTTCTAATTTTCACCATCCATCGCAGGTCAATGGTGCGGTGTTCGCGCATCACAATCTCTCCGACCAGCAATGTATGCATCATTACTGGAGCCACTTAGTAGGGTAGACGAGGATGCGGCTGTCAAGTTAGCAGCAGCCGAAGCCTTGAGGAGTACTATAGATGACTTCAACTTTGACGTGGAACAGTTCGCGCCCTACGCGCCGCATGCGATCGCTGCGCTTTATGAACTCCTGGTACGTAGGTAGCTGGTTATTATTATTTTTTAGAGGTTTGTGCGATTTTTTTAGTCTGATAAGTCCTGGTTTTAACAAGTTAACTAGTTTCTAAAATAAAAGTACAGAAGCCAAGCAAGCAACCCGAAACTGTCAAATTTTCCCAATCAACTTTGAACCTTATTTTTTAGCGATAAAGTTGAAAATGTATTGAAGAAATTTGCGAGATTGTAGTAGGTTGATGTGCTGGCATCTGTACAATATTACTTGTGTCAACCCAACAAGGTTTTGAGGTATGATCAGCCGCTCATCAGTCGTAACTTACTGCTACAAATTAAAGGCGCTTTCAATGCCATATTGAAATAATGGGCGTCTGGTTGACTTGATTCGTAATCTGCTTCAATTCTGACGTAAATCAGAGGGGCAATTCTCGTAATTTTAAGAACGTTCACAGTCTGATCTCAGTCTCAATCTGTCAAAAATACCTCTAATTTCCCTGCATTTTTGACAAGTTTTTGCCATTTGTTTGTCGCCGAGATGAGACTGCGACTAAATTTTGAACGTTTTAAATTACGAGAATTGGTCTTCAATTAGCACGCTGTATTTCGCTTGCCCTTGTGTTTTATAAAACTTCTGGTAATAGGGAACCTTACTGCCAATCGGTTACTACTACTTTTCTTTTCGAAAATGCCACGTTAGTTTAAAGATATGATGCGACTCAAAACAAAACAGCACAACTGTCATTTATGACAGCGCTCACGGTGATATTATTTTAGGGCATGGCCGGCGTTATCGCAAGATGGCGCATGCATGTCATGACGTCATCTATGACGATCCACGGGACGTCGTTATCGTGCTTACGCTAATTCGGTACGGGTTTAAGCACGCTCAAATCGACTACATCGCAACTCGGAACGCACCCAATGAAAAACGTGATGTCTAGATGACGTCATGTTTCAGTTTTGCGTAAGATTCCCTTTTGTCATGATGGGAACCAACTTCCCTAGATGTTGCAGATGTCACGTTTTGCCATCGATACCTTCAACGCTGCAAAACCTGAAAAGCTTTAACCGTAAATAGACCCTTCATAATTTTGAAATTGTAGGTGGAATCCGAAGAATGCGACACCAAGATGCACGTGCTGCACGTGGTGTCGTACGTGATGGAGCGGTGCGGCGCGCGCGTGGCGCGGGGCGGCGGCGCGGGCGCGCTGTTCGCGTACCTGCCGCAGCTGTGGGCGCACGCCGCGCACGCCGCGCACAACATGCTGCGCGCGGCCGCGCTGGCCGCGCTCGTGCATCTGCTCAAGGTAAACAACAAATATTGCTGAGCAAATTGACTACGAAATGAAATTTTTCGTATACGGCATTCTTTGGGTCGTATAAAATGGCGATAACACTATTCAAGTAGTGTGTCGATCTGATATACAAGCAATTTTCTAGACTGTACAGGGAAGTCATACACATATGACCGATAATACCTTAGGCCCCACGATTCATATACACACACCATATGACACACGCTTCTTTTTTCCGTGAGCATTCTATAGCGATGGAATGTATCTACGCTGACCATGGGTCTATGCAACAACAGAGGGGCAATTCTCATAATTTTAAGAACGTTCACACTCACAGTCTGATCTTAGTCTCAATCTGTCAAAAATACCTCTAATTTCCCTACATTTTTGACATTGGTTGTCGCTGAGATGAGATTGTGACTACATTTTAAACGTGTTTAATTACGGGAATTGACGTTCTGACCACTGCTCGGTGCCTGTTTCAACCTCGCAGCAGATCAGCAACGAAGCGTTGCATATTTTCAAATACGCCAGAACACATTATGTGCTAAATTGTCCACTTTCGTTATTTTCATTATAATTTTATCAAAACATTGATAGTCACAAAAAAATTGGCACTGGTTGGTTCGGTTACCGCGACACGAAGATCGCCGCTGGCATTTCTGTCCACATGACGCTAGCAAATTATGTTTTTGACTACAACCCACAAACTGCTCTCGATCGCAACGTAACCTACTTCTCATCCTCAGGCGCTAGGCGAATGTCCACCCAACATCCGGCCCTGGATCCTAAGCGTAGTCAACGAGTCTACCAAGCTTACAGAACCAGCACACGTGTATCTGTTAGAGGATGCGTTGGAGCTGTGGCTCGCTGTGCTCGAGACCTCACAGGCAGCTGACCCGGCTACCTTGCAGCTCGCTGAGAATCTGTATCCTATATTAGGTAAGAGTAGCGGCAAAAATACAAATATGCAGATTAAATGTAGCTACAAAGATCTTATGGCGCTTGAATGACAATAATGACATTGCGTAATTGTATTGAAACCGCAAGATGGCGGCATAAGTTCCAATTTATGTTTCGCCCCAAAAGATCTATACAGTTGTATTGTCAAAATAAATTCATAATAGGTAGAAAGTAAGACAGAGATTGTTAACAAATTCTTAACCAGTTATACAAAATTTTAATTATGTATATTGTATGATGTATGTATATGTATATTGCATTACAGGCGAACGCTCCAGGTGAGGGAGCACCTTTATAATCAATTTTACTGGAAAGTAGCCAATCCAAATTAGCTATTTTTCCATAATAAGGGCCCATTTCCCGCGAACATTACCTTCTGTTTATTATAAGCATAAATGCCGTTTTTCGTGTTGAAATCTTCCTGAATGTTGACTTGAAAGTGGAGCTGACTAAAACCACAAATCCACAAAGACTCGGCTTGAGAATTTCGGCAAGTATTTTTATTATTACTAGCTTGTCTCCGTGCCTCGGAAAGCACGTTAAGCCGTTGGTCCCGGCTGTTATTCGTGGGTCTTTAACAGTCGTTACGGGTAGTCAGAAACCCGAAAGTCTCACAACAAGTCTTATCAAGGGGTATCGTATTACTCAGTAACTGGGTTGTGGAGGTCAGATAGCTCCATGTAAAATACTGGTATTCAGCTGCATCCGGTTAGACTGGAAGCCGACCCCAACATAGTTGGGAAAAGTCTAGGCAGATGATGAGCTCGTCTGGTCTGCTATTATAACGACTGTGCTAATAAGTCAACTAAACCAACAATTATTCCTCAGAACAATCCTCCGAGCATCTCCGGATAGTGGTCTACATAATGCAAGCCTACACGCTCCTATGTCCTGAGGAGTTCCTCTCAGGCCCCGGAGGCAAGTGCATGGCGACCCTCGAAGACATGCTGAGTGACATGAGGACTGAGGGCGTCATCACCGTGTTGAAGATGGCAGAAATCTGCATCAGTGTCACATTCCCTGAGAGAAATGCGTTCTTGGGAGTTAAAGTCATCTGGCCGATTCTTATTAGGGTTATACAGTGAGTATTTATGGTTGGCGGTATAATGGCATTGTTCACCTTTGTTTATAGGATGGCAAACCTTAGTGATGTCTCTGGCATTTATAGATGTCCATAGTTAGCTTTTAAAAAAGCAGCTTGACATAGCCTTGCAATTTCGCTATTTACCCATACCCATTTAGTACACACAAGGCAAAAATAACTGAATTTTCTTCCGACAGCTGCCTCCTCGAAGGCGATGACCTCCCAATGGTCCTGTCCGTGCAACTGTGCCTCGTTTCCCGCGTGATCCTGCTGTCAACGGATCTATTCTACAAGGCCATACAGGAGGCCTCCAATGGCTTGGCGGAGTACGACTCTGATCCGGCCAAGCTCCTGACCAGGTTCCTACATGTTTGGACCGAGAAGATGAATTTAGTCACGCAAGTTGAGAGGTGGAAGGTTGTTGGTGAGTACTTCTCTTTTTCTCGGATGAACCTTATGAGAATAGCTCATAACGCTGACGAAATAAAAATATTACGTTATGAGTCACCAGCACCCAGCAGCAGCGAGTACCCTGCGTGCAGTAGACATGAATTCCGACGAGGAAATGCAAATCCATACTTCCATACTATCTATACTAATATTATACATTCGAAAGTAACTTTGTCTGTCGGTCTGTCTGTCGATCTGTCTGTCTGTATGTTACTTTTTCACGCCTAAACCACTGAACCGATTTAGATGAAATTTTGTATAGAGATAGTTTGAGTCCTGGGAAAGGACATAGGATAGTTTTTATCCCGATATTACCATGGGATCGAAACTTATGCGGGTGAAACCGCGGGGCGCAGCTAGTATAGATATAAATATGAATATGAAACACTACTCTGTGGTTAAAAATGATGAGAAATATAACTGAAATGACTTTTTAAAATGAAATTAAATGTTTATTTGCTAGAAATATATTGTTGTTACAAAGGTGAGATATTATGCTATTTTAAATAGATAAACTATATGCCTTCTTCCCATGGGAGGTAGGTAGAAACTACAGAACACCACTTGCATTTCTGTCACTATTGATCATTTCGGTAAAACACGCTGCGTCAACGCCTACGCAGACACCAAAGCCAGCTTTAATAGCTAAACTCTTTTATTCTTTACAGGTCTCGGTTTAGCAGCTCTACTAACTACTCAAAACGCGACAGTATTGCAGCGGTTCCCTGCGATACTACTCAATTTAGCAGAGGTGTTGAATGACGTCATGAAGGCGGAAGACAATGGCACCTATATTGAGTAAGTTTACTGTCAGTAAATTGTTTATTTACTAGCTGAGCCCGCAGCTTTGCTCACATGACTATCTTCTATTGGCATTATAAGTTAACGCAAACGTGAATCTATTGTAAATTCGTAATCTATATTCTATATACTATCTATATTCTATATAATTATATAAAATTCAAAGTCCTGACTGATTGATATATCAACGCACAGCCTAAACCGCTGATCCTAGACATGAAATTTGGAGGATGTGTTCTTTGTGAAGAGTAGGTATCCACTAAGAAAGGGTTTTTCGAAATACAAGACACAGACCAGCAAAACACAAAGTGGAGGAGGCCGATACTTATATAACAATGGATGGAACAATGATGGTGATGATTGGGACAATAATATAATTGAAGTTTTGTATCTAACGTTATGTTTTATTTCAGCGCCCTGTTGGCACCTCCCGGGTCCCGGCCCGCGTCCCCGCTGGAGGGGCGCGGCGGCGCGGCGCGCTGGGGCGAGGCGGGGGGCGCGGGGGGCGCGGGGGGCGCGGGGGGCGCGGGGGGCGCGGGCGACACGCCGCACGAGCTGCGCCGGCGCAGCCTGGTGGCCACGCATCCCGCGCACACTATCGACCTTAGAGCTGTTACACATCATCAGGTATGCACACTTTAGTTTATTGATTTGCACACCATTTTGAACAGTCTTTGATTAATTTATACTTTCGTCTTTCGCCACGCCTTTCTAGTAGCTATTCCATAAACTGATGTTTAAAAAATTAACCATTATAAAAATAGCTATGATGAAGCATTTTTGACAAAAAGAGACTCGTAGCATTGTGTTGTTCCAGTCCTTCTTTTAACAACAAAGGCCCAAAAAAACTGCAATTAAACAACAGCAATATCCCATTTCAGCTGGAAACCCTGAAGAACCAGGTTGGAGCGGAAACCTTCGAACGTCTAGTACAGTCAACAGATCAGGAGACACTGCAGCAGATAAGAGAATACATACCGCTCTGAATATAACATAGGCTTATCAAATATTATATAACAAAGTACTGGTGGTATTAGAGTGAGTGACAAAGTACTGTGAAGTTAGGGATGGTTTGTGGCCGAGCTGTTGGCACTAACTAGCTATGGTACGGTCAGCAAAAAAGTTGGTTAACTCGCCCAAAAGTGTAGTTGCTTGACAAACATTCTATGTGTAACAAAATGCCAATGATATTATACATAAAAAAGAGTTACCTACCCAACTTTGGATCTTAAAAAACGGCAAAATGTCACATTATATGACACGTGGAAGTAGGACGGCATGTCGTAATTATCGGGAGTGAAAAAGAGACAAGACGAAGAAAACTTTGCTAACAAGCCTAGTTTGGACGCGCCACTTGCGGAGTGCGACCCCTTTTATTTACTATTATCATTGGTAACAGCGACTTCATTCAGACTGCCCGCGATGGGAACAATGTCGTCCGCTCATCTCGCCGCCGGACCGAAATCTCGTCGTCTAGTCCTTGGACCCCACTCTGTCACAGCTTTACTTCACCTGTCATCACTGTGCCTTGCCAGGTGTCCTGCCCAACTCAATTTGAGTTCCATAATACGCTTTCCGATATCGAAGACTTCGGTCAAAACACATTCGCACAGTGGAATTGGACTGAACCGTCATCTCGATAAGAGAATAGAGCTGTGTTAATTTTGTGTTGACCTTAAGATACGGCAGGTGCATGCAGTTCAGAATAACATGAGTGATTGTGTTATGAGGAAAATAATCGATTCCCCTTCCTTTTTCGATTTCCCTTTCTTATTATTTTTTTGTGTTATGTTCTTTATTGCGTCATGTTTAGTAATAGTCAAATGACTGTCAAAATAATGTAAAGTAATTCAGCTGTTGTTAATTCAATTAGCCAATTACAGAAGTTATCATGAGTGAGTGGTGCTGAGGGGCTTCGCTTCAAAAATGGTGTTGTAAGTTTATGAGACATGGCCGTCTTAAAATAGTCCTCACTCTACCACTATCAGTACTGATTTATAATTATTGTAACTATGCTTTTCTATCCCATCGCGTAAACATGGACTCGCCCGAGCTATTGTTTATATTTGTACATTTTGTAATACTTATGTTAAAAGTATTTAAAGTTGAATTTCGCTTGTATAATGTTAACGATTCAGTCATCTTTACATCGAATTGTTTGGCTTTTATTATATTATTGTATATTCGATTTGATGTTCTTTTGTTGTTAAAGGACGTTTAACTGTTCACGTCTTTTTCTCACACAATATGAGTAAACGAGAGGCAAAAATTACGAAAAATGTCTCTGCAACCCTTGGATTTTGGAAGCCTGATCAAGTACCCAATCAGTAAACCTGCTATCAAAATAGATGCCAGCGTCATTTTGGTCAATCAATGGCTAGGTTGATCAACAACAACCAATCATTTATAGCGCTGCAAGGTTATGTTGGCACGTGACCAAAATCGGAACTAACAACCTCATCTTGTTTTTGTCATACATTTCAAGTGACATTTCACAAAACAATTGCACAAAATGTTTACCACCAGCGCCCCCCTGTCAACGTCAGTTGAGCGCCAAAAGATCCTTGTAGCAGTGTCACTTAATAGCAGTTTATATGGCTATAGATTTCAAACACTGGGGTATAGTCCCCATTTACAAGATGTAAGTTTCTTGCCTGTGGCATACAATCAAATTTAAAGCAACTTTTAACTCGCATAGTCTAAACACTGTTTAGTCCATAAGTTCTCAACGTGGGTGATAACGCCCCTCGAGGGCGTTTGAGACTTTCGGGGGGCAGTCGAAGACCCAGATAAAATTATATATCCTATCTTACAACTATATAATATTACATGTTTAAATATAATCGTGGCAATAGCTGTTTCAGATTCGCGATAGATGGTAAGTAAACAAAATTGGGGAGCTCGAAAAAAAAAATCAATAAGTGCGTGGCAAAATAAGGTTGAGAATGTTGGTTTAGACGGTACATCTATTATTTTTGCTTTAACTTATGGTATGACACAGGCAACACCACGTAGAGGCGGTATAAGTTTAACCGTTGCATTTTACAAAATTATGCCATCGACAAGCTGCTGTCAATATTAAAAAATATAAATTATGTGTCATGCATGTAGTCACAGCTAACATTTACAAAAATAGATCATTTTTACTATAACTGATATGAAGTATGTGTTTTATCTCGTTCATTTATTTCCACAGTTTCAAATAAGCCTTATCACAATAAATATTTGGTCATGAATATGTGTATATGTGATATAATTACTATTTCCTATACTATAGCTTTAACTATAGATGTCTAACTTATGTAGATGTCTTATGCAGGTATTCTGTGTTATCTAATTCTATGTTTCAAAAAGTACAGTTGTAATGTTCAAAATCAAAAAGAAACGTCATCATCATCCACAGCCCGACTTCACCCACTGCTGGGCAAAGGGCTCAAAAAAGAACTGTTGGGACTACTGAAGTGAGCAGCTAGGTATGAATTGCCCATAATTGCCTTCGCATCTGGCCTTGGTTAACGTCTTCTTACGTTCGTCGTCGACTTCGACGTCGCGGCAGCAGCGTCGCGTTTTAGCAGCGTATACGTTTGTAATCTAATCTGCGTTCGCGATTTATTTGCCCAAAATGTAAACAAATATGAATTAATGGGAAAATTACTTTAATTCCTACACAATAAAGTTCAGTTTACGCTACAACTTCAAATGTTTTTATAACTTTTTCAATAGTGCTAGTCACTCTGAAATCAACTTAATAGTCATTGAAATAAAGTTGATATTTGTTTAATTTGAAATAGGGTAGGAGTGTGCACTGTGCAGCACTGCGCACTTTTACTATACCTACGCTGGACTTTACGCTCAGTGCAAAGATACTCTCAAAATTAAATATAGTTAACTATCTTTCCTGTCAAAAGCAGCAATATTGCAAGTATTATCGAGATTCGTTTGTGAACTAGCAAATAGAGTCTTAAAATTAGGTACCAGGATAACAGAAATACATAGAGATGAGGTAACACTAGAATACCTAGAGCTAGAAACATAGATTATATTGCACACTACTACTAACTTACGTCTAGCTAGATATTAATGTTTCTTTACAATTCATTATTCAGTGTGGTAGGAGAACATTTGAACGCCGAAACAACTGAAAACCGAGCATTAATCTGATATTATTCTTACTATAGTGGTGATATATCAGTTTGAAATGTTGTAAATTATCGATATTAGATCGCTCGATAAAAGGTTTATTGAAAAAAAAAAATTGCATTTGAAAGCGGTTTTATATTTCCGCAACATATTTCGCTTTCGTCTAGTGGTCGCAAGTGCTGCTGCTGAGCAGGCGGACCTGGGTTTAAATCCCGGGTCGGGCAAAGTGTTATTGAATTTTTTCATCTGGAATTTCTTAGTAGCAGCACGGAGTCTGGATTTTTGCCCGGTTGATGGCAATAGGCTCGTCCTCTATTACATGGGACTTCAACATAACTGGCGGAATGTGGGCGTACTATAGGTGCACCTCTGCCTAACCTTTTGGGGAATACAGGCGTGATGTTTTGTGTCAAAGAGTCAAGTCGATATCAGCGCTATAGTATATTTTATATACAGGGTTATTGAAAAAACACCAACAACGTCTTAATAGGTCATTGTACTCATCATTATGCACAACTTTTACTATGGGACCAAACCTGAAATCGCGAAAAAAAATCAACTGTTCCCTACATTTTGACGAGTTATACGAAGATAGGTAGGGAACAGCTGATTTTTTTTCGCGATTTCAGGTTTGGTCCCAGAGTAAAAGTTGTTCATAATGAAGAGTACAATGACCTCTTAAGAGGTTGTTGGTGTTTTTCCAATAACCCTGTATAAAAGAATCTACAGCGACTATTCACAAGCATTTAAATCATGTCGAATATGAAAGTGGCGTTAAAAAAAAAACCTCTTTTAATAATGGCCTTTAAAATATAATAATAATAAACCTAAACTATATATAACGAAAACTAAACGATAGAAATGTTTAATCTAAAGTAAATAATAGTCGATATTGATTTGCTACGCTTAAGAAAGTGTGTGTATACGAAAGCAAGTACGGCCTCTTTTATACATCATCTATTTTGGAATTATTGTGAAATGTGGCGTATTAGTCGTTGATATAGTAAATTACGTGTTAAGTCACGAGTATCTTATACTATTTTATAGCACTGTGTGACCTAAACCCGCACTTAAGTCACGCTTTTCTGTGACTTAACACTCTCCCTGCCAACAATATATAAAACTTTTTAAGTACAGGAGGCCATGGGGGTCGCCGGCGGGTCCCAAAGTTCCTGCTAGTGAACGCTGTGAGTCAAAAGTCAAAATAATTACAAGAGGCCGTGGGATACGACGGCGGCTCCAAAAAAATGTGCTTTGGCCTGCTTAACGAATTTTTTTGGGGGTCGCCGGCGGTTCCCATAGCAGGGAGTGTTAAGTAGTCCATTTTTAAACCGACAAGCATGACTTAAGTGCAGGTTTAGGTCACACGAGCTATAGAATAGTTTACGATACATGTGACTTAAGTAGATTATTAATGCCTGCGTTTAGCTAATGGACTACTTAAGTCACACGTATCGCAGTGTACTATTATATAGCTCGTGTGACCTAAACCCGCACTTTAGTCACGCTTTTTTGTGTAAAAATGGACTACGGTAAACGAGATGCAATATAAGTTTTATTGTTATGAAAGCTATAGCCGTATATTGCCGTTGAAAGTGTTAAGTCGCAGAAAAACGTGACTTAAATGCTGAAGGTCACGCAGTGCTATAAATAATATAAAATATGTATTCCTTGATTTAACGAGATCTAGAACCAGACTTTCCCTTACCTAATATACATCCTATTTTCCTGAATTCTTTTATAAAAGCTACAAAAATATCACCATATAATACGGATCCTAAGGACATGGTTACATTATGAGTAAAATCAAACAAATACCATCTAAAGTGCCAAGTCTTTGGCGAATAATTTATTGTATTTGTCTAACATTACATGTATCCGTAGCCTAATAATTACTGTAAAGTATGTATGTACTATGTACGGACACGACTTGATTCCATGTGTGTGATTGTAACATAAATATATAATAATAATATACTGATGCATATTTTTTTAACGCTCGTATGTATAAACTTAGCTTGTAATCTACGGGAGTAACCTGTATAGTGGTTTTTATTGCACTGAAATATATGTTATTATATTTATGAATTGCGGAGATTTTTAACGTGTTACGTCTTTGGCAGCTGTAGCAAATTGGCTATTTGCAGACCAGTCGTCTAAATGAATTGCCTAAACGAGTGCGTACGTCACGTTATGGTTGCTGAACTTCAATCTATCACCCAAATTCCCTCGTTGGTCTAGTGGTCGTAAGCGCCACTGTTGAGTATGAGGTCCTGAGCTGGTCGGGCAAAGTGTTATTGGGCTTTTCCACTAGGAATATCTCGGTAGTAGTCCGGAGTCTGGATTTGTTGATGAAAAAAAAGGTAAACTATGCACACCTCTGCCTAACACTTCTGGGATTACAGGCGTGAAGATTAAAAAAAAAAAAAGATTTCCGAATATCATAGACTAAACACGTTAAATATCTTGCTACAACTTCCTTCGATCGCTCTATAGAAAACCAATGATTATACTTTGTTTTATAGAACTTAATAATAAGTAGATTTATAACGGTAAAGCCATCTGTCCTTAAGCAACTAGTTTCACTCTTATGGTAACTGATCTAGAGTTTATAATTGCCAGACAGATGACGTTAGCCTGAATATCTGAAGTTGTTAGAATTTACCTTAAATCTTGTAACTCCTACTGAAGTCTGTGTTCCTGGTACACATAATATTTGTTAGTTTTATTTTATAAATGCATGACATTTCGTATGAAGTAATGTCATGTCATAATCATATTTAAAATAACTTTCGAGAAAGAATTCCTTCGAAGTTATAGAAGTTTTTAAAGATTTATTTTAATCGTATTTTTTTGCATTTTTTGCGCGTTTATATACCCTTGTGAGAAATTTTGGCCGTCAGAATTGACTTTTAATTAATTTGATAACTAGGAACACAGACATACTGTTAGTTGGAATGAATCTATTCAAAATTACCTCCCTCTTCCTAGTGTAGGTCTTCCAGGACGTCTAGATGTTCGACGAAGTACGTATGACGCGATGACTATCCTATTGTTAGATCTAACGCAAATTATAGACGAAATAAATTGTTTTACAATGTGATTGAATTGTTTTATTTATGTATGTACAAGCGTTGTGCCCGCAAAACAGTTAAAAGAAGTGGTGTGCGCGATGGGAGTCCCGTCGGCAAAAATGACGAACATTAGTACAAACTTTCATCTTCTAAACCTTTTAGGGGATGTTTTAGAAAATCCATCCTTAATACTTACTTTCGTTCTACTTATACGGAACTTTTGTGCAGTTTCATTCTTCACCTAACGGTTCAGGCTGTGCCACATGCGTTGTTGATTTTGTTAAGTACTTAGATTATTTGATCCGTGATCCATGTCTGACTGTGATTAAATTATTAAATGTCGGACCAGTTTCCTCCCTGTCCAGCACCCCAATTGCATAACACACTTTCAATGAAATGGCATTTGTCATGGCGGCGCGAGCGGTAAAAATATGAGGTGGCTAAGTGAAATTACGAAAGAAGCACGTCGACATCTATAAAATCACCAATTTACAAAACTACCGGAAAATTTTACAGGTAAAACTACCAAATCACTGGACTAATTAATTATATTGATGTAACTGCGGTGATAAAATTAAATATCAATCGATGTCACTCGCTGGCAAGTGGCTGGCCGCTGGCCATACTCTGTTCCCCAACATCCAGAACAAATCATTGTACAGACGCCAGCACATCAAGCTACTACAATCTGTCAAATTTCTTTAATAGATCTTCAACTTTATCGCTCGAGCATAAGGTTCAAAGTTGATTGGGAAAATTTGCCAGTTTCGGGTAGCTTGATGTGTTGGCGTCTGTACCTAACGGAAATGTGAAAAATCGCAACATTCAAAACAAACAATTCACACGAAAAAGAAAACAGACATAAACATAGACAAAACACGTATAGGTACACACGGCTACACATCAAGCTATACATAACCAGTATAAGCTGACTTCCGATTGTACGAAAAACCTATACATTGCGAGGTCAACTCAAACTGGAAATGTATAGCTTGATGTGTAGCCATGTGTACTAGCCTATTATTGTCCCACTGGAGGGCAAAGGGTTCTTCTCATACAGAGAAGGCACGAGCATTGATCACTACGCGTGCTCAAGACGGGTTGGTGATTTCAGACTTACATTAACTATGACTACAAAAATCAAGCTTGTATCGTAAGCTAACCTGAAGTTCTCCACCCTTTCCGCTCGTACTAGGTACACCAAAGTCACGACTCACGGTCAGTGTTCACTGCTGTTAAACTTGACTACGAAACTGAATGCAAACTCATTAATTTAAATGTTATCCATTTAAAGTTTCTCGAGAATGCAGAGTGGCGATAAAGGCTATAATTTAGTAATTCTAATGGTTATTATTATCATAACGATAACGATGGAGGAGTTATGGTTTTATCTTACGTATTTTACAATAATTTATGAGGGGAGAATATAATGCTTTTAAAGTCTAAACGTATTATATCAGATGAATAGTTACCCACCGATTTCTCTCCTTCAGTCGTCAGTAATTTGACGTTCGAAAGAAGAAGACAAAGCGTTGTGTAACTATACAGACGCTATACAACGTTTATTAGTAAGGGGGATAGGAAACACTGACCTCATTTAGTTTTTAAAATATGATTTACGTGTTAAAGGTTTGTACAAATCTACTTAAACAAAAAAAATGATTTATCATTTAACATGATTTTAAAGGGCGGATTTTTCAGTAGTTAACTTTTATCTGAAGAATAAATGCGTATGCCAATTTGACATTATTTTCTAAACAAAAGCTATGGTAAAAGTTATCTGACTATTAAAAAATTAGGCTTGTCTAAATATGATGTGTTTCTCATAATGTAAGTGAAACCAATAAAACAGATTTAAAAATAAATTAAAAAGATATTATTTAGAAATGTGCTACCTACCTAAGTCTTAAGTAGGTATGAAGTTTAAGACTTCAAGTAGTGTATAAAGACTCGCCAGACCTCAGTCAAACCATCACTACGGTTTTTTGGGGCTTAGTTCACAAGTTATTTAGCATGCTGTGAACTTATAATAAAATAATTATAATAATCACAAATATAGTTGTGAAAACAATGAAAAAATGTAGGTAAGTCGCAACTGCTGCAGTGAGTGGTTATAACCGCTATGAAAATTATTCCACTGCCAATTTATTGAGCACGGAAATGACCAATTGGCGATTCAACTGGGGTCAATACCTGTGTCAATAGTGATGCATAACAAATGCCAGCAGCTTGTTATGTAACTTTGATATTTATAGAATGCCACATGGTCGGTTGGAGACTTGAGGAGCTAGGCGAAGTTTTTTACATGAATGGAGAGTCAACATAAAACGCTGAAAGGTTACTGAAAGTTATTGAAGAACTAAATACATTCCATAACGAAACATTTCTTGTTCCCCCGCCTCACCCCGCCGCATTGCATCACCTACCGCGCTGTCACATCGTTTTCGCTTAGCGTACATTCAAGAATGCCCGCTATCAAAAGCAAAAAAGATTTTTTCAAATCCGGCTTCTAGAGATTAGCGCGTTCAAACAAGCAACCAAACTCTTCAGAATAGAATAGAATATTCAGCAGCTTCAGCTTTATTATTAGTAAGTAGGTATAGATCTATAAGATTATTTAAGGTAAATACGTGTAGGCAAGTAATAAGTAGAAGGACGAGTAGGCAAACATGGTGTCTTACAATAACCAGCAAAGCTTAAATCTAACCCTCCCCAAAGCATCTTCAACAACATACCTAAACT